>JABYQF010000005.1:0-1200000 GCA_022606195.1 Trametes polyzona
TTTGAAAATCTGCCAAGATCACATGACTAGGAGCTAGTTATCTACCTTGGCAGATTTTACCACAGTTTCATAATTTTTGCGGAATTTATTCGAGTTATATGATTATTAATAGGCTATAGAATCCACCCAAGTTCAAGTTGGTTACCTGATTTTTGTCAGATCAATTGAGGTTATATTATCCTTTATTATCTGGATGGTAAGAGTCGCAACAACATCAGTAACACTGGGGATTATGTGTGGATACAGCATATATTAAGCAGTTTGTATTCTGATGGTTATATGGGATTGACCAGTATGCAATGCCTGAAATACTCGATGGATAGGTACATAGATGATACTCCAATATTTATAAACACTCAGTAAACACAGGCACTGTGTTTTGATCTGCATTTGTATGATCCGGTACAGCCCAACTCACGGCAGGTGGTCCAAGATCATATAACTTTAGCCAGTCACCTGATCCCCAGCGGACTGTGCGTAATCATGTGATCTACGCTTCAACATGGCCGATTAAAATGCGGCAATTATGAAGACATATATTTGTGGGGCTAAATAGAAACCCTGGAGCCTTTAAACTATTTTTACTATGTAGTTATGCTCCAAAGCTATCAGAAAGCCTGCTTATCTTGATGGAAGTAAGGGGTATTCGAGAACATACGGCTGACCCCCCTAGACGTAGGGGCATATCTGAACAACCATGGGAGCTACTGGCCCGGAAAAAATACACACAGTATAGGGCATACAGGGCTAATATATGAGGTCATTATCTCTATGGAAGTGAGGGGTTTTGCAAAAAGTCGGTCCTGACCCTGATGGAAGTAAGCCAATAACTCAGGAACCAGAGCAGCTATGGCCACAAAATCACCTGCATCTTGTAGCCCTGCTTCTTGGCTATGGAAACAACCCCTCTCGGCCATGGAAGTAAGGGGTTGCTGGTTAGATATGGCCTTACTTCCATTTACTTCCAGCTGACCCCCCAATGGAAGTAAGGGGTTGCTGGTTAGATATGGCCTTACTTCCATTTACTTCCAGCTGACCCCCCAATGGAAGTAAGGCCATATCTCAGGAACCTGGGCAGCTAGTGGCTCGCAAAAAATACACATAGTATAGGGCATATAGGGCTATTATATGATGCCTTTACCTCCATGGAAGTAAGGGGTACCTCAGGAAATATTCCCTCACCCATGTGGAAGTAAGGCTGTAACTCGGGCACCAGAGCAGCTATGGCTATGGGACCACCTGCATCTTGTAGCTACAGTCCTGGGCTATCAAAACGACCCCTTACTTTCATGGAAGTAAGGGGTTGCTGGTGAGATATGGCCTTACTTCCATGGGGGGTCAGCTGGAAGTAAATGGAAGTAAGGCCACATCTCAGGAACAAGAGCAGGTATTGGCTCGCAAAAAATACACAGTGTATAGGACCCATGGGGCTATTATATGAGGTTGTTACTTCCATGGAAGTAAGGGGTAACTCAAAATATATTCCCCCACCCACATGGAAGTAAGGCCACATCTCAGGTACCAGGGCAGCTATGGCCATGAAACCACCTGCATCTTGTAGCCACAGTCCTGGGCTATCAAAACGACCCCTTACTTCCATGGAAGTAAGGGGTTGCCGGCGAGATATAGCCTTACTTCCATTTACTTCCAGCTGACTGCCAACCTGGCACATGGAAGTAAGGCCATAACTCGGCACCCAGGGCAGCTATGGACACGAAACAAAGTGCGTTGTGTAGCTATTGAACAGGGCTATCGATCGAGGTCATTACTTCCATGGAAGTAAGGGGTCATGCCAAAAGTAGGTCCTGACCCCAGTGGAAGTAAGGCCATAACTTGGGAACCAGAGCAGCTATGGCCACGAAAACACCTGCACCTTGTAGCCCTGATCCGGGGCTATCAAAAAGAGCCCTTACGTCCATGGAAGTAAGGGGTCCTTGACGAGATACAGCCTTACTTCCATTTCACCTCCACCTTACTTCCGCGGAAGTAAGGCCATAACTCGGCACCCAGAGCAGCTATTGCCCTGAAACCACCTGCATCTTGTAGCCCTGCTTCCTGGCTATCCAGAACACCCGGTACTTCCATGGAAGTAAGGGGTCCCTGAGGAGATATGGCCTTACTTCCGTTTACTTCCATGCATCTGACGTCAGATGCACGGGTTATATAGTTAGGGCAGCTATGGCCATGAAACCACCTGCATCTTGTAGCCACAGTTCTGGGCTATCAAAAAGACCCCTTACTTCCATGGAAGTAAGGGGTTGCTGGCGAGATATGGCCTTACTTCCATTTACTTCCAGCTGACTGCCAACCTGGCACATGGAAGTAAGGCCATAACTCGGCACCCAGGGCAGCTATGGACACGAAACAAAGTGCGTTGTGTAGCTATTGAACAGGGCTATCGATCGAGGTTATTACTTCCATGGAAGTAAGGGGTCATGCCAAAAGTAGGTCCTGACCCCGGTGGAAGTAAGGCCATAACTTGGGAACCAGAGCAGCTATGGCCACAAAAACACCTGGACCTTGTAGCCACGATCCAGGGCTATCAAAAAGAGCCCTTACGTCCATGGAAGTAAGGGGTCCTTGAGGAGATACAGCCTTACTTCCATTTCACCTCCACCTTACTTCCGTGGAAGTAAGGCCATAACTCGGCACCCAGAGCAGCTATTGCCCTGAAACCACCTGCATCTTGTAGCCCTGCTTCCTAGCTATCCAGAACACCCGGTACTTCCATGGAAGTAAGGGGTCCCTGAGGAGATATGGCCTTACTTCCGTTTACTTCCACGCCAGTTACGTAACCGGCCCGGGTTATATAGATAGGCTCTCCTCGTTCGCCCCGTTCGCGTTCTTGCGCACCCAGGGCAGGGTGCGCACCGCTTCGATCGCCGCGCGCACGTCCTTCTCGCGCAGTGCGTTCAAGCGTTCCTCCAGATCGTACGACCCTGGGTCCGTCGGCCACCCCACGTGGGGCACGATCTTCGAGATGAGAAAGGCGAGGTGCAGCGCGAGATCGCACCGCCAGTCGTCGAGCTTGTGCTCAAACTGATCGCGCGCCCACCCGTAGCACTCGCGCACGAACGCGTCCTTGCACCCGCTCACCGCGATCTTGAATTCCCAGTTGGTCGGAAGCGCGTTCCGACCAAAGAACCGATGGTAGTCCTCGATGCACACGTCCGTCGTCCGCCACGCGCTCGCCGGGTCGTCCTCCCAAGTCCGAAGCGCGACCTCAAAGATCTTCTGTTCCTCCCGTTCGCGAGCGGTCAGGCGGGCTCCCCTCGCGCCATCAGGTCGTCTCGCCTGCACGCCCAGCATCGTCCAGGCGTGGATGGACGGCTCGATCGACGGACGGTTTTGCGCACCCCCCGTCCGCGCCGCATCTGGGACCATGCGCACCCGCTCCTCTTGAACGACGTGCTCGAACGCCGCCTTGACCTCCGCGACAGCGGACGGCTCGCTCGCCCGGGGGCCCAGCGAACGTTGCGCGACCGCGACGCCTTCCGCGTAAGCCACCCGGAGCACAGGCCAAAACCGACCTTTGCGCGACACCGGCGGGCGGACGCTCGCCATGCTCGAAGACGACGCCACGCTCACCAGGTGCGCGACAAAGTCCTTCACGCTCCACTGGCCGCGCGTGGACTTTGGCAACCCGAGCTGAGCGTCCGTCGACGTCGCGCACACCGCCATCGTCAGCAGCCGCAGCGTGGACCCGTGCTCGCCGATGTCCAGTGGGGATTCGGTGGCCTCCCAGCTCCGAAGCGCTTCGTGGCGGGCGCGAGCGTGAGGATACTCGTCGCTCCCTCGCTCCGCCAGCAACGGCTTCACTTCGGCCATCACCTGGTTGTGGACCAGGTCGACGGTGTCGTCCACGAAGCATCGCATCGCGATCCTCGCCAGCAGACGCAGCTGGCGTCCCAGAAGGGAAGCGTCCTGCCACAGGTGCGCCGGCATCCGCGAGAGCTCGCTCTGCATGTAAAACAAGGTCTCGTATCCCTGCCGTCGGGTGAGCGAACGCGGAAAAAAAAAGTGGATGAGAACGCTCGAGGGACGCACCAGGTAATGGGGAACCCCATACGTGATCTCTTGCGCGCACTTGGACGCCGTCAACGGACGCTTCGTCTCCTGGTCGAGTGGCCAGAGCTTGACTCTCACCGAGGGGACGGCCCCGCTCTGGCCGGTGAAAGCGAGCCCGATCCAAAGCATCGGGAATCCGGTTTGGAGCAGGCTGCGCCCCGCCCAGATGCCGTACATGAGCTGCCTGGGGAGCGCCTGCGCGGCCCCCGTGTACGCATAGTTGAGCACGCGTTCCAGACACGCGATGAGCTCCACGTATTGCGGCTTCGGCTTGGGACTGACGGTGCCGCGAACGGCCTGAGGCTGGTCGTTGGCGGCGAGGGCGGGCTTGATGTGGTGCTTCCAAACGGCCTCGATCAGAGCGGTCACGGGTGTCGTCGCCCACGCGTAAATGTCAGGGAAGCACTGCAGAGGATAGATATGGGCAGGCGGGCGCGGTGTGAGTGTGGCCCTTGGGGCAAGCGACAGCGGCGGCTGAAAGGGCCTCTCTCTCACTCACCGTATACTTGAACAGAATGGACGTCCGCCTGAGCGCGTCGATGATGGGCGGGCGTTCGCACATGCGAGCGTGTTCGAGAACAAAGTGCCGGTAGATCGCGTCTCCGTTGCGATACTCGTCGCGCAGGTGATTGAGATCCAACATAAAGTTGTTCTCCAGACGGAGCGAGTTCTTCTTCCCTCCATCCCCTTGGAGCTGAGCGGTGATCCGCTGGTGGGGGAAGGCCGCGTCGACCTTGCCGGCGAGACGCGAGGCGGTGGCTTTGGCACGGGCGTTCGTGGCCCAGGGACCGGTGGCGGCGCCGGTGAGCATGCCCTTCTGGACGATGTGGAACCGCTTGCTGACGCGCATGGCGTGCGCGGACGTGTTGTAGCACTGTGAGCTGAGGGGGACGACGGCCCTCCCTGCAGCGCCAGGGGCGGTGAGACGGCGACAGAGCTGGCGGACGTACGGGATGAGGGGGTGCATGACGCCGGAGGCTTGCCATTGACCGATCGTCTTGCTGTAAAAGTGTGGGTAGAATGTGTAGCTCGTGTCGCGGTAGTGACGATCCTGACGCTCCGGCTCCGCATCGAACTGGGCCTCGTCGACGTCGTGCGCTCGGCCTTCGTCCAGCTCGCCATCGAAATCCGGCTCGAGGTCGTACGAGGCGGTGTCAATGAACAGCGAGGTTACCTCTGGCAAATTCTGCATGATGGCGCACCGGTCGCCACGGCGGGGAGCCTCGGGGTGTCGACGAGGGATGCGGAATCCGTCCTCGCTGTATATGTGAATCTCGCGGCCGTCATCGTCCAGGAGGGGTAGGGCATCGAGATCGTCGATGCGACGGCGAGAGGCCGGGTTGTACGAGTCGTAGACGGCGGGATGGGCGCGGAGGATGTCATCGACGGGGATTTCCTTCCACTGACGGACTACGTATGCGCTGATAACGGAACCGGGGGGTCAGAGGCGAGAAGGGGGGGAGCGGAACGAAAGCTCACTTGAAGTGCGTCGCGAGGGCGAGAGACATGCGCCAGACGCGCTTGTAGTTGACCTCACGATCCCACGTCTGGGCGGCGGCTTCGAGGGAATCGTCGAAAGCGAGACGTCGGTTTTGACCGTATCTCAAAGTAATGAAGACCGGATAGGAATCCTCGAGTTCCTTGAAGCGATAGTGCTTTGGGGCAGCTCCATAGTAGTCTTCCCATCCCTCTCTGAAGGCGGCCGCGAGTCGTTTCATCTGGGTGAGGTTGAACTCGAATCGTTTGCGCTCCCTTGAATGACGAACAAGATGAGCACGACATGCGTCGAGAGGGCGAATCGTTGGGAGAGCAAAACACTGGCCAGGGGGGGCGCGCCAGCGCACATGCGCTGGTGCGCGATGTATGAAAGCACTTTCCGGATGGGCGCACCAGCGCACATGCGCTGGTGCGCGATACATCGAACCACCTGCGACACGCGCGCACCGGCGCACATGCGCTGGTGCGCAATGTATGAAAGCACTTTCCGGATGGGCGCACTGGCGCACATGCGCTGGCGCGCGATACCGCAAAGCACCTGCGATACGCGCGCACCGGCGCATCTGCGCTGGCGCGCGACCAGAAAGTGCAAATGCAACAACAAGACACCTACCCAATGTCAAACGTCCACGAGAACTTGGTGTCGCACGAAATGTCCGGATATTTCTGCACGAGGACCACGTCCCGGTACCCTGAGCGTTCCATGACATGGAGGAACCCGGCGATGACCGCCCGCGAAAGAGCCGGAGACATCGTCGTCGACTTCTTCTGCAGCTTGACGTCCCCGACGTGAGGCGGGTTCATGTACACCGCCTTCGGTATCAGCCCCAGCCAAATGTCCTCCTGGGCCATGGTGTATCCTACATGCAGCATTCGCCCAGCCATGTCGCACCCGAGCGCGGTCAGATCGCCTCGGAAATGCCAGTGGCGCTTCTCAAAGGCGATGGTCAGGTTCCATCGGTGGTCCGCCTCCGCGCCGTGCGCATGAGGATTGGGCAGGAGGACGTCCATCTCCGCCCGCCGGCCCACAATCTGCCGATAGTCGAGGAACGTCTGCGCGCAAAAGGAACAAACGTCAGCAACGGATTGACGGCCGGACCGGAGCGAAACACTTACGCCCGCGCACGTCCACGACACGTTCAGATCGTGCGCGTTCACGAGAAACTCCTTGTCGATGAGGAGCTTGCTCTTCTGCTGGAGGATGTGCATCGCGAGCGTGTCCTTTGCGCCCTGGTGCCATTCTCGCAGCGTGGAAAGACGGATGTTGCGCACCGGCTTGGTCTCGTACATCTGAGCGACCCGCGTCTGGTCGCCATATGCGTCTTCCACGCTGCGTGTCACTTCCTCCTGGTCGATGCCGTCGTCCGCAAACATCGTCGGAGCGACATGCTCGGACACCATCGCGCCGTGAGGGACCACCCCGTCTTCCTCTTCGTCGTACACCGCATCTCCCAGAGCGCGCTCGTCGCTCTCTTCGCCGTCCTCGCCGAGCGCGATCTCCTCCGCCTCCGCTTCGTCTTCGTCGAACGCGTCGAAGAAATCATCCTGTTCGTGGTCACTACAGAGAAACTCGTGAGCCCCTCCGCCGCAGTTTACGCCAGGCCGTGCGCGCACGCAGCTCACCTGGAAGAGGCAAGCCAATCCATCGGTGAGAGTCTGCAGTAAACACAATTCGAAGCACACGGGGAGCAAGCAAGTGCACACGTCGCTGGGTAGGTGTCAAAGGCCCGCCGAAAAGACCGCGTCCTCCTCCTCCTCCTGACCGCGACTGGGCGATCCACAGTTCTGGTACGGCGTGACGTCGCATTTGCCACGGCGGTGGCTGTTCAAACTTTTCAGGAGTCGGAACCAGGCGATCGGCCGTTCTGGCGCACATAGGATATATTCACCCGCAGGCGGGCGGCACTGCGCGGATGCAAAAGGCGTACACGAGACCGAGACACGGAGAGATATGCGATGTAGATAGAGTACGAGATCTGTCAGGGGCGCGAGCGGATGAAACGAGAACGATGACGACGATGACACGAGCCAAGAAACGAACGAACGACAACGACGACGACCGAGAGAGAGCCAACCTGAGCGAGCGTACGGCGCGCACGCAATCACCTCACCTGCGAGCTCTCGAAATCCGAGTCCATGTCCTCCTCCCGGTGATCTCTTTGGTCGCGTCTGGGCCTCTTGGACCTGCGCTCTGAAGGGCCAGGCTGCTCGGTCTGGCGACGCTTGCGCTGCTCGTCCGCGGCGGCGGCGGCGGCGGCGGCGTCGTGACGCTGGCGGGCATCTGGGCACCGGATGTCAGTGAAGTGAGAACCAAAACAACGGAAAAGCGCGCGCACAGTCAAGGGTGCGCGCAGAACGTGTTCCTGAAACGCGCGGAGAACATGAGCGCATTGGCCAACATTCTAGAAGGATCGACACTTACGAGCGTCCGGAGCGACGGGCTGCGTGGGTTCTGCCACAGGTGCAGAGGACGGTACCATCGACACCACCAAGCGCAGGACCTCTTGGACCTTGCGTTTGGGCGGCGCGTCCTCCGGCAAGGGGGCGATGCGCGCTTTCAGCTTCGCGCGGTAGGACTCAAAGTCGGCCTCGGAGACGGGGGGAGGGCGGAAGTGGAGGACGTCGAGGCGGCCTTCGATCAGCTCCGGATAGGACGCGATCGCCTTGAGCAACGACGCGCGAGAGGGCGGGGCCAAGTGCTGGGCGGCCTCCCTGATGGCGTCCGCCTGGTCCACGGTGCCGAACACATCCTCCTCCGCCATATCGGCGTCCTCGTCCCAACCTTGCGCAGCGGCCTGGACCAGCACCGCGTGCGCGTCGCGCTCCTCCACGGATGAGAGCGCCGGGGGCGGGGGAGGCTGGGTCAGAGGAAAGTCTATGGGGACCTCGCTCTGGGAAGCCGTGGGGTCGACCGGCATCGCGTCGGGGTCCAAGTTGCCAATGGCTTGTCCGGATTGGTCGTCCTGGGTGTCGCCGCGGTCTGGGTGTCACCGCCGTCCTGGGTGTCGCCGCGGTCCTGGGGGTCGCCGCGTTCCTGTGTGTCGCCGTGTTCCTGGGTGTTTTCGCCGTCCTGGCGGTCGTCGTCCTCGGGTCGTCGTCCTGGGGTCGTCGTCCTTGGGGTCGTCGTCCTTGGGGTCGTCGTCCTCGGAGTCGTCGTCCTTGTCGACGTCCATGGCGTCGCCCTCACCCTCACTCTCGACGTCGGACAAAAACTTCAGGTCGTCGGGGTCGACGTCGCTCTCCATGTCTTCGATGGCCTGGTCCCCTTCCGGCCAGCGCACATCTTGAGGATAGATGTCGTCGAGGCGCGGGACGACGATCTTGCTGCTCTTGCCCGAGTCGCTCGCCTGGGACTGCGAGTGCTTCTCCCTGAGCCGTTGGACGTGCCGTTCGCGCAGCTGGACAAAGAGGTCCCACTGCCTGGGCTCCGCGCTCTTGAAGTGATCGAGGGACGGGTACGCGCGCGTGTCCCCGCGTTTCTCGACCGAGGGCACCTTGAAGCCGACGGCCTCCTTGTCGCGCATCACGTAGACCTTGCGCGCGTTCTCGCCCTCGCGCCTGAACTCGAGCCGACTCGCGTTGAACGAGAGCGCCTGTAGAAAAAAGCGATGAGAACGACGCGAGCGACGCGAACGAATCGCAATGGGAGCACTCACCTCGACGAGCTCGTCGAGCTTCTCAGCGACCGCGCCATTGATGACGCCCTTGCTGCCCTGGCCCGTGTGCGTCGCCGCAGCGGCCGTCGACCCGACGACCATCTTGACGATCTTCTTGATGTCGTTGGCGTACGTCTTCATGCGCGCGTCCTTCGCGACGCTCTTGTTAAAGTTGTCGCGGTCGACCACGGTCAGCTTCGTCTTCTGCTTGTGGGGCTGGACGATGTTGCGCAGGAGGCTGACGTCCCACATGAGCTTCGTGCCCAACTCCTTGTCGCCGTCCTTGACGATCCCCGCGCTGACGTACATGTCCTTCAGCATGCTCGAGATCGACCGCTGACGGTTCTTCTCGAGATACTGAAGGAGGCTGTTGCGGAGCGTCGCCGCGAGGGGTTGCACCAGCGTCTTCTCCATGATCTCCTTGTAGATCCGCGCGGTGAAGTGGAGGCGGGACGCGAGCGTCCCGAGGAAACGCCTGCGGTTGCTGCGATGGATCAGGCCGCGGAAGTCGACCGCGCTGCTGAGGAGGAGGGAGAGGCAGGGGTAAGCCTGGCGGTGCTTGTTGGAGACGTTGAAGGGGGACGCGAACGCGCGATGGCGCGGGTGGTAGAGGCCCATGTCGAGGTCGTCCTCCTTGGGCAGAGAGCTCGGGGGGACGATGTGCTCGTAGAGCGTGTTCCAGATGGCCTTGAGGTCGTCGACGATGTCGTCCTGCTCCTCGTCGTGGTCGACGACGTTGAGGAGGACGTCCTCGATCACCGTCGTCGCGTTGGTGAAGACGTTCGTGTTCGCGCTGAACACGGCCTCGTACTCGGGCTTCATGATGCCGGAGGCGAGCATCATGTCGACGCCGCGCACGAGCTCCATTTTGTCGCAGAGCCATAGGTAGAACTGGACGAGGAGTGTGATCGCGGTCAGTACGGCGTAGAAACCAATGCGATAGAAATGTAGAACGTACGTGGCGGGGCTGATCGTTGGTGTTGCTGATCGCATGCGGGTTGATCATGAACTCGCGCATGTTGAGGTGTGGTCCCAGACCCAGGGATACTTTGACGCGACGGTCGCGTCGACCATGGGATCGATCTGACGGCTGATCTGTGGAGCAGAGTGAGCCGTGATGAAGATAGATTCAGAATGCGCGCAAGTAGATTGTATACTCGCGCACCAGCGCAAGTGCGCTGGTGCGCGTATGCGCGCGGGGACATTGTAAACTCGCGCACCAGCGCATGTGCGCTGGTGCGCGCATTCGCATAGTAGGATTGTACACACCCGCACCAGCGCATGTGCGCTGGTGCGCGTATGCGCGCGGACACTGTACACACGCGCACCAGCGCACATGCGCTGGTGCGCGCATTCGCGCGGGATATTGTACCGCGCACCAGCGCAAGTGCGCTGGTGCGCGATCGCACAGGACATTGTAAACTCGCGCACCAGCGCATGTGCGCTGGTGCGCGTATGCGCGAGGGACATTGCATACACGCGCACCAGCGCACATGCGCTGGTGCGCGCATGCGCACAGGGACATTGCATACGCGCGCACCAGCGCATGTGCGCTGGTGCGCATGGTCGAGAGAAAAGAACGGCACTTACCCATTGCAGTCCGTACGACACACTCGCAAAGTGGTCGTATAGGTCTTGGATGAACGTCGCCGTGCCAGAGGAAGGTCGTACCCCTGTCCAAGCTCCCGCAGACGGCGCACCCACATCAGCCGCCCCTTCGCCCCCTTCACAGTCGTCGCAGTCTGAGGCCCCCACGCGCAGTGAGGGACCATGCTCTCCCAGGACTCCGTGACCACCGCATCGACCTGCGCCCAGTACGCCGTCATCGCCCCCTCCCAATCAGGCGTCGACGTCTGGAGCATCACCCCATCGCCGGCTTCACCGTCCGCACGTAGATCTCGTCGATCTTCTTGACCAGGTCGGCGTGCCACACCTCGTCGTCGACGACGCCCTTCTTCATGAACGTCGCGTACGTGTCCTCGTACGACAGCTTCACGTTCCCCGCGACCTTCGTCGCGCGCTGCTTCGGCGAGTACTGGAGGTACTTGACGTAGTTTTGCAGGCGCGTCGTCGTCGGCGAAGGCCAGTCGCCGCTCTTCGCAACGAACACCATCTCCTCGACCACGCTCTCGAGCATGTCGAGCCAGATCTGCGGCGCGCAAAAACGAATCCCTCCGTGAGCAAACGAACGTAATCGCGCGCGCGCGCGAATAAGAGAGAATAGGTGGACGCACCCCACCCGCCGTGTCCGGAGGCCTCACCGACACAGGCTGCTTCGTCCTCGGATCCGTCACCGTCTTGGTGACGCTCTGAGCCTTCGTGACGGGGCACAACCGCTTCTTCAGCGCGTCCATCTTCAGGTGCTTGCCGTCCCGCATGTACGACAGCTGCCCCGCCAGGTTCACAAAGTCCCATGCCCGCGGCATCTTCAGCAACGCGCCAAAGCCGCGCTTCTGATCCTGCGGCGCCAGCACCTTGCTCAGGATGTGGTCCTCCCAAGCGTCCGTCCCGATCGGCGCCCGCACCACCTTCTTGCCGCTCGTGCTCAGGTACTTTGCGTTGTACTCCTTGATCGCGGACAGCGACAGCCAGAATCGCTCAAGCTCCGTCTGCTTGAGGTTCGGCATCTCGTCGTTCATCGAGAGGTACTGGCCCATCTCGTTGTCGACGTCCTCTGCAACGTCGCATCGTGTCAGTGAGAAAGAACGTCGTCTCAAACGCGTGCCACTCACCCGCAGCGAACACCTCGGTCAGCCACAACATCGGCTGCGCGAGGGTCTCTTCGACCTCGGCGAGCCGCTGGCGCAGCGTCGCCAGCGCCTCGTCCGTCTCGTCGCTCGCCTTGCGCTTGCCCAGCTGCGCGATCTTCGACGTCAGCGTCTCGCGCGACTTGTCCAACGTCGCGCGGTACTCGATCAGCGCGCGCTGCCGGTGGTGCCCCCAGCGAGCTCGATGATTGCTCGCGCGCCTCGTCGGTGAACACGATCGGCGGCGCGCGCGTGCCTTCCGGACGGTGCGCCTGAAGCGCGTCCAGCTTGATGAACCGCCGCGGCACCACTATCGGGATGGGCTCTCCCAGTCCCAGACGCCCTTGAAAAGGAGCTGCTTCACAATCTCCTTGACGCGGAGGGGCTCGATCGGCCGGTTGTTCCACTTGCCAAAGTGCAGTTTCACCGGCGTCGGGTCGATGAGGTTCAGGGTGCCGTAGCCCAGACGCATCTTCGCCGCGCGCTGCGCGAGCACACTCCGCCTCTGCTCCTGCTCCTGCATGCCCTTGACGTCGACCCCGAGTTTGACCTCGGTGGGCTCGCGCTTGACCGCACGCTCCTCGCTGTCGCGCGCCGTCTTCTGGCGCGTGCGTGACGTTTTCTGTAAACGGCGCAGCGCGTGAGGCACATTCGTACCGAAATCGTACATGGCAGAGCAAACGCACCTGGGTCGCCGGCCCCTCTTCGTCCCCCGCCACCGTCTTCGCACGCGACCCGGCCTTTTTCTTGCCCTTCTGCGCGCACAACGGTTGGGAGGTCAGCATGTGTCGGCGTGAACGCGGCGCTGCATTGCGCACCTGTGTCCGCGTCGTTTGCGCGTCCTCCTCGTCTGGATCCACCTCCACAATGTCATCCTCCTCTTCCTCGTCGTCCTTGTCATCCTCGTCCTCGTCATCCTCGCGGTCTTCGGGCTCCCCATCCGCGGCATTCTGTGTCGCGCGCGCCACGCCTTGCCCTTCTGAAAAACCCCAAATGTCAGCGAACCATGCGCGCGTACATCGAACACACCGCGCACCTTTGCGTTCGCAGACGCCGCGGCCGCCTTTTTCGCTTTGGCCTCGGACGCGATCGCCCTGGGCGCGGGTTGGGCTTGCATGCGCGCGCCGGTTTTCTGTTGCAAGTATGTGTCGATTAGCGAGGGTGCATGGAGTACGAGTGCGCGCGGACGTACCTGGCGAGGCTTCGGCTTCGGTTGGTCAGCTTTGGGGGGCATGTTGACAAGCGCGGGTTGTTCAGTAAAGAGAAGCAGAAGGTCGGAAAGCGAGATCGCACAGTGCCGAGGTGGTAAGAACTCAAACGCCAGCGCGTCCAATGTGCAGACGCCCGGGCGCACCGGCGCGTGCAGACGCCGACGCATGGCATGCCTGCACTGCAAGGCCACGCGCGCGCGGCGGCGGCCGTGTGGCGCCTGGCGCCGCGCACCCGCGCACTTGCGCCACACTTTCCTAGGCCTAACCTAGCTCAAATGTGCGTTCATGTGCTGTGCGCGCGCGGCGACGGCCTGTCCAGGGCGTAGAACAATGTAGTGTACGTGCGCGTGTAGCTTAGCAATGAAGAAATGAGAATATCACCCCTCCGAGGTGCACGAAACGGTGTCCGCCGGGCGGCCATGAACCCACATGCGCTGGTGCGCACAACACACGGCACATTGTATTCTTTCAGCGCACCAGCGCATGTGCGCTGGTGCGCGCGCGCACGACACATGGTGTCCATTTCGCGCACCAGCGCATGTGCGCTGGTGCGCGCACACACAACCATGGTATCCATTTCGCGCACCAGCGCAGTGCGCTGGTGCGCACAACACACGACACATTGGTATTCATTTCGCGCACCAGCGCACATGCGCTGGTGCGCGAACACATACATACAAATACTACATACGCGCTGGCGCGCAAGCCCACGCTTGCGCCAACACACCAGCGCTCCGCGCACTGGCGCATGTGCGCTGGTGCGCTGGTGCGCCACTCAACGTGTGCCATGATTGCAAACGAGCGGCTCAATCGCGTGAGCCGCTATTCGTCCGCCAAGCTGGTGCGCTGGTGCGCCACTCAACGTGTTCCATGATTGCAAACGAGCGGCTCAATCGCGTGAGCCCGCTATTCGTCCGCCAAGCGTATCATATCGTGTGTCACCTGGCTCCGCACAATTGGGTAAACGGAATACCGTCGCCCGTCCGCTTGCCTATACCGCTAGACCGGCTCATACCGATCGGCACCAAAATGCACAGCCTCCTGCGATGCGCGCGCGCGCGCCTCTCAAATTCCAGCCCCCCAAGACTTGATTGCTGGCGCCGGTCGCTAAGGAGACTGACACCGCCAACGCGTGCCGTCCATCGTCTCATACCGCCACGCCCTCGTCCCTGACACCCCTAACGCCATCCTCCGCTCGCGCCACCTCCGCGCTCTACATCATCATGCAGGCTCCCGCTCCCGCCCAAACCTTCGGCCAGTGGCTCGACGCACAAAACTGGGAGCAAACCCTCCAGCGCCCAACGACCAGTGCGGCCCAAAAGACTCCTTCCCTCAAGGAAGAATACACCTACCACCTTTTCGAGAGGGTCCAGCGCACCGCGAATCTCCCCTTCATCGTCGACCATCAAGCGCAGGTCGCTCAGCTCATGAACAGAACCGACATCGTCCCCCCCGTCGCAGTGCAGTGGTCGATATTCGCCTCAAAGGGGTACAACTACCACTCCGAGTCCGAGCTCGAGGTCCTACTCGGAAGGTTGTGGGACATCCTGAACAACGGCATCCCGGACGACCAGATGGCATTCTACCCGCCGTCCGTCCGAAACGCCAATTGGATGACACGCACGGTCTACAGCGGCTACAGCGGCGGCCACAAAGGAATCCGGTTCGACATCGCCGCGTACATTCAAACCGCGTCCGAACATGGCGCCGACGACACCACCGACTTCGTCTACCTCCTCGTGGAGACAAAGACCGAGCGGGCGCTCCGGGATAAACTCGTCGGCCTCGAGGCGCGGATTGAAGCGGGCAACATGCCCAACATTCCGGTGCATCAGCTCAGCCCGCAGAGCGGATGCTCGTGCAGGTAAGCCCGCGCTCTCGAATGTGTTTCGGAAAACGTGCATTGGCAACTGACGGCGCGCGACCATAGGTTTTCACTCAAGCGCGCACGACGGGTTGTGAGACCGCCATTTTGATGGGCCACGACACCGTCTACGTCATTCAGGTGGTCGACTCGACCATGTACATCCAGGGCCCACTGTACCGGTACGCGGACCAAGGTCGCAACCCTTTCACCATGCGCTTTGCGATGGAGGTCTTGGCGAGCGCCTTTTATGTGAGTGCCATTACGCTCCCGTCGGTGCTGCGTTGGGTGACGTTTGATACGCTCCAGCATCGCGGGGCAAAGTTGGCTGAGCAACTTCAAGCCTTGCACGCCCCGGCGACCGTGCTCACCATGCCCAGCCGCTCCAACTCACTGTTCGGCTGCTTCTCGCAGTTCATGCGCGGCCTCAGGCGGGTCTGGGACGAGGTGCGCTTGGCGACCTGCCGGTCGGTGCAGGTCCGCTACCCGAACGGGACCGTCGTCAAGTACGATCGAAGCGAGGACGCCCTCACCGGACCCGTGGCCTCGTCGCGGCTGTACCCGCTCCTCCGGCGGCTCGGGCAGGACGTCTTTGCGACGCTCAACGTGGAGGTGGACGAGTGCCTTGACGGGGGCGAGATGACGTTTGCTTGGCGCGGCACCATCGGCGCGACCTCCGTCGTGATCAAGATGGATCTGATGCCCGTCGACAATTGGACGGAGCGCGAGGTGACGCGGGAGTGGAACCGCCTCGCGTCCGCGTTGCCGCGCGATGCGAGAGTGGCCAGCGCGCTGCCGATCCCGGCCTACTACGGGCTGTTCGAGGGCGCGCAGGCGAGCATCATTTTGATGTCCGACTGCGGCCACCCGATCGACAACTTCCCCGACCTCGAGGAGCATCTGCAGTAAGTACTTTGATAGCGAGGGACCGTCCTGGATCATGCAGCACGCTGATGTGCCTTGCCAGTCACGCGCAAACCGAGGCCATCGCGGAGATGGAGAACGCGGGCGTCGAGGTGCGGGACATCGCCGCACGCAACACGGTGTTTGACAGGACGAGGGTGCGAATTATCGACTTTGTGTAGGGTTCGTTCTCGGTCACAAGGCGGACATGGGATGTATCATACACCCTGTATCCATGTATACCCATATACCCATATGTAGTTTGAGTTTCCGTATTTATGGAGGATTTATTTTTGTTGTATCTTCGGGTGCACCACTTGTACAATCTTTATGTGCGCATGCGCGCACTGGCGCAAGTGCGCTGGTGCGCTCGCGTACGATCTTTATGGGTGCGTGCGCGCACAAGCGCATCTGCGCCGGTGCGCCGGTATACAATGTATGTGTGCGTATACGCGCACTGGCGCAAGTGCGCTGGTGCGCCGGTATACAATCCCTATGCGCATACGTGCACCAGCGCATGTGCGCCGGTGCGCCGGTGTACAATCCCCTATGCGCATACGCGCACCAGCGCACATGCGCTGGTGCGCTCGATTACGTCCCTTGAGTGCGCGTGCGCGCACCACCGTTCTGGACCGCGCCACTCACATCGCGTTCCGCCCGATGGTCGGCGAACTAGCCGAAAAAGGCGCGCCAGGAACATCACGGCTACATACGTGCGCGTTACCACATCGAACGAGTCCAGGCCGACCGGATCAAACAATTTTCTAACAAACCGAACAAACCGCACTTTGATGCCCGTTGCCAAGGACATCAACAGCGGCGCCAACGCGCATCATCTCTTGTCACCTACCACCACATCCCCGCCGTCCATACCACCACCTCCCCGCCGTTCAACATGCAGGCCCCCCTTCAGGCTCAGGCTCCCTTCCAGACTCTCGCACAATGGCTGTCTCAAGAGTCCTGGCCCGTTTGCTCCGAGCTCCGGGGAACAAACTCTCGACAAAAGGCTCCTTCCCAGAGGGAGACGTACCAATTCAGGTATTTCGACAGGGTGGAGCGCATGGACGACTTACCCTTCTTGAGTCTTCATCGCCCCGCCGTCAACCAGCTGCTCGCACGCACCGACATCGTACCCCGCGTCGCAGCACAGTGGGACGCGATCCGCGGGGAGCAACTGGCCTACCGGTCCGAGTCCGAGCTCGAAAACCACCTCGCCCTGTTGTGGAAGGCGCTCAACGTCGGTCTTCCCCCGGACAACGACAACCAGTACCCGGACGAGATCAGGAACGCGCCGTGGAAGCAGCGCAAAGTCACCGGCGGCTACAGCAGCAACCTCGCCGGGATCAGTTTCGACATCGCCGCATACCTGCAGACCGCCCCGCAGTTCGGTGACCCAGCCACCTCCGACACCGTCTACCTCCTCGTCGAGGTCAAGAACGAGAGCGCCATTCTCAGAAAGGTCGACAACCTTGAAGCGCGCATCGAGGCGAACGTCATGCCCCAACTCGAGCTCACCGAGCTCACCGAGGCGGAGCAGATGCTCGTTCAGGTGAGCACGAATCCTCCGCCCCCACCGTTCTCAAACGCATGACTGAACTCGTGTTTTCTGCACAGTGCTTCACGCAAGCAAAGGTAACGGAATGCGAAGTTGTGGTCCTCATGGGCCACAACTACGTGTACCTCCTCCAGGCCGTCGAATCGGAGCTGTTCGTTCAAGGCCCGTACTATCGCTTCCCCACCCTCGGTCAGCCAGCGTTCACCCCGCTCGACGCCATGCGCGTCTTGGCGAGCGCATACCTCGTGAGTGTCCGTGCCCGCTTCGCATGTCTACCTGAGCTCACTTTGGATGTCGTCTCACAGCATCGCGCATATGTGATGGCTGTTGCCGAGCGCCGCATTCCACCCATCCCGTCGACGCCCGCCATCCCTTTCTCAGCGCTCGCCGCCACCCTGACGAGGCTCGCGCGTGCCCTCAGGCAAGTTTGGGACGAAGTGCGCCTGGCGACCTGCCGGAGGATTCGCGTGCGCTACCTGAACGGCCACATCGTGACCTACGACCGAAGCGAGCCCGCGCTGACTGGGCCCGCGGTGTCATCGCCGCTGTTCCCCGTCATCCGGCGGCTTGGACGCCACTTGGCCAGGACGGCGACCCTCGACGTCACTGAGTGCCTCGATGGCGGGGAGTTGGCGACCACATGGCGCGGCACCGTCGGCGCGACCTCCGTCGTCATCAAGACCGACTTGATGTTCATCGACGACCGGATGGAGCGCGAGGTGACGAGGGAGTGGGAACGCCTCGCGAACGTGTTGCCGCGTGACGCGCGAGCGGCCAGCGCGCTCCCGATACCAGCCTACTACGGGCTGTTCGAGGGCCCGCGCGCGAGCATCATGTTAATGTCCGACTGCGGCGAACCCATCGACAACTTCCCAGACATGGGGGAGCGTCTGCGGTAAGTGCCGTTTTCATGTTTCTTGTCTAGACTTTGAACTCACCGACGCGACCGAACGTCCCATCAAAGGAATGCGCAAAGGGAGGCGATCGCGGAGCTGGAGAACGCAGGTGTCGAGGTGCACGACATTGCCGGGCGCAACACGGTGTTTGACGGAACGAGAGTACGCATCATTGACTTTGTGTAGGGTTTGACATGTCCTCGCTGCGTCTGCTGATCTCCTTCTGTCGCCTGTACAATTGACGGACATGCTATGGTTATCGTTGTATCTTTGGGCGCACCAGCGCATATGCGCTGGTGCGCCGGTGTGCAAATCCCTTTGACTCATGCGCGCACTGGCGCACTTGCGCTGGTGCGCGCACATACAATCTATTCATGCGCGTGCGCGCACCAGCGCAGATGCGCTGGTGCGCTGGTATACAATTTGCTGTGCGCATACGCGCACCGGCGCACTTGCGCTGGTGCGCGTGCATACAATCTATCCATGCGCGTGCGCGCACCAGCGCATCTGCGCTGGTGCGCTGGTATACAATTCGCTGTGCGCATACGCGCACCGGCGCACTTGCGCTGGTGCGCGCACATACAATCTATTCATGTGTGCGCGCGCACCAGCGCATCTGCGCTGGCGCGCTGGTATACAATTCGCTGTGCGCATACGCGCACCGGCACACTTGCGCTGGTGCGCGCACATACAATCTATTCATGTGTGCGCGCGCACCAGCGCATCTGCGCTGGCGCGCTGGTATACAATTCGCTGTGCGCATACGCGCACCGGCACACTTGCGCTGGTGCGCGCACATACAATCTATTCATGTGCGCGCGCGCACCAGCGCATCTGCGCTGGCGCGCTCGTATACAATGTCTGTTGGCGCATGTGATCCCCTGTTCACATACGCGCACCGGCGCACTTGCGCTGGTGCGCGCGCATACAATCTATCCATGCGCGTGCGCGCACCAGCGCAGATGCGCTGGTGCGCTGGTATACGATATCCCTTGGCACATACGCGCACTGGCGCATATTACAATCTATCTGTCCCTATGCGCGCACTGGCGCATATGCGCCGGCGCGCGCATGCACAATCTACCTCTGCGTGTGCGCGCACTGGCGCATCTGCGCTGGTGCGCTGGTGCACAATCTACCTCTGCGTGTGCGCGCACTGGCGCATATGCGCTGGTGCGCTGGTGCACAATTGCTACCTCTGCGTGTGCGCGCACCAGCGCACATGCGCTGGTGCGCTGCTACGGGGGCCATCTCCCTAACCCTCACCTTAGAGGGCTAGGTCTAACCCTCACCCCCCCTACTTTTTCCCTATAAATCGCGGAGCTGGAGAACGCGGGTGTCGAGGTTCACGACATTGCCGGGCGCAACAAGGTGTTTGACGGAACGAGAGTACGCATCATTGACTTTGTATAAGGTTTGACATGTCCTCGCTGCGTCTGCGGATCTCCTTCTGTCGCCTGTACAATTGACGGACATGCTATGGTTATTGTTGTATCTTTGGGCGCACCAGCGCATGTGCGCTGGTGCGCCAGTGTGCAAATCCCCTTGGCGTATGCGCGCACCGGCGCACTTGCGCTGGTGCGCACACATACAATCTATTCATGTGCGCGCTCGTATACAATGTCTGTTGGCGCATGTGATCCCCTGTTCACATACGCGCACCGGCACACTTGCGCTGGTGCGCGCGCATACAATCTATCCATGCGCGTGCGCGCACCAGCGCAGATGCGCTGGTGCGCTGGTATACAATATCCCTTGGCGCATGCGCGCACTGGCTCATATTACAATCTATCTGTCCCTATGCGCGCACTGGCGCATATGCGCTGGTGCGCTGCTACGGGGCCCGGCTCCCTAACCCTCACCTTAGAGGGCTAGGTCTAACCCTCACCCCCCCTACTTTTTCCCTATAAATGTTTCGCAACATATGATTTCCTTTTTAGTAATTTCGACGCCCGCGCCGCCGGGCCCATACCGCTCGTTTTTTTCGTCTCGCTCCCTCAGTCTTGCCCACATCGTGTGCGCGATACTGAGGGTAAGTCATCGCTCATACATGTACTGTACTCATTCACATACTAATTAGCCTGTACCAGCCGCTACGCGCTCGTTTACAGGTACATCTAATATACAGTCTTGCCCACATCGTGTGCGCGATACTGAGGCCGCTACGCGCTCGTTTACAGCTCGCCGAACTACTCGCTCTCACAGGTACGCCGGCGACTAAGCCGCCACATGTAACAGAGTGGGGTGCTCTGAACGTCAAGGAATACCACCGAGCCTAACTGCCACGGCAGCGTGTCCATTCTCCGAAGCTTGTGCAGAATGACACATGTACTCACAGGTTCGGCCAGAAGGGCTCTCCGTCAGGTCAGAGGGTTGGACATAGCCACGGACCTGGTGGTGCACCAGGCGAGTGCGTGGGGTAGGATGCACATCGTGTTCCCCGGGACTTCAACATCTCGCGCCGTGAGGGAACTTGAACATGCCCGGCTGTTCTATCATCCCGAGCAAACTGCGGGTGCAGCACCGACAGGATTTATAGCGAAGTACGGCGTAGAACGGTCTGTTGAATAGCCCCTGAGCGAGAATGCGACGGCCCACAGAGAATACATCGTCCACCACGAACAGCTCGGGACCGCCAGTGTCGCATCCTTCTCGAAACACCACAGGTACATCAGGCTGGAGGCAATGAGAACAGCGTACTAGCCGAGTCTTCGATGAATGGATGTCGAGATGTGAGCGAGGATAGGAGGTACAGGCACCATTCCTGCAGACAGCCTGGAGCGCCACAGCGAGGGACAGGGACGGGAGACGGAGCTGAGCCCTGGAAGGACGCTGAGACCAGTCGCCTTCAAATTCGGCAGGCACAGGCTGTTTTCGAGAGCGGCGGGTGAGGGGAGGAGGCAAGGAGCGACGGCGCGCGTGGACGGAGCGAGGCGCCGGGCGAGGGCGGACAATAGCTCGAGGGCCGCGTGCTCGCACTCGTCCTTCTCTCTCCTTCTCTCTGCCAGCGAAACCCCCGACGTCGTCTGCCGCACTCGCGCGCCGCCGAGCTCGCGAACAAGACCAGAAAGGAGCGGTGAGTGCGGGCGAGAATGCGGGTGATGGGAGAGTGCTGATTGCCCACGGTTGTGGTTGCGACAATGTGCGGATGCGGTTGCCTCGTGCGGTGCAACAGTCGATAGCAGCGTTCAACCTCGTCCACGCGCAGATACCCCTCTTGCCTTTTCCCTTCCTGCTTCCTGCTTCCTCTTCATCCACCTTCCTCTGCCGGGAGGAGAGTCCAGCGAGCGCAGACCCAGTCGGCCCGGCATGACCCACTTTGGTGATTTCGAGCCCCTCTGCCACCAGGTGCCGTCCTACCCCTGGTGCAATCTCTTCTACCGCCAGGCATGTCTTCATCTTCCTCCTCGTCTCCTCTCCTCCCCGCTCACGCACACCCCGTCCAACACAGCTCCAGCATCACAATTCATCCGTCCTCCAAGGCTCCTCCGCCGACCCCGTCTCCGCCCCCGTCGGTGTCAACCCAGAATGCGGCATCCCTCTCGCCGGCCATGACGGCTCCCTCGCCAATATCGCCAACATCATCGCATGCGCACTCAGCATGATCGTCGTCGCCTTCCTCATCTTCTGGACCAGCCGCAGAAGGGCCGCCGTCGGTCAGTATTCTCTTTCCTTTCCATATCCGCTCCCTTCCCCGCCCCGGTCCTTCGTACCGCCTTTCAATTACCCTGTTTTGCTTCTTCAATACTCCCGTGTGCTCTCGCCCCGACGTTGGAGGTAGTCCTCCGCTCGATCAGCGCTCATCCCACTTTTCAGGTCGCGTCGAATTCCGCCTCTTCCTCTTCTTCTACTTCCTCACCCTCCCCTTCCAACTCATCTCCACCGGCGCATTCCTCCAACAAGGCTCGACGGCCCTCACCGTCATCACCGCTATCCACGCCGGCCTTGTCGCCGCCACTTTCTGGACTCTTCTCGGCAATGCGATCGTCAGCACACAGGTCGTCGAGGACGGCACCCTCAGCTCCCTCGTCGTACGTCTTCCTCTATCATCGCGCTTGCAGCGGATGGTTAACGGTTGAGTTCTAGCCATTTTATTTCTTCGTGCTCGCCTTCTTCGTCGCCACTGGCTACATTGCGCTAGACGTCGGATTTACCTTCACCTCCGTCTTTGGGCCCTCCGATCCGCCAGCAGATCTCCACAGTATCCCCCTCTTTGTGCTCACAAGCATATGGCCGGGCGCGTAAGTCGACCCTCCGCCGCACTTCTGGATCGTCTACGCATGCTCACCCCTCTCCCAGCGCTGCGATCCTGTACTTCTTGATCATGACCTACGTCGTCCTCGGCCTGCTCAATGAGGTCCGCCCGATGTGGTATTTTCTTCTGGCTGCCGTTTTGTTTGTCCTCAGCCAGCTGGATTTCTTCTTGCTGAGCAAGGTCATTTGCCGCGTACGTCCTTCCCTCGCACCCGCTTCTCTTAGTCCGCTAACCGCGCGTCGCACACACGCTACACAGGGCGCAGCACACAAGATAGATGGCTCCTTCGTAGCCACCGTGCTCGAGACCGCGGCCGTCACCGTGTTGTACTTTGCATGGCGAAGCATTACGGAAGGTCCGTCGCCCCTGCCTGCGCCCCGCGTGCCCGGTCTCCACCCGGACTGACACATTCTCCCTCGCCCGCACAGATTCGTGGGAGGACGACATGTACTACCCTCGGTGACCGCGCCCTGCCTTCGCCCCGCGCCGGCCGGGCCCCGTGGCCGGTCACCGATGGCCACCACCCCCAAGTGTCCAACGAACACAAGCAAAGTCGAATACTCCGCTCCTCCGCCCCGCCCTCTCGCCGCTGCGCCACCCTTCTCGTCCTTATGTCCTCTCTTCTATTCTTCTCTTCTCCTAGGACATATATCCGGCTTTAGCCCCGAACGACCTCGCACCGACCCCGCACGCTCCCTCCTGTCGCTCACCTCGAGCGCTGTATCATTTTTTATGACCGCACAACCTCACCCACCCCGATTCACCCGTGTTGTGATATCCTATCCGTGTTTATACCGCCCCGTCAGGGGTTTCGCTTTTTCCCAATCGCGCACGCGCGGAAGGGCCCTTTTCATGTGTTTGTTTTCGCTCCGCAATCTCCCCCGTGTTTTATTGTCGATCTGTCCCGGAATCTGGATAGCTATCTCCCGTGTTTTACTATACTCCTGCTCTCTTCACGATGCCGCCCTCCGCGCACCCGCTCACGCCGCACTCACGAATGGACGATGGGAGGAGGAGGAGGGGTTGGAGGTGACGCCGCCGCGAGAAGGGTCTGACGAAGCATTCGATGCACGGGGACGGAGGTCGGTTGGACTCGGTAGCAGGCGATCACGGACGTAGGTGGCGAACGCGCGAGGAGACCGCGGGCGAAGCTGTAGCCGATCGAGTACCGTGTCTGCCCACGCCGTCGTGTAGAGCTCCCCATAGCAATGCAGTGAAGGATGCCTGCCCTCCGCCATGACCCTCGGACTGAGCGACAGAACCGCGTTGTATTGATTTCGTGGCGTACGGCGGGTTCTGGTGCGTACGCAGGCGGGTGGGTGGGTAGTAAGTACAGAGGGGCTATATACACACAACAGCTATGGCTATCACAGGGGCGGTGTCGCTCAGAGACGCAACATCGAGCGCGGCATGCTACCGATACAAGTACACCGAAGACCGAAGACGACAAGGCCAGAGATTTGGGAGAAAAAGGAAACGAGCACGATAAAACACAACCGCACGAGCGGCGGGAAGGAGGACGGGAAGAAGGAATGTGTGAGAGAGATCGCCGATCTCTACTACGGAGCGAAGACCGAATGAATACACAGAGTGGAGCGAGCAGCGTTCGACCGACGACGGCGAAGACGGCGCCGCGCACGCGCACCACCGCACGCGGCGCACGCCCCTGCCCTCCAGCCGCCCTCCCTCGCTCGGCCGTGTCTAAACATAACAGCGCGCCGCACGGGGAGGACGGGCCAAGGACGGGGCACGGCCTGTTCACGCTCGCGGCTTCGCAAGCGGAGCGGAAATAAGCCTGTCCGATAAAACCATACACACGCATACACACGCACCGCCCGGCCGCGGCAGCGTGGGCGACTGCTCGCCCGCCCAACGGCCGCTCTGCCCAAGGATCGTCCTTTGCGTCCGTCCGTCCTCCGCGACGTGGCTGAGGCAGACCGGAGGGAGAGGGTAGGAGGCGTACGGCAAGGTCTAGATGTCGACGGCGCAAACGCGCTGTTTGACCTTGTGCTGGACCTCGACGCACACCCAGCGGTCGTCCTCGCCGCCCTTCTTGCAGCTGACGACGCGATGAATGAGCTCCTTCGTTCGCCGCAGGCTGTTCCGGTGCGCGCTCGTACCAGCACACCCGCTCGTATCGGAGACAACGCGCGATGAGCTCGGGGGATGCGGCAGATGGTTGTAATATCTGCGGGCGAGAACTTCCGAGGGCGGCGCGGGAGTCGATGGCGACGGAGGTAGCGCTGGTGTGGGTGAAGACGACGAGGACACGCACGGTGAAGCTCGCGATTGGGGTTGCGAGGACTGCGGTGTGCGTGGTTTCCGTAACCGGCGGCCAACCTCGAGCGGGACGTTGAAGCAAATATCCCGTTCCACGTCGCGCAGAGTCGTCCACGTCGATTCATGTTGGCTCTCCGCGCCGTCGCCGTTTCGCTCACCAAGCGGCCGTGCACGGATCGTCCGCTCCTCAGAACGTGGGTGGTCGATCTCGACATACCTCGATGTCGACGTGGTCGTTACCGAGAACGCTGAGGACTGCGGGCGCCGAACGTCAGTCGCAAACCTAACGAGCTCGCGCCGGGCCGCGCATAGGCACAGTACGTACCAGGTTCACGTCCACGAGGACGGGTGCAGTCCCAAACGTGCCACGGGTCAGGCGGGGGTTCGCCTCGAAGAAACCCTCGTCCGTCACCGTCTTATCGCTGCCCGCACTGTTCGGCCTCCTGCATGGGGGCGGGTCATTGTACTTGAGGTCGTATGGGCTGATCTCGTACTGCCCATCCTCATCCTGCTCGACCCGTACCTGGATGTCGGGCCTGCGCGAGCGCGTGTGGTACGCCTGCTTTCCGCGCTCGACGAGTTCGCGCACCAGACTCTTCCGGAAGGGCGAGTTGATCAAAGAGGCGAGCGCCATGGAGGATGCCGCTGCGGGACTATCGGGCGCGGTGTGGATGCCGGGTGGCACACGGAGGCAGCCGGTGTTGCTGTTTAGCCCCAAGCACGAGCGCGAGTCCATCGCCGTTTCGGCGTCTACGAGCGCGTCACGGGCGTACGCAAACGAGTCCATCCCTGCCGACGCTCCAGGGTAGCCAGACGCCATAGCAAAACGGTCGATGGTGAGTACTTGCGACTGGCTATCAGGGTCTGCGACGTCGTAGGGCGAGTCCCCCCTGGCGCCATTCCCTTTGTCCGTGCACGAGTCGAGGAGGTGAGCGCCGGAGAAGGTCACCATGCCCTCTTCAGGGTCCCAGATGGCGGCAAAGGTGAGCGCGCTGTGGGGAGGTACGAGCTCTGACCAGCGGCGTTCCGCGTGCGCGTCGATGTCTTTCGCGTTCATGTCTGCTTGCTACAAGGAGAACAAAGGCGTTGTCAGCCACCGCTGCACGGACATGACACAAAGCACGGTCGGGCTGACGACGGCGACGTACTGTGTATGGCTTCTGGGGCGTGCGTCGCGTCTATGTGGTAGTCAGAGAAGAGGCGGCTAGCGGCTGAAGACAAGAATCGAAGAAAGGACAAAGGGAGGAAAGAGGAAGAGACGTGGTGTGTGGCGAAGAGGGGCGAAGGGGGAGCGGGTATGCCCAGCACACGCGGAGGACCTCGAGGGATAGAAGAGAGCGCAGAGAACGGAAGGTTAATATTAATATTGCGGGACGCGAGGCCTCATGTCGGACGGAGGGGGAGGCGAGGGCTCGGGCGAAGGCGACTTCGAACGCGGCTTCTTTCAATCTTCCCACCGCACGCCCGTATCAAAAATGGGCACTCGTGGGACTCACCCCGACAACGCGCCCTCCGCGTTCTCCAGAACCTGATCCTCCCACCCTCCCCCCGTCCTCCGCGACCCAAGCCCCCGCGGCCGTGACCGCCCCGTGACGTCTCCCAGTCCGTGCCGGCATCCTACGCTGCAGCACGCTCTCGTCGCTCGCTCCGCTCCTACGAGTGTCGCGCGCAACCCGCTCAGATCGCAGCCTCTGCTCACCAGGCCGACGAGGGCGTGCGAGCACCCCTGTCGGACACAGAGCTTAATGTGCGCCAGACGCAGGCCGTGCGAGGGCATATGCGCCGTCGTCCGCTCGCGCACACTCGGAAATACGACGCATTCGAGGAGGGCTGCAGCTTCCGGATCAAACCACACTCGGTCCCGGCCCGAGAGAAGGAGAAAGGCACGCACCCAGGAAAGTGCAAGCTCAGAGTTAATGCGGGACGGCCCAGGGCCATGCGCCATTCATTCCCCACCGAGAAGCCCTGCGCACCACGCTCACGCCTGCGCGCCCATACGCGCAGTGCTCCCGGTATACGCATTATTGGCTGCTGTAGCAACCACCGACGTCGTGACCCAGCTTGCCGTAAGGCGTGGTTACCGACCGACCAAGCCTCCTGCGAGACATATGGCTAGAGCGGGTGCCTGCGTGAGCGTTTGAGAGCTTGTGTTGCAGCTGGTGTGAATCACGTCCTTATCGTGACCCAGTGAAACCTAAAGCAGCAGTCCTCTCGCTGCCCAGAAGAATATCCCTGTGAATTGCGGGGCCCACGGCGTGCTCGTCGCTGCAATGTGTGATGTCAGCGACGCAGGCGAAAAGGCAAAATCAGCTCTCGCACGAAGTTCGAAGAGGGTACAAGCTGCCAGCTTGCACGGCGGGCAGGCCGGACACTCGCGGCCCACCTCCGCGGTGGCGGCAGCGAACGGACCATCACGAGGTGCCAAGGCAACCTCCTCCACCCCATCTCCGTGAACACCGAATGGCAGCCTATAGGTCCGGAGTCTGCCGTTCAAACCGCGAGAGGCAGATGTGATAAGCCCGCTGCGGGCTCAAGATCGACGTGCGCAGATAGCGTAGGCGTAGGCCTCGAACGAGGCCCACGTGAATAAACGTGAGACCTCGAGGAGCCGAGCACTCCTCGAGCTCGCTTGACGGTAATGTTCCTGGCGAGATGGAGGAGCAGCCCGCCCTCGCGCCTGGCATCGGCACCGTTGAGGGCCCTACCTCGGACATGACGCGGACGCCTTCAGAACGCCTGAGATGAACGCGACACGAGGCAATATGACGTGCCCAGAAAGGAGGCCCGAAGAGCAGGAATGGGATCCTCGCTGTCGGAAGACCACGTTCGGCAAGAACGGAGCGACGCTGGAGGACATCTCTCCCCTGAACAGCAGCGAGCAGGCAATGACGCGTCGGCTAATGAACAGCAGACGAAGCGCACCATTTAGGCTCCCATGTTCATGCTTCGTATGAGAACAGCGGAGGTTACAGAGCGGCCGTGGGCGCAGCTGATGCACACGTGCACGCCGCTGGTTATGTACGCGGCGGAAATGAAGGACGTAGCGAGTGAAGGCTCGCGTTTGAAGGGTGCAGCTTTGGGCACGGACAAGGGTCGAAACATTTCATCTGTTCGGCCACAACGGTGCGTCAATACGCGCCGTCGGGGACGATTCCGGATCGGGAACTCGCTCACGCTGACCCCCCACGATGGACGATTCGTCGTTCGCGGTTCTTCGAGCGGACTCGGAAGCATGCTTCGCCGTGCGACGTACCTTTGCTTCGGCTTCGTATCTCCGGCCCTCCCGCGTGCTACATATACACCTCTTTGCCTTGGTCGTTCCAACGATAGCTTCGTGCGCGTATTTTTGGCTCTTGAGGGAGCAAGAGGCAGTTAGCTCTCGCTCTTAGACTTGACAGGTGGGCAGCGATGGGATTGCAGATGCACTATACACACCATCTGCCTCTACGGGGGCCGGTTCACCAGCGAGACTGATATCAGACCCACCGTCAGACGGTGCGGGGCTAAAACGTGCGATGGTGAGTACGAAGCGGGCGAGCTTGAGTCACTTTCGGGGTGCATGCGGGCACGCTGGCATGACCCGTCGGAAATCTGCATCGAGTGTTCGAAACGGGACGTCGTGCGTCATCCTGTGTCGAAAGGCCGCCCGGAGAGAACTACCTAGAGCGGCGGTATTGCGCCAGGTGAGATCAATTCGCACCGGCGCGGCGCGAGCAGAGCGCTGGTGTGTGCCGAGCACCTACGCTCCTCGGACTTCGTAGGCGACTCTACGCGCTCATAAAGAGGTGGATAGGCGACGACACGTCGGTAGTGGGCATTGCTCGGAAGGGGTAGGGGATCGGCACCACCTTGCAAATGGGGTTTGATAGAGCAGGTGGGAAGGGCACACAGTTTACGCTGCCACCAGGCTACTGGGCGGTGTACCACTGGGCCAATCACATTAGAGAGAGCTTAGTCGGAACCCGGCGGGAAGGAGAGAACCGGGGTCAATCAACAGTCACAGGAGCTTCGAGGACACGCACCACAACGGCTGACGGTCGGGGAGGGTACATGCAGGAGTCGAGAGCAACCTAGACTGACGGCCAACTTCTCGGTGGGACGTATTCGCACAGAAGCATATGCGTGCGGAGCAATGGATATAAACGAGGGGAGACAGTGAGTGCTGAGCCGTCGGTGTCCCGTCCTGACCCCCTTGGATGGGTTGCTCGGACTTGAGAGGCGGACGTCCGCGGTGTGCGGGGAGGAAGACGGGGTGCTATGGACGAGAATGGTTTAGACCAAGCAGCTGTGGGAGAGAGAAGGAGGGCGACACACCTTGCGGCGGATCGCCACGGGCCCGTATTGGTTGCCAGCAACCGGGTACCAAACCACGCGAGGTAGGACGGCTGGATTGCCGGCTCGAGACGGGGAATGACACGGAATGGACTTTCTGCATTCTTCGAATACCAGTCCGTAGCATCCTTCAAGGTGATTTCGGGTACGATTCACATTGTATCAATTGTGTAATGACCCCCTGCGGCCGCGTTCATTAGCAAAACATTGCGCTGAGCGGAAGGCCCGGGGATAGTGATGTGCGAGAAAGTGGAGGAAGTACTGACCTACTCGCACGAGAGCACATGGCGGCTTGGGTTGATGCAGCGGTATATAAAGTGCTCTACGATGAATCCGACCCGACATCTATGTCTTTCTACCTCTGTCGGGATGGTCGTGGCGGACGGTGAGGAAGACGACCGCGGGCGCCTACGGACCCTGGCGTCGTAGTACGTTCACAGGCGCTTACTGGACTTGCCTCCTCCCTCCATGTCGATGCCTAGCCTTAGGTCAATCCTCCTCTCTCCTCTGTGGTTACTACTGGAAGAGCTCACTGTGTACTGCCCTGCTTCTAGTATACAGCGAAATGTTTTATGCTTGTTAGCGGTACAGGTCTCATGCCCGTGAACCCGGATGCTTGAATGCCAACTATCGGGCCTTGGACACACACATTGGCCGCCTTGATCCGTGTATGCATTTACTCTGATCCTTACAGAAAACTATCTCTCTGGAAGCATTGGAGGCAAAGTAAGCTAGTTCAATCCCCTACACTCTTGAATGCATTCACCATATCTGTCTCGGCCGCAGGTCTCTCCGTGGCTCCCTCTCCGTGGTGAATAGCCACAACGTCAGGGCAGTCTGCAAGAGCACTGAGCACTTTCCCCGCCACCAGTTATATCATCAAGTGGTTGCGGAGGCGAATATGTGGCTGGCAGCGACCCCGCCGCCAGTAAGCCCTCTCTCCGTCTTCTCGAAGCTCTCTGTATAACACCCTATTCGACACCATACAACCCGAGCCCGCTTCTACGCCATCCGCGCGGGGCCGACGGGGCACCACACATGCGCGCCCACATGCGCAACATTCATCGGCCAAACTTAGGCTCACCCCCCGACAGCCGCGACCCACAGCGCCACTCTAACCGCGCACAAAATACAACATGCGCCCATGGTGGTCCACATCCGAAGACAACTCGAGAAGCGGAGTGCGTCCGTTGGTGTGTAGGTAGGAGTACCTTTCAAACCGTACAAAAGAGTAGAATGTGCCTGATGCTGAGGAACGTCTCTAGGACCAGACGTCTGCAAAGGTGGCCCAGGGATTGCACCCGAACGTTCGGTCATCCAGTGACCGAGGGATTGCACCTGGACGCCTGGCTGCCCGGGTAGGCGACGCAGGGCGATCTCTACTCAATGAGGCTTGGGTGTCTAGGGACTCTAGGGTATACTTATTCGCCTGTAACTCGACGAACTGCAACTGCCCGCTTGCCGTATGCCAGTAGCCCCCGTGAACACCGTCGACGTACGTTAGTGGATTCAGCTCTGCTGTGCAACGCCTACGGCCCTCGCCAGACATTCCAATCGTTCTGTGCCCTGTCCGCCATAGATCGCTCCCCACAGGAACCTGTGGTCATGGAGCCAGATGCCGGTCGTGTCGTCGCTGGACAAGACCAGGGTAATTTGCCAGGTAGTGGCTATAGTCTCGGTCATGAGATCATCGGCGTACCTGAGCGTATATTGTCGAGGTCTCTGATCGGGAGCCGTTCGAGCGAGCGGGTAGAATACTGTACGTGTACGCGTACCTGTAGGTTCGCTGTGTTCAAAGTGGCGGGCGGGGCTCGAGCGCGCAGCTCCCTGTGGGCGCCTAACGAGAGCTTGCGGCCACCCTGGCTGCGGTCACTCGCCATCTCGTCCACTCTCCTCATCGTCCTCCACCCTCTCCTCGTCGCCCGCCCTCGGTCCATGCGATCATGAGCTCCGCCGGAGGACTCTCCCGCCGCCGCGTGCCCGCGTCCGCGTCCGCCTCGGGCGGCAACATCGACGACGACGTCGACGGTTCCTGGGGCTTCAACGGCTCGGCCCCCAGCGGCGCCGCCTCCTCGAACGGCGGCGCCGTGTCCCGCAGCGACTCGCTGCAGTCGCCGCCTCTGCACGCCGGCTCCGCCTTTGAGGGCGGGAGCAAGATTGCGTACGACCCCCGCGACCTCGAGCGCGAGGACGAAGATGCGCGCCTGGGCGGCAAACCTCCACGGTTGACGATCATGGAGGAGGTTCTCCTCCTCGGTCTCAAAGACAAACAAGTGAGCATCCCCCTTTGTGTGTTCGCGCGGGGTACTAGGTACAGAAGACGCTACGGACGCCATGGCGTTGACGTCGTGCTACGCGAACGCGGTCATGCTCGGACGTGATTGCTTTTCTAGCGGTACCCCTACCCTTCAAGCATTCTCGCGCCTCCGACGAGTCCAAACTGACCTCGGAGAACGGCAGGGATACCTCTCATTCTGGAACGACAACATCTCGTACGCCCTGCGGGGCTGCATCCTGATCGAGCTGGCGCTACGCCGGCGCATAGCCCTGGTGCGAGACCCGAACCGGAGACAGCTGCCGCTCGCGGAGCGGATAGTCGAGGTCGTCGACGACCGGCAGACGGGCGAGACGATCCTGGACGAGACGCTGCGAATGATGAAGGGGCAGGAGCACGAGCGGATGTCGGTGAACAGCTGGATAGACCTCTTGAGCGGTAAGCGGCCGTGTTGTCCCCTCTCGCTCCGCCGCCGCCGCCGCTGCTGACCGCGCCCGCAGGTGAGACGTGGAACGTGATGAAGATCGGATTCCAGCTGAAGCAGGTCCGGGAACGGCTCGCGAAGGGGCTTGTGGACAAGGGCGTGCTCCGGACGGAGAAGCGCAATTTCCTGCTGTTCGACATGGCGACGCACCCTGTCGCGGACGTGCGGACGAAGGAGGGCATCGTGAACCGGGTGGTGTCGCTGCTGACGTCGACGACGGCGGCGGTGCCGGCTGCTGCGCTGGACAAGGAGGGGACGCAGTGCCGGGTGTCGCGGGCGGTGTGCCTTGTGTGCGCGGCGTACGCGGCGAGCGTGCTGGACAATGCGTTTGGGCGGCTGACGTACGAGGACCGGGAGGCGGCGTTCCAGCGGTGCGACGACATCCTGGCCGAGTTCTCTGCGTGGCCGTTTGGGAGCGCGTCCGGGGTGGGCGGGGGCGGGCGAACGGGGCCGGGTAGCCGGCGGCGTGCGGAGGGCGGTGCGCGGATTGGGATGGGGAGCGCGGGGGTGAGCGGGCGGGAGGTTGTGCTGGGGCTTGTGCAGGAGGTGAAGAAGGAGATGCAGGGGGAGGAGGACCTGTCGTTTGAGCTCGTGGCGGGGGTGCTGGAGGTGCTCTCAAAACTGGACTCGCTCCTCTGATGTTGTCGTGTCTTCCGTGGTTGTCTACGCGTAGTGCATACTTATTATTATCGGATCTCCTGTTTAGATGACACGGGCACGGACGTTCAACCCTGGCAGATGAACTCAGGCTGGTGCATCCTTCCAAGTGCCTCACTTATGCAGTTGTAGTTGTCCTTGGAACTCTACGCCCTCGATGGGCGCCTATGGGCCGCATGGGCGCTTGTGTCAGTGTCAAATTCCGCGAAACATGGCACACGCCATCAGTCTGATCGCGATTCGATCGGGGGCGCCGCCTACGTAGCCGCCGGGCCGCCGTCCCCGCCCTCGTCCCCGCCCCCGGCTCAGCCGTCCAGCGCGGGTGCGGCAGCGAGCACGGGCACGGCAAAGCAGCGACGACGAAGACGACCGACGTAGACTGGGTGTGCTCGAAGGAGGCACGCGCCTGGACGGGCAGGAGGGACGGGGGCAGTGATGGGAGGCGACTTTGAGCGTTCGCTGTGTGAGCTTCCCACCTTCCCACCCGCGCTCTGCTCTTAATCGTCGAGTAGTAGCCTTCTCCTTCTCCTCCTTCTCCTCTTTCTCCTCCTTCTCCTCTTCCCCCCGCCGCTCCAGCCCCGCCCTCGATGCAGTCCTCCCGCTACGACCAGGACGACCCCCTCGCCGCCGCCCTCGCCCCACCTCCCGGCGAGTCCCCGGCAGACCGCGCGGAACGGCTCCGGCGCGAGGCCCACGCAAAGCAGATCAGCGACGCCATCGACGAGAGGCTCAAGGAGGACAAGGCCGCCTGGAAACGGCACAGGGCCGCCTTCAAGCTCCTTCTCCTCGGCCAGTCCGAATCAGGTCCGTCCCTCCCCTCTCGGTAGCCAGCCGTCCAAACGTTAACTCTCCACCTCCCAGGCAAATCCACCACCCTCAAAAGTATGCTGCCTCCGGTCTGACACCTCCTTGTGCTCATCCTCTTCCTCCTTCCAGACTTTCAGCTCGCCTTTGCACCAAAGGCATGGCAGGCAGAACGCGCCTCCTGGCGCGCCGTCATTCACCTCAACCTCGTCCGCTCCATCAACTCCATCCTTGATGTCCTCGCCCAGGAGATGACCACGACTGCCCCCAATCCCTTCTCGCCTACCACCTCTCCTTTCCTCCGCCCGGCCACCTCTCAGGCTCGCTACTACCCTGACCGCGATCCTATCTCCCCGACAGACGCCTCCAGCATCTCCAGCGATCACGACTATGCACCCCTCCGGTTCACCAACACCCACGCCCTCCTCAAGCTCCGCCTCGCTCCCCTCCGCCGCGTCGAAGCAGACCTCAAGCAGCTCATTGGTGCCGCCACAGACGAGTTCGCTCCAGACCTCCCCTTCGTTCGAGACAATACCGACGAACCCGACTCCGGCGACCCCTCGGCCTGGGCCGAAGACGCCAACGCCGCCGTCCTCTACGACGGCTCCCTCGCACGCCGCCGTCCGGCCGAGTTCTACGTGCGCTCGAACCATTCCTGGCGCGACGCCCTCCGCAGCGCGTACCAGGGCCTCGGCAGCGCCAACGACCGCGCTACCGCCGCTGCCACCGCCGACGGCCAGGCCAAACTCGCGGACGCGAACGATGTCATCGCCAGCTGCGCAGAGGATATGCAGGCGCTCTGGGAAGACGCCGTCGTACAGGAACTCCTTCGCCGGCGCAAGATCCGCATGGAGCTCTCCCCTGGCTTGTGAGCATCCCCTCAGAGGCGCCGTATGGTGGTGCTGACGAACCCGCTCGCAGCTTTCTGGACAATATACCGCGCATCGCCTCTCGGAATTACGAGCCCTCGGACGACGACATCGTACGAGCGCGTTTGCGCACGCTCGGCGTCCAGGAGCATAGACTCGTCATGGAGCGCAGTCATGGTACGCTCTGTCACCTGCTGCACGGAAAAAAATGCTAATCCACCATTCCAGGGATGTCTTCGCTCGCTACCAACGACATCTCGCGCGAATGGCTGATCTACGACGTCGGCGGCTCCCGAACATCCGTACGTCCCTTCGCTTCCTCTTGAGCGCTCATTCTCATCTTCCGCGCATCAGCGAGCAGCGTGGTTCCCGTTCTTCGACGACGCCAACGCTATCCTTTTCCTCGCGCCCATCTCCTGCTTCGACGAGCTTCTCCAGGAGGACCGGCGCGTCAACCGCCTCGAAGACTCCTTCCTGCTCTGGCGCGCCATCGTCCAGTCCAAACTCCTCGCAAACTGCATTCTCATCTGTGTGTTTCCTCCTTACAACGTCACACTGCCCAAGACTGACACAGTATCCGGGCAGTGTTCTTGAACAAGTGTGACCTGCTGGAGAAGAAGATCGCCTCTGGCGTCTCCATCCAAAAGTATCTCCCGAGCTACGGCAAACGCGAGAACTCCGCCAAGGCCCTCGCAAAGTGTACGTAATTGCACAATTGCACTGCTCTCGTGCTTTCCCTCCAACTTACCTACCGCCCACTCTGCACAGATCTCCTTCAGAAATTCAAGGATCAGGCGCGCGATCTCTCGCCAGTCGCTAAGCGGCCGCTCTATCCTTATCTAACGACCGCTATCGTACGTGCATCCCACCCTTGAACTCACGCGCCCCGCTCAATATGTGCCACGTGCAGAACACGCAAGAGACCACTCGCACGCTCGCAGCCGGTAGGCCCGCTCTCCTCACGATTCCCTCGCCTTCGGGCGCTTACGCACATTCCAGTCCGCGATGGCATTCTCAGATTAAACCTCCGCAAGGCCGAGTTCGTATAACCCGCCCTCTGCCGCATGGTACTGTCGCGCCGCTTCTATGCCCTGCGTCCACACAACCCCCCGCTGGCCAGAAACTGGGGAACACAGACGCAGACAGGAGCGATGCGGCCGCATCGGCTCTATCTATCGACTTATCTATCCATCCATTGCACACGGAAGGAACACTGTATCTTTAGGCTCTACTAGTCGCCGCTCTCACTGCCGCCGCTGCTTTCTTCCCAGATACCCTCACCTTCCCCCTTTCTCACTGCATGCTCGAGGACTTGTTGTTTGTTGTCTTCGTAGATTGTACTAATCCTACTCCAATCACCCTCTGCGCCCGGGAATTTCGTTCAACCCCGGCGCCGGGCACACCCGTTTAATGTCATACTATAACCTACCCCGTCCACCCCATCCATATACATGGTCTTCGAGGATTCAGAATGCAGCCACTCACCAGGGACCGACATCCGCCAAACGGCGACTCAATCAGTCTGTCCAAATGTAGCGAGTATACAAGCAACGCAGATGGCTCAACAGACTCTACAGCTACAGGTAAAAGGGTATCCCATACACGACCGGCGCCGCGCCCGTCAAATACGGCAGCTTGCACTTCTCGCGTGCCCGCGCGACCGCGCGCACGGCCGACGTCCCGCCCGCCCCGCTCCCGTCCGCGCGCCAGGCCTTGACGGTGTCCGCGTCCAGCCGGAGGTCGTCGAACACGGACTGCGAGAACTTGTCGATGTCCCGGTCGGTCACGTCCCACAGGTTCGCGACGAGCGTCGGGCTGCGGCAGCGCGTCGTCAGTTAACGTTGTGAAGACGAAAGACGAAGACAGAGGGTGCTTACCAGCCTGCGAGCATGTAGTGGTACGGCGTCCCCGTGCGGTCGAACTCGCCCATGTACTTGAGCGTGCCCGAGGAACAGCCCCAGAGCATCGTCGCCGCACACCGCGGCAGATGCCGGATTTTGTGTGAGCGGATGTACTGCTCCGCGCCGCCGTGGCCAAAGTATCTGCATACGCACATGGTCAGAGCTGAAGGAGCGATGTATAACATAAAATAAACGTACATCATGAGGTCGCGGTTCGTCAAAGCGTCTACGAACTGCTGTTCGCTGGGCGCACGACCTACGATGCCGTCCCATCCGACGCTCTTCATGCCCTTGAGCCAGTCCACAAAGCGGCCCTCTGTGCCCTTCAGGTCTCCGCTCGGGTTGAGCACAAAGTACGTCTTCCGGGGGTCAACCACAGCGCGATCAACGAGTCCCTCCTGCGCCCGGCCGTCCTCCCACTTGCGCCAATGAGAGAACTCGAGCCGGTCGATCAGGAAGTCCATGCTCGGTATCCGGCTCACGCTTCTGCCCCGCAGTACCGGCAGCGACTCCCACGGGATGCCCTGCACGTTCTTGTCGAGCACGAGGAAAAGGTGGTCGTCGTCCGTGCCCTCCTGCGCGGCGCGGCCCTTCACGCGGTTCGCGTGCTCCTCGAGCGCGCCTCTGAGCTCGACCACGACCTGGTCCATGTCGACCTCGGAAATCGCAACGGGCACGCCGTGGAACTGGTACAAGTCCAGGATGAAGTAAACGAGGTCCTCCAGCTCCTCGTCCCGGCAGTTCGGGGGGAGGGTGGAGAAGCACTCCAGCAGGCCGTCGTCCAGACCGATCCGTGACTTGGGCTTCTTCTCCTGGAAAACGAGGCTACCCTTGAACACCGCGTCCAAGCGAGACCTGAGCGCTCCGAGGTCGTCAGGGTGGACTTCCGGCGTGGGCATGAAGATCGTCTGTCGCAAGGGCCAGGGCCGTCAGTCAATGTCACCCGTCCGTCTCGCGCCTCGGGGCGTGCCGAAGCGGGGGAACGGAAAACGTACCTTGAACGCGCCGAGCCAGCAGAACTCGATGTCAGCGAGGAGCTCGCGAAGACGGCCGTCGAGTTCTGACCGAGCCTTCCACCACGCCATGCGCGCGCTCCGGTCGTCCTTCTTGACGTCCGCAGCCTGCCGTGTTCCTTCGTCGCTTGAGCGGATGATATCTTGTAGCTCCCGGACCGCGTCCTCGTACGTGAGGTACTCGTCTTCTTGGCCCTCTCTCCGCCCTTTGAGCGGCAGGCAAAAGATGAGCGGCTTGTGCCCCGCGCGCTGGCGCGTGATGAACATCGTATGGCGGTCCTCGGTGATGCTCACGTTCACCACGGTCCAGTGGGGAGGCAGCTGGTCCGCCTGGTTTACCGACATCTTCGACACGTCGAAGCACTGCGCTTCATACCGCTTCGCGATCGCCTGCCAGTACGCCTTGAGGTCGACGTCGTCCATTGGTTCGTCGTCTTCTGAGTCTGACAGGATCGAGTAACTGACGCGACCGGCCGGCCGGGATTTGGGTTGCGGTGGGAGAGGCGAACCATTGGGCGTGATCCGCGGCCATTGCGTGTCGTCCATGCCGCTCATATTCAGGAACTTGTGGCGAATAACGTCCAGCATCTCGCGGCGGAGCGTGGTCACGGTCGATGCGTCTAACAACCTCAGTACCGGACAAACACCCCTGCAACAACCGGATTCACTCACCCAATAGTTGAGCGGCCAGGACGGGTGTTTGAACGTCTCCACGGCCCAGGCTTGTCCGGAAGGTGCGAATGAGGGCGAGGCAGACAGCGGCCTCACGAACAGCCGATACATGCCCGCGGCGAGCAATGTAGCTCATGTGTTCCCAGAAGAGCTTTTCCGCAGTAGCCAGAGTCTCGAGCATATCTTGGGAAGCCGGTGAAGGGGTTATATCACCCGACATGCCCATCGGGATAGTCATAGCTACAACTGGAGCAATGAGTGACACCCTCGAGGCCGAGAAGCACGACATACCCGACTCGGCGAGAGAACTCAGGAACATATCTGCGCGGAAGCGCGAATACACCTCATCGAGCGTGAGTTTGGCTCGCAATGCGATCTCTTCGGCCTACGGCGGGATGTCACTACCGCTACATGCAAGGCTAGGGGTTAAGGACGTACCTTCGCGTCAGCCGTTTGAGGGAGTTTCGCAAACCGTTGCAAGAGGTTGGCATATTCCTCGCCCACTTCGTGCAGCAGAGAGACTAGAGGACGCTATCAGCCTCTTGCATCAAAAGGGAAGCGGCAGTTTATTCACTGTGGTGCCTCAACAACCTCGCTAGCAAGGTTGGAGCAAGGACACTTTCCGACATGGATACCTGTGCCGAGGTGGTCACTGCAGTTCTGGGAGACGCCACCAGGCTCTTCCTCGCACTGAAACCGCAGCGTTCAGCGCACATCAATAGCGATTCAGAAGACTACTCACCCGTTCCCACCGTCCAACGTTGCGAACACGCTCCCGAGCTCGTCCAGCAAGCTCATCGCTTCCTCGAAGAGCACCTGCGCACCCTTGCTGTCCGCACTGAGCTGACTATACCTACCCTGGAGGCGCCTGATCTCCGCCGCATCCGGACCTCTCAGATGTCCCGCAAGCGCGGCGGCCTCCATGAGCGTCGCATGGCCCGCCTGGAGCTGCCCGAGCTGAATCTGCAGCTCGCCCTGCTGCGCGAGCGCGCGGCTGACCATCACGGGCGCGTGCAGCGCCTGCGCCAGGTCCCGGGTCTGCTGCGCGAAGAACTCGGCCTCACGCGCGGAGCCGCGCGCAGCGTACGCCTGCGAGAGCGCGAGGAGCGTCGAGAGAAGGCCCTCTGCAAGGCGCCAGCTGGATGCGTCGAGGAACGCTTGTGCGCGGCTGGCTTGCGGGGAGAGCACACGTGGCTCCTGCACCTGCGAGACCGCCTTGTCCTCGTCCGACTGCTTGGGGACCTCGAACGGGTTGTCCTCCTGGGCTGGCTTTGGTGGTGACGGCTGCAGGCGAGAGAGCGTGTCCACTGCGCGGTTCCATAGACGGAGGGCTTGGAGGAGACCCTCGAGTGAAGACGTAGGGTCGTCCTGCAGTTCTGATTAGTATCCGGCAGACAACAGTATACCCCAATGCTTACTCTTGCGTCTTGGATGGCAGCATAGGATATTGCAGCCTCTGCGGCACGCTCAAGCAGTGCCGTACGAACGCGTATACGCTGGGCAGTCGGCAGCCCCTTTTCCTCGACAATGAAGTCTGCGGCGGCGGCCACCGCGTCGCAGTACGTCAAAGACCTGTTAACACGATCTTCAGCACTCATTCATTGCGGCACCAGGAGCACTCACGCTTTGAGGACCTCCCCCATGATAGCCTGCGCCTCCGAATACCGCAGCAAGAACAGGATGACAACCTCCTGGGAGATGGAGCCGCTGCGGATGGCTGGCAAGACATGGGCGAGGACCGACACCGCCTTCTCCGCGCGACCGAGCTTCACATATTCGTGCGCAGTGTCGATCGTAAGTGAAACATATGCTACGCTCCCAAATGAACACGCATGTGACCCATAGGAATCAGGAAACTGCTTACTCTCGGAACCAACCCCAGCGTGACGCTCGGTCAGTCGGCGGGCTACGTTCAGTAGCTGCACGCGTGCCAGGACGTGGCCGACCAATCCAACCAGGTGAGAGACCATACCTAAACAGCGGACGGTTAGCCATTGCCATCGAATACCGCAAACCATTGGTTGCTCACGAATCAGCTTGATGAGTCTCGCAAAGTCATCAAACTCGAGTTTGCCTTGTACACTCGCCGTAGACACAGCGGCCTTCGGAGGAGTAACCGTGGCGGTGTTCAGCGAGACAGGATCCAGCGCTGCATCCCAAGCATGGTCAGACCACTACATGAACGCAGCACATATCAAAACCAACCTCGTCTCCTCTTCGGTGTAACAGGTGGCGCGATCACCGCCGCCGTCTTCGTAGCACGTGTCCGCCCCGACGGTGCTCTCGTCCTCATCGTCTCAACAGCTCCCGCCCTGGCTCCGCTCGCAGCGCGCGTCGTCCGCGCGCCTCTCTTCGTCGCCGCAGGAACGATCTCCTTAGGAGACTTCCCCACGGACTGTCGCGGAGCAGCAGGCGGTACCATCGTCTTCAGCACTCTACACGCCTCCTCGACATGCGCAACGAGTGCGCCTGCCAGCCCGGGGTCGCGCGCCTTGTGCGCGTGCGCCGCAAGCCACAGGTTCGCGGATGCGCGCAACTCCGGCGCGAACTTCGCGAGGGACTTGTCAGGTCCCTGTTCGAGATGCTACAGCCCGTGCGTCAGTCCCGTTGGCAACACATCGCAACATAACGCACTTACCTCGGCGACGAGCGACGACTCGACTTTCTCCAAGAGCCGCTGAGCCTCCCCGAATCCCAGGCCCTCTTCTTCGGCACGATAGTATGCAGCCTCGAGCTTCCGCACGAAAACCCGTGCCCGACGAACTGCACACCCCTCTCGGGCATACAGCGCCTCTGCGCCGTCCATAACAGCATCGATAACGCGGCTCACGCCTTGCTTCCACCTACACTCCTCCAAGCTAACCAGTTGGCGTTCCGTCAGTGCACCAACGACAACCGCACGTGCGGACGCGTCAAGACTCCCCAAGCCGGGGGCAGTAAGGATTTCCGGCCACGCACACACGGGAACCGTGTCCGGCGCATGGAAGAGCTCGCACGCGGCCATGTACGTGACGCGATCGACGAGCGTCGCGAGGTGCCGGAGCGGTGCAGGCGCAGCGGGAGCATCGAACAACGCGGTAGGAGGGGACGTGGCTGCAAGGCTGGCGACACCGTACGCAGCGTACGGGAACGCGCGGATGCTCCTTACGAACGCGTCGTACGCCAGCTGAGCAGAGGAGACGCGTCAGCGAAAGCCTTGACACGGAATGCGTGCAGCAACTCACATGGCGATCGCCCGTCTTCGCATGGCACACTCCCAGCAGCTCCCAACGTCGATACAACTGCTCCTCTAGCTGCTTCCACACTTCCTCTTTCGCAGTGTCTTCCTCGTCAGCAGCTTCGCTTTCGGCCACTGCAGTATGATAGCCAGTGAGCGCGCTCTCTGCACGAGCGCAGGCCTTGTCCAGGAACGGTACTGCGTGCGCGAGACGCCCTGCCTGGTGCAGCTGCAACGCCATGTTATAATACGCTCCCGCAATGCAGCGTACATAGTTCGCAAGCTGTTGACGGGTACGCGCTATTGCTCTCGCCGTCTCGGACGATCCGTTAGACTGCGTCGGGGAATGTGCAGCGGACGAAGCGTTCTGCACGAGTGCAGCGGCACGTTGCAGGTATGTACGCGCGAGAGCGTAGGTGTCCGGGTTGGTCAGAACGAACGTGGTGCGGGCCAGCGTGAAGAGGCTCTCCACACCGCCCGTCACTGTTGTCGAAGTGTACAACGCTTTCTATCAACTTGCGTCAGCTTCGGAGCATGAGCGAGAGGTGAAGAAGAGCACCCACTGGTTCACATAGCACGTCGGCGATTTGCTCCAGAATCCCGCACGCGCACGTCCTGACCTCTGGTGGGATGTCTGTAGCGGAGGCGGTTGGGGGCTCGACAATCTTGACCGCGGCCCGACGCAACCTTTCAACACCTCGCTTAACGCGGTCGTGGTCGTCACCAGATTGCTCAAGCGATGGTCCACATCGAGTAATGGCGCTTGAAGCCTCCCGTAGCTTGTCAACAATATCCGTTGTGTGGTCTGCGGTGCACATGAGTATATCTGAACGGCTAAAGCGACCATGACCACGTACCCTGCCAAGCCTCGAAAACCGCCAGACCGCGCGCAAGTGTAGTGCACAATGCAGAGGTCTCGACGACCATTCGGTCGCTGCTTGTGTCTGCATTGCCGGCAGATCCTTGAGTCAAGTTACTGATTTGTTCCAGAGTGCGCACGTCTCCGGCCTGTACCACAGAGGTCATGACATGCAACCAAGCTGCGAGAAGGTAGAACACACCAGCTTGGCGAACCTGCCCCAATACTCGCAGAAACGGGCAAACGCCGCGCCCGACATGAAGTCTGCACGGTCGCTTCGCCTCTCCACAGAGGCGATCAGGCGAGTACACCCTTCAAGGACAGTCCGCGCGCCCTCCGATGGGCTGACGGAGTCCGAGTTGGCGAACGCAGCAGTGAACTTGGTGGCCTGGTCCCAGAAGGTCTTCGGGGCGATCACAGACGGCCGAGTGTGAGCAAGACAGAGGAGCGAGTATATTCGCAGAGAGTACGCGGACTGGGGAGCAGTTCCAGAAGACGAGGCAGTGCGTGAAGAGACGGTGTAAGCACGCGTGAAGACGTGGTCGTGCTGTTTGTCCGGCAAGCCAGACAGAAGTGGTGCCCACGGAAGCAGAGTGGGCACGGCAGGGTCATGGAGGACGGTAAGTAGCGCAGGAAGGTCAGTTGTCGTGTTAAGCGCAACAATAAGAGCGTGTAGGAGGTAGGTGGAGATGAGTGTTAGATGGAGTTCCGATATGGGGCCGTCGTGCAGGGGTAAAGCGAGTAGGTCATGTAGAGAATGGGCGGTAGGAGCCTGTGCGACAGGACTATAGAACTTAGTGAGATGCGTCCTCATGTCTTGTAAGACACCAGACGCTGCTTGGTACTTTGGACGAGGTAAGCAGAGAACGGTGAAGAAAGAGTAAGCGGACGAACCATCTCGAGGCTGATTAGTTTGCCAACTAAACTGGATGCAGCGCGTTCTACATCTACTTCTCCTTGGGCAATTTCGCGGAGGGTAGCAAGTTCTTTTCGAGCGAGGGTGGCTTGCTTGACAGCAGAGGCCGCAGTGGACTTGTTTGACTTGGAGTCGGAGGCCCTCCAGCCCGAATCGAGTACGGAAGAGAGAGCCTTGGAGGCAGCGTTGACGGTGCGCATAGCAGTAGCTTTGCGTTGCTGAGGGGAGGCATCTGTCGCCTTTGCCTTCCCTTTAGGGTCGGAGATGGAGAGTTTCGACGCGAGGTTGTCTGCAAGCTCGTCGGGCGAGACAGTAGACGGTGGCTTAGACTTTGTGCTTGAGGCGGTCCGGGTGGTGCGGGAAGCGGTGGTCCTTGTCTTCGTTGCAGGTGGCATATTGTAGGCGGGGCCCAGTTAGAAAGGGCGAGCAGGCAGAGAGGCAGCACAGGCAGATGGCGAGTCGAGGGAGAGAAGAGAGAGGAGAGGAGAGATGGGCGTGGCTCGGGCGAACCATCCGTCCACGCGTCGGCCCACGTGACCGTGCAGTCCTACACGCTCGACGCGTCAACAGCGCCCACCGACGCGTCTCTCCTCCCTCCCTCCTCCACACACGATGGCAGTCACCCCTACTGAACGCGCGCACGACGAGCACCAGTACCTAGACCTCATTAGCACCGTCCTCGACACTGGCGCCGTTCGTCCAGACCGCACCGGCACCGGCACCCTCTCCCTCTTCGCCCCTCCCAACCTCCGTTTCTCCCTCGCGGACGATACCCTCCCTCTCCTCACCACAAAACGCACCTTCCTTCGCGGCATCGTTGAAGAGCTCCTCTGGTTCATCAACGGCTGCACAGACTCAAAGCAGCTCTCCGCGAAGGGCGTCAAGATCTGGGACGGCAATGGCTCCAAAGAATTCCTCGCCAAGCGCGGTCTCGGGCACCGACGCGAGGGTGACCTCGGTCCCGTCTATGGCTTCCAGTGGCGGCACTTCGGAGCGCAGTATGAGGATTGTGATGCGGACTACACTGGCAAAGGCGTCGATCAGCTCCAGGAGTGCATCCGCAAGATCAAGCACGATCCCACCGACCGCCGTATCATCCTCTCCGCCTGGAACCCCGCAGGTACGCCTTGATGTCCGCGCCCCCCGCGTCCCTCCTGACGCTCTCTCGCAGACATTCCCCAGATGGCACTCCCACCCTGCCACATGATGTGCCAATTCTATGTCCACCTCCCGCCCGCCGACGACCCCTCCGCAAAGCCCAAGCTCTCATGCTTGATGTACCAACGCTCCGCCGACCTCGGCCTCGGCATTCCCTTCAACATTGCCTCCTACGCCCTCCTCACCCACATGGTTGCCCACGTCACCGATACCGTCCCACACGAGCTTATCATCCAGCTCGGCGACGCGCATGTCTATCGCGACCACGTCGACGCGCTCAAGACCCAGCTTGAGCGTGAGCCCCGGCCGTTCCCCAAACTCCGGTGGCCCCGCAAGGTGGAGAGCATCGACGACTTCCGAAGCGAGGACTTTGTTGTCGAGGGCTACGACCCGCACCCCAGCATCGCGATGAAGATGAGCGTGTAGGACGACTGTGTTGTAGCGTACTGTGATTGTATCCGGTGTAGACTATATACTTGGGTTATATCGAGTTTGTATCGCAGTCATGTACTACCCATAAACTCGCGACGTATAGATTGACATGTTCTCTCTCAACAAGGCCTAATGGTCTAGAAGTATGATACTCGCTTTGGGTGTTTGCCGATTGCGAGTGGTCCTGGGTTCAATTCCCAGTTAGGCCCTCTTTTTTCCCCGCTCCCCAGCCTATCCCGCGGAAAGATGATCGCGCCTTGGCTATTTTCTTTGCCCTCAATATTTACCCTCGTCTTCCATGTCCGTCGTTCGTAGATCAGTATCGCTCGCCTCACCCTCTTCTCGAGCTCCTGAAGCTCCATAAACCTACTGAGCGGTTGGAAAGCCTACGGACCCCGGACTACTAGCTGATGTTTACCAAACCAATTGCAATGTCCGCCGCGAAAGCCCGCATGCAGGCTGTATACGGCCATCATGCACATTGCGGTAGTGTATGACAAGCTACCTGACGCCCAGGCCAGACAGAAATCTTTGACGCGCCTCTCAATCCCCCGTAGTCTACAAGCGACATACCCAGTGACATTGGCTGCAATCGCTTACATACTCGTACAATTGATGTTACAGTGTCTCGTCCTCACCATGCAGGTGCTCGGGATCTCTACAAGCATATGGGCCCTTCACCACGCGTGGTGGCCGCCGCTCACAACGACGCTACAGAGAGATAGTCAGTCAGTTTGCGTCCCCTTCTTTTGGGCTAGACGAAGGGCACTCACTCGCTACCCGTGCAGAAAGTGCTGGCGTCGCTCGCCAGCCAGACCGTCACCCCGCGCAGCTCGTCTGGCCGACCAATGCGGCCCATTGGGTTGTTGCTGCACCACCTCTCAATCAGCTCCGGCCTCTTCTCGAGGAACTGTCCCGTCATGCTGCACGAACTTAGTCAGCGGGGTGCTGACAACCGTAAATCGCGAACAAGACTTTACCTGGTGTTGATGTACCCGGGGCTGATCGTGTTCACCCGGATGCGCTGGGGACCAAGTTCGCACGCCATGCTACGGGCCATCTGCAGCACCGCCGACTTGGACGTGTTGTACGATACCCATGGGTGTCCCTGCGGGTGAACATAGCAAGTGAGCACTCCGTCCGTGTTCTCTGCGGACGATTGGTGTACGCACCTGGTTCGCGCCGCTTCCGCTGATGCTCCCGATCAGGATGATGCTGCCCCCGTTGTTGAACTTGGCCATCTGGCGGCCCGCCGCCTGCGCAGTGTACAACACGCCGTTGACATTCACGTCAAGGACCTGCTTGAACCGATCGGCGGGGTAGTTGAGGCAGTTCATGTCGCCCTTGAGGATACCGGCCGCAGCGACACAGACGTCCATGCGCCCCTCCCTGCTCCCGATCTGCTCGCCCAGCTTCCACATTGCGGCCTGCAACAGAAACCTCAGTCAGAACTCGGTTCTCGGTCCACACTCCACAGAGAGGCACGCACCTGGTCAGTCACGTCCGCGCTGATATACTCGACCCTCCCCTCTCCCTTCTTTCCCTCGAGTTTACTGAGGTACGTCTTCACCGCGTCGAACTCCTCTCCCGGCGTCTTCGGGAGGTCGACACAGTACACGGCGCGCGCACCCGCCTCAGCAAGCGCGAGCGCCATCTCCAGCCCGATCCCGCGGTTCGCGCCCGTCACGATCGCGACGCGGTCCGTCAGCGCGAACTCGTTTTCGAATAGCGTCGACGTCGTGCCTATCCCAACCTAGTCAACATTTATTTAAACTCATGAGGTATAACGGGATGGGACTTACGGCTAGCGCCCGAGGCCTTCGCTTCGAGCGCTCTGGAGACGCCGACCGGGCCGTACGGTGGCGGCGGGCCCGTCATGCGGTCTTTCGCCGAGGCGGCAGACATCGCGCGCGCGCTGCTCGCGAAGTGGGCGCGACCCAGCCTCGCGGCGGACGCGAGGGGCGCAGCAGACGCGACGCGTGTTCTGAGGACCGGCGCGAGCATGTCGTGAGTGTAGGACGAGGGATGAAGTGGGCTGTTCGTTCGACGTCTCCTGCAGAGCGCGTCTTGGTCCCCACCCGTCCTCCATTACCCCGCGTTAAATACCCCGCACGACCCCGCACGAGGGCGGGATGGCGGCCCACCGCGCGCGGTGGCACTCGCCACGGTTTCAGCCCGCTCGCAAGCGAAGACCAGAGGACGCGTCACGAGTGCGCCGGGCGAGAGGTGTCTCTGCACCCCGGCGAGTCCTGTGAGCACACTTGACATCATCCCGGGGCTCCCCAAGGTTTACGATGCAGCGCGCGTGCGAGCGTCGGGTACCGGCACGCTTACATCTCTGCGACGAGGACACCCAGAAGAACTCGCCGAAGGCCCCTGTCGCGGCGCGTCGTGCCCCATGGGGGATTTCATCCGCTGCGGGATGCTAGGGGCTTGATAGAACTGGTCAGCTGGCGTTTCAGTCACGGCCATCTCTTCGATAAACCCCGTCTCGGGGGTTGTGTGTGATTGGTGCGGTACTTGTGTCTCGCAGCGTGGGCTGACGTTCACTCTCGTTCTCTACGCCAAGGCCGGGAATTGGTAGCTTCGGTCGCCCTGATTAGGTGATGCTAACAACGTACACTTCAACGTAATCAGCGGTCTGGCGGGGAAGTAAGTGCTCGTTCCCTTCGTGAAGCTACTGCCAGCCTAAGCTTACGTACGGCTACTATCACGGATTGACATAGAAGGGTCAGAAACCGGTCGCGCCCTTTGCAGTGAACGTCCTACTCTACAACTCCCTTCCCCCGGATGTTCAGTGGGCGCGATAGCCCCCATCCACGACGATGCTGTAAGGTTCACCCGTCAGATTAGGACACCGTCTCGGGGATAGGTCACGTACTCGCTCCCAGTGCAGAACGAGCTTGCCGAGCTTGCAAGCCACGCCACCGCGCCTCGCAGCTCACGCGGTTCCCCAAGACGCTTCATCGCGCTGCGGCCAGGCACACCGTCTACCAAACCCGGTTGCTCGACCACGATCTTGTCCAACATGCTACAACCACGGACGGCGCATCAGCAGCATGGACGCGGCAGGTACGCCCTAGTTATGAGTCGTACGTACGGGGTTTTGTGGAAGCCAGGACTGATACTGTTCACCCTGATTCCCTGCGGTGCTAGCTCGCAGGCGAGGCTTCGGGTCATTTGGAGCACGCCGCCCTTCGAGATTTCGTACGGCGAGAGACCTATGTTCTACGCGCCATGTTCATCAGCAACTCGTCGCACTCGTTGAAGAGTATATAAGAGCAGCAATGCACTTACTACGGTGAGATTGCCGGCGATACTGGCCACTAAAATGATGCTTCCCCCGTTCCCGGATTTCACCATTTGCTGACCTGCGGCTTGAGCCGTATAGAGCGGTCCTTTGAGATTCACGTCCAACACCTACTATGAGCGTAAGTGATATGCCGGCGAGTGAATCGGTCGGGGCGCACTCGCGTACCTCTTGGTAGCTCGCGTCCCGGACATAGAGGGTGTCCTGCGGCGTTCCTGAGATCCCAGCTGCAGCCAGGCATACATCCAAGCGTCCCTCCCGATCACCAATCGTCTTGCCAATGTCCCACATACCCTCCTGCAGGTCGCACGCCGACGATGAGTGTCTGGTAGATCGGGAAAGTGAGGGAAGGGAATGATGCTCACCTGGTGGCTGACATCTCCCCGGATGTACTCGAACCGACTGTCGCCACCGCCGCCCCGCATACGTGACACGAACTCCCGAGCACGCGACCACTCCGGGCCTGGCTTGTCGGCGATATCGACGCAGTATACCACACGGGCGCCCACCTCGGCCAGAGCCAAGGCACCTGCGAGGCCGAGCCCACGGTTCGCGCCTGTGACGAGCGCGACCTTCCCAGCGAGGGAGAACTCGTCTAAAAGCATGGGCGGCGCTGTAGTTGACGTGTGAGTAGGGGTTCGCACCGCGTCCGGCGGTTTCGAACACGCACACGTCTTGGATTCGCTATGGATGGTTCTCGCCACCCCACGGGCCAGTGACGCTCCGCTCGTCTGCGGTATGGTGGTCGCCGAGTGCCTTGTGCGGCGGTGGAAGCGTACTCGAAAGAGGGTAATAAGAGGTGTTGATGCACGATTGTAGAGCAGTGACATCTCTTGGCCCTCTGTCAAACTAGGCAGTGTTGTGTGGCCTCGGAGGTACAGAGGGTACGAGAGATATGCGTCGCAATGGGTCCGTCGGTAAACCGGACCTAGTCAGGCCATACGATATCCCAAGTTGTCGGTTTAAAACGAATGGGGAGCGGACTGCGTCCGTCATGGCGGGCAACATATCCGGCCGCCTGTGAACGTTGAATGAGGACAAGAAATAGAATCCACTTCTGTACAACGAGGAGAGCTCACGTGTGATGATTGCGCTCCCACCCCGGCCGGTTAAGAGAGAATCGACGCAGCTTCAGGCTCATACCAAATGTTGAGGCCCAGATAAGGCCGCAGCATAAGAGTACTGCGGGGTGTGTACAATGCGTAAAAGAAGGACGGCCGCGAAGCCTTCTCCATACGTTCGCATCTAGACGGTTGTCAGCGCAGCTCTCTCGCTCTAGTCAAAGCCAGCGCCGCGCGTACGTACCCGTTTCCAATTCAGATTAAGCTGCCAAAGAAATTAGTGTTATCAAATGGACTCCCGGTCTTGTACGCAGCCGATATCTCAGAAGTGCGCGGTAAGAGTGCTTGGACGACCGCAGTGCCGTCGCCCGGTATACGCGGCTGTGGTTTCAACATCCATACAATCGCTTACCTTTTGTACTCAGACTTACCCCGATTTGATATGGGGGTGGCGGCAGTCGCAGGTGCTGTCTCCCAGCAGCATCATAACTGAAGCCCGAAGCCCGAAGAGCAGGAGCTATCAGAGGTCACTGTTTCCTGAAGAGGAGTAGGCATCATCCCGGACTAAGGAATGGTGTTCAAGAATTGTTCTACGGAACAGCCCGCAACGAAGTGACGACACAGATAGCGTCATAAATCGCAGCGACTAGACGCATCATTGTCGATGATGTTGCACAGACTCGGAGACGTTATGCGGCTAGAGAAGCCATCCTCCACCATCTTTCAGTGGGCGCAATGACCACCGTCCACCACGATACTATTTGGTGCGCCCTTCATGAGCCCTATGTGCATCTGGCTGAAGAAACCACTCACTCGCTTCCCGTACAGAATGAGCTCGCCTCACTTGCGAGCCATGCCACTACTCCTCGGAGTTCGTGTGGCTCTCCGAGGCGCTTCATCGCGCTTCTCATTGGCGACTTCTCTCTCAGCCCCGGTATGTCGCTGCAAGTCTTGTCCAGCATACTAGGCACAATGATAAAGCATGTCAGAAGTTTGAGACGACTCCATGGAAACGAGAACTAGCGTACGGCGTTTTGTGGAATCCAGGGCTGATGCTGCTTACCCTGATGCCTTGCGGCGCGAGTTCGCAAGCAAGACTGCGTGCCATTTGGATCACACCTCCCTTCGCAATCTCGTAGGGCAACAGGCCCAGATTCTGCGCGTCGTGACATGCAATATCACGTCATCACCGCTCAACGACGGAAGGGAGACATGGTGGTACTCACCACGGTAACGTGGCCGGCGATGCTTGCCACTAGAACGATACTGCCCCCATTTGCGAATCGAACCATTTGCTGACCTGCAGCTTGTGCCGTGTATAGTGGACCTTTGAGGTCGACATCCAAGAGCTATCATAGAGTCTTGATTAGTATGTGCAAGCATTGGTCGAGGAGGAATATATCTACACACCTTGCGCACGCTCTCATGGGGAACGTACAGGCTATCCTGAGGATCTGCGGGAATACCAGCGGCGGCAAGACATACGTCCAAACGACCTTCCCTATCTCCAATGGTCTTCCCTATTTTCCACATACCCTCCTGCTCCCCATGTATTTATGTCAGAGATACCTGCTGGACGTCGGGTAGTAGTACTCGCCTGGTCGCTAACGTCTCCCCGGATATACTCGAACTGCCTCCCGTTATCTTCACCTCGCATGCGAGACACAAACTCCCGAACCCGCAACCATTCTGCTCCCGGAGCGTGGGCGATGTCCACACAGTACACAGAACGCGCACCCGCCTCGACCAACGCCAGAGCCCCTTCGAGGCCGAGTCCACTGTTCGCGCCTGTTACGAGTGCGACTTTCCCAGTTAGAGAGAACTCGTCGAGAATTGAGGGGCGAGCTATTGTGGCCGCGGGTCAGAGAGCTCTGTCTATATCCGGAGGTTGTCGATACCTACTCCTTTCTGAAACATCTACAGTGGCCCTGGAAACCCCGTGTGTCGACGATGTGTGCGCTCTCGCGATCGCAAAGTTCAAAAACATGGCCCGTCGCGTAATCGCCGTTCTTACGCGTACAAATGAGGCTCGCCCGCGTGCATACATTGCAGACATGACTGCTAGCGAAAGGAGACGTGTCGTGAGTGCGAGGATACGTGGAGGGTGGTGGGGGATGAGCGTGCTATGGGGTGCACGTACCGTAGATTCTTGGTAGCATGGTTATCTATCCATTGTTCGATTCCATCAGCTCACCATCTACCCTGAAGGGCCAATGCGCCTGAGAGTCGCCGACGATATATTCGGCTGCCTGTGAACAACCGTCAAGTGCGCTATACGACGAAGAGCGCGCTCGTGTGAATTTCATGTTCCCTGTCATACCTCAAGAAGACGGGACTCCGTAAGTGTCGACACCAGGCGGGCATGAGGGCGGCGGGAGCGTACAATGCATGCGGGAAGGGATGCCGCGAGGCACTTCTTCTCGTCCGCGTGTACGTCAATGAATACGTCCAGCGTGGGTTCTCGACGGCTCATACGCAAGGTGTACAGTGTCAACGTATTCTGCAGACCATGTACGCGCCTAGATGCTTGTTCGACCCGAGGCGACATCTGTTATACAGAGCATTCATGAGTTGCAACATGGCTTCTTAAAGGAAATGCTCACTTCGTTGACCTTTGGAATCCCCGACGCGGCCCTGGTGGAGGCCACGCAATCGTCCACCTGTCGAAATGATGCGCCCTGGCCGCTTTTCCCGGCGTTCCTGTTCGCTTAGTTGCCATACAATGTCTTGCCCCACCGCGGTATCTGTGCTGGAGGCATCGTTGATAACGATTACGTGTTTCCGACGCCGTTGGCAGCGTCACGTGCCAGCACTGCGATACTATGGAGAGATGGATGCATTGAAGTCTCAACAATACCAATACCATTGCCGCAGTGCACAGTGCTCGCGGATCGTATGAGCCTGACGAGGTGGATCGCAAGTCAGCTACATGGTCCTACTCAATCCTATTCGAGGGAAAGCGCCAACGGACAACATTCAAGGATTTCACGGCGACCAGTACGTTCCTCCGGCTCCGTACGCTCGATACGTTCGTCAGTGAGCACAGTGGCCCCCATCGACTACAATGCTATTCGATGTCCCGGACGTGAGCCAGCAATGCAGGAAGAATATAGACAACTCCACTCACTCGCTACCTGTGCAGAAAGCGCTGGCGTCGCTAGCGAGCCATGCTATGACGCCACGGAGCTCGCACGGTTCCGCGATGCGCTTTAAGGCGGTCCTGTTTGTCAGAGCCTGCACCCAGTCAGGTCGTTCTTTGAATAGCATGTCCACCATCCTAAGGTAAAAATGTCAGTATGTAGGCATATGTGAGGAAGACGGCGCGATATTCGCGACGCACGGAGTTCTGTGGTATCCGGGGCTGATACTGTTGACCCGGATTCCCTTCGGAGCGAGCTCACACGCGAGGCTCCGTGCCAACTGGAGCACGCCGCACTTCGCTATCTCGTACGACGTGATTCCCAGGTTCTATACCATGCCCGGTAAGCGGTCATCAAGGACTTTATACAGTTGCGAGGCGCTGGATCACTCACCACCGTAAGATGGCCACCGACGCTGGCCACCAAGATAATGCTTCCTCCGTTACGGAACCTATCCATCTGCTGTCCCACGGATTGCGCAGTGAACAGCGACCCTTTCAGGTTGACGTCCAGTACCTACGGCGCTCAACTTAGCAACTATCACATGTCAAGAATCCGAGCGAACGGAGGAACGCACCTTCTGTATGCTCTCCTCCGGGGCGTACAAGCTATCCAAGGATTCGCCTGTTATTCCAGCGGCCGCAAAACAGACGTCCATACGACCTTCTCTGTCCCCTATGTCTTTCCCGATCTTCCACATAGCTTCCTACATCCACTCACCGTAAGCTCGAAAGCTGCGAGGCCACGACAGTGACGAGGAGCACGTACCTGATCGCTGACGTCCCCGCGGATGTAATCGAACACTACACCAGACCCTCGGGCGTCCCGTATACGTGACACATACTCGCGAGCTTTCTGCCAGTCCGGACCAGGCGTTTCGACGATGTCGACGCAGTATACAGAACGAGCGCCGGCCTCAACCAGGGCAATGGCACCTTCAAGAGCCAATCCGCGATTCGCACCAGTCACGAGCGCGACTTTCCCGGAGAGCGAGAACTGCTGTTCTAACAGCATCTGCAACGCTGTGGCCGCGCCAACATGATTCATACTAGCAATGGCGACGAGTGCGAGGCACGTACCGGTAGTCGACCCGTTCCCCGACACCTTCTCACTCTTCAGTAATCTCGTGCCTGTTGAGAAAGTCGCCCGAGGGCGTACGACGGGCCTCGGGAGGAGCCTGTGCAGATGGCGAGTCATTTTGAAAGCCGGGATCATCCCCAGTAGCATGCCGTAGTATGTCGTGTAACTCTGCTCCTAACGCGTTTCAGTATTGTGCCCCGCGCCAGGGGAGGGAGACTCGTACCTCTCGGTGGGCGAGGGACTAGACTGGAAAGGCGAGGCACTTATAACCTGTATGGATTCAGTTGGCTCTTGGTTGATTCGTGCCACATATAGCCGCTTCCAATTTCCGGGTCGCTGTGTAATGTGTGGGGAAAGAAGCCTACGACCAACAGGAAGGTTATCACCCCCATCTCACAGAAACCTGGGCGCAGCGTGTACTCCGATTCAAGTGGGATTCCTTGGTTTACAGGCTAGAGTGCATAGGCTCATGTGATCCATGCCCTAGGTGAGGCGTTGGATATGAGCTCGACGCTAGCTCCTCGTGATCACGATACCTGCAGGTACTCTTGCCGTCAAATAGTAAGGCTGACACTTCAAGTACGACAGCGCTTATAAGACGCACCCGTTACGACGACGTTCTCCGCTTACTCGCTTCCCGTGTGATGATGCAGTACACTTTCAGTATAGTGGGAAGCTTCCCTCAGTGACAGATGGGGCAGAAGGCCGAGCCGGCCTTGTAACATCAGGGTCTATGCCTTGCCGAGGCGCTCTATCCCAGAGACCGTAACCTACTCCGACAAGAAGGCAAGCGTGCCTCTTCGCTCGACGGTCAGCTGCTTGATCCCAATGATACGCAAGTCGACGTGCGAAGTCGATTTGCGGATTGATTGCTAGATATACAACTGCAGTGCAGTGTGCTTGCCCACACTATGAGGCACAATGACCTCCGTCGACGGCAATGCTACGCGGTGCACGATGAGCCGCGTTGAGCGTAAAGATACGATGGTAACACTCACTCTATTCCAGTGCAAAATGAACTAGCGTCACTCGCAAGCCATGCCACCGTGCCCCGAACCTCATGCGGCTGGCCCATGCGCTTCATCGGGTTGCCGCCTACGAGGTATTCGACCCATTCGGGCTTCTCCTTGTACAGCACGTCCACCATTCTGCGCATGCGTGTCAGAAGTACGAAGCATACGGCGAGGCCGAGTGTCATCGGATGGCGCTTGCGACGTACGTGGTATTGAAGTATCCGGGGCTAAGAGTGTTCACCCTGATGCCCTTCGGGGCGAGCTCGCAAGCAAGACCGCGCGCCAGTTGGTGCACGCCGCTCTTCGATATCTCGTAAGGCGTCATCCCAAGATTCTTGGGGTCAATTCATGAGCGTCATGGGAATTGCGCCCTCAGCGACTCATGGAACGTACCACAGTGACCGAGCCTGCGATGCTCGCGACCAGGATTATGCTTCCCCCGTTCCCAAACCGCTCCATCTGTCGCCCGACAGCCTGAGCAGTATACAGCGAACCCTTGAGGTTGATATCGAGCACCTGGACGCACACACATGAGCCGCTGCAGAAGCAGAATATGGGGAACGCGCGAGGAGCGGGGAGACTGGCCTTCTGCACCAACTCCTCCGGTATATTCAGACTCGGTACTGATGGAGGGGCAATCCCGGCTGCCGCGAAGCCGACGTCCATACGGCCCTCCCTGTCGCCAATCATCTGCCCGATCTTCCACATGCTCTCCTGCGCGCGCTCGGTGTCAGTAAAATGTTATTGAATGAACGAGCTGGAACGAAAACGTATCGGATGAACAGTTGCGCTGAGAAAAAACACTCACCTGATCGCTCACGTCGCCTTGAATGTACTCTAATAATGCACTATCATCCCGCCCACGGCGCATGCGTGCGACAAGGTCCTGCGCCTTCGTCCAGTCATCCCCCGGAGCGCGTTCAACGTCAATGCAGTAGATCGAACGCGCGCCAGCTTCGGCCAGTGCTAGAGCGCCCTCGAGACCCAAGCCACGGCGAGCGCCGGTCACGAGGGTAACTTTGCCTGCGAGAGAGAACTCGCGTTCGAACAGCGATGGGGTAGCTATTCCGAGGATTAGCATCCTCGTGAGACAGAGACGCTCTGTACATACGCGAGGGTGACTCGTCAACGCGAGCTCTAGCAACGCCATGCAAGCCTTCGGGCGTCTTGGTATGCTTCAGGCGAATCGCGGCGGTGGTCCGTTGACGATGGGTAACCCCGGGACGAGCCATGAGCAGCAGGCGGGATAGATACCCGGCGGGTTTGGCGGTCATTGCTCCAAAGATGAGGCAAGGTGCAGCAGTAGATATGGTAAGCCGGAGAGCTGTTGCTGGACACGTTTCTCGGTTGAATGGTGCGAGTCTCTACGTACCTCCGAGGTTCAACAGTGCGTCAAATACGCAGGGGCATCTTTATACTGTATGCGGAGCGCCTGCCCGAGCACCAAACCCAGGCGCCACAGAAGTGCCCCTACTTCACTTCCGAGGGTACTCGGCATCACAGTCTGTCCAAGAGGAACTAACAGCGCCGCCGGGACGTCCGAAGCCTGGTTCCGAGCCGGCGCTGTGGAGCAAAGACAGAAGTTCGCTCCTAATGGCGCCTTCGCGCCGGGAGACGGAGGACATGGTACGATGCATGATTTCCACGTCTCGTGCTAACACACGTGTAAACCAACTGTTGACCTGTAAGTTGACTCCGACTCCACTGTGAGGTGCTCAGACTCACGAGCCTCCTATTCTTCGCGTGGTCGCCTCGCCGTACGATCCTCAGCAGGCACGATGTCCCCCGTCTACTACAACACTAGTCATGCAACCCATCAGCGGCCGAGTGATAACTGAGTCCAATGAAACGACGTACTTGCTTCCCGTACAGAACGAGCTCGCATTGCTAGCGAGCCAAACCAGGACGCCTCGCAGTTCGTGCGGGTGAGCCAGACGCTTCACGGGAATCCGGTTGTGGAGTGTTGCAGACCACTGGTGCCTTTCGGCCAAGCTCGCTTCGACCATCCTACAGGGATCCAGGATTAGTGCACATACAACGTCATCAAATAGTGTGAGGTATGCCATTGTTCGGGCAAACGTACGGTGTGTTCATGAAACCGGGGCTGACCGAATTCACCCGAATATGACTTGGAGCGAGTTCGCACGCGAGGCTCCTCGCCAGTTGTTGCACCGCGCCTTTGGACACCTCGTAGGATGTGGCTCCTTGATTCTGCGGAACCGTGTGAGACTGACAGTGAGGACCGTGGCTATACACAAGTGAGGGCGTACGATGGTGATTTGTCCCAAGATACTAGCCGCCAAGATGATGCTGCCTCCGCTTCCGAAGCGCTCCATCTGTTGGCCTGCAGCCTGAGCCGTGTACAGAGTGCCCTTCAAGTTCACGTCCAGTATCTGCACCAGAATGTGAGCAATCAGATATATCGCACAGACAGTATCCGAGCAGTCCTACCTCCTGAAGAGCTTTGTCAGATAGATATAGACTCGGCGCGGGCGAGGGAGCTAGGCCCGCGGCAGTCCAGCAAACATCCATGCGGCCTTCCCGGTCGCCGATCATCTTCCCAATCTGCCACATCTTCTCCTGAATCCGCAAAGTTCAGTACGCATCTACGCAGCAGGAGTACAGCAGATGCGACCGGAGACCAGTCGAGGACAGACCTGATCGCTGACGTCGGCCTGGATGTACTCGAAGCGCACTTCCCCTAGGCTTCGCTGCATCCGGCTCACGAAGTCCCGGACCCGGGTCCAGCTGTCTCCAGGCGAAGCCCCAACGTCGAGGCAATAAACTGCTCGAGCACCCGCCTCGGCGAACGCGAGCGCGCCCTCGAGACCGAGTCCTCTATTGGCACCCGTAACAAGTGCGACCTTGTCGGTGAGAGAGAATTCGTCTTGAAGCAGTGTCGGCTCAGCTGCTGACACGCATCAGCACAAATACACGTGCGACCAGTATCCGCAACGTACGTGTCTCAGAATTGTCTTGTAATGCCCGCGCGACACCGTATAGTGCGGGCTGCTGGCTACCTGCTGTGCTAGAGAGGTTGCCTATGAATCTGGCTCCTCGAGAGCGGGTTGTACCCGGACGAATCGAAGCGGCGAGGCGAGTAGCTAGAAAGCGCATTCTCAATATGGCGTGATCGGGATACTAGAGCTAGACGTCGTTCGCCCTCTTCTCGCGGGTAAGGGTGGGCTGCCTGGGCTGCTGTCGACGTTGATGTGCTAGCGTTTTTATGTCGAGCGCGTCAACAGGGTCTTGTCACCTGGACGTTACGACCCTTGGAAGCAAGAAACAATGCGGCAATAAAGGCACCCGCCGCCGTGCGTGTGGGAGAAATCATAAGGGTCACATGCATCGAAGCCTCGCTTCCGTGCAAGGGAGAGCCGGAATCAGCCTTGCCCTTCCTGATGGGAATGACATGAGCGAGGATTCGGAATATAAGTGATCCAATATGGCGGCCGGATTTGTCGACGACGATATAGATATACGTACCTTCCCCGAGAGCATGACATGGGCGTAGTCCAGATGGGTCGTCCCTGCTCAACCCGTCTTGTGAGCACCAGTTCAAGACATGCAGATACCCTTCGTTCGTGGAAGATTCGAGCGTCTGGGCCTGTTGAGATCAGTTAGACTCTAAGTACTCTCTCTATCTACCAGTTACTATCCGCGCAACGAGCAGAGGGTGGTCAAGGACAATCCCGGACTCATCCGGTGCACACAACGCGGTGTGACCATCCACGTGGACCGTGACTGTGCGCGTCTCCGATGTGTCTCTCTTCTCCCCGCAGATGAGAGCGAAGCGGCCAATGAAGGGCGCGTCACTGTAGAATTAGGTATGGAATACTGTGACGGGGGTTGTATGTACATACGGAACTTGACCGAATAGCTAGCTAGTCTGGGATATGATGCGAAAGCACAGAACGCGAATAATACAAATCGAGCTGGTCTATCATCCACCTCAGCCTCACCATGCAAGCTCAAAATCGCTCGAGGACGGTCACAGTGGCCGCCAACCGTCTCCCGCTGGCCACTTCAAATCGTCTCGCTCGAGCACCATCCGCCGCCCGTCGTCGACCACCGCGACGTCCACCCCACCCTCGCGCCACCGCCTCGCACGCGCCTCGACCCTCTCCCGCTCTTTCTCGCTATCCTCCCCTGGATCATGGTCCAAACTGCTATCATCGTCCCCAATCTCCTCCCCGCCCCACGTCCTCCCCCTGCCCACGGTCCTCCCACCCCCATTCACACCCGCACGCCCCTCCACATCCCTCCGCCCGCGCGCACCCCGATCCAGGTTCGCATCCGCGTCCGCATCCACATCAGCGTCCGCAAACGCGTCGTCGACGTCGTCCATCAGCCGCGCTTCGCCCTCCTCGCGCATCCACCGCGGCCCGTGCGAGCCGTGCTGCACGAACCCGCGGCGGGAGAACGCGCCCTCGGCCTTGTACCGCGCCGCGTCCAGCGCAGGCTGCGCGCGCAGCTGCAGGCTCGTCAGCGTCTTCTGCAGGCTCCCGATCGCCGTCTCGGGGAACGCGCCGCTGCTGCCCTCGCGCGACCGCTCTCGACTCTCCCGCCCGCGCTGTCGTTCTCGCTCCCGCTCTCGCGTAGAGGAAAGCGAGAGGTGTCGGGAGAGTGACATGTTCGGCGGTGTGGATGCAGACACGGACGGCACAGAAGCGTTTCCAAATGGTGAATCGCCCACTTGCCCGGGCGTAAGCTGAACGCTCTCTGGGCGCTTCCGGCGAGGAGGAGGGGGGACAGGCGGTGGGGATGGCTGGTGCATGGATTTGGACCGAACGACGCGTGGCGTTGGTGTCGATGAGGAAATCGGCCGATCCGGATCTGTAGCAGACGAGACGATGGACTTGCGGTCGGGGTGCATGGGAGGCGGCTCCGGCGGGAGATCTGCAAGTGGCCGCGGGGGTGTACGGGAAGGCGAGTTGCTCTGGGACGCGAATCGGCGTGCAGGCGGAAGTGGTGGTGGTGGGTCCGGAGGCAGTGTGCCACGTTTGAATGGGGAGAGCGTCGCGGTCGCTACTTGCTCGAACGAACGCGCCGTACCCGTCGTTGACGCTGGGGGACTGAGATTTCGTCGAGGAGGCAGCGAAGGCACTCGCCGGTGCAGCGTCGGGCGCTCCACTGCACCCGTTGCAGACGGACCAGACCGCGACGACGCGGACGAGCTGCCCGGCCCCGGTCCCGGCCCGTGACTCTCTTTGACAGGACTCTTGCTGCGCACGCGCCTCATGCTGGGGTTCACAGCGCCGGACGAGGAGCTGCTCTTCAGGACCTCCATGACGCGTTCCTGCTCCAAGCGCTGCTCGGCCTTCTTCAGGCTCTGCGCAATGCGTGTCGCCTGCAGCGACTGCTGAATGAGGACGTTCGGGTTGCTCGCAGAGACACTCCGCGCCGGGAGCGCCGGCACGGGAGGCGGAACTTCGCGGGAGGGTTGGGCGTGTGGGGCGCCCATGGATGCATGGCGTGGTGGTGGGAGAACGGGCGGCTTGCGGGGAGGCAGGGGAGGGATTTTGCCGTCGTGCGAGGCAGATGCGGATGGACGGGATCCTGGGAACACGGGGGTGCTGGCAGGGGCAGACTGCGGCGGGGCATCCTGCGATCCCCTGCGGTTGAGGAAGGGATTGTTAGGTTTCGGAGGTACGGAGGGTGGGGCCGGCCGAGTGACCGCAGGTGCGGAGACGGGGGAGACTGCAGGTGCGGTAGAGTGGTGGCTAGGCTGGGCAGCAGCGAAGAATGGGTTGTGATCGGGAGAGGGAGGGTCTGGCGTAGTGTGTGTGGGTTGGGGGTGCACCTTAGCTGAGAGTCTCGATTGCTTGCCCAAGGGCGACGGTGACCTAGAGGCCAATTCATCTGGATGTGCTGTAGGGAACGTTATTAGCCGAAGGGAAAGGAATACAGTCAAGAGCCGAACAGGTGAGCGACGATCCACCATGCACACAGGGAAGAGGCACCAGAGACGTTCTACACGTTGCAAGCTTAATCGTGCTTCTCCACAATGTCCGACGTGAAGTCATGGAGAGTTAATGCCCCCGCGTTCCGCGGGAGCGCAAGGGAGCTATGAAGACCCGTCCTGTGACCCTCGTGAGGACAAGAAGCGGTCCCTGCAGGTCCTTCACACAAGAACGACCTTTGATGCTCCTGAAGAGACTATAGCCAGCGACAGGTCGCCTTACCCACTCAGGCGTGGGGAGGGACGATGATCGTGGCTTGCGAGAATGTATAACTCACCCTGGACGAAGACAAGAGTGGGATCGACCTCCTTTCCGGCCAGCACATGAGACACGAGCCTGAGTGCGGCAAAGAACTGGCCTCCCGTCACGACGTCTGCCGGCCCAAGGTCGGGACAGAAGAGACGGAGGATCTAGGCAGATGATAAGCCTGCGCCGGCGCGTGAAACGGCGTGCACACACACCGTGTCGAGCGTGCTGGGGGCGATGGTTGGGTAGCGTCCGCGCAGCCACGCACGCGCCTCGCGCACGCCGACCGTCAGCTTCTCGTAGTCGAGCGTGGGGGCAGCGTGGTCCGGGTCGTAGTCGACGATGTCGTGGATGGAGGACGTGTATGTCGTGAACTCGGCATCATTGAGGGCGGAAACGTGGAGCGTGAGTGGTCGTGACATTGGACATGCCGCGTCGGTCGTCGTCGTCGTCAGCGAAGGCGTGTGTTTGGTCGAGGGTGGATGTCGCAGACGGCCGTGGGCGGCAGAGGAGCAAGCGCGACGGTCAGACGCGCTCGCGGCTCGCCGCCCGGCGCGGCACAGCTTGGCGCGGTGACCACTCCCGTCTCCGTCAGGCGCCCGCCCTTGTCGTCCCCGATGACCATCCCTCGAGCACCCCCGGATATGCCGCAGTGTGCCCAGTTGCCTTGACTTTCACCGAAGGTACTCATCACCGTGCTCGCGTATCGCGGAAACGTGACACCGAGGGTATTGTCATCATTTTTGGACGGGCTACAGGCCTTTGCTGTATGCTTGGCCTGAGAACGCCGTCGATAACTTCAGCGCGTCCTACGCTCGGGCTTCACAGCAGTACCGAGCCTCAGGTTTAGCGTTGTTCATGCATTTGTAAGTCCTGCTGCTGTCCAACGTCTACCTACTGTTTGTTGTGTGATGAACCAGCTAACCTGCGCGCGCACCTTAGTCATGACCCGACGGCGGTTGATCCACTTGCAGCTACGTCATGACGAGTCCGCGGACTTCGTAGTAGCGGATGAACACCACCCATAGCTTGCCTCTCGCATCACTTTTGACATGAGATCCAGATACAGGTAGTTCGTGTGGAACCGTAGGGTTGATTCAAGTGAAGTGTAGAATTATACTGGAAGGACGACAGTGCCTAGGATCGTTTCAAAGGTACTGCCGGTGGGTAGACCTTGAACCTACCAATGCGCCACTCCTTGCTCCTAACCATACCACCCGTGCTGTCTCATGTTTCTGTCTTGCTACACCATTCCCTACTGACTCCTTCGGTCTAGGACATATAGACAACGAGCCAACCTACGTCCGGGGCCGCCCAAGTCGTACACTAGAATGTTGAACAGAGGCTGATAGTCTGTCACCCTTCCCGTTCCTCACTTTGGGTATCGTTCCGACACTCCGTAATCGCGAAGTCCCGTAAACAAAGCCTCCAGCGGCCCTAGGTTGTATCCGGACGCCCTATGCAGTAGCCAGACAGCTGAGGGGATATGGCCCCACGGCTATGGTAGCTGCACACGGATACCATACGCCCGTTGGCCCTAGAAGGCGCGAATAACCGCCCACCACCATGGCCGCGCCCGCGTATTCGGATTCCCATCCAATAACCTCCTTCCGGCAATACAGCACTTTCAGTTGAGCGCGCGCTCACATAGCCATGTGTGATACGTATGCCTCTAACCCAATGCGACGTCGAACTTCCCTTTCGCCCTCCGTGCTTCTTCGGCGCAATACCGAACATCCATCACGATCGTGTCACCTGGCCTTGGTCTCCCTCTGTACCGAACGTACGCGCTACGTAAGTCCTTCCACTCTGTGCCGTTGATGCTACTATAGCTGTTCGTTCGCCACGCCCACAATGACCGCAGCATGTGGCCCGTCGCATATCGGGGGCTATGACTTCGTTCCAAAGGTAGCACAGCGGGCCAACTAGCGATACGGCAGTCGGAAGTCCGGCATCATAGACCGAGGTTTCGTGGACGAACCTCCGCGGACGTCCGTGCCTACACAAAGCCACCATCACCGTCTAGCAAGCCATCCCCTCAACCGACATTGGCCTACAATTCGTGCGCCGTGTGCATGGCACTACAGGTGCGTGCACTCGATCATTGGACTCTCCGCTCGCCTCGCCGTCGGCGGTAGTAGTTCGACAAAAAGTATCCGGCCAGCCTTGCGCCGGTGTACAGGGAAAATGAGGATTGTTTTAGCGCGAAATCTCCCCTGAAGAGCAGTGCCTGGGAACGTCAGACCCTACGGCGATTGAACCTACCACTTCCGAGCCACATTAACCTTGGAGCCCCGGGCCCGCGCATACGTGAGGTTTACGTTGTTTTCCCGAATAATCGCTTCCTTACACTGGGCCATTTCGGTGTACAGAGTTTAGCCCATTCGACCGCTCTCCCGGGTAATACAATACTAGGACGCTCAACAGAGTCTGATGGCCGTCCACTCTTCACGCTCTCCATTCCTCGCTGTCTTCTCGCGCGCCTCCACTTTAGCCCGCGTACGGCACCGAGGTTCTGTGTGCCTCCAGATTGTAATCGGATGCCCTTTGCCCTCATCCGACTACCCGTGAAGAGGGCCCCGATGACTGCGCATCCAATATTGTTCATTCCGCCGGCTCCAGAGTGTGGCGAATTCTCCACCGTATTGAACGTATCCCCAGCTTCGGGCCCCTCGGTACTCTCTGAGTGGCTTCGAGTCCTTCTGATGACGCCTCGGGGCCATGGGCTTGAACGCGGGGCCCTCAGCTCGCATGTCCCTGGAATATGCGCCATCCAACCACAGCGTGATGTCTCCTAATCTTCCTGGAATCCCTTCTACGTATTTTCCGTGCTTCCTCAGCGCGATATCGAGTTCCCATCGCGACTTGCACCACTTGGTCTTGTTCGCCCTTGGTCCCGGTGGTTACGTACATCTCTTCGCTCCATGCCAATCATTCCAGCTCGCCGTCTTCCACGCCCACATTCGCGGCAAGCCGTTCTGTAACAGCGGCTCCTACTTGCCTTGTTCCAAAGGCAGCATAGCCGGCAAGCAAGGCCCCGAGAGCAGCTCACGAGCCCCGCATCACGAATGCAGCTTTCGCGGACAGATGGGCGAACCTCCGCGGGCATCTCAGTGTATACACAAAGCCACCATCGCGGTATAGCACATCGCCCTCCTCAGCCGACGCACGCTCCGCGCGTGCACGGCGCACACGCGCTTGGTAATCGTACTCGCCGCCCGTCCACATGGCAGACACCGCACCGCACCGCACCCGCACCCGCGGCGGCCGACGACTGACTGCATCACATCTCGCCGCCTCGTTCCTTCTCCTTCGAACGCGCGCCGATCGAGAGGGCTGGCGTTCGGTAGACACGCCCCTCGCTATGCCATTCTGGGCCCGTCGCTGGGGGCGCCTTGGCGGCAGAACCGCGAGAATGCTGTCCGCTGCACCGGTGGCGAATTCAACCGCTCTCGACCGGGAGATATTATCGAGTCTCGGCCGTGCGGTCGCCGGCCGCTCCCCGACTGTTTGATTGAGACCGGGGCGGAGCGCGCATGCGCATCGCGGCCTCGTGTTGCACAACGCTTTGGGTTCCTGTGGAAATTGACGCCGCGTTGCAAGAGTACTCGAGCGCCTCGAACCTTGTTACGACTTCCGGGCAAATGTCCGTGATTATGCGATACAGAAGGTGGTTCGGGAGTAGCTCAGGGCTGCGCAGATCGTACAGTGAGCGCATACCAGACAGATCCGTGAGGATATCTGCAGCCCGTCACGCAGCCCGAGGACCCTAGCGCTTGCCCAACTGATCCACAGCAGTGTGCGCGATCCGAATGTTGTCGCGAACGCAATCACCTTCTCCGGTGCGGAGACCGTGTTCCACGCACTCCGCGATGGCCCGCCGAGGTCAGCGATGGTCAGCAAAACTCAGACTTCCTGTGCGCCCATTCAACGGCGGAGTTTGCATCAGGCTGCGGGACTGAGCGAGCCTGGCGCCAGAGGGTCCTGGCAGGGACGAACTTCAAGTAGACCCATGACGCAAGCGTTCTCGTTGACGACGGCGAGCACAGGGCGAAACCTGTGACCTTGCCTTGCAGGGGCCGAGGACTACGCCAGGCCGTGACCAATCCTCGCATTTAGCGAGCATGCTTCTGGACGTGTGGCGTCGATGCCTGCGTTGTGAAGGACTTGTTCAGTTTTCGAATATCGCATCGTGCCACGTAAGCACCGAGGATGCCGCGCAGCGTCTGAATTGGCCATGACAGGAGCCGCAACACTGGCGAAACGCGTCGCCGAGAGGTGTTACACCCAAATGGCATTCGAGAGAACCGTCCAGCAAATATAGAAACATAGCATACGGCTGTCGTGACGGCTATACCAGCCAGCACGTCAGCGGCGCATCAGAAAGTAAGGGCACACCACACGTACCGAGCGACGACAGGATACTGTTACAGCCCAATACAATGGGTATCGCGCACCCCAACAACGGTGATCCTCAAGCCTGCGAAACACATTACCAAACGCTCTGCGTAGGTCCGGGACTGGAGGGGATGCTCTGTGGCATGGCGGTCGGTCGTGGTGCTTCCCGGACCGGCTCGGGCTCCTTCCTGTACTCGATCTTCTCCACTCGGACTTCGCCCTCTATCAGCTGGTATACGTAGGTGACGACGACAGGCCCTTGGATGTCCATGAGGGCGAAAGAGGGTGTGGGATCACTGTGACGCCATTCCGTCAGCCCGCCGATGCGAAGTAAGGGTTTGCAAAGCAATTACCCGTTGTACGAGCCTATCCAGGCGCCTGTGGCAGAACCAGGGTTGACGAAGAACCGACCATCATACTCCACGGCTTGGAAACTGGGAAAGGAGGTTCGAAATTGGACACGCATAGATTGGGCACATCACTTACGTGTGCGTATGCCCCGAAACCAATACGTCAACATCCAGTTGTCTTGCAATGGCGTTCAGGGAGTCCAAATCTCCTGTTGGCACGCTCTGGTGACCATGGATGACGCCAATCCGGATTGGGGTATGCGCGACAGTCACGGACAAGGGGAAGGAGCTCTAGCGGTTGTGGTCGTCGACAACTCGGTCTGGCGTCTCGCAGGCCAACTACGCACCTCGTCATAGTCTCCCCGAACTACGTGAACGTCTGGCGAGACTGTCCTCAGATACTCATACGTTTCCCGGTCGCAGACGTTGCCAGTGCAGAGGATTTGTTGGATTTTCCCGGGGACGAGCAGCTTCTTGAACTTTGCAGGCAGGTCGTGGACTCTGTGCGGTATGTGCAGGTCGCCAATGACGAGTACCAGGACCATGGCAGGAGCGGACGAGGGGGAGACGGGAGGAGGACGGCTGGGTGCGACGCGCAGCGAATCCCGCACGCGCGCTGTGCCGTTTCCTTATCTGGATGGCCACGTGTTGTCGATGTCATGGGCGCTTGTGTGACTTGGAAGCCGGAAGCGCGGCACTTCACTTGTTTGTCCTCGTTCGTCCTCCCCGAGCGTACACTCCCCCGTCGCGTTTCTCCCTCCGTGTCTGCGCCTGCAGGTCAGCTGGAATGTCTCAGAGTCTGTCTGAGGAGTGCACACCGCTCAAGCGCAAGTACGACGCATGCTTCAACGCCTGGTTCGAGGGCTATCTCGAGCCCGCCGTCTCCGCTTCCGCGAATGCAGAGCAGCGGACCAAATTCGCACAGCAAAAGGCCGCTGAGTTTGAGAGCTCCTGTGGGAAGATCTGGCAAGAGTACCGTCAGTGTATACAGGTGCGTCGCGAGATATCAACGAAATCGGCCTCTCGTCATAACGCCTCGCCCCACCGCAGAAAGCGGTCAAGGACAAGGGGCTGGACGTCCTCCTTGATCAAGCGCGGGCAGAGAACCCCCTCAAGGAGCCTCCACCATCTGAACCCACCAGCGATCGCCGCTCGTGACATGCTCGTATCTTATGTTGTAAGCTTCATATCCTCCCGTACACGGACTCGCGAGGCTCATGGGCACTCCCAAAATAGAGCCCCGGCCCTTGCGGTCCCTTACATTAGGTTGGTCCTCCTCTGCATGCTGAGTTCCGGCGCGCGTGAGCCTCATCACCTTCAAGACCTGTTAATCGTCCAGCGTTGCTCACTGCTCTCATTCCGCCTGCCTGAGCTACATGAGAATGTACATGTTACTCGTCCTGCGTCTTCAATATTTCGCCCGCCGACATGAAGCCATAGCATCCACGACGCTAGTCGCTTGCTGTTCTCCCTTCTGTTGGGATGGTAGTTGCCTTCACGACACACCGGTATGCATTCTTCGATCAAGTCTCCGTTCCAAGTAGCCACCTTTGCATGAGGGGAAAAACGCTCGTAGCGCCTCCCGTGCAACTGTCATTGCGGAGCGCTGCCGTCGCGGAACTCTTCGGTCGGATAGTCGAGCGAGCACGACCGCGCTAGAAACTGACACACATTCTCCCGTGGAAGCATTCCCTACACGCACGCGCCCGGACGTAAAATTGTGAGCAAATATTCTCACCTGATGTGGACCGAAATACGTCGCATGGGCAGGCAGGCAGGAGCCGAATTCCCACCTACTGCCTTTTGCCTCCTGTCCTCCGCCTCCTTGTCCGAGCATACGCCTCGAGACCGGCTCTCACGCCCCATGCGTGCAGGCCATTATTTACCGCAGGCCGCAGAGTAGACCACCGCGATAACCTCCTGCGGCTGCCCCGTCTCACCTAGCAAGCCCGGCTCTTTTTGGGGTGCCTGGCATGCTCGGATGCGACCCCGACATCCATCTTTCTCCCGAACGACCGGAGAAGCCCCTCCGGTCGTCCAGCGCCCGCCTTCCGCGACCGGGCGCGAAGCACGGCCTCCCGCCCGCTGGCAGTGGGTTTGTGGGTCCACACTCCGCGTCCCCAGATGGGCATAGCTCTCCTGGGCCCCGTCTGCGGCTCGGTGCGGCGCACGGAGGGCCCTCGCTTCCACCGTCAATCTTCTCGCCCTTCTTCCATTCGGAATCCGCGTCGCGTCCGTGAATGCACGCTGTCAGAGCCAAGCCCTCCCGCCACCAGCGAGCCCCCCGCCGTCTCCTCCTCGTGCATACCGCGCGATTGTCGCAGGGTGGGATACGGCAGGGGGCCGACCAAGCTGCGTCGCGAGTTCGGAGTCGCGACTACTAGCCAGCGAGCCTATCGCCCGGCCGGGCTTTGCGCCATTGTCCGCCGCGGCGTCGTCAGCGGTGCGAAGTGGGCAGACAATGCAATGCCCGTTGCCCGACGCCATCCGCCGAACGGCGAGTGGGTGAGCGGGCGCGTCCTGGCCTAGTTCGGTCGGCAAGCGGCGCCGCAATCAGGCTTTCTGAACAGCGGACCTTCGCTGGTGGCCCGGTGACGTCCTACGGTCTCCAGATAGGCCGAGAGGCGCTCGGCGTTCTAGAGAGTGCTCTGTCAGTAATCGATGTCTTTTGCGGCGTGTCCGTCCAAGACGCGGTAGGAACTCGTTGGCGGGTCCACAGGGGCGACTTTCACAGTTCAGAATCCTAGTCACGAGTTCCGCATGCGTCCCTGCCCGAGCTGAGAAGGAGGTCAACCTTTCCCAACTTTTTTTGCCTCCGGGGACGGCGCGTTGTCGCAAGTAGCCCACACGCCCGTCACAGAGTCCGGTGTTCACGGTCGGCTGCGAGCCGCTCTCGTCGCGCGAACGCAAAAAGCTAACGCAATCGTGGATCCAGCCGACGTCGGGAGCGCGTTCGCGTCCGCGTGCACCTGCCACCGCTGAACAAATTCAAGAAGCCCGCAACGCACCAAGCGTACATCCCAACAACGCCGTGCGCAGCGCCCGGCCCCTCCGAAGCGTCCCCTTGGGCCGTGAGTCCGTGGCCGGCCACGCGGGCGAGGTCGTCCTGGAAGACGCGTGTCGTATACGTCCCCCGGCCTCCTGTCGCTCCCGCGCACGCGCCGCGTAGTACGTACGCACGAGCAGCTAACCGTAGCGAACGCGCTTCGACGACTGTATACGATCACTGCCCAGTGCCCGCCGCGGGCGACTGCACATCCACCCATTCAGTCGTCTCGATCCGCGATTCGTCATCGCTCGTGGACGCCTTCTGCACCCGCCGTTGCTGGCGCGCTTGCTGCGATCCCGCGGTCGAAAGATCTCTCTCTCGTCTCGTCTCGCGCTCCACCGCGGCGAGACAAGCTTATCCTCAATCTCCAACCCCGGGCCAGCTTCCGTCACAGCCCATGTGGCGTTTGGTGTGACGTTGTCAACGCACCTCGTACAGTAATCCAGAGAGAAGATGCCCGCGATTACCAGGGCCGGACTTGCCGCCCACGATCACCTGGGCCGGCACCCACCCTGGCACACACAGACGAGAGCGCGGCGCAGGCACGCAGTGGGGTGGTGGCACACGCAGCCCGAGTCGGGCCACGGCAGCCGCCTCTTGTCTCCGAATCAGGCCCGCCGCCACGCGAGATATGAGGGAGTGATGCGGGGCCCCAGGACGGAAATGCAGGTGAAACGGTTTGCATGCATGCACGCACGCACGCACTGTGCACGCATATGCATTTTGCATTTTGCATATTGGCGTCCACGATTGCCCAAATCTCCCGGCGCGGGAGGCTGCGAGCCAGCCGGTCGTCATGCATAACGCACAGGCATCATCGTGATCCCACCGCCGCCCCTTCCCAGTTCCAGCCTGCGCCCAGAAGGGGTTGCGCATGTATTCCGGGGGGCGCGCGCGCGTATCCGGATGACCCGCGACGCGAAATGAGAGTGCCGAAATGGCGTGCGTTCTAGCCTGTTCGCGGAGACACCCGGCGGGCTGGAATATGAAGAAGGCAAAAACGAAAAGAAAACAGCGGTGTTGACCCATTAGGTGTGTATACGAACGACGTTGTACAGACAACATTCCCGGAATATGTACAAATAGGTGACTATTCAGGATATATACTCGGATTTGCGGGGGTGTGGGAGAGAGAGAGAGGCGAGTCGGGAGTAGCGTGCGAAAGCGAGGCGAGGCGAGGAGTGTGTGCGGGCAATAAGGATACATGTAAGTAACACTAGTGGGGAACAGTCGGACGGTAGGAGGGGACGACACGCGAATCGGACCGGTATGGGGAGGCAAGTCCAAGAGAAGACCACATAGAACACAGGGACCCAAACGGACGAGGCCACAACAGCATGATGAAATCGTGATTGAGGGGAGGAGGAATGGAAGCGGGTGAGGCAGGGGAAGAGTCCTTGGTCATCAGTGCAACGACGACCCGTCGCGAATTGGGTATGTGGCAGCGGTCGGCGGAGTCGGACAACGCGCCGCGCGCCGTCTAGGATGCCATCCCGGAAGGGACCATGGTATACAGCATCGGCGGCGGCTCGACGTTGTCCTGCGGTGCGTGCATGTAGCCGGATATCGGGTACTGATACTGCAGCTGCAGGAAGGGGTATGGAGGCATAGGTGCCGGGCAGTAATACATTTCTTGCGGGTGGTGGGCATATCTGCAGCAAGCGGGGGCGGCGCGCCATCAGCCACGCGTCCTAAAATACACACAGCGCACGGCGCAGGCGACTTACTCAACAGCGCCGCCGTGTACGGCAGCGAGGTCTGCGCTCGGCATTGACGGAAGCTGGGGGATGGCGATTTGGGGCGCGGGCTCGGAGGCGGCCGACATGTTGATCAGCATGTCGTCATGCGGGTAGAAGCTCGGTTCGCACGAGGAAGCCAGATGCGCTTGTTGCTCGTGAGGCGAAAGGAAGGTCGGCGACCCTGTACAACGGACAGGCCGGGGAGCGTGCACCGCTGCTGGAAGCTGTGGCGCAGCCTGGGGGAAGTACTGCTGGGAGAGGTGCTGGGTCTGGTACGGTTCCATGTTCGTGCCGGGAGCGTAGGACGGCGAGTTGTAGTAGTTCGGAAGCTTGAGGTCGCCAAAGGACTCGGAGGGGCTATGGGACCCGTACAGGCCCCCGCAAGGGTATGTGGCGTCTTCCCACGGCGAGCAGTAATCGGCCGAAGGCGAGGCCGAGTCAGAGCTGTCGGGGCTGTCGGTGTGCATGAGGTCGGGGGTGGCGAGCTCGGACTCCTCGAGCTTGAGCGGCCTCGGCGCGAAAAGCGGGGGCTCGGACGGTGAGGGAGACTCGGCCTCGGTGGACGAGTACTCAGTCTCGTCTGAGGGTTCCTCGGAGGGGTCCCTCTGCGAGTGGGAGTCGCGGTGGCGGGACTGGCCAGCGCCGTGAGAGGGCCGCTTGGGCTCCTCCTCGGCGTACTCGCAGTGGTAGCCCCGAGCGAGACACCGACTGCACGTCGGGCGACCGCCGCTGCACTGTGGTATAAGGTGGCGTCAATATCAGAGTGCAAACAAAGGGTATCGGTGGCGTACCTTGGCCTTTCGTTGACGGCACTTATTACACGCCTTTTGGGTGCGGCGGTTCTTGAGGGGAGTTGGGGAGCGAAGGAAGAGGCATGCGCCGTCGGGACCAGGCAGGGTGCCTGTCCGGTAGTGGTAATATTCGGGTCCCCATGGGACGTCGTAGGGAATGAGGTTCCAGCAGTCCTCGGACGCAGCGTCTTCGGTTGGGCAGCCTGCCGGCCTGCCGGTGGGGGTATGGGGCGCAGAGGACGCCGCGGGGGGCATCGCTGCGGGTCGCGCACGCGCGGTACAGTGCTCGAACATTATTGTGAGGCCGTCCTGAGACATGGTGGCGGCGTAGGGTTTACAGTGCGGGTACGATGAGGGACGCGGGAGGGCGGAGTCAGGAACAGGTACGGACGCGGGAATAGCGGGTGGCGGGGGAGAGGAGGAGGATGGTGGGTGTTGGGAGGGTGGGGGGCGCGGGGAGCGCAGAGGAGAAATAGCGGAGGCGAAGGGAGGGCATGGCGCGCGGCCGAAAGGGTCTTATAAGGCTGGCGAAAGCGGATGGAGGACTGGAGGGATGGGAGCTGGGAACTGAGCGCTGGGCGGGCGCTGCGCGGACGAGGGCGACTCGCGACGAACCTGAGATCGGGAGGGGATCTGCTCGACGCGTCGGTGGGCACTGTCACTGTCACTGGGCGAATCAGCTCCAGGATCCAGGATCGGGCAGGTCAGGTCAGAATGTTCTCCCTCGCACTCGTCACCTCCCCATCAACAGAAACTATCACCAGTCCCGTGGCGTCTCTCCATCGAGATCGCCCCCTCCCGCTCCTTTCTCTCACCTCCCAATCCCTCCTTCGTGGGCCCCCGCACGCCCAGCCGCCCTCAGGGTCGCCCGGGGCCACCCTAGCGTCCGACAGTCCGACAAATCCTGCCGCGGTCTGCAATACACATCCCAGGCACCGTCGCGCCTGGCGAGACTCCACCACCACCCTCTCCTGCGCAACCGACTCCAGGCTGCCAGTCCAGACTTCGCCACGTCCGAGCCACACGCCCGGGCACCCATGCCGCTCTCTGGCAAGCCAGGCCCAGGAGAGCAGAAACTAACGGCAAAAACAGACTTGTTCTTTCTCCAGGGCGCCTGCCCCCCCTTCCATTAGAACCCGACTAGCGCCCGGCCCGCTTGCCCACCGCGCGTCGGTAAACAATCCTCGCACACACAGCGCCGGGTCAGTTTGTGTTCTCAGAGGCCGCCGCCGCCCGACGTCGCTCGCTCGCTCGCCCGCATCGCGCACGCCCGCCTCGCTCGCCACGTCCACCCAAAGGCGCAATATGGCGGCGCGCCTCGGCGTGCGGCTGGCTCCCGGGAAACGCTACACGCCGTGACAGACGGCTCTGATCATGACAGACCAAGCCGCGCCCAATGCACTGAAGCATACTCTAGCCCGTCCCCGAACATACGGATTCCCCCCACGGACGACGTACGGCTAGCGGGCTCGAGCAGGGCTCCCGTCGCCCGACGTCGACGTCGTCCATGCCGATCGCGCCGCCGCGCCCTGCCATAATGGCCCGCGGTCGATAACATCCCGATCGCGCTCAGCCTCGCGACGTTCTGTTTTTCCCCAAGTTTAGCCCGCCCTCACGTGTGGCAATATACGCCACTAAGTACGTCGCCGCATGCGACTCGGACACTGGAGTGCGGGGACACATCCTGGGGGCTGGGGCGCGCACGCCGCGCCGACGACGACCCCCTTCAGAGCGGTTAGATTGAGGGCCTCTCCCGCGCGCCGCGCGCGTGGCCGCCACCGCCCGCCACCACCGACAAGTCTCTTGTCGGCCCGCCTCGGCGACGATCAGCTTAATTCGCGCTCCCAGCGCGCCATCCCCGACCCACCCCCACTGCGCCCCCCGTCCGGCTCTTCAGGGACCGGTCATCACGATTGCACCTGGGAGGTCCTCTCGCGTGGCTCTGGCACTAGCAAATTCGAGCCTTCGACCCGTCTCGGTCGGACTGTCCTCTCGCTCGCTCGGGCTGCCCCGCGGCGCCAGCCACCCGGGTGGCGGACGCCATGGGTTGCCGAGCGACGCCCCACAGGTTGTGTGCGCGGGTGTGGCGCGATAATGCCACAGCTGTCGGTCGTCGAGAGGAACGTCGGATGCATCGATGATACCGTGCCGTCTAGAGCGCTGGCAGCCCTGTCTGGACAGACGGCGGATCGCAGGAGACGGCAGCTGGCCGTGCCTTCGGAACACGTTCGTAACGCGATCGTATATCCGCGTTTGCAGGAGAAAGCCTGAGGGGACGTCAGGGCGCGCCTCCACACCGGGAGATGAATAATTTAGACGGTATCCAAATGCTACAGGGTTGTGCTGCGAGGACGGGTACTGAGACAAAAGGCGTTGAGAACGAGGACGAATTTGAAGGCCGGTAGCGGGGAAGAGAGGGCCCGGATGCCAAAGACGGGTCGCAAGCCGATAACATATCACGATGACTTCACGTCGCTGCGGGATCGTGCAACACGGCGAGCAAATAGCGTTCGTCTGGGGGAAAGAACGATAGAGAAGGACAAAGGGCGCGTTAGCGACGGAGGACCGCCATTGTGTTCCTGACGCGGCGACGAATGGCGCACCCGGCGAGATCATTATTTCGTGGCGCTTCGTCCGGATCCTCATGAACCGTATGTCATCCTGCCCGGCCGCGGCGCACGCGCGTAAACACCACACACGAAAAGGAATTCGGTCGGACGGACTTACGCCTTCGTTGTGCCCGCCGCTCACGTCCTCGAGCCCCGTTTGCACGCTCTGCACTATCCGTGCGATTGCGCTTGCGTACTTCTTGCCCTGCTCGCCCTCGAAGACCACACCAGAGTGGCGGATGATCGTCACCGGCTGTCCTCTCGAGAGCAGCATGTAGCCCAGTACGGATCGATGCGAGGTGAGGAGGGTAAGTGTCTGCTCGAGTTCTGGAGGAGTCACATGGGCTTGCGTCGCCGACGTGGATGCGGCGTGTGGGTCTGCCATCGTCTGTGTCGCCAGCATCGAGGACGGTGGCAAGGGACGCGAACGCGACGTCGAACGCGTCCGCCACGGGCGTCTGCTCCGGTCATGTGGATGACATAACATACCCTTTCAGGCCTCGCTCGCGTGCGCCGGGGGTTCCTGGAATTTGCCGAGTCGGAGCCTCGCGTCTCTCGAAGTACTCACTTTCTCGCACCACGTTCACCCCACGCCTTCCAGACCCCAGACAGCAGGACTGGTGGCGAACGAGTACGTGCGTGCAGCTCTCCTCCTGCTATCTCCCCCAACGGCGTATACACCCAATGTCGACAAATGCGGATTGCCCGAGACTTAGCCCTGCAAGCCTGTAGTCATCCAGAGTCATCCAGACTTGAAGCTTGCACCGCGCCAGTGGTATGTCGCCAAGCCTTCCCAGAGCACCCACACCACGACCTCCACACGGCTTCTAGCAGCATGAATGTGCTCCGCCAAATGGCCGTGTGGCAGGCTACCGAACGCCAGCGCGCCCGGTGCTGACGTCGCATCTGTCGAATTTGGCCTCACCTCCCCGCCGCAACCGCCTGGTGTCCGTGATTAACCTCTCGCAGCGGATTACGTCTAGCTTTAGGGGTCGACTCTTCCCCGCGCACGCTCTAGGAAAGGCCTGACACGCCGACTTGCAAATCGGCACGGCCCAGCCTGGCGGCCACCCATTGCCTCCATCCCCCTGGCCCGCCGCCCAGGAACTGAATGGTGCGCACCCGCGCCGACGCCTTCAGGGGACGATATCTGCGACCCTGAGAGCGTACGCCTTCCGTTCCGCTCGCCAACTACCCTCCCGCTGCGGAGGCGAGCCAGCACACGGCGGCTCGGATGCGACGGGACCCGTACACCCTGTGAACGCAGATCTGCGACCGCGTTCGGCTCGCCGGCGCGCCCCAGCAAACCCTGCGCGCCGACCGCCGGAAGATGAAGCGCGTCCGAGGAGAACCCGTGCGGCCATCCGTACCTTTCGCGCTAGAGGCGGGGACTGCACTATCGATCTATGCGACGCCAGGCGTGCGTGACAGGGGAATCGGGATGCGGGCGTCGCGTCCGATTAAGCAGTTTACATACTAGAGCGTGTACAGTAAGATAGCAGCAGCAGCAGTGTCCGTGAACGAACCCGTCGGTCATCCTGTCCTCTTCCGTCCCCCGAACCCGGCTTGCCCTCTCTCCTGCGTGTCTCCTCAACGCCTGCGCATTCACCGCGGCTTCCAGAACGGCCCTCCGCCGTCGTCGTAGTCGTCGAGGTCTAACCGCCGGGGGACCTGCCTCTTCGGCACCGCCTGCATGCTGCGACGGCCTTGCTGTGCGCCCTTTGGCGGCGGCGCGGGCGCTGACGGCGTTCGTCTGTGCGTGGGTACGACGTGGACGTGCCCCTCTTCTTCATCGATGCGGCCGAGCGGGGACTGCCCGTCCGAGTACCGCTCCTCCGACGCGCCCTCGAGCTCCTGCACCAGGTCCAGCTCGAGGATGTAGTGGCCCTCCTTCCAGCGCTCCGGGCCGTCGTGCGCGCGGACGAACTTCCAGCCGAGGTATGTTTCGCATGAGTTGCAGATGAATTCTTGGATGGTATACGCGCCCGAATCCATGAGGAGGATGGACGGCGGATCTAGCGTGACGTTCTTGCTGCAAATGGCCGAACACGCGAGACGAACCGATAAGCCTCCGGGGAGAGTCAAGGAGAGAAGGACGGGAAGGGGTGTACGCACGCGGTCGTAAACAAGGCAGCCTTGCCCGCGTGCCCTCGGAAGGCCTGCGGGCGACGGTGGTCAGCGCCGAGCTCGGGCGGTAGGAGGGGAGGGCCAGCTCAGCGCGAATGGATACTCACCCTGGATACAATCTGGGACGAGTGCGCGATGCGGGTGCTGCACTGGGCACAGACGAGGGAGCGTGGGGGGCCAGCACGGGCGGGGTCGATCGTGAGCATGGTGGACTCTGGCATGGCCGGCGTGTCAGACTCGTTCATGGGGCAGCTTTAGAGCGAAAGTTGGAGGGAGAGACAGAGCACTGGCGCCGTGTGCGTACCATGGGCGAGGCTGGATTTCCGACCGTTGTTTTCACACAGTGCGGAGGCTAGGCCCAGCGCAACGGTACGCATCATTTTCCCATGTTTTGGGCACCTTTGGGCACCGCTGCTAGCAGATTGAACCTAGTCGCGCCTCCGAGGACAGATGCCCGCCCCGCGTTGCCAGCTTCTTGGCCTGATATGGGCTATTAGGGGGCTGTAAGCACCTGGGAGTCCTGTTCGCGCCTTACCAGTGCGCGCAGACGGGATGGACAGAGATGCACCGCTTGAAGGGATCAGGGGCGTGATCTGTCCTAGGCCGTCGGCTTGACCTAAATGCTGTGCTGGCGGACCTTTTATGGGCATATCTGGGGAAAATAAGTCGGGGCGGGCGCACGATCTGCGGGCTCGGGCCCTCGTCCCTCTCGTTTCGCCTCTCGGCCGCTCTCACACCCGCGCCAGCAGACGCGCTGCGCATGCGCTGGCGGACATGACGAAGCACCAGAACGGCTTCCGCATCTGCACCGTGCGCACGCCCGGGGACGGGGTGTGAACGCGAACCACGTCGCCTGCCTGAACCGGCAGAGCCACTCCAGCGGCAGATCGAGATGCGTGCAGGATAACGCCTCCCAGCCCGAGTTATCTCTTCCCTCCGACTCGAGTCAGCAAGCCGTGCCTTGGCTGCTATCTGCACACCCACGGAGAACAGTTGGCAAGTCCGCGATGCCTCACCTGCGCGCATTTGTCGGCGACAACGTCGTGCTCAGCGATGGGCAGCCGAGGCCTGCTACCGTGATAGCAGACAAGGATACCGGCAAGATCGTTGACATCATAGAAGAGTATACGCCCCGCCGCGCTTTCCACGACATCATTGACGATGCAAACTACATCGACGCCGGAGACAAGTACATCCTCCCGGGCCTTGTGGAGTGAGTTCGTGTGCTTTCGCCGGTACTGCGGAACGGATAGTAGGATTCCTCGTGCTGACGCCCGTCCCAGTGCACACGTCCACCTGAACGAGCCCGGGCGAACCGACTGGGAGGGCTTTTGGACGGGAACTCGCGCGGCGGCGTCGGGCGGCGTCACCACCCTCGTCGATATGCCGCTCAACTCGATCCCCCCAACCACGACCGTCGAAAACCTCGAGGAGAAGCGCAAGGCCGCACGCGGTCAGTGCTGGACAGACGTAGCGTTCTGGGGCGGCGTCATCCCGGGAAACCAAGTATGTCAGCGCCCTCCCAGGATCGCGCTCCCGACAGCGTGCAGGGACTCACACGCCCCGTGCGACAGACCCACCTAAAGCCCCTAGTTGACGCCGGCGTAAAGGGCTTCAAGTGCTTCCTCATCGAGAGCGGGGTAGACGTATGCATTCCGCGATAGCTCCCAGGGGCATCCGCTCAAAATACACGCAGGAGTTCCCATGCGTGGCCGAACCCGACCTCCGGGGCGCGATGGACGAGCTGAAGGTGACTCGCAATCTTTCGGGCGGTCGGTAGCTTAATTCACACCGCCGCCCTGGCAGGACACTCCGACCGTACTCTGCTTCCATGCTGAGCTCGAAAAGACGCCGCCTGCACCCGGGTCCGCCTCCGAGGGCGCCGACCCGACGCTCTACTCGACCTTCCTCGCCTCGCGCCCGCAACAGCTCGAGGTCGACGCGATCGTGCTCATCACCCGGCTGCACCGCGAATACCCCTCACTCCGGCTGCACATCGTCCACCTCTCCGCCGCAGACGCGCTCCCGCTCGTCCGCGCGGCGAAGGCGTCGGGCCTGCCGCTCACCGTGGAGACGTGCTTCCATTACCTCACGCTCTCCGCGCAGCACATCCCACACGGGCGCCCCGAGTTCAAGTGCTGCCCGCCTGTGCGCGAGGACGCGAACCGCGCCGCGCTCTGGGACGCGCTCCTCGACGGCACGATCGACTGCGTCGTGAGCGACCACAGCCCGTGCGTCGCCGCGCTCAAGAAGCTCGACGAGGGCGACATCATGAGCGCCTGGGGCGGGATCAGCACCCTCGGACTCGGGCTCAGCCTCCTCTGGACGGAGGCGCAGAAGCGCGGCCTGGGCATCGACAGGATCGTCGACTGGCTCTGCGTCAAGACCGCCCAGCACGCAGGGCTCGCGGAGCGCAAAGGGCAGCTCAAGGTGGGCTATGACGCCGATCTGGTGATATGGGATCCCGCGGCGGAGACGCAGGTCAGTGTCGACTGCCATATTGCCTCTGCGCGCGTGCGGCGTGCCTCTCGCCCCACTCCACAAGCGCGGCGTGGGCTAAAACCGGTTATCGCGCAGGTAACCAAGGAGTCGCTCAACTTCAAGAACAAGCTCACGCCGTACGAGGGGCTCACGCTCAGCGGAAAGGTCGAGAAGACCTTCCTGCGCGGCCGGCTCATCTACGATAGCGCGGCGGGAGGCTTCGAGGGCCTTGAGCCCGCTGGGAACCTCCTTTAGTGTCGAGCTAATTACAAGTCTCTCTCAAGGGTCCAAAGAGCAGCGTCATCGACCGCTATCTGTGGAGTTGTGCGTGGGTGCCCGGTCGTTATGCGACGGAACCGTTCGACAGACCTGGGATATGCGTGCTCATTTCTCCGGAAGGAAGTGCACTGTCAAGACGGCGTGAGCTCCCAACGAAATAGACTATGAATGTGATCCCCAAGTGGCGGCGGCATTGGGAAGCCAATCGTAATTCAACATGATCTCGACTCTGTCCGATACAACTTCACATTGCAGTCATTGGTACAATGGTAGCCGGCGACCCCCTCGGAGGTTTATCGAACTCGTGTTACATTTCCCCGCCTTGCTGAAGGAGATCCTCAAGGTTAAATAGAAGGTGGTATAACATAGACAAATCACAGAAACCACAGTACAAAATGTAGCAGCCGACCCTAGTAGTAGTACACGATACAACATATGTAGTCGCACGAGCGCACGTCATCGTCATCGAAGGAGACCACGAAAAGGAAAACAGCGCAGCCTAGAGAATGTCCTCGACTTCGTCCGCCTCCTCGTCCTCGGACGTGTCCATGATGCTATCCCGCGTGACGTCCCCGTCCAGCAGGTCGTCAATCTCCGCGTCGAGCTTTGCCTCCTGCCGTGCCCGCGAGGCCTTCGCCGGTGGCGGCGCGCTGCATCGCCGAGTAAGCCCATGCTCTTACTCCACCCGAACGGGAACAGGAAGACCGAACGCACCGTCGCGCAGCAGCCTTCTTCGACTTGGGCACTGGCGTTGCCTCCATGTCTTCTTCCTCCTCATCATCGTCGTCCCCATCGCCGCCCCCTCCTTCCTCTTCTTCCTCGTCGTCAGAGCTGATCACGATCGGCTGCAACGCCTTGCTGACGGCCTTCTTGGACTTCTCCGCACTGCCAACACGCCCACAACTGTCAGTACCTCTCCCCCATCCTCTTAGCAGACACCTAGGGAATCTCAACCCACGCAGATCGCTTCGGCATCGCGCGCTTAGGCGCGGGCGTAGGGGACGCCCTCGACGTCTCCGTGCGCGCATCTTCGTCGTCCTCGTCCTCATCATCATCCGAGTGCGACACGCGCCTCCGCCTTTGCCTGGTCAGCAAACGGGTATGCGTTGCGGGAGCGCAGGACTCACTTGGCTTTGCCCTTCCCGTGTCTAGGGGACGGTGGCGGACTGCGATCGCCCGACGTCGCCGCGCTCGTCGTCGTCTCCGTCGCGACACTGAGCGACCGCCTACGCACAAAAGTCAGCCATCTGTGCATGACTTGCGTCCCCCGCGCAGACGACGCACCGTTTCCGGCCCTTCTTCGGCGGCTCGTCCTCGTCGTCAAAGTCGGGGATGATGTCGTCCAGGAACTCGAACAGGTCCCGGAGCTCCTCGAGCTTCCGGAACTCGTCCTCGCTGAAGTTCTCCAGCTGCGCCTCGTACTTCTTCGACAGCGCCGCGTCGAACTTTGCCAGCGCGTTCTTCGCCGCTGTATCCTTCGGTGGCCGGCGCTACTCATGCACCACAGTCAGCAGGCAAGCTGGAGAGGGTGTGGAAGAAGACACGTACCGAGCGCAGGTTCGTCACGAGCAGCTTCAGGATGCGCACTTTGTCGGCGTCGACCTCGTCGGGCAAGTACAGCTTCCCGAGCATCTGACACAGCCCCTTCTTGTCCTCCTCTGGGATCACATCCCACCCATCAGTCAGTCGACCTGGTAGTCATGGATGGACGGACAAACTCACTGTCGTAGTCGGCGCTGAAGAGCGCCTTGACGACATCCGTCGCGAGCTCGATGTGGATCGGGTCCTTCTCGCAGTCCTTGCGCAAGCCCCTCGCCGCTTCCCTGCAACGCAACCAGTTATCAGCGAGCGCCAGAAGAGATTGGGGATGAGAGGCACGCACCTTGCGTGGAGGGGATTCGTCCAGTCCGCGAACATGAGTGCGACCTGCGCGGGCGTCACCATCTCGTCTTCGCCGTCCCAGTCGTGGTAAATCTGTGTGAGGCGTTCATACAGCGGGACGAATATCTGCGTGACGCCAGTCAGCCTCTGTCAATCTCCACAAGAGCACAGAACAAACCTTCTTCATCCGATGCTGGTTCGCCGCAGACGAATACGAATACACAGGGAAGAAATACGACAAGCACTGCCTCAGCTCCTGGTTGCTCGCCGTGTCGGGGGTAATAAACACCAAGACGAGCGTCTGGAGCACGCGCTCGTCCGTGACCATGCCCGAGAGCATGAGCTTCGCGATGCCGACGACGAGCAGCGCCTGCACGCGCTCCGCCTCCTCCGAGCCGAGCAGCTGCAGCAGGAACTCGACGATCATGTCCCCGTTCGGGCACCCGGGCCCGAGGAACGCGCCCTCGTGCACCATGAGGATGTCGAAGATGATCTGCAGCACCCGGATCTTGAGCACCTCGGGCGCGGCCTGCACCTGGCTCAGAAAGAGCTGGATAGAGCTTTGGGCCATTTTCTGTGGGCGGCCGATAGTCAGCTAGTGGCAGGTATGTGAGAGGTGAGAGAAGACGTACGCGTGCGATGAGACAGCACAGGCCCAAACTGACGAGACCCTTCTCGCGGAGAGCCATCTCGCGCCTCTTGACGGCAGGGATGATTAGCTCACCGAGAATACCTTCCAGCGTGGAGTTCTCCTCGAACGTCTAGATATCCTTCAGCATCAATCGTTTTGGGCGCAGTGGGGGGAATACGCACCCCGTTCACGCGCTCGAGCATACCAATGCAGAGGGCGAGGCATCGCAGGTCGACCGCATCCACCCTTGCCTTCTCCTCAGGGCTCATCTCAGCGACAGGCTTCGGCAGCTGTGCAGCCACGCGTTGCTGAGGCCTCCTTGGGGAGCCCATCTCCGTCTCCGTATCGTCCACATCGCCCTTGAGCGCCTGCTCAGCCTCTTGCTCGTCATCGCCCGGGTCCCGAAGCTCATGCACGACCTCAACCACAACGCGAATCAAGTCCCTTTCGCTGGGAGACAGCACACGGAGCACATCAAGGCAGCGCGCGAGAAGCGCCTCGGGTAGAACGTCCTGCGAGAGCATCCCGCGCACGAGCTGGAACATCTTCCTCCGCCCGATCTCGTCGCCATAGTTGAGGTTCACGGCGAGCTTGAGGAGCTCGCCGATCGCGAACTCGCGGTCGAGCCGCGCCTCCTCGCGGCGCGCGCGCGCGTCCTCGTCCTCGTCCGCGAGGCCCGCCGCGGCGTGCGCGACGTCCTCCTCGACGTGCTGCACGAGCGCGTTGTACGCGTCCTGGATCCGGAACGCCATGAGCGTCACGACGGGGAGGACCGTGTCGGATTTGATCGTGTCCTCCTTCGCGATGCACCTGTCGATGTACACTCGGGCGAGGAACGCGCGCTCGGGGGTGATGGTTTCCCAGTATTCTTCTGCTCAAGAGTCGATCAGCTCACAGCGAATATCTGGCCAGAGGCAGGTGCACAGACCAGGAAACTCGATATACTCGTAGATGTCTGCGCGCGTGTCGAGCACGTTCGACAGCGCGTCTTCCGCGATTGTGTCTTCTGTAAGGTCGAACAGCTTGAGGAACGCGATCATGTCCTCGATCACCGCCTCCGATTTAGAGCCTTCTTCCTCCTTGGCCTCTTCCTTCTTGGGTCCACCTTTGCGCACTACATCCACCCAAGTGCCAAGTAGTTGCCGCGCAGCAGCTTTGACGGACTCCTCGCGGTCACCGAGGCCGTTGCGTACAATCAGTTCTCGCTGGGCGATGGTGAGCGCGCGGGGGTGGGTGAATCCAGCCACAGGCCCCGCGGGACGATCCTTGTTCGAGAGGAATTCACGGAGTACATTGGTATAGAGGAGCTTCCGAATGGTCGCGTCGACATCTCGAGAGCGTCCGAGGAGAGCGGGGATAGTTTCAGGGTTGGCAGGGATATTGAGGAGAGCCGCACGGCGGACGTCTCTGGGGGTGGGTTAGCGGCGAAGATGGAGTGGACGCAAGTGGCTCACGCTGAGGGATCGCAGGCCATTGTATCGAATAAGGTCTGAAGGATGGTCTGTTCGCCTTCCTTGAGGTCGGAGGGGTCCTCACTATAGGAGAGCTTTGTGAGGGCAATGACGGCCTGCATGCGGACGGCGCGTTCCTTGTCCCGTAAGCGATCGAGAAGGGTGGTGCGGAGGGTACCGTACAGGTCCTCGCTATGCTAGATGAGTGGAGTACTGAGTAAGAGCAGAATGCAACGCACTCGATTTCCCCAAGATGGCTGATGGTATCGGCAATGCACTGCAGAACACGGTAACGGACGACCTTGTCCTTTGCGGTGCAGCCGTTGAGGAGGAAGTGGACAAGATGGGAGAGGAAGCGTTCGAAGGGCGTTTCCTCTTCCTCGTCAAGCGCCGTTTCCTTGCGGTACTCGACGTCTGTAACAATGTTGGAGAAAGCCAGTTGGGAAGAAGGTAGGGGCGTACTCTTGTTGGCTATGAACTGAGCATAGCTGGCGATGAACTTTATGACGCGGTCTGCGACGGTGGTGCCCTTTTTGAGGGGGAGGATGCGGAGGAGCATGTCGTTGAAGACATCTTCGAAAGTGCGTTCGCCGGTGAGCTTGAAGCTCTTTCCGTTCTGGACGGGCTCGGTGATTGCGGCGGCGTCGGAGTGTAGTTTGTAGAGCGCGACGAAGTTCTTCTGGTGGTTTGCGGTCGTAGTCTGTGCCTGGTCGAATATCTTTGGAAGCGCGCTCTTGAGGGACTCAAGGTCAAACGGCGCGGGTGTCCGTGCGGGCATCCTGCCGAGGCTGGTAGCAGTGGGCGTAGTGGTGGGAGGAGGACGAGCGCGGGCGAACGAACCGAACGCGCCGGCGCGTCGCGCAGATGAGCGTGACGCGCAGGGCACGTGCACGCGGATGGGCGTGACGATAGGCCTCGTGACTGCCGCGAGTGGACCGCGTTTTGGGAGGAGCGTGTTTGGGCAGAAGTCGACGGAGACTCGATGGCCACGATCTCCCTCCAGCTCCCAAGCTCCTCCTCCCCCTCCTCGTCACCGCCCCGCCATGGCCTCTTCACAACATCCCCCCGACCCCCGCCGGGCACAGCGCCCGCCCCAGCAGCCCGCGCTAGACGACGACCTCCAGGTCGCCCCCTATCTCACCCATGTCGTCACACACCACGGCCAGCTCACCCTCATCCCGCCCCAGAACGCGGGCAGGATCAGAAAGTCCAAGTCCAAGAAGAAGAGACAGCCTTCCGCCAGGGACAGGAGAATAGATGACGACGAGCCCCGGTTCACCACCGCCGTCCCTGCCTCTTCCTCTCGCAAGCTCCATCCAGCTCCCGCACACATTCGGACTAGGAAGCATGCCATATCGGCCCCTTCTCCCACCACACCCACCGCTTCTCGCACGTTAGACTCCGTACCAGATGGTATGTACCCTTTCCCTCTCGCATTCCGTGCTGCACCAAGGTCCGAGGACGTCCTTCCGTTTACCAACGGTAGCACGTCCCGGACAGCCACCATATGACCATCGTACGGTCTACCAACCGATACATCCTGTCTGGTGCGTGAAACTACATACTCACTACCATAAACTGTAGATCAGTCAATACCGGACTACCCTCCCCCCTCCTTCGAGGATGCCATTGCCTCTCCTCACGTGCCCCCGCACCTGGCGTCCATACCGTCCTCTCATAGCTCTACAAATGTGTATAATGTCCCTCCCAGTAGCACTCCGTTGCCTTCCCAACATCCGTATGCATCTCACGGCCCATCGGCGTCCTCTGCCACCCTCTTGTCTTCCACCACCGCCTACTACGATTCTCCTGCCGTCTCCCAGCTTTCTCTTGCGAGGCCAACAGACCCTCACTTTGCTCTGGAGCCTCAGGCCTCTGTTCCTACTCCCGCGGCGACATCGACTACTACCCTTTTGTCTCCAACTACCGTAGCATCTGGGTCGACCGCCCTGTCTGACATGCCCCTTCTCCGTCCTCCCCGGCCGAGATCCGTCCAGTCCTCACCCCTTGCTCAGTCTAATCCAAGGTCTACGCCTTTGCCTGGCCCTATCCGGCTTACTTCGCCATCTACGACCACATTAGTATCGCCTGCAACTGCAGTCCGCGATCATCCTGCCTCCCCGCGGGTCACCGTTTCTGACCCGGAAAACTCACTACCTCTAGACCCAGACCTCGAGGAGCCGGAAAGCCCGCTTGTCGAACCTCTCACCCCGTTGTCTCCGTCTCCGCACTCCCGCTACCGCGGTTCCTTTTCGACCGTTTCTGATCTGGTCGAAGAACTTTCATTAGAGCCCTACCAACGCTGGTCTGCAGACCGCCGCCTAGGCCTCTCTCTTGAGCATCGTGTCCAACGCGAGTTCGAACGGCGGAAAGCCAAAGAGGCCAAGGAGGCATCCAGCATACCCACGCATCATGTTGAAATTCACGATGCCAGCTCCTCCGCCACGCCGAGCGGCTCGATGCCAAACACTCCTCCGGCCAGTCCTGGTCCGTTTGTGCATCGACGGTGCTCGCACTGCGGCTCCGTCCGACGCCGAGACGGCGGCGATACACAAACGATCGACGAGCACAGCGATGAAGAAGACGAGGATGACGATGACGAAGATGACCACGCTCACTTCTCCTCGGCCTCGCGCCGCAGCAGCCCTCTTCCCCTACCTCGTGGTGCAGGCAAGTCTCCCTACCTACACCCGGCGCCAACCAAAGCACAGATGCGCGCACGCTTTGGGTCACATTCTCCTGAGCCAGGCAGCCCAGCCTCCCCGCTCTCGCCGAGTATGTCCGTCTTCAAGATGCCGAGTGCTTGGGCGAGTAGCGTCACGCTTTCTCTTGCGAACGCGCTAGGGTCGCACAAGTCTACTCCTTCTCCATCTTCGTCTAATTCGTCCACGCCGGCAACCAGTCCGGCGTCCGGATCTGGGTTAGGTACGGGATCTAGCACAACCCCCAGTACAACCCTCAAGCGCCGAGAGAGCTTCGGGGTAAAGCGTCTGTTCGGATCGCTCAAGGGCAAAGAACGTGAGCGCGAGCGTGAGTATGCCCAGCTCTCGCAACAGGTTCCTCCATCCTCCGCGTCCTCTTCAGAGTCGTCCGTCGAGTCCGTCGACGGCTGGGAAGTCGTAGGAGGCGACAACGCGAGCGCGCACTCTTCCAGTACAGGCACGGCGCCCACGCCCGTGTCGCCTGCCTCGCCCGCACGCTTGACTCCAGAGGCATCTTCACCTACTTCAGAGAGTGCTCGTGCAGCTGCAGGAGCGTTCCTCAACCGTCCCGTGCGCCATCGCTCGCCTACTCATGCGCATGCCGACAATTCCATGGCAGCAGCCCTACCGCCTGCTGCACCTTCGCCCATGCCATCCTCCCCTCCCTCGCCAGCACCGTTGTCTGCCGCGGCTGCGCGCCCTTACCTCCCCGAGAAGTCGCCCCTCCGTCTCATCGCGAGCGCGAACCACTTACGGCAAGCGCACGTCCAAGCGCAGACCTTGAACTCGCCCGTCCCTGCATCGTCTCCGCTGACTACTACACCTCGCGCCCTGCGCCCGTCGCCCTCGGTCATCTGGAAGGCCCCGACGAATGCAACTGTCCCGGGCGGACAGAACTCGCCTGTTCAACGTTCACCTCTCTCGCAGTCCCCGTACCGGCCTGGAGCCCACTCACAACTCGCACAGCACCATTCTCAGCCGCACTCTCAGTCGCCAGCCCCGGCTCAGCTCCAGCCCCAGTCTCAGTACCGGCCCCCTCCTCCACCAGCAGGGCCTCGCGCATCGCCCGCACCAACCATGTCCGCGCCCAGTTCCCCTTCAGCCGCCGCCCTCCGCGCGGCACACGCAGAGCCCGCTCCAGCGAGTCCTCTCACGCGCAGCGCCCCCACGCTTCCCGAGCCCATCGAGCATCCCAACGTGCCCCTCCGCCGCCGACGCGCGATCACCCCGCCCCCTACACACCGCCGCGTCCCGCTCGCCTGCGACACGACCACGCCCGTCCCGCCCCCACCACCCCCGCACATTCACACCACGACCTTGCGCGATGAGAAGGTCAACGGGGCAATCGGTGAACCGAGCGACGTTTCCGAGAGCCTGTCCATTGAGCAGCTCATGGACCGCCCTAGCTCAACTCCTACGTCGACCCCAACCCCAACGACGCCCTCGCGCGCGGCGTTCCCCCCATACGCGCCTTCCACCCCAACGCGCACGTACGCTACCCCCGGCTCGACGCCTACGACCCCAACGCTCGGTACACCCGGCTCGCAGCACTACCGCGGACGGCCCCTTCCCCAACTGCCCATAGAGCGCGCAGAGAGCGCGGGTCCCGCCAAGCGGGTCTCGGATGGGACGCCTGTCCATGTCAACCGCGCCCCGGAGTTGGCTCTGACGTTGACGTCGGGGCCCGATGCGCTCCCGCTCCCGCCTCCACCGCCGATCGACGCCTCAGATCCCCCTCCGCAAGTCCTGGCCAGCTCCAGGATTAATGAGGTACAAGGACAAGTGCTCCCGACGCCGATGCCGCCCCCCGCCCATGCACCCATCGCGTCTGCGGTTGCTATGCCCCTGCCGTCCGCACCCGCGTCCGATGGGATGCGGGCGACTGCTCCCGCGTCTACGTGCGCGCCTGTGCCTACGTCTGCATCTGCGACGCTCGCTCCGCCCCTGCCGATGCAGATGGCGCGCTCAGATTCGGGGGACAGTGTTGTCGAGGAGGCGCGTGCGGCTGAGGAGGGCCCGCGCCCCGAGTTCCTCGAGGTGACGGACTTGGACCTGCTCGCGGCGCGCCTCGTGGAGGGCGGCCACGATGGGCGGAACTACGAGGTACGCTTTCCCTCTCCCTTACGCGCCTCCCTCTCATCAGTACTTACTCACCACCACTCCACACAGGACCTCCTCCTCGTATCCGAGATCATCGGCCCCGCGCCCTCTGCGACCGCCAACACAGCTCTCGCAGCAGACGCAGTGGTGAAGACCGCGAACGAGAAGGCGACGGTGCCCTTCCTGGGCGCGGTCGAGGTCGAGCGGCGGCGCGTGCTCCGGGACGGGCGCGTGAAGCTCAAGCTCTCTCTGCTCGGCGTCGCCGTCGACCGCTGCGGGGTGTGCCTCTCCCAGTTCAGGCGCGCGGAGCGCGGGGCGTTGACGCCTGTCTGCCGGCACTCGTGAGTCGTCGCTTCACCGTTCTCCTTCGTCTCGCCGATGGGTATCGCCGGGTGACTGACGATACGCCTATGACATGCAGGTTCCACGAAGCGTGTCTCCGGCGTTGGCTCAGGACGGCGGGCGTATGCCCGATCTGCCGTATGGTGCTCTCGATGGACGACTAGGACCACGGAGGGCCCGAGAGCACCCGCCATTCGACTCTGACGCCCAGCTTTCGCGTCCTGGACAGGCGCCCCCGCTCCATCCTTCCCCGGTCTATCACCCCTCGCGTCTCGCATTCTCTTGGACTCCTCGGTCTGGTCGTGTGGATTTGTAGCGTTATCATGTATTTTGTGCGTATCCGTTTGCACGCTGTTGTAGAATACTCGAGTGTCGGGGGATGGGTCCGGGCGCTGAGCGCTATGGCTAGTCCAGGCAATGCACGTGTGAACGTGGTGCTTTCATCCTCTCTATCCACCCACGGAGTGCTGTGGTCCTGCTCATAAGGTTCTTCGCCGGAGCAGCGAAGAGGATCGTGCGTCGAAGTTCAATGCCGACCGAGTTGTACTCTGTACATCATAGGTAAGCGTAGTATAGCGCAGTTACCGCAGCTGTCACGCAAGCTTTTGTGTGAGCTCGGCATTTGTACACTCGGACCTCGACAGCGACAGCGCCGGTGTCGCTGACATCGGTCAAAACGCAGCGCATGAATCACAGGTCAGTCTCGCCGTACCATGTCCTCACCGCCATACTCACCCGTCATGCCTTGCTGTAGTTGCTCAACCTCATCCTGCTCTGCCCTGCGGGCAAAGTATGCCGAGATCGTCAGCGCCGGTCTCCCATGCAGTCCGGGAGCTTGTCAACCGAGCGTAGTGGACAGTCGCACCGATCACCTCTAAGGTAATCACGATCCTCGCTATAGCCCTCCGTCAGAGGTTTTGGGATAGAAGTTGCCGTGAAGCCATCCGAAGAGTATAAAGGTCTACTCTGTTCAAGTCTCGGCCTCTCATCGCCAGCCCTCCGCACCTATTGCCCCACTCCCCGTCTTACTCGAATTGACAACATGCAGAGCCTCCTCGTCCTCGCAACTCTTGCCCTCTCCGCGCTTGCCCAGCAGGCGACCATCGTCTCCCCCGCCGCAGGAAGCACTATCATCGCAGGGAGCGCGATCACCATCGAGGTCCACCAAGATGTAAGTCAAGCCAGCCCGACCCCCCCCCCCCCCTTCCCCAAGCACCACTCACCCAACATGCCGTCGCCGCCCCAGGCATCGGCCACAGACGACGTCCAGATCTCAGCCCTCATCGGCTTCCAGCCCTGCCAGTTCACGGGCAGCGCGGACTGCTCCGGGTTCGACCCCTCCACGAGCGGCGTGGGCACCATTGTCTTCGCGGGCGACTTCATGCCGGCCAGAGACCCCAAGCACCCGCAGAAGGGCCCCTTCCAGGACTTCAACTTCACAATCCCTTCGTCTACGCCCATTGGGAAGAGCGTGTTCACGCTTGGGCACCTCCACGCTGTCGGGGTAAGTAATTGCCGTCCCGGTTGCTCGTGCTACGGCATGCATGCTTGAGTTCCAGGATTGACGTCCTAGGAATGATTCTAGGCGCAGAAGATCCCGGTGTTTGACTTGAGCACCGTCGTTGTGAACGTGGTGTAGGCTGCGAGATGGCGGCGTACAAAGTGACAATTCGAGTTATTGTAGCCATGTACCGGTTGCGCATGAACTGGGCACGTTGACAGCAAGAATTGCACTAGTACTGTGCAAACAATTCGCACAGTACCCGCTGGATCTCCTGGTAGCCATTTCCAGGAGCATCGTGACGCCATCTGGCCTTTCGCCCGTGCGTACTCCTTTCTATGTCCATTTATCCCGTTTCGGTTATGTTTTCCCTTCCTCCTCATCCTTCTTCCCTTCTCCAATTATCTGTCAGTCAAGAAGCTGGAAGTGTCGACCTTGGAGCATCACGGACGTGTCGCAGATCGCCTGTATATGGGTCCATGATGATTACTAGGTTCTGCGGCTCGCTCCGGACAGCCTCGGGTACACTGCGCCCGATCTGCCGCTTGACATTGCTGCGGGCTCCTGGACGCCATTGGCAGAGACCCGCCGACCTATTCGACATTCAGTTTCCCTTAGACGTCATCCCCAGCAGGCCGCGCCGACCAACCAGCGTTAGGGATGTATATGTCGCTTCTTCATTATGTCTTCTTTATCACACCCTTACTTACTTTGAGCTCCGCGATGGGGAAGGTGTCTTCCGGAACCGTAGTACGTCGTGTAGCGATGGTTCAAGAGGTACGCCTTCCGGTGGGAACGAACTGGAGGTATATGATAGTAGTCTAGACTCGCCGTTAAATGACTAGATGAGATGCAGTCTTAGTTGAGGCTATGGGTACTGTCATGCGCCCATGGCGTACCATGCACTAGCCAGGCAGGCTCGGACCACAGCACTTTCGGTGAACTTCGCCAAGGATTGTCGTCATGCGGATGATTACGGGGGTTACCGAGTTCTCAAGTCCACGAATAGGTCGAACCTCTCGGGTCCGGCATCACTGTACACACCGCATCTTCGATTCGCCGTACCATTGGTGACCAATGTTGCGTACTCGGGGCTATTAGTCTTGGGACATACGAGTGACCTTCCGCTGTGATCGGTCGAGCTGTTAAATGACGTCTACCGCTAAGTCTGGTCATATGGCATTCCTCAGGTGAAGCCCGCACGTCCGCAGCTGCTGGACCGTTCTCAAGAGGACGGTTCCCTGTCGAGAGTGCTCCGCACACAACTATAGAGATACCGACTTTCGCCCCCGAGCAAGTGCAGGCACTCAGAGCACTGCATGCGATTGCGAGCTACAGGTGAAAGGCGTTGAACTTGTATACAGCGTGTCGTGTCCAGATCGGATTTTGCACGTCCTGAGCAGGCAGGCGGAACCTACCCAGATCCGCAGGGGACTTCCTGAGGGTCTACCATCATTATCCTCGGGAAAGAGTGGAAGTAACATATACTCAACTTGCTGGAGACTCGAGCTCGCGTTCGGCGGCATATTGAGGTGACGTTCTCGGCTAACTCTGGCTATATGGTCCGCGCTGATATACCGTATCACTCACGCTTTCAGTACATCGTCAGGAACGGTGCCGGGCAAAGCATGCACCGTGAAGCCCACCACCTTGGGCTCGTTGGCGATAGGTTGCTGCATGAATGTCGAAGACACCTGCGCCGTGCCTTTGATGTCATGCTGAGGCTTCTGGTCACCGTCAGCCTAGACCCGTCAAGAGATTGATTACTGACCGGAATATACGCAGAATTTACGAACGTATAAAGCCTCGGTGAAGCGGTGCGTGTTGAGGCCAGAACCGCCCACCACACACCTCCACACTGCAAGTCGGCCGACCTTGATTGCTAGAAGGACAACATGCAACGCCTCTTCGTCCTTGCCGCTCTCTCTGCCGCAGGCCTCGCCCAACAGGCGATCATAGTCTCCCCCACCCCTGGCACCCTCATCGGCGCCGGACAACAGGTCACTGTTGCGGTCCACCAGGACGTGAGCCCGTCCCACTATGCTTCGACTCGAGGCTGAGCACATTACTCACCTTCTGCCTGCATACCATCGCAGGCTTCCACGACTAACACCACGCAGGGCGGCATCGTCATCGGCTTCCGCTCGTGCGAGAGCACGGGCACCACAGACTGCTCCACATTCGACCCCGCTACGCAAGGTGTGGGCAGCACGATCGTGTTCGCGGGCGCGTTCGATCCCAAGGAGGACCCGAACCAACCCCAGAAGGGCTCTTTCCAGGACTTCACGTTCACGGTTCCCGCTAACAACGGCATCGGCGGCAACGTGTTCACGCTGGGGCACTTCCAGACCGTCGGGGTGAGTACTACGATTGCTTCTTTCATAGTGGAGAGCTCACCGACGATCCGTGGCGTAATCTCAGGCCAACAACGTTCCGCAATTGAACTTCAGCACGGTCATCGTGAATGTATTGTAGGCGCGCGGACATTCGCACATGCGGGAGTCAAACATCGCCGATTTGATTTGGTGAATGGAGCACTTTTCTCGGTCGACGGTCACCGATGTACCAAATCTGTCAATGTGGGAGGCGTAGAATACATTTCGTTTGCACAAAAGGTCCTATAGTCTGCATCACCATGCCATCTTCGCAACTACCGACTGCCGTGTCCATTAGCGCCTTCCATAGACATTTGAATATGATCGAATGCACTCACGTTCGGGTATGTCCTCACGAGCAACTTCCTGATCTCGTCCATCGTCAGAATCCCCAGGGCGAACGCAAAAGGGATGCCCCAGAACATTCCCGGAATCGGTGTGGTATCGAACACCTTCTGCAGGCCGGGTCCGTACAGGTTCACGATGGCGATCAGGGCCGTGGCTACCATGCCGACGGGTACAACCAGGTTGCGGCGGGGTCCCCAGAGCGGATTTGACTGTAAGATGGACACACGCCTGTTCCGCACGGCCAGCAGACCGCCGTACTGCATGAAGACAAGGGTCACGTAGCTACTACCAAGTCAGTATCCGGGGTGCAGTCGAGGAGAAAAAACGCGTACTAGATGCACTGCCCGACGTTGACGAAGTGGGTAAGCTGGTCGAGCGAGTACCCCTTGAAGCCGTCGGTCCACTTGTTGTAGACGAGGATGACGTCGTAGAACCCCAGGCCCTGCTGCTTCATGTACAAGAACCACATGCTTAAAGCACTAGGCCACATCATGAGACCGATGAACTACGGGCCCATCAGAGAGTAGTTGGTGATGCATCTACGATGGTACCCACGAGGTAGACCTGCACGAAGAATTGCCAGTTTGTGAGCCGGTCGGTACGAGCGTTGCGAGGCTTGCGGAGCATCAGATCTGAAGGCGAGTATTAGCATAGTGTTAGAGATGTCGTTCGTGTTCCACATACCGGCTTCGGGCTTCTCGTACATAAGAGAGATAGACATGACGACGTCGTTGGTGATGCAGAAACACACTTGCAAGTATGAGCTTAGGGCGAGTTGCATCCCGAGGAACGTATTGCAGAACACGGGGATGAACTCAGAGTACGAGCCAGCCTGCGACAGTCCTCAGTGAGCAGAAAGCACGACAGATGAAACTATATGGGACGCACCGGCATGAGGTAAATAATGACCTTCTTCAGGTTATCGAACACGAGCCGCCCCATCTCGATGGCGACCACAATGGAGGTGAAGTCGTTATTCAAGAGGATCATCGCAGCTAGGGAGCAGTCAGCGCATTGCGTGAACCTTCAGAGACCACAAGACGTACCAGCTTCCTTGGCGACATCACTGCCGCTACCCATCGCCACACCAATATCGCTCGCTTTGAGTGCAGGCGCGTCATTCACACCATCGCCAGTTACAGCGACGGTGTTATCACCCCGCGCCTTCGTGTTCTCGACGATCCGCAGCTTCTGCTCCGGAGTCGTGCGCGCGAAGACAATCTCGGTGTAGCCACCCACTACCGCGTTCCAATCCGCATCCTCGAGAGTTTCGAGATCGTCTCCAGTCAATACCAGAGCACGATCTCCGTCTGCTTCGGCGGGTTTGATGAACGATGACTTCACGTTGAGGAAGCGCTTCGCTGACGCCGTAGATCGTAGGTCTTGCAGAGTGTCGACCTTCTCCTGCGTGATGATGCCCACCTGTGCCACGATGCATGCATGAGTAGGATCCGACGCTAGTACCATGGCCAGCGTACCTGACGAGCGATGGCGACGGCGGTCAGCTTGAAGTCTCCGGTGACCATGAAAACCCTAACACCCGCGCGACGAATGGTCCTGACGGCGCCTGCCACATCCGGCCTGGGAGGGTCGCGAATGCCCACCAGTCCCACAAGCGTGAGACCGCGCATCTGGAGATGTATCAGTTCCTCCAGCTCGTTCGCCGACATATCCGGCTCTATGCCGAGATTGTCGAGCGACCGTCTGCATAACGCGAGGACACGCTGTCCCTCACTGCTCCAGCGCTCCTGCAGCGCCGAGATCTCCGACCGAAGTGCGGGCGTGAGGGGCGTGACAGACCCGTCGGCGTTCATGATGTCGGTGCACTTGCGAGCAAGGACGTCCGGTGCGCCTTTGACGAGCATCCAGGTGTTTGCCTCGTCAGTCTTTGCTTCGGGCGCCTCCCGTCTTCTGACGGCGGAGAGCATCCACTTGTTCTTCGAGTTGAACGGAATCTCGAAGAACTTCTCGAAGCCGTCTAGGAGCGAGGCGGATTTGACGGCAAGGGAGGGGATGGAGAGCTCCTCGGCGAAACGGAGGACCGCGGTGTCCGTCGCGTCCCCCTTGACCTGGCGCTCTTCGATGGGGAGGTGCGCGGTAGCGGAGTCGAACTTGGCGCCGTTGCAGAGGCGTGCGACCATATGCAGCGCCTTGAAGCCGGCAGGTGCGGGAGAAGCGCCTTCCGCTGAGAATCTTTCCTTGATATCCTGCACTCCAAACTCCGCGTCTACGAAAGCAACGTTCTGAACAGACTACGACAGCCCATGAGACGCAGCCCGGCGTCAACCCGAGGCAAGGAAGCTTACCATCTTGCCGACGGTCAGGGTACCAGTCTTGTCTGAGCACAAGACGGACATGCATCCGAGGGTCTCGATAGTTGCGAGGTTCTTGACCAGGACGTTGCGCTTGGCCATGCGTTTAGCGACAATGGTCAATGAGAGTGCCACGCAAACCGGAAGACCCTGACGCAGATAGTGTGAGCGATACTGCGACTGCACAATATCTGCCTGGCTACACGCACCTGAGGCACAAACGCAGTCAAGCATCCGATCGAGTTGACGATGGCTTCGCTCGCAGTCTCGAATCCAGGGAAGCTCTTCCGCAGCCAGGCCGCCCACACAATGAGCGCGACACAAAATAGTCCCAGCGCGAGCGTGGAGATGATCTTCGTGAAATACCAGATCTCCCTCTGGACGGTGGTGAGTGCGAGCTTGTTCTTCCCCGACATCGCGACGATGCGGCCCATGACGGTCTTGTCGCCGATAGCGAACACGACGCCGGTGCAGCTGCCTTGGACGACAAAGGTAGACGTGAGGGCAAGGTTGCGAGTCTCCAGCGCATTATGGGATGTGAAGTCGAGCGTGCCAGGGATCATATCGCTAAGCCACGTTGGTCAGGCATCGAGAGCAGATATGAAATCGCACGCTTACCTCTCTCCCGTGAGCAACGAGCGGTCAAATCGGACATCGTTGGAGACTTGGACAAGACGAAGGTCCGCGGGAACCCGATCGCCCATGGAGAGCGTGACAAGGTCGCCGACGACTAGGTCCTTGGCAGATATCGTCTGGTGTTCGCCGTTACGGATGACCGATGCCTCCTCCGCAATGAGTGTCTTGATCGAGTTCATGATGCGAGACGCGTGCCAGTCAACGAGTGCGTAGAACGTCGAGGATACAACGATGACAAGGAACTATGCGTCACTCTATCGGTTAGAACTAGCTCGAGACATGTTTTATGCGAGCTCACCAGCAAGACGGCGACACCGAGATTGAAAGCCGAGGGATCGGGAGCACCTAAAGGCTCGTACGACAACTGCCGTTGTGAGATTCATGAGTGGATGCGGATATGGAATCGGGCATGCATGCGCACCACGGTGACCACGAACGCGATCCACATCAAGAAATTGAAGCCCCCGAATACGTAGTTGAGACCTTTCTTCCAATATTGAGTTGGAGGAGAGGAGATGACGTTCTTGCCTGCTTTGGAGCGGCGTTCCACAGCGTCGTTCTCTAAGCCAAGGGTTGGAGACGTTGAGAACCGGGTATAGACCTCGTCGATGGATAGACGGTGGACATCAATCTGCCTCAGAGCAGACGCCGGGTCAGCGGCGGTTTGAACATCGATGGCCTTCTGCTTGCTATCCACGACCGAGTCGACATGGAGGGAGAGCGTGCGATACCTGTGCAGACAAGTCGGTGAGTGGATACATTGTGTGAGGAGATCAGACCATTACTGAATCTGAATTTCATGGCCGCCAATGCCCGCAATCTGTGTCCGAGAGGGTGTGGAGAACGACACACCCTCCTTCCGAGTGTCAGAAGGCGCAGTCGACAGCGGCATAGCGGGCAGGCGGTAGGCGAGGGAGTAAGAGAGGGAATCCTGGGATGATCGCGCGAAGGCGTGCGTTATTTATACGAGCGGCGATTACCCCTCCTATCGATGTCGGGCATCCGCAAGCGGCGCTGATGAGAGACCAGCGGAATTCTAGAGTTGAGCTGTTAATGCCATTCCGTGGTGTGAGCAATGTGCCGTCAATCAACCTTGCACTCACGTTCGTCGACGTTCCATGCGCAGTCCGCAAGATGTGGGTCCCGAGTCCACGGCAGTGCGATTCGCCTCCCCGAGCGGGAATGCCAGGGGCTCTTTGCATGTACAGCCCTGTTTCGAAAAAGTCCACGGTGGTCCGCCGGCTGACGTTGGTCGGTTGTGCTATAGGGAGGCCGACGTTCGCGAGTGGTGTGGCATAGCCGCCTCCTGGCTAGAAAATCGGGAATATCTGTGGCGGGACCTGCGCTGTTTTCGCCATTCCTCCCCCCTGGCGGACGGTGACGGTACCGTTTGATTGTAGTCTTATCACATCGACATAAGCTTTGGTCGCCTGTCTGCAGTGTAAAATTGGAAGCAAAATCCGGCTCTTCGTGAAGGACACCTAGACAATCAGCTGCTGCAATCTGCAGGTTACGTGAGGTCAACTAGGACGCCGGTATGAAGGCACATGGGCCCGAGTCGACAGTGTTCGGGTGATACGTGCATCGGGATAAGGCAATGAGTGTACCCGAAGGTACCTTCCGGTACAGTCCTGAACTGCTCGAACCGCAGTGGACGGTTTTCGGCTTGTGGTCTGTGAAGGTTTGGTCCTCACAATACAGTGGCTGAGCCGAGCTAGTTTAGACGACGTCACATAGAAAATAAACATGGATCATCATGCGCAAGAGTATTGGTAGACGCACGGCATGATAATGTGACGAAGGTATTGGATTGACCGCTAAAGCACACTCCAGCGGGCGAGGGATATTGCCACGGTTCAGAGTCGCAACAGGATGGAGGCAAGCGCCGGTCGGTGTGGCGTTGATGCGCCCTGTCTCCAAGAAAGGCAGGCCCGCCGATCACATTTCTCACGTGGACGGCCTCTCAGTCGGGGCGGCCGGCAGAACGCGTCTTTGACGGCGACGAGCTCGGCCATTGTGTGCGCATACGCCCAAAACTCCTTCAGCTTCACCCATGTCGACGTCTGTCTCGGGATCCAGCTCGTCAGCATCGTCATCTTCCTCGGCAAGGCAGGACCCACCAGAGGTCGATGGATACAGAGCCATCTTCGGGAAAGACAAGAAGCCCGTTCCGAAATGGGTGCCCATCGCGCTCGTAAGTGCCCATAGACTCGGCATTCAGTATTGTGAGCACTCAAGTATTCTCTAGCTGGCTTTCTCAACTGTCGCGATGAGTGTGCCAATAGTCATGCTGCGTCGACACAGAGCTGCCACACTCGGCAAAGCTCTTGCGGAAGCTCCGCCCCCGCCCACGCGTCGGTCCACCTCGGCAGGCATTCCTATAGCGAACCCCAACGCAACGTCTCTACCGCCTCAAGCCAAACTTGCCGACGCTTCTTCTTCCTCCACGAAACCCGAAGATAATTTCAATGGAGCGTTGCATTGCGCCAAAGCTTTCGGTATCGCAACGTTGCTCGTGGGTGTGGGCGCAACGACGACGATATGGGGTGTCAGGAGGTATATGGGCGTGGAAACGGTACGTGATGGCACGCACCTTGTGTGTCGTCTGTAGCTCACTTCCTCGCAAGACGCAAGAGTTTGCGGACAGGATGCGTCTAGCTATCCTCTCCCGAATGCCTCAGCTTTCTGCCCGGATACACCGACCACCCGCACCCGAGGACGAGGAATCGTCAAGTCTTAGCGAGTCGCACATCGAAGCTGCTTCGACCCCCGCCACCTCTATAACGCTCTCCGAATCAGAGGTCGAAGGGTGGACATGGCCTGCGGCAGAACAACGACTGCGCGAAGCTTTCGACAAGGATGGGTTTTCCGGCTGGGCCGCCGCTGCGCTCCGAGAACTTGAGGCTGAGGGTCGACTTGAGCGAACAAAGAGAGGCCATGTCTAGCAGTTTGCTGACCGGACAATCTACTTGGCTCGTGAAGTCGTACGACAGCACCATTAGAATCCAGTCGGCCTCAATACATACACGACAACACTCAGCACTCGATCGCCATCCACGCGCGTTGACCCGTTCGATCGGTCCGGCGCTCAATTCTCCGGGGCCGCAACGCATGTACACCCGGCGGTAACACTGCAACTGCTCACTGACATCGCACTCTGCTCCATCCGATCTCGGTCGTACAGTGACCCGGCTCAACCCGGGGTGCTCATTCAGATTCCTACAGGCGATCAGTGCAGCATGCATTGCGCGCCCAGTTCCATATGGATTGAGAGGCTTGGCATCGTTGATCCCAGCCGGGCCCAATACCAATGATCCCGACCTTGCGTTAAGACGTTCAGGCGACACTCCTATCGCTCCCGTGAGTACCTTCTTAAGCTACTTCTTAGCGTCGGCCGACGGCCGTTTCAACGCGATAGCCCCATCCATGGCCCATGAGAACGCCCACGAGGCGAGCACCCTGGTGGGTTCTCTCGCCGCGCTGCGAAACCGGTCCGGAGCTCGAGCCTGACTATCGGATATGTAACAGTCTTCTAGCAATGATCTTAGAGGATCCACGACCATGTGTACAAGGTGGGAACTGTCAGGCCTTTCGTCCAAGCCGACATCCAGACCGGGTCAACGAGTGCACGACTGTCGAGTAGTCGGGTGCCGCCTGTCATTGCCTTGCTCCTCAAAGTGATGGGGACCATCTGGGCGCGGCCTTGTGGCTCTGTCATGGCGGGGTCGCGGGTGTGCGCGGATAACGTCGTTCTGCTCACCGTTGTTGTCATCGGGTGTTGTCATCGGGCAGAATATCGAGGCCGCCAGCTTGGCATCTGTTTCCACTGGAACGCAGCGGTGCGCTTCCGATGACTCTACCACGCGTCCAGACACCGACCATGTGGTATGAATTCTCCGGTATGCACTGCGAGATTGCCGCAAGTGTAAGATGCTTCAAACCTGCGTCGCCGGTTTACTGGGAATATCTCTCGCGTATACAACCGAAGCACGAGCACTTCACTCAGAGGAGACGCTTCGTGCGTTCATCGCAACAGTTTCATGGTAGCCGGGATAGATCCAAGTAAGTGGGTGTTCCTTCAGCCATGCAAACACCCGGAGTAACTCACATCACTCGAACCCCAGGCGAGCGCGTCCGGCGGATCACTAAACCCGTCCTTCGAGTGAGAAGCACTCATGCCCATGATCGCATGGCGGATACCTCCGTGTGCAGAATGCCCTATCACGCCCTCTGTCGCAACCTTCGTAACCTCGTGGTGTTCAGGCCCTCTGCACAAACATAGTAGGTATGGCTCGGCCTTGAACAACCTGCGTGTCTCGCTGCCATGCGGCTCTCGATGTACAGCGTGCTTCCTCTTCTGCCTCGCGATCAGGATCACTACCGAGCGCGACCTGCGACGATAACTGGGATGTATAAAAACCGCACCACTCTCGCCCCAGATTCTCCAGGCGACTTCGTTCCCGTCTTCGCTCCAGACAGACTTTCACCAGTCCCAGTCTTCCTCTCCCGCTCTCGCGCACTCCCTCGCACCCGTTCACGGACGTACACTCACTCCCGAGCTTTCATTCACAATGTTTGCTTTCAAGAAGGTCTTTGCCTCCGTCTTCCTCGCGGTGCTCTGCGCGACGACTGCGACTGCGGTCCCCTACCCGTCGAACGCCAAGTTCGCGACCCACCGCACTCGCGAGATCACGCGGGACTTCAAGATTGAGACTTACCACCCCGAGTCGTCCTTCGAGGTAAACATCCCGCCCGCCCCATCCTTCCCTTTGTTCATAATGCTAACCGCCGATTCGTAGACTTTCGGGGAGGGCATTGAGCACCCTTTGTCCAAGCGTGCCGATGCGTCTATCGAAGACTCGGCGATCGCCTTCGTTCAGTCGCGCGCCGGCGTTGACTCTGATGCCGTCCACGTCCGCTCATCCTTCGAGGGCGAGGCCGCGCACCACGTCTACGTCAAGCAGCAACTGAACGGCATCCCCTTCGCCAACGCCGTCGCGAACGTCGCCTTCAACAAGGACAACAAGGTCGTCGCGTTCGGCAGCTCCTTCGTCCAGGTCCCTAAGAAGAAGGTCGTGTCCACCGAGCCCTCCGTCAAGGTCGAGGATGCGATTGCCTCCGCCGAGGAGCTCCTCAAGGGCAAGCACGACGCCGAGAACTTCCCTGCGCCTACCCTCGAGTGGTTCGCCAAGGACGACGGCTCGATCGCCCTCACCCACGTCTTCCAGGTCCGTAACGAGGAGGCCGGGACGTGGTATGAGGCGTTCGTCGATGCACACTCTGGCGACCTTGTGTCCGTGACTGACTTCGTCAGCAAGGCTTCCGTAAGCGTTGTTTCCCAGTTGAAAATCCACGACACAACATACTGACAATCGCCGAAGTACCTCGTCCTCCCTATCTGGAAGGAGCTTCCCTCTCAGGGCTTCCAGACCCTGGTTGACCCCCAGGATACCTCTGCCTCCCCTCAGGGCTGGCACAGCGATGGCACCACCTCCACTACGGCCACCGCCGGCAACAACGCCGTCGCGTTCAAGGGCCGCCAGAGCGCGACGACGTCGCAGTCGAGCTCCGGCCTCGTCTTCAACTACCCCGCGAACACGAACCAGGCACCGACGACGACGGCGAACGTGAACGCGGCGCGCGTCAACGCGTTCTACGTCGTCAACTCCATCCACGACATCACGTACAAGTACGGCTTCACCGAGGCCGCGTTCAACTTCCAGAACAACAACTTCGGCAAGGGCGGCAAGGGCAACGACCGCGTCACCATCTCCGTCCAGGACTCGGCCGGCACGGACAACGCCGACTTCTCGACCCCGCCCGATGGCCAGAACGGCGCGATGCGCATGTTCCTCTGGGACCTCACCAACCCCGAGCGTGACGGTGCCCTCGAGAACGACATTGTCTCGCACGAGAACACCCACGGTCTCACCAACCGCCTCACTGGTGGCGGTACCGGCCGTTGCCTCCAGTCCGTCGAGGCTGGCGGCCTTGGTGAGGGCTGGTCCGATGCTTTCGCTGAGTAGGTCTTGAAGTATTTTTGCTCTCATGACAGATCCTGAATTTGTTCCTGCAGCTGGCTCGAGAAGACCGACTCGTCCGTGCCCGACTTCGTGATGGGCCAGTTCGTGATCAACGACCCCGCGGGCATCCGCTCGCACCCCTACTCGACCTCAGCCTCGGTCAACCCTCTCCGGTACTCGTCCGTAAAGCAGCTGAACGAGGTGCACAACATCGGCGAGGTCTGGGCGAACACGCTCCACAACGTGTACGCCGCGCTCGTCGGCGCGCGCGGGTACTCGTCCACCGCGCGCACGGACCCGTCCGGCACGGCAGGCAACGTCGTCTTCCTCCACCTCTTCATTGACGCGCTGTCGCTCCAGCCGTGCAACCCGACGTTTACGTCCGCGCGCGACGCCTGGATCCAGGCCGACCAGAACCGGTACGGCGGCGCCAACAAGTGCACGCTCTGGAAGGCGTTCGCGAGCCGCGGCCTTGGCGTCAAGGCGGCGAACCACAACGACGACAGCTCCGTCCCCTCGGGTTGCTAAGCTGCCTCATCCTCTCCTCTCCTTTAACACGTTTATGGTGGTGAACGAACGGTCTACGAACTATTTAGTTGGTTAAGTATTGGATACGTAGGCGTGGCACCGGACTCTACTGGAACGGAATGTTGTGTACTACCTCGGAGGTGTATACGTGGGATTATTGGGGAGAATGCAACAATTGCACAAGCAACGTCCTCCCTCCCTCAGCCGGTCTCATTTCGCAGGATCCCGGTTGCTCTGGCTACTGCGAATGCACGCTGGACCTTCGGATCGTTGTCCCTAGCGTCGGTGGTGCGCAAGGTCCTGAAGCCTCGGTGATTGTTGTGTAACAGTAACATTAACTTGCCGGCGAGTCGCTGTGTCGCCAGGGTTCTACCCTAAGATTTGCCAAGCCGGCAGCACTAGCATTGAACGAACATTTATTGTGAGGTGCTGTGGCCACACGTTCCACGGTACCGGTGACCGTAGTATGGTGGTGGCAAGGACCCGGCCCATGTACATGAACCCTGCCTTCAGGAAGTAGACGCCGATCATGTCCGTATATATATATCGCGCGAGTCCCGCCGGGCCGGCAGTCAATGCAGTCGCTTTCCTCCCTTGCTTGCGCTTCTTCCGCTTCTCTCGCCATCCAACGGAGCCAGCGGACAACGTCTTTCTTCGCACTACCACCACCTTTGACCAGCTCGTTGTGTAGAGGTACTAGTACGCCGCGCTTCCCCGGATGTGTTCCCGACTTGATTGTGCGCCGTGCCACCCCTTTGTACCTAGCCACAGAGCCACACAACCAGACACCAAACACAACACCAACCACGCACAGCAGTGAACACTCATGGACGTCGAACAACAGCAATCTTTGACACCTCAAGAGAGGGTCCCTGCCGAAATATGGCTTGAAATCCTCGAGCTCGTCCCCGCGACGGCAGACCTGTACTGCCTGAGCGTAACTTGCCGCAAGTTCCACGGACTTGCTACTCGTGCCCTCCATCGCAACGTCATCTGGACCAAACCTGTGCATGTCGCGCGTAGCTTACCCGTCTGGGAGGCCATGCCTGGCATGGACGCTGCGGTCCGCTCCCTTGAGCTCGGGGTGACCTCATACATACCTGGGACGTCGATCCCCATGGTCGACCTCGAAGGTGCTTTCCAGGCCTGGCGTGGCCCTGCCCGCCCGCACCGCCTGCAGGACACCTTCGAATACTATCGCATGACCTCTGAGGAGCGGGGTGGGTTCGCGTCCCCCGCGTTGGATAGCGCGATGTTCGCGCGCATCTACACCTTCAAGAACATGTCGTCGCTCGCGTTCACAAACATGTTGATTACGAACAAGCACCTCCATCTGGTGCACCAGCTCCCCCAACTCCGCAGCCTTCGGCTCGAGCTCTGTCTGTATGACGGCGGTCGCGGTGCCCCGCCGCTGCCGAAACACACTGACTTGCCAATCACCGAGCTGACGATCCTGAACCTCCGCCGCTGTATCGCCACGATCTTCTTCAACCAAGTGCAGTTTGACGAGGCAATCACGCCCGTGCTTACGCTCTGCACCGCACGCAATCTGCACACGCTCACCGTTGACTCGAGTGCGGACGTGTTCCGGCAGGTGTTCGGCGCATGGGACGCGACCGCACGCGGCTGGACGGTCCCCGACTCGCTCCAGCACGTCTACATCCTCCGCCGCCGACTCTTCGACGGGGAGGTGCAGCCGATGTACTCCGGGGAGAGCAACTTCCCCGAGTCGCACCTCTACCACTTCGTCGTCCAGGCGTCCGACCTGCGCACGGTGTCCACCCCGCTCTTCGTCCCGCAGAACGTGACGATCGCGCCGGAGGCGCTCCCCTGGAACCTCGACCGCTTCGCGGCGCCAGTGGAGACGGCGATGCTCATCGCGGGGGTGCGCAAGCTGGAGGCGCTCGGCGTGCTCAAGTGCGGGCTCGGGAGCAGGGAAGCGATCCTCTCGCTGGAGAACATCGCGATGAACCGGCCGGACTTGAAGATGCTCCTGGTCGAGCTCCGGGCGTGGGACTCGGAGGTGATCACGGCGATCGGGGACCTGTTCAGGAACCTCCGGAGGCTGAGGGTCGTATATGAAGGCGCGCGGGGCCCGACCGAGGTGCGCCACTGCGCCATTCGCTTTTCGCTATGTTTGCATCGCTGACGTCGTCGACGCGCCCATTTATAGGACTTCCTCGTCACGCTCGGCCCCGAGTTCCTGGCGCACATGCCGCACCTGCACACGCTGCAGCTGTACGCGCAGCCGATGACGTCGGGCTGGAAGCCAGAGTACCCGCGTATGCTCTACGACGACTCGTTCGAGTCGATCGAGGAGGAGCTGATGAACCTCGTGATTCCGTATAATCGTTACTGTCCCAACCTGCGCAAGGTGCAGTTCTGTGCGGGTTATACCGTGTCGCGCTCGTGGGCAGGTGCGGCGTGGAGTGTGGAGAGGGTGAGGCGGCTGGAGGAGAAGGATGACCTTAGCTTCTAAGAAGTAGCTGATGACTGTTATTGCATGCTTGTCCTTCTTAGTTCTCTTAGTTCTTGTTAGAGGATACTACTAGTAGTGTAAGTACATATTGTAGTCGGGTTCTAACGCGTGTCTCCGTGATCATTACGTGTCAAATTGAATCTAGCGTGATCCATCCAGTGTTCTCTCCGGGGTGGGTTGCGGTCTTCGTGTCCGTGAGAGACCGTCTAGAGGAGGCGCGTCGATACACGATCACGTGGTGTACGCGCGATGCGGGAGTGGCGAAGTTGAACATAGACGCCTGTGCGGGGGCCTGGTTGTTGTTCTCGCCCTCCTCCTCCTCTCTCGTCTGTCCATGTCCATGCCGCCCACCCCACGTCGCTAACTCCTTTCTCCCCGGCACACTGACTTACAGCGGCGACATACGATGTGGTCAAAACTCAGCAGCGCCCTCAGGCGCCCCGAAACTCCTCGCCCCGACACGCCCCTCGACACCGATCGCGACGACGACCTCAAGCCTCCCTCCGTCCTCTCTACCGTCTTCAACCAGCACCCGAACCTCTCCAACTTCCACGAACCGGCCGAGGTACCCTTTCCCACCCCAAGCCCTCCAGCATCGCCCTCCAAGAACGGTCGCCGCAGTATCTTCAAGCGTGTGCCCAAGACCTGGACTGAGAACGACCCCGGTTCTCAGCTATCCCTCAAGCTTTCGATTCCCCATTTGAAGAAAGTAAAGTCCTCCATTGCGCCTAACTCTGCCAGTGAGTGTCCGCTTCCTGCCCTGTTCTCGTCGTTGGCTGGCTGGCTCTCCCCGACGGTGGGAACCCGACCGGAGCTAAGATCATACCGCTGCCATCCCGCCTGACGTAGACGCGCTGAATGCTACAAGGCATCTGCCTATGATGTCAGCCGTTCTTCATTCCCTGTCGTAGTGAATGTACGGAGGGGATCTGCATAGTGAATCGTGCATTGCATGGCGGCCCATTGTTCGGTTTAGCCACTGCGCTGCACGCACACAACTTCCCCGCGCTTCGCTTGTCCGGTGGCATGTAGTCTTTCTTCATGCTCCTCCTTCCCAACCTCACCTGGTTGCGGACGGGCAATCCCTCAGACCCCTTCCTCCTCTTCTCTATTCTTTATCGCCTACCGGATGCTGACATCGACGATATAGGTTCAATAGCCTCTGACGCCTCTTCCAGCCGCGCTTCCATAGAGTCAAGTCAACCTCGACCATCACAGGACTCCATCCGCTCACCAGAGCTTCCCCGCGCCCCCATCACCCCCACCGCTGACAAGTTCAACTCGTTACGCTCCATCCTCCGCGACGGGAACACTCCTGCTACAGGGCAGAGTGTTCGCTTCTTCTCTCGTGATGCCTACAAGATCATTAGCCCCGATGTCTCCGCTGCCAGCGCGACCGGCAGCGAACCTGAAGCCGCCTCCTTCGGCGCAAGGGTAAAGACCTACAGCAGTACTCCTGTACGACCTCCACTCGCGGACGTGTTCTCTCCGCCACAAGCCTCGATGATGAAGCCCCTTCCCCCACCAAATCACTCTAACCTCTTCGACCTCTCCCAAGACATTGACTTGCCGCCCATACCTATCGACAAGGACACACCCTTGCTTGATACAGCTATCGAGTTGCCATCAGATGCGGAGAACGACGGTACAATCCTCCGACCAGAACATGTTGGGGAGTTCCGATCAAGTACACCTTTGAATCGACCTCCATCAGGGATGCATGACCGAAGCCAGTCCTTTAGCTTCGGCCAGACCGTTTTTCACTCACTGTCTAACGGTGGTCGGGATTCACCAGCCTCAGCTAACTCTTCCGGCTCGTCTTCACGTGGATCGTTCAAGCCTAAGCGCCATCGTGCCTACAGCGATACCGTCTTCCACTCTTTCACGCCATCATCAGCAGCTCCTAAGGAGCCCGTACTTCCCGAAGCGGACATCGACGATAGGTCTACTAGCGCTCTCGTGCTCTACCCTACTCCCGAATCTCCCGAGAAAGAGAAGGATCCATTCGGTGCACATGCGAGAGCATACTATACCCCTGGCACCGGTGTCCCTCCCACCCCTCCTTCATCCGCTCCTGTGCACAGCCGCAAGGCGTCTCGCGAAGAGGACCTCATTCTCTCCCTCCGGACGCAACTCGCGCTGCAGACGGAGCTATGCACCCAGTATGAGATCGACCTCGGCGCCCGTGACGAGCTCACGCGGATGCTCCAGTCTCGTCTTGAGGAGGCTGAGAAAGAGTGCGAGAAGCGGAAGAGCATGAACGGCCGCTGGCGCAAGCGCGTCCAGGAGCTCGAGCGCTACGTTCACACCATGCAGGACGAGCTCGACCGGAGTCGCGAGGAGAGCGCCGAGCGGAGTGTCATGGACGAAGCAAGTGGTCAGGCCCTTCGTACTCTCCACCGGCGTATCGAGGAGCTCGAGCGCGAAAAGGTCGCCTCGGAGAAACGCGAACAGCGCACCGCGGAGGAACTCAAGGAGACCCAGGCTGCGCTCACCGGGGCCAAGGAGGAACTCGCCCGCCGCGACGAGGCCGAGCGTGAGCTCAAGGACGGCATCGCCCGCGCCCGCGAGCAGATGGAGTCTATGGACGTCAGCATGGAGGCCGAGGCAGAGCGCTCGCGCGTGATATCCGCGGCTGCGTGGGACGACGAGCGCTCTGCGTTGAAGGCCACGAACGACGCGTTGCACGCTCAACAGCTCACGCTCGAGACGCAACTTGCGGATGCTCGTGAAGACGCCCTGCGTGCGAATGGCGAACTCACGGTGCTCAAGGCTGAGCTCGAAGCGCAGTGGCGCGGCACGGAGGCGCAGACGGAGCGCATCGCGGAGCTCGAGCGTGAACGCGACGAGATGCGGAACGAGGTTGATGCGCTTCATGCACGTATCAGTGAGATGGAAGGGGAGTGGACGCAAGCGGAGAACAGGAAGAACGAGCTCGAGGCGGAGGTGCAGGAGCTTTGGAACGCGAAGGAGGAACTCGAGAAGGAGCGCGGCGAGGTAAGGCGGTCAAGTCATTGTTGCCTAACAGTCATTCTGATCACTATGCGATAGGTCGACGAGCAGCTCCGGGCGGAACAGGAGCACTCCGAGGAGCTCACTCGGGCCCTCCGCGAGCGCGAAGACAAGGTCTCCGCCCTCGAGCGCGAGCAGAAGTTCGCCGAGGAGCGTGTGGCGAGGCTCGAGACCCGCCTGCGCGAACGCGAAGCCGAACTGGCCGAGCTCTCGAAGAAGCAGTCTGAGCGCGAGAACGACGCGGAGACGGCGCAGAGCGAGATCGCGAAGATGAAGCGCGAACACGCGCGGATCGTGAACGAGCAGAGCCGCACGCTCCAGGATGTCGTCGCGCGCGAGGTCGAGGCGCGCGCCGCGATGGAGGCCATGGTCCGCGAGAAGGCGGAGGCGGACGTGCAGCTCGGCAGCCTCAAAGAGCGTGCTGCGGCGCTCACTGCCGAGGTCGAGCGGCTCAGGAGGCAGGTGCACGAGCTCCAGCAGGAGAGCTCGGACAAGGACCTGAAGCTGGTGCAGTATGCGAAGAAGCATGCGCAGGACAAGGAGGACCTCGATGGGCTCAACATTGCTTTGGACTCGAAGCAGCAGGAGCTCGAGATGGTACGTCTCTTTGATCTTTGGTTTGGTACTGTGTTACTGATTATTCGTTGCAACAACAGCTCAAGCGGCGTCTCAGCGTCCGCGGTACGGCTGGCAACACGCCCGCGTCCACCGCAAAGGTCCCGACGCAGCGTCGCGAGTCCTCCATCTTCGGTACCCCCAGCGTTGCTGGCTCCCGCCCGCCATCCGCCCTCTCCGACACGGGCAGCACTGCTAAGGACCGCCGCATGAGTGAGACACCCTCCACCGCGACCAAGTCGACTCTAGGCCGGAGTGTCCGTGCCAACGGCACCGCAAGCACTTCTAAGCCACCCGTCACCAAACGTTCTCCCATCGAAGGCTCTATGGGCCCTCCCCCGACCATCTCCCGCAGCACATCTGCAACCGCGACGCCCACACGCATTCCCTCCGGGCCGTCCGCACGCGCAACGCCGAGCACAATCAAAGCTCCCGCGCACCAGCGCCGAGTGTCGGCGTCGATCCTCGAACCGTCGAAGCTGCGTGCGTCTGTATCGTCCACGTCGAGCCGGGAGAAGCTTGAAAAGCTCGAGAAGCTGCCGTCGGTGTCTTCGGCGAGCGAGCCGGAGGAGAAGGAGAACTCGGCGCCGTCGTCGCGCGCGAGCACGGGCAGTGTGAGCTCTGCCAGTTCGGCAGGGTCGACGGCGTCGAAGGCGGCGGCGAGGAGGATCAGTGCGGTGCCTGCGTGAGCGCAGATAAGAACGCAAGAATGCGTGAGCTCAAGTTTGCGCGCCGAGAACGAGCAAAGAGGAAGAGCCAGAGAGGGGGAAGGGGTTGTTGTGGGCCGCCTGGTATTGCCGGCGGCCGGTGTTGCTCAGAGTATGCTCCCAGAAGGTCGTCCGCATCCCATCTGTATTGATACGTCTTGCATCTCATCCTCGCATCTATACTGCCCTATGGACTACATACTCTCCATTATCATCCTCATCTTCTTCCCTCCCCCATACCCCCGCTGTCGATACACATCGCATCCCACCCATCCCCTCCCAGCTGCATCCGAGTTGCGGACGCATATTCCGTCCCCTGCTCACCCCCTCCCTCCCCACCCCCGTCTCTCGCCTCGTATGCATACAACTCGCGCGCGTCGAACTTATGCAGTTATGTACTTGCTTTCGCTGTGTACTTGATATCGCCCCCTGCTTTCTCCCATCTCGTCTCCGTCTCCGACTCCCGCCTCAAGTTTCCTACTCTACTCCCTCGTCTCCCCAATTCGTCTGCCTTCCCCTGTCCCCATCAAAATATCGTTCTCATCCTCGTTGGCCGGGCGTGCTCTGTCTCTATGGGCGCGCCTGTGCTCGGACTGTTCGTGCGTTTACGGCGCCGCCGTAGCTTCGCGCAGGCCGTCCGTGTCCATGTCATCTACTACCGTCTCGAATATCTATTGCGTATGATATCATGGCTCAGTTATCCGATGCGTATACACGAGTATCGTCTGTTTTTAAAGCTCGAGTCCCAGAGTGCCGTATCCGTAAGGTGAATCAAAGGTACGCCAATACGTAAGAACATGTGTTAAGAGATAATGGTCCAGCCGTCGCATTCATCCGTCTACAGTGCTAGAGATACATCCAAACCGAGGTATATACTTACACACACGTGTCGTCGATGTACATTATAGATTCTATCCGTCCGGTCACACAGGTCCTGATCCTCACAAATCCGCATCGAGCAAATCCCAACCATCGTCCTCCTCGACGATCCGCTCCCTCTCCTCCCTCCGCCTCGCCTGCTCCTTCCCACTCGACCCCCTCGCCCGCACCCGCGCAGGCGTCGCCGCCGTCGCCTGCAGCAGCTGGCTAAAGTCGAGCGCGAACGCAGGCGGGGTCGGCGGCGGGAGGCGCAGCGCGGGCGCGACGCCGGCGGGCGCGGCCGCGTGCGAGCGGCGGCCGAGCTCGGGCGAGCAGCAAACGGCCCAGAGGACGCCGAGGGCGTCGCCGGCGTGCGCGAGCGGGACGTCGACGGCCTGCGTGTGCGCGAGGTAGGCGACGTCGTAGAGGAGCATCGCGAGCGCGGTCGTGAATGCGCTCCCTGGCGAGGACGCGGCGCTCGGCGCGGGCGCGGGGGAGGTGGTCAGTTGCGAGTCGGCGAGTGTGGAGTCGGAGAGGGAGGTGGAGAAGGAGGCGGTGCGCGTGTGTGTGGTTGGCGGTGGGGATGAGGGCGTGGATGGGGTTGTGGAGGTGCGGTGGGAGGATGGGCGGGATGAAGAGGAGGATGAAGATGAGTTGGACGACGAAGCTGGCGGAGGTGCGGATGAGACGTGTAGTGGTTGTTTGGTTGACCACCTTGAAATACAGTATGAGTATACCAGTGTTGCAACTAGAGGTACATGTACAAACCTCGCCCAACCGCCGCTCTCACCGCCGCGTATCGCGCCGATCCAGGGTATACCGACCCCTAGCAGACCGCTACCCTTCGTTGGACCGGTTGGAGGTGTCGTTGACCTACTCCATACAATCTCGAAAGGCAACTTGATACCGAGATAGAACGCGAGCAGCGTCAGGAAATGTATGGTATGTGTCAGTACCGCGTTGATATGATCCGGAGGGTAGCCTGTAAAAGCGGTGAGCAGGATTCTGAGATACCTTAGAGAATCACCTACGTCGTATGTCACCCGGGACAGGCAGGACAAGGCCCCCGATGGTCCACTCTCCCTTCGTCCCGGCCTTACCTCCCAAAGGCGGACGACCTCCTACCTCGACTACACTGAACACCTCCACGAGCTCCTGCACGAGCCCAGATCGTGCCCTCGCGATAGTGTCCGAGAGCGCATTGAGCTGACCCTGTAGCTCCTCGATCTGCCGCGCAAGCGGGTCGACACCACGAGTTGATAGCTGTGCTCCGTACGGGACACTCCCTGGAACAGGTCCCGAGATCGTGCGCCCGTGGCCGTGAACTCCCGTCAATGCGGACGGGCGGGAATAACTCTGCGGTGGGGTTGACGCTAGGGAAAATGGCGAACGCGTAGCCTGGGGAGATGTCGAGGTGAAGTAGCCTACACTGTTTGGTCGAGAGGACGAAGCAACTGGTCGTGAAACGGAGGGCGCATTGGAGGGCGATGGTGTGGGAGAATACGATGAGATTGAGGACGTTGGGCGGCTTGAGGAAATAGCGCGGCCCGCTTGAGGCGAGGATGATGTTGGTGCGTAGGAGGGTGATGCGGAGGTCGATGGTGTGGACGATTGCGAGTGCAAGAAGGTTGAAGTGGCAATGGCAAGCGTCCGCCGTCGAGTCGAAAGGGTGCCTTTCAGGCTCTGTATACGTTCGCGCACTATACCGTCGGTCAGCATACTGCAGGAGTATGAGGAGCTGTGGGCGTACGTACATTGTTCGTTCGTTGATCTGACCTCATTCACGCCCGCCCAGATCTCCTGCACTCTTTCTTCGCGCCCTTTGAGCTCTGCGCGCCTGAGACGTGCAGGGTCTACGGTGGTTGCAAGGGCTTTCTGCCCGGCCGCGATGTGAGCATCTCGGTCTGCCGCAGCATGCTGGATTTGCGAGCGGAAGTTGAGCAAACTGGACGCGCATTAGATGTCAGGCAATGAGCATCATGTAGAAACAGGTCGCACTGTTGTCTGAGGCAGCTCTCGCAGTAGAACCGGCGCTGGGTGAGCTCGCAGTTAGGGCACTCCATCCACTGGTTCCGGGAAGGCGCGGACTTGACGATCGTCCGTGGGGTGGTACAGAGTCGATCTCGTCGTCCTGGTTAGTGGATGCGAGATGTGTAGGCACAGAGCCAAGCTACGATGTATTGACAGAATCACTTCAACCGCAGGGGCAGATGGGGAGGCGGACGGAGGACGAGGAGGACGAGCCGTCTTTGTCACGTTGCGCGCGCGGAGCCGCGTGTCGTCACGCGCCGCGCGTGTCATATCCCGACGCGACGCGCGAAGTCGGAGCGCGTCCCGCTACAGGCGCGCCTCCTATGTAACTTACCCCTTCCTGCAGACTATCCACCCATCGGCAGGATGTGTTCGCAATGCATGCGATTAGACACTACACGAGCGATGATTGCTTTTATAACGGAGGCGTCCATGGCTATGGGAGGGCAGATAGTACGGCATATACAGAAACCTAGTGATCAATCGTAGTCCGGGCAAAAGCATAGTGGTATACGGTCTCATATTCCCCTCGTGGTTCTCCCTTCCTTCATGTCTTGATCCTCCTGACTTCGTACCGCACCTTCTCCGGGTCCCGCACGAGGACGATGACCTTGCCCGAGCCGTCCTCCCAATGGTCGACGCGACGCAGCTTCGGGCACTTCCACGCCAGCACCGCCGCGACCTCGTCGTTCTTCCGCACGCGACTCCGGTCCGACAGCGTCAACACCGCACCGTCGGACGTCGCGACCTCGTAGAACAGCCGGACGCCATGGAACGTCGTCAGCTCGCTGAACTGCCCGAGCACGTTCGCCCATTCCGTCTGTACGCCCGTTAGCCTTCTCTCTCCCAAAACTCGTTCGGGATCACTCACAAAGTTCGAAGAAATGTTCGCGCTCTGGTTCGCCTTGCTCGTTGACCCCGCGCCGGCACCCACAGAGCCCTCCTTCTTGCCCAGGTCGAGCCAGGTCAGGCGCGGGACGCACTCCGCGAGCCTCTTGACGTCCTCCATCTCGTTCCACCCGCCCAGCTCCAGACGGCGGACAGTCTGTGCGCCGTACGCTCTCAAGTTCTCCAGGAACACACGGTCCCTCGGCGAGCCTGTCAGACGCACGCCCTTCAGCGTCTCGAGCGGCCGTATACCTGCGCCTTCAACCGGGCACGCGAGGAGCGCACTCGTCAGGTCCCTGTTGGCCCTCAGCTCCTTCAGGCGGGGCAAGCATCCCGGCGGGAACTTGAAGGTCGCGAGTGCGGCACCTCCGCCTCCCGCCTGGCCTGTCCCGCCGAACGCAACATCGAGGTGAAGGACTTCCAGGTTGACATGCGCGAGCAGGAACGTCGCCGCGGCGTCGAGGCCCGCATCGGGCGTGCACCAGAGGTTCGTGAGCGTGAGCGAGCGGAGGTTGGTCCAGCGGCCGCACAGGAGGAAGTCGTCCGCAACAGGATTGAAGAATCCGGGCGCACGCCGTGGGACGTAGCTGACAGCAAGCGTTTCGAGGTTCGGGCAGCCGTTGAGCATGGCGGAGATGTGCGTGAGGTCAGGCTCCTTCGCTGCGCCGAACGTGCCCTTGGTGCCGTGGAAGCCCGCTTTCTTCAGGTCGCGCAGCTGGACATAGTCGTAGCGGTTAGCTTCTTGCTGGAGCGGACGTATGGTGAACGACGTACAACGAGGGGCCGCGGCTTGGGAGCAGCATCCTCTCCAGAGGAAGAGTCCTCGGCAGCGGCATGAAAAATGTGGTTGTCGTTCACCTCGACCTCCTCAATGCTCCCGCATTTGACGAGTGCGGGCCAAACGCTCTCGAACGCAACAAGCGAGTGCCCGCACTCCCACTTGACCGACCGCAGCGCCGTCATCCTCTCCAGCGCACGCACAAGCCACCGCTCCTGCCTCCGATGCACCAGCATCCCCCTCTCATTCTCCGTCTCCTCCCACTCCGTCTCCCCCTTCCCATCGCCCACCCCAAGCGGCAACCGCTCCGCCCCCGCCGGCGCCCGCTCGTCCAGCACCTCCAACCGCCGCACGTTCCTCGCCAACGCGCGGTGCACCACAAGGTGCCGCCACACGCCCACCGCGCTCGCCCGCGCGCGCACGACGCGGTACTCCGTGTGCCTCGGCACGACCACGTCCTGCAACCTTCTACACGTCCCCGCGAGCGCGCGCAGGTCGCGCACACCGTCGACCCAGAACGCGACCGCGTCCAGGATCTCCGTAGGGAGGCGCGCGAGCGCCGGCGCGGCCCTGCACGCACAAACGCACGTGGCCGCGGACGCAGAGGCAGACGAGGGCGCGTGCACGAACGGCTCGACGAGCCCGAGGAGGTGCAGCGCGAGCCGGTGCTCGTCTGCGCTCAGCTTGAGGTGCGCCGCGCCCGGGCGCGAGGGGAGCGCGGTGAGGAGCCGGCGGAGGGCGGCGAGTGCGCCCTGGGGGTCTGCGCGGTCGTGCGCGGCGAGGTTCGTGTCGACCGGGTGCAGCGCCGCGGACGCACGCGCACTCGTCTTGGACGGTTTGGCCTTTGACTTCGACTTTGCGCTGGGGACGGCCTTGGGTTTGGAGGTGGCGGTGCCCGTGGGTGCGGATGCTGGTTTCGTGTTGCTGGCGGGGGTAGTCGTGCTCGAGTTGGGCGAGACGACTTTGGCCTTGGACGCGATCGACGAAAGGCGGGCTGCAACGCGCCGCTCGCGCTCCGTACTGGACGCGATACCGGACGAGGCGTTCAGCGCGCGAGACGGGCCATGGCCATTCGAGGACGACATATCGACGGCAGCTGTCTATCGACGCGTCCAGTCAGACTGGGCTGATCGGACGGAGACGCGTCGACAAGTGCGCAGCTCTGCTACGAGTCAAGACGAGACGTTGTTGAGAGCGAGTGTGTGTGAAGCGGATCGGGACGGGGGAGAGGAGAAATCGTCAATGGCGAGTACTTACTGTTTGTACGGCCCACCGCCATCGGGACCGAGGCGGATAAAGGCGATGACTCCTCGGGCTGCCCAAGGGATGGGAAAGTTAGCTGGCCGGCATGTGCACCGCGTCTGATACGATGGGGCTACACCACGATCGAGTTCAGGTATACTTGGCACGGCCCGTCCGGAGTTACAATCTTAGGTTCTCTGGGGCGTACGCGTATATATTGCGATATTTAGAACCTTGCGAATGCTTATGCGTTGCATAGCGTTAGCTGAGTGCCCTGAGGAATAGTCCGCAACCAACGCGTCGTGGGACGCGATCACGTGAGCGAGTCGAGACTCAATACATACACACCTTTTGTCATCCAAAGTGTTGATCAAGCCTTCATGTAACTCGAGCGTGACCGTCCGTGTCATTACATTCCGTACCCAGAGAGGAGAATATCAACATAAGAGAGCATTACACAGGAGGGGAAGAGGGGGGGGATGAGGGGACGATAACACCGTCAAAAATACCGGAATAAGTAGTACGCGTCGTAGCCTATACGTGTCGATATCGTCGTGCCAAAAACAAAGAATCACAAGTGGCGGTATGGTATCCACAGCTCGGTCTGTATGTCTGTCTGTCCGTCCGGAGTCCGTCCGAGCGAGTCGTATGGACCATGTACGTACTATACATCCCGTCGTATGGTGACAGCAACGTGGGGCGCCGCGTGCGCCGTGGTATACACATGCTCCAAGCCAGAGGCACGGGTGGACAGGAGAGGAAAGAGGAGGAGAGGAAGAGAAGGGGGAGGTCAGGTCATCCTCGCGCACTACGCGCTGACGAACGGCGGCTGCACCGGGCCCGCGTCCTCGCGGTCCGACACGCTGCCCTTCTCGATGCTGTCCGAGCGCACCGCAGCGGGCGGCACGCCCTCCTCGGCGTGCTGGTGCTTAACGTCGTCGACGTACACGACCTTCTCGTCGTCGTAGTTCGTCTCCTTCACCGTCCGGATCACGAGCCACGCGAGCGGGAGCGAGAAGAGCATGAGCACCCACGACGCGAGGTGCTCGTTCAGGAACGGCGTCTGCACCGCGTCCATCCCGAACGAGCCTGCCGCGCCCGCGGACTGCAGCGCCTTGTAGAGACCTGCGTAACGCGCGAGCTTGAACGGGTCGTTCGTGAGCGCAGACATGATCCAGTACGCGAGGGCCTGGTAGCACGCGTCCGAGAAGTAGTCTGTATACGCCAATTAGTCTCAAAATACCGACATACACAGTAGAAGACGTGAGACGTACAGAAGAAGTAGAGCGCGCCCTTGCCCTTGTAGTTGTCATCGTGGTAGTTGATGAACTTGAAGTCCGGACGCGTGGTGTCCTCACGGGAGAACGTAACCTGCCACGCGAGTGCAACGGACCAGACGATGATGACCATCACGGACACGGCGGCGAGACCGAGGTAGCCACGGGTGCGGCGGCGGAACCACTTCAGGTCGAGGCAGAAGTAGCCGATCATGAGCGCGCCGACGATAGCACCCGCACCCTCGAGCGTCGCGTTCAGTGCACGGGTGGGACCGTCGAACAGCTTGGCGTTCACTGCACCCTGGTAGGCGTAGAAGTAGTTGGACGCGAAGAACATGGGCACGAGGGCTGTCGTACGGTGAAGTCAAGAAGTGAGTATGGCACTTAGCGGAGAGGTAGGACGGATATTTACCGAGCATGCGCCAGTCCTTGAGAAGGCGGATCATACCGACGACCTCCTCATGGGGCTTGGAGACGGCCTCGAGCTTGACGAGGGTGCCGTCGGACCGGACGACCCTGTTGGGCGGTAGGACGAGGAAAGACGACGCAACACCGACGAAAATGATGACCAAAAACGCCTGTCGGTCAACCGTAATGTCAGCGCATATATCCCACGGTCATCCGTACGGGAAGTGTCCTTACGATGTACGTCGAAGTCGAGACGGCAGACAGTTCGCCGCTCTCGATGTTGATGGCGAGGGCGATGATCGAGCCGATGAAGGAGCCGAACTGGAAGATGGCCCAGAAGACGGCGAACGCCTTCCCCTTGTCCTTCTCGAGCGGGTAGGACATCATAATCGCACCCTGGGCCGACCAGAGCAGGGCCGCGGACACGCCCAGGAGTGCCCCGGCGAGGATGACGAACCAGCCGGTTCCCTGTGTCTGGTAGCTACGAATTCGCAGGCGTCAGCACGTGGTTCGCAGGCGGAGGAGCACGAGTGGCGGGCGGGGGGCGTCAGAACGGGCGTCAGCTGCCAAAGTGCATGCACGTCCAACGGACGGGGATCCGGTCACAAGTCGTCTCCCGGCGTGTGCATCGGGCTTCCGAGTCCGGTCTCTGCACTTCATCTCGGGGGGAACGGAGAGCGGAGATGGATCCAGCCCGTACCAGGTAAATTGCGTGGGCGACAGCCGTTCTGACGCCGCCCGAGTCGAGGCGCTACTCACCACCAGAGGGAGCCAACGTAGAGAGCATAACCAAGAGTACCGATGAAGAGGGTGAGCCGGGGACCGAGAACTATGCGGATATGTCAATATGCGTAGGTTCAAATTGTGGCAGAGAAGCCAACGCACTGTTGCTGATACCGCCGCTCACGAGACCGGTGATGGCGAAGCATCCATAGAGGACACCTTGGGAGGTGTCGGAGAGGGTGATGTCGCTCAGACCTCCGGCACCCAGGTTGGAGACAGCGCTGAACATGCCCACGGTGGCGAAGCTGCAGGGACGCATGCAGGGTCAACCATGGGCCACTGCGCGTATTTTTTTGGGAGGACTCACCAGGTAATGCCAACGAGCACGACCTGCGCCATAGGCGTCCTGTGCGGTGCGGGAGTTCATTGGAGAGCAGTGGAGGAGGAAGGGGCGGACGTACGTGTACCAGGCGGGGAACTTGAAGTCGACCATGGCTGCCCGGGGAGGCTGTCTGCACAGGCTGTGGCGGAGGGGGAGGGCTTTGCGGGGCAAGCGCGCGGAAGGACGCGACGGGCGGAGGAACTTATAGCATAACGGAGGGAGACTCGGGAAGGGACGATAAGGCCCGGATATGGGCTGGGGCAGGTCTGTGCACATGGTCCGCCCAGATGGCTTTGATGCCGTTCTGACACTCCTCCCACTCCTCCACCCGGCCCAGTGCCAGCCCAACTCTATTCATGCTCACATGAGCATCCGCCCACGCTGCTCCCCACTCCCCGTCCACAGCCTCCTCGCCCCCGCCGTCTGCATTCCCCCTCGACCTCGCTCCAGCGCTATCCATTCCCCAACATTCGCAGAACCTAGAGGCTGATATGTTGATATGGGCTGCGCACCGCGAGGAATGCACACACCACCACCACCACGTCCCCTCGATAACGATACGCCCCCGGCCGTGGCGGGCGCAATTGAGAGGAAAGATACACGACGCGTCCAGAACCGAGATCTTCGCGCGAAGCACATGTCGCGCCAGCGCGAACCTTGCTCGCCTCCCCATCACGAGCCAATTGACAGAACACTCCGAGGCAATCGAAGCGCGCCTCCACACGAAATGCGAAATCAGCCCACCGGTTCGCGCAGCAGCCCTCGGGTGCGGCCGCCCCCCGCCGCGTAAATTGTTCCTATACACGACGCGGTCGGTGCTTGCCAACACCCCGGCGCCGCCGTGGTCAGCGTTCGCGGCCGACGAGGGCCTGCATGCGACAGCGGCGGACTATGCTGCTTCTGTCGGCGGCTGCAATACGCACAACAAACGCACATCAGCCTGGGACACCGGAGAGGCTCCGATCCTCCTCGCTACGGCCAGACCGCGCCGTCCTCCGAGCTTCAGAGTGCCGAAGCCCCTCTCGACCGGTGCTCGATGCCCTTCCGACTGTGACCTTCGTCTCGGAGCACCGACTCGAGTCGGGACGCTAGGGCGGTCCCATGCAGCCCTGAGCGTGCCCGTGCGATGTGGATGTTTCGCTGGGGACCCGCAAGTGGCACTGCCGCGAAGTCAAGAGACCTCCCGTGGCCAGGTACGAGATCTCGCGCGCGAGATGGTTCTGGGATCAAGGCACCCGGCGTAGCTGCGTGGCGAGAATTCACATATTTTAGAAAAAGCACGATCGGGAGGGAAGTTTGCACGCGTTCGAAATCGTTTTGCCCCGCGCCGATTGGCTTGGTTGCGCCCTCGCGACGGCACACGCTCGCGCTCGGATCGATCGAGAGTGCGGGGTAAAGTAGTCACAGGTGACGACAGTGCACGCGTAGCGGTGCGCCTCCCGCCGACTAGCAGGCCCTTGGTGCTCGTCCTCGAGGTTCGAGGTGTGTGCTGCACGGACGTGTTCACCACGGGACCGAGGTGCATGTGCACACTCGATATGCGGGTCTTGGCTGCCTTGGAAGCCTGAATTTGGCGGAAATGTACCGCTGGCGGGGCCTTGATGGACGAGTCTTTGGTACAATGCAATGATGCATATGTACACATGTACGAATGCACACGACACACTTCGTCTTCGCTGGAAGAGCTTGGAGGCACTATATCACTCAATTCACTTCCTGACGTAAGTGCATAGTTTACTTTGCATGTCCTCTCGACCCGTTACACATTGACGCATAAGATGTGGTGAACTATGGATACAATTGGTTCGACTTCCAGTGCAGCACTGAATCTGTTTCTTGCTTGAACACCTTCGAACATCTCCCCTCGAGCAGGATCTTCAATCAGTTGATGAGCCCCTTCAGCCGCCCCTTCACCCACACGTCGTTCAGCGGGATCGCCCACACGCCCGGACGCGCCCCGTTCTGCCTCCACTCCCTCACCAAGTCCTTCGCCTCGACAGGCGGCACGTCCTTGCTCCGCGTGCCCACCGTGACATGCAGCCTATCCCGCACCTCCGCCGGCAACGTCCCCACGAGCGCAACGGCCTCCTCCTCCGCACCATCCGCGTGCCCGCCCTCCGCCACGACCGCAAGGTCGCTCACCGCCGCGGCCATGATGCGCTCGTTCCACACCAGGTGTGAAAGCCGGAAGCTGAGCAGCGGCGGGTGCGCCCGCGCGTGCAGCGCCATGCACCTGTCCCACAGCGCCTGCCCCGCAGGGAGCTCCTTCGAGTGCACGACGGTGACGTGCGGGTGCGGCGCGACGCGCTTGTTCGCGACGAGCTCCGCCCACACCCGCTTCCCCTCCGGGGGCACGTCCGCGTCCGCGGCCGCCTCGACCGCGGGGCCGACGACGCGCTGGAGGTCGACCTCGGCGAGGATCCCGAAGTAGCGCGGTTTCGGCGCGGGCTTCTCTTTCGCCTTCTTCTCCGCGCCTTCGCCGCCCTGCTTCGCCTTGCCCTTGTTGCCCTTCCGCTTCGGCTCGTACGCCCGCGCGGCGGCGAGCGCCTGCCCCATCTTCTCCTGGTCGGGCTTCTCGACGCCGAGGTACTTCACACACGCGTCCACCGCGCGCGTCACCGCGTCCTCGAGGCTCTCCTCGACGTCCATGGTGACGACGACGTCCGCCTCGGCGTCGGTCAGCTCCTCGGCCTTGTTGAGGAACTGCCAGAGCACGGACTCGTGCGTCTTGCTCTCCGTGTCCGCGACGAGCGTCTGGTGCCGGTCGCCCCGCTGCACGATCCGGTCCCCGCAGATCCGGTGGATCATCGCGAGCGGGAGGTCGAACGACCAGTTCAGCGCGAGCAGCCGCGCGGGCGGGTCGAACCGCTGCGCGACCTCCCGCAGCTGGTCCCGGTGTTGCTTCAGATGGTTGTTCCTGTCGCCGCGCCGCACGGGGGGCGTGGTGAGTCGACCTGTGCGTATCTGCGATAGCGGCAAGGGGTGGAGGGACTCACTTATCGGCGATAACCACCCTGTTCTTCTTCAGCGCGTCCGCGACGTTCTTGATGAACACTGGCGCGGCTTTCTTCGCCTGGATATCGTCGCTCTGGACGTGTCCGAAGCCGAAGAGATACGATAGCGCGACTGCGACGGATGTCTTGCCTGGGTGGAGAGTGAGACTCGATACACAAGGTGAACATGGCACCGTGCATGTGTCTGCGTACCTACGCCAGGAACGGCGACAGGGACGATAATGACCTTGCCGTCCTTCAGGTTCACGTCTTTCTTGAGGCCCGTTTCTTCGGGTACCTCTTCCGCTTTCTTTTGCGCCTGCTTCCCCTGATTGCTCTCGAGCCAGCGGAGGAAGCGCTCGCGAGTAGCGATGATTCCCTTTCCCTTTGTATACTCCGAAAACTGGCTCCGGTCGCGCTTGATCTCGTCGCAGACCCACTGCACGTACAGCTTCGTCTCGGGGCGGCGGAGCTTGCTCTTCGGCACGTTCGCCGGGGTCGGGCCCTTGGACAGCAGCGCCTTCGTGACCTCCCGCCAATCGCGGTACATCATGTACGGCTCGTCGAACTTGATCTTGAAGAAGAAACTCGACCCAGTCGGGTACGGCGACGCGCTCGCGGGCTTCCCGCCCTTCGTCGGCGGCGCGGTGACGTGCGTGCGCACGACGAAGCCCTCAAGTGCCTCCCCGTTCCAGCGTCCGGTACGCCCGATCTCGTCCGTGAACGCACGCACGCGCTCGATGGTGTCGAGCACGGTAGAGGGTGTCTGAATGAAGCCCCACTCGCGCGCGAACGCGTCGACGACGTCCTGTGGTTGTGTCTGGAACTGCCTTGTGCACGCGTTCAGGCCGTGCAAGTGCAATCCGGTTTTCTCAGGCCCGTACGGCAGGACGTGTTCCTCGAAGGAGTCATCGCAGAGCTGCGAGACGCGACGCGGCGTTAGTTTGCGAAGGGACGGCTTGGATCAATTAGGTGCGCATACCTCCGCTACCGCAGTCCAGTTCTTGTCCCACAGAGTACGGGCGAGCTGCTCCTCGGTCTTGCCTGCGGCAGCGAGATGCTTCCTGAGCCACCGTTCTCCGACCTGCGCATGGCTTTGCCCGGACGCAGAGGGAGATGGTCCCAGCGAATGTTTTGATGTCACAAGTAGCTTGGTCGGCGTGAGCGCCGCGATGAAGATGATACACCCGTTCGATTTCAGGGTGAGCGTGTACGGCGATGCGGTATGCGATTCCAACGACGCCCACTACGCTAGATGAGTCAGACGATTGACCACAGCTCGCGGACGCGCTGATCGGTGCTTACCGTAGTCCACGGCACCTCGCCAATGTTGAAGAATTTGTCGTAGCCTCTGGCAACGATGCGGTGCTTGACGCGCCCGGATGCGTCCTTGATGTCCTGCGTGAACAGGCCGCGTGCGAGTGTCGGGAAGGGCGAAGGGATGTCGTAGTACTTGAACTCGTTCATCTTCCAGCTCCGGATGATGATGCTCGGGTCGGCTGGGGCTTTGTACTCGGACGACCTGATGAGCTTTGGGGACTGTTTGGAGATGCGAAGGAGCTCGTCGACGAGCGCGGAGTCTTCATCGTCTATGTGGAGAGATGAGAAGAGGTTCTGGAGCTCATCGGTCAAGTCGGGTGCCTCTGCGCCCGCGACGACGGGTGGCGGCGAGGGCGACCTTGATGGGGAGGCCATCTGTAGCTTTTTCTGTACTCGTTTAGCGTATGATATGTAACGGACGAGAGAGGACACGGGTGATATAGAGGCAAATGGTGTAGTTAGGCGCGAGAGGCGGCGAGAGAGGGAAAGCTGGGCTAGAGGTGAGCGGTGAATGGTGGAAAGTGCTGGAAGAGCGATGGTGGGCGGGGACGGCTCACGCTGGCACCTACTTGTATGCGGTCGAGGTGGAAGATGGCTGGGTCGGATCGGGCGTCGGGGGCGACGATGAGCTCAATTCCACACAGCAGTGCGCCACCGTGATGGTGTGGTCCAAGTCGCGCTCGCCGCCAGCGCGCCTCTTCACTCTCCCTCTCCGCCCACCGTCTATACCCTGCCGGCTGTGCCTACTGCTTCTCGTAACCCAATCTCCTTTCCTGGGGCCCTTGCTTGACTTGCTAGCACGTGTCCACACCCGTACTTGATCCTCTGGTGGTCTCTTCAACGGTCTTGGCAGCTCAGTCTACGTCCCCTCGCGTCCTGAGCGTAACATACCGGCAGTACTCTTGGTGTACGGACTCTCACACGACATATACCCCCGCGGATACTGTAGCATATAATGGATGACGAGACCGCAGAGATCGAGCTGGTAAGCCGCCATGCCTGCTCGAGTAACTTCATAGGTGTGAACGCGCTCTTCAGCTGGAGCAGAACCTTAACAAGACCCGCCAAATATCCCAGCGGATGACTTGTAAGTTGACATCTGTACCACGCCGAGATGCAGGTCGCATTATTGTCCAGCGATCCTCTCCAGCTTCGACACCCGCCTCGTGAAGCTCGAAAAGTCCATCCTGCCCCTGTACAATTCCACACAAGTGCTCACGAGAAGAGCGAATAGTACGCATTTGCTCCGTTGTATGCACTACGCCGTCTTAATATACCGTGCTCCAGACATTGAGAGTGCGCTCCAGAAGATTGACGAGATTGCGAGTTACCAGGAGGGCGTTGCCGCCGAGGAGGCCCTCATTCTCAGAGGGTCAGCTTCGCATCTGCTCGCCGGTCATCTCGCCATTAACACCCGGAATCCAGTCCGCAGCCGAATCAGCTCAATGCATACACTGAGGTGCTGGAGCGTATGAACGTCAGCGTCGCGTTCAACAGCGCCGATTCACGAGACAAGGTCAACCGATGTGCGGCAGCCACACGCGAAGACATTACTGACGCTTCATATAGGCGCGCCTTGTAGAGAGCGGTGCGAAGAAGCTCATCCAGCTCTATACCAAGCTTGTCGCGGAGGGCTCCTCGGGCGTACCTCCAGGAGGCGCGGAGTTCAGCTCGGTACCATTCCCCGCCTCGCTCATGGCGACGCTCAAGCCGCTGGTCACGTTCCTCCGCACGCTCCCTCTACCCGCTACGCACCCTTCCCATCCTGCTGCGCAGGGTATCCAGTCTGCGCTCAAGGAGGCGCAGAAAGGCTATGGCGATATGCGCGGCGCATGGGTGCGGAAGTGTCTCGAGACATTTGGCAAGCGTGTCGTAGAACGCGCCGAGACCATTGACGGTGTTGCAGCAGGAAAGGAAGTCGGCAAATGGACCGAGAACCTACTGGGTGTTGCCGAGGTATCGCTCCCTTGTCGTTGCGCGACGTGAGAGAACACTAAACAATTGTTCAGGAGGAGTACCAGCTGCTGCTGGAGCTCGCGCCTCTCAACACGCAAGCTGCCATAAGCACAACCTATGCCACGCTCATCTCACCTCTCACCAACCTCTTCACGTCGACGCTTGGATCGCTCGGCTCCCTCATCAAGCGCAATCTCAATAAGAACACCTTCCTCGCACTATCCGCGTACTCCTCCCTTACGCCATTGCAACCAAGATGGAACGATATCATGTCCCGCCGAGCGGATAGGAGAGAGAACGAGCTGAAAGAGGGCCTTCACTCAATCCGGGCCTCGTGTCTACGGAGCTTCCCCGAGTTCCTTGCAGACATCCGGTTGGCCGGGCTTGGGAAAGGTGGTGAGATCGGCACCGGTTTGGCAGACTTCACCATCTCCGTAGGTCATGTTGAGCACAAAGCAGTGGTCAGCACTAAGACATTCTACGCAGACCGTCCAATACCTCGAGCGGATACCTGCTGTGCAGGACGCTGCGGCGTCGGCACTACTGACCCTTGGCGACGGTAACTGGAAGATGGGTGAGGGTACCCAAATTGGAAAGACTAAGCCTGCAGAAGTCGACGAACACACCGTTCTCGAGCATTTCACCTGTAGGCTCTCTTTAGCGTTGACTATACCGCTTGCAGCTCATAGCACCCACAGACGATGTCGTCAACGCGACCGTACAGAGCCTCCTCACGCTCTCGCGCACGAACAAGCGGCCCGCATTCGGCGCCATCTTCCTGCTCAACAACGTCTCCTACCTCCGTACACAGCTCCTCGTCCGCCCGCGCACGGACGTGCCCGCGATCCTCTCCCGGCCCGCGCAGGAGGTCCTGAACTCGAACTTCCGCACCGCCAAGGCCGGCTACTTCGACGCGAACTTCTCGCCCCTCCTCCAGACGCTCGTCGACGAGAAGGACCGGGGGAAGAGCGCGGTCAAGGAGAAGTTCACGCGCTTCTTCGACCTCCTCGACGAGGTCACCGAGCGCCACGTCGTCGCGCGCGTGTTGCAGGACGACCCGGACGGGCGCGCGACTGTGGCGGACGAGGCGGTGAAGCTCGTCGTGCCCTCCCTCCAGCGATTCATCCAGCGCAACCTGGGCAAGGAGTTCAGCAAGAGTAAGTCTTCTGGCTGTTTACGTGCGTCCGTTGCGTGCTGACAGCGATGTGATTTCGTTCGCAGACCCGCAGAAATGTAGGCCTTGTCTGCCGTGTCCTGTGCCGTCATATGGGGGCTAAAGTTGGTTTGCAGACATCAAGATGCCGCCAGAGGAAGTCGAAGCCCTGATCAAGGGTTTTTACTCGTGTGTACTCTCACTATACACTGTGCTGCATGGACTGACACTTCGAACTACACCAGTGGTGGAGGAAGCGGCGCACCCACCGTGCCGGCACCCGAGAAGCTCACCAACACCCTGCTGCAGCAGGCAGGATGGGGGTGGTAGTGATCCCGAACAAACCGTTGTTCTTGTCCATATCCGAGTTGTCATGTTGTACATTACGACGCCTCCGCTGACGACTCCCGCGCTTGCTGGTTCTCCGAATTACTCCAGTAATGCTCCCCGTACGAGAGCATCAGTTCTTGTCCCGGTTTGATGCTCTTCGCTGTGTCCGACATACTGTCAGTAACTAATCCAATGTCCGCACTCAATCCGCCGCGACGTACTTGCGAACAGGAGAATCTTCGCCTCGCCAGACACGTACTTCGCTGCACGTTCATCCATGCACAATCAGCCGCACGTATCACAACACCCGACACGAACACGAAGCGTTGCTCACATTCGGCTCTGACGTTCTGCTTCGCGGGATCCATCGGGTCGTTGATGTACCGCAGCGTGTTGCCGACCGTGGCGGCGTCGAGGATGTCAAGGCCGCTGGGGGAGTCGAAGAAGTAGTTCAGGCCCCGGAATTTGTTGATCATCCCTTGCGCGGCGTCGAGGCTGTAAGACGGTACTCCGAGGTCAATGGCGGGTAGGGAATTGGGTTGATACGACGAGCGTACTTGACCCCGGTGTCGTCTTGGAGGTTAGGAATGCTTTCTGAGATGTATTCTAAGGACAAGGGCAAGTTGCACCCGGCAGTCAGCAACGGTGGCAATGGGTATTGGGAGACAGTGTCTCACCCCCTAGAAAGGCGTCCTTTGGGATCGCGCTACCTGCAAATGTTCCCAGGCCCCACGATCCAATCTTCACCACCAGGTGCTACAAGGGAAGCCGGAGTCAGCCTGCGAGCAGTGAGGACAATAATGCTGCGTACCGGTACTCTGTTCATCTGAGACTGCATGTTCTCACACCGGTGCTTCTGCCACTGCGTTCTCCTGCCTGTACCAAAGTCGTCAACAGCAGAATGACGCACAAAGGACTTGCATACCCACCCCTCTTCCTGTAGAACAAAAGATACGTGAGGTCTGTGGGTGTATCAGCATCGCGGGTATACCACTCACGCCTTTCGCTTGCAATGCTCTGGGCTGCACTCCATTGGCTCCGCAACACGCAGACCCGTCAAGCAGCCGCACAGACTGTCGCTCTTGCAAGCGTCGCACTTGCAGCCCTTGGGTTGTAGGTGGCCTGGACAGAGGATGAGCAAGCGGGGACCGTCCAGCCAACACACTCACAATTCTTCTCGCATCTGCACCTCCTCTGGCACTGCCTCCTTTGCGGGTTGGCACACGGACAACCGTTGCTGATGGTGCAGGGACCTCTGTGGCAGCAGAATGCCGCATCTGGGCTAGGATTGCGCTTGAATTCAGCAGGGAGTGTCATAATGAGCGGAGGAGGTCACCTCTGCTCTTCGTAGCTATTGTCCTCGGCGTCATATGCGCCTCCGCCCTCATCGGGAAACAGTATGCAGCGGTGATGGAATACCTACAGGGGGGTCAGTTGGCAACGCAAAACCTCATAATGTAGACGGCTCGCGTCGTAGCATGTCGTTCTCGCCAGAGGGGCCAGCTTGCAAGGCTTCTGATTGGGAAAGAGTTTCAACACATCGCGGACGTCCTGATCCACGGACAGCTCCCTCTAGACGTCTGATTTAGCGGCCCAAATCCAGGAGTAACGGCTACGAGGGGAGATGTTGGTACCTGGAACTGTTCAGGGTCATCGGTGTGGACCAAGAAACAGTCATCCCCGCACTTCGTGCGCCCTTCAAGCAGTATTTCATTGCTTATGGTAGGGGGGCTAAGAAGAGCAGGGGGATACCGGAGATCTATGTCCGTGATGTCGACCACCGATACTTGGTGCCGTTAGGGAGACGGCGTACCATGGATCGAGCACTTAGCGGCATTGCAGTTCAAACTGCTGCAAAAGTTCGCCAGCATATTATTGACCTCGGAGATGAGACTGGACGACGCGGGTGGTCTGGTCTGCCGAGCCTGGAGAGACTCGGCTCCCCAGCCACAGAGGTCTCTACAAGCTGTTAGAAGGTCAGACCGTAGGTCCCGACTGTATCGTAGCGTACCGCTTGTTCAGGAACGATAGAAAGTTGCCCTTCGGAGACGGGCAGTACCACGGCTTATATCGTTCCACAAGCTCAATGTCAAGCTCGGCATCCTCTAGACGGAGGAGAGCATCAGCAGCAATCAACTTGACTATGCGGGTAGTACATTGTTAGCGAAGTTTTGCAACGGCCCAGTGATACTCACAGTCGACGTCTTGGAGGTCGGTCTGCCATGCAAACCTAACATGCTTCGCAGCGTACGTCTCCACGTCGAAGCCAGAACCGTCGGCATAGGGTACAAACTGTAGGACGCGGGGGTCGCCACTGTATCGGATGACCTCTGGGGAAGGCGTGCAGCTCTCATATTTCGGGTAGGCATACGGCGTGACGTTCGGAAGCACAATTGTATCGTTGACGTTCATCATAGTTACTTGACCTGTATCGCTCGAGTGGATGATGTAGGAAGTACCAGAGTAGTCCTCTGTGATCATGTCGAAGTCGTCCGATTCGGAGGGTACAAAGGGAACCCCATCCCCGGAGTGTGGCGCGCAGGGCAGGGCGACCGCGAGGGACTGTAGGAGTTGAGGACACTGACCTTGCTCGTGCGCGTAGAATTCGGTCCATGAAGCTCTCCAGGCATCTTGAATGAGGCCGGAGACCTCTCGCTCCTCCTGTAGCTGGCGCTGGATGCGCTCTGTGTAGAGTTGGTGCTGGACGCGTAGTGCATCGTCAGGCGTATCAAGCTCCCGTTCCGGAGTGGGGGTGAAGAGAAACGCTGCCATTGAACGAGTCGCGGTAGGACTCTGAGAGCAGCCCGAGGTGCACAAGCTCTGAGTCTGAGACCGACCGTGGTGGCGTTCACGATCACCTCGGGCGCTTCCTACGCATTCAGTGGCCGAGTCACGCATCGTCACACAGTCGTCACCGGCCAGTAACGCAGCGCGGGGACGGCAGCGACCACGACCACGACCACGGCCACCGACGGGGTACGACCGACGTCGAGCAGCAGCAATAGCAGCAGCCATGGCCGAACGCGTCAATCCCAACATGCTCTTTGCCAACTTCAACCAGGACTTCACGTGAGTGAGTCCCTCGCTCCGACACTCCCGCCCGTCCTCATCTCCACAGATGCATCTCCGTCGGTACTCGGAAAGGGTATAGCATCACGAATTGCGACCCCTTCGGCCGGGTGTACACTATGAGTGCGTCTACAAGCTCAGGGAGAGGAGTCTGCGCGCCCTAACTATTGCGCAGATGACGGCGCGCGGGGAATTGTGGAGATGCTCTTCTGCACATCACTCCTCGCTCTCGTCGGTGCCGCGGACCATCCTCACCTAAGCCCACGCAAGCTGCAGATCGTGAACACGAAGGTGTGTACTCTACTCCCATGGCGCAGGCTTATGTAGTAGCCGCTGTATCGTAGGCTAAGACCTAACGGCCGTATATGCAGCGACAATCCATGATCTGCGAACTGCTCTTCCCCTCCTCCATCCTCGCCGTTAAGATGAACCGCAAGACGCTTGTCATCGTACTGGAAGTCGAAATATACATCTACGACATCTCGAACATGAAGCTCTTGCACGTCATCGAGACGACCCCCAACCCGAATGGTGAGTGCCTCAGCGCGCGCGTCCTTGGTTCCCGTACCTACCTCCCGCAGCCATCGTCGCTCTTTCCCCATCCGCCGACAACTCTTATCTCGCATACCCCTCACCCGTGCCCTCACCCGCGCTCGCCCAGACCTCTGCCGCGCAACAGCCCGCACCCGCCGCGGCCGCGCCGTCGACCGGCGACGTCCTCCTCTTCTCCACCCGCTCGCTCACCGTCGCCAACGTCATCCAGGCGCACAAGTCCCCGATCTCCTTCCTCTCCATCAACTCGTCCGGCACAATGCTCGCCACCGCGTCCGAGAAAGGCACCGTGATCCGGGTATGGAGCATCCCCGGGGCGGAGAAGCTCTACCAGTTCCGCCGAGGCACGCGCGAGGCGCGGATATATTCAATCAACTTCAACCTGGTGTCGACGCTCCTCGTCGTGAGCTCCGCACATGACACGGTTCACATATTCAAGCTGGGGCAAGGACGGGGAGGTTCGGCTGCGAGCAGTTCACAGTCACCATCGAGTCCGTCGGGTTCGATAGACAGCCGAGAAGGCTCGCAAGGGCTTGACGGCGGATATGACGCGTTTGTTGATAAGAAGAAGGGCAACAGCGTCTCGTTCGTATCCATTCGTTCTCTGACGTTGTGCAAATGCTCACGGCCTTCACTTAGGTCAACCCTCCGCCGGAAATCGCTGCACCTCACGAAGAACTTGACGTCTTCCGTGGGCGGCTACCTACCAAACACGCTCACGGAGATGTGGGAGCCCTCGCGAGACTTCGCCTTCCTGCGGTTACCAACCAGCGGCGCGCGGTGCATCGCAGCCCTCAGCGGGTCAGTTGCATCCTTCCCACTGTCTGACGTAGACTAACGGACGGCTTCCCGTGCAGGACGATGCCGCAGGTCATGGTCCTCTCCTCGGAGGGTTACTTCTACTCGTACAACATCGACCTGGAGAACGGCGGCGAGTGCTCGCTCATGAAGCAGTACAGGTGCGTCTACCGCCAGACGCCACTCATCCATATTGCAGCCGTCTCACATCCGGTCGTGTACCATCATCAGCCTGCTAGACTCCAACGACGAGAAGAACGACTGAGGTGCGCGCTTAGCAGCGAGCCTCGCCACCGAGAGTAATGCGGGGCTGCGCTCCCCCCTCCACCGCACCCGATTGGCACAGCTCGTCCGCTGCGCTTTGCATACGTTCACGACCCCTGACGATACCGCGGAGGAGCTATCTTACACTGTAATTCTAAGTCCATCTCAGTTATGTTCGTACGTTCTCAGGTGGGATATCCGGACTGGGTAATGCTACTGTCGGCCGCGTCCTCATGCGACTTCTTGCCCGTTTCTCCCGATGGTGTGAACCTAGCGTACCGTGAGATGCAACAGTAACCCAGTCGAAAGGTTGACGAGACGTGTGTATTAGGGTGATAGCATGTTTCCATCCGAGTGACAACAACAAACTACAAGGGGTAGAACACGAATGCACACCCGACGAAGGGGTATCTACAGATAGACAGGTCAGAGCCGAACGCCACCCTCTACTCACTCGTCTCCCCGGCGTGCAAGGAAGACGCCCATGTCGCTCTTCGTCCGCTGCACCCCGCGCAGCCCCACGCTCGGGAACGCCGCAGTAGGCAATTGCCCGTCCTTCTTGGCGTCCTCAGGGCCCGCCACGAACGATTGCGCGCCCATTTGCAGCTCTTGCACGCCCAAGTCCCCAGGGAATCCCTCGAAGTCCTCGCCTGCGAGCGACATGGAATGCGAGTGCACGCGCCCGGGGAGCGCGACGCGGGGAGCACCAGCGAGAGGCACGTCAGACGCGGTAGGTGAGACGAGCGAAGCCGACTGCGACGCGGACGCGGACGAGCCGGAGATGGACGCGGAGACCGTATGCGACTTCGGCCGCGTCGACTTGCGCCTGCGCTTCTTCGCACCGTTGCTCGCGCTCGCACCTCCTGGCGAAGGCGGCGCGCCCCCCTCCACCCCCGGGGAAAGCGGAGATAACGGCGAGCGCGGAGCGGCCTGCTGCTGCTGCTGGGCGAGGAACTGGTGGTTGTACGGCGCGACGGCGGCGTACTGCTGGCGGTACTGCGAATTCGAGCCCGTGCCCGTCGAGCTCGAGCGGGTGTCGCTCGTCGTCTGCGTCCCGCTACCTGTGCGCCCGCTCGCACTCTTGCTCTTCCGCGGGCGGTGCGTGTAGGACTCGCCCCCGAAGTCGGCGCCGTCTGCCTCTGCTTCTGCAGCGTCCTGGGCGGCGAGCGCTGCGTCGGGGTCGAAGGCGTGTGTGACCTGTCCGTGCGCGAAAGGCCCGAACTCTTGTGAGTCGGAGAAGGACATTGAGCCCGAGCCCGAGCCGAGGCTAGGGGAGAAGGGGCCCGTAAGACCAAACGCAGGGCCGCTTCCCTACAGCGCACAGGTCACGACGCATATCAGTACTGGGTACGCATGAGCAGGTCTGAGCGATCGAGAGACGCACCTGGAATCCCTCAAACTCTTCATTCCCGTTCGCCTGCTGTTCGAGCGCGGCCGCCATCGCGGCCCGCTTCAGCTCGCGCTTCTCCCTCCGTCTCCGTCTACGCTCCTCTTTCGCCCGACGCTCCTCCTCTTCCCGCGCGAGTGCCTCTGCATGCCTTGCCGCGCTCAGCTCCTCAATTGCCGCCGCATCGAGCGGAGCCGCGTCCGAGTCCAACGTGTCCGTCGAGATCGTCCGCGCGCGCTGCTCCCCGCCCGCCCCAACCAATGCCGCCTCATCATCAGATTCGGGGAGCTGGATGGCCGGCGCGCGCCCGAAGAGGTCGTAGCCAAAGACGCGGATATGCTTCGGCGGGCCGCCGCGCCGTTTCTTGTGCTTGCCCTTGCCCTTGCCCTTCCGCCGGCGGTCGCTGCCGATGTTCGAGTGCAGCGAGAGTGTCTCGGCGTCGTCTGAGGCGTCTGCGAGCAGGCCCTCGAGCTCGTCTGGGCGGGCGCGCGGAGGGGGGATGATGCCGTGGGCGAGGGCGGGGTTGAAGCCGCGCCCGGGTGCAGGGCTGTGTTCCTCGGTGTCGGAGGGTGCATCGGACTTGAGGCAGGGGAGGCAGGAGGAGAGGGCGGCGTGGAAAGAGTCTGACCAGGAGAAGTGCATGTAGGCCATCGCGGTTGGAGAAGAGTGGACGCTGCGGGGCATGCGATCGTGAGTTTGACTGTGCACGCAGCTGCGGCGGAATGCGGAGGCTAGCGTGAGGGAATAGAGAGAGATTAAACAGAAGTCGGGGGAGCGGGGGACATGAGGTATGTACGTGCGATGGACGTAGGAGGAAAGCACAAGCACGAGGCAGCAGCGTCCTCGGCTCACTCTCTCAGCCAAACTCTCGCCACCCGAATAATCACGGCCGCCGGCAACACCTCTCAGCAACACCCGGCCACGACTTCAATATTGACCGTCTTAACAAATGGCAGTTCCCCTACAATCATAGTCTTACAGTTCATGACCCTAACACCCTCCGTACTTCATAAACGCCCTGCAACGAGTGCATAGTTCGTAACGCGAAGATGCGGTAAGCTCCGTACTAAGTACGATGCGTTGGTACCGCTTCATTCTACTCCGTTTCTGCGTGTACTGCTGGAGGATTGGGAAGGAACCGTATGCAACGACTCCGCCTTCTCCGTCATATACAATGCAAGCGGTTGTGGCATAGATCGGTTGTCTTGCTATGACACACGGTGCCATTGTCTGCGGAAACGAAAGAAGCCAGCAGACGTGCAAGAGGGAATATGCTTAGCATTGCAGTCTACAGGAAATACTATACACACAGGGAACAAGGCTGTAATATCACATCCAAGAACTTGCTTCTTCCGTTCATTCCTCTCCACCCCCATCGGCGTTGCGCGAGCCTCCGCCGGGTGTGGACTGGTGCTATGCCATGACACAAAAGCGTCAGCATTTACGTCTTCCGAGATGGCACCAAAGCCGCACAGAACGCTCACCTGCCTGAGCTTCGCCAAATGGATCTTCAACGTCTCCGCGTAGTTCTCAAACCCGAGCGTGACCATCGCGTAGAGGATGTCCTCCCCGCCGATCGTCTTGCGCTTCTCCATCTGGCACTTCTCCGCGGCCTCGGACGTGATGAAGGAGATGAACTCGGACACGCACTCCTGCACGCACTCCTTCGCCTCCTTCGAGATCTTCGCCGTCCCGGGCACCGCGGCTTTCATTATTCGCGAGACGTTCGCAATCTATGCGCCGTGCGCGAGATTCAGTATGTTGCAGGCGGTCAGTACACAATGCATATGGTCAAAATAGAAAATAGCGTACGGGAAGGAAGCGATCCTGCTCGCGATACTCGCCGACCTCCTGCTCTGTGATCGGCGCGGGTTCAGGCGCGTCCTGAGCGGGCTGAGCAACGACACCAGAGCCATCATCTTGCGGGGCAATGTTCGGGGGAGGGAAGTCGGACATGATGATACGCTCTAGGGTCCGTCACAAGAGGGTAGGCGCGGCGGCACCGTAGATGTTACAAATGGTTCACGGTAGAGGTCGTCTGAAGGGTTATGGTCGTCGTTTCGAGAGCATCGCGGGCTGCGAGTGTCTGCGCCGTGCGCCGTGCGCGACAGTCCTGGGACACGGCACGTGATATGACGCCCGCGAGCGTCCTCGCAGGCTCCTCGCCAGTCTGCTGCTCCTTCCCGGAAAGGCAGATCTCCAAGAATTCATCATACGAGTCTACTCCGATGAAAACGGGAACGTGCTTCACCGCTTTATCGCAGTTGCAAGGGCGATCACCGATCACTTTGGGGGGCAACACTGGGGCAACATGATAAAAGAGATGTTGCGCTCCGAGTTTCTCGGACTCGACCGCGTGAAGCCATCGACGTGCTCCCAATAGGCATTCAAAGGGCTGCTTGTTTGTCATGGTAGCCTCTGAGGCCGATCTTCCCGCATTGCACGTAAGGACACTGACGGATAGGTGCTGCAGAAACCGCAGCTGAATACATTCGTACTCGAGTCAGAGGCGGCGAACCTATCGCCATGGCGTAAGCGTACTCCATAAGGGCCTCCGAGTGCTGGAGGCTGGACATGCCGTGGGTTGAGGTATATGCATGACGCCTAGAGCCCGGCGATCTCTCACCTTCAAGGGCACTCCGCCTTTCTCTGAGTCTGTCTAGGGTACGTAGTATATAACAAGGTTCGGATTGCTTAGTACACCCGCATCGCAGCCCCCGGCAAGCTGTTTCGCACACTATCCCACCAACCTCACAACCTACACCATGACGTCCGCCCCGCGACCCGAGTACACCGTGCACACCACCGACATCCCCTTCGAGGCGTTCCGCCACCTCGTCCACCCCATGGACGCCTCGAACGAGCGCTACACCGTCTCGCTCGGGGACAGCACAGGCCTCACCAAGCTCGGCGTGCACTTCTGCCGCCTCCCGCCGGGCGCGACGAGCTCGACGTTGCACTATCACACCAACGACGAGGAGTGGTACTACATCATCGACGCGGGCGGCGACGACTCCGGCGCCGTCGTCCTCCTCTGGGAGCCGCCCGCAGACGGGGAGGAGTCCACGGCAGAGGAGGGGGAGGGAGATAAGGAGGCGGCGCGGGTGCGGGAGGAGAAGATCCGGGCGGGCGATTTCTTGGGGTTCAAGGCGGGCACGAAGGGCGTCCACGCGCACGCGCACGCGCTACGCGCCGGGTCGAAGGAGGTGGTATATCTGGTGGGCGGGACGCGGGAGCCGGTGGACTCGTCCGTCTATCCGCTGCTGGGAAACAGGATCCTGGTCGACAGGACCCAAGGAGAGATGCAGACGTGGACGGTGAAGGAAAAGGATCTCACTCCGATAAAAGTCGGACCACCCCGGGTCGTTTGAAGACGTTGTACGTAGCGAATATATGGGTTGGCATGTGTGTCTATTCTGAAGCAGATCCTTGCATATCATAACACCGTTGACTACCGCATTTAAGGCTCGTTTGGGATACGATGATTGGAGTCTAGTGCAGTCGACATGCGGCGATGGGGGTGTCCTGAATGCGACTAGGTAGTCCTGCAGGGTGACTATCAGTATCGCGGTACTCGCACAGAATCCTGATCATACCTGCGTATTACTGCACGCTTATAAGTTCAACACCATTGAGTTGAACATAAGCATACAACTGGTGTATCACTCCGAGAAGGGCGGGCAGAGTCAAAGCTTCGGGACGTAGGCGAGAACCCAATATTAATGTCCGCGGACTCATGCGCTATGCCGCGCCACAATCTCTTGTCTGTCTCATCGCGCGCGTACAAAGTAGATGCTATGGCACCTTTGTTGCAGCAGAGCGGTGAGGTCAGACTTGGACGGAGGGTAGAGAGCCGCTCAAATCAGACTAGAAAACCACGGGCCGAGGCGTTGAATATATCGTGACTGTAAGTAACGCTGTTACGTTACGCGTCCTTAACGCGTCCTGGGCGCGTCGACCGCGTCACGCTTTACCCATCGCCACCATGAGCGCGCCCGGCCCCCAGCCTCCGCCAACCGTCCCCTCCGTCCTCCTTCCCGAGCTCCTCGGCTTCATCCCCCAGTTCCTACTAGATGACATTATCAACATTGCCAACGATGAGGCGAAGCAAAGTGTTGACGCGATGGAGCAGTTCCTCCAGCGCTGGGCGGACGCGCGCGCCGAGAAGACGGCGGAGTGGGACCCGACGCAGGAGATAGAGCAGGGCTTGGTCTCGTTCCAGACGCTGCTCGAGTCGCACGTCGACGTTGCGTTTGACTTCTTTGAAGCGTGGTCCATGCGGAACATCTTCGCCATCCCTGCGGACCTACCCATTGTCGCGCCTCACCAGGCGGGCTTGAACCTGGAACACCCACCGGAGAAGGAGCAGGAGCTGCTCGCCGAGATCGACGAGCTACGGCGAAAAGTGCACGCGGTGCGTCTCCACTTGTCATCTCACTGGCCCTACACTCTCCTCACATACCTCCCGCAGCAACGCAAGCTGAAGCGGCTCTTCACGCGCGCGGTGCGCAAATCCGGGAAAGACCTCGAGCACGCCCGCGCGCGCCTCGACCGCCTCGCCTTCCTCCGCGCGCCGCAAATGCAAGCCCTCCTCTCGCTCTCGGACGAGTTCCAGTCCATGTTCGACGCCGTCGCGTCCCTGCCCCCGCTCGACCCGTCCTCCGCCGTGCTCGAGCCGGGCGCGGCGCCCGAGCCGGGGAAGCGCCCGTGGGAGACGAGCAAGACCGGGTACCTCAACTGGGCGGTCGAGCAGCTCATGCAGCGCGCGAAGGAGAGGGCGAAAAGCGAGCCGGGCGGGAGTCCGTTTGGGGAGGGCAGCTCGGCGGTCGGGGCTGCTGCGGCTGCAGCGTATGAGGTTGGCGAGGCGCAGGACGTCCGTGCTCTTCTGGAGCGGGAGCAGAAGGGTGCAGATGCGCCACCAGGGGAGAGCGATAGGATGGACACCAGTTGAGGTTGGGGTGGCGTCGCGTTCGTATGTTTATTGCGTTTGTAACATGCTATGTTGTAGGACTACTGTCGAATTCAGATTTCACATGCACGAGAGTTTCTTCCGGTCACTTCATATCGAGCCCGCATGGGTATCTGGCGACCGGTGTAAGAGACACCGCAATCCCCCCTTGGCCGTGAGTGATTTACATATTTACAACTGGTACGGGAAGACTACATTCTCGACCTTAGTGCTGACAGAACAGAGCGTTGATCGGCTACAGAAAGGCTCGCAATCGAACCTCACTTGCGTAGATTCCCGAAGCGAGCCTTGTATCTCTCGGTGATGTAGGCCTGTAATGCGAGTCGTCAGCGACTATGCGGCTCTAAGCTGCTAACATCTCATACCTCGTCAAACGTAGCCTTGAAGCTTTCCCGAGCCAAAAGATCGTTGAAGTACTTGCCGAAGCGAGCAAAGCGGCCGCTGCCCGACGTCAACGCCTCAAGCACCTTCGGGCCCTCGCCCTCGGGATACCCTCCCAGGTCATTCACCAACGTCACCCTCGCGCGCGCCAAAAACGGCGTGATAGCGACGTCCGCGATCGAGTACGCGCCCACCGCGAAGCCCTGGCCCTCGGGGAGGAGCGCCTGGAGGTGCTCGACGGCCTTGTACAAGTCCTCCGCGGGCGCCTTGCCCTGCGAGAACGCGTGCCAGGCGGGGACGAGCTTCGTCGAGACGCCGTCGATGAAGAAGCGCGCCTGGGCGCGCTTGACGGGGTCCGTCGGGAGCAGGCCCGAGGAGGGGTAGAGGTCGACGACGAACTCGACGAGGATGAGGGACTCGGCGAGCTTCACGGACTCGGGCGAGGGCTGGTCCGGGGGCACGTCCGGACCGCCATAGGCGATAGCAGGGACCTGGGGCGGAGGGATGACGATGAGGGATGACTGTGAGCGTGAGAGGCGCAATGGACGTACCTTGCTCGCCGGGTTGACCTTTGGTGCGTACCACTCTGGCTTGTTCTGGAGGTCGATTTGGTACTGGACGTGCGGCGCCTGTGCTTCGTGCAGCGCGATCTCGACCTATGGTAGAGTTTGTGACAGTACAGGTGCCGAAAGGCAAGTGATACCTACCCGCTGCGCGTAGGGGCAGATCTGCGGAATTCAGCATGTAAGCCTCCCGCTGCGAGTGGAAAGGTGCATAGAGGGTACCTTGGCGGTGTAAAGCACAATTCTCTCCGGCATAGTGTCAGGTCGAGTGTATGATTGACGACTGCTCAGTCGCAGCTGTTGTGGGCCTTATATACGGATTCCCATGAGCGTACACAGAGGTATATACTTGGAACCGCGTAGTGCGGGCGCGAGATGGTGTCATCGAGAGGCTGATAAAGCATCGAGTTCACATGTCCTTGCGCTCCTTGACAAGAAGTTGTTCGAGGCCCGGGGATCCACCAAGGGAGAGTTCATGTTGTCTGTACTGTATTGATGGACCGTTATGTTCGCACGTCATACATTGTTGCTCGCACTTCGTGAGAGTTTGATTATAGTGGAAGCTCAAGAGGAGGGAGAATTGGGAAGGCACCGGTCCGGCAATGTTACAGCACTGAGTTCGTAGTGATCGATCGAGATCTACCCCACACGTTGGGCGTCTCCTACAACCACGGGAGGCGTGACATTCTCGACTCACTCACAACTCACATCTCGACACACAGAATTTATCAAACATGAAACTCGAACATGACGACATTGAAGCGTCGGCTGAAGCTGATATAGCTACCACAGCTGCCAATCAACCCGAGGGCAGCGCTGGTACCCCGAGCCAAGCACTACGGGACGTGCTCTCGCGCTTCCGCTTCGACGAACAATCCACTCCGTCGCTCCGTCGCTCTCCGAGAACGATTAATGCCGCGTCTGCTCGCGAGAAATACGAAGAAAGCGAGTCATCCCTCCCGACTCTATCTGCTGGAGGTCGATCGCCGAAGAAACGGACCGGAAGCACGACCGACGCACCAGAGGTGAAAAGGGCAAAAACACCACGGGGAAGGGTAGGTATAGCACCACCGGAGATATATGCGCACCTTGATCCTCTAAACGACCATCTGGGACATGATCCGGACATGTTAGATGGTAGTATACCCCGGCATTCGCGCTGTTGACTTCCGCTGACATACTCCCTGCAGTCATGATTTGCGGCATAAAGTGTGTCTTTCTTGTGCGGGTTATAACGCAGACTAACGTGCATGTAGTCCAGGGAAGATGTCTGCAACCGTAGGGCATCACTTCGCGCATCCTACAAATCACTTCTGGCGTTGCTTGCACGGCGCCGGTAAGCGATTTGCGTACAACTCGTATTCGTCGCCAACGTCCTGTTGACAAAGACCCTTCCCAGCGTTGACCGATAGGCTAGTGAGCCCCGCGGAAGATGCCACTCTCCCAGACAATTACCGACTTGGTTTGGTGCGTTGGCCTCGTAGTGTCATAGAAACCGCCACTGACCGTTGCATCAAGACTAACATCGTGGAGAGACCGAGCGCACAGGTGGGTGTACTGAATTCACCGTCGGGGCGACCTATTTATTGCCTACCACATAGACCGCAGAGCTCGCGGACAGCGAGTTTACTGACGGCGTACCGGCACTATTGAGGAAGATTGTACTGAAGCGACCACGAGTGGTGTGTTTCGTAGGCAAGAAGATTTGGGAGAGCTTCGTCAAGGTAGCTGCCCCATCGCCCCAGAATGGGAGCAACGGTCGCGGGTCTCACGAAGAAGAAAGCGCACGCGCCGAGATTCTAGTCGGAGACACAGATGCAGGGTCTAGCACGGTCGGAGTGTCTGGCAAACGCGCGGTGTCGAAGAAGAAAGCTCCCGCGAGACCTGCGTTTACGTTTGATTTGCAACCGTACAAAATCGTCCACTCCGACCGTGCGTATCGCGTCTGCTTTATGGAGTAACTCGGGAAGTGCGCTGACTATCTCCGCAGCGAACGCTCACGTACGCGAGACTCTATTCTTCGTTGTCGTCAGCACGTCCGGCCTCGTTGCAGGGTATCAGGTGAGCCGGGCGGTCGCTTGTGTCACATTGTAGAGTAATGGGTCTAAATGTCAACCTGTCACTTTCGCAGCTCAAGGAGAAAATCGAGCAGTTCACCTTGCTCAAGAAGCGCGTAGAGGAGCTCAAGAGCGGTACGATTGACACCTCCAACATGTCCGTCATTCCCATTCCCCCCGATTTGCTATGAGCACCCTCCCACTTTGCACTACCCTCTCTGGTGATCGCCCGATCCCATCGCGTGAAAGTCCCAGCTGTGATGGCCATTTAGGTCATAGAACAGCGACCTTGTACACAGCGATCCACTAGCGTCTCCGGTGGGGGTGCCGCATACGATGCCCTTCCCTCCTGGCGAACGCCACGGCGATAATCGATGCCCCGTTCCTATGACAAATGGCCAACTGGGGTATATACAGGTGATCGATACTATCCTCTCTTTCGACGACCACACACACATACCTCAATCATGATCCCCTTACCTCCTCCCGCTGGCCCCGGGGCTGCCTCACTTACCACACCAGACGTCCAGCCAGATACGTTCCCTGAGTCACCTACGCCCCCTAAACCCGCCCAACAGCCCATAATCACATTCCCATCGCCCTTCACCTTCATCCTCAACAACCCCGTCCCGCTCGTCGAGCTCCGCCTGCGTCGCTTCGCGCGCACGATCCGCGAGAAGCCGCGCTGGTGGGAGAAAGTGCACGACCCGGTCATCGTCGCGCGCTGGACGCGCGAGATCGTCGAGCACGACCGCGCGTGCATCGACGAGCTCTGGGGCGGCGAGCGCCGCTTCGACGCGGGCAGCGGCGAGAAGCAGTGGCCACGCGATCCCATAACGGAGGCGCAGTTGCGGTACCTCTTTGACGAGCTTAGGTTTTATGCGTCCCAGAGAGACGAGGAGACGGGCATCTCGGTTAGTGCGAGGTTTCACCCGCTGTCCTTGTTAGACGCGTGCGTGCTGATCTTGCATACGGAAACAGGAGACCACCATCCCAATGGTGTATGAGTCGTCTACGCTCATCCCGCCCGCGCTGAAGGAGTCTCTCGGCACTCTCGCGCAGCAGCTGGAAGATGTCTCCGAGGACGAGAAGGACTGGCATCCCGGATCGGACGAGCAGGTGCTCGACCTCGTACACCCCTCGCTCTTCTGTTTGCGTATCGGCCGGTCGTTTGTGCACGACCCGCATCCAGGGCGTGCAGATCCGCTGAAGCGACTGACTGAGGAAGACTACTTCCGCCAGCGGCCAGACATCCAAAAGCGTCATCCTCTATCCGAATGGCAGAGAGGCAACAACGAACCGTTCCTACCGTTCGAGTTCACCGTCTCCAAGGCGTACCAATGGCTTCCGACTGACTTCGCGGTCTCCGAGTCGGGACAGGTGACACCGCAAGGTTACATCAACAACCTCAACCCAGCCCTGCATACTGAGGGGTACCAGACGATATCGTTCATCCTTGAGCGCTTCATCCCGATGTTCGAGCGCGTCGTGGCAGACCAGCTCAGCCCCCCACGCCCCCTTGTCTTTCCCATCGACCCCGAAGATTGGCACTCGCACCCGGAGGCGGAATGGCCTGAGGGCTTGGAGCGCCGGGAAGCCGACGAATGGGAGCGCGTCCACCGCTGGCCGCTAATCCCGGACGCCCGACCCTTCGAGCCCCCTCACCCCGAAGATCGAGTGACACTCAGCCTCAAAGGCCGCACGCTCCAAGTGATCGTCAAAATGGCGAACATCGAGCTCACCCCTACCAATCCGCGCTACCCCGGCGGGTCCTGGCACGTCGAAGGCATGGCGAACGAGCGCATCGTCGCCACCGGGCTCTTCTACCACTCCAGCACGAACATCACCGAGTCCCGGCTCGCGTTCCGCGCGGCAGTCGGCGACGGCGTCTCCCCCTGGGGCACGTTCCTCAGCTACGAGCAGTGGGACCACCGCGGCTGGCTCGCCGTCTTCGGCCTCTCGAACGACCACGCGCTCAACCAGGACCTCGGGCACGTCGTCGCGCGCGAGGGCGCGTGCGTCGTGTTCCCGAACGTGTACCAGCATCGCGTCGCGCCGTTCGAGCTGGCGGACCCGACCCGCCCGGGGCACCGGAAGATCCTCGCGTTCTTCCTCGTCGATCCGCTCACGCGCGTGCACTCGACGAGCGACGTACCTCCTCAGCAGGCGGAGTGGTACAGAGAAGCGATATCGGGGGTGGACGCCTTCAGGAAGCTGCCACCGGAGCTTGTCGAATTCATCCTCGACTATGTATTTGAGGGGAAGCTGACGATGGAGGAGGCCAAGGCCGATCGGGAGGAGTTGATGAAGGAGCGGACGCAGTTTGTGGTGAAGCATAACAAGGATGTATTCGAAGCCGAGTTTGGTATGTGTGAGCACTGAACAGTGCTTAGTCGTCAGCATATCGGAGTACGTATGTAGTAGCCAGTGTGCAAGTCATTCCGCGTGGCCCTGCACGGTTCCCTTCCCTCATCCACTTGGACGGCTGCCGCTGGCCCGTACTGTCTCATTCTCAACGCACTCAAGATGCACACTCACTGATCAAGAAAACAACAAACATTAAGCGCTCTAGTGATACATTTTCATAAGCCGCAGACAAACATCGGCGCTATGGTACAATGGTCCGTGACAACACGCAAAACAGATACGAACAAGCAGATCTACTCCTCCATCGCGTCCTCGTCGCTCTCCTCTTCTTCAGAGCTCTCCTCACCCTCTGCGACGTCGATCGCGTCCAGATCGATGTCGTGGTCCGCGCCCATGTACGAGTCGCAAATAACATAGAGCTTGAGCGCGTGCTGGCCTTGCGGGAGGGAGAACTCGAGGCGAACGGCGAGGTTCCGGTGCACGGTGACCTTCTTGATGGCGAGGAGTTGCCGCGTCTTCGGCTCTCCAATGACAATCCACCAGTTGGCCAGCTTCTTCTTCGGATAGAAGGGTGCGACGACGGTCTCGTCATCCTCGGAGGTGTCCATGTCCTCGTCGGCATCCTTCGAAAGAGCAACCTGGATGGTGATGGGTGCACCAGCCGTGTACTCGCCCTTCGCAAGCTCGTAATTGACGTCGAGCGTAGGATACGAGTTCACGAACGTTGCCACATCTCGCCTAGTACATATGTCAGTATACGAGATCATATATGCCGGACCATGCTGAACTCACATTTGCCTGGCGTCCATCTGAAGGAGCTCGTTCCGCTTGTCATCCTCCATCTCCATGATGTCATAAACCGTCTCGACACCCGCATCTTTGCACCTCTTGATGACCTGTGGCAGAAAATATGAATAGGCTGTGCACTTGGTATATGCGGCCAACGGCTTACATCGGGCTCGAAGTGAGGGATCTGCTTCAACGGCGAGTCGGTCTCCCAGCAGGCCTGTACACACATCTGCGACAGGTCCATGGCGCCGAGGGCGTTGAGCCACGCGTTTGAGGACATGACGTCGACGCATGCCGAGAGGAGGTTGAGAACCTTCTCGAGGACGAGAACCTGGTCGGCCGCAAGGTCTGGGGGAAGCTGGAGACGGGAGAAGTGCGCCTGGAGCAGCAGGAACGTTTTGAAGTGAGGCGCCTCGAAGTCGACTTTCTCCAGCTTGACGGGTACACGGTCGTAGATGCGACGAAGTAGGACGTCCTCGTGGCGACGGATAGGAATAGACTCGAACTCGGCGGAAGAGGAAACAACCTCGAGGAGGCCCTTGAGCTTCGTACGCTCCTTGAGCGATAGGGTATACACCTCGACCGTGACATCTAAGGGCTTTGGTGAGTACCCATGACAAAGGCGCTATAGGCTGCAACTTACATGAGATATTGTAGTACGCCGCAATCATTCCGAGGTTCAATGGCGATACGTCCATCTCGTCCTCTGCACACGTGATCAGCAACCGTTGAGGTTTATGGAGTATGCGTGCTTACCGATAGCGATACACTTCGAGTTGACCAGGTCGTTGAGAGTCGTCTCCACCAACTCTGACAGGTGGTCCGAGAGATGCTGATGGCTGACATTGTGGAGGTTGTAGTAGTTGGGGTTCTGCGTCATGCGTCGGTAGAAGTACGTCCACGTCAGGATATCCTAGAACAACCCGTCAGTACATGATGTCAATGTAGTTCAGCCTGCATACATACCATGGCATCTTGCTTGTTCTCAATGGTCTTGACAGCGATCTCCGCGAGGAAGTAGTCGTGGAGCATGTGGGTCGGCAGGTGGGATTCAATGGGAAGACCCTCCGCGAGGAACTTCTTATAGAAATCCTTTCGCGTTTGCTGGCACATCAGCACCGCGCGGCTCTTCTCGTCCTCTAGTGGGCGGCAGGCACGACCCATCATCTGGAGAACGTCCATGACGGGGTAGTCGACGTAACGGTGCTCCTTGCCCTCGTAGTACTGGACGCCCATGATGATCACCAAGTAACTAGAGACGGGCAAGCTCCATGCAGTGTCCTACGCCAGCGGTCAGAACGACGGTATGAGATACATGTTGAGTATACTCACCTTCGATGCGATGAGGACCTGGATAGCGCCATGCTGGAACAACCTTTCCACAATGCGCTTGTCTTGCTTGTCAAGAGCCTCGTGGTAATACCCAATGCCGTGCTTCAGCGTCTCCTTCAGGCCTGCATCGCTGACGTGTTCCAGGTGGGGTGCGAGATCAGCCTCCTCGACATGCAAGAACCGCGTAGAGTTGTCATCAGCACCGCAGTGCGTGATGATATCGTCTGCCGTGAGACGACACTGACGGCGGGAAGGCACGAAGATGATGACGGGTTTGTGCGGCGAGTACTCGCAGATGGCAAGGTAAGCCGGCTTGGACATGGCAATCATGAGAGAGGGGAAGTGGGGAATCTGGAAGCTCTGAATGTGGATGTCCATGTCAAGCGGCCGAGCACTAGAACACTGTCAGGGACCGTCAGCGCTCACACAAAGAAGCACATACCTGGGAGGGAAGTTGAAGATGGCGTGCGAAGGGGCGCCCATCCATTCACCTAGGTCGCGGGCGTTCGCCAACGAGACACCGCAGGCGACTATACGGGTCTTGATCTCCGTCTGCGCCGACACGTACCGAGTCCGGGATATGACGACCTCGTAAGTCGGCCCCACTTCTCCGCCGACAAGTTGAACCTCGTCAGCGATGAGGAGCCCGATCGTCTGCACATTCTTGCGCTGACGCCATCGCCGGGAGAGAACGTCCCACTGGAGAGACAACAGTCAGAACGCACAACCTCGTCCTAGGAGCAAATGACATACCTGAGTTGGCGTGCAGATGATTAGGTCTCCCTTCTCCAGCAGACGCAAGTCCGCGCTCGTTTCGCCAGTCAGGCTGACGATCTCCTTGCCACCCTGAAGGTTACCAAACTTCTTGCGCCACTCCTCCACGCGCATGTCCACCATCTCCTGGTACGGCTCAATGCAAACGGCCCGCTTCTGCTCGCGCTTGCTCCAGAGGCGGAGTAAGGCGAACTCGGCGCAGATAGTCTTGCCACTGCCAGTCGGCGCGCCGATGAAGACGTTGTCGTCCGTCGTGTACAACGCTTGGAAGACCTGCGTCTGGATCTTGTTGAAGGTTTGAATGGTGGAAGAGTAGATGCTCTCGAACTCCTTGTTGTGGAGCGCCGAGAGTGGCAGTGGCTGAAGGTCAAGGAGGGGTGTCGGCGGCGGGAACTTCTCAGGGAGGATGAGATGCTTGAACGAGATGGGTAGGCGCGTCTCGGCGTGGAGCCAACGGTCGGAGACGATCGAGATGTAGTAGTTGGGAGGAACCGGTTCAAACATGGGGACTGTGAGGGTCACGTAGTGCTCGTCCTCGGCGTACCGTTGGCGAAGAATGAACGTGTCGTGGAAGAGGATGATTTCTCCGTCGACGTCCTCGACTAGAATCCAGAAGGATTCCGCCCCGCCATGGATCTTTTCGTCCCATCGGAAGTCCGGAATGATCGTCAAGTCGATGCGGAGCAGGGTACGGGTGATCGGCTGAACTTGAGCTTGCAGTCTGGTGGGAACGCGTTAGCTGCGCGGTAGGATGGATTGGGGAATAAGCTTACTGGAGCTTGGGGAAGCTATGGACCAGGCGATGAACAAGTCTTCCGGCGTTTTGGATACCGATGAGTTCGCCGATCTCGGGAGGGGACTGAAAGGGTTTGTTAGTGTGACGTGACACAATGTTCGTGGCAATGTACTCACCAGGTCGAAGTAGCGGTACCACGGCTGAGAACGTTGCGTTAGTATCTCTAACTCGCGCGAGAGGCAGGTATATACTTACGAATTGCTTCGCCTCGGCCTTCCGGATGATCTCTCCAGGTACACCCTTAAACTGGCGCAACGGGGTCATCGAGCCCCACCTGTAGTCACAGTCAATCACCGGAGGTCCTACAGAGTAAGGAACTGCTTACATTCGCCGCTCGACCATCTTGCACAGATCGAGAGCCGCCTTCGCGGGAACCGCCCACCCGCGCTTCAAGCAGATCTCAAACATAGCCCGGATGATACTACGTGGACGTCAGCCAAATCAGACAATTTGGAACAATGCTACGACACTGACCGTCCTGCCGATTGCTGGACGTAGACCATGTCGGCAACGAGCGCGAAACCTGTACACCAAGATGAGTGTGGGTTGCTTGTGATGTAAGGATAGTGGCAACGCACCTTCTAGTTTCAGCTGCGAGATGTAAGCCTGCAAAAGCACGTTGATCTTGGCTGCGGGCTCCTCGACAGACTCCTTGACAGGGATGGGTACCCGTTCGAGCAGCTTGCCTAGCTCGAGTTTCTCCTATAGGATTGTTAAAGAACGTTCTTGCATAGCGCATACACCACTTACATCTTGCCGGACGGGAATAAGCTTGAACTCGTTCGAGAGCGCGAAGACGCGGAACAGCTCCAGCATGGACATCGTAGGGCGCAGGTGCTGGTTGTACGTCGCCATAGAGCTGTACGTGACGTAGTAGTGCGACGCGATGCGTCCGAGCTCCGTGCTGACGAAGCGGCCGGTAGATCGCTCGTACTTGATGAGATGACACTTCTCTAGAAGCGCAGCCGCGGTGTGGACGATGTCGGCGCGCTTCTGGACCAGCGTCGGATCTCCCTCAAGATAGTCAATGCCCACGCTGTACAAGACAGGGTCCTTGAGCATGCGGACATAGCTGCGAGCGAACCTCGATTAGTACTTGCAATGCTGAAACAAGCGAGACACGTACAGGTAGGTGTAGCCCAGCCACTGAACGGCCTCATCGCGGTTACGAACAGTGCCCAAGACGATCTCGGCGTTCAAGTTGTCCGTCAACTTGGAGACGAACTGGGACTCGATCGGGAGTTGCTGGTTCATCAAACTCAAGTAGTACTGAAGCTCGGAGTGGTTGGTGATGATGACACCCTCTCCATACGTGTCGTACTGCGGACGACCAGCACGGCCGAGCATCTGGAGCACGTCCTGAGACGACAGCTCGACCCAGCGACCCTTCTCCGGGTTGTAAATCTGGGTACCCTTGATGATGACGGTGTGGGCGGGAAGGTTGACACCCCACGCGAGCGTCGCTGTGCAGACTAGGACCTGGATGTGACCGTCGCCGAACAGTTCCTCGACGAGCCCGCGATCCTCCCGCGACATGCCGGCGTGATGGATACCGAAACCAAACTGAAGGAGGTCCTTCAAGTTCGGGTCTTTGACGTTCTCCGACTCCTCCAGCAGGATCTCGCGCGTCGCTCCGTCGGGCTTGACGAACTGCGTGATCGTCTCCTTCTCGATCGCCATGTCGCGGATGAACTTCGCCGTCTTTGCCGTCTCCTTACGGGAGTGGACGAACACAAGGGTTTGGTTCTTCCCTGCCTGATCGAGGACCTTCTCATAGCAAACCTCGTTCATGACCTGGTAACGTTTGATAGCCTTCTTCTCGGTGACACCGATGAACTGCTGTTGCAAGGCGCATGGACGGTACGATGCGTCGAAGTAGAACAGACCCTTGGAGGTGTCGACGCGGAGGAATGTCGCAACGTCCTGGTAGTTCGGCAGCGTCGCCGAGAGGCCGACGAGCCGGACGTACTCGTTCGTCTGCTCCATGCGCCGGATCGTACGCGCGATGACTGACTCGAGGACTGGGCCACGTTCGTCATGCAGCAAGTGGATCTCGTCGATGATGATAAGACGTACGAGGTTCGTGTAACTCGTGTCCGTGCTCTTCCGTGTGATGACGTCCCACTTCTCCGGCGTCGTGACGATGATCTGAGTCTCAGCGATCTGTTGTTTCGTCATTTGCGAGTCTCCGGTGAGCTCGCCGACCTTGACGCCGTAGACGCCCAGACGTGAGCTGAAGTTGCCGACCATCTCCTGCACTAGTGCCTTCATGGGTGCGATGTAGACAATCTTGAAGGAATCCAGGTCGAAGGTACCCGTCGCCTCGTCACGATACTTGCCAAGCTCGTTGAGGATAGTGAGCATGGCCACGTTAGTCTGATAGGACATCGTCAGCATCGCTGATATGTCCAAGACGAAAAATGCTCACCTTTCCTGCACCAGTGGGCGCACAGAGCAAAATGGGCTCATCAGTGCCGAACGCGATGGGGTAGAGTTTGCTCTGGATACGGTTGAGGTTCCGATAGCCCTTGAACCCTTCGCGAGCCCACTCGGGTAGAGACTCGATGAGGACGAGTTCCGAGTCGTGCGTAGGCTTCGACTTGGGAGCAGGAACATGGATCTCCTCGTACCCCTTCTTTGCGCGCTTGAAGGAGCCCTCTGGGAGCTTGCACTTCTTATTCGACATCAGGTGCCCGCCTTGGCTGAACGCCATGCTCTCGAGGTCAACAGTAGCTTTAGGCTGCACGGTCGACCCAGGGGCAAGCGTCCCGGTCTTCGGAACAGCCTCGACCTTGGGCTTAGTGTCGACGTCCATGGCCTCGGTCTTCGTCTTCGCCTTGCGATCTCCGGCGAGCTCCCGCAGAATCCAGCCAACGCCCTTCTCACGCATCGCGACCTCGACGTTGACGCGCTCGTCAGCATCGCTACGCATGAGCTTCGTGCACCAAACGACAACGTCCCGGTTCTTGACGAGTTTGCGGATGAGCGGGAAATGCTGATAGTCGAACAGCTCCATCAACTGATTCTCGCAATCGCGGACGCTGGACTCAGAACCAAGGATTGACAGAACGGACGACGCTTTGTCGGCCGCGGTGACGGGGTCGGGGTACACCTCTGAGATCTGCCGTTGAACCCAGAAGGCGTCGATGGCGTGAGGGGAAACAATGTCCTTGTCGGCTTGCCCCTTTCCTTGAGCAGCTGCAGACGAACCACCGATGACCAGCTCGTCTTCGCCCTCCAGCGACTCTGGTGGGGGCTCCGCGCCTTCTCCGGCACCCTCCTCCTCTTCGTCGTCGGACTCGTCCCGAATTTCGAAACCCTCGTCTTCATCCTCCTCCTCTTCCTCCTCGTCGAAGACGACGGCGACGCCCATCTCGTCGTCAATCTCCGTCTCCTTCCGCTCCATGTCTGGGTCCGCCACCTTCTCGTCCTCCGCACCATAGTCAGTAATCTTCTTCGACAAGTTGATCAGCTGAGAGAAGGCCTCGTTCGAGATAGGACCAAGGATCTCCTCGACTTCCTTCTTCTTGTCAAAATCCTTCAAATTCTCGTTCTTGAGCGCCTCCAACGTCATGTCGGCGGCGCTGCGAACGACATCCTGCGCCTGGTCTCCGAGGGCTTGGTGAACGCTGGCCAGGATGAGCTCGTACACCTCCCGTGTCTCTGCAGTTCTTGGCCGATACGTGAGACCCTCGACGTCCTCGGTCGCCTCGATAATGTCGGTGTAGCCAAAGCCCGTCACGTCCGCGGTCCTCCGTTTGGGCTTGTCCACGACCTCCTGCCTCTCCGCGGCCTTCTTCTTCTTCTTGTCAAGGTCCTTCGGCGCCTCGCGCTGCACGCGCGAACCCATCTCCTTGGGGTCTATGCGACCGACGAGCGACGTAGGCGCGCCATCTGGCTCCTTGTCGCGACGCGGCAGCGTAGAGCGGTCGGCAGTCAAGACGAGCGACGAGATAGCAGCATAGTTATAGCCAGACAGATCCGGTTTTCCAGACATGACGAAAGCAGCGAGAAGAGAGAAAGAAAGGAGAGATGGGTCGTCGAGAGCGTGCTCGACGTCGTAGACGGCGTTGAAGGAATCGCGGACGCAACACCGAGCCACCTAAACTTTGGTCGGCAACTCCCGATTATTAAGCCGGCGCCAACTTTGAGACCACTCGATGAGCGCTAAATAACCCATTTCCTGCTCTGAATCTAGCTCCTCAGCCCCCAGATCTCTTCCTTCAAGTTGGCATATCCGACGCCAAGTGCGCTTACGAGTTCTCAAAGAGCACCCCTAATCTATACGGGCGTTTTGTATATATTCGACCGCTAACACTCGACTGACCAGATATACTCCATGTACCAATGATACCACTTCTGTGCTATTGCTTGTTGACATACGCGTCAGGATCCCCACTACCACGAACAGATAGCCACCGGAGGATAAATAGAAGCTATTAAGCGGCCGGAACGGGGAAGCGCATGTCGCTGTTGATCACCCCAGTCTTGCGGAACCGCTCGAGACGCTCCACCATCTTTTGCTTCACAACGTCCTGCGTAACAGGCGTCAATTGTTGGTTGACTTGTCAGTCGAAAGGACGTACCTTGTTGAACGTCTTCGCCATGCTGGGGCGCGCCACATTGTCCTCGTAATACTTGCGCAGACGGGCGAAGCGCGGGGAGTGGAGAGCCTCCAGACACTCCTGGACGACACCAGGCGCGAAGTTTCCCAGGCCGTTCTCGAGCGACATCATCAAGCGGGCAAGGAACGGCACGAAGGCGGCATCTCCAATCGACCATTCGCCGGCGACGTACCCAGTCGGCGGGAGCATCGCCTGGAACGTCTCGAGGACCGGCAGGAAGCTCTCGGCGGGGGCCTGCAGGAATATCATTCCCATGAACGGCCTGAGCAGCTTTGCGTCGACGAGGTGCGCGAAGAGGCGCGCCTTCGCCCGCAGCGCAGGGTCAGCGGGGAGAAGGCGGGCCTCGGGGAAGATGTCGACGAGGAACTCGAGAATGACCAGGGACTCCACCACCTTCACGGCCTCAGGGGAGGGCACCTCGTCAGGGGGAAGCTCCGGTCCCCCATAAATCAGGACGGGGACCTTGAAGAATCGATTGATCAGAATCATTTTGCGGGAAAGTGTAGACGGCCCCTACCCTTCCCTCTCCCGGATAGACCTTCTTCTCGTACCATTCCTCCTTGTTCATGAGGTTGATCTCGATGAGATCGTACTTGGCTTTAGCTTCCTCGAGGGCCAACCGAACCTATCATAGACAATTATTAGTGTCGACCAAGGCTTCAGAGGCACAAGAAAGCACCCGGTGGGGAAACGGAGAGTCCTAGGAAACCAAGATATGTCAGGACTGTATGTCCTTGGAAGAGATGAACCATACTCGCCTCAGCAGAGTACAAAGTGATCCGCTTGGTCTCGGGCATCTTTGGGTGAATGGTGCAGGTGTTAGAGATGAATGCGTGATACAGTATGTCCTTGTCCTACGTCGGATGCCAGCGGACCTCTTATAGACAGATGCTAACGCTGCACCCGGTTCGGGCGCCCAATCAAGCCGGGTGCCAGTACTTGGACAATGCTTGCGTGTAGCACCGGCAGCTGCTGAGGTTCCCCAGTGGACGCGTATGCTTCCGTCTCATGATGGCGGCACTCCGAACCGCTCAACACCATCCGCAGAATAGCGAAAGTGCGAGTCTGTCATCCCACCTACTAACGAATGAACGATCACAATTGGATGGGCCAGTGAATATCGGATCTGAGTCGGCAACGGGAGTTGGCCCAGCGCTGACTATATTCGGTCGCCTCCGAGGCCGACCGGCCGCTTCGCCGCAGCGATCCAAGACGTAGTCGCCGAGTACGGTCTCATGCTGTCGTCTAGGCTGAGTATGCCGAAGGGTTGCATGTACCCTGGCACGGCGGCTGCGGGCAGCTACAACAACGCCGCAGCACGCCGCACAACAAAGGTGCCAAGGCGTCCAACCTACTCGGACTGCGGGCTGTGGTTCTGTTGTCGCATCTGCTGGTCAGAACTGGGGATGGCAGCGAGATATCGGTAGCGCGATGCTACCCACGGTCGCTTGACTCGGGTCGGTGATAGATGCATACAACGATTAATTGTGAATGCCGTGGCACGGAGACACTCTCCAAGGTCCGGCATCTATCCATGCAAAGTCGAGACACAAGGTAGTTACACACCGTCAGACTCTGGCGACTCCTTGACAACGCTCAAGTGTCCGAGTCCCTGCTGCACAGTGATGGTGGCAAGAGGCGAAGCAGTGCAGTGGGCGCCTGTGGGTGTTCGATTTTGTACTACGCGTGTTTGGTGGCAGCCTCCATTAGCCTCAAACGAGGGCTTGCATCCGGCATACCTCTGGCCACGGAAACCTTGGGTACACACGTTATACAACATATCTACAGCTATAAGGGACACGCAGGAAGTCGACCCGAACGAACTATATCATGGACAACGCCGAAAACCTCATAGTAAGACGTCGACCACATCCCCAATAACTCAATTGAACACAGTGTGATACATACTCTTACAAGCTGGTACGGGAAATTCAAGTTTCTGAAGTGCAGGAGATCGAGACACATCCTACAGCTGACCGGACCGATTGAACTTCTCCAACCGTTCGACGAATTTCTGCCGCACAACGGACTACCCAGGGCGTCAGCTATGTCGTTTCGTGAATTCCCTGACGTGTCCGCACTTACCTCGTCCCATGTTTTCTTGACGCTCTCACGAACCAAGTTATCGTCGATATACTGGCGAAGCCGTGCGTACATAGGGGACTCGAAGACTTCGAGCGCCTTCTCCGCGGCTCCGGGCTGGAGGATGCCGAGGTTGTACCTGAGCGACATGTGTAGGCGCAACAGAATGGGCAAAACCGCCGCATCTGCAATCGACCACTCGCCCACGGCGAAACCGGTCGGCGGAAGCCGACCTTGCAGGTCATCCAGCGCTGAGATAAGGCTCTCAAGCGTCGCGCCCATGAACAGGTAGCCAACAAACGCCTTCGCGATTCCGGCCTCAACGGCGGTGTAGAAGAGTCGCGCCCGGGCGCGGAGTACCGGGTCAGTGGGGAGGAGGTGGGCGCCTGGGAATATCTCGGCGAGGAACTCCAGGATAACGAGCGACTCCGGGATCTTGACGGCCTCAGGCGAAGGCTCCTCGTCGGGGTGCAGTTGATTTCCACCATATATCAGATACGGGACCTGACGTCGTGAACTGTCAGTGTATGTCAATTTGCGCCATCATAGCATGAACGGTTACCTTAGCTCCATCGGGGTAGACCTTCTTCCCATACCACTCCGGTTTGTTCAATAGGTCTATCCAGATGACGTCGTATTCTGCCTTCGCTTCCTCCAAGGCTAGACGAACCTGAGGTTGTATCAATGACATCCCTTATAAGCTCTACAACTGTCCAGCCAGCTAGGCCCGGCCACGTACCCTGTGCGGATAGGGAGAGTCCTTTTCGACGAGGCAGGCGTCAGCGTATATTAATTACGTAGAGGGATGAAATCACTTACTACGGCCGCGTAGAGCGTAAGCCTCTTGTTACCAGACATGGTCGAAGGAGGGGATGCTGAACACGGACCGGGAGGGGGGTACTTTATATCGTGCGCCGACACGTACGTCGAATGACATCCTCCTTGATAGACGGGCCGGCATAAGCTGACCGGAGGTTGTGCGTCCGATGAGGCCTTGTACGTAGCTCCGAAGACATAAGCCTGAGGCGGACTCCGATCCCAGTCGCAAAGAAGCCCGGTCCGCATGATAGGCTCCCATCCCATGAGAAGTTTGCCTCTCAAAAACGTACATAGCAGCGCCGGACTGTCATAAGGGCACAGACGCTTCCCCTACAAGGGCTTGAATTCTCACACGTTCTGAGTGCACTTACTACATAGCTCATTGGATAAGACGCACTCTTCGCAGTGTCTCTCGAGCGCTGCAGACTATTCGCTGGGCATTGTTTATCTGCGATGGGCTTGGTTCGAAGTAGCGAAATAATTATCGCGTATGCGCTGCATTAGTATTAATGCGCACTGGATGACCACCTTCGTGTCGGTTTACCTTCGTGTCTGAGCAACAAGATAGAGACCTTGAGGTTGATCCGTACACGTACTTACAGGAACTGGAGAAGCATGGGACCGCCGTAAATGTATGGAGTGAGTTCGTGGGAACGAATATCTCGATACGCTCGTTTTCCGGCGATCGTTTCCCATCCTCCCCTCTTCCGCCGCCGTTGGACTTGCAGAGTACTGCGAGATCACTTTCGCTATACACCGTTGCTAAGGGAGTCTATGGACCTGTTATACTCACAGACTAGGTAATAGCACGCCCGTGTGAGCGCTGCGCCCCGAAATGGGGTCTACAAGGACAGCCACCGACATGGTCGAATCAACGTTCTCTCGTGACACACTCGCGCGGCCGAGCCCCTCAAGATAACACTTGCGGGCGTCGAGACATAAAAGAGCGATGGATCGATGTCGGAAGTTAGAATATGGGGGCGGGTAAAGCGGTGCGCTATACTAAGCGAAACAGCGCACCTCTGACAAAGCCGAGTGTGGTACCACTTGTGTACCATTCCCGCTTCGTCTGCGAACTCCGATACAGGGGCACCCTCGACATGGCAGGTCGTCTATTGCTTGTTGAATGGTTAGTAGGATTGCATTCGTTTGACTACTACCGTTGCGCACAGGCAAGCCCCGGTATATGCCGATCACCCGATCTCGGGATGCAAGTGCAGCCTGCGAGCCGCAGCGCATTGCCGTATGGATCCCCGGGATTCCCACTGCTACGTGTACTTTCTGCAGCTGTGGACGGATTCCTTTGCATCGCTCGTACGATCCCTTACAGCCTCTTGTCCGGAGGCCTCCGTACTGCGGCCAAGCTCTGGCAACGACCGCGATATTTCAATGGATCTTCTGTGTGCGCATTGCAGACCTCCTGGGAGTGGCGAAGAAAGATGCATGCGCCCCGTGGCACCGGATATACGATCGCGAAACTCATCGAATGCGACCCTTCGTCCGGCTTGACAGCCTAGATCAGCGGGCAACCATGATGCAGTACTTTGTCTCCGTTTTGGTCACGCTGGACACTGCCGGCGGCAAGGCGAAGCCCGAAAATCTATAAGAGCTGAGAGCAGGGCAGAGATCGATTAACCACCGCCCATACCACCAATCTCACAGGACTAGAAGGCATAGTGTTCTCGCAATGGTTCAAAACGGCCACATCACCTTCTATACCCATGTGGTACGCCTTCTACTCATCTTCATAAAGCGACGTAGTGCAACCGTTGACGATTGTTGTAGTATTCTCCCTACTGCCACCGCGTCCAACTCGCACTGGACCAGGCGAAGGCTGACTACACGTCCTTCACCATCGACACCATGGCGAAGCCCGAGTGGTACACAACCAAGGTGAACCCCGCAGGGAAGGTGAGGCGCTCACGAGTCATCCGATCCACTGCGCCTCTCGTACTCACGGAAGCGACACCCATTCAGATTCCTGCTATCACCTACGGCCAGAAGGCCCCTCCTGAGAACCCCGCCCCGGGTACCGCGAAGATCAACGAGTCGCTCGTCATCCTCGAGTTCCTCAACGACCTCTTCCCCGAGGCCCACCTCCTCCCTGCGGACCCCGTGCTCGCCGCCCAGGCGCGTCTCTTCATCAACACCTTCGAGACGAAGGTCTTCGAGGGCTTCAAGGACTTCTTCTTCATGCACAAGCAGTCGAAGGACGCCGACAAGACCTTCATCGATGGTCTCGAGGCCTTACAGGCGCGCCTGCCCGCGGCCGGGTTCGCGGTCGGGGAGTGGTCGAACGCAGACTCGGCAGTCATCCCGTTCTTGCTACGTGTGGAGGTGCTGCTGAAGAATGACCTGGGAACGTACCCGAAGGGCGAGGGCCTGAAGCTCTACGAGGTCTTCAAGAGCGAGAAGTTCGCACGACTGAGGAAGTACATTGAGGATTCCAAGGCCTACCCCGGCGTCAAGGCCACTTGGGACGAGGTAAGTCATGCGCCAACTAAGTAAGAAGCTCGGGAGAATGACAACGTTCGTCTAGGCTTTCCAGACCGGTATTTGGAGCAAGAACCCGATGTTCAAGCGCGACTAGGGGACGTTCTAGGAAAGAGGTATAGCAGATCGAGCCTATAGTGACAAGGTCAACGATGCAGTGTACCATGAGACGCAATGTTCTGCCAGATGTGTGAACGATGAAGTGATGTCTCCTCAGCTACCAGGCGTCGTCCGGGTCAATCTACGAGACCGGTGTGCTCGTTGCACTATCATGGAGACTGGGTTGCACCACCTGCTCAATAAGCATTCCACGTTCGGTAGTCATCGGTGCGATCGATTTGCGACGAACGTACTGTAAACGGCAGCTTGGCTCCCCGGCGAGCATAACTCGTCAATAAGCGCCCGTGCGTCCCTTCCGCAACCTCCATCAGTCCCTCACCTGCCTCCGAGCCAGTCGCATGCCCCCGTCGCAATGTGGTCTGCGGTAGGGCCGATAGGGGTATACTGGGTTCAGTCTACACGGTGATCTCCTGGTCGGTACCCCCGCCACGGCACATGCTACTGTATTGAACGAATTCGCGGGACGCGACTTCGGCTGGTGCATGTACTGTCAGGGTCTCAGGGCTGCACGAGAATGAGATCCTACAGGCCACCAAACCGATCGTCGAGGATCCTATAGCTATGATAGAGATACTCACCGTATTGCTTCCACAGGGGACTCGAAGTCGAGAATGCGGCGTCTGCGCGATGTCGCGGATAACACCGGCCCTCCTCATGTTGCACTCGTGTACAGGATGATATCAGCGTCCCTCTAGACTTCGCGTTTGTTCTAGGTTCCCAAGACGTGCTCGCCCGCCGGACCAGCCACACACGCCGTGCCTGACCTTGCCCCCGCCGGTGCCGCCGAACGTTCGCGCTATAATGCAACGCCTGCGCTCTTGGTTCTCCACATCGCGCCGCCCCTCCCGCCGCTCTCGCAAGTCCATTAAAGCAGCTTCAACGATGGCAGACCTCGCTTCCAAGATCAAAGGCACCGTGCTCACAGCCAAGGACGGCGACGCTTACACCGCCGCAATTCGCAGACACTCCGACCTTTCCATCCTTCCCGCCAGGCTTGTCGTCCAGCCTGCAGCGTACGAGGATATCCCTGCTGTGCTCGCATATGCGACCTCTCAGACGCCTCCACTCGAGATCGCCGTCAAGGGCGGCGGCGTACATTCCTCTACATGGGCAAGCTCCGACAGAGGCGTCGTCATCGACCTCTCGAAGCTCAATAGGGTCACGCTCGCTGAGGACAAACAATCCATTGCAGTCCAAGGCGGCGCGCTCTGGGGAGACGTGTATGAGGTCACAGCAAAGGCCCATGTCGATGTTGTCGGATCCCCGCTGTGGTTCGTCGGCGTCGGCGGCTTCACTCTGGGCGGCGGCTATGGCCCGCTGAGCGGGGAGCACGGTCTTGCAATCGACAACTTATTCAGCGCAACCGTAGTCCTTGCTGATGGCAGGATTGTGAAGGCAAGCAAAGACGAAGAGCCGGACCTGTTCTGGGCCATCCGCGGTTTGTCACACTCTCGCGCTCGCCGGGAACAGACCGTTCATAGACTTGCCGTACTTGACAGGCGGCGGTGGCCAATTCGGGATCGTTGTCGAGTTCGTATTCAAGACGCACCCTTACGCTGGCCCGTACGGATCGGGTATCATTGCGTATCCTGGGACAGAGTTCGAAAACGTCCTGCGCATCATACAGGTGACCGGATCCTCTCATCATTTGCATTAGCGACAGCGCACTGAACTCATGTGAACCTCTGCGTACAGGAGTGGAAAGCTACACATACCCCTGCTGAACGCTTTACTCTCAACTTCTCGCGCCCCGCACCCCATTTCAAGGTAAGCGGCCCACCTACCCCAAGCGTGTCCTAGGGGGCCACCTCTAAAATGCATGCACTCTAGCCCTCTATCGCGCTGCTTCCTACTGTCTTCCACGACACGGATGGTGCGCGTTCAAAAACAGTGCTCGCGCCCTTCCGCGAGGGGCCCATCAAGCCCGCATTCGAGAAGATAGCGACGGCGACAGAGTTCCTCACGCTGTCCCACGCGGCAGACGCGTCGCTAGCGTCTGCGCCACGGCGGCTTGCGATCCGCGGCACCTTCTTCTCCGACTTCTATCCTGAGCTCCTTGCTGCCGTCTGGGCCAAATGGGTTGCGTTCACGGACTCGAGCGAGGACGTCCGTGGCTGTGGTGTCCTCTGGGATCTTACCAGCCCCGCGAGGCTCGTCGAGGTCGGTGTTGACGAGACGGCCCTCAAAGTCCGCGAGCCTCACTACTGGATGGCAGTCCAGGGAAGGTATGATGTAACACCGCTCGCCCGAGGATCTGGGTTGCTGACACTGCATGTGTCATAGGTCTACGACGGACGCATCCGTGGCTGCCGCGCGGGCATTCGCGGCGGAGATTGTGCAACTCGTGCGCGAGAAGAACGCGGAGCTGTCTGGCCGAGACCTCGGCTGGTTCGTGAATATGTCTCAGGGGGACGAGAAGCCCGAGGACGTGTTCGGCGACCATCTGCCTCGCCTGCGCAGGATCAAGGCCAAGTACGACCCGAAGAAGGTTTGGAGCAAGGGCTTCGTGATTGAGCCTCTGTTCGAGTAGACAGCGAACAGGCCCGGGGCGCGCGTAAACCGAGCGCGGGCCACTCGGTGCTGACCTGAATGTATGTACGATATCGTCTTTTGGCTGTGTATTCTGTGGACGCGCCGGACCACTGCGCATTGTTATCAGGAACCTTCGCTCATATGTCACGCGAGAGGATTTGCGGGAAGTCGTCGGCGACGCGGTACATGACCTTCTTTGGTAAGTTCCCTCTTTCCTGCTTTTGCTTCCGATCGCCATTGCTGAGAGTACAACTGCTATTCCTAGCGTATTTCTCATGGGCTCCGTGTGGGCGCGCACAGATGTCAGGTCCATCAGCATAGACATCTTCTTCTCCGATGCACATCAGAGAAGCGTACTGCCCGACATTCCAGAGGCTTACCAGATAGGCCTGATTCACAGGCATCCATGAGCGAAAAGAGTACTCTGCAGGGGGGTCTACCGTCTCAATACGCTCTTTGCTAATGGTTAACAGGTATATAGATAAGCCGGATGCGTATTGGCGGTAATGCATTGATGCACTAAAAGGTCCAGAGAGGACTCTTTGTGGCGTGAGATGTTCTTCCCATCCACCGCCAAGGTCTACGACTCGGATCTGCGTTCCTGGAGAGTGCATGCCTTCGACCACGATCCATCACATCAGCGGGCCGAAGAGCAAACGTGCTGCTCGCTGCAGCATTGACCAGGCCTGCCACTTTGCGCCTCGCGCCCGGGCCTGCGCATTGGGCTGCCATCATGTCCGTGCCCTGCCACCCTTGGTATGTTATATAACATCCGTGGCATCTGCCATATGCCTCGACGTTCACCTCAAGTGCTTGGCGCGGCCCCGTCGTGCTCCCATTGCTCCTCTCTCCCCGTCCCTCGCCCCGTCTCTCACTCTCGCCGTCTGAGGCGACGTGAAGTTTGCCGAGCGGTGGCGTCCGGCGGAATGCAGGTGGACACCGCTGAGCTTGCGGGGCTCGCCGCCGAAGGCGTCTTATACGGTGAGTAGCTAATATTAATAGCCTGTCAGATTATCATCTGGCGTCGTTATGGCCCACTAACCCGACCCTACCTGATGTGGCTGACTCATTCCTGCAGGCATCTTGGTCTGCATGTCCTGCGTACGCGGACACGATCTACTCGAACGGCGGGCACGGTTCGCAGCGCAAGTGAACTGGCAGATGGTCCTCGCCGGGGTGTTACTCATTGTCCTCGCGACCGCGCGGTTCGCCGTCGACACTGCGAACATTTTCGCGGCGTTCATCCATCACGACCCGCGCGGAGCGCGTATCTCGTACCTCGACGACGTCACGCAGCCGCTCTTTGCCTCCCAATACAGCCTCCTAATCGCAATCCTTTTAGTCGGAAATTCATTCCAGGTGGGTGGCGATGCCTTATTCGTGCGACTGCCTGGATGTTCATCGCTACACTATGGATATAGAACTACCGATGCTGGATAATGTGGGATAAGAGCATTTGGAGTGTACTCCTTCCTGTTTGCCTCTCTTTTGCCAGTGCTGGTCAGTGCTCTTCCGAGCTTCACTGCGGCTCAGTGACTGATCGGGTATGGATCATAATGATGCAGCCGTCGGCTCCTACGCGACATGGGCGTACAACACTTCACACCAGGACATTCTCTCCACTGGGCGGTGGCTGAAGGCCTTCCTTGCTCTGAGTCTGGTCGCAAATGCATGCTCCTCCTGTAAGCCTACATTGCGATTGTCACATCCCGTCATCACGAATATGCACTGACAGTCCGCTCACAGTAACCCTCGCCATCCGCTTTTGGTCTACCTCCCGCCGTCACGTCGACTCCTCTGCGGGAACATCCCGCCTTCAATTAATACTGCGCAGCATCATCGAGAGCGGCACCCTCAACGCCGCATATCTCTTCGTTTACACCATGCTCCTTGCGTTCGACTCGTCGGGACTGCCGATCGTCTCTGAGATGGTGGGTGCATCCAATCCCGTGCGGAATGCCCTCAAACTGACTGGACTCCCGGACGCACCCCAGGCAGTCCCGTTCACGGGCGTAGTCTTCTCTATCGTCATTCTGCATGCAGGCAGGCGCCAACGTACCGCCGACTCCGTATACACACGACGGCCTGTGGTGACGGGACGCACCTCGTGGACGCACGCGAAGGGCTCCCGCGGCGAGCGCTCGACAACCGGTGCCAGCAGATCCACGATCACGGAGGACACCACCCAGGACATGCCGCTTGAGGTATATATGCAGAGGTCCAACAAGGCGGAGACGGTTGGCTCGAACGAGGAGATCGGCTCGCTACCGAGTATGGTCTTCAGCAACGAGCCATAGATTGTATCAAAGGTGCTGAGTCGGGCAGACGTACGGCTTAAGGGTCGTAAGGGAGCGTTAGGCCCCTTCGACCGACCTGTACCACCGTATACCCATGTACACTACTGTTGTAGATTGCAATCTGTTGTACAAGTCACCACGGAGCAACTGGCCCTTCTGCTATACCATCACCAAGCATCATACGGGGCTCATCAATGGGCGTCAATAGTGGATTAAGTAGATTGTAGAAGCCCCGGCGAAGCATATCGTAAGTCCGACACAGACCATTCTTCCCATCAGACACACAAGCCGTCGACAGCGCCGAGGAAGATTCCCTCATACGGCCCCAGGTGGTCGATGATGTCCCCCACGAAGACGTTCGGGACCGTCGCAATCGTACACTCCGCGTCCGTTGCATCGTCGTCGCCGGGGCAAGCGACCGCACTGTCGTCATCCAGTATGTGGATCTCGCCGTGCGGGTGCTGGAAGCCGAGGCCGCGGCCAGGTACGATCGGGATCGGATCCGACGCGTGGTTGATTCTCTTGAAGTCTGACACCTATGTGCACAGGACAAATCGTGTCAATGGAAAGTCCAGTAGTCTCGTAGCATGGGCTGGGACACACCTTGGAGTCAAAGTATGCCGCCCATGCGGGGTTGCCGACACGCGGGGTGCCGTAGGTCATGGCCTTGACATGCACGCTTGACGGGAGGTTGAGAGAGAAGAATAGACCGTCCAGTTCTGCGAGCGCACCGCCCAACGAATGTCCGATCTGGGGGAACATCTCGATGAACATCCGACAAAATGCACGAAATATAGAGCGTACGGTGAAGACGTTCGTGGCTCCGGTCGATTCGAGGAGGCTTTTGACATTCGTGAGGATGAGCGGCGCCACCTGTGCGTGCTGAGCCGCGAAGCCCGCGTGGACTTGAACATTCGAGGGCACTCCCGGGAACAGTGTCTCGTCCAAATTCGTCAATGGAATGTCTATATCAGTCAGGACGGCTAGGCTGCAGAAAATAAGCGAGTAGCGTCAAATCGCGGGTCGCTCGGCCGAGGACGAGGAGGGGGGGCGAACGTACAATTGAGTGGGGTCGGTACCCTGGTGAGCGACGACGACGGCGTGCTGACTTGGCCAGTACCCAACAAAATCTAGATCATGCTCAGGAAACTTACGACACAGCCCGTCCGATAATATCACTCACAGAACTGAGTGGCATCGCCGTCACCTCCGGTGAGCACTGGCTGGAAACCAGGAAGTTCGGAACAAGCCGCTGTAATGGAGACCCCCCAATTAGCTGTCACGGTATGGACATCGGACAAAGCACCGCAGGCGAGGACGAACCGCAAGTCCAGTCTCGGATCAAGGTGGGGGCGCAGTACGCCGCTCTGGCGAACTGCGTGAAGGGGGTGTAGCTCGAGAGCTCCGCGCTGCTCACATCGGAGACGGCGCGGGGCTGGTGGGCCGGAAGTGCCGCTGCGTGCAGGGAGAGAATGGCGGTGCAGACGGCAGAGGCGAGAGAGAAGAAGCGCGGCATGGCTAGCAATAAGTCTGCTCGCGGTCTTCCTGGCCAGGGAAGAGCAATGGTGCTGGAGACCGCCTAGCAGGGGGGCAAGAGGACACATTTATACGTGTCCCTTGGTCCGCTATTTCTGGTGTTCGCTCGGGCGAGCACAAGGCTTGCAGGCAATACTACTGAGCGTCAACGCTCTTTGCCTGTGCATCTGTGTGGACGACAGCTCGGACACGGAGCGCGACGAGAAGGACCCTCAGCTGACACGCACCATTCGGCCCCGGCAGCAAACGAGGCTCTTCTGGACGGGTGCGGGCAGGGCACCGGCCGTACTGGGACACCCTTGCAATGTGGCCGAGTGGACGCCAACAGGAATGGCCGGCACGCCCGCCGATGCTGATCGCAGCCGATTCGCTAGCCCGCTGCAATGTCAGAGGAAGCAGCGGCATGCACATGGCGACGTTGCGCTAACTGTGCCCGTGGACGGCCTGCCGTGGCATAGGTTGATGCAAGCGCATCGCCTGATGCAGCAATACGCATCACCTGCATATACCCCACGGGGCAGACGACGAATCGGTGCCATTGCGGGGTATGCGAGTGCACATAGCACTCTGATGGAACATGTCCTTCTGCGGCATAGTTTCAGAATACACAACGATCGACTGAGTATACCAAAGAACACTCACGGCAGCTTTGGGACCAGGGTCTGACCGGTACACGTGTTTTCCATTCGCCTGTGCACAGAATACAGACCAATGGGGTCAGCTGGCTGGCGGGCGGCACAACGTAAACTGTCATTCGACATTGAAGAGAAGCGGAAGAGTGTTTCCCAGGATGTGATAGACATGAAAAGAACACTTGCACGGAAGGCGTCGTTATCTACGGACAGAGACCCAAACCGAGACGACGCCCCTGCACCATCGCTACAGTCCATCCGATCCTCCTCGTCGCTGTCGTCTCTTTTGTTGCAAACGGTATAAATAGTCCTCTCGTGAATGGGGGCATGCACATCAACTCGTTACAGTCTGACGATGAGTTGCTTGACACCCGACATCCACAACCCGATGTCGTCGGTGAGCGAGCCGCGCGTGAGCAAGTCCATGTGGATAGCCATTGCCGACTCGCGGTCGCGAGCTTCCATCGCTGAAAGGCACAGCAGCCGAGGTGAGAAAGACCGGTAATGCATGCCAAAGCTGACGCGGCGTACCTCGTGTGAGCATTATGAGCTGTTCGCAGACAGGTTGCGACAAGGTTTCGCAGTTCAAGGCGTCGAACAACGGGTTGATCCGGCGTTCGAGATCATCCACAAGCCGTTTTTGCTGGGGCTGTGGAGGTAAAGGCTAAGTATGGGCGCAGGGCGTCAGGAACGACAGGCTACTCACAGGTGTGATCTGCTTCAATTGCTCTAGCTGGTTCGAGATGACCTGGTAGACCGGACGCAGGTGGTCGGGAATGTGGCTCCTGTCACCGGGGGCTGTACACCCTGTCAGTTACAAGGGTCGGGTGGCATAGAATGCTATACTTACGGTACTTGGGCGGCGGCGGACCGGGCTTTGCGCGAGCCGGGGCAGGCGCCGCTCCTCCAGGAGCACCGCCGCGCGGCGGGCCCTGTGGTGGAGCATTGCCAGGCGGGCCTGCGAGAGGTGGTCCTGCCAGACCGGGCCCAGGTTGCGGGGGCTGGAATTGCTGCTGTGCCTGGGGTGGCGGAGCATACGGACCCGAAGTCTGGGTCCCTGGGGGAGACACTGCACGTGCGAATCCAGGGGGAGGAGTTGCGCGAGCGTAAGGGCCAGAAGGACCCGCAGGACCCCCTTGGGGTGCGTATGGCGCATGCCCATGCGGCGGGGGCGGCGGGGTTTGACCCGGCACAGGGCCGCCTTGAGGCGCACCATAGGGACCCTGGGGAGGAGATCTTACCATGCCACCGGTTGGGCCAGGAGGGGGGCCCGAAGGCATCCGTTGGGGAGGAGGAGCGAAATGCTGCTGAGGGGGTCCTGGAGGACCGGAAGGTGGACGCGCATGGGGTGGATACGGGCCAGGGCCAGCGGGGCCCGGGGGAGGGGGTCCATGCTGAGCCTGTGGTGGGGGAGGAGGGCGTTGCTGTACGCTACCAGGACGAGGAGGCGGAGGGAGGTTAGTGGGCGGCTGCTGCCCGTACGGCGATGGCGAGGACGGAGACGGTGCGTTGGGGAAGGGCGAAGTGATGACACCGGCTTTCCCGCCGTTTGCGATCGCAGGTGTTCTCCTTTGAGGGACGGCAGGGGCATCGTTCCATCCGCCGCCGTTGTCGCGCCTTGGAGGTCCCTGAGGAGGGGGCGCGAGGGGGGGCGCAGACGGCGTAGCGTTGGCACCACGAGGGGGAGGGGGCGGCAGCACATTTGGCTGTTGGGGGAGGGCGTTCTGTGGTTGAGCAGGTGAGCGAGAGTAAGGGTTGTATGCACTGGGCCCCTGCTGGTAGGGTTGCGGGGGTTGTACTGCGGGGGCTGGCGGAGCATACGGATTTGAGCTCTGAGAGGCCACTTGTTGGACCGGGGGTGCATACGGCTCGTAAATGGACGAGGCTGTAGTCGACTGGCTGATGGGCTGCTGTTGAACGGGGGCATACCCGCCGTACGCATAGGCGTTGCTGGTCGAGGCGAGAGGCGCAACCTTGGTGGGAACAGCCGGACCAGGAGCAGCCAGCGAGGACGTGCGCACAGGAGGTTCACTGGCCGCCTTCAGCAACCGGTCCCTACCGACCGTGAAGTCGTATGGGGATCCCGCAGAACCGGTGTAGTCCGCAGGGACGAGCTTCAAGAACACTACGGCTTCCTTGACCAAGCCCTGAGCCGCGAGCAAGTCGGCGTACTCGAAGTAGCGATCGTACAGGCCGGACAACTTGTACGTGCGTACGCTTGAGTCGTCGACGGCGGCCTTGATGTTGAGATCGTCGTCCACGTAGTTGATAGCCTTGCGGAAGATCGTAACCTTCTCAATGAAGGACTGCAGAGCCAGAGCATGTGCCGTGTAGAGCGAGCCGTCAAGATGCTCTTGGTCGGTCACTAGGCGCTTCTCCTCTTCAGCGAGTTCCTCGATCCAGATGTTCACAAGGCGCTCCAGACGACCAGCAGCGAGGTAGGTCAAGGTAGCGTTGCGACGCAGTTCGGCTGCCTTCGACTCCGCATCGGGTACACCCGACGATTTGACGATGTTCGACTGGAACTCGAGACGCTGGCCGAGCTGCTCCGCCAAGCCCGAGAACTCGTCCTGACTCGCGAAAGTGCAGAGAACGACGAAGATTTCCTGCCACTCCTGCAAGTCGGCGTTCTGGACGATATCGTCGAGGTCGTTGGTGACGATAGACTGGAACAAACGCAGGTAGGGAAGCTGAGTAGTGCGACGCTCGAAATACGCCTTCTGAGTACGAGCGAGGAGCTCTTGTCCACCCTTGACAGCAAGGAGGATCGCGTCCGCAAAGCGATCGGACGACAAACACAAGGAAACAGCAGACTCAAAGTCGCCGAGAACGAGTGCCTTCGTGACCAGACGATCCGTCTCGGACTCGTCGCTAGGATAAATCCGGAAAGTGTTGTCCTTCAGGACTTCTGACGCGACCGAGGAGGGACGCGAGCCGATTGTCGCCGCCACGGAGGAATCCAGGGGGTAGTTATGGTGCGGGACCTGGATGGTGTCGTCCTCCGCGGTACGAGCGGTGCCGATGCTGCCGAAGAAGTCTGCCGCGGCGTCGCCTTGAGGCGTACCGATCAGGTCGTCACCGAACAGGCTGGGGGCGGTGGTGGTTGACTCGCCGTCGGCCTGGCGCGTAGTGCTCGTAGTGTCGGAAGCACCGCCCGCGCTCGCCTCGGAGGGGGTGGCTTCTGCCGCCAGAGAGGCGCTGTCGAGAGTCTCGTCTCCGCCCTCCTCGTCCTTCTCCTCGGGTGTAGCCTCGCGCTCGGGCTCGGCGAACGAAACCACGGGCTCATGGGCCTTGATGTCGGTCTCCGTGACGTCCTGCTCAATAGGCACGCTCGCCTTTGCTGCTGCTGCCTTCTTCAGGTTCGCGACAGCCTCGGCAACGCGAGCTGCTACCTCCTCCTTAGAGAACCCGAGTAGCGTAATCAGCTCATCTCTCGAGTTAGCCTTGAACAGGCTCAGCAAAGCCTTCCACGTAGCAGAGGATTCAGCGGTCGTCTTCTCCTCAGCAAGATCCTTCAAGCTGTCAGCTTCGACGGAGCTCTGCAACTTCTGTGCTCGCTCGACTATGGTGGCTTCCGTGACCACCTTGCGAATATGGACGACGCTGCTCTGATTCTTGCCTTGTGCGGAAGGCAGGTTCGAGACCGTGACAAGCTTGCCGCCGTACCCGAAGGAGTTTGACGTAGGACGACGGAGCCACTTCGGAGGATGCTTGAGCGACAAGGTTGCTTGGTTGGCTCTCGAGAAGCCGGGGGCCCCGAAGATGTCAGACGCATCGGTCTGGGGAACTGCGGCAGGCGCCTCCGCAGCCTCGTTTGTCGACTGTATGGAGTGAATGCCGATCGTCCCGTCGAAGAAGGCCGCGGCAAATAGGTCCGGGTTACGAGGGCACCACTGTACCTGGAAGGCCCAGTTGTCTGCAGAGGGGAGCTAATCACACACTTAGATGAATTCGTAGGGTTGACATGGTCAAACCGTACCTCGCCAATGATCTCTGAGGTCTGAGGGTTCCAGCAAAGCGCGCGGTTGTCCTTTCCGCAAGACAGAAGCAGGTCCGAGTCTTGCTTACACCACGAAAGCGAGAGTACGCCCTTCTCATGGCCTGTCAAGATCTTTTCACGCCTGTCAGCTTCACACTGAAAGCACTGTACACGGGACGACACACCTTCTCTGGAGCCCTGGCGTTACGAAGGTCCCAGACCATGATGACTGGTGAAGCGTCATCCTCGGACGAGGTGACAAGACGGGTGGCCTATGAATCGTAGCTGAGATATGTCACAAGCTTTGCAACACTGTAGAACTTACGTTGTCGGGATGCCACGCGACGTCACTCATGCCCCTACGACCGCCCATCGCGAAACCAGGGGCACCGAACCCTTGCATTCCACCAGCGAGGGTACCAGCCCCACCGCCATACGCCAGAGCAGCCACTTCACGCTTTCCCCTCAGATCCCACACGACCGTGTAGCCGGTGCTGCTAGACGCTGCAAGCGCGTACTGAACGTGATGGTTCCATGCCAAGGCAGTAATTTCGTCAAGCTTCGTGCTACGCGTGCCGGGCGAGTATGGCTTGCTTGGGTCTTTCAGGTCCCATACGTAGATCTGGCGACGCGTCAGCACGCGCAGCAAGGACATATGATATTACGCACCTCGCCATTGACTGCGCCGGACGAGAAGAGGTTCGTTTGAATCGGGTTGAAGTCCAAGCCGCGTACAGGACCAGTGTGCGTCTTGTTGCGAAGGATGAGGGATTCAGACGGGCTGTACGGCTCGTCAAACAACTGGAGACGCGTTTCTCCTTGCAAGTCAGACGTACTCGGCATTCGCAACAATCTTGGACGGATCCCAAATGTCCAACTCGCCATTCTCCATGCCCGCTACAATCACACCGCGAGGGCGGTCTCCATTCACGTAACCCCATGCTAGGCGGTTGAATCTACGCGCATAAGTTCACGCTATGTCTCACTCCGCGACCCGCCGCGTCCAACACACCTGGAAGTAGTCGTAACGGACGCCTTGGGGCCTACCTGCCCCTCGCCTCCGAGGTCAAACTGGTTCCGGTCGAGAAAGTCCGGAGCCCAGATCTCGAGTTGACCGTTGTTGCTGAAGGACTCGTCCAAGGCCCCCGCGACGGTGCCGGTCGCCAGCAACGGCAGCTCCGGGGAAGGCGACCATGCAAAGGTCGATGTCCGGTGGATTTCCTTGAGCTTCATGGGAGGGGGAAGAGGGAAAGGGTGTAATGCACAGAACCGCCTTAGCCGCCCGTAGTAGATGCGACACCGACGTGTCATCGCCCCGCACCAGACCCTCTGCCCAGTCTCCCGAACAGGCAGCACCTCACACGTCACCCACTGGCGCTGAAATGCAAGCAGCGGCTGGGTACGTTGTGTCTAGATTCTCTCAGACATGGCGGCGTTGAAGTGAGGTTACACAAGATACAATATTTTCTCCAACATAGCAGTAACGCAGATAAACACCACAGCATTCCCATCACAACTCTCCCCCAATCTCTCCCACATGATCACGGTTGAGCCTAGGGAGCTTGCTCCAGACGCCAGCCTGGAATTCCTACACATTTCGTATGAGCACTCTGTGCATCCCATGAAAAGTGAATGCCCTACCCCATCCCATGTGGCTTTAACAGTCGGATAGGCCCTGGCGTCTTCGATGTACTTCCTCAAGCGGGCGAACCTCGCGCTCTTGAAGGCCTCGTAGACCTTCAGACCCTCTTCCTTCGGGTACGAGCCCAAGTCGTTCTTCAAGAGCAAATCCAAGCACAGCAAGAACGGGACGACCGCAGAGTCCGCATTCGACCATTCCCCGATCGCGAACCCAGTCGCGGGCAGGCGCATCTGCACCGCGTCGAGCGCGTCGAGAAGTGTCTTGTCGGCGCCGTTCGACGGCTTGTACAGAAAGAAGAAGTCCCTGAGGCCTTCGAAACCCTTCGTCTCCCAGGTGTCGATGAAGAGGCGCGCTTGGGCGGCGAGCACGGGGTCCGCGGGGAGGAGGTGGGCCTCGGGGAAGAGGTCGTTGAGGAACTCCAGGATGACGAGCGACTCATTGATCTTCGCGGTACCTGGCGGCGTGACGGGATTCTCAGGTGGAGTCTTCTGGCCGTAGGTGATCGCAGGAACCTATATGGCCGCCGTACCATTAGTACGAGATGCGCAGTAGAATAGATGACTCGTGAGCGACTTACCTTCCCTGCGGAGTTGACCTTGGTTGCGTACCAGTCGGGCTTTGCAGAAAGGTCAATGATGAAGGACGTGGAGTCAGCCTTTGCCTGGTCGAGCGCAAGCTGAACCCGGTAGCAGTATGGGGAGAACTATGGAAGGCGGGATACCATGGTCAGTAAGACGGCCGTGTATTCAGTCTAGAGGGGAGTAACATACCACATGAGTGTAGAAGTTAATATGGCCGTTTTGAACCATTGTATCTTCGGCAATCTCGTGAGGCTGGCAGTAAAGGCAGTTCTGAGTCGACACTCCTGCCCCAGCCTTCGGCGACAGCTCTTATAGGTCATGCATCGACACATTGCCGCCGCCAGTGGGGCATTGAATCAGTATGACAAAACCAACACACATGTTCTCCAGCGATCCGAGCTGTCAAACTCAAAGAAGGGTTGCCTTGGACTGGGTTCGTCACTATCTCCGGTCTACGGAGGGCGCCCGCGCTTCCTCGTTGGTTTCACGGACGACTGCGTACGCCACAGAGGATTCCTCATGAGGCATAGAGACATAGCGGCCGCGAGTCATAGAACACAACCGCAGTGACGAGGGGTGTGGATAGAAGAAATCAGAGTCTTGGACAACAACTCGCACGCTGCTGGGATATATCCCGTATACGCGCTACGAACATCAAGAACCTTCAACGCAGCACCACTTGCATATCAACCCACATGGGGCAAGTATGACGGCCTAGAAGAGGTGTAGTCAGCGGAAGTCTATGTCCTTGCGGTTCAACATGGTCATGTCAAGAGACAGGTTTCCCATCAAGCCTCCCTTGTTACCGCCTTGATATAACAGAGCGGTGCACTCAGTGGCGTAGTCAGCAGGCGTTCCGCTCTATCAGACAGCATCGGTGGGAATCTTTCGTGGAAGAAACGTAAGAAGATCTTGTGCTTACTAAAGAAACTAGAAGCTACAGTACAAACAATACATGGACGCGAGGACACACTTGTCAAGCTTGATCCTGCTTTGGTTTGGAACTTGGAGTCCGTTCCCTGATCTTTGCCTTCTGCCTCGCGGCTTCTTCCTGCACCTTGATCCCCTCTTTCCGCCACTGCGCCTTCTCCCAGGCGTCATACTCATCCTTCGCATCAATCCATCGCTCTTGCACGTCTCGTACGTCCGAGCGTGGGCCCTTAATGGGGCCAGCGGCAGAGGTCATGAGAGAATACAGATTCGGCCGCTGGGTAGCCGGCAGATGGGAGGCATCCACGGTGTCAGGAGGCTGCCCTACCGTGGGCGGCGGCACGAACACACATCCCGTCGCCTTGTCAATGACGCGTGTGAGGTTCAGCATCGACTCCTTGTCCTGATCGGAGCGGACATAAGCGGAGGCTCAGTAAGCCGCAGTGGGGGGCGCGGCGGACGTACCTCCACAGCGAGCGTTTCGAAGCCCACGAGGCCGTAGTCCTCGATCAAGGAGCATATCTGCATGTTCAGCGCAGCGTACCGCGGGGACTGCTGATTGAGCAGGTTCTCAAGGTACGACAGGTCCTGCACTTCGGTGTAGAAATCAAGGTTGAAGTCTGCGGAAGGGACGTGAGTCGTGGCCGTAGTGCGACACGGAGATTGTGCCGATAGCGATCGCGAAGGCGAGAAGACAGGCACGCACCGAGGTCACCGTACTGCGTGATCAGGTCGACCTTGGAGAGGACGTTGACATGGGGCAGCTCGAGATGGAGCATGGCGCGGAGGGAAAGCATGAGGACGGACACGTACTTGGACGCGTCCGTGACGTAGTGTGCGTCGCAGAGGTGCACAGCAGCTAACTGGCCTGGCGGGGTCCCCGGTCAGCAAGACACTAGTGATCTGCGCACGTACATACCCGGAAGCCGCTTTTGGTCAGCTTGCGGATAATGTTCTTCACACTCGGGTGGTTGGTGCTCAGCTCGACTTGGCCTGGAAGGTCGAAGAGGACGTAGTCATCCTTGTCGAGCTCCTTCAGACGGTCCTCCAGCCAGTCGTAGTTTGCCTCGAGGTATTCCATGCAATACAGCATCCCCCCGTTCGGACCAAGCCCGAACTCGTTCATGACATCCTCCAGTTTGATGAGGGACGAGATATCGACAGCACAGGGGTATGGAATATTTTCATTGGCAGGATCGAGGTTTACAATGGAGATCGGCCGGTTGAGCGCGGTGAAAAGTTGGTGCTTGCCATGGCAGTATGTGGACTTTCCACTCCCTGGAGAACCGCAGACAACCTCGCCAAACGGCATTAGTAAGCAGAAGTGAGAATGTGGCGAGAATCTGAAGAGGTGTGTACAGCACAGACGGCCAAGCTCAAGGGTGTGGATGGAGAGAACGATGTGGAGTCAGTGAGGAATCCCTTAGCACGCGGGATAAGCGCCCGTGATATTCGCGAGCTACACGTGACGCAATTTAGCAGCGCGACGCGAATCCAAGACGCGCCGCCGCGTTCTCGCGTGCTGACAGGGTTGTTCTCAACCATCCGCAGTTCGTCCTCTGAGCACCCCTGCTGCTATTCCTTTCACACTGTGCATAACGGTCTCGGAGACAACGCAGACATGGCGAGGCGAAGCAGGGCGGTCTCGCAGACGCCGTCAATCATAGAGGACATGGAGGCCAAGGACGAGATAGCACGGGTAAGCGTCGCGATCAGATTGCCAGTCCGGTGCAGCACCCATAATGCACGCAAGTAGTTGGAGGAAGAGCAGCTGCAGATGGCCGTGCAACAGTCCCTACTATCTGCACGCCAACACCAGCGGAAGGACCAGGCGTCAAGCTCGGCCAGCCGCAACAACGTATCGAAGCCTCTGAACACTCAGTCCGCGCAGAAGCAAAGCGGCATTCCTGAGAATGGGCAGGCATCACAGAGGAATCTGGATACCATAGAACGCGAACTGAGGGATGCAAAAGCGCAAAGGGCGGAACTAGACGCTCTCATACGCGCGCTGGAAGGCGAGAAAGAAGAAATACTCCGCCAAATGCGTAGCGCGCAAACGAGGCATTCGGACATTGTAAAAGGCAAGGGCGTTGCAGGTCGCATAAACTATACCGAGGAATTCGACTGGACTCCCGCGCTCCGAGCCAAGATGAAGGCCGTCTTCGGATTCGATCGGTTCCGACTTTGTCAAGAAGGGTAAGCGTTCGTTCATATCATAAGGGTCTGCGATTTGACCCAACGTCGAATCAGGATATGCAACGCCAGCATGGACGGCAGAGACATTGTAGGCATCATGCCCACAGGTGCGGCGCCGGTGGATTTTCAACCCCTGTCGGATTCAGACTGAGAGACTGGTTCGTCAGGCGGAGGCAAATCTCTGGGATATCAGTTACCCGCGCTCATGGTGTCGGGATGCACTCTGGTGGTCTCCCCTCTACTTTCATTGATAACCGATCAAATACTGCACTTGAGAGAAGCTGGAGGTACGTGCGATTCGAGCCTTGTTTGACGAGTCGCTGATTACCCCATAGTGGATGCCGTCATGTTGACTGGGGCTACTTCCAAGGAGGAATCCGAGAGGATTTACCAGCGGCTGCAGGAGATGGCGTCCGGCGTAGCAAATGCGCCCGAAATCAAATTGTGTTACGTCACGGTATGCTCGGTAGTGCTTCATCGTACTGTCATTAACTGTAGTACCTTCCGACAGCCAGAAAAAATTGCCAAGAGCAATAGGCTTGTCTCTACTCTCGAAAAGTTATACAACGCCAATAAACTAGGTGAGTGTCGCTACAGAGAGAGTTGTGCGCAAGCCTCTTACGAGTCGTCTAGCACGTTTCGTGATTGACGAGGCCCACTGTGTCTCGCAACAGGGACATGATTTCCGGTATGAATCGCATTTGAACTCGAGAAGCGCTGACACTCAAGCGGTTGTTAGACCTGATTACCAGAGACTACATAGGCTTCGTCAGCTGTTCCCTGAAGTCCCCATACTGGCCTTGTCCGCGACCTGTCCACCCGCTGTGCTCGGCGACCTTCTTAAAACCTTGAAGATGGAGGGGCCAGTGAGCGGCACCGGTGCGTTATCACCTTATCCCGTGAACCACGGGAACTGAAATTCCGCTGCTTCAGCCGCCAAAGTCACGGGGACAGTACTATTCACCGCGCCGCTGTATCGTAAAAACCTCCACTACAGTGTAGTCTCTAAGCCAGCCAGTGCCCATGCGAGCATCCTTGCCATGCGCGACTATATTCTCGCCCATCACCCCAACGACACGGGAATCATCTATTGCCTTAGCAAGAAGGTATTGGCCGGTATATATGCAATTGTTAATCGTGCGTTGAGAAGCTTCATAGAATGCGGAACAAGTCGCAAAAACTCTGGAGGAGGAGAGCGACCGTCGGATACTCACTGGTGTTTATCATGCGGATATACCTGACGGGGTCAAGGAGGCGCTCCATAGGAGGTGGCGGAACGGGCAGGTTAAGGTTGTCTGTGCTACCATCGGTAGGTTCATGTTTAGACGTTTTCATGCAGTATGGGTGTTAAGGTTTTTCAGCATTTGGACTTGGCATCGACAAGGGCGACGTCCGATTCGTTCTACATCACACAGTATGTGCATCTTCATTTCGTGTTCCTAGCAGTCTTGCTCACCTATCCGCTAGCTCTCTGTATGCCCTCCACAAAGTCATCATAGAGACATGTCTGACGACATATTAGAAATCTCTGGACGGGTATTACCAGGAATCTGGGCGTGCCGGCCGCGATGGTAAGGACGCGGACTGCGTCTTGTACTACCGACCTCAGGATGCGACACGCATCAGTTCTCTTACATGCGGCGAGCACAATAGCCAAGAGCATGGTGGATAGTAATCCTTGCTATACTGATTGGCAGTACTGACAAATATGCGTCCCAGTACTGGCAATGCTCGACTTTGCCAGCGACCTCGAAGAGTGTCGCAAAATCCAATTCGCCCGGTGAGTTTCATGCCCTTATTCTCTCCCCGCGCGCGACAGAACTCATTCACGTTCAGCTACTTCTCGAAGTCTTCCCACCTCTCACTTAACTCCTGGAGCACCGCCGACGAAGACGCACTCACCCGCTGCGGGCACTGCGACAACTGCACGCGCCCACCCGAGCACGTCGACCGGCGTGACGCGCGCGTCCCCGCCTGGCAGCTCCTGCGCATCGTCGCCGCCGCAGCCCGAGGGAAGCAGCAACTCACGATCGCGCAACTGTGCAAACTCGCGCGGGGCCTGCGTGTGGCCGGCGCGGGCGACTCCGCGGAGGGCGACGGGGCGAAGGGCAGAGGCAGAGGCAGAGGCAGAGGCAGGCGCGCTGCGCAGGAGAAGGAGAGTGTAGACGTGCAGGAGGTCGCGGGGGGCAAGGTCGAGCTCTCGGAAGAGGTACGCAGCCGCTCAGCTTCACACTCCCGGTCCAGGTTCGACGTTCGGGTCCAGGGTCAACCTGCGTCCCGCGCGCCTCGTTTTCCTTGCTTCTTGCCCTGGCGCGTCGTTCCTGCTGACTGACACTGACGCTGTGTTGTTATCCACAGCAAACGGAGGCGCTCTGCGTACGCCTCCTCGTCGAGGGCTTCCTCAAGATGTCCTTCTCGCCCACGGCGTATAGCGTGAACGTGTACATGCAGCCCGCGGACAAGGCCGCACTGTTCACCCGCTTCACCCGTGAACAGATCGAGCAGGGTCAGGGGCCGGCATTCAAATGTCTATTCCTGACAAAGGCCTCAAAGCGTAAGAGCACCGCTGTCTCTGCGAAGAAGGACGAGAAGACCGCCAGTTCCGCGAAGGGCAAGAAGGTCGCCGCCCGCGCGGCGCAGCCCGCCTCGGGGAGCAGCGGTTCCCGGCGAAAGAGGAAACGCGACCTCAGCGAGAGCCCAGGCGAAGACTTGGGTGACGATGACGACGACATCGAAGAGCGTGGCCAGAGCGCCTACGACGATGAGAGCTTGCAGGACTTCGTCGTCCGAGACTCCGAGGTAGGCTCGGGCTCGGATGCGGACTGGGAGGAGCATGACATGGACTGGAGCACGACGCTGCGGGAGGGGAAGCGTGCGGCAGCAGCGCGGCCCGCGGCCAAACGGCCACGCCAGAGCCGCGCTCCGGCTGCCTCAAGTTCGAGCAGGGGAGGCCCGTGGGGCGAGGTGATAGAGTTGTCGTCAGACTAGCCTCTCGGGATACCTGGGTATCGGGTCGCAGTGTGTATCGGTGGTCGGAAAGCTGTATCATAGCATTGCTATAGCATAGCATGTATCCCTAGTAGTTCTACATTGGCATAAGTTACATCGGGGGACGCCGTCTCCGGGTGGACGCGTGAAGTAGAATAGTAGTGCACGGTCGTCCCCCTACAGTGTCGTGTGAGCAAGTACAATAGCATAAACCGCCGCAGGCGGGGGTTAGTGTATCTCGTGAAGTCGTGATATTGTCGTGAACGGGGGTGAGGAACATTAGGCCCCTCTGACGAATAAGGATAAAGGAATACCAAGAAAGAGGAGCGAGGAGGTGACTGTTTAAACGGTGCCCTTGGATTGCTTCAGGGCGGAGCGGAGGGGGCGTTTGGGGACGAGACGGTGCTGCATGTCGATGCGGACACCCTCTTCGTTCATCCAGCCGACGTTGGGCTCGGGATAGTGCTGCAGGGGAGAATGAGTGAGACAAATCCCTCAACGAAAACGGTAGAAGTAGGTACTTACTGCCAGGTCGGGAGGGTATTCCTGGCCCGGGTCGGGCGACTTGAACTGCCCGTCGTTCGTCCAGAGCTGGTCCCTGTACGCGCCACAGATTGTGAGTTCCTGAGTGGCACATCACCTGTGAGTGCACTTACCCCCTGCGGTTGAACCAGCCTTTCCTGCGCTGCTCGAACGGCACAGGAGACGGACAGACAAGGTTTTCCGTCCAACGGACGGTCCGCTTGGCGGCGGAAACGACGACGACGCCGTCGGTTTGCGTGAGTCCCCCTTGCCCGGGCGCGGGCTGGGAGTTCCTCCGCTGCGGGGAAGAGGATGAAGGCGGGGAAGGCGCGGGCACGGCCGCGGGGGCGGTCTGACTCCTGACGGGCGCTTCGTGCGGGCGCATGCTCGCTGTGCGCGCGAGCTGCGTCGGCGACCCCGACGACGACGTTGGCATCTGCGTTTGTGCGGGCGGTGGCGGCGGGGGCTGCGCGCGCGGCGCCGAGGGCGCGGGGGGCGATGACGCGAGGGTAGCCGCGCGAGGTGGAGATTGTCCGGCAGGCCCAGGGTGTTGGGTGGCATCAGGTGGCGTAGCAACAGCGCCATACAGTCCAGGGGGCGCGCGGGGATGAGGGGGATCGTCACGATCCGTCCGGGCGAGCTGTATGGGCACCCCGCGCGACGCTGCCCTGTCGATGGACTCCCGCCGAGTGCGCGTCCCGCTTGGAGGGGGTATCACGCGCTGCTGGTCAGAGGAGTCGCGCCGGAAGGGCGTGGCACTGCGCGCCGCAGAGTGCGCGATGCTCGAAGACATGGCCCATTGCGAAGCCCCCAGCATGTCGACGACCATGTTGTCCGCGGGGTTTTCGGAGAAGAGGGTGTCGCTATCGCTGTCGGAAAGGCTGTCGAGATTGGAGAATTGGATGGGGTGGACGGCGTGCGAGATGCTCGTGGTGCGGGTGCGGTAGCTTTCGGTGCGCGCGAGGCCCTGCGGGATGCCGGGGCGCGCGGGGGCGGCGTTGTCGCGCGTCGAGCTTGAGCGGGTCGGAGGGGGAGGAGGGAGAGGAGGAGCGGTGATCGCGAGCGGCGGACGAGCGAGGGAATGCACAGCACCGCCACCCGCCGTGATGGCGCCCCGCCCCGCGAGATTGGTGCCGTACAGCGTCGACTCCAGTGTTTCCGTGCTGCTGCTCGCCCGCGTCGACGAGATCTCCAGCCGCGCCAGCGCCAGCTCCGTCTCCGGGAACAGCTCTGAATCTGAGCTCGAGTCCGATGAGGGCGAGCTCGACAGGCCGTCGTCGGTGGAGATGATAGAGCGCTCGTAGATGTACATGTCGTTTCCCGGACTCGGATGGATGAGATAGCCCTTGAGCTTCGAGTGCTTGGTGTCGACCGGCCATGGCTGGCTCGCGGGTTGCTGGACATGGACGAGGCGACGGTCTTGGGAGAGGGGCAGAGGGGGTTGTTTCCTTTCGGGCTCGTTATGGGGTGCTTGGTAGCTTTGCTGTCGATTCCACAGCCCACCGCCGTTGCTCGGGACTCGCGCCTGCGCGGGGTCATACTTAGCGGGAGCCGGCGGCAGCGGTTGGGCCGGCTGGGAAGTTGTGAGGGCGTTCTTGAAGACGTGCACTGAAAGTCCGCGAGACATGTCGGGCAGGAACTGTACAGAGCGGCGCGGAGGCTGGTCAGTCTGAGGAGGATCTCAGCTCTGAGGGGGAGTGAAGGGGCAGACATACCCTTGCAGGGCCAGTGCGGGTATTACGCCCAGAGCCTTTATGGTCGAATCCGAGAGAAGAGAGCATCGTGTGCGTGGGCGGCCGGTGCAAGCGAAGCCAGACGGGGATCCAGCGCAGACGACCAACTTATAACACGGTCTAGGCAATCTCGCCCTCCGCTGTGAACGCGAAGCGCGTTCCCATACACGAGTAATCCATTTGGAGAACATGCGGGCGAGCAGCTCGCGCGGCCGGGCACGCGTCCGTCAGGCCCTGCGACGCGAGAAGATCGGGGCATGTGAAGGTAAGGGCGAGTAAGTACAGTCCGCTATCCTCTGTAAGCCCCTTACTGCACTCCATACAGCGCATCATCCGTTCAGCCTATGGAACACATTTGAACGGTGACGTACGCTTGACTTATCGCCCCTTCTTATGAACGCGGGAAGATGAACGCGAGAAGAGAGCCAAACCGAGTGCAGACGATCTGGCAGGGTGAGCGTCGCATGGTCAATAGGCTCACCAACGTTCGCGGCCGTGCCCGGGGCGGTTCAGACGCGTTGCCGAGGAGCAGTATCGTCGCAGTACGGTAGCACGACGAGAACATGAGGTCCGAGCCGCTCACGAGAACCCACTGATCCGGAGGAAGTCGCACCTCAGACGCGCAGCCAAAACATGCGGAAGACGCTCCGGCGGCCTCCTGTCTCGCGCGGAAGGTCAGTCAAACAGCATTCACATAGCGCTCTAAGAGATACAGCAGCGAAGCGGACGCGCATATGTACACAGCAGCGGATCACCATGCCCCGACTAGGGATGCCCAGTCCTTGAGAACCGTCGCGCGGTCGGTGCCGATCTGGCGGGTGACTTCGTTCTGGCGGGCGATGGGCAGGTCCTCAAAGGTCGCTAGGAGGTTCCCGTCCAAGATGCCCTTTGATAGTGGCCTCGAGACATACTCGTTCCGCACCATGCTGTTTCATACATCAGCCACTTTGCTGTGCCTGCAGATGCGGTAGAGCCACCCACCGGAATGCCTTAGGGTTCAAAGCCGCCACATGCTGCACAGTGCGGATCAGCTGGCCTTGAAGGAGGTGGAGGCGCTTCGAAGCAGCCTCGTCCACGTAGGTGAGCGTGCTCAGCGAGCCGTCCACCGAACCTAAAAGACCCGTCAGCCCGAGCCGCAAACGTAAGTTCCGGATGCTACGGACCACAAACGAGACGCGCTTGCGGGATTTCCGGGTCCCCATTCTTCGGCCGTCGGGCCACTAGTAGCGAACTCCTATACTCGGACTGCCCGTGGAATTCAGTACGCCGGAGCAAATGCTGCCCACTCTTTGACTCCGGGTCTAAAAAGAGGAGGTCATTCCGGAGTAATAGCCCGGAGAAGAACGTGGGACTCACCATGAGGATCGTAAGCGTACAGTCTGACGATACCCTCCTCATCACATGTGACAATAGACAAATGGCCGTCGGCGAAGAACAAGTCGGCCCTAGTGATGCAGCAGTGTTGTGGGTCTTTGCCGAGTATCACGAGCTTGTACGGATCCTCCTGCGGGTTGCGGAGAAGGTAAATGCAGGACCAATGACAATCGAGAGCGACCGACGCACCTGGAACGCAATGAACCAGACGCTCTTCACAGCGTCGCCAATCACGAGTAGGTTCTTGACGGCGCGCAAGGAGGTAACATACACGCCGACGTCGAGGAAGGCCACGCCAACCAGTCGTTCATCGAGGTCGAACGCGCGGACAAAGATCTAGAAGTGGCAACTTGTTAGACGGGGCCGACTCCCAGGTGTATGAAGGCACGTCAACGCACCTTCTGACCCATGGACGAGACGAGGTACCCGTTCATTCCGCAGAGGAAAGAGACAGGCCCCTTTGCGTCGTCGCGGCAAAGCAGCTTCAGTCGCCACCAACGCTTGACGTTCGTGCTCGGGTCTGGCACCACCTCGACGATCTCGAAAATGTACACCTGCGGCGGCTCAGTCAGCAGCAGGTCTCCAGCGAGACCGCGGAGCATCACGCACAGCGCCTTTGACCGCGAGATCCTCGCCTCGATTGATCGAGGTGCCTACGGCTATGAAGTCCTTCATACCGGACTCGGTACTCAAGGTCTCGAGTGGAACCGACACGATGCAGTTCACAAACTCGTTCGGCGCGAACTCGTACCTATGCGACACGACCGTCAGTGGCATATACCGCACACGGTCTTGGCACGACTGACCCGTCCATTGTGATCCAGCCATCTGGAGAGATAAGCTCCAGGGTCGAGCACTCGCATAGGGGGAAGGAGATGTTGGGGCCTGAGGAGACATCACGATCGTTAGCGGCCTGCAGGAGGGAGATAACAGACTTTATAGCTCACTATCTGGCTCCCAGACGATGTTCCCATCCTCGTCATATGACGCAAACCGGTTCTGGAAAGAGGACGCGGCGACGATTAATGAGGTGGAGGCATCATACACGACGTTGGAGTATGGCCGTGAGCGTGGGACGGAGCGCGCAGGGAGATGGCCGTCTAGCTGAACGTCAGGGATCCATTCTACCAGACTGGGGCCCTGTAACGCCAGGAAGTAAGTTCCGGAAAGAGCGCACCGCATTCAAACCACCATACCTCCTCTGAATACAACAGGAAGTCGCCGCGGGATTCCCAAAGGGAGGAAGTGGTGAACGCGTGCACGACGTTGTGGCCCGAAGGGAACATTCTCACGCCTCCCTTGTCGGTGGAGAGAATCCAGCATGGCCGATCGCCCGTGAAGAACACTCCCGAAAACGTCTGGCCAGGAGCAGGAGACGTAACGAAGGGCAACAGCAGGCGCGAGATGCGCTTCTGCTCGGCTAGCACTGACTTCTGCTCCTCCTCCGTGTGCTGGATGTCGAAAGCCTTGGACATCACCTTCACGAACTTCACCGTGAGCGTCAGAGAGCGGGTAGAGGGGAGCGGCTCAGCAGGCGGCGGTGTGGCAACTGCCTCGTAGATCGCCATTTGCCCTGAGCGCAGTAGGACCTAGAGCAGATCATGATGAGGCTTGGCCGCACCCTGCAAGGGACAGGGCAACATACAATGAGATGCGGGCGTGGCCGCGACTCCCCAAGCGGCGCAATGACGATCTGGTCAATGTCGAGCTCCTGCGGCTTCCTTGGTGGATCTTGTGGCAGGGAGAGTGCAGGAGGGTCGAGCGAATCTGTGAGCACAGGATCGAGAGTCGCAAGCAGCGTTGTGGAAAACGCCAGTGTGAGCTTTGGGAGAGTCCAAATCTGCGTGCCGTGGTGAGCCTTCATACTAGAATGATAATGGGCGACAACTGTACCTCGACCACGCCTTGCGGACGGACAAGGATCAACCATTGGCTCTTGCTCCCTGCGTTCATTGCTCCTTGCAACGTCGACGTTACATTCTCTGCCGGCGCTTGTTCGTTCACGAATGTCTGGAAGAGGCCACTCGTATCCGTATAGAAACAGCCAGCGATATATCGTGATGCCTGGTCGAACTCATCAGGAGTGCAGAAACACAAGAAAAGCGCAGACTCGACCTTGTCACCCATAGGAGACATGTCCTTTCGTCTGGTTTTCCCTCGCTCGATCTCCCCGATGAACAGACCTATCGTGTCGTCCTCGCGGATGATGAGCACGAACGGGTCACATATGCTACAGGACCGGATCTTTGGACGTGGTGTGTTGCCCTCCAAGTCTTTGATAACCTGACGCTCGGTACCGTCTGGATGCAGACGGTCAGCAGACCTTCCGCACACGTCTGATTTGCACGCACCAGGTTCAAGCACTCGTATTGAATTCGTGACATTATACAAAATGTGCAGGATAGCCGTCCCTTGGAAGAAGGGCGCTGCCCCCAATGTCGTCCCTGGTATGCGGGTGGTGATCGTGATGTCTGAGTGTGCTGAGCGCGTAGCAATCTGGTCAGGTAACATCAGCCACTCTCCCGCATCCGCCCTTATAACAATCACGCACTCGAGAAAGACCAGGAGAGGGATTCGCATCGGTGCTGATGATGATGGAGTCGTTTTCGGCACGGTAGGGGTTGGCGGGGCGTTCGAAGGTACTGCCGCTGACCTTGACCGGTTGGCGAACAGCTAATGACCACATCCCTCGACCACCCCCGATGGCGTGCAGCTTGCGTTTGGACCGGGTGGGCATATCCCTCTGTATGTATGCGCTCATTATTGCTTGAACCCGGATATGGAGGCAGAATACCTGCCTGGAAGAGATGGAAGCCGCCCAACTCTCCTGAGCCCGTTGCAGTGATGAGTTCGGGTACAACCCGGTCCTGTACGGTGGCTCAGCACCTCGAGCTCAGAACATACAGCAGTTTTGACGTACCCCATTCCTCGCTAAACCGAAAGCCATGTCTGATATGGGGCCGTATGCAGGTATGGCATCGCACAGCGAGAGGCGAACGACCGTGCGCGTTCTAACGGAGTCCACGGCCCCATTGGCGGTTCCATTCGCTGCAGGCTGTTCCGCCTTGCTTGAGGGGCCGTACAAATCTATTGAGGATGCTCTTAGGGGCTGCAGGCATGTATGGGACGTGCAACTCACCTTCGTCGTCATCCAGGTCCATCGTATCCGTCGGTGCAACGACGGTCGCAGGACCAGCATCCATGTCCACGTCCTCCTCCTTGATCTCTTCCTCGACGTGCGCGGTTCGGAGGAGTACAGAAGGGCCCACCATGCTTCCAACAAAGAGGTAGTCATCCTCGACCCTCTTCACGACAGCTGGAATGGTAGTGCGAGCAAGCGCATCGGACATAGAGAGGCGCGACACAGCCTTCCCGTCGAGTATGAGCTCCACAGGATGGACTGTACCATCCTTGAGAATAACGAAAAGCGTCTTGTCATCCACAAACGTGAATCTCGATCCCTCTAACTGCAGGTCGCGTGACTGCTCTTGAGGCGTCAGTGTCGGCATGGGTAGGTCGCTCACCCGAGGCGGCCAACCATTCACAGGTAGGATTACGCGTCTGGAGGCCTGGTCGACGAAAATTATGGCGTTGCTCGCGAGGATGACGACACCCCCGGTCGCGGTGGAACATGGCGTGAGAGAGAAGCAGTCGTAGGGGAGTCCGTCAACAGCAGTGATGACAGGGTAGTTGTTGGTGACCAAGTCAAGGGTAAAGATGTACAAGCCGACGGTGTCCTTGTACTCTTTGAGACGCCTGAACCGTATGTCAGCCCATTTCCAGCATGGCGCATCGGGGAACATACCCAGTCCATGTCTGCTGGTACTGGCAAAGCACTGCAATGGTCGGGTTGTTGAAGCCGGGTAGGAAAGCAAAGTCGATCACGTTTCGAATCCGTTTGTCAACGTCGTTGGCGAGGTCAAGAATGAAACTGGGAGAGTAGGGCACATCCCGAGCCTGACTAGACTCCTGTTCCATCAAGTCAAGTTCAGCTTGGCTCTGATAGAATGGCAGGATGGCCAGAGCGTCTTTTGGTAGTGACAGTGCAGCGCATCGAGAGAGTGGGTCAACTCGGAGGTCTGCGCGGAAGAGGGGCGAGTCGAGGGCCATCTGCGCAAGTACAGTTGAGCGCTGCGACCCTAGGAATGGTATATAGTGACATACCAGCTGCGGCGCTCGCTCATATGTGTGAATGGAGACGGTCAGAACGTCGTGGATTGCGTCCGACCATTCCAATAGAGCAATCTATAGTATAGCAAGAGTGAGATAGGTTCACAGGAGCTCCGGGGTTCCTGCGTACCTTCGCGTCCTTGAAGGAGACCAGTAGACGGTCAAGCTTGTCTTCCAAAGAGTGCACCGTACGGACGGCCTCCATCCCTGTGACAATGCCATGCAGACGGTGTTCACGGACGAGGTAGAACTTGTTGACTGTTGCGGGGTGGGCAACACCATTCTGACCGGTAGACTAGAAGACCGCAAATACGAACGGAGGTCAGCCCAATGCCTCAAGATGACCACACGCGCAACCGAGAGGGCACATGAATCTCATTGACGACCTGTGATAGTTCGACAAAAAGTGGGTACCCGCATTCACCTTGACCGTGCCCATGTTCACGAAGCCTTCCCCCGACGCGTCCATCTCGACCTCACCCTCCACCGCCTCCGTCCCCTTCCGCACGCTGGCGCGCCTGTCTCTTTCATCCTCCTTGTGCGGAGAGATGGGTGCAGGCTCTTCTCGGACCTCGAAGATGCGAAGAAGGTTGGAGCGCGCGACGACCACATTGAAAAGCGTCCGGCCACTTTGCGAGGTCGAGGGTCCGGAGTCGGAAAGGGTCGAGGGCGTGAACTTGAGACATGCTGCAAATTCGACGCCGCTGGGCGGTAGAATCTCTTGTCGGAGGGCTTGCATGGTCTATACCTGACCCTGTTCAATGCAGCGCATATATGAACGGTACCAAGCCCTGGCTGAGTTGTGGTGGTGGTTCGCCGTCTGGCGTCGCTGAAGCTATTTAGCGCTCATCCGCCGTATCTGGTCTAGGTCCTTTTTGACGCTTGGACCACGTGGGAAGTATACTGAACGCCGGGCGCCAATGCAGTTCGCATGCTCTCAACCTTTGCTCACAGACAACACATTCAGATCCTGTGTTGATGCACCCTCCTGCTGAAGTGGGCTCAACGCTCCTTCTCGCGTACTGTGTGTATAGGTATTTGTCTCTGTGCCTTCTTGGAAAGCAAGCATACAGCATGGGGGACGTACGTCTTCTTCGTTGTGCTTTCCACTGGTTTGGACATTAGCGTAAGTATGCGACATACCAAGCCACAAGTATGATATTGAGGCTGTCTTCGTCATCTCCATTGCCTCCGTACAGTTCCGTGTGCTGAGTAAGACCAGAATATATGCAATTCAGAGCGCTACTTAGGCTCTAGCTAGGCATCTGGGAACGCGCTCACAGCCTCCACCACCCATCCCCTTCGCAAGACCTCGCGTTTCAGATATACCGACTACCAACCTCCTCGAGCCATTCTCCAGTACTCCAAACCCCCTGATCCTGGTGTGACGAGTGGTGCCTCCTGTTAGAATAGGCATTCGAGCTAATGCTATGACCTCAAGCATTTACACCCGGGGGACTCACATTTTGACCCACTCGTCTCCCAAGCATCGTCCTTTTCGACACCTCCGATCCCCGATATGTCGGTATTTGCCCACCGATATTTGCGGAACCCGTCTTACTTACCGGGGCACTGATCAGTCAGCACGATAAGATCTCGCACTTATGGTAGGTCGGGTGGTCGATGACACCATCCCCTCCCACAACTCGATCATCGTTCTCAACCGTACCCTTGGAGGCACTCTATATAAGGCCTGGTCAGGCGGCCATAGCCCTCAGAGCCCTGTCTTCTGCCATACCACGAGTAACAAACATGCCCGAGAGAATCACCCTCTATTCCGCCAAGGTCAGCACTTGCGAGGGGCTCTGAGCGGTTTGTGGCTGACTCCCCCCATACAGATCTGTCCCTTCGCGCAGAGGGTAGGAACCCCATATCCATGGATAGTATTCTGGCTTAAGTTTACATTGGGTGATAGACAGAGATTGCACTCGCAGAAGCCAAGGCGCAGTACACTCGCTACGAGATCGACCTACAGAACAAGCCTGAATGGTACGCCCCCAAGGTGAACCCAGCTAGCAAGGTTCGCGATCGCCCAAACAGTGTTCTGTCAGCCAGTACTGAGAGCGTCTCTTCCGCAGGTTCCCGCCATCGCCTACGGCGGCCCAGAAGTGCCCCCGGACCAGCCCTCGCCCGAGTCCGTGAAGCTCGCCGAGTCCCTCGTCCTCGTCGAGTTCGTCGCCGACCTCTTCCCGGACGCCGGCATCCTGCCGAAAGACGCCGTGAAGCGCGCGCAGGCGCGCTTCTTCATCGAGGCCGTCTCGAGCAAGTTCATCCCGTCCTGGTACGCGTTCTTCCTCCGCGGCGCGCCCGTCGAGGACTTCTACGCCGCGCTTGAGTACGTCCAGTCCCTCCTCCCCGCGCAGGGCTTCGCCATCGGCGAGTTCTCCGCGGCGGACATCGCGATCGCGCCCTTCGCTGCGCGTACCCGCATCTCGCTCTTGAACGAGCTCGGAAAGTACCCCGAGGGCACTGGCAAGAAGGTCTGGGAGACCGCCACCACGGGCAAGTTCGCGCGGTTTGGCAAGTACGTGGACGACTTGTTCGCGCGCGAAAGTTTCAAGGAGACCTTCGACGAGGTATGTGCACTAGAGGCGTTCCGTGTCGGTGTCGCGGTCTGACCAGTTCCCGACAGGCGTACGTTACGGAGGCGTTCAAGAAGCGCTTCGAGAACCTCCGCAGCCAGTGAACACGTCGTACCTACAGTGGCACGATTGCTGGAATTAAGGGTGGTCTTGCAAATGGAACGGATGTATGATAGCAAATGGGAATACCCTGCGGAGGCTACGACCAAGGGCGTCTTGTCTTCCACGGCCAACTTGAACCCAATTCCACCCGCGAAACCAGACATCAAAAACCCGAAGTGCATTGCGAACTCGTGAGTATAGTTGATACACTCGAACCAGTCGAAAAGAGCGACTACATATGTACGGTAGGATGTATGTATGGGTAGTATACGTATCTGTGTGCGCGCGAGGACGCAATAAGGAGGGTGTGGTCTGAGCATTCTATGGGCGATGCCGCGCTCAGAAGTATGTACAGTGCCGCCACGAACGAACGCGCACGGATTACCAGTCGGTGTGAACGAGCAGAAGGAGGCCAGGAAAGGGTGTGGAGGAGAATATACAAGGAAGACGAGACGAAAACCGGGTCCGGATAGATATCGAACGAAGGCTACAAATGGAGACGAGACGGAGAGGAAGAACGCGAATGCGAATGGTTTGATAAAAATATACGTGCATGTGATGATGCGAGGTAGTTTGCAGGGGATGTGTACGATGCAAGGAGCGGTGGAGGCGAGCTATGGATACAGCAGCGAGAGCAGAGCACAGGCGGGGAAAGTCATGAGGGGTCGTGAGTATTTCAGATCCAGATCCAAAGAAGACTCGAAAAAGACAGGGGCGATTAGGCGGCGTGTGCGAGGAGCGCCATCGGGATGGGCTTGCGCTTCAGGCCGGAGCTAGTCGTGCTCTCGCCGCTGTCGCTCGCGCTGCTCTCGCTCATGCGAGAGGCGCGGCTGTCGCGGCGTGTCAGTCCGCGGTCGGAGTCGACCGAGCGCTTCGCACCGTGGCCGCTCTTGACAGCGTTCTTGCGCTGAAGGGGGCTTGGGGAGTGTGACGAGGTCTGGGCCGGCTTGCTCTTCGCCTTCTTCGTAGGGGAGAGGGTGAAGCGCGGAAGCCAGGATGTGGCGGAGTGCGCCTGTCCTTCGACCAGCGAACCCAGGGTGGACGACGACCAGCGAGAGCGCAAAGGGCGCTCGGAAGGAACGAGAGAGATGTTGGAAGGAGAGCGACGCATGTTGGTGTTCTCGAGCGCAGCAGACGCCTCTTCGCGATGGCTGAGGACCTGGCTGACATCCACCTCAAAATCGAACGAAGAGAGAGGGGAAGTCGGGGGCGAGTTGTCAGTCATCTGCGAGTACACGCTGACGCTCTGAGGGGTAGAAGGCCACATATGCGAAGTGAGGTCGGGGCTGACGGTGAGCTCGACCGGGCTCTCATCCGCCATATCATTGATGTCAGCTGGGACGGCGAAGCGAGGTGGAGGGCGGAGAGCCGAAGGTGTGGTCACAATAAACTGGCTGCTAGGGGTAGGAGGCATCGACTCTGCGGAAAGGAAGCCGTCCTGAGGGACAGTGAGTTCGGTGCCAAAGAAGCCAGCACCGAGCGCGGCGTTGGCAAGCTCGGCAAGGAGCTCCTCGGTGGCCTGTTCCATAGCAGTCGTCGGGGACTTGGGCACCGGCGGCGGCGGAGGGGGACGGCTGGGGACCATGTAAGAGCGCCTCCGCAGGGGAAAAGTCGGATCAAGTTGAGCGCTGGGACCCTGCGCCGAGCTCTCCTGGATGGCGATGCGAGGAACAATAGGGAGAGGCTTGCCGCTCCGGCTCTTATCCGCCCCGGCCTGCTTCCTCGGGAGGGGCAGAACGGAGTCTGGGCGCGGGCGCACATCCATCGAAGCCTCGACGGGCGTCGTCGGGAACGTGGGGGGAAGCGGTGTGGAGAGCGTCACAACCTCGCTGACTTCGCGCGCAATCATCTCGAGCTCCTCCAGGATGCTGTCGTCATCAGCGATCGAACAGAACGAGCTCTTGCGAACCGGCTCGGAGAGATCGGGCATGGACTTCATGAACATGACTGAGGCTCGTTGCGACTTGAACGTCGGGGCCCTGGCGAGGTGTGACTTGCAGGGAGATTCATCGTCGGACGTCGGCGGAGTCGTGCAAGGCGTTTTGGGGCTGGAGTAGGAGCTCGAGACGTCACTGCTAGCATTGGAGGGCGTGGGCGACTGTTCGCGTCTCCGGGAGACGGAACGAGAGGGCGTACGGATTCCGGCGGAAGGGGGTGGAGGAAAGTCCAGAGAGATTCCGAGACCTGAAAAACGGAGGTTGATATCGTCAAGGGGCGAGTCCGAAGCAGGAGAAGCGGCGGCCGAGCGCGGAGGAGGGGAGGGAATACGCTTCGCGGGAGGGGGAGACGGCGTCCGCACTCGGGGAGCGCTTGATGGCGGGAAGAAATCGTCGAAAGTCAAGCCCTCAACACCAGTCAGGACTACTCTGCGCGAATCGCGCTTGATGTGGAGGACCTGGTCGGTAGTAGGACGAGCGCCAACGGTTGCGCAACCCGCGGCGAACCGACTGGGGTGAGAGGATGAGGGAACCGAGGATACCGAAGAACAAGAGGGACGAGACGACTGCTCGTCTTCTTCTGCGAGGTTGGGTAGGATGTGGAGGGGCTTCCCCTTGGATGGGGAAGACTCAGACTTGTTCGTTGAACGCGTGCGTCGCTTCAGGTTTGGGAGGATCCTGTTGTGGGCGAATACTGATATGGAGGTTAGCGCAGGTCCGATGAGCGTCCTCGGAATGCTCACATGAGGCCATCGTGGAGGTCGTAAGAATCTAAGACGTCAAAGGCGAGGGAGACTTGAAAGCGATGAAAGCCGCGTTGAGAACGGTGAGGAGTGGCGGGAGACTCTGCCCAGCAGGAGCTTTAGTATCGCCCGCCGCCCTGCCCGGCTTTTGTTGGCGGTTCGCCATTGTTTCCTCCTCGCGCCCGCCTCGACCGTCGAGACAAAAAGGACGGTCGTTCTGGGAACAATAACCCCCACGTAGGCGCCCGTGCCTGCCCTTTCATGAGGTAACCGCGCATAACGCTGTGTTGACCTCTATTTGCTTACAGTTTAACGCCCGATCCTACTCCTTATGGTGCGTCTGTTGCTATATAAGGGACAATGTCCAATATATACGCGCTTCTTGGGCGAGAAATCCGGCATTCATGGCAAGGCCGACGCACTCGTTCCGTCATTCCGTGCAGTGTCCTCCTTCGGGCTGCCTTCGTCTACACGACTCTCAGCCATGTGTTCCGCACTGCCTGTCTCGCACGCTACTGGCCAAGCTCATGGACCTGTGCATAGACCGTGCTCTACCCCCTGGGCCTCCATAGTGTCCACTTCTGGGTGGGCAAACACCCTGCTGACGGTCATCAGTGTCCCTCCGATCCGACGCGGCGCATGAGGTTTGCAGAAAGGCTGCAACGCGTCCATTTCCCTTGAGGCGTGCCCGCTTGCTATTGTCCATCTTGCATACGCAATGCTTACATTACCGAGGTGAATATGATCAACCGTCCTGATACGCAGATGCAGAGGGCTATCGAGACATCTTACGATGCGAGTGCGTGAGTAACGTTGCAGCTGAGAGCTGAGAGACATCCTCAGACCACAGCTCACTGCTCGTGCCTAGACACATGTATGATCGCCGTTGCCTCAGTCAGTATCGGGCCAGTGGCATGACCTCCCATCCAAACACCGCATTTTTTCGCGTGTGGACGTGCCGCTCACCTTCAATATCGACGGCTTCCTCACGCCTCTCGACAATCCTCGACAATCCTCTAAAGATCGTTCCCTCCTCGCGTACTTCTTTCCGTGCCTAGTGTACCGCACACTCCCCCTAGAACCTTGGCCGCCTGCCCCCGATGTTTTGCGCTGCTTCGCACGTCAGTACTAGTAGGAACCGTTGAATTGCTTGATATGAATCCTGTCCTTTGCAGCCTTTCAGGATGAACAAACAGTCGAGATCAGCTTCGAAGCTCAGATGAACGTAATCATCGTACTGCGCCCCCAACGAAGGCCATCTGTATCACACGGTCATGGTTGTGTATACCCCGGATCATCGGGGTATCCACGTCGTGCTGTCGACGCTGGGGTCAAAGACTGACCCTTTCTCCCCCAGCGTTCTGACCGGCACCAGCACCGACCCACAGCATCTCCTGAAGAGCCCGGCCATCGACTTGTTTGCACCCAGGCGGAAGACGACAATGACTCAGGAAAACCATATCATCTTCTACACCCATGTGGTACGTCCCGTTCCCGAATCATACTGACCGCCGTCGTATGTTCTTACAATGGCCGATCGAACTCAGTTTTCCCCCTATTGCCATCGCGTCGAAATCGCGCTCAAGGTGGTCAAGGCGGAGTACACGCCCTACAAGATCGACTTCTTGTACAAGCCAGCCTGGTTCGTGCCGAAGGTCAACCCCGCCGGCAAGGTGGGTGCATACACCATCTTCATCGCACCCCATCTACTTGATGATCGATTCGGCGCGCCCATAGATCCCTGTCATCACCTACGGCCCTAAGGGCGCCCCTGAGGACCCTCCTCCTGAGGCGGCGAGGATCAACGAATCGCTCGTCATCCTTGAGTTCCTCGCCGACCTCTATCCCGAGGCGAACCTTCTCCCCTCGGACCCCGTACTTGCCGCCCAGGCTCGTCTCTTCATCCTGGCGTACGAGCCGAAGGGCCCGGAGGCCTTCATCAACTTCTTCTTCAAATATCAGCACACGGAAAACGCAGAGAAGGCGTTCATCGACTCGCTGGAACTCGTGCAGTCGCGCCTGCCTCCGACGGGTTTCGCCGTGGGGGAGTTCTCGAACGCGGACATATCGGTTGCGCCCTTCGTAGTTAGGGCTGAGCTGTTCTTGAGCAAAGACTGGGGCACGTACCCGAAGGGCGACGGGTCAAGGATCTTCGAGCTTTACCAGAGCCCGAAGTTCGCTCGCCTGAAGAAGTATGTCGAGGACATCAAGGGCCACCCAGGCTTCCAGGCCGCATGGGATGAGGTAAGGGGGCCGCCGGGCGCACCAGAGAGGAGAGAGACTGAAGGTGATTCACAGCCCCGTCAGACCGCCCTTTGGGCAAAGGCACCAATCTTCAAGCGCGAGTGATACGCAGTACCTCCATCCGTCCGAAGGTAAGCACGTACGTCATGACCATCATCGTAATGTGATGAACTCACCGATTGGTAGTGTTATCGTGGGCAGTTTATCTATCGAAGAAGCCATGTACTATGTATAGTCTATCCACCAAATGATGGGTGCGCCTCTGCGTTCGGATGGGTCTTCCCTCCTCAGAATTCCTCGGTGGTCGTAGTTTGATTCGTTGGTCGGCACCAACTCCAGGAATGTGGTATGTGGCTCAGTATGTTGAGACGATGCACGAAGCTAGCGGCCAGAGATGATACCAAATTCTGAACGCGCAGGCAAGAGGGGCTTGGTACGCTGCTGCGGTTTGAGTGGCTGCCACCCTTTCAGGTCGCCGCTGCAATTCGGAAGGCATGCACAACACGGGGACGTTTCTTGCGTAGTATTCCAACGTCACGACTACCCGCAGGCAGGCCGCGCCGCAGGTGAAACTTCCAACGTCCCATCAGCCACTGGCATATTGAATGGCTAGAACTCACCGGGATGCTCGAGCGCAGCCCATCCACAAGGTACGAGAGTCACCGGTATTCAGTATTTCTGAACGACTGCGCACGCTGCCGCTGCCGATGCTGTGCTTGCGAATACTAGCTATGTGCCCGATGGCACGCCACTGGAAGACCGTCGTACGGGTGAGAAGTCGTGGTAAACTCAACGCTCATACGCTAACCGGATCGTGCGGTACTGATATTGGCCTCTACCGAAGATGGTCAAGAAGATGGTTCTGAATATGATGACACCAGAGCCCAAGCCGTCCGAACTGCGCAAGGTGGACGCCTGTGCTGATGGTGCCATCTTCGACGCTTCTCGGCGGCTCGCCGACGCCTCTTCGCGCACTGCGCTGCGGACTCCTCCTGGTTGGGACACTGTTCCCACCAGTCTTGAGAGTTTAGATATACTCCCGTCCGGCAAGTGGCTGGATGGTCAGTATCCTCGTAGCTCCCGGATCTACATTTTATACGATGTATCTCCTCCCCACCGTCCCCTCGCTCCTGGCTTACCGTCAATCCGATATGCGCCACAGCACGCTTTCCACCAGCCGACTTGTGGAGGACCGTTCTGTCCACAAGGAACCCGTCCTTCCAAGCCCTCCACCCTACTCAGCGCGGCGGTACTCTCGCAGTGAAGCACAACTATCACCTCCTCCAAGTGCCCACTTCTACGCCCCTCCGCCCTTCAACGCCCCTGCTCTCGCCTTCCCCGACGAAGAAGGCGCAAAAGGCTGGAAATCCCACATGCACAACTTCGCCCCCGGCAAGAGCCCGGGCAAGCTGCTCGAGCCGCCCCCGCCGTCCTTCACGCGCCCGCCTCCCTCTTCGCTCACGTACGACGACTTCCCGGACCTCGTGCTCTTCGGCAAGGGCACGATGCTCGACCAGGGCTTCCCGTACATCGCGCCGTTCTGCCCGACGGCGCCGCACCCGTTCGTGACGCACGACGTGAACGAGCACGACTGGCGGCAGTTCCTGCACGACATCCGCATCGCCGGCTCGCTCTCGCCCACGAACCGCATCATCTCCGGCGTGCTGCCCATGGCGTTCGGGCTCACGATCATCCTGGGTGAGCTAAGCCCACCGCTGGGATTCGCTCAGCTACTAGCTACTGTACACGCGTGGCGTGATTGCTGACTGGGGATCCTCGGACAGGGCTTATGGCGACTCACGGCATTGACAACCACATGCGGCGGAAGAAGAAGGGGCCCGTGTCGCAGCTTATCGACCATTGGAATAACGTGAGTCGCCATGGGCCCACTGCGGGCTCCATGCGCACATCGAGGGCAAATGCTAATCTTGTATTGCTATCAGCTGTTCTTCCATCCGCGCCTCATCCACATAGCGCTTGAGCAAGGCCCTCGCGATCGACACTCGCGCAGGGGCCCGCCGCAGCTCATCGACAAGAACTGGCGTCTCGTCATATCATACTACCAAGAGGGCATATGGTAGTCCCTCCGAATCCCCCACTCTCTCTTCACACATGCTGTAACATAGCTTCTGGTACTCCAGCTTTCGATGTTCCTGGGTCTTCGCACTTCCCTCCGAGTCTACTTATTCTTATTGGCACGCTCTGTAGCCTGCAAGCTAGGCTCAATCTCACTCTCTTTCACTCTGATTAGTGGCTTCCGGGATCGCCTGTACACAGTACTCACTCACACTCATTGTATACCACCCTCCAAATCCATCGTCCAATAAATATATCCAACTACACATTATCCTCTACGTCTTCGAGCGACACCGACTCACAACAAGTCTTCATGGGTATCCAAGACATTAGCTACACCTAATCTACTTTGGTACTAGTATTCTCCGTCGACGCCGACACAGATAAATACGCTTCCCGGATCCGACATACCCAGCGACAACTCTAGACTGCTTCCAAAGCTCTACGTTGACCGTAAACGGTACACTCGCCCTGCTGACGTGCGCTCGCCAGCGTTTTTCCTATATACTCCCGATGTTCACACTCAATGCGTGCGGACGCCCCACCCGAGCACCTCGAACATAACGGGGATCGCCCCGCCGCCAAGCATGCCAATCCCGCAATACACGAACACCTTCGTCAACACTGCCCGGAGCCCCGTCAGAACCAGTCGTCTCCCGCACATGGTGGGAAAAGGGACGTACCATCAGCGTCGTAGTGTTTCACCTTCTGCTCCTCCGGGCGCGGCGCAGTCCACCAGCCCTGCGCGTCCTGGCCGGCCGCGCCGAGGTGCTGCTGCTTCTCTGACAGCTCCGCATCCTGCTTGTTCCGCCCGCCGCGCTGCTTGATCGCGCCGTAGGTGCGCAGGCCGTTTCCACGCGCCGTGCTCGCGGCCGCAGCGTCGACGCCCACGCCGTCCACCTCGTACTCGACCATTCCGGGCAGGTCGATGACGGACGGGATGGGCCGCAGGCCCTTGTCCGCGGGCACGGACGTGTAGTCCGTCGCGGGCGTGTAGAAGCGCCGGTTGGGTAGCGTGAAGAGGTGCGAGAGGAAGCGGAACGTCGGCGGGAGGACGAAGTGGCAGAATGACTTCGCGAGCATACGCCAGATGACGATGGTCAGAACACCTGCGAACGTGCTTCGTTAGCTTCCGGACGCAGTGTCAGGGCGAGAAGATGCGCGCGCACCGATGACCATCTTGATGGCGGCGAACGTCAACCAGATCCCGATGTCCGCCCAGGTCGCCCAGGTGCTTCCTGGCATTGGGCGCACGAAGAAGCTTTGGTCATAGCCGTGATGGTGCATGTACCACCGCGCCAGGAATTCGCCCATCACGACCGAGATGAACGCGATCGCGTCCTCGAAGCACGGGCAGTCGTCCACTGGCTGCGGGTGCTTATGCACCAGAAAGAGACACAACGGAACGATCACCGCCGGCACTGTGCGCGCGCTGTCAGTCGCCACTGCGATCCGACCGCGACAGCCGTGGAATGAAGCGCTCACCTATCCACCCGCTCGTCCGGACCCAGGCGTCCACGTGAGCGCCCACCAGAATGTGCAGTGCCCAGATGGCGGCGCCGACAACCATACCCCCGAAGCAGTCCGTGAACGAGTGCATGGCCGTGTACAGGCGGCCGTATACGATAGAGAACACGTAGAAGACCAAGGCTGCGATGAAGAACCAGTAGGTCGTGGTGGATATCACACCTTCGGTTGGTTGCAGGTCACCTGGGGAAGGTGGCGGCGGGGTATACAAGCGTTGGACAAGAGAGTAGTAAAACAGTGCGATAGACACGCTGTTCGTGGAGTGGGTCGACGGGAAGCCATACTCCAGGTGGTGACTACCGAGAGCTTGCAAAACATGTTCAGTGCCACAGCTGGGCTTATGCTCACGAAAACCACTTACTGAGCCTGGTTACTGGGGGCGCAAATGGGCGAGGGCAGCAGAACAGATCCTTCATGAAGGAGGTGATATACACTCCCACCGCAAGCATGAGCAATAGTCTGCGACATTTGCGTTAACGGGAGCTGCACTGTGGGACAATAGAAGACCCGCACTTACCCTCGCCCAAACTCGGCAGCACCAAAGAAGTGGAACATGGGCAGCATGATCATGAAGAACGTATGTGTTCCGAGGGAGGATGTGTAGACGAAGTATGAATCCAGAAGGGGAGTGCGCACACGGTTCTACAACCACATCCAGGCCTTAGTATCCGCTACTCCTGCACGCCTCCTGAGCGGGAAGTATACTGACCTGCATAGCAGCCAACCATTTCGTCTCCCTCTCCACGCACCGCACGATAGCACGGCGGATGCCCGCCCGCCACCAGTTCAGCGTGCGCTCGTACACCTCCTCGTCCTGTCTCCCCGCAGAGCCTACGAGCAAGACATGCTCGTCCTGGCCGTCCTCGCCGGAGATCACGAACCGAGCGGCGGCTGCATTCTCGGGCTTCTCGTTCCAGTCCCGGTCTACGTCGGCTTGCTTGAAGTTGACCTCGAGCGCCGCTTGGGAATCCGGGGTAGACGCGCGGGAGTCGTCGTAGGACGCGGTGCGGGACGAGCGCGCTGCATCCGAGTTCTCGCGGGCGTGCGCGGGGGCGTCGTGTGGTTTCAGCAGGCTGGATACGAGTGGGTCGTACGCCCGTTTTCCGGTAGGAGAGCGGACGGGTGAATCGGACATGGCTCGCGTCGGTTGAGTTTGGGGCAGTCTCGAAGTGTTGGTCGTTTACAGTTGTCGTGAGGTATTCATGAACGAAGAAACGGGACTGGAAGGGGATAGTGTGGGGAGGAGCGGGGGAAGGAGGTACTGTAAGAGGCGTCGCGAGATGGAGACGACCCGCGGTTATGTACTCATACACTCGGTCCGACCGGCGTCAGGCGGATGTATGTATATCACACCCATGTCGTAACCTCGGTGTTAGACACAGCCGTGAGCGCGAGATGCCTGAGCGGTGCCGCACCGTATCGCTGTTGTGATTGTGGGGCGCAATTCATGATGCATTATGCGTGGAAGAACGATGCATATATTGCAGAGTATACTACGTCCACTACATGTCTACTACATAACGGTCCCAAGAACTCACGTTGGTTATGGTGACAATTGGACGACTGCAAGAAAGAAATGTTAGCAGACTGTTGAAGAGCAACGACGACAACAGGAAAGCGTCTCAGAGAACATACGTTGTCCTACACGGTGGTTCGGACATATGCTTGTCAAAATTGAATGTAAAATCATCAAGGACGGGAAAGTAGGGGGATGGGGTACAATTTACCAAGTAAACACGGTACTCACAGTCTGAGAAGGCTCCGGCGAGCCCAGGATACACGACAGCGGCTGTGGCAACTCGTGTCAGCCTACGCGTTGACGCAGACGTTCTCGATGCCCCGCAGCATGGTGAGGATGCTCAGTGGGTGGTAATGCAAATTGCGCGCACTCGGGTACTTAGACTCGTCGCCAATTTATGGTATACGTATCGTCCTTGGACAGGTTGCATGAAAACGCAACACTTACGCCAGACGCATTTCACCTGAGAATAATGTCCGTCAGCATATGTCGCGCAACACGATACGCGAGAACAGCGTGTAGGGGATGAATGCTCCGTTGGTGATGCATGTAAGTGAGTACGGCACAGGATTGATTCGCCAACTCGAATGTTTATGGATAAACTATCTTCATAGCAAGGGCGTCGCGCAGAACAAGAGGCTCACCTATGGTCCAAATGTGTCACCGGCGAGGCAGGAAATCAGGAGGGAACAGTCATGGTGCGAGGAAGCCAGCGCAGGACTGACGCGCAGAAGAGGGAGGCCGGATTGAAGCGGAGGGTGAACATCACTGCAGCTGAGCGGATCGGAGTTGGACAGCTGTACAGTTGTTCGCCTATAAGAGCGCCCGGTCGGCGTCTTCCCCTCGACTTCGCCCTCTGTAGGGGCGAAGACAGGTGACATATGGTGAGTGTTTGCATTTAAGGTTTTCGCAAAGACATCGGACGTATTGTGCCTTTGTCTTGATGATGAATCTTTACAATCAGTTCTGCTTCCGAAAGAGAGGGAAACCTCCTTGTGGACAACCTCATACCAAAACTCTCAATTCTGATCCTCCTTACCCACCGTATCGTCGTGCACCACGCTGACCAACACCCCTTTCTAGATGTTCTCCGTGATTGCGCCGTCCTAGGAGTGAATCTGCGCTGAAGTCTGGGTTGAGGTGAGTGGGATCCCCTTCTATGCCAGTTCAGGACGAAATCAAGTTCATCCATTCGTTGAATGTCCCCGCGTATATCGCGTCTCCTCCACATGCTGCTTGCTCTGCGGGTGGTATGTTGCGTTTGTGTTCATCGTCTTGGTGGGCATGAACCGGGCGAGACGAGGTCACTGCGCGAGGAAATAAGAAAACACTGGCTTTTCTGACCCATCTTCCTCGTGCGCTGCTTTGCAAAATGCTCACGTCCTTTGGCAGTGTCCTCTAAGAAATGTGTACGATCAACGTCTTAATGTACTGTAACGATATGTTGTGCTCCAAGCAATATAATTCTTGTTGTCCACTAAAGCCATCCTATACCGGTTTAGGCATCGCGTGTGTATCGTCGGTGTCTCACATCGGCGTGTGGCCGGCGTGCACATGAGAGACGGTTCGGGCGATGTCGGGGTACGTCTGCTGCTAGGGCGGAACTGTAACTGATCGCGATCCGGCTGCGCGGCGCTGCGTACAGGAACGACGTCGGTGGCTGCGTGAAAAGTGTGCCGATGGCACGCAGCGACGCGTACGCACACGTTGAGTCAGGCAGGCGGCGCCGAAACATCCGAAGGTTAGGGTTTGATCGAGCAATAGAAGGGCTCGATTGCAGCTCAGATTGAGACTTCTGCGCGCGGAGTACGAAGCACTCTATGAGATGGCAGCGAGCTTTTGGACTCCGCGCCGAGAAACGGAAAAAGAGGGGTTGCTGCTTCTGGAGCGTTCTGCGGCGAGGCTGCTTACATAATGGAGGGGGCAGTCAGCGTGTTGTGGGAGCGAGGACCGTTCAAACTCTACTCTCGTCTTTCACCGCAGCGACCACGACCCCCCGCCCGCCATGCTCGTCGACAATCCCATCCAGCACAACTTCGCCTCGTACAACACCCCGACTTTCGAGGACTTCTTCAACTTTGATCTCGCCGGCCCCTCGAACCAGTCCCCGGGCTCGAGTGGCTCATCTCCCCATTCTTCCCCCTCAAACTCATTTGCACCCCTCACTCCGCCCGATGCTCGACCCATGGACGAGTTCTCCTTTGCTCCCGAGTCCTTTTTCTCGCTCTCCCAGGAGGACGAGCATTCCAAGCTGAGCGCGTTCGCGGTTCCTCCCGCCACGGCTCCTGGTTACGACTTCCTTGCGCTTCCCCCCATGACCCAGATGTGCAGCCCCGAGTCCTCCGGCTCAGGCTCGGGCTCTGGTAGCTCGTCCGAAGCGGTTGAGTCACCAGTTACCATCGACCCCCAACTCGTCGGCACGCCGGCGCCCTCCAAGGCGGCGAGCGAGTTCGATGAGGAGGAGGAAGAGGGTGATGATGACGACGACATGCACGACCACCACGAACTGCAGAGCATCCCGGAAGACTCGGTGATTGCTCCAGTAAAAGTCGGCGGAAAGGGCAAGTCGAATCGCAAGGGCACGGTCCGGGAGGGTGGGATCGTGAAGCGGACGGCGAGTGCGGAGAAGAAGGAGAACGCAAAGCCGTCGGGCGTGATTGCTACGACGTCGGTCGAGCCCGACGACTGGCGGCCGACACCCGAGGAGTACAAGAAGATGTCTTCCAAGGAGAAACGCCAGCTCCGCAACAAGATTAGCGCGCGCAACTTCCGCGTCCGCCGCAAGGGTGTGTAGACCTTTTCCGTGTATGCACCCGATTTGTCACTAACAATCACACAGAGTACATCGCTACCCTTGAGGGCGATATCGCGGAACGCGACAGGCTAATCGATGCCATCCGCACCGAGCTTGGCAGCACAAAGAACGAGAACGTCGCTCTCCGTCAGGAGATCGCGCAGCTCAAGAAGGCGCTTCTCGATGGTCGTGGTCGCCCTGATACCCCGGTTCTCCCCCGGCCTGCGCCTCTGCCTACTGTGCCTGCTTCGGTACTTGCATCGTCTTCTGCTTCGACCTCTTCATCGCCCCCTGCTCTGCCTCGCAGCCCTCTCCTCACACCCAACACCCAGAAGGATCTCCCAACCTCTCCTCGCATGGGTACTCGTGCCTTCTGGGGCGGTGCCCATGGCATGGGTGGCTTCGGCAGCATTACGCCAGTCCACACGACTCTCGTTCCGGATTTGAGCAGTGTCTTGAGCGGCAAGCCTGTCGCAGGCCGCAGGAGTCCTACTCTGCAGGAGAACATCAACCCCACGCTCAACGGCTCTCCTGCGTCTCTTGCGTCGCTTCTCAGCGGAAGGAACGAAGAGAAGTCAAAGGAGCAACAACTTCCCATGGGCTCCTTCGACGCATTTTCAGACATCAACCCCTTCACCCTCAAATCGTTGGACGCGTATGTTCTTGGAAGCGCTCTTGCAGCATATATTGTTGTGGCTAAACTTCATTTATACAGTTACCGGATGCATCTTTGGGGCAAGATGGCTCAGCAGCAAGTACCTCACAAGCAGACCCAGCAGCAGCCCACCCAGACTCCGAGCGGCCTTGCAGGCAACTTGCGGCCTCATTACTTCACCAAGAGCCCCTCGCTCACAGCCCTCCTTTCTGGCAAGTCCACATCGTCTTCCAACCCTCACATCAACCCGTACCCGACTCCTCCCAATTCTCCTCCCCTCGCTCCTACCTCGATCGGTGCCAGCCAGCAGCGCGACATTCCCACCGCCCAGCAGGCAATGCTCGCCAGCGTTGCGTCACAGACGCTCATCGGCAAGCTGGGGTCTGCCTTCTGGGATGCGTTCGCTCGTCCTTCTGGTACCCTTGGGCCCAACGGCCACGTCAAGCGCGAGTGGGATGCCGACAAGGTCCGCCGTGTCATGGAAGGCACTGCCGTCGTGCGCATCGTCGATGTCGAGCCCCAGCCCACGGCTGCCCGTGCGCCCAGCCCGCGGCCTAGCGCGGTACAGCAGGACAGGAGCGCGACGAGCTCCTCTGCTTCCAGGTCGAATGGCTGTGTGCCTTCGGTGTCCGACCTTCTGGCTGAGAGTATGGCAACGCTCAGCCTTGGCAGGAAGTGAAGGTCCTCGACGCACCAGCAAAACGCAGCAACACCACAGGTTCCGCAGACCCGGGGCGCACAGAGGGAGTTCCCGGAGAAGGGCACGTCGAGGACGTCGAGTGCGGAGGAGGATACGTCGCCAAGGAAAACAACAAGAATACGCACGAAGGAAAGATTACGGAAGAAGCACAACTGCGCTGTCGTTCGATACGCCGCTCGCTCTCGTCGAGCATTCACACCCTCATTCTTGACCATAGTCCATTTCCTCATCTCGTCGCCCACTCCGCCCGCGTGCCGTAGTATATATTCGCCTTCCATAATGGTCTCGTAGCATATAGCTTTTGAAGGCATCGGACTTGTCCCCTGAATCCTACCCGCTCTCCCTTTTCCGTCCCCCACCCCGCTCAACGTTTCATTTCCCTCATCCTCCCCCTCGCTTTACAGCGTCTCTACCCTCCTTTCGACCTCTTTTCCTCCTCTCAACTCCTGTGCCGTCGTAGTACCCTATTATCGCTCTCCGCCTTCACTGCGCGCAGACATGCCGTCGAGGCGTGCCTGCGAGCACTGTTTCAGGATGTGACGAGCGCCATTGTACATACTCTCCCCTTGGGTCCGGAACTGTCGAATAGTAGTCACCTCCAATTGTATGAATAGTTCTGCTATAGTGCTCCGGCGATTGAATCATAGATTATTATCAGCATTGAAAAGATCTGGTGGGATGTTGCTATGAAGTGCGCACGGTGAAATTGTACAAGACGGCACCCAGGCCGCATACGACCCTGTATGACCTGCACCTACCATGCGCGAGGGCGGATTATGCTCGTCCATAACGATGCGCATCCTGCCGTCTGTAGCGGACGATGATGCGCCACCGTTCACCCGTCCCTCCACCACTAGATGAGCTACCAGAGGCCATGTTCACGAGCTCGGCCCCTAGTTCCCTCAGGCCGCCGCCGATCAAGCCCCCTCTCCTCCCTCGCCGGCCAGGGGCAAAACGCTGACGGGGACAACCAAGACCAAAGCCTCCGCGTACTGAGGGTGGCGCGGCTTCCTTCGAGTCGTCTTGGTTGCCTTGGACAGGACCGGCGAGATCCACTTCCATGCAGCGTGGGTTGAAGAAATACTAGTCCTGGGTTCAGTATGCCTGGCCGTGCACAACGACTGACTGCCATACCTGGTTCCAGCACTGTAGGAGCTCGACGACCGGCTTGAGGTCCTGACGACCCAGAGGTTTGGGATCCTGCAGGCCTTGGATGCCTTGCGCCACTAGACCTATGGATACAGCACGGTTCCGCGATGATCAGCAACCAGGTGCCACCCACCCACACTCAGGCTCACATACCAGACACCAGCCCTCTCCCTCCGAATCGCCCTGGAGGCGGGAAGGACGAGGTAGACGAGGCCCGGTCCCGCACGGCGAGCGCGCACACGCGCTTGACGTCGTCCAAGAACCGGAGCCAGTCGGGCTCCGTCACGTCGTGCGTCCCGAACGGGTGCGGCTGCGTCGTGGACGCTGGGAGGACCGTGGTGAAGCCACGCTCGATGCTCTTCTCGAGGGCGGGGACCTCGAGGGGCTCAAAGGGTCCGTAGGGCATGTTGTGCGAAGGTGCGCGCTGGAAGGATGCAGGGGGCGGGTTTGTGGCGCTCGGGGAGTGGTGAGCGTGTGTAGGGCTAGAGGGAACAGAAGGTTGAGAGGCAGAGGGTGAATGACGAGGACTGTGGGTCGCGGCTGATGCTGGATAGGGCTGGGATAACGTCGAGGGTGCACCTGCGGACGGGGTATAGGATGAATGGCCGGGCAAGGACGCGCTGTCCGTACTGGTCTCGAAGGGACGTTGGGGGTCGTTTGGCCTCCATGGCTCGGGTGCGCCGTGTACGTCCTCGTGGTCGGAGTATGACGGAGGGGGGTCGTCGTAAACGGAGTCAAAAGAGGTCGTGACTGAGGAATTCGCCGTAGCGGGTTGTTTGTCGGACGGAGCTGTAGAGACATACGGGTTATATCCAGACATCGCTGAAGGGGATAGTGGATTGGGAGAGGGTTTGGATAGGTAGAACGTACAGTCCAACATGATCTGCACGCGGTTTTATACATATTGAAGTCCACGGCGCGGAGGTCTCGGAAGCACGCACCCGACGCGCAGATAAACGCGGAGAAGCTGATCTTCCCTAGGTTGTTGCGCTCCCATTTCCGCAGCACACATCCGGACGTGTTGCTGTAGAAGGGCGATGCAGTAGCGCATATCCGGTCGGCATCGCCACGTCGGCTGCTATAGGTTTGGGATACATTAGCGGGACTCCGGTGCTGACGGAACGGGGGCGATCGTACTCACCGACCAGGACACACGCGGGTGTGGCTATGCGGCTATATCAGATGTCGGGCAGTGCAGTGTACGTGAGCGTGTCACCTCCGGCATCGCAACCTGGTCACAGACGGGAAAGGCACGACACACGGGCCGGATGGCGAGATGGGGGACAATCTGTGTATGGAACGCGAACTACAGGAAAAAAGGAGAGAAAAACGACGATGAAATACACCAGCCTCCAGGATATACAGTGCAATGCAGAAGTACCGTGCCGACCCATCTCACACCCTCGCCTAACCCACGACGATGACAGAGCGAGTGCTGTCCGTGTCCACGCCTGCCCTCGAGCTTAGCTTGGGCTCGTCCGCCCGGACTCGCTCTTGCCCGTGCTCTTGCCTGCGACCTGGTCGGCGAGCTTCACGAGCTCGGGGTCCTGCAGCGGCGTCTTGCCGTCCCATGCCTCCTGGATGAGCGACATCGTGCTCTCAAGGCTCCGCCTGCGGGTACTGGGGCTCGTCATCGTCGTCCCCAGACTGGCCTGTCTGCCATGGCCCCGCCTGAACGGCGATGCGGTCGTAGAGAGCGGTGATGTAGGCGAAGTAGGCGACATTGGCGAGCCGGGAGTACCTGCGGCGGGGGAAGTCGCTTGCGTGGCACCTGCGATGACTTGCTCAAGTGCGGCGGCCACGCCGTTGGGGGAGGGAGGGGAAGAGGCGTCTTCGGAAGGCGTTGCTGGTTGCGAAGAGATGAGTGTCTTTCCCTCGGGAGTCTCGGGGTCGTAGAGCTCAGGAGGAAGACGCTCGTTCTCGATGTCAGACTTCCGGCTGTGACATGTTGAATGAGTCATAGTCATCTATGCTCAAGAATACGATACGTACGCGTCCTCAAATCCGGAGATGGCATCTTTGATCCCCTCTGCTCCGAGAGCGAGGGTACCGTACGGCAGCTTCGCGGAGCCCGACACGCTCTTGAGCTCAGAGACTTTCTCGGACTCCTCACTGTAGGCTCATGTCAGCACGAAAGAGCTGGGAAGAGATTGCGATGGTACGCACCGCAGCAAGGCAAACACTCTCGACATGCGGCCCACGGCAAGAATCTTGTTCTTGATGACCTTCCGGCGCTCCTGCGCTTCCTCTGACGGTGTTGGCGAGATAAGGGTCTCCTCGTCTGAACTCTCCTCGAGTTCCTCCTTCGTGCAGCAGTTGAGCATTGCCAACAGCATGTCGGTAACTGTGACGCGATCAGTTATAGACGATTATACTCTTCCTGAAACACGCGTACTTTTCTCGCCGACGAACGGAAGACTCCAGGTGAAGGCGTCCATAAAGTTGGGGAGCCAATATGGGTGCGGGGTGGCGTTGAATTGACGAATGTTCAACACGTTGCTCTCATACTTCAGAATGGCAGCCTTGTTGTTGTAGACATCGAGGTAATTCGGTGCCGAGAAGAGGGTCATCACGGAGGGGAAACCCGTGGTCCGGGTCTTACGATACATACGGTATCTGCAATTCATCAACAAGTGATGTGCGATGCAACGATGAAGCATACTTACCCGGCATCCTGTGCCTCGTGGGCACGAATGATGGAAAGCAGCTTGTTGCGCTCCAGGAACTGGCACGCAGCTTGATACCTACGTAATGCGATGTTAGCGATGACCTCGGATGGCAACGAAGTGGTGGCACCCACGTGAAGAAGTACGAGCAGCCTCGTACGTGATTGTGTACGAAGCTGTCTGACGTCTTCTCTTGGCCAAAGTCTTCCACCGGGTCTGACCAGAGCATGTCGCACATGAGGCCCTGGGTAGGCGGCTCGCGGAAGCGGTCGATCTGCGCGGACCATCATGAATCGTGGAGAGCAGGATAAGACTAAACGCACGCACGTTGCGGATGTCATCCAGAGTGTGGAGCTCCGGTGACAGGCCACCATGGATGCAGAAGAACTGCTTGTTCATAATGGCGGCCAGGGGAAGGGCACAGAAGGACTGCATGCACGCATCATAGATACGCTCGGAGTACTTGCGCTTGCCTATTTGAGCAGTCGCTGATCAGCTTCGGTCGTCTGAATACAAAAGTGGGCGCATACATTCGAGCTTGAAGGTGAAGTAATCCGTAAGGTGGCGGCACTCGTGGTTACCGCGGAGGAGGAACAGGGTATCGGGGTACCAGATTTTCAAGGACCACAAATATAGTACACACTGCCCACTTCGGTCAGACGTGCATATCCTCGAGTACAAGGGCTGTGCACGCGACGCACCTCGATGCTGAAGTAGCCCCGATCGACATAGTCTCCCAAGAACAAGTAACGCGTGGTCTCGGGATTGCCCCCGATTTCGAAAAGTTTCATCAAGTCATACTGGGATGGGCCGGGTGTATCAGTGCTGATTCATACTTGTATACCGAAGAACTCACATATTGTCCGTGAATATCACCGCAGACTGGAAGATACACGTTTTCAAACGAGTAGATGCAGATAGCAGTGAGACTCCAATCACGCAACACAAGTGATTGCACACACCGGTGACGGGCGCGTCGACATAGAGCAGATTAGGCTCGGCGCGCAGAATCTCCGTGCCCTTCTCCAGGATGTAGAGCGCATGCTCCTCGGAGAGACGACCCTCACGATAGAAGTGGTTCTTCAAGAACGCAACGTCCGGCTTCGTCGGGTCCGTTTTCGAGAAGAACTGGGCGTCGGTGGGGATCGTCATGGCCGGAGCTTGCACCTGTTGATCAACGGCCGTTCAGCGTCGCAGTCCGGAAATCCGTGAGAGCCTCGAGGTGCAACGCACCTCTTTCACGACGCGCTCCTGCGTGCTGATGAGGAAGCCATTCTCGAGCTGGTGCTGAGTGAAGTCGATCTCGGGGATGGGGCGCTTGTCCTGTATCTGGTCTATAGCCTTCTGGATTTGTGCCTGTGTCCCGCTCATCGTGTCGCTGCTCGTGGTCGTTGCGTGGTCGTGAGATATGCAGCGGGACGAGGGGAGGACTCCGGGCGAGGAGAGGAGATGGGTGGAGGGCGGTGAAGACCTTCTGCGGTGCAATCGACGCCCTTGAGAGCGGAGTTTGAACGTCCTTGTAGGCGGCTACAAGCGCCAATATCCGGCCTTGTGTGCAACGCGACCGCCGCCGCGTCCATGCACATGCAGCAACCAGGTACTCGGGGGTTGCAAACAGGTACGCGCTCCCAGTATATATTACGCGGGCGGTATGCAGGCTGTATGGTTCATGTAGGAGAGCGATCATAAATACGACGCGTCCGCGATTACATTGGCATCATGAACCAAAGTATAGAGGTAGTACATGCTTCGCAACGTTGAACCCCAGTAGTGACACTATATACCCTGTGAAGAGAGGTAGCAGGGGCGCAAGCAGTAGTTCTGTGCGGACAAGGAAAGGCAAGGCTGAGTGCTTGATAGTTAGTTGGGCCCGCCGTCGGGAGAGACATACAGCTTACTATTAAGACCGAGGTATATCCCGTAGATGTACTGCGCGAACCTGGAAAAGGCTCATGAGTGTCCATGGAAGCAAAAGAGCCTGAAGAAGACATACCCTGCGAGGTAGAGAGTATTGGAAACGAATAAACAGATCCAATTACTTTTGAGGACGATCGGCACCAGGAAGAGTTGTGCCAAGTAAAGGGTCAAGTAGAGCGGGAAGAAGGCGTTTGTGTGAACGTCGAATGCATATGCCCACTCCACCTTGGCATCTTCTGGTGCGGAATGAGAGGGCGGCGACAACAGCACGCGGTTTGCAAAGAACCTGGGGAATTTGTTGAGCGTCGTGCCGCAGGGTAGTTTCTTTGGGAAGTACGTGCCATATGATGGTCGCTACTACCACTCCACCGAGGAAGAAGTCTCGGAAGATCATGAGGAACGCCAACTCAATAGCTCCCCAGAGACTATATGAGTAGACGACCGACCACGCTATTGCGGACACTGGAAGAGTCTCAATTTGTATGCATGGGTAGGTAGCGTGCATGAGATACTGACCCGTTAGGCATGCAGCAATTAGGATGAGGATAGCAGGATCATCCCGCGCCCATGTGTTCTTAGTCTCTGTAGAAGCATAAGTGGGATTGTAACGGGTCAACAACAGTTTCCTCCCTACGCTTATGAAAGTATACGTTTCGGTATCTTGGAGCGAGATTGGGTTATTGCTCCCAAAGCATTGAATTGCATTTGACTCACACTCTCTTGGGGGATATGCACAGGTATGTCAATTGCCATGCAGCCAACTCGAAGTCCTAACTCGAGATCGTCACGTTATACACCCACACTTAGCTCTTCGCCATTGTACCAGGACATACCATTTGGTGTACGCGCGTTAGCCTGCGAAATATGACTGGGACGCGACTTGACACGGCAGAGCCCCGATATTGGCTGCCATTGAGCTGGGGAGTGGGAGACGTTGTCGGGAGGATGTCCATGTCCGCGCGAAGCTTCGGGCGACGGAAGAGGGACCGACCGAACGACAGCTTGCAGAATTACAGAGGACAATGAGAGTAGTTCTGAGTCAGAAACAGACAAGACCCCAAAGTAGATCTGAGCTCGTGGTCGAGAGGAGAGTGCAGCGGCAGCCCGTGTCCCTGTGCAGCAGTGCTACGCTCAGGCTTGATGACCGCATGTATGGTACAAGCGCCCATGAGCCATGTGGCGGCGGGGATCACTGAGTTCGATCGGAGCTCAGATTCGACTTGCATGGTCCAGAGGTCGACCCAAGTCCTGCGCGACTTCTACTCACACCACGCTCACTGCCGCGTTCGACGCCACGATGGTAGAAGACGACACCGAACGTCTCGACTGGGGGAACGATGATGACGAGCAGCAGGCTCCTCCCGAGTCTTACCAGGGCTACTCGCCGCGACAAGCCGGGGGCGAGTATGCAGGAGAAGACGCGGAGGACGCTGTCTCCCTCGGTGGCGACGATGAGGACGAACAAGAGTTCTACGCCCATCACACGACAGAGTCCGTCTCCGTTGGTGGAAACGTCCTCCTCACCAAGACTACCACCGTCGCCCATTCTCATCCAGTCAAACGTGACGCTCAACGGCAATCCTCTACCTCCTCCCAACATGCTCGAGCTCCATCACAGTCCAAAAACCCGGAGTCTCCAGGTGGTGGTCTCCGCCGTACCCATTCCGCAAGTACTCTCCCGCCTCCTCTAACGCACGCGCTTCCTCCGAAACCGGTTGTAGCGCCGCCACCCCACTTCCGGCCCCCCTCCCCCGCAGGCCCTGGCATCCTAGCAAGCGCCATGGTCCACCGCCAGAAAAAGTCGAACGGGTCAGGCAAGTCTAACTCCGGGCCCGATGGCCCCGATGCTCTTCCCCCGGACTGGGAGATCAGGTACTCGAGGAATGGCAACCAAGCCTACTACTTCAACATCAAGACCGAAGAATCTACTTGGACGCGACCTAAAGTATCTCTCTCTGGCAGGTCCTCCCCGACCAAGGATCGCGAGAATGGACGCGACCATCTCTCTGGGCGCCGCTCACCTGAGCCTCCAGAGGCCTCTGTTCCGGACAAGGCCGGTAGAGGGCAGGGCCCTCGCCTGATACCGAGGGATGCGATCTCTCGGAACGTGTCTCCTGCAGCTGGAGACCTCACCTATCAAGACCGCCACTATAGGCCTGGCGAAGCACCGGTCCCCACTGGTAAGGGTGACGGTGGTGATCGACGGATTGACCGGGCGGGCTCGAAACCCACTTACCCGAGTGAGGCGCCGTATGCTCGAGCACGGTCGCCATCGCCAGCTGGTCGCCGACAGCCCCGCTCAGTCAGTCCCTCTTGGGACCGTGTGCCTCGAAGGGATGTATCCCCAGTGCCGTTAGCGCCCCGTAGCGGCTTGAGGGATGGCCCTCGAGACTTCTCGCAGGACCGCTTGGCCGACTCTGACTGGGGTCGTGCGCAGCGACCAGATAGCTTAGACAGCTCGCAGCTTGTGTCTCGCTCGCCGCCTAGCCGTCGGCCTCGTCGCAAGGATGACATAGAGCCCCCTCTGCGCCGTCGCAAGGATGATATTGAGCCTCCGATTCGCCGCAAGGACGACATAGAGCCTCCTATCCGCCGAAAGGACGATGTCGAACCATGGAACCGTCGCAAAGACGACATCGGACCGGCGCCGCGAGCCCCCTTACGCAAGGATCCAAGTACCCGCCACGGAAACGATGAGTGGTCGGCTCCGAGTACGTTATTCGCATCCTCCTCCCACCCCCGTCTTCAGCATCGAGGCTCCTCTCGAGGTGGAGGACAGATGCTCGCCGGCTGTCTGGTGAAGCCTCGGGAGTGGAGCTCCGTTGTCCTCCACATTACTTGCTCGCCGAATCCGTACCGTCCGTTGGAAGTACCTCGTGGCCCCTTCGACTCTCCGTTCTCATCATGGCTTCCTATATCTTCCTGCATCCAGCTGCTGTCGCTTCTTTTACGAACCATTTTCCTTTTCTCTTGCAGGACCCAGATCGCCGCCTCACTTCCGCGAGCCCTCACCACCAAGGCGTCTCGCTCCATCATCGTTCCCGCCCCCGGGTGAAAGTTTCGCCGCGCCTCAAGCAACGTCGTCCCGCTTCCCGCGGCCCGCCTCACCCCCATCGCGTTACTCGCCGCGCGATCTCTCCACAGTCCCGTCGACTGACAGTCTTTCTCTGCGGCGTGCTAGAGATGGCGATGTCCCAGATTCTGGGTACGACAACAAGAGAAGACGCTTGAATGACGAATTAGGCCCATCTCGTCGTCCGCCGTCTGATCTTCCGCCCCTTGCAGCATCGCTCCCGGCGAAGCCTGTCGTGGCTGAATTCCCAGGCGAACCCACGTCTGATGGACCTCGTACGTCCCTTCACCTCCTAACAGCCTCTAGACCCTGTACCGATGTGCGTTGCTGCTCCGTCTTCGCGTGCACCCTTCTCTAGACCGCAAGCGCGATCCCCTCCCTCCACAAGAGCAACAATGGCGAGAGAACTCGAGGACGCTACCTACTCCGCTCACTGGGCAATACGATGTTCCACCGGCTATGCAGGGCTCGCGATTCGCGCCGTCCCGCTCGCCCATCGAACCAGGACGTCGAGGCTTCGGTCCCGACTTTGATGTGAACGCCGTTCGCAGAGAAGATAGAGGACGAGTACCGTGGGAGGATGCTCCCATCGGCTCTCGCCGTGCAGGACGGTCCCCTCCTCGTGACCTTGATGTTGACAGATCTCGTCGTCCACCCACCGGGCCAGGAGAGAGGAAGTCCCGGTTCGATTCCCTGGCGTCCCCGGCCGATACGATGGACGTCGATGTACCCCCGCCCAGGGTGCCTCCTCCGGCGCCTCGCTCGACCGTGGGCGGAATGCATGCAGACCGTATGCTAGCTGAACCTCCGCGTGGACCGAGGGCGATGGCCCCCAGGGATGGACCTGGTGGTTCTTACCCACCACTCCCGTCAAGCCATTCTGCACCCCAACTTGCGCCTATCAACCCTCGTCAGCCAAATGCGCCCCTCATAGATACGTCTGTATCAGTCCCGGGGCGCGGCCGCGGACGACCCATGGACCGGCGCTGGGAAACCAACGAGTCAGAGAGGAGGCCCAGCTTCTCCGGGCCTGCCTCGCGCGAGACCTCGGCGCTCCCACTCAGGCGAGTCGATGAAGGGTCGGGCATACTGCGCGATTTGCCTGACCGACCCGCGGGTCGACCTGCGGGTGGTCATCGTGATGAGGTAAGCCTTCAGTAACTTCGTCGTATTGCTCGACGCGTAATTGAGTGTACCGTATCGTAGCGCCCCCCTCGAATTTCAGGGACGAATAACGTTCCCATCGGCACAAGGCCTTCTGGTTATGTGTCCGATACCTCTGCGTCCAATGCGGTTCGATCACCCGTGGATAGCTACAGGCGGGCGGACGACTATGGCGACCTCCCGCGTCGTCCTCCACCTGTTGAACCTGAGCCATACGATAGACGGGTATGCGGTAGTTCAATTTGAGGATACACTGAGTGCTGAACAATGTGTGGATTATAGCGCCCACCATTCGCTCCGCCCGACTTGCCGCTGCCCGGTCCTCCGCGCGGCGACCGCGGCGATCGTCGACCGTCGCTCAGCCAGGATGGACCGCTCGTAAGTGATGTGCTTTTCCTCCATCTCCTCATACTCAACCCATCATCAGCGCTCCCGCGATGCAGAGCCTGCTATCGACCGACCCTTGAACTCATTGCCTCCACGACCAAGGGATGCTCCCAGAGAGCCTCCACCCTCGCGCCAGGTAAGACGGATTGCTCTATGTCCAGATAAATTGTTGAAAAGGATTGTTGTTAGTCGCGTTTCGGCCAGCCTCCGCCAGACTCTGCGCCTCGTATCTGGCAGACTCGTGACGAGGCCCAGAATTCGCGCGTGCTAGAGCCACGCCCCAACGACGACCGCGGTTCCCAGGAGTGAGTGCGGTACTATCTCATGTTCTGTCATAAACTCATGCCTTGCTGTCATAGCGATATTCGTCTACCCCGTGATGAGAAGGCTTGGGAGCCGCGGGCTGAACGCCAAGAGCCACGCAGGTGGCCTGCGAACGATCCATACGACACAGGTTCCCGCGGGGCAGAGGCCTCACGGACACGGTCCCCCGAAATGCTTCGACACAGGCCCAACTCCCCGCCGCCGCCGCCGCCGCCACCCGCCAGAGATGCTCGGCGATACGATGATGCCCTCGTTGAGCATCCCGTCGCAGGGAAGGTGCATCCCGAACGTGCCCGCCTTTTGGGAGGGCCAGTCCCTGGAGACTTGGACGGAGCTCCTCCCCCTCCGGCGCATCCCCGTGCCAGAGCGAGGTCTCCTGATTACGGATACCCTGACAGGGCGCGTCCCAGAGACCTTCCTCGGGACCTGCCGCAACGTCCTCTCGACGACGCCCGCCTCGCCCCGCCTCGGGATAGGTCGCCGCCCCCGCCGCAAAACGGTCACCGTCCCGGTGTGAGGCGGGGCGGCTCCCTTCTGGAACGGCTCACTCTCGACGACAGTGCGCCTCCGCACGATGGTGGGTCGTCGCTCCGAGATCGCGTCGACCTGAACTCGCACGGCAGCAGTGAAGGTGCGCCGAGTGGTCAGGTGGAGTCCATGGAGGTAGACTTTGATGGTGGCAATCCCGACGACGCCGGGAAAGGCGGCGGTGCCGTTCGTGGCGGTGGTAGGAGGCGCAATGGGAAGCCCAAGAGGCCGAGGAGGAACGGAGCACCGTGAGGTGGAGCGCGGATGGAGAAGTCGTCGAAGATGAAGAGGAAGGCGGACTCTGTCAATATATGCGCACCTTTGGTCTGTTTTGCAATCAGTTTGTCGCACTGCAGTATTTTGTTCTCGATGTCAATGATGCACCGTTCAATTTAGTCTGTTGTTCTCAGCGTGCGTGCATTTCTTTGATATGCGACATACTTGGTGCCGCTGAGAGTAAGACACACTACGTGGAACTTGCCTCTCTTGGGTTGTAAGCGCCACGACGCCACTGCACCTGCTTGCGCGCGCCCCCCAAAGTCTCGGGCTTCCGATCCTTGTTCCGGTGCGACGGCTCTACAGAGTGGTATAACCTCAAAGTGTGATTGAGGGTACCGGCTCCCATCGGCCACCTCCTCAATATAAATGTCTGTGCAATCGGAACCCCAACCGGCCAAGCTTGGTGTTGCTGGCGACTCTCAAACGCTTATACCGGATGGCAAGCAAGTCGTCCTCGTCCTCGTCGGACTGATCGGATCCGGAAAGGTATACCCCATCTCCGTCCCTGTACAGAGTTCAGGGCTAAGACGTCCTCAAAGTCTACCTTCGCAGAAGCGCTAGAGCGACACTCCCCTCATTTCCGGCGATGCAGCCAGGATGAGCTCGGCGATAGACGAAGCGTCGAAGCTCTTGCCCGGCGCTCCTTGGCGGATGGCCAGAGCGTATGCATAGATAGGACAAACTTCGACGAGAGGTATGTACTAGGACAACGTCGATTCGGACGGCATCATTGAAGTACTTACGCATTCATTCCTCTCGATGTAGCCAACGTGCGACGTGGATCAACATCGCACATCAGTTTCCCCAAGCAGAACCATGGGTGATCGTGTTCGATACCCCATATGAGGTGAGGGTGATGAAAGCCTCCAAGGCTTCACCGCTTCGAGTCCTAGGGTGATATGACGCGCATTCCTAGATCTGTGCTGCAAGAATTTCCGAACGTATGTTGAGCATCACAGAGTCCGGTATATAGTAGCCGCTGACGTTTTCGGCAGGGACGGGACACCCAACCATTACGAGCCCGGAACTGGGTTTACAAGTCCTGCAACGCTTCCGATCTCAGTACCGTCCACCTGCCCCGCACGAGGGGTATACCCGCATACTCTACCTCACGCCGTCTGATTGCCCCGATAGCGGCTACACAGAAGCAGACGTCTGGGAGGTCATGCGGCGACTTCGCGAATCGCCAGAAGTGGTCCGGGTCGCGCCCCCTCCCTTCCGACAGAGTGGGTACCGACACGGGGGCTCGTTCCAGCACCACAATCCCCGAGGGCGAGGGCGCGGATTCCAGCCACGCGGTCGTTACGCAGGAGGCGGCCTGCCGTCAAGTCGAGGAGGCTCATACGCTCGCGGCGGCCATCGCGGGGGCTACATGTACCAGAGCACGTTGCCATGGGCTCGGCAGGGCGAAGAATCTAGCAGTACTTCTGCCGGGTCTGGGTACGAACACGCTTCGGACGCGCGACGATCAGGCTATCAGGATGGGTCACGGCCGGAGTACGACCGGACGCAGGAGAATTGGAAGAGGTGAACGTGAAGGTCATGTATCGATACGTACGTTAGTCGCTTGGACCATGGTGGTCATATCAAAAGTGAATGGACCTCCAATCATGACCAGGTTCGCTTCAGGAAACGTACTGGCTCGAAATCTCTGGAGAACGAGGCCGTGACAGGGCGCGTCACCGATATACACGCGATGGGCGATAGTGTGACCTGACGCGAATGTGACGGAGCTTCCTTAATCGGGGGGCGCACAACGTGCGTCATAGGAGGGGAAGAGGTATATAAGAGGCGGAGAGCCCGCCCCGTGTCTTCATCTCCCCCATCTCCTCCCTCGTACCCCCACCATGTCCTACCAAGTCAAGGAAGTGCAGACGAAGCCCTTCGAGGGCCAGAAGCCCGGCACCTCCGGCCTCCGCAAGAGGTGAGCGCTTTCCTGCCCATATCGGCTATGATCAGTACCGCGGTCGTATCGGGGATTTGGTCGGTTGTGAGCGTGCAGAAGACGTGCATGGCGGGCGAAAAGCTGTTGCGGCACAGAATATGGTAGACATGCATGCTGACACGAATGCAGGGTAAAGATTTTCCAGCAGGAGGTGTGTCCGTCTTGCGAAATCTCTAGATGACATTCTAGCTCATAGCGCCTAATTGCAGCACTACACCGAGAACTTCGTGCAGTCGATCTTCGACGCCGTCGACCTCAAGGGAAAGACGATCGTCATTGGCGGTGATGGTCGTTACTTCTCCCCGGAGACCGTTCAGACTATCCTGAAGATCGGTTCCGCGAACGGCGTCGCCAAATTCATCATTGGCAAGGACGGCATCCTCTCTACCCCCGCCGCCTCGAACATCATCCGCAAGTACAAGGCTGACGGCGGTATCCTCCTCACGGCAAGCCACAACCCTGGAGGCCCCAACGCAGACTTCGGTATCAAGTACAACGTCTCTAACGGTGGGCCGGCACCGGAGAACGTCACCAACAAGATCTTCGAAAAGACGAAGTCGATCTCCAGCTACAAGGTCATCGAGCTTCCTCCCATCGACCTTTCCAAGAAGGGTTTCTTCACCTACGGCCCTTCCAATGTCGAGATCATCGACTCGGTATCAGACTACCTCCAGCTCCTCGAGTCCATCTTCGATTTCCCCCTCATCAAGAACTTCCTCCAGTCGCATGCCGACTCCTTCAAGGTCCTTTTCGATGGCATGCACGGTGTTACCGGGCCCTACGGGCGCGCCATTTTCGTGGATGCCCTCGGCCTCCCCGAGTCGTCGGTACAGAACGCGCAGCCTCTTCCTGACTTCGGCGGTGGCCACCCCGACCCCAACCTCACGTACGCGCATGAGCTCGTGGAGCGCGTCGAGAAGGAGGGCATCCACTTCGGTGCGGCGAGCGACGGTGACGGTGACCGCAACATGATCTACGGGAAGGGCGCGTTCGTCACTCCCAGCGACAGCGTTGCTATCATCGCGGACTGGGCGGCCGAGGCGATCCCCTACTTCAAGAAGGGTGGCGTCAAGGGACTTGCACGCAGCATGCCTACTAGCGCGCAGATCGACAAGGTTGCTAAGAAGAAGGGCCTGGAGTGCCATGTCGTCCCCACAGGTAAGGTCGACGGACGGACGTCGAGTATGATGTGCATATATTGACCGCTTTCCCGCGGCAGGCTGGAAGTTCTTCGGCAACCTGATGGATGCTGGCCGCCTTTCCATCTGCGGTGAGGAGTCCTTCGGTACGGGTTCAGACCATATCCGGGAGAAGGACGGTGTCTGGGCCATTGTCGGTAAGTCATGTCGCGCATAGTAGTTTTCCAACGCTCGAACTCATGATGACCTTAGCTTGGCTAAACATTCTCGCCTATGCGAACCAACAGTCGCCGAACAAGCTTGTCGGAATCAAGGAGCTTCTGGAGAAGCACTACGCGGTGTACGGTCGCTCGTTCTTCTCGCGGTACGACTACGAGGAGGTTTCCTCAAGCGGAGCGCAGCAACTCGTGGATGGCATCAACGAGCACATCGCCAAGGGCTCGCTGACGAGCACCTCTCATGAGTCGAAGAGCACCGGTCAGAAGTTCACTGTCGCGGGTGTGTCCAACTTCGACTACACCGACCCCATCGACGGCAGCGTCAGCCGCAACCAGGGCCAAATCATCACCTTCGACGATGGTTCGCGCGTTGTCTTCCGCCTGAGCGGTACTGGTAGCCAGGGCGCGACCGTGCGGATGTATGTCGAACGCTACGTCCCGGCGGAGGCGGGTCCCGCGGAGCTCAACAAGGACACCCAGGAGGGTCTCAAGGGCCTTATCGAGGTCGCCCTCCAGCTCAGCAAGCTCCCCGAGTTCCTCGGTCGTGACAAGCCCACCGTCATCACGTAAGGGATGGAGGGATTCGCGTCGGTTTGGCACGGACAATAGGCATCGTGTAGATTTGGGGGTTACGAAGGAGGAAGTACAAATCGGATGTATTCATACCATCTTGCTCAACGATCTTGTTATGTCCAACGTCAGGTCATCTCTGCGATTGTGTGTCCCCCAGCCTAGTCGGCGATAGCGGCCAGCTCCAACTGCATAACGCGTCCTGTTCTAGTCTACTGCGAGCACAGAGTGGACGTTACGCCCTAGGGCGGTGTACAATATGTACGCGACGGCAATTGCTGCCAACCCAGCAACGGCAGACACGCCAACCATCTCCATCCATACTTCTTTCCACATCTTCTGAAGCACTCGTGCTCGTGCAGGATCTCGCCTGATGCTCTCTTCCTCCACAACTCCCGGAGCGATGTCCCCGCCGGCGGATCCGCCAGCCTCTCCTTCTGCCCCATCCACATCCCGGACCGTCGTCCGTGGGCGGAACGTCGTGCGCCTGAGCCCCAGATTCCACCACACGCTGCGTATCATGCCCTCCCGAAGCACCGTGCGCCGCGCCTCGCGCCATCCCGCGCGGGGGTACCACCGCGCGAACACGTGCGACACGCGCTGCACGAGCAGCAGCGCGTGCATGCGCAGGCGCGTGCGGAGCGACGTCGGCGGGAGGCCGAGGTGCGCGGCGAGCGCGGGCCCGAGGAGGTAGGTCGTGAGCGCGATGTTGTACTCGAGCGAGGTGTGCAGCGGGGGCCGGTTCGAGACGGCGACGAGGATGGGGATGGTCGGGCCGCGGAGGATCGTGCCGCGTCGCGCGCTGTCACTATCCGTGCGGGACGAGGATGACGATGGAGGGAGAGGGGGAGGGGAGGGGGACGAGGGAGGGGAGGGGGACGAGGGAGGGGAGAGGTCGTCGGAGAAGAGGTGGAGGGCGGTCGTGACGAGGAACTTATCCGCGGTGCAGGTGTCGCGAAAGTGCCGGAGGAGGATCTGGGGCGAGACGCCGAGGTAGTAGCCGACGTGTCGCCAGAGTGCGAGGTATGCGCTGGCTTGGGCGGGGGCCGGAGGGAGGCCGAGGCGATGAAGGCACCAGATTGGTATAGTGGAGAACGCAGCGAGTCTATGGGCTTATGTTAGTCTCCGCAGCTAGCGGGCGGGTGATGAGGGCTCCAGTCCTTACGTTGCTCCCATGTCTTCCTGGCTCACGGGCACTCCAACGTCGACATGTTCTTCTTTCGACCATCGTTCCTCTGCTCTCCAACGAGCAATCCCATGTAACAGGCGCACTCGTACTGCTGAGCGCCACCCATCGCCCCCTGGTAAGAGATACGAGACAGTGGCCGTACGGGCAGGGTCGGGATCTTGCTGGCCAGGGGGAGGAAGTTGGGAGCCGCATCCCATCACCTCCAGCACAAACTGAAACGTCTCTACCAGTCGTGAGAAAGTCCTATCTGTGGAAGCTTTGGTGATGTTGGCGAGTATGTCTGCTAGTTCTGGCCGAGCGGTATCATGGGGAGTATGCCGCACGTGCGGGACCAGATAGGATACTGCCTCCAGCGTACGCACTATTCTCGGACTGTGAAGGACATGGGGGAGGTTGAGTGCCAGGAACTCAAATGCCTACAGCACAATGCGACGAACCTGGCAAACCCTCCTGCAAGACTATAGTGCAACAAGGCCTGCATGATCTGGATCGAGTTGTCTAGGAAGAACTCCTGAGCGAGCGTCACTTCCTCTTCGGACGCCAAAATGCCCGCCGGCGGCGGGTGGTGCACTTCTTGTAGAAACTCGTGTACTGCCTCGACCGAGCCTGCAGACACGGCATAATCTTGGAGCGTCTTGAGCAGATCTTTCCCTACGCTGATTGAGGGGTTATTGAAGATTTCTCGCAGGGCTCTGTCGCACGAGGGGTCGCCGAGTTGCCTCCACCTGATAATCGAGCGGCCGTGAGGAGGGGATTACACACTCGATTCTCGAGCAACATACCTCTCACACATCTCGATAGTGACGCAGTCTTCGTCCCATTCGTATACATGGTCGAACGAGTTGACCACGTCCCCGGACTGGAGCGCTCTTGTGTCCTGGGGATCACGGACGTACTTGACTTCGCTCTCCTCGTGTGGCCGCACGTTTCCAATGCGATAGTGCATATTGCAGTGGTTGAGAATCCTCCGCGGCCCTGGTGTGAGAAGGTGAGTGTCGATGACAAACCCCTGTGGCTTCGCCGACAGAGCCCCATCCCGGTCAGCATGGCATTTCCGCGCTCGGAAGAGGACAGTGACGCTGTTCAGCCGCGGATCGAGGGATTGCGCCTGACTGTTCGCGTGTCATCGTCGTTGCTACATGCTTGCAGACATCCTAATTTAAAGCGAACAATCGTGGGCGTACAGGTAGCCCGAAATAGCCATCGGGATTACACACTTGTGCAGCTCCTCCTGCTACAACGAGGCATGTAGTACTGCCGGAGCAACATACATAGTTGTCAATATGCACAAGGGAGTAACTGCGGTTTAGCCGTACCTGCGTAGCCCTGCAGGGTATGCCGAGTGGCACAGGCTGTCCCATTGCACGGATCTGTCGTTAGTGAACCCCCGAGAACTTTTAATGAGCACGTCCCAGCGGAAAGGTGCGCCTACATACTCAACGCCTAATAACACTCGATATATATACCACTGTAACATGGCCCAAGGTCGAGTGGTGTAGTGGTTATCACTCCTGTCTTACATGATTGTACACAGGCGGTCGTCGGTTCGATCCCGGCCTCGATCACTTTTTGCTCACTTCAGCTAGCCGTTGACTGTAACTTGAGCGCGAGTGCTTACAGCCTGGCGTCGCGCCTTGCTCGCTGACCACCATCTACCATGTCTGCTAGACTCGCATTCTCTTCGTTGTCTCGTGCTATTGCTTCTCGCGCTGGTCTTGGTTCTGCGCGAGCTTTATACGTCGCCGCGTCTTCCGTGCGGGCACACGGCCTATCTCGCGGAAAGGCGTCACTGCCGGTGCTGGCCAGAAGTGAGTGCTGTCTATCCTTCACCTTCACTTGGAATTCTGATGATTTGATCGTAGGATGGGCGACATCGACAACGCCGAACTCGTCTGCCGTTAATCCCGCCGAGGTCGAGGCTATGCAGTGCCTAGAAGAAGGCACGCAAAAGCTGGAAGAGGGAGATGTTCAGGCGGCCAAGGTCCGTACACGGCGCTATGACAGGTCACTGCAACCTTCGCCTCATTTGTGTGCTAGGAGCTTTACAAGCGCAGCGTGGACATCAAGCGCACTGCGAGCTCGTTGTTTAACCTGGGAGTCACGCACTACCACTTGAGTAAGTAGTCGGTATTCGTATATTATCCACGAGCTAACCGCCGATGTGTAGAGGAGTTCGACGAAGCTATCGCCGCATGGAAAGAAGCTATTTCTCTCCAACCTGCGAGCGCAGATGCGCATACCAGTATGATCATTGTATTCGTTATGCTCATCCTGCGTCTAAAAATGAGTTTCTCCAGACCTGGCTAGTGCATACATTGTTTCTCCTGTGAGCAGGCCAGACCTTGCCCTCCATCATTTGCGGTATGTGCATCTATACTCCCGAATTGAACGTCAACTCACGAGTTTCGATTCAGTGTCGCCGCATCTCTCGCACCAGAAGATGCCGAGATTGCATTCAATCTGGCTGCTGTGCTTGAGGCGTGCGGTTTCTTGGAGGAAGCTCTCGAGCAGTACAAGCGCAGCAAGGAGTATGGAGTGGATCGTGCTGAGATGCACATTCGCAATGTAAGTCGTCAGATTTTGCATCGTGTTCGGCCCAACTCACCACGAACCTCTCAGGTGAGCGCGAAAATTCTTGGCAAAAAGCTGAAAGCCGTCGAGGAGGAGGCCAAGGCATCAGAGGAGAAGCCCGAACCATCATCGTAAAGGCCGCCGTCCCTAGTCGCAGCAAGCTACGCATGCCAGACTCTCCCATACTATACAGCGTCCCCGTATTATAATACTCGCTGCTCAGTATATCCTACAGTATAATCCCTGCTCCCCCTCGATGCTCTGGTATAAGCTGAGCTAGCGGCCCCCGAACAAGAAAGATGCAAGACAACCTCAATTCACTGGCAGCGGCGGGACGTCCGGGACGACGTAGTGCATCGTCTTCATGGCTCCCAGTATCTGCGGGTCGATAACGCTTGACGCCCTTGCCTTCCACTGAACCTCCGTCCCCACCGCAGACGCCGGAGTCTGGACGGCGGCACTCACACCGCTGTCGCGCGTGCGGTACATCTTCGACGTCGCGGACGAAGGCACGGGCGACGTGAAGTCCCGCTCGAACCCTCCTGCATCCCCACCGTTCTGCTCCGCCGTCCACCCGTCGACGCTGTCCCCGATCTCGAGAGGCGGCACGGGCTTCCGCGTCTTGTAGGACGGCGCGACCGACGTAGGTGAGTCCCCCCGTCTGGGCAGCGACGCGGTAGAGGACACCTGGGCGACGCTCGTCGAGATGGGGGACGGGGTGTACGACGACGGCGGGCGGCGGTTGGGCTCCAGGCGTCCCAGCGCCGGCCGTGGCATCTCGATCTGGCTGAGGCGCGGCTTCTCAGGCTCGGGCAGAGCGACGGGCAGCTGCGTGTCGAGGGAGTTCGAGCTGGACGAGAGGCCGAGCCACCGCGCGGTCGGGTACGGCATCTTGCCCCGCGTCTTCGAGGACGAAGCGGGCGGCCGTCGTCGGCAGGGAGGGGTGCGGAAGCAGAAGATGGCGAGGCCGAGGAGGATGAGCGCGGCGATGGCCGCGATGACCCCTCCGGCGATGACGGCCGCGTGCTTGTTCGAGGAGGGTTGTGCATCCCTAGCCTCTGAAGAAACCGGTGATGCGGACGGGGTGCTGGCCGAAGACGTCGACGTGGGTGAACCGCTGAGCTGGTACATAGTAGAGCTCGCCGGTGGCACGGCTGGCGGTAGCGCAGACGCATTCCCACTACAGGCCGCAGTCGACCCATCGATGAAGAAAGGCAACGACTGTGCCTCCGAGGGCAGGCCAAAGGTCTGGTAAACGTAGTACCCCGCGGTGTAGCCTATGGGGATCCACGAGAACGACTCGGAGCTTGCGTCAACCTCTGCAAGCAGCGACACCTGGCTACCTAAATTCCCTAAAAGGGGTGCGGTGGAGTTGGCGATCAGGAGTCTCAGTTCAACGTTCGGACCGGTATATGCCCAAGCGACTGTGTTCAACACACAATTTTGCATGAACGGGGTGAGAGTGAACTGGAAGGACGGTGTCGTGTAGGATAGTGCGAATGACGGCTTATCCTCCGGTGATTCTGTCGCCAGCAGAGGCTTTGACGACTCGAACAGAGGATCGGGTACGTTGAGCTCGGCTTCGTCCGACGCCGGGGGGTCAGAAGGGATATCCTCCACTGCTGTAGCCAACGACGGCGTTGAGCGGGAAGAGCGTGGCTCTTTCAGCCGCCTCCGGAGGTGGGTCGGAACGTCCAACGTGTACTTGGGTCGCGAGAGGCTTGCTGATGGCGTAGAAAACGAGTGTAGAGAGGGCGTCTTGGCCGACCACATACCCCCCTTGGCCATAAGCTGATCTCTCCGGGATTGTGGGGCCATAGAGCAAGAGGTCTGAGGAGCGCCAAGAGAATGGGCGGTAGGCTGTAGCGTGGACTGGGAAGGTGCGCAGGTGGCCACTGCTCAGCGGGGGTGGTCCCAGGGCAGTCAGTAGTACGCCGACAGACCGTCGAGTATATCTGGCAGTCTTGTGCGAAGGCATCATGATGGTTCGCGCAGCGATCTGTCGAACCGTTGGATGTAGAACCCAATCGTAATGGTCCCAAAGATGGAATGTCTCTCACAATCTGGTCGCCGTTATGGTATGCGTGCCCTTCTAGTCGACGGCAAGCTCGGGCATCCTAAAACGTTTCCGTCATCGGTAGAATATGTCTGGGAAGACCGCAGTGTGACGATGCGATGCAGGTTCAGAGGGGGGGGGGATACGTCAGCTTGGGGGGTTCTCACCGCTATGACGACGTACCGCCGGTCATGTCGTCTTGGGGGCGGCAGGGGATGATCATCTCAAAAGACGTTGGGCAAGACGTGGTTGCGTGGGACTCGTATGCATGACGAAGTACGAGTGTGGGACTATTTATTGACCATCCAGAACCCAATCAGACGTGGAACAAAGGGGTAGTAGGTGCGCCGGGATTCGTTCAAGACTCTGGCTTGTAAGCCAACCAAGAATGGATACGATGATCAGTAAGTAACACGAAGCTCGGTGCGATGCGTCGAAAGGCAGTGTCCAGACCTCCCATTCGAGTGCCCAATACCCTATGAGTTGGGCTTGAATCAACGATCATCTCAGGAAGGCATGCCTGCACACTTACATTGCTCAGTAGCTAGAGCTCCGGTCTGGTAACGGAGGAACTGCAGGGGCAGCCTCCGAGCGCATCCTCTGCGTATGCGTGCGCACGAGTGGCCGCGGCCCACGACAAGCGCTCCACACCTCTGAGACTACGCGCTCGGGCGGCTCGGGGGTGTCCGGCGATGCCATCCACATGCTGTCCCGGATGCGGTACATCTGCGAGGTTGCTGAAGAGGGTACGGCGGATGCGCTACTCGGCCTTCGCATGGGCAAGACGGCCGAGCTGCGTCGGCGCAGCCAGATGACTGACGCAGCATCTGTCGAATCCACAGTGGGGGACCGGCGTAGCGGGTCGGTGGGGGAGACCTCTGAGGAAGGTGGGGGTGGTAGCTCCTTGTCCACCTGGAGAATATGGGCGGGCGGCGGGATGGTAGGTGTGGGCTCTGATGGCTTGGGAGAGACGCTGACCGGAAGAGCGTCAAGGGTAACCGAGGGCTTGCGGCGATTCGGCTCCAAGCGGGGGAGGTGGTCGGCAGACCGGAGCGGTAAGATGTTTGTCTGCAGCGGTGCAGCGGGGCGCTCCTGCATGGAATACAATGGTTCTGGGACGTTGATGTTCACATGGGACGAGAGCCCGCTCCAAGTTCTCCGCGGCCCACGGGGTCCGAAATGGGTGAAGTCCCGCCACCTAAATCTAGGGACTGCTCGCCGACGGAGGCGAACGTAGATGTACATGCCCGCGAGAGCCATCAAGAGGACAAGTCCTCCTATGACCCCTCCAACTATGGCGCCAGCACGAGAGGCATGGACATGGGAGTTCGACCCTCTTGAGGCCCCCGGTGAAGGATCGGGTGATGAAGCGGATGGGAGCCATAAAGGAGGGTTTAGGCACGACGCTGATGTGCCGCGGGAAACGACCAGCGACTGCGAAATGCTAGAGATGCTTTCTCCTACAGCAGTTATCTCGTATACGCCAGGGGTGACGTTGACCGGATGCCATTCGTACGACTGTGAGCTGGCGGCCACATCGTAGGCGAAGAGGGAGAGGGAGAGCGGTGGATCCGAGGAGGTCGACGATATGAAAAGCGAAAGGTCTTGACTAGGGCCGGTATAGTTCCATGATATCGTAGCGTTAGCACAGGTTTGTAAAGACGGAAGTTGAGCGAACGTGAGGCTAGTGGCGGAGGCCCCTAAGTCGGTGCGGCGAGAAAAGGAGAGCGTTTCAGCAGCTTCCGCAAGCAGTCGGGCAGCGGGGGGAAAGGTAGGAGCAGGCATGTCGATGAGGTTCGTTCACATGCGGAGGGCAGCCCGCGAACCGCCTCTGTAGGGCATGCGCGAGCCCGACTTAACAAATTGACAGTCCATGCCCTGCTTTGGCACTTGTCCGGGAATGGATGTCGGGTGTGCCGAAGGGTCGTCGAGGGAACGAGCTCGTTGCCGCAGTCGACGACGGAGCTCCTTGGAACGAGATGGACAGCGGCGAGTGGAGATGAGAGTTGTCTGAGAATGCGCGACGGGAAGTGCTGTCGTACCTCTCCACCGCGTGGACATCTGATATAGAGTGCATCTGTCACCGATGGATTGCGCGGCCGCGAAGGCGATACGAGCGGTTTATTCCTGTCACCGCCGACTCAGTACCTCAGATGCATTGTCCAACAAGCACTGACCTGATATCAAAGAAGTGTGATACGCCCGAACCCAAAGCGGCGTTCTCGACGCCTCGTGCCAAGCTTCCAATGAGCCTACCCTTGCCTACAAGTGCAGCAATCCTGATGTCACATCGCTTGTGAAAGAGAGACACATCTGCACGCAAATAGAAGAAACCGCTACATCAAGTCCAAGTCCGGGTGTATAGTAGGTACATCACGAGAAGAGCTTGTTGACAGAAGTGTTACCCTCCTGGTTCTTCTTGAGAACCTGTTCGGATCATAAGGGTCAGATAACCGTACGTATGTCAGCATGGAGCAATACGGGCGTACCTTCGCCACCGCAAACTCGAAGTCCTCCTGCGTGACATGCTGTCGACGCTCACGAAGCGCATACATACCGGCCTCTGTACAGATACCGCGGACTTCGGCACCCGAGCACTGACCCATCTTTTCCGCGAGTGCACGCAGATTGATACCACGCTGGAGAGACATCTGTGGCGCCGTGGTGAGCAGATGAACGAATTGGATCACGGAAGCACATACCTTCCGAGAGTGGATGCGCAGAATAGCAACACGCGCCTCGGGGCCCGGTGGCGGGAACTCAATCTTTCGGTCAATGCGGCCTGGCCGGAGGAGTGCCGAGTCGAGGATATCTATCCGGTTGGTCGCCATGATGACCTTGATGTTCTTCGTCGGCTCGAATCCATCCAACTGGTTCAAAAGCTCCAGCATCGTCCGCTGCACCTCGGAGTCGCCGCCGCCGGAGCCGCTTTCTCCTCTTGAGCTGCCAATGGAGTCGATCTCGTCCATGAAGATGATACTGGGCGCGTGTTCGCGTGCCATGACGAAGAGCTCGCGGACCATCCGACTGCCCTCACCAATGTACTTCTGCACGAGCTCGGATCCGGAAACACGGATGAACTTGCAGTCTGTGTGGTGTGCGACCGCACGGGCAAGAAGCGTCTTTCCGGTACCGGGGGGGCCGTAGAGGAGGACACCCTTGGGCTGGGCGATACCGAGCGACTCGAAAAGTTCGGGGTGCTTGACCGGCAACTCGATGACCTCCTTGATCTCCTTGATTTGTTTGTCGAGACCGCCGACCATCTCGTATGTACTGTCCGGAACCTTCTCGACCATCATGAGCGAGACGAGCGGGTCGACCTTGTTCGGCAAGATCTTGTGTATTGTGTAGGAGTCTGAACGGAGGGCCACGCGGAGGGAGGGCGTTAGTGACGCTACGTCGATCTCGGAGTCGAAGTCCACAACTACGAAGCAACCTCGTCAGTTACATTCCATCGGATTCCGACCCTGCAAACGCACTGTATTTGCCCTCCGGCTGCACCTTCACGAGCACTTTGTTCTTGCCCATGACCTTGACCACCTCTCCGACATAACTGCCTGGCTCGTGGAGTAGCTGTAGCTCCTCACGGAGCAGCCGCACTGTTCGAGCACCGTAAGTAGACCCTCCTCATGCCGACCGTCGCCATCCGTACCTCGAGCGTTGAGCGCATTTCGTTGGGCCTCTAACCGGCGGAGGTTCTGGGTCTTCTGGTTGATTTCAAGCTCGGCGGCCTCAATCTTAGCCTGGTAGTAGGCCTTGAGTCCTGTAGGCGGAGTCGGTGCATGCGTTGCAACGGGCATTATGGTCGTGGAGGTAGGAGGGAACGAGCGGAATGGAATGCGGAGGACGTCGTAAGCGGTGAGCAGGACGCGACGCCCAGTGGGGATACGCGTCCTGCGTGACACATCACGTGATACGCATCACTGCTCCGTGACTTCTTCCGCATAAGGCAAGGCAGAAAGATCGTCGAACGCCACGACGTGCCTCCTGCCGCCAGGGTCAACCGCCGCCTTGCACATTGCATCCCTCCGTCCCGATTGTTCCGGTGACAGTGTCTAGATATCACGCGATGTAAGAGTGTATGGCGGATAGTGAATGAGGTGACCTTGTGTGATGCTTTCGTGAGCCAGAGCGATGATCATGGGGATACTGAATGATTGCAGCCGCATTGAATGCGACTACCTAACGCATAAGCCGGCATGCGCGACATCGTGGACGCCCAACGCAACCACGAGAGGTTTGGTATGATATGGTTTGACGTGTTGATCAAAAGCCATTCCAGTAGGCTACGATAGCTGGACGGGGAGAGCGGATGATGGCTTCTTGGGTGCGCCGAGGGACTCCAGGTCTGAGAGCTTACGCCTAACGAACCACACGACAGCCTTCCTCAGGTTCTACATACCGATACATGAAGAGATTGAAGGCCAAAAAGCGCCCCAAAGGCTCCCCTTTGCTGGAGACAGAGCGCGGTAGAGTACTCCTGTTGCGCAACGGCAGGCAAGCCGGCTTATCTGATGCTCTCCCCAGTACAACTGTCGCGGAAGCTTTCGACGATGTTCTCACCGATAGGCTTCAGAGTCGTCTCTGCGGCCCACCCGCGGCGCGCACGAGTGTCCCACCTACTTCGAGTCGGGTCAGCAGACCCGCGTCGGCCGACGCCCCGGGCACTAGATCCTTGACGCTGATATCACCACGACGTAGCGCAGACCCGGAGGAGAGGAGCCGTTCCGGGGATCTGGAAGCACGCCCCGCCTTCTCCGGCATCATTCCTGGGGCGCAGACTGGCGGGCGCGGCGCCCCGCACTTACGGCGGCTCTCGACGCCATCTAGACCCACGGGATCTGATGGGCGACGAGCAGGAACGGTGTGCTTCAGCAAAGGCTGAAGCGTATCTCCACCAGAAGAGGGTCTCACTACATGTGTTCTGGGGTCCGAATCGTGGGCCGGACGGGAAGGATGGTCCGCATTCCGTCCTTGCATGAGGACAGTTCTGCTGTTTTTGATGATCTGCGTACAGACAGGTTGAGGTGCACAACAACATAAGCTACGCTACAGTGATGTCGACAGGTGGTGAGGGTCCAAGTGTACAAGTCCAGCTTCCCCAGGCGAGCTGGCCAACAAGCATACGGCGTAGCGTAAAATTTTGGACGGCGCTATGACCTGCACGATGTGAATAATGTGCACACCTTACGCTTCCACATGCCAAACAGGACCTACATGCCGTACTTTCGTTTCAACTCCAGCCATGATGGGGCGACCGCGGGGAAACGGGCTGCGAAGTCGTTCATTTCCTGCTCGGGGATGCGATTGAGATCTACTCGGTTCCAGTATCGCGTCATCGCGTAAACGATGTCTCGAGCGTCTGGCTCTCGCCCACGTCTGCCCGGGGCGGTTAGCTCACCGCGACGGGTGCTGAAGGAGAGACACTCACAGCGCCCATGCCTTGACCTTTGCCCTCACAAATTCTGTGATCGTTAGAAAAGGCACCGCACCCACTACCATCACAGTCGTGCCGTCGAGTCGTCGTGGACCCTCCTCGCCGGCGACCAAGATCTCAATCTGATCTCATGAGTGCGGTCAGTCGTCGTCGCGGAAGCAAACTCACGTCGATGGGAGGAATGAGCCGCTGATATTTCACGTGCAATCTGGAGCTTGGTGAATCGCGGTCATGGTTATGTGCGGGACGTTCGGGGTCGAGCTTACCGGTTGCTCCAGGGCGAGGTGACTATCGAAAAGTCCTCATTCCCTGCGCAAGCCTGACGCACTCGACGGAACGGATGTGCCGTACCACCTTCGACGACGCAGGCTATCTCCTATAGAAAACGGTCAGATTCATCCCCGCAAAGAGGATCAAGTTATGACGCACGTCTGCGAGTTGTGAGCTGGAGAGCACGGCGGTAAGGACACTTCCATGGAATGCATGGGGTACGCCCGCGTTGCGGAGGAGCTGGGATAGAGCGGCGGCAGCCTGGAGCAAGCGAGATACTTCGTGCATAGCTGGGCAGAGCGGAAGGTAAAAGCCATCGGGGGACCGGGTGCGGCGTACATGTAGTACGACGAGCCGGAGCTGGACGCCTGGAGAAGTTGGGAAGGAGCGATCAATGGACTGCCAGTCCGGGATCTGTTCCGTGGCGGGCAGGGGGGAAAGCCGAGGGAGGACAGCAGCGAGCACGGACGTTTCAATGTGATGTGAGCGTGCGTGCCGACCCGGTTCTGGCAGGAGGGGCAGGTGTCTGGGGCGAGTCCGACTCGTGCCCTGCTGGCGCGCGGGGACAAGAGGCTTTCAGATCCAGGCTAGGATCACATGGCCCGAAGCGTGTATCACCGTGGTTGAACTCTGACGAGAAACAGCGGCCATATATGACCTAAAGAGCCGAGACGACACATCGACTCATTTCCGCTCACGATTTGCGTGCAAGTGGCGAGTTAGAGCGACTGCTGACTGCGTTTAGTATCCGTGATCACACACGCTGGGGTGTGGGAGAGCCCCACGACACATAAAGCGGGAAGATACATTACAGCGATCGGTGGCAATAAATTCGACCAGAGATTTTATTTGGACCACATATATTATCCCCCGCTCAAGTCCTTTAGCCAAGCAGCGCAGACGCGCGGGGAGTCGGAGGAGGACGGCGAAAGTCGAGGGTGGGTGGAAGACAGACGATGGGCCGGTCCCCGGGAGACGCCCAGATGGGTTACGTCAGAGGACCCGTCCGGTTCGGGGATATGGGCGTCTACAGGGTGCCGAGTGGGACTCGGGACTCGCGTGCGTTTCGTGGACCTTGTCGAAATCCGCGACTCGCTCTTGGGCTCTGGGCTGGTTCAGTCGTGTTGTGCACGCTTCTTGCGTATGTCTGCGCTGCTCAGGAAGCTGGCCGAACGCCATGTAACTCCTCGTCCTTCTGGCTCGTCTATGAAGCGCTGTCGAAATCCCTGGCCACCCAAGCCTTGTCCTGAACTCCCTCTACCGCGAAGAACGTGCATGTCCACTCTCCAGGCCAGAACGTCCTGCCGAGGGAATGTATCAAGAACGGCACCTATACTACCTATACTCACATGCAGAAACTCTCCACCACATCTTACGACCAACCCTCCCGGTCCCGGACTGAGGCGGTTCACCACTTGGCTGCAACGACTGAGCAAAACCCAGGACCCGTCGGAAGAGCCTACGGACAACACTGAACAAGCCGCAAGGATAGCTATGCTCGAAAAAGCGATGAAAGGCAGGCAGCCGACGGACCTCATGCTGCGATGTACGTCTTGAGGCGCGTTGAGACTCACACGTTCGTTAACCTTGGTGTTGCTGTAGGTACTGTATTGGATGCGGAAGGTCAGCTGCAGCCTATCATCGGGCTTTCTCTTCCCGTCCGCTGTGCCCCTTGTAACCAATTACGTGTACAGGAAACGTGAAAACGATTTCCGGGCAGTTCAGGAAAGCCGACCTGTGCACAGAGCACCGTCTGAACGTAAGTCCTTCTGCCTACGCACGTTCGGGTATCGCCATTGTCAGTAGTCGGCGGCGCGTGCGACAGCTCGCCAATGCCTTAGCTCCACGTATGGTCCGCTAAGTCAATTACAACCGAGCTCTTGGCCAGTATTGTATGCTTTGCCGGGGAGTCGCCCGGTACGTAGGGTGCCCGCCAAGGGCCCAAAGGCATATCATGCTCATGCGAATATGCTCCGTGGCGTTTGTTCCCTCTCACCGGTTACGCAGAGGCCCAACTCCCGGATCGCGAATTGTAGCATGAATTTGTCCTTCATCCTCTCCTTGCCCATTGCGCTTGCCGAGTGTCCATCCCCACATACACATCTTCGTACGTTCTTGACGAATCAACCGACAGCCTCGTGACCTTCGCAAAATCGATTCGAGGGTGCCAAACCTCGTGCCTACGATCTTGGTGCGAAAGGAAGCCATTCTTGTACGTACTCTCTTCACTGTGGCCAAAACGTCACCTCTCACTTGCATAATCAGGTCAATATTCTCCATATACGCGCCCTCGTGAAGGCCGACACGGTCGTACTCTTCGACACCTATGGCTCCGCCGACTCCCGCCTCCATTCGGTATTTCTCTACCACCTGGAGGTGCGTCAAACTAAAACACATCGTTATAAGCATCGCTTAACATTCCCACAGCATAACCTAAGGGCAAAAACACTCGGCATGCCCTACGAGTTTCGGTGAGTACTCCATTCCTACCGCGATCCCTCTTGGGTGCCAATTTGTTGCAGCACATGACAGCTTAGCGGCCGTTTCACAGAGCACTGGAGTCTATTCTGTTATCCGTGCTGAGCGCGCTGGAGGCAGAGATGATCTTCATCCGCAATCTCGTCGGAGGTCTGTTGGCGGAATTGGAGGATGACATCGATCATGACCGATTCAAGCGTCTCCTGCACTATTCACGCAGGTTGGCCAGCTTCCAGAACCGCGCGAAACTAGTTCGTCATTTCTCCCTGACTATTTACGCTTAGTTGTTGATACCAAAGTTGCTCTTAGGTTCAGGAAGCCCTAGAAGAGGTTTTAGAACAAGGTCAGTGTACGCCACTATGCGAGGTTGTCCCCACTAACCCTTTCACACCACCTCTGCCTTCAGACGAGGATCTGGCTGCCATGTATCTCACGGACAAGAAGAATGGTGTACCCCGGCAGCATGACGACCATGAAGAACTTGAGGTCCTTCTAGAGTCGTTCTCCAAGCAGGTGGAAGAAATTGTCAACGAGGCAGAGAATATCCAGGTGAGTGACGTGACCAGTCGACCCAGCTTGCTACTAACGGCGATCTCTAGTCCAACGTCCAGTCTACACAAGAAATTGTAGAGCTGATCTTAGATTCTAATCGAAACGCACTGCTCGCTCTCGATTTGAAGGTCTCCATCTTGACGATGGGGATCGGCATCGGAACCCTCGTCGCTGGGGTGTTCGGCATGAACGTAAGTCGTCAAAATCGGCTCCTAGAATAGTATACCGCTACAACTGAACTCAAACAATCGTTCTTACAGTTGAAGAGTCATATCGAGGACCACGAGTATGCGTTCTACGTGATGGCGCTCGCGTCCGTGGCGGCTTGCTTGGGCGCAGCATCCATCGGCGTGCATCGGTACGCGACAACTATCTTCTGTATGGCGCGGCCGAACGGCTGACACGGCGCTCCCAGGCTCTCGAGAATCCGTAAGGTCGGGCTGTCTAATGGGAACCGTAAGAAGCCTGAAAAGCGGCGATGGAACCTGTTTTCGCTCCGTGGACGCCGTTACGATTCCTGGTCATGATGATCCTGAAGATTTCAGAGGCGGCACCCAGGCTGTCGGGTCTCCACGCCCAGCGCTCACCTCCCGCCCGTCCATTCGTTTCACACGTCCGCCCACCCCCCTCCCCGCTTCACACCCCCGCTCTTGCATCATCGTACCATCGGCACATACTGTATAGGATATCTACGTGTATAATGTATACCTCTCAACCTATAGAGCGTCCCTCTCCATACCGTGTGAGCGGCACTACAATTGTGGGATGAAGATACACAGCAGAAACGCATTTCGGTGAAATTCCCGGTTGGGGAGATCTGGGTAAATCCTCAGTGGTGCGCACCCGGAATTCCCGGGGATTGCCCTAGATGTTCCCTCGGTCGGCGTCTACCCAGGGGCGACCGGAGTTGGCCCCACGGCTTGGCCAGATCCAATCACCGGCACATGGGCAGCTGCTAATGTCAGCAACCGATTCCGGAAGGGTGAGCGCTTGCGCTTCCCGCTCGTGACTTTGTTCTCATCACATGACTGTGTTTGGTTGTATTTGCTGCTTTGCTGGCACTTTCGGCCTCAGCTCACCCGCGCAACTTTCCCTCGAACTCTCACCTTGTCCTCCAGTGCTGGTGCATTTGTCGACAGTCTTCCGAGCTGACCACCGTCAATGGCTTCAAGGTTGATTCCAAGGACAAGGTGAGTAGGCCTACATATGCCTAGGTAAGGGTTAGCTTACATCAAAACAGAGCATCCCCAATAGTGACAGCTGCTGGTAGGTCGTGTATCCACAGGCCTGGTCGTCGGTCGATGCACTACTGACCACTCACTCACGTCTAGTTATCCACCGTTGGTTGATAGATTGTATGTAGTTGTTAGTGTAGCTAGTTCTTGTAGTAGTAGTCAATATGCAATGAATGGGTTTCCTGGTGCTGCTAAAAAATTTCCGGAATCACCCGATTGCTCACAATCGCCGCCTGCATGGAGACGCCCATCATTGATGACTGATTATCCTGCAGCCACCCAGTGCACTCCTAGGATTCCCCTGTTTCCGGGAAATTCCCAGCGGCCTCCAACCTGTCATTCGCCCGGATTTGCCGGGAAAATACCTCGGTGAGCTGTTTCCGCGGGATCTCCAAGGATCGTGCATCTGCCGTGTAGAACGGAGACTCGTGATCGCGCGAATGACCAAGTCCAGCGCTACTTCAGCTCGTCGCGGGTTGCGGAGAGCCTCCATCTCCACGCGGCCCAACGTTCGCTGTTCAGATCTCTGCGTTCTCTGTCGTCGACGGTGATTCCGCTATCTATGAGGAGGTCTTAAGAGGTGAGTTTCCCTCGACTCCGTCGTGTTCCGCTCTTTGCGAGCCCACAAACTTTTCAACTCTGACACAATCATGGCACTGCCCAGCGACAAGCGCGGACAGATATCTCTCCCCGGATCCCGCTACACAGGCCTCGATCCTTCAGGCTCGACGTCCACGGACCCTCTTTCGACCTCGTCGACGGACGTATTCACGGCCACAGTTACAAGCACCAGCACGGTTGTCGTATCGGCTCCCTGGCAAACGACGAGCACGATGACGTCCGAAGTAGGCACCCGACTGTCGATAAGCGACCCAGGATCAGGAACGGCGACGTCGACGGCTTTAGGTACGACGGCAAGCCCCTACTTTATCTTCACGTCGGTACCGGCGTCGATGGACGTCTGCTCGTCGGCGATGATCCAATGGCAGTATGCCGCTCCGGCTTCATGCAACATCTCCCTCCTCGCATCCTCTACGATCGTGCCCAACCCAGGCGAAGCTGGACCCCCGATCATGGGAGCAACCATTGCGCTGAACATCGACGCGACATTGGAGTCGTTCGACTGGTCGCCAGTGAACCTCACGGCCGGACGATATGTGCTACAGGCGACGGGGCCAGGCATTGCGTACGAGTCTTCCCCGTTCATCATCCTGAATGGTCCCGACACCTCTTGCCTCTCTGGTACCCCCGCTCCTTTGCCGTCCTCCTCTGGCTCCTCGTCAGTCGTTCCAACGGCGACGACCTCGATGATCGTCACGAGCAGCAGTGTTGGTGCTCTCCCTACGTCATCGCCCACCTCGCTCCCCGTCACGGGCGCTGTCTCTAGCCATGCTCGCGTAGGGGCCATCGTGGGTGGGATAATCGGTGGCGTTGCTATCGTCGGTGCCGCGGTTGCAGGCTACATCTTCTTCGGACTTTGTCGGCGCAACCCCACGAGGTCTCGTCGACGTGCCATGGACGGCTCCGGTCGTCCCGGGAACCTGGGAAGATGGGGAGGCCTCTCTTCCCGCGACTCTGGGATGGACGAGGGCCTTCCCGTCTCCACTGCACCCACCTCGGGAAAGCCGCCGCTTGTTCTCGGCATCCCAAACAGACGTGAGACGACGGAGTCCACTGGCGCGATTCTCTCGCCTTCGAGCACCGCCCATGGACACAGCAACAGCCGGGGCGTCTCGAGCGAGGATGTGTCCACGCTCGGAGATGAAGAGAAGGCCGTGTTCGGAGGTGGCACATTCTACTCAAACGTCCCGTCTCTCGCCAGTACCCGTCAACGTTCATCCTTGTCCACGCCCGGTGCCACGCCGCCGATCTCCCCGTTCGGAGAACCTCCCAGCTCGTATGGCCGCTCCCGCGCAAAGTCGTCCAGCCAGTCGCACCGCGCCCTCGCCCTGGCCAAGCTTGACGGTGAGAACAGCTCGTCGCCTCCCTCGTCCGTGCCGCCTACGCCTCGCACGCGGTCGCCCACGGTCCCGCGACGGTCGGTCGACAGCATGCAGCTGCGGACGTTCGATGCGCCGCCGATGCCCATGCAGGTAAACACGACTGTCGCTGCAGCCGCCGGGATGAACCGCACATCGTCCGGGAACACTCCGCGTCGTGCGACGCGCAAGCCCGTGCCCACGCTAGATGAGGCTGACATGATGCCCCCACCGTCGGCGACTTCTATGACCACGCCGTCGCTCTCCTCCACTGCGAGCGCGAGCGTCAGTCGGGGTCCGAGCACGTCTAGCTCGACTGTTGGCAACTGGACTCCCGCCCCGTCTCCGCACCCGATGTACAAGTCGGACTCTGGCTCCGGGTCAACGTTACGCGCGCCGCTTGCACAGGGCAGGCAGCATTCGCGCGAGGACCTGGTGGCTGCGGGTATGGAACTCCCGAACTTGAACCACAAGTCCAGCTTTGGCGACAAGCAGGTGCACTATATCATCCCTGATATGCCGCCGCCGCCCCGCGAGTAGTCGCGGAAAAAGCAGTGTACTACTAGCCCTCCTGGTAGGTCATCACTGCCCACACAATATGTGTGTGTCAGAGCGCGGCTGACAGTGTTTCTGTGCAGTTTGTACCTATATGTTTGGCTCCGGCCGCCGTCGCTCGCTGTTCGTTCGCATCGTCTCTTGTTATCGGAAATCGGATGGAGAAGGTCGGAATTCGCTCGCCTGCTTGCTTTATATATCATCTATGGGACTTTGTTACCTTATCCTCTACGCTCTCATGCCCGTACTTCCCCTCTTGCGCCCATGTTTTCTCCCCTTTCCTCCCTCCCCCCCCCCCCTTTCCCCGTGCTCCTACCCACCCTGTTTCCCCTCATGCGCCGGTGTGCGCCTGGCTCAACCTGCCCTGCTTTTGCTCTTCACGACGCTTCACGTCTCGCGGATGACGACCTTGATGATCGTGCTCCGATTTCTGTGGCTCCCCCACTTCCCGTGTGCGTGTGCTCTAGTGACGCTTAATGCCACCTGTTGTCGCTTTGCAGACTTACACTTCAGCGAAATGCGTACAGCGCAAACCTGCCTTCACCACTCGCTAGCTAAGCATCACGCCTGCAGGCCCAGAGCCAACCTGACCCAAAAAGTCGATGATGGTATATGGTTCTCTACGTACAATACAAAGATGCTCTAGCACAGCAACAACAAAAAGCATCCGAATGCTACATCAGCGGGGGACGGTAAGCCCCAGACTTTCCATCATCTGGCGCAACGCCTCTTTTGTCCTATGGCTCAGCTTCCCCGCGGGGCCCTCCGCGCCCTCCTGTATGCCCTTCCCAAGCCTTTCTGCCGCATGCCGGACGTGCTCGTCCGCACGCGCCCACTCTCCCTCGACGCGCTGCCGTTCCCACCACTCCGAGGACGCCGCGCGCAGATCGGGCTGGCGCTGCGCCGCGGCGTGCACGAAGCGCGCATTCACGAGCTGCTGCTGGGTCTGCTGGAGCTGTGTGCGCGCGAGCGCGACGAGTGGTACCGGGTTTGGCTTGGGTGGCGATGGCGGGAGGACGTGGATGAGGATGGGAAGAACGAGGAAGAGCAGGTGGCGGAGCATCCACAGGTTGTCGTGCCACTACGGGATACGCGCGTGAGAACACGTGCGGGAGGGGACCTGAAGACCACTCACCATGAAGACGTTCCGTCCGTCGCGTGGGATGCCGATGGGCGTGGTCGCGACCCAGTAGCCCTCCACGAAGAACGCGGAGACGAGGAGCGCGACGGCGTACGTTCGCCACCGTTCGTGTCCGCTCCCACGGATGGTGAGCACGCCTACTACTGCGGCCTCTTTCACGTATCCCAGTGCCATGCGTGGCGCGGCGAAGATGAGGTACTCGTCAAACGTCGTGCAATACTCGCAGTCCTGTATAACCGTCTGACCAAACCTGCGGCGTGAGGCGCGCGTCAGCCCACATTCCGCGCACAAAAGTTAGAGGAGAGACCTAACGTAGAGCGTACGCATGTCAAACGACGAAAGACGCGTGAGGAGCGCGTCGAGCGGTTTGGGTAGAGGCGCGTCCGGGGGCAGGCCGGCGCTCTGGAGCAGGACGGCACGTATTGTCTCCGAGGGCGTCGTGAGGGGTATCTTCAGTCTTTGGAATATGTTCGGCGGCCAAAGAACGATGAGGGTATATACGACCGAGAGTGTGTGGAAGACGACGAGCAGAGTAAGCGCATTGCGGAGGGTGAACAGGTCGGACTGCCTTCGCATGAAGAGCATGGTCGAGAAGAGGATGGCTGCGGCCGCTACTGAGAACGCATCGACAGATGCGCTAACTAACGGCATCTGTCAACTGCAGAAAGAGTAGAATTTGGGTGCTTGACGTCGCGTTGGATGCGTTGTAGGTCGTGGAGGACGATGCCAAACCCAGCTGGCGGGCTCGAGCTCTGGGCGCTTGTCTGAGACGTTCTGGCTCTGACGTACGCTTACGTAATGTTTTCACGCCCGGGACCGTGGACGTCCCTCGGCTCGCTCATTCCATACGTTGAATCACCCAGATCCTTGAGCTTCATCTCCTTCCTGGAGCCCTGCACTATGAAAACACAAGCCTTGGTCATACATGGGTTTCCTTGATCACTCTGAAGAGCTTCATCATCGTTCGCAACCTCAGTATACGAAGCGACCAGATTTCGTACTACTCTGTTGCATCCGGACGCGCTATTCGCAAGGTCTTGCCTTCGAGTTCGCCATCAATATGGCAACGTCTATGACACCGTGGAGCTAGGCGATTTTGGTCAGTGATTCTGGGGCAAGTCACATATGCGAGGCCCGAGGCACTTGAGCGTGCAACATGTACGTCTCCTTGGTGTTATACAATGCGCGTCATGCTCCTCGCTGTAAGACCTGTGCGTGTATATAAGCCGAAGTCCCGAAGTCGTTACGAAGTCTCAAGCTTTGTGGGCGAGTATGGACGCATGTTCCATGAGCTTCGAAGTGCTAGTACGGCGGACTCCGGAGAACAAAATGCGGGGCCGCTCGTTTTCCGGCACCTTCACCACCAGGCACCTTGGCGAACCCACAGCCACAACGGATCATCGAATTTCGGCATATAAACATGCTGGTGATTTGAAGAGCCCGGATCGCAACCGTTTTCCACCAGTTTTCCATCTCACCGTCACCTGCTGGCCGCGTGCGGTCTCCACCGTCGGTACGTGCTCTGCTCCACTTCGTGTATCGTGCTTTCTCCCAACACATGCATTTGGCCAGCCATGCAAAAGTCCATGATAAACGTCCTCAATTGGGACGTACTCTTACATATCACCACGTTTCTTGCTCGACCGGATCTCTCTCGTCTCTCTCAGACGTGCCGTGCGTTGCACGCCCTCACTCTCCGACAACTCTTCCATGATCCTATTGAACTAAACGCCAAGAATCTACTGTCTTTCTACGCCTGTCTAAGCAGAGATGGGACGGGCCGCCGGGCTGCGTTCGTCAAAGAGCTCACCATCAATTGTTCACTCTCTCGTCTTCGCCGAACGGACGCGAATTCCGATGCCCACGAAGAATACGTTCCAGCTGCACAGGTGCTGGCCGCCATCCTCCGTAGTACCCACCGCCTCAAAAGGCTCGAGCTCGACTGGGCTGCGGCGGGCTTGTCAAGCTACCTCCCGGAAGCCGTCTCTGCCCTCGCGAATCTCGACCAAATCCGTATTCCGTTTGCCAGCCAGAAGCTGTGGGACGACCTGCAGAACCTCCGCGCCCCTCTGCGCAAGATCTCGGTGCAGTTCGGGCCTGTGGGCGGCACTGGCATCACGGATCCCGTGCCCCTGCTGGAGCGTTTCTCCTCGACCCTGCAAGAAGCCGATCTCTCCTGCGTTCAATTCAAGGAGAGCGCCGTGTCGTATCCTCGCGTCAGCAAGCTGTCGGTCTCCAACAGCTACTGCGACTTCTTCCTAGGGGGAATCGACGCCGCACCCGTCGCGCTTGCGTTCCCCGGCCTCCAGGAGCTGTCGCTTTCAGCTGCGGGAGCTCACCCGGAGGTCTCCCAGTGGGTGAACGGGCGGAGCTGCGACAAGCCCGAGCTTATCGAACGCTGTCGCCGGACGAACAAGCACGACCTAGCGGAACTCAATGGATTCCAGCGTCTCAGGAAGGTCGTTGCCGGCCACGTCGCCGACCTCTACATGCTCGGGCTCAACCAACATGTGCCCAATGTCGAGATCGGCATGCTTTCCCAGTCGACGCTGCACATGCTAGAAGACGTGCTGCAGGATACTCATCCTACGTCCCTGACGCTCTCCCTGTTCGCGGTGGACCACGTTCTCGACTGCATCCCCCGCCTCTTCAAGCCCAGTTCCGCCACAGATGGCCTTGCGCACATGACGCTGACGCTACGGTGCGCGAAGCCCGACATCAACACCGATAAACTCCTCGTACGCATATTTGCTGTTCATTTCGTGGAAGCGTTGACTGACCCCGATGCGTTCCAGACCAACCTGTCGGCGCTGCTGGCACCCCTGAGGCTCGGGCGCCTCACGCTGCACTTCCAGCGGTGGGATACCGTTGGGGTGTACTATCTCCCCGAGAAAGACTTGCGTCCTATCGATGCCTGTCTCGATCGCATTTACGAGCATGCTGGTGATATCGCTGGCACGATCATCAAAGACGTCCCGTCGCTACGCGCCGTCGACGTTCGCGTGGGCGATCGTCTAGTGGAGCGGCAGGCTACACTCTCTTCCTAGCTTTTATACGACAGGACTTGGTATACGGATACTCGGATGCTTGGCAGTATGTTTCCGGATCATAGATTGTACGTCTATCCGGCTTTCTTCAGCAAGTGTTGACGCTGACCTCCACGCTCGAAGATCATACTTCCATTCCATAGACTATAGACATGCGCCATACTGTGGCACCCTACCGTTGAACAGTCCTGTAGCTAAATCTTTTGCTAATTACGTCTCCCTTTAATTCTTGTTGCCATTCTGACAATCTCGTAGTAGAATTGAATGCTTCGGGGCAACCGCTTTTCAAGTGCCTGAAGTGCTTATCCATACAACGTCCCACCTTCCGGGTTCTCCATCTCCTATCCGGCATACACGCCTCCGTTACTTATTCGGACCATATGGCAGCGAGGACAGGTGAATGTTTGCGTTTGCTAATGGTGGCCGGATTGCGGAAGACGTAACATACAGGTGCGTAAATCGAGTTCCCACGGTGTGGCCGCTACCGCAGCACCATTCCGTCGTACCCCATGAGGGTTAAGAAGATTCCTGGTAAGCCTCATGGGGCATGACGCTCTCCTATACATAAAACGCCCCCGTATCCACCGTGTACACGGGTTCCTCCTTTTCACTCATCTGGGGCAGCGTCCACCATGGCCTCACTGCAAAGCCTATGTCCCCAACACCTCTTTGCAGGCGGCTGCACAGATTCCCGATGCTCGCTGAAGCACGACGCCCGCTTCTGCGAGATATGCACCATGATCTGTGTACCAGCTCACATCTACTCGACGCATGTGCGCGGTAACCCTCATCGTTCGAAGGCTTCGCTCACCAGCGGCCTGACCCTCCTTTGCCCTATCTGCGACGTGCGTCTCTCAGGCGAGACAACTTGGCTACAGCACGTCAATGGCACCCAACATCATACCAAAGCGCAGAGCCAAGGGAAGTCGCCTTCCGTGTACCCACAGTATCCTGCAGCGGTGCGATCCAACTTCTGCCTCATCTGCAAGAGAGTCATCGTCGTCCAATCATGGAAAGCCCATCTCAACAGCGACACTCATCGTCGCCTTCAACGCAATGCGCTGTATCGTTCTAATTACGAACAGGCGGAACAGCCACAGTATGGTGTCGTCGTCTCTGATGAAGATGGGGGGCTCGATCTGGGCGTTGTAACCCTGGAAGCTGCGAAGAACGGGGTCCTGCGCCGCCTGAGTGTCAAACTGGACACATCCGCTCCGAGCTTGACCTTCGTTGGCGTCGCCATCTTCTCTGGAACTGGAACCGTGTCGACGTCGTACGTATCGGTGCACGTGTTGAGTCTCGCCCGTCCTGCCATGCTCACCAGAGTCCCTCATTCAGGTTCTCTGCCACCGCGTCGAAGGTGGGGAGGAAGCTCGTCGCGGGGTCCTCAGCCTCTGTCACGATCACGTTCCGTCAAGGCATCCGTGGGCGTGCGGAAGGCCGCCTGGAGCTTACATTCAAAATTCGCGAGTCCCAGCGCACGTTCATCATCGCGCGCAGCCTGCGCGCCGTGGTCGGAAATGCTGCCGACCATGAGCTCCTTCGCCCGTCCGCTCCATACGTACGGCGCGCGCGCGCGCCTTGGCAACACGGCAGGCCAGTGATCGAAGGAGAGCGGCCCCCGGCGCTGGACGCGGTGAAATGGGCGGTGAAGCTGCCGCCGTCCCTCATTCCTGCGGCTCTGGCGACCATACTTGCTGAGGGCTCGGGACGCGATGTACTCAATCGAGTGCGTTCCCAGTTCCTGCCCCAGTTCGAACCCGGGACACATGGGAACTACTTTCGTGTGCTGCTGTGGGTGGAGGAAGCGCGCATGGTGTACGTCCAGTCTCATCGACGAGCATGATGCACAGCACTGACGTCCAGTCACCAGTGAAGATCTCCATATGTACGACATTGAGAACACCCAGTTCACGAAGGAGGGGAACTTGTATAGGTTCGCAGCTATTCAGACATGCCGTATCTTCTCTCCATTGGGCTCACGGGTCACCAGTCTTCCTGTCCCAGGCCTCGCGGAGAAACGGCCCAGCGTTGTACCAGGTCTGTCGGATATTCACCACGATGAATTCTTGACAAACCTTCCATAGGCGACACTATCCTTGCCCAGGTGGGAAATAGCGATGGTCGAACCCATCGGGGCTATGTGCATATCGTTGTCAGGGACAACATACGGGTCAGCTTCAACTCATCTTTCAAGATCGGGGCACGATATGTCGTCCGATTCCAGTACAACCGCACTCCTATCAGGCGGCAACATCAGGCGCTGCTGGCCAAGTGTACATCCGCTCAACGTCTGCTCTTCCCGGGACCGGAGCACGCGGGTCTGCTGAACCCCATCCTCCCAACCCAGCATGCCCTCACCCTGTTCAACCCGCAAATAGGGAGCAACGCCTCCCAACTCCAAGCGGTCAAATCGATACTGCACCTCAGGCCCGGGTCAGGGCCGTTCATCGTCTACGGCCCGTGAGTGTATCTCAACTTTGACCTTCTCCAGGCTTCTCATCGATGGATTGTAGTCCGGGAACCGGAAAAACAGTCACGATAGTGGAAGGCATACGCCAGACGTTGCGCAGAACGCCTGGCGCCCACATCCTCGCATGTGCCCCCAGCAACAGTGCCGCAGACCTGCTCGCCCAGCGGCTCAGCGCCCTTGACACTTCCCAGCTTTTTCGCTGCAACGCGGTCTTCAGGGCACGCGCGAGTCTACCCGAGGACCTCGTGTCGTATTCTTTCTTCCGCGACAACCATTTCGCCCTTCCACCGGTCGAGACCCTGAAGAGCTACAAAGTGATCGTGACGACGTGCGGCAATGCGTCGTTCGCGTATAACGTCGGCATCCCGAATGGCCACTTCAGCCACATCTTCATCGACGAAGCCGGCCAGGGCTCCGAGCCCGAGGTCCTCACGGCCGTCAAGACGATCGTCGCTCCCGGGACCCACGTCATTCTGTCTGGGGACCCAAAGCAACTGGGTCCCGTTATCCGTTCCAGCATCGCGCGGGAGCTCAATTTAGGGAAGAGCTATCTCGAACGCTTGATGGAGATGCCCCTTTACGACGAGGAGACTGGGCGGGGACGCTCGTACGTCAAGCCTCACACATAAGGTCTCACCGTGTGCTGACCTCTCGCGTAGATACGTGAAGCTCCTGAAGAACTTCCGCTCCCACCGGGCGATCCTCGAATACCCGAACGAACGGTTCTACGGCAACGAACTCGAAGTGTGTGGTGCGCCGGAGACCATCAACGCCCTGCTCGGGTCTCGGACACTGGTCAATCGCAAATGGCCAGTGGTATTCCACCACGTTTCCGGAGAGAACGAGCGGGAGTCGACATCCCCGTCGTACTTCAACATCGACGAGGCTACGGAAGTCTTGGAGAACATCAAGGGGCTCCTGGCCGACCGGAGCCATCCTGTCCGTGCGTACTAGCGTCCATCTAGGCAGACTGACAGACCGTAGTGACTTGTTGTGCATTGCAGAAGGGGCTGAGATCGGGGTCATCACGCCCTACTTTGCCCAGGTTCGCAAGATCCGGCTGCTCCTGCGGCGGGAAAACATCGAAGGCGTCAAGGTTGGCAGCGTCGAGGAATTCCAAGGCCAGGTTCGTCCCGCTTGGTTATTGCCAGTGAACGACGCATTATTAACTTCGGCCCGATGTCCTAGGAACGCAAGGTGATCATTGTCTCGACAGTGCGGAGCACGAGGGACTTGCTCTCGTACGACGCCAAGTTCACCCTTGGCTTCGTATCGAACCCGCGTCGCTTCAACGGTACGTACATGACTGTCTAGCCTATCCAATCCACTCGCAATGGACTCACACCCATCGGTGCTACTCGCCACCCAGTCGCCGTCACCCGGGCTCAAGCGCTGCTCATGGTTATCGGCGACGCGTCCGTGCTTTCGATCGACCCGCTCTGGCGAGCGTTCATGAACTACGTATACGCACACGGCGGGTGGCGCGGCGACGCGCCTACCTGGGACACGAACGCCCCCGTCCAGATGGACGGCAACTACGCGGCAGAAATCCGGGAGGCCGCAAGTGCAGACATGGAAGCCTTTATGGCGCGTTTGGAGGAGGGTGATGATGTTGAAGGCCAAGCGAACGTGGATCTGCCGTTCCAAGAGGTAGAGTGAATTGAGACCGTATGCGGGTAGTAGCAAGGACTTCAGGCTCGCAATCGGAACAAATGTATGAACGATTGTATACACTCGCCAGTCATATGCGAGTACCTATCATAATGCAGATTCAAGGTGCCATTGGTCGAAGTTAAAGAAACCGTGGGAAATGCCGAGATCTAGAGTGACATCATGTATAGCAGCACTGATATAACTACAGTGATCGAGGTTGTTTTTCGCTCGTACATCATGGCACTAGTACTCTTCAAACGAACACTGTCCCAACGACATAACCATGTGCGGGTGCATATTCATCGCTCGTACATATAGCCCCAAAGGTAAGATATCGCTATAAGTCGGCTGCTATTCGTCAAATTTTAAGCTCCTATGACGCAGTACTACCGCAGCACCAGGAACGCGGTCACCAGCCACGTCCCGACGCCGGCATGTGTGCTTGCCGTTGAGCCTGGTTGAGAAGACGGCGCATTCCATTGCGTGCATTACGTTGATATAGACTGGACAACACACTCGTAGCGTCGTTGTTGGTTCCCTTCCACCCTCAGGCCTCAGACTGCTCGCTCGCGATGAATGGGGACCTCTGCTCGGCGACCCTCTTTGCCGGCGACTGTGAAACACTGTCATGCACCTTAAGACACAATTTCAAGTTCTGCAACGTATGCGCCATCATATGTTCGCCCTCCGATGTGTATACCGCACACGTCCGAGGACGGCAACACCGATCGAATCTTGCAGCGCATGGTCCCTCCACTTGGCTTCTCTGCAGCCTTTGCAACATCTCGGTTCCTGTACAGATTCCTTGGGCTCATCATATAACCACTGCTTCTCACAGACAAGTGGCCTTCGCATTGGGGACATCGCCCGCCGTGTACCCGTGCGACCCCAACGTGCCAAATGCTTACCGATGTATTATCTGCCAACGAGCTGTCGATGCCAATGACTGGGTCACGCATCTGCTGAGCGTTCTGCACCTTCGCCAGCAACGGGCATCACTGCTCCGTGCTAACTTCGAGAAGGCGGAACAAGATCGACGCGGGGTCCGCATCTCCCACGTTGACTCCGACATCGACTTCGGCATTATCAGTCGTTCCCAGGCGCGGTCAGGTTTACAGATAGACGTCACTGTAGAGTGTAGTCCAGGTTCTTCGTCAATGTCTATTCTCAAGGTCGGGTGCTTCAGCAGCGGAAACATGCCCACAACTCCGTCAGTTTCTTGCGTTTCCACCCTGTTCACGAATCCGCACTAAGGTTGCATGACGTCTGCTATCTCACAGGTTCAGCTCGTGCATTGTAGGAGGACCTTCAAGGCTTATTCCTGGTCGGGTTTATCGCGTGCTAGTCACATTCCGCCACAGACAACGCGGCCGGTTCCAGGGCCGCCTCGAGCTGACTTTCCAGGATGCTACCAAGCGAACATCTATCGTTGTACGCCAGCTCCGCGCAGTTGTGGGCAACAGGGAAGACCGCGAATTACTGAGGGCTGCAGCCCCGTTTGTGCAGCGCCGCCCTGCGCGGTGGGAGAACAATACCTCGGTAGTGACCGGTGACCCCCCTCCCGTTATGGGCGCTATCAAATGGGTCAAGCCCCTGCTGCCATTCAACGTTCCTTTGCCACTATCTCTGGCTCTGAGCGATGGCTCGTCTAGAGATGCTATTAGGGTGATTCGAAACGACCATCTTCCTTCCGTTGTTGACCCTCGGAGCCATGGTCGGTACTTCCAGGTTCTCCTCTGGATAGAGGAGCACCGGCTAAGGTCAGTTACGATCTCTGTGCCCTTCGACGCCCCTCACCATACTTCAACCACTTAGGGAAGACCTACGGCTGTACGCCATGACCGATGTGGGGTTCGCCGAGGACGGGAGGTTCTACAGGTGAGGATTTCTATACACAATCGTACTGCAGGCCACCTATTCACTGAGTTCATCACCGAAGCCTGCTTGTTCCTGGACTTGCGGAGAAACGGCCGAGCGTCGTCGTTGGTAAGGCCTTCACTCGGTTGGTACTGTCATGAAGTTGACCTCGTGGCCGCTCCTGATAGGTGATACCATCGATGTCCAAAGAGCTCAGGGAGGCGGCGTCACGCACAGGGGGATACGTGCACGCTGTTCGCCTTGAGCACATCCTCGTCCACTTTCACAGGTCCTTTGATGTCTCTGGCACGTATATCGTCAGGTTTTCGTACAACAGGACACCGATTAAAAGGCAACACCAGGCCCTCGTTACACTGTCGACATCCATCCGGCGCCTGTTATTCCCATTGCCCGAGCATGCACCCCTCCCGCATCCCCTCCAGAGTAATGACCCGGAGTGCCAACTGTCGCTTTACAATACGAAGATCTCAGGGAACGCCCCGCAGCTCCAAGCTGTTGCCTCCGTTCTGTACATGAGACCCGGTGCCGCACCTTTCATCATCTTTGGGCCGTGCGTGCAACTGTGATTCACGGCTTCGCACTCTCCTAACACATAGCCCCTTCGCAGCCCTGGAACTGGCAAGACTGTGACGGTCTCAGAGGCCATTCTGCAACTCCTGCGCAAACCAGATACACGTATCCTCGCTTGTGCGCCGAGCAATAGCGCGGCCGACCTCCTGGCACAACGCCTGGCACCTATGCTTTCCCCAACCGCGATGCTCCGCTGCAATGCTACCTTCAGAGACAGGGCCACCTTCCCCGGTGATCTTGAGGAGTACTGTACCTGGGATCAAGATCGCTTTGCGTTGCCTCCGCTCAGCGAACTGCAGAAATATCGAGTAATCGTCTCGACGTGCAGCAATGCCTCCTTCGCCTACAACATCGGCATGCCCCGTGGTCACTTCACCCACATCTTCGTCGACGAAGCGGGGCAGGGCTCCGAGCCGGAGGTACTCACCGCCGGCATCAAGACGATGGTCTCGGACGAGACCCGGGTTGTCCTCTCTGGAGACCCGCAGCAGCTGGGCCCCGTTGTACGCTCCGCCATCGCGCGCCAGCTCGGGCTAGGCAAGAGCTACTTGGAACGGCTCATGGCGAGGCCCGTGTACTCCGACGCCAGGACCGGCCGCGGTCGCTCGTGAGCCCATTCCGCCTTGTCGAGTCTTTCCTGCCGTGTTTGACACTTCCTGTCACGCAGGTTCGTCAAGTTGGTGAAGAACTTCCGCTCGCACCAGGCCATCCTCGCGTATCCGAACGAGCGGTTCTACAACGGCGAGCTCGAGGTCTGTGGCGCGCCCTCGCAGACGCTGTCTTTCCTCGGTTCGGACGTGCTCGTCTCGCCCCGGCTCCCGGTCGTCTTCCATGCCATCTCGGGCGAGAACGAGCGCGAGGCATCGTCGCCGTCGTACTTCAACATAGACGAGGCCACGGAGGTGGTTGAATACGTCAAGGACATCCTCGACGATCATCGTCATCCCGTCCGTAAGCGCCACTATCCTCCGCTCTAGATCGGCGTGCATACTGACTTGGACGGTCGGACAGACCCAAGGGACATCGGGGTGATCACACCGTACTTGGCGCAAGCACGCAAGATACGGATGCTACTCAAGAGAGAAGACATCAACGATCTCCAAGTGGCCAGCGTCGAAGAGTTCCAAGGCCAGGTCAGTGTACCGGCAGTAATCCCGTCGTATCAACCACACATTTCGTATCCGTCACACCAGGAGCGCAGGGTAATCATCATCTCGACCGTGCGGACCAGTCCCGAGTTGCTCTCGTACGACGCGAAGTTCACGCTCGGCTTCGTGTCCAACCCGCGCCGCTTCAACGGTACGCACTATGCGTCTCACATGAATCCGCCCACGCCAGTGTATTGACGCACACTGCCCATAGTGGCCGTGACGCGCGCGCAAGCACTGCTCGTTGTCGTCGGCGACCCCGCAATACTCGCCGTAGACCCGATGTGGCGTGGGTTCATGAACTACGTCCATACGCGTGGGGGGTGGCGGGGCGAGCCCCCGACGTGGGACACGACTGCGCCCGTGCGCACGAACGGCACTTACGCGGAGGAGATGCGCGAGGCGGCGGCGGCGGAGATGGATACGCTCATCGCGCGTCTCGGGAAGGGCGAGGACGTCGAGGGCGAGGCAAACGTCGATAGGGCGTTCGGGGAGGTGGAATGAGGCCGCATATAGGACTGGGACCTCGCCATGGGAAGGACGTCCTGAATGGCCGCAGAAGTATGTAGAATACTGTTCCTCGCGCAGGTCCGTCCTCCTTCAGTTCCGTCCTGCGAGCATGGTCTCGGCCTGTGGACGTTTTCTCCCTCTTGGCGCGCATCCGACCGCTGTTGTACAAATAGGCCTAGGCGCGGCTGTATAACATTAATACCTTTATAGTCCGATGATAACGATAGTAGAAAGCACGACCTCTCCCGACTGTCCGCACCGTACCTTCCCACTCACGCCCCTCAGATCCGTGGCGAGTCGCGCGGAGAGCGACTATGGCTATGGGACCCCCGCACGCCCGGTCTCCGCTCGCTCGAGCGCAGATGCGTGCGCTCGTCCGCCTCGAGCTCGTCGTCCTCCGCGCCCTCGTGTAGCGTGTTCAGCCCGACGCCGCCGCGCACGGCGTCCCCGTCCGCATACTCGTCCTCCTCGTCAAACGCGTTGAACAGCGTCTGCGTCTGATTCCTGTACAGCGAGCTGCGCCGCCCGTGCGAGTGCGCGGGGGAGAAGGGGACGCCGGGGTGCGAGCCGCCGATGGGCGTGCCCGCGGCGCCGTTCCAGCCGTCGATGGACATGCGGCCGTGGATGCTCAGCCGGGGGTGCATCAGCCCAGACTCGAGCGCGGAGTGGTGCGGGTGCGGGGCGCCGGCCGGGTCGGGCTTGCGCGAGATCTCGAGGAGGTGAACGCCGAGGAAGGTGGTCACGAACCCGGCGAGGAGCGAGATCGAGTTCGCAGGGTCGTCGGTGTTGAAGCCCTGGAAGAGGATGACGGAGGCGACGATCGTCGCGGTCGAGAAGCCGACGTAATACATCGGGTTCACACTGGGGGGGAGATTCTCTTAGGGTTTAGGGCTCAGTAGGGGTATTGGGACGGAACAACGTACACGTTAGTGGAAAACGTGTCGAGGGCTTTGTTGAAGTAGTTCATCTGCACAAGAATGCAGACGACGACAGTGATCCCGAACACGTATGTGCTTGGATGGGAGAACTGGTTGTGCCCATTGAGGGTGAGCTTGACGGCGACGCCGAAGCCCTTGATGGCCATGACGGAGACCGAGCCGACAAGGGAACATATGGAGATATACACTGTCGGGTTTGTTCGCCCGTACTTGGGTACCACGCCATATATCATGACGAGGCTGAAAACAAGGACCGTGAAGCAGTACATCATAAATCCTACAGTATGTCAGAGTCGTGGGCCCCACTATGGGCGAGGTTGACCTACCGGGTTGGAGAGCGTAATGCAGAATCTCATCTACTGTTTGTACATCCTTGTCCGGCGGTGCGTGCAGCACGATTATGAGGGAGCCCAGTAAACATAGAGAGCACCCGACGCGACCGAGGTGTCCGAGTTCTTCGTCAAGCAGGAAGGAGGCGAGGATGGCGCTGGACAGCAGATTATTGTGGCGGAATCCCAGACAACCCGGAGCCAGTGCGTACCCAATAATTACACTGAGCGCGCCGAGAGGCGTGACCAGTATGGGAGGTGCGAAGGTATACGCAGCGAAGTTGGCCACTTTATTGAGAGCTCAGAGCGGATGCCCGTGTAGGTCCGTAGGACATTTACGCACCCTCGCCGATAATTACTACCCCGCACCGTTAGACTCAAAAGCGGGTGTGTAGTGGGTTGAGCGAACTCACATGTTGACATTCCTGCCCACCATAACGGGTTCTTAAAGTAGGCATAGTTGTCGGATGCGGAGGCATATGCGGAGTCGCTCGCTTGGACGAGGCCTTTCTTGGTGAGGATGAAGCTGGTGCCGATGGCGAGTGAACTAGAGATAGCTAGCGCGAGCCCGATATACTTGTCCTCCATGCTCGCAACAATGTATATGTGAGAATCAGGTCGTGGTATAGATGTGAAGGCTGAATGAGCGTGGAAGGGCCGTGGCCGTGGGCCCGAGTGTATTGAATTCTAAGACAGCAGGGAGTCGTGCCAGCAGAACGAGGAGCGAGAAAAGCCCGGCGAGAGGATCCTGAGCACAAGCGTTCCAGACGGCGCGCGGGGCGAGGGCGATGTGGGAGACGGCGCCGAGGACGCGTCGAGGGGTGGGGAGGATGCGGATGTGGGGAGGAAAGCAGGACTTTTCGTGGCACGCCTGTCGCGCGCCCACGCCATCCGCCGCGAATCCTGTCCTGGGTCCACGCTCGTCGTGCCGGTCATCCGGACGCCTCCCCGCTCGATCCCCGCGCGCGATGCTCAGGCTCGCTCTCCGGGCGGCCCTCGTCCCCTTCTTCCGCCCACGCTGGTCGACGAGCTCGTCTGCGCTACCCTCGGCATCCGCGTCTGTGCTCTTCCAGCGATTCTCTGGTACAATGTCTGCGCTCGGCACGGTCAACACCTCTCAGCGGCTCAAGGCCCTCCGGGATCTTATGGCGAAGCCCGAGTACAATGTCCAGGCTGTCGTAATCCCCACCGAAGACCAACGCAAGTAACAGACCACTACGCTCGCAGCGGTGGGGATATGCGATCGTAATTGACGACGCGCCACAGACTTCAGCGAGTACATCGCACAGTGTGATGAGAGGCGAGCCTACATCTCTGGCTTCACTGGATCTGCGGGTGCATAATGTTCTGGTATCATGTCTGAACGATCCATGAGTTCACCTTGCAATGCTAGGTACCGCTATCGTGACTTCGGAGGACGCATTCCTGTTCACGGATGGGAGGTACTACCTCCAGGCATCGAAGCAATTGGATCAGTACGTATGCTTTGGCTGAATACCGTGCCGCGGGACAAGATGACCCATGTCAATGCGTGAATAGGAACTGGACACTCATGAAGCAGGGTCTTCCTGGTAGTTAGCCCTTCTATGCCAGCTATACACATCGACTGAGTTAGCTTGTAGACGTCCCGACTTGGCAGGACTTCCTCTCAAAGGTATAACTGCCTGTACAGATCGCGTACAGACTACTGGCAACGCGCTGATTGCCGCCATAGAATCTCGGAGATCATATTCGTATAGGCGTCGACCCCACACTCATCGCTGCTTGTAGGTTGGCTATATACTAAATGCATACAGAGTTCAGAGACTAACACATTTCCTCATCTAGCCGATGCAGATGGCATACAGAAATCCCTCGAGCCAAAGCAATCCGAACTAGTCTCGCTCCAAGAGAATCTGGTTGACCTGGTATGGCCTGACCGCCCCCCTCGCCCGGCAAACAAGGTCTTCGTCCTGGACACCAAGTACGCTGGTATGTGGTTTTAGTGAGGTACAAGGAGCTCTGTTCATCGCCACAACCCTGCAGGCGCGTCTCTGCAGGATAAGATCAAACGTGTACGGGAAGAACTCGATAAGAAGAAGGCACGGGCTATCGTGGTCAACATGCTCGACGAAGTCGCTTGGCTTTTCAACCTACGCGGGTCTGATATCGACTACAACCCGGGTCAGCTGCTCGCTGCTTGCGGTCATCCGATACAGGGTTGTTGACCTCGCATATATGCAGTCTTCTTCGCATACGCGCTTATCGACCACGACAAGGCCCTGCTATTCGTCAACGAGGCTCAGTTGGACGCTGACGTGCGCAAACACCTCGGGTCTGACGTTGAAGTACACCCCTACGATACCTTCTTCTCGTACCTCACTCGCCTCGGCGCTGAACTCAGCGCCCACAAGGACTCGGTACGTTTCCCAACGTGCTCCCTGCTCTAATCGCCCTCATCCCCCCAACAGAAAGTCCTAGTGAGCGACAAAGCCAGTCTCGCCGTGGCCGAAGCTATTGGGAAGGTGTGTACCGCATATATTCGTGTGCATAACCCGGTGCCACATCCACGCACTCGCACCTCTCCTGCGCGCGTGCCCCGGGTCTTTGCTGACCCTAGATCCGCCTGGATATCATAAAGGACCATATCACTGTCGTGCGTTCGCCCGTCACAGACCTGAAGGCCATCAAGAACGAGGTCGAGGTAGAAGGTAACCACTCTTACTATATGCTGACTATCACTTTGCTCAAACCGTCGAAGGGTTCCGGCAGTCCCATATCCGCGACGGCGCCGCGCTTGTGCGCTACTTCGCGTGGCTAGAGGAGCAGCTCAACTCAGGCAAAGAGCTCTCCGAGAGTCAAGTCGCTGACCAACTGGAGAAGTACCGGTCGTAAGAGGTGTTCGTATCAGTGTGCTTGACCACGTGCTGACTTTTGCTATAGGGAGCAGGATCTGTTCAAGGGCCTCTCATTCCCGACCATCTCGGCTACCGGACCCAATGGCGGTACGTGTGGTGTCGCTGTATATCTGGGTTCGGTGACGGGAGACTAATTTGTATTGTGATCGTCGCACAGCTATCATACACTACGACCCCGACCCGAATGACTGCGCGATTGTCAAGAAGGATCAGGTTGGTCTATTTCCACGATTCGACGGAGTATTCATAACCTCACGGTTGCGCTGCAGATTTACTTGTGCGACTCCGGAGGTATGCTCCTGAGATCCTGATACCCTGCCGTGTGCGGTCCGCTGAACGCTCACACAGCACAATTTGCGGACGGGACGACGGACGTAACGCGCACATACGTGAGTCCTGTTCGACGAGTCCCACTCAGCGCGCTCTTTCTGACATATACCTCTCCAGCACTTCGGCACACCCACAGCAGAGGAGAAGCGCGCGTTTACTCGCGTCCTACAGGGTCACATCGCGATCGACATCGCTGTGTTCCCCAACGGAACTACTGGTGCGTTCACATTTGAACACTCACATCGACGCATGCTAATGGGTCCATGATTCAAGGATATTTGCTGTAAGAGCTAGGTGATGCACGGTTCATTCGTCCCCAGCTGACGACTCTGCAGGGATCCCTTCGCTCGTCGTCCACTCTGGGAGGACGGACTCGGTAAGCCGATCCTGTGCGTGTGAGCATACTGCCGTTAACATGTCTCAAAGACTACAGGTGAGAATTTATAGAGCAAGCGAAGCCAGATCAGCTCTGATAGGTGTGGGTAAGGCATGGCACTGGCCATGGCGTAGGTTAGTGCGAGCTTTCATAGCCACTGATCCACCTCTGCTGAACCTGGGCTCTAGGGCACTTCCTGAACGTGCATGAAGGGCCGCACGGCATCGGCGTGCGTATAGGTACGTACATCCTTCTCTGGACCTATGATGTCCGCCTTCAACAGACATTCTGCAGTATACAACAACACACCATTGAAGCCCGGCATGACGGTTTCCAACGGTTAGTGTCCGATAAGGCTTAGCAACAGGTGATACGATGTTGATGCTTCCTACTCCTACGTAGAGCCCGGTTACTACGCCGACGGACGGTTCGGCATCCGCATCGAGAACATCGTCATCGTGCGCGAGGCGCAGACCCCGAACAACTTCGGCGACAAGGGCTACCTCCGCTTCGAACACGTCACCATGGTGCGTCTCCGCCGCATTCACCCCCTCTGTTCGTCTTCGCGTTCTGGTCGCTGAACTCCTCCGATTACTGTAGTGCCCCATCGGCAAGAACTTGATCGACGAGTCGTTGCTGAGCGCGCGCGAGCGCGAATGGCTTAACGCGTACCACGCGGAGATCCTGCAGAAGGTGTCTCCTTTGGTGGAGAAGGACGAGCGGGCGCTGCGATGGCTACAACGCGAATGCTCTCCTTTATAGGGGACGTGCGTACCTCGACGACTGCATCAATTTAAAGGGCAATGCACATCACTACACATAACGCCATGTCCTGCACTGTACGATACGATCTGAGCCAACATCTACGCAAAGGGGAGGGTTGTACCACTCCTATGCTTCTGCAGGTCCCCAGCGGTACTGTTAGAGCGCAAGGTTTACACTGCACCTAGCCTCCGTCTTCCAACGTGGGGAATGTATGTGCCTACGCATTACTCAGGCTCCCGAAACGCGCGATCATAGTTCGCCTCGCCCTCGACGTCCTCGCCGTCCGCGAGGCGCGCGATGAGCGCATCCATCTCCGCCGCCGCCGCCTCGCGCATCTCAGACGCGTACGTGCCGTCGATGCGCACGGGCGCGGTGGTGTCCCACGTCGGGGGCTCGCCTCGCCAGCCGCCGCGCGCGTGGACGTAGTTCATGAACCCGCGCCACATCGGGTCGACGCAGAGGATGGAGGGGTCGCCGATGACGACGAGCAGTGCTTGCGCGCGCGTCACGGCCACTGCAGCGAGCGTACATCAATCAGGTCACCGTGTACTTGAATGTTAGAGTACGGGCACGTACCGTTGAACCGACGCGGGTTGGAGACGAAGCCGAGTGTGAACTTGGCGTCGTATGACAGTAGCTCGCGGTTCGTCCTAACGGTCGAGATGATAATCACTCTACGTTCCTGCGGTAGAGTTAGATTCATATTTCTCAGAGGGGAACATGAGGTCACTGACCTGGCCCTGGAACTCCTCGACGCTGGCTACCTTTACGTCGGAGATGTTCGACTTCCGGAGCAGCGTCCGGATCTTACGCACTTGCGCAAAGTACGGCGTGATCACGCCAATGTCCGTCGGGCCTATACACCCCATGTTATTGTCAACGCACACGAAAGAACGAAGCGCGAGCAATGCGCACTCACGGACAGGGCGTTTACGGTCGTTCAGAATGTCCTTGACGTACTCGACCACCTCCGTCGCCTCGTCGATGTTGAAGTACGACGGCGAGGACGCCTCGCGCTCGTTCTCGCCCGCGATGGCGTGGAAGACGACGGGGAACGTGGGCGAGACGAGCACGTCCGAGTCGAGGAGGGACGTGATCTGCGCGGGCGCGCCGCAGACCTCGAGCTCGCCGTTGTAGAAGCGCTCGTTCGGGTACGCGAGGATGGCCTCGTGCGAGCGGAAGTTCTTCACCAGCTTGATGTATCTGTGAGCACACCATGTCTTCGCGTCAGCATCCCAGCGTGGATAGGTGTGGAGAGGCAGGTGGCTCACGAGCGGCCACGACCGGTCTTCGGATTAGAGTACAGAGGCCTCTGCATCAGGCGTTCCAGGTAGCTCTTGTCGAGCCCAAGCTCCCACGCAATGCTCGAGCGCACCACAGGCCCGAGCTGCTGCGGGTCCCCAGACAGCACGACCTTCGTATTGTCCGTCACCATCGTCTTGATACCCGCAGTGAGCACCTCAGGCTCGGAGCCCTGCCCAGCCTCGTCGACGAAGATGTGGGTGAAGTGGCCCGCGGGGATGCCGACGTTGTACGCGAACGAGGCGTTGTTGCACGTCGAGACGACCACGCGGTACGCCTTCAGCTTCGTGAGCGACGGCAAAGCGAAGTGATTCTGGCGGAACTCGGAGTACGGGACGAGGGCGTCGGGCAGGCTCAGCTTCTCCCTGAATACCGCGTTACAGCGGAAGAGCTGGGTGGGAGGCAGCTGGGCAGCTAGGCGCTGCGCTAGGAGGTCGGCGGCGCTGTTGCTTGGTGCGCAAGCGAGGATCCGGCTGTCCGGTTTGCGTAGGAGCTGCAGGATGGCCTCTACGATTGTCATGGTCTTGCCGGTTCCCGGGCTGACGAGGATCACCATTCAGACGAATGTCATTGAACGTAAACTTCGAGGAACCACTCACGGTCCAAAGATAATGAGTGGCGCCTCAGGTTTCATCTTCAGGACAGAATGGACGGCTTGCAACTGTGGGATGTTCGACCGCATCGTTTGATTATACAGCACCAGCCTACTCTCATCAGGCTCCACCGCGCGCTCAAGAGGTGCATGGACTAGATCCGGGAACAAGAGACGTTCCATGGATGTCGAACGAGCAAGGAGGGCTTGGTGCTCCCGCTTCAGAGAGGTTCTGTTGTATTGGAACCTCACGACATACTTCCCGGAGACGTCGAACGATCGGTGGAAGTCTATGCGGATATCCTCGAGACGGACGTCGTGCACGTATCCTTGGTGGGTGGTGTCACCGCCGGTCATACTCTGCACGTGTATGGTGTCGCCTATTGAAAAATGAGGACGAACACTGGAGTAAGCTTCGGTACAAGGGCGACTCCAAGGACTGACCTTACCGACTACAACACTCGGTCTCTTCTCCGCAAGACCCGGGACAGGCAGGCTTCGGGGAAGGTAAGTGCTCTGGCTTGACGGGGTGCACGGCAGTCGATGATTCGCACCTGTATAATCTGCCGTCCTTGGTGAACTTGGCGTCGGTCATGTCGTACATCCTCAGGTCTTCGCTAAGTGACGCAACTCAGTCATAGACAAACTCAAGACTGAACGGACGCGAACCCACACCATACGATGCTCCTCTATCCAAAGAAGGGCCTGGAAGTGCGCACCATGGCTCCTCGCGTCAAAGACGCGTGGGAGGAACGTATTCCTAATCGTCCGCACGGTGCTCCTCGACGCCCCAGAGCTCAATGCTTTTGCGAGCGGGGCAGGGATCGTAGACGGGAGCAGCTGCTTGACCCACTTCGCCGCGTCCAGCGCGGGAGGGCGGTCGCCTTCCACGATGGAAGTGACCGGGTGCCACTTCGCAGGTTTCCGGTGTACGTAGGGCGCCGCGGCTTTCAACAGCTCGTGGTCGTCTTTGTTGCCCACGAGAACACGAAGTTGCCGTAGGACGATGAACGGTCGCTTGGTGCCATCGCGTAGGGTGAGCTCCAGTCGGCCCTGGTAGCGGCCGCGCTGCGAATGACGGAACGAGACGAAGACGCGGTGGGCTTCGCCCTTGACAAGTTTCCCGGGTCCTCCTACGATGGAGGCCGAGAATCTGGCAAACGGGTGTAAGATATACAAAGAACAGGACTCCAATGTGCGTACTCACATTGTACTCGGAGAGTTTCCATTGCCGAAGCATTCGGCCTTGACGATAGAAACTGACGACGAAACGTCGTTCGCTTTGACCGTGATGATTACCTCTGGCCCAGTACGCGCTTGCTCGCGGCTCACGATTCCGAAATCCACAGGAGCACCTGCATGGGAAACAGTAACGCCCTGTCGGTCCTGCTCCGCCTGCTCGAAATTGGCACGGAACAGGGCCGCCTTTTGCTGCCTCTGGTGGGTCACGCTGCGCAAATGCGCAGCCCAGTTCTCAACCTTGACGGCCCGTTTGCATATGAGACAACGATAGGCGCTCGGGTCCGTAGGGTCGCAGGGGTACACCGCGGGAGAGGTACCCGCGGCATGAGCGACCTGCTTATGACCAGCTCCAGAAACGTGTTGAGACCAAGAGACCTGCCCGGAGACGGTGACGTTGCAAAGCTTGCACAAGAGCTCGGAGTTCGGGTCGTTTGTCGCGAGGTTCGACTGATGCTGCCGGCCCCGGACGTGCGCGTCATAGGTGCCAGGTGGCGAGCACACGACGGCGCATACGGAGCAGAACTTGGCGTTGTGCTTGAGGTTGCACGAGAGCGTCTCGCACCGACCCGCGAAGAGTGTGGCGGGGCAGAAGTCTTGGTTCATCGCGGTCCTGAATGTCCAAACTCAGCAGGAAGATGCAAAGAATCTGACTTTGGCCGCGTCCCGGACGCGTAGCGTTCGGCTAATATGTGGCTACGGCCGGTGTTTCATGAGATTGATAGGGCAACACGTTCAGCCTCGCGGCTGGCCGATGCTTTCCTGCAACATATGTACTCCATAGTGTTTGTGACATATATCTGGACGTCTGCATGTACAGAAATACGGACTGCTTACTGCAGGACCACGGATGACCGTTAGACTGAGAGTGCCGAGTGCCCGGAAAACGCCACAGTATGAGTGGATAGTCAATAGACGCCCATGCACATCATTCCCACGGGCCCGATCAAGTGCTTCGAGTGAGCCGCCGGCAACAAGTCCTTGAGTTCTCCACTCACACCAGTCCGTTACCACTAACCAGCGCGGGCAGACCCCTGCTGTCCAGATCAGCTAGTTGGTTGTACAAGTAGTAGGATTACAAAAAAGCTTGGTTATTGCTCTATACCCCTACATGTCCACAAGCTTCTCAGTCATCGAAAGAGACGGCTCCGGTCGTGTCATAGCCACATACGCCAACGGCCTGAGTAGGCACACAGCATCATTAGAAGGGAGAACGCTGAGGGTATGATCTCGTTTAACGGGCTACGGACGAATGTGCACTGAGCAGGGGCATCTTAGCCAAGTGGGCTACGACGGAGCTGGCGTAGGCTGCTCAGCGACGTGTTCCTGCCCGAAGGTTATCCCTTCACGGTCTCGTCAGGTAGGTGCACCAGACCTCCTCGTGCAATATCTACTGACACGATCTCCTAGACTACTTGAGGTGCGCTAGTTAGCGGACTCCACCGGGCGTGCTCACCTATGTCGGGATAGGTACCAGATCCTGAACGCGCTTCAGGCATTCTGCAGCTCTCTGGCAAGTCTCTTTGCTTCGCGTGCGGTACTCCAAGGTTTGTGCCCCTGTTTGTATACCCTGTCTACGTTTTGAACCGAGGCACAGGTTACGGCGTGGGGAACGCTTCGGCCTCCGCGACGAACGCCATCCTGCTGACTGTCGTGCAGGATGCATTCAGTCGATTGACCAGTACGTTGTCCCTACACTATCGCCTCTACCTCTACGTTGACTCTCCTTGCTCGTTACCTCAGCCATCGTAGCTGGCTACTCCCTTGGTACATCCCTGTACCCCGAAGCGAAGAGATACCGCCTCCTCGCCGACTTCCTCAACGACGCCGCGCTCATCTCCGACACGCTCTCTCCTCACCTATCCTCGTTCGCCCTCACTCTCAGCTACCCGTTCATCGTCCCCGCGACAGATTCTCCTCTTCGTGTTGTTGCACTGTGCCTGAGCGGAGGGTTGCGGGCTCTCTGCGGTGCAGTCGCCGGCGGCTCTAAGGCGGCCCTCACGGTGCACTTCGCCACTTCCGGCGAGCGTCCGGGAGACGTGGGCGACCTGAGCGCCAAGGATGGAAGCAAGGAAACAGTGCTCTCGCTACTAGGCATGCTGGTTGGTCATGCAGTCGATTTACTACTTGCTTCCTCGCTGACAGCCAAGTTGCTCCCCGCAGTGCGGTAGCGTAGTGCTGCACTACGTGCACAGCGCGCGGATGACCTATGTGGTCCTATTCGCCCTGATACTCGGCCACCTTGCTGCCAATGTCGCGGCCGTACGTGCCATCGCCCTACGAGTCTTCAACAGACAGCGAGCGAGCATAGCCTGGTCCGACTTCCGGCAGGCGTTCCGCGGTTAGTGTGTATTTGTTCCTCCGACAATCATGCTAACGCATCCCGCCAGACAACGAGACCTCGCTTGAAGAGAAGCCGGCCGTGCTGGACTACGTCTCTGTCGCACGACGCGAGCGTATCTTCGCAGACCCGGCACGTATCCCCTGTTCCTCGTCTCCCCGCGGTGGACACGCGCATTGCTCGCTCGGCGTCTCGTTCGCGTCCCTAGCAGGTCGCGAAACGCTGGGTGACGACGAGATCGTCGCCCTTCTCCGGGTCTTCGCGAGCGAGAGGTACATTCTGTGGTACACTGCCGACCCGTTACCCAAGGTCCATGTCGTCTTGAAGGATGGTCATGGGCCGCACGATCACCTCAAAGCGTGGGCACACGCACACGAAGTCGCAGCCTCTTATTCACAGGTGACCCCTCGAGCGTTTGAAGAGCGGCTCAACATGGTACAAGAAACGCTGGACCAGGCGTCGCGGCTGTTCCCCGCGTTCCTGGATGCTGCGCGGGTAGCGGGGTGGAAAACCGAGGAAAGCGTGCTCGTGGGCGGCTCGCCGGTAACGATCAGCGTCAGCGTGGGGGAGCGGGCAGACGAGGGGCGTGAGGACAAGAAGACCGTTTGACGTTAGTGGGAGGTGGTGTACGTACGTGGTCTCCTGGGCGTATCTCTGTGCACGACAAATACTTCCCTGGCGAATGACACTGCTTACTACTGTCGTAGTAGTGTATACGCGTGACCTTTTGTTGGAGAGATGAGACGTTGATGGCATGCGACACGGTGCTCTTTCCGGCGCGATTATTACTGTCGTCCGTGATTACCTTGCTTCCCCTTGCTACGCCGGCCGACAGAGCCGTTGGACTGACCGACTGCCAGGGGTTGCGCGACCGTTGGCGCTTGTCCTACTACCGACCGTGTCATCCACATCAAGGGCGATTCGCGCAGAGTCGTCCTGACTGGTGTTGAGGGCTCGACTTTCGACGAATTCTTCCCCCCATCGAGCGCTCCCCGAATGCGGACGCCGTCTCCCCCTCCCGCGCAGCGTATTCCCTCCCCCTCCTTCCCGCTCGGCCGCCGCTTCTCCTGCGTCGGACTCGCCTCTTGACGACATCAACCTCCGTTTTTCAGGTCTCGGAATATCTCTGGACGTCCGCCCCCTTCCGCCGGAATCCGCACGCCCTCTCGTTCCTTCCGGCACTGTACATACTTCTGAGCGCGGCATCGCCCATAGACTGCTCAGACCACACCGTCTTTATTGCGTCCTCGCGCGCACACATATACGTATACTCCCCATGCATACAGTATACCGTACATATGCAGTTACTCTTTACGACTGGTTCGCGTGTATCAATGATACTCACGAGTTCGCAATGCATTTCGTGTTTTTGATGTCTGGTTTCGTGGGTGGGATTGGATTGAAGTTGGCCATGAAAGACAACACGCCCTCAGTCGTAGCTTCGGCGAGGTGATCCCATCTATTATGATAAATCCGTTCCATTTACAAGACCACCATGGATCCCAATAACCGTGCCACTGTAGGTACGACGGGTTCACTGGCTGCGGAGGTTCTCGAAGCGCTTCTTGAAGCCCTCCGTAACGTACGCCTGTCGGGAACTGGTCAGACCGCGACACCGACACGGAACGCCTCTAGTACACATACCTCGTCGAAGGTCTCCTTGAAACTTTCGCGCGCGAACAGGTCGTCCACGTAATTGCCAAACCGTGCGAACTTGCCCGTAGTAGCAGTCTCCCAGATCTTCTTGCCAGTGCCCTCGGGGTACTTTCCGAGCTCGTTCAAGAGCGAGATACGGGTACGCGCAGCAAAGGGCGCGATCGCGATGTCCGCGGCGGAGAACTCGCCGATGGCGAAGCCCTGCGCGGGGAGGAGAGACTGGACGTACTCGAGGGCGGCGTAGAAGTCCTCGATGGGCGCGCCGCGGAGGAAGAAAGCGAACCAGGACGGGACGAACTTGCTCGAGACGGCCTCGATGAAGAAGCGCGCCTGCGCACGCTTCACGGCGTCTTTCGGCAGGATGCCGGCGTCCGGGAAGAGGTCGGCGACGAACTCGACGAGGACGAGGGACTCGGCGAGCTTTACGGACTCGGGCGAGGGCTGGTCTGGGGGCACTTCTGGGCCGCCGTAGGCGATGGCGGGAACCTGCGGAAGAGACGCTCTCAGTACAGGCTGACAGAACATTGTATAGGCGATTGCGAACCTTGCTAGCTGGGTTCACCTTGGGGGCGTACCATACAGGCTTGTTCTCTAGATCGATCTCGTAGCGAGTGTACTGCGCCTTGGCTTCTGCGAGCGCGATCTCTGTCTGTCACCAAATGTAAACTTGAGCCGGAATGCTATGTATGACATTGGCGTTCCTACCCGATGCGCGCAGGGACACAGCTGTACGGTGGGAACGTCAGCCACAGGCCGCCGAGAGACCCCCCGTCGGGTATGATGGTACTGACCTTGGAGGAATAGAGGGTGATTCTCTCGGGCATGTTTGTTACTCGTGGTATGGCAGAAGACGGGGCTCTGAGGGCTTTGGCCGACTGACCGGGTCTTATATAGTGTGCCTCCAGGGGTACGGTTGAGAAGGATGATCAAGTTGTGGGAGGGGATGGTGTCATCGACTACCCGACCTACCATAGGTGCGAGATCTTGTCGTGCTAACTGATCAGTGCCCCAGTAAGTAAGACGGGTTCTGCGAATATCGGTGGGCAAATACCGACATATCGGGGATCGGAGGTGTCGAAGAGGACGATGCTTGGGAGACGAGACGGTCAAACTGCGCGTCCCCTGGGGGTCAATAAGCCCACTCAATTCACTGCGTGACCGCCAGGATCGCGCGCTCTGGTGATTAGGCCGGCTATTGGGAATAGCGGCCTCATCCCCAGAGCGCGCGATCTAGCAATATCCGCGATGAAGAATCGCGCACGTACAGCGACACGGCCACTCAATGACGTGCACGTCCGGCGACGGGGCAATCCGACATCGCACATGTCCGACGAAGTGGGCAATTGACATCGCGGTGATCGGGCGACGCGACTATTGTGTATCGCCCGACACATATCCCGGTTGCGACGCAAGTTCGCCGGTGTCGTCTTTCCGCGCGATCCTAAATCTCAGCCGGAAGATCAAGCTGACGATTTAGTCTCGTCCCATCCCTTCCGGCGCTAACTGAGCGTGGTGTGACGGGCGTCCACAAGAGGTTACAATTTGGGCGCTACTTGGCTTCGAGCGTCAGCATGCACGCATGCACAGTCATCTTCAGGCGAAGACATAGGTTGTCAGTATGTAGGTTCATGCCCAGATCCATGTAGAAGTCAGAGTTATTGAAAACAGGCTACGGTACGAGAGCGAGGGAAGCAGATCGGCACAAGTAAAATGACTGAGTATTTGTTGTGCTACGGTGCGAAGCGCATACTCGAAGTAAATAAGGTTTCGGCGTGTTCCGAGCTGTGCAGCACCGGAAACGCGCGGACCGCACAGGCGCCTATTTACCCTTCAACACACCCCCTATGTGGGCGACTGTACCTGAGAGTAAACCCCCTCAAAACAACCAGATTGGTTCCTCATCAATAGATGTATACACCACCCATGTGAGCAGGCTGTCTGACTCCTAATCTCTGCATGCCCCTCAAATGTTCCTTGGCTTCTAGAGTCGCTACAGGTGTCGCAGAGCTAGGCTCAACGCGACCGGTAACATGCTACGACTATGACTACCGAGAGGGAAAAGGAAAGGGGATCTTGCTTGGGGAGGTGGACTCGAGATCAACGTGCACCTGGCTTAGGTTCTCATGACGAAGCTAGCCTAGCCCAAGGACCAAGTTAATATTGTGCGTGCTAATCCAAAGGTACAATCACGGCTTACGTAGCCCAAGGACCAAGAGGTCAAGATGGGGGCTAGGGTTGCTACAGGGTACTTTGATGGAACCACAACATGTACAAACAAAAGGGCAGTCTGTGCACTGGTATTGCTCTCCCTGCAGGTGAGAGTCACACAACTGTCCAGCTGCCTCAGTCCAGCTTGTGTATCATAAAGTGTCTGTAGAAAATGAGGAAAAATAGAAAAAATAGCGGGAAAAATACAGGGCCTCCGTTGTTTTCATGCCATATGTGGAGATCATTGAGGACGAGCTGCTCAATTCCCTCTACCACTGAGACTTCAATGTCGACAATGTCACCTTCCAGCAAGACAATGACCCCAAGCACACGAGCAAAAAGGCCAGAGAGGCCTTCAAAGAGAACAAAATCAACGTCATGGAGTGGCCAGCTCAGTCTCCAGACCTCAACCCCATTGAGCATCTCTTGGGATGTCCTCAATCGCAAGCTCGCCACCTATGAGAATGCACCAATATCAATGGAGAAGCTGTGTGTTGAACTTCCGGACCTACGGCTGTGCCGGACCGGGAGTGGCAGTGTGTAAGTGGCTGTGCGTCTACAATATGCCAGCATGGACTTTCCTACTTATCATTTGTGGACTTTATTTTGTTCTACTGTACATTATCATTCTGCCATCCCTGCAGAAGGTTCCAGTATATTCTCTTGCGTTCTACGCTGCTCTGGGTCCATTTTAGACACGATCCTGAGTCAGCGCATGACCTATGCTGAGTGTCGCGGAGCTAGGCTCGACGCGACCAGTAACGTGCTACTGACTACAACTACCGAAAGGAGAGGAAAAGGGGATCTTGCTTGGGGCGGCGGACCGGAGGTCAACGCACGCCGGACTTAGGTTCTCACGACGAAACTAGCCCAAAGACCAAGTTAACATTCACACTAATCAAAAGGTACAATCAAAGGCTTACCTAGCACAAAGACCAAGAGGTCAAGATGGGGGGCTAGGGTCGCTACAGGGTCGGTTATATACTACTTTGATGGAGCCACAACATGTACAAATGAAAGGGCCCTCTGTGCGCCGGTATTGCTCTACCTGCGGGTGAGAGTCACATGACCATCTACATGCCTCAGCCTGCTCGTGTATTGTAAACTGTCCGTAGAAAATGAGGAAAAATAGGGAAAAATAGCGGAAAAATACAGGGTCTCCGTCGTATCCACGACATTACCCCCCTCCTACTGTCCATCGTCCCTGATGGACGCCCTTCCCGGGTGTCGTCCACTCTCCCATTCCAGATTGTTCGGCTCGGTGTTGGTGAAGTTTTCTCGGGGCCGCCATGGTAAGGCACTGAAGTCGACCGCCGAGATTTTTTGCGGAGCGCTTGGGTTACGTCGGTGGAAGTCGGCCACGGCTTCTGGGGCGTTGTCCAGGTTCTTAGCCGGTTCCCAACTGTCCTCGCCTTCCCCGTACCCTTTCCATCGCACGAGGTACTGCAATTGATTACGGCACCGGCGGCTATCCAAGATCCGATCCACTTTGTACTCTTCCTTGCCATCTACTTCGATCGGATCTGGAGGGGGAGGGGTACGTCCGTTTACTTCGTTCCCACGCCACGGGGAAAGCCGGTCGATGTGGAAGACGTCGTGGAGTTTGAGCGCTGGGGGTAGCGCCAGGCGGTAGTCGAGATCTCCGACCCGTTTGGTTACTTCGAAGGGGCCGAGTTGCCGGGGTCCGAGCTTAGGTGTGGCCTGATGGATGTGGATGTTCTTAGCCGATAGCCACACCTTATCGCCGATTTTGAACTCATGTGCCTTGCGCTTCCCTTCTTCGTACGCGTGCTTCATCCGCTCCTTACTCATCCGCAGGGCGGCTTCGGCTTCTTTGCGTGCTTCACGAAGCCGCTCGAGCCGCGCATCTACGGCGGGGATTGGAGTCGGGCGTCCGGCGGGGATAGTGAAGTCGGGCCGGTATCCGTAGAGTACTTCGAACGGAGTTTGGCCGTGTGCCGTGTGAATCTGTGAGTTGAGTACGAACTCGGCGGTGGGAAGGAGCTCGGCCCAGTCGTCCTGTCGCTTGTCACAGTAGATCCGAAGATACTGCTCTACTTCCTGATTGGCCCGCTCTGTCTGCCCATTGCCCATGGGGTGGTAAGCCGTGGTAAGGCCGCTTTCGATGCCGAGGCGCTTGTACAAGGCCCGAGTGACCCGAGCCGCGAATTGCGGGCCTTGGTCCAAGACGATCTTACGGGGGATGCCGTGGAGTCGGAAGATGTGCTGGTAGTGAAGATCTCTGATGCCGTCGGCTGTAACCGTGTCCGTGGTGGCGACAAGGTGGACCTGTTTACTGTACAGGTCCACGTAGGTGGCGATCGCGTTCTTCCCCTTCGACGGAGGTAGGCCGGTGATTAGATCTACCCCAATGACCGTCCAGGGCGCTTCTGGTACCTCGTGCGGCTGTAGAGTGGCACGAGGGTGGGCCGCCATCTTGTACCGTTGACACTGATCACAGCCTAGTACGTACTTTTCCACGAAACCGCTGATCCCCGGCCACCAATACAGTCGACTAACCAGTTCTAGGGTTCCGTGCCTGCCGTCGGGTGAGGTGCTGCGCCGTTCGCCAGTACTCGAGGTTCCGATGGTCCGTGATGATCTCGAAGGGTTCCGGTAGGCCTTCCAGGAAGTGTCGCCAGTCTTCCAGGGTGCGGATGATAGCCAGGAGTTCTCGATCATAGATCTCGTAGTTCCGTTCCGCTTCCGGCATGGATTCTGAGCGGAACACGACTGGATGCCAGAGTCCGTCCTCGAGCTTCTGTAGCAGGACTCCCCCCGTTGCATACCTGGAGGCATCCACCTCGACTTTGGTGGGCCGATCCGGCTCCCAGGTCACCAGGACGGGTTCCGTGGTGAAGGCCTGTTTGAGCGTCTCAAAAGCTAATCGTTGCCGTGTACCCCATTCCCACGGAGCGTCTTTCTTAGTCAGATTGTGGAGGGGGCGTGTGATCTTGGCAAAGTCCTTGATGAACCGGCGGTAGAAGTTGGCAAAGCCGATGAAGCCGCGCACTTCGCGTAGGTTGCGTGGGGTGGGCCACTTGTGTACGGCCTGGACTTTGACGGGGTCCATGCCGACTTCGCCTTGCCGGATGATCATGCCAAGATACTCGATCTCCGTCCGCTCGAACTCGCATTTCTCCGGCCGCAAGAATAGATCATGAGCCTGGAGCCGCCGCAAGACTTTGTGGGTGACCTCCCGATGGGTCTGGAGGTCGTTACTGAAGATGAGGATGTCGTCGAGGTACACTGCTACCTTGCCGGCTGCGATCAGGTCTCCGAAGATGAAGTTTATCAGGGCCTGGAACGTCGCCGGGGAGTTTGTAAGTCCGAAGAACATCACCCGGGGTTCAAACAGGCCTCGATTAGTGGTGAAGGCCGCCTTCCATTCATGGCCCTCCTTGATCCGGACGTTGTTGTAGCCCCAACGAACGTCGAACTTTGTGGAGTACTTGGAGTTTTGAAGGCGATTGATGATGTCGGAAGCGAGGGGAAGCGGGTACCGGTTCTTGATTGTGATGTCGTTTAGCTTACGGTAATCTTGGACCATGCGCAGCTTCCCATCCTTCTTTTTGACGAAGAAGACCAGTGATGCCATTGAAGATTTTGAGGGGACGATGTACCCCTTGCGGAGGTTCTCGTCGAGGAACGCGTTGAGCTCGGCTTGTTCGTTAACCGGCATCAGGTACACCTTGGACCAGATAGTCTCAGGCGCTCCGGGCTTCAGATCAATGGCGTGATCATAGGGCTTATGCTCTGGGAGGCGCTCCGATTCCTGTTCCGAGAACACCTTGGCGTATTGTCGGTATTCCTCAGGTACCATCTCTTCGAAGGTCCGCTTCGGCTTGTCGCGCTGCGCTTCCACCGTTAGCTCGGTGGAGTAAGTGAACCCGGCGGCACACCAGAGTTCTTCAGTGGCTTCCTCCAGGACTCCAAGCTTCTGCATGCGGCGGCGCAGACGCCGGTTAGCCGCGATTTTCTCGAACGGTGGGAGGTCCCCCACAGGGTCCGCTGATCGGTCCCCTGTCTCGACCTCAACCTGCCCGTCCTTCCAATTGATGTGCGGGTTGACTTTACGTAACCAGGGGAGTCCGAGAATGAGGTCCTCCGGGCCGATGTCCATGACCAGGAACTCGGTGCGCTTGACGTACTCGCCAATGCGGATCTCGAGGCGCACGAAGTGCGTGATGCTGCCCGCGCAGTTGCGAGAGCCGTCTACGTTGTGAAGGGCAATAGGGCGTGCGAGGGGGTGCGTGATAACGTGATGGGTGTCAATGAAGCGTTGGTGGATGAATAGACCCGTGGCTCCGGAGTCTATCATGGCTACGGCGTTTACGTTGCGGTTCCTTCCCTTGATGTTCACACTGATACGGAAGTGTGAACCGAGCGTCTCTATTTCCGGTATGCTAAATGTACATGTCGAGATGGAATCGTAAATAGAGGGGAGGGGGGGGTCCGTACGTAAACCTTCGGGCGGGGGTGGTGTAGCCTTGTCACGCGCCTGTTCTAAAAAGCCTGCTTCATTGCCTTGATCTGTGCGGCTAGCTGCCGTTGTCCTTCGAGCAGCTGCGCGATCACGTCATCGCGGCTGGCCGAGATCGTTGCTTCAGGGGCGGGGGCTGCGGGGTCCGGGACCTGGTCCTCGGTCGCTGCCACCCGCTGCTTCTTTGGCTGCCCCATGTACTTGCTCTGACACACGACCTCACAATGGCCGGTGCGTCCGCACCACGAGCAGAGGTCACGCTCGTGGTTCCCATCCTTCTTGCTGTGGGCAGTGGATCCACAGCCGAAGCACTTCCCTGTCATTGATCGAAGGAAGGCCTCGCGGGTGCGGGACGCGTCGATGTCCATCGCGTTGGGGTCTTTGGTGACGAAGGGGGCGATGGGGGTCGTAGCGGTGATGGGGTGCTTGGGAGGCGGGGCGGACTTGCCCTGCTCGCATGCCTTTTCGGCTCTGCGTTGCCGAATGCGGATGTCGATGTCGGTGGCGACCGTGATGAGCTGATCGAGGGTTCCGATCGGCCGGGCGGTGTGCACCAACTCGTCCTTGATGTTGCTGGCGAGATGCTTGTAGAAGCGATCTCGGAGATCGGCGGCAGAGTAGCCGGTGCGATCCATCACCTCCTTGAATTTGGCGGCATACTCGGGGATGGTCTTGCTCCCTTGCCAGAGGGACCGGAGCGCGTCCTTGGCATCAACGGCCTCGTTAGCCGTTTTGAAGCGCTCCTTGAATGCGGTCTGGAACGCCTCCCAGTCGTCGTTGAAGGGGCGCTCAGCAGCGGTCTCGCCGTCGACCTTCTCGAGATAGGGGGTGGCCCAGATAGCCGCCTCGTCCTGGAGGAACGTGAGGGCAGAGAAGATCCACTTCCCATTGTTGTGAGTGTATCCCCCTTCTTCGCGGGGGTTGTTGAGTGTGGGGCCGGTCGACATGGCGTAGGCCTTGAAGGCTGCGAGGAACCGGCGGGCGTCCGCACTGGAGTCGCCCTTGAAGGGAGCCGGCTTCTGGCTCGCCTTGTCGAGGGTGCGGCTGTTGGATTTGGCGGCGAGGGCGGTGACCGCCGTCGTGAGAGCGGCTAGCGCCTGTTGGACCGCCGCCTGGCTGTTGATGAGGGCTTGGAGATTCGGATCCGCCATGGGGACATCGGCTGGTATGGGGCTGGTGGCACGTGTGACGATAGCGGGGGTCTCGGGGAGTGGGATGCTTTTAGGGATCAATCCGCGGATCTGATCGAGTCTAGTGGGCAGGAATCGGGGGAGATCCTCGCCTTCTTCAACAGGCTTTGGTTCGAGGGTGAGGAGACGGTTGGGGCACAGGAAGTGGCGACAATCAAACCACTTTGCGCGGTCGGGGATCCAGTGACAATCGACTAGATCGAGGTGATCGTAGCCGTGAATCAATCCTTGGCACTCAAGATCCAGGGTGTCTACTCCCGATCTCGGGACATTATCCGCAGTTTCGCTACCTGACGCTGTCTGCTCAGCCTCCTCGGCCTATTGCTGTGTCTTCTGACCACAAGGGACACGAGCCCAAGGGTCACCTGCCCCGGCTTCCTTTTGTCGCCTTTCTTTGCCTCCTACACCCAAGGGTGCACCCGTTATAACTGACACCGGATTTTACACTGCTTGGTAGCAGATTCCGCGTATCGTACCTGATTGTTAGGACTGTGCGGACTACGGAACTCCGGAGTTCCGGACTAGGAAGCGGAATACGGAAGTCCGGGAACGGAGTGGAGGTGGAGGAGGAAGTCCAGGGTTTGGAGTACGCACGGGGGAGGACTTCTGCGAAGCTATTGGCAACGCACGGGTTCACGACGAAGTGTCCTCAATTTGGGACGGACGGAGTTCGGGTACGGGGTTCGGACTAGATCTTCGGAAAGGAGGATGGGGAGGAACCGAGACGGAACAGGAGCAGAGGCCCAAGGGCAGGGGTCGGAAATCGGAGGTCGGAGGTCGGAGGTCGGAGGTCGGAGGTCGGAGGTCGGACAAGGAGTTCGGGAAAGGGGAATAGTTATGAGTTAGAGGATACAAGTTACAAGATATCCGAACTGAGTAGCTAGTACATTCCCAGGGCGATATAAATAGCTACGGTCTTATTGTCTTCTATAACAATAAGGAAGTACGGAATGGGAGAGGAAAGAGAGAAGACAATAGCCCTATTGTTAAGAACAAACATGAGGCTATGGCGTGATCTGAGACATCTGATGGTCCGGAGTTGAGTCCGGAGTACGAGGGATGGAGTACGGAGTAGGAGTCTGGGGTGAGAGTCCGGAGTACGGACCCGGAGTTGAAGTCCGGAGGTTCGGACTTCGAGTTGGAGCACGGTGCGTAACAGTGCCCCCCCTCTAGGCCCGAACCCCTGAGGGCCTTCGGAGTAAGACATACGGAGTCGGAGTTAAAACATACCAAAAAAGGAGACGGAACAAAATGGATCGGAATCGGAGATCGGAAAATTTTTTGCATATAGTCCGAGGTCCGTCGCGGGATTGATTTTCGCCTCCTCCCCTGAACCAACAGCACCATCAGCAACCACCCACCTCAGTCTTCAGCTTCAACATGTCCTCTCGCTCGTCCTCTGAAGAACTTGTGGACGTCGCGGCCTTGGAGGCAACTCTGGCAGAGGCAAAGCGGAAGGCGGCGGAGAAGGCGGAGCGGAAGGCGGAGAAGGCCCGGAAGGAGGAGGAGGCCCGCAAGGCGGAGGAGGCCCGGAAGGCCGAGGCGGCTAGGAAGGCGGCGGAGGCTCGGAAGTCCGGTGGGGCCGGAAAAAAGCGCAAGGCGCAGGAGCGGGAGGCGACCCCGGAGGTGGGTGCAGTGACGCGGCAGCGGAACGCGGAGGGTAAGGTGGAGACGATCTACTTGCCCATGTACGTACTCCGCATTTTCGGAGTTCGGAGGTCGGACTAACGGACTTGTACAGCGCCCCCTGCGACCGGTGCTTCGCGCGGGACTTGACGTGCCGCTTCCGGGGCGGACTCCGCACGGCCGCGTGCGTTGAGTGCCAGAAGAGGGTGGTCAAGTGCCTCAACACGAAGGGTGTCGCCGATCCGGACATCCAGGATCGGCTCGACAAGAAGTCCGGCGACGACCCAAGTCCGGCGCAAAAACGGACGAAGAAGTCCGCCCCTACCGTCGACGAGGACGACGGCAGCCCGACTCCGCCCCCCACCAGGTCGAAGGGCAAGGCCCGCGCGACGCGGGTCGTCGACTCCGACAACGAGGAGGATGGGGAGACGGGTCCGAAGGCCGGACCGAGCGCGAGGAAGGGTGCGGGGAGGAGTGCGGAGCGGAGTGCGGAGAAGGGCCCGGAGTTGGAGCCGGGGTTGGCCGCGGCGGCGGACTACGGCCGCCGTGTGTGCATGGCGTTGGGCGCGGAGAGGCGGTGGTCGACGGACCCCGCGGGGTTGACCGACCGGGAGCTGATGGAGCAGCTCCTGGTCGAGGGGCAGCAGACGCACCGCGCCCTGGATGTGCTGGGGCAGTACCTCGAGCACGAGGTACCGATCTGCGAGGCCCTCGTCAAGAGGGAGGTCCTCATCCTCCGGGCCGCGGCCGAGGAGTCCGTCGCGGCCGCGCTCGAGCGGCGGTCGAACTCCGAGGTCCGCGCGATCGTGCGGGACGAGCTCGACGCGGCGTTCGAGCATTACCTCCCGGAGATGGCGGACAGGGCGGCGAGGGGGTCCTCCGAGGATGTGGAGGAGGTGCGCGAGGAGCAGGAGGCTCCGGAGAAGGAGCCGGAGGTGGCGGAGGCGAACCCCGAGGCCCCGGAGGTCCCGGAGGTTCTGGAGGTGGAGATGGGCAGGGAGGATGCGGGCAAGGGCGAAGGAGTAGGTGCGGGTGAGGGCAAGGGAGCGGAGTAGGGTGGAGTTCGGACACGGACACGGACACGGACGTACGGACTACGGCCTCGGACTACGGTACTTAGTGTAGTCCAAAGAAAATGATAAATTTGTAGTCCGGTGATCAGAAAAGCGTGCTTTAAGACAGCTTCTCCAGAGGTCCGGGCTTGTCCAGGTAGGCCGTGTGGAAGTCCGCTACGAGTTCTTGCGCATGTCCGAGCTCCGTGGCGAGAATCCATGAAGTCTCCTCATCGGTGCCCTCGTATCCGGCCCATCTGACTAGGTACAGGAGTTGACAACTCCGTCTCCGGCGGTCGATTTTGGAGTCCAGGATCTCTGCGATCTCGTACTCCGGTTCTCCGTCAATGAGGACTGGAGGTGGAGGCGGCTGGACACGACCGGGGATGGTGTTCGGAGTTGCGGGCTCCAGCTGTGATACGTGGAAAACCGGGTGAACCGCGCGCATGGAGTCCGGAAGTCGGAGGGTGAAGGAGTGAGTTCCGGCCTGGGCGATGATTGGGTAGGGACCAAGGAACTTCTCCGAAAGCTTTTTGGATGGTCAGGTAGTGCGGATATGCTCCGCGCGGACATAGACGAGATCTCTGACCTTGAAGTCCGGCGCCGGAGGCGGTGCTTGTCCGCCTGGACTTGATACCGGGCTTGGGCTTCGGCGATCTGCTGTTGGAGGACGGAGTGGAGTTTGTTGAGGTCAACAGCGAACTCCCGTGCACGAGCGGAGGTGAGATCCCGTTCCGGATGTACGGAGATCGCGGGGTTGTAGCCCTTATTCGCGAAGAACGGAGAGATTCCGGTGGTCGCATTCGGAGCGTTGTTGTACGCGAACTCTGCGAGAGGCAGGTGTTGGGACCAGTTGTCTTGCTGGTAGTTGGAGTAGACCCGGAGATACTGTTCCAGAGTCTGGTTGACTCTCTCGGTCTGGCCGTCGCCCTCCGGGTGGTAGCCGGAGGTGAAATGGAGACGCATATCGAGGGCCTTCCCGAGGGAGCGGAAGAAATGGGACACAAACTCCGAACCCCGGTCGGAGGTGACGTGCGAGGGAACTCCGTGCTTGGAAAAGACGTGCATGACGAACAAGTCCGCTAACTCCGATGCGGTGAGCGTATCGTGCGTAGGGATGAAGATGGCTTGCTTCGTGAGGCGGTCCACTACGACGAGAATCGCGGAGTAGCCACCGGAGTTGGGGAGTTGCTCGATGAGGTCCATGGAGATGGAGTTGCATGGGCGTTCGGGGATCGGAAGTTGCTTGAGAGTCCCGTATGGAAGGTGACGCGGAGACTTAGAACGAGCGCAGGTGGTGCAGGACTTGCAATAGTCCAGAACAAAGAGACGAAGTCCAGGCCAGGAGTAGTCCCGGAGTACGAGAGCCTGCGTTTTGTTCTGTCCCCAGTGGCCCGCAGTAGGGTGGTCGTGACAGGCCCAGAGAACGCGGAGTCGGAGGTCTTCGGAGTTGGGCACGTAGATGCGCCCGTTGAGTCGGAGGAAACCTTCTTCGTCCAAAGTCCACTTCGGGTTGCCTTCTGCGGCCAGACGTCGAGCTGCGAGGAGTTCTGGGTCGGGTTCGGAGATGGACTGGGCGGACTTGATGTCCGTCCGGAGTTGGTTGGAGTCGAGGATGAAGGATGCGCAGAGGACCGGATCTCAGAGAAAAGTCGCGTGGAGTGACGCTGCGAGCTGCTCCTGAGTGAAGATCGGTCGGAAATTGTGTGGGTTGACGACGGAGTAGTCACTGCCCCCCTCTTTTGGGTAGATGTCCCAACGGCGCGTGAGTGCGTCGGGCTTCGCACCTAGTTTCCCGGAACGGAAGCGGATTACGAGGTTGAACTGCGAGAGGAACTCCGACCAGCGGGCTTGACGGCGGGTAAGGAGTTTCGTGGTCGCGAAGTACTCCAGGTTCTTGTGGTCCGTGACTACGTCGATCGGAGTTGCGGAACCTTCAAGATAGTGTCGCCAAGTTTTAAAGCATTCGAAGATCGCCAGGAGTTCCTTGTCGTGGGTGTCGTAGTTCAACTCCGCGCCGGTCAGGGTGCGGGAGTGGAAGGCAATGGGGTGGAGTTCACCGGAGTTCGTGGTGATGGACAGAATTCCGGCGATGGCGTAGTCCGAGGCGTCGGTTTCGACAGTGAGAGGGCAGTCCGGCTCCCAGTGGTGCAGGACCGGAGCTGTGGTGAAGGCCTTCTTGAGTGTCTCGAAAGCCTTCCGACAATCCTCGGAGAAGTGCCAGGGGACGGACTTCCGCGTAAGGCGTGTGAGCGGAAGTACGATCTCGGAGTAGTTGGGGATGAATCGGCGGTAGAAGTTCGCGAATCCGAGAAAGGATTGGACGTCGCGGACTTTCCGGGGTTCCGGCCAGTTGAGGATGGCCTTGACCTTGGACTCGGGCATGGTGAGTCCGTCCGCAGATAGGATGTAGCCGAGATATTCGACGGAGTTGGTGTGGAACTCGCACTTGTCGGCCCAGGCGAACAGCTTGTTCTTCCGGAGTCGGCGGAGTACCTCCTTGATGTGCTCCCGGTGTTGTTTGGGGTTGTTGGAGTAGATGAGTATGTCGTCGAGGTACACCACGACACAAATGTCGAGCAAGTCCGCAAAGATGTCGTTGATGAAGCGCTGGAAGGCTGCGGGGGCGTTGGAAAGTCCGAACGGCATGACCAGCCATTTGAAAGACCTGTAGCGAGTCCGAAACGCGGTCTTCCACTCATCTCCGGGGGCGATGCGGACCAGGTTATAGGCGTGCCGGAGGTCGATCTTGGTGTAGATCCGAGCCTTCCGTGGGGTGTCCAGCAAGTCCGAGACGAGAGGAAGTGGATAGCGGTCCTTCCGGGTGATCTTATTCAAGCCCCGGTAGTCCACACAGAGACGCAGAGATCCGTCCTTCTTCTTGACAAAGAGGACCGGAGCTCCGCAGGGGGAGTTCGACGGACGGATGAACCCCGAGCGGAGGTTCTCGTCGATGTACTCGCGAAGAGTGTCGAGCTCCAGCTTGGACAAGGAGTAGATAGGTCCGAGCGGCGGAGTAGCCCCTTCCTCGAGTTCGATCTTGAGGTCGTAGGGCCGGTGCTCCGGTAGCTCGTCCGCTTTGGACTTGCTGAAGATGTCCGCAAACTCGTGATACTCCTCCGGGACTCCGCTTAAGTCCGGGGGAGAGTCCGAGATGGACGAACTCCGAGCTGAGACGAAGTCCGAAGCGGCCAGATTGAGAGTGAAACTCTCGGACCCAGGCAGCTTACAAGCCCGTGCAAAAGCCGTGGCATTGATCAGCGAGACCTGGGGTGCAGAGAACGGTGAAGTCGGGGTCAGAGGTTCCGGATTACGCTCGACCAGAGTTGTCGGAATCGCCGGAGTAGAGACGGATACGGGACGAGTCGTGGGCGCAGCTCGGAATTGGATGCTACGCTTCTTCCAGTCAATCAGCGGATTGTAGGTGGAGAGCCAGCTGTATACCAAGACGGCGGACACGGACTTGTCGAGCGGAGTAACATAGAAATCTATGTTGATGACTTCACCAGACGGAAAGTGTACAGGCAGGGTAGCAGACCGAGTAATGACGTGGTTTGAAGACCCGTCGAATAGAGACAATCGGAGCGGAGGAACAGAGTTGGTCAGAACTCCGTACTGCTCCGCAAACTGCGAGTCGAGGAAGCAATGGGAGGATCCGGAGTCAATGAGAGCGCGGAACGGAGTAGGAATGGAGTCGGAGTAGAGTTGAATGTGTAGGGAGGAGGGATCGGAAAGAGCGGACGCGTTGAGCTTGACAATCTCCGTACCAAGGGAGTCAACGCGGTCCTCGACGGGCACGGAGTTCGGAGGACCGCGGACTAGTTTTTTGGCTCCTGGGCAGCCGGAGTAGCTGCCGGAGGGCCGGAGTCGCCTTGGCGGCTCGGGCCTTGGACGCAGAGGAGGTCTTCTTGGGGCAAGCACTAGCAGAATGGCCAGCACCTCCACAGAAGAGACAGAGGTTGTTCGCGAAACGCCTCTGACGCTCTTCCGGAGTCAACTTCCCGTCCTTTCCCAGCTTGTCGGAGTACGGCTTTACTGGAGACTTTGCGGGGGTTCTCGGAGCTGACCCGCCGGAGTTGCCCTTCGACGGAGTAGAAGCGGTAGTCGACGCAGGCGGATGTCCGGACTTCGAGGAGATGCCGGACCTGGAGTCGGAGGACGTTTTATGACTGGACTTTGACGAGCCCGACTCACGCGACTGCTCTGCTTTCCGCTCCCAGTAGCGGTTGTCGATAGACTGAGCGAGGTCGCGGAGTTCGACAAGCGTCGACGGCTTTCCAACTTCGGAGATGTGGTCCTTGAGACGGTTGGGAAGTCCATCGTAGAACCGGTACCGGAGAGGCGCGTTGCCCCAGCGGACTTGAGTAGCGAGGCGGGTGAACTGCGTGATGTACTTTGCAATCCGTTGATTCTCGCCCATGCGGAGGTTCATGAGCTCGTGCTCCGCAGCTCCGGACGTGTCGTAAGGCCCGAAGTTGACGCGGAGTTCCTCCTGGAAAGCCTCGTAGGAGGTCATGAAGAGCGGAGGATTGTCCGAGGCTCCCTCAAGGAGGTATGGCTCGAACCACTGGAGGGCCGTTCCCTTGAGGAACGAAATGGCGTACGTGACCTTCTTCTCGTCGGAGTCGAAAGTCCGGGGACAGGCCTTGAAGACCAACTCCAGCTGCGCGAAGAACAACCGGAGTTTGTTGGGATCGGACCCGTCGAATTGGTCCGGCTCCCGGACATTGTGCCGCTCGCTGCCACCGGAGGACGGAGGTGTTATCGTCTGTTGGAGGGTCTGGGCGAACATGGTGATAGCGGTGGCGAGCTGGGGGCTAATGTCCGAGGTAGCGGGGACCGGAGCCTGTCCATGCATACCCGGAGCTGAAGTAGCTCCCGGAGTAGGGCTCGGGGCCGGAGCGGACTCCGGAGCTGGGTTAGGCGGTGCTCCTTGGGGTGCGAACGGGTTACCCGGAGAAGGAGAACGGGCAATAGGAGCATCGTCGAAAACCACACCGGCAGGACCAGCAGTTCCGGTGTCGGAGTCCGGCGAGAAACGAGGGGGATGGACTGACTGACTGAACCGGGGGTCAACGGGCTGAGTGGAATCGACCGGAGTTACTGGTCTCCGAGTCGAGACGGTATAACAACGGACAGAGAACCCTTGGAAGGTGTCGTCAGGACCACTTGGAGTAGTCATGTCATGAAGGACCCGTTGAGTTCGGATATACTGTTAGGACTGTGCGGACTACGGAACTCCGGAGTTCCAGACTAGGAAGCGGAATACGGAAGTCCGGGAACGGAGTGGAGGTGGAGGAGGAAGTCCGGGGTTTGGAGTACGCACGGGGGAGGACTTCTGCGAAGCTATTGGCAACGCACGGGTTCACGACGAAGTGTCCTCAATTTGGGACGGACGGAGTTCGGGTACGGGGTTCGGACTAGATCTTCGGAAAGGAGGATGGGGAGGAACCGAGACGGAACAGGAGCAGAGGCCCAAGGGCAGGGGTCGGAAATCGGAGGTCGGAGGTCGGAGGTCGGAGGTCGGAGGTCGGAGGTCGGAGGTCGGACAAGGAGTTCGGGAAAGGGGAATAGTTATGAGTTAGAGGATACAAGTTACAAGATATCCGAACTGAGTAGCTAGTACATTCCCAGGGCGATATAAATAGCTACGGTCTTATTGTCTTCTATAACAATAAGGAAGTACGGAATGGGAGAGGAAAGAGAGAAGACAATAGCCCTATTGTTAAGAACAAACATGAGGCTATGGCGTGATCTGAGACATCTGATGGTCCGGAGTTGAGTCCGGAGTACGAGGGATGGAGTACGGAGTAGGAGTCCGGGGTGAGAGTCCGGAGTACGGACCCGGAGTTGAAGTCCGGAGGTTCGGACTTCGAGTTGGAGCACGGTGCGTAACACTGATCCGAAGATCGGCAAGCCAAGGGTTGCGCCCTGACCGTTACTCGGGGGTGACAAAGCGCGTACGCGAGGGCCAACCGGCACAGGGGGTGATCACGAACGGAATAGACTTACACGTAAGGGAGGGACTGATTGGCAGTCCTCCAGTACGGTGGGGGATCTTGACCTAATGTCGCGGAGCTAGGCTCGACGCGACTGGTAACGTGCTACTGACTACGACTACCGCTGAAGAGAAGAGAAAGGATCTTGCTTGGGGCGGCGGACTCGGGGTCGACGCGCGCCTGACTTAGACTCTCATGGCGAATCTAGCCCAAAGACCAAGGTTAATATTCGCGCTAATCAAAAGGTACAATCAACGGCTTACCTAGCCCAAAGACCAAGAGGTCAAGATGGGGGCTAGGGTCGCTACAGGGTCGGTTATATACTACTTTGATGGAGCCACAACATGTACAAACAAAAGGGCGGTCTGTGCGCTGGTATTGCTCTACCTGCGGGTGAGAGTCACATGACCATCTACATGCCTCAGCCTGCTCGTGTATCGTAAACTGTCCGTAGAAAATGAGGAAAAATAGGGAAAATTAGCGGAAAAATACAGGGTCTCTGTCGTATCCACGACACTGAGCCATTCCTCTATGTTTCTTACCAATCGCTCCTCTCAGTATCACATGCTTCATTCCTCTCTGCTTATTCATCGCAGTCCTCCACTTGTATATAAGGAGGACGTTCTCTGCCTTCGCTCTTCAGTCGTTCGCTCATTGACTGAAGAGTAAGTCCTATGCCTACTACATATGCCTTACTATGGTTTACTTACCAGTACTTGTAGCTTCCCTTTTGTGTGGCTCACAGGTACTGTACTATGCAATATAGTCGTTCGCTCACTGACTGAAGACTTCCCTTTTGTGCGGCTCACAGCCTTCCCTGATAGGTTCAGAGTTCTTCACTGTGGTGGAGGGTACAGGTGGAATGGGAGGCTATCTCAGTGCAGGGGTACCAGAAACTGGTGGAGAGCATGCCAAACAGGATCATGGTGGTTTTGCAGGCGATGGGAGGTTATACTAAGTATTAAAATTATGCATCCAGCCACTGCAAATAGTGTGTTACAAAACTGTTTCCAGGAGTTGAGGTCAAAGAATGCTTTGTAGAATGTGCAGTTTCTGCGTGATCATTATATGATATATATCGATAGAAAGCCAGAACCCATAGCTACTCAACATCATTGAAATCATGTCTCTACATTGAGTATGTGTGGAGATATTGCACAATCAGCGCCGGGCGGCCATTTCTGGAAACAGTTTTGTAAGTCACTGAATGTGGTCCTATTCGCTCTGGTACTCAGTCACCTTGCGGCCAATGTCGCGGCCATGCACGCTATCGCCCTGCGAGTCTTCAACAGACAGCGAGCGAGCCTGGTCCGAGTTCCGGGAGGGGTTCCGCGGTTAGTGTGTATTTGTAACTCCAATTCCAGTGCTAACGCAACCCGCCAGACAACGAGAGCTCGCAAGAGAAGGCGACCGTGCTGGGCTACGTCTTTGTTGCACGACGCGAGCACATCTTCGCAGACCCGGCACGTATCCCCTGTTCCTCGTCTCCCCGAGGTGGACACGCGCATTGCTCGCTCGGCGTTTCGTTCGCGTCCCTGGCTGGTCGCGAAACGCGACCAGATCGTCGCCCTTCTCCGGGTCTGAGCGAGCGAGAGGTACTGTACATTCTGTGGTACACTGCCGACCCAGTACCTAAGGTCCATGTCGTCTTGAAGGATGGACATGGGCCGCACGATCACCTCAAAGCGTGGGCACACGCGCACGAAGTCGCAGCCTCGCATTCCCAGGCGTCCCCTCGAGCGTTCGAAGAGCGGCTCGCCATAGTACAACAAAAGTTGAACCGGGTGTCGCGGTTATTCCCCGCGTTCCTGGATGCTGCGCGGGTAGCGGGGTGGAAAACGGAGGAAAGCGTGCTTGTGGGCGGCTCGCCGGTTACGATCAGCGTCAGCGTGGAGGAGCGGGCAGACGAGGGGCGTGAGGACAAGAAGACCGTTTGACGTTAGTGGGAGGTGGTGTACGTACGCGGTCTCCTGGGCGTATCTCTGTGCACGACAGATACTTCCCTGCGAATGACACTAATTACTACTCTTGTAGTAGTGTATACGCGTGACCTTTTGTTGGAGAGATGAGACGTTGGTGGCATGCGACACGGTGCTCTTTCCGGTGCAAGTACTGGCGTTCCTGATTACCTTGCTTCCCCTGGCTACGCCGGCCGCCAGCGCCGTTGGACTGACCATCTGCTTTCCGACTGCGATATATCGGCGCTCGCCGCGGAGATGACGACGTCATTACTGTAGGAGGCAAAGAGCATGCTTGACTTTGACTTTGATGACAAGCTGATCGTTGATGGCGATGAGATCGCGCAAGGCGGCCGCGTCGGTCGTCCCCCGCTTGGCTCGAATTCCGTCCTTCGAACGTTCTGCTCTCGCGTGCTCCCAACGCCAACTGCCGGCACCTCCTGCTCATGTGCCTCGGCGCCCTACGTACGTGCTCTATAGCCTCCTGCCAAACCCGTCGCTGCGGCCAGTTTGGTGTGGCAGCGTGAGGGGCGGCTGCAATGAGATTGGCAGAGAGTCGGACGTTGGGCGGACGGCGGCGTCGGTGGCGGCCGCGGGGAGACCATATATGGCACAGCCACGCGCACTACGATCGGACGGAGGAAGAAGGCTGAAAAATTGGGAGAGGGATTTGCCCTGGATCGACGGCGTGGAACACTCGAACGGACGAGAGACGTACGACGCCCGGACGGCGGGCGTGGGGCTCCCTCTTCCCGACTGCCCCGGTCGCCGAGCACCTGGAGGTATATCACCCTACCGGTCCTACCTGAACGCTTGTCTACCTTACTCTTCTGACCCCCCACCACCTACTCTCACTATGACCGTCCCGCTCGAGCACCCTGACGCGTACAGCACCCCCGCGGAGATCGACAAGGCGCGTCCTACGCCTTCCCCAGAACCGTCCCGAGCACTCACTAACCTCCGGACGCGCAGATCCATGCCCGTCTCACGCAGACCTTCCACTCCGGGGTGACGCGCCCGCTCGCGTACCGCCGCCGGCAGCTGCTCCAGCTCGCGCGCATGCTGCAGGACAACCACACCGCGATCGAGGACGCGCTCCTCGCCGACCTCAACAAGCCCCGGATGGAGTCCACCGTCTCCGAGATCGCGCACCTCGTCACCTCCGCGCTCAACGCTGTCAACAGCCTCGAGGACTGGGCCGCGCCGCAGCCGTGCCCGACCAAGGAGGAGTGGCGCGCGGGCTGGGACGCGACCATCCACAAGGAGCCCAAGGGCGTCGTCCTCATCATCGCGTGAGTGCCCTTCCCTCCCTCTCCTGCCGCGCTGCTACTGCGTACCCCTGGCGCTCCGCTGCTGTCGGCGCTCTCGGTCTGTTAAGCACCTGAGACGTCAAGCACCGGGCCCCGAGGGAGCACTGTACGGAAGGCCATTCACTCTTGAGGGCCTGTGGCGACGCCGTTTAGGGCCCAATCAGCTTCCTGATCCACACTGTCCTCGCGCCGCCCAACCCAAAACTAAACCGGGACTCACCTGCTGACCACCCTCGCTCGCCACCCACAGGCCCTGGAACTACCCCGTCGTGCTCACCATTAACCCGCTCGTCGGCGCGATCGCAGCCGGCTGCCCCGCCGCGCTCAAGCCCTCCGAGCTCGTGCCCACCGTCTCCGCCCTCCTCGCCACGCTCATCCCGCGCTACCTCGACCCCGCCGCGTACGCGGTGATCAAGGGCGCGGTGCCCGAGACGACGCACGCGCTGGGCCTGCGCTGGGCGCACATCCTCTACACGGGCAACAGCCGCGTCGGGCGCGTTGTCGCGGCCGCCGCCGCGCGGCACCTCACGCCCGTCACGCTCGAGCTCGGCGGCAAGTCCGCCGCGGTCGTCGCGGACGACGCGGACCTCGACCTCGCCGCGCGCCGCATCCTGCACGGCAAGATCCAGAACGCGGGCCAGCTGTGCGTCGCGCCGGACTACGCGCTCGTGCGCCGCGACCGCGTCGGCAAGTTCGTGGAGAGCTTGAAGAGGGCGCACGAGCAGTTCTGGCCGGGGGGAGAGAACCCGCTCACGGGGAGCGCGCCGATCAGCAATATCGTGAACGCGAGGCATCATGCGCGCCTTGTGGACTTGCTCCGCCGGACGAAGGGCAAGGTCGTGCTCGGGGGCGAGGTGCACGAGGACAAGAGCATCGCGCCGACGGTGATTGCGGACGTCCCCGAGGATGACGTCTTGATGGACGAGTGCGTGTTTCTGCAGTCCAGAGCGGTGTATGTGGAAGCTCACCGTGTTTGTGTTCGTTGTGGTACGTGTGCTCAGGGAAATCTTCGGACCCTTCCTCCCGATCATCGCTGTGGATGACATCGACGACGCTATCCGCGTCATCAACTCAAAGTGGTTGCTTCATGTCACAGTCGTCCAGGACAATTGTTAACTCTTTTCATGCAGACCTACGCCGCTCGTGATCTACGTTTTCACGAATCAGCAAGAGCTCAAGGACAAGTGTGAGTAGACTTCACGCGCCTCGTGACCCTCCCAGGTCCTAGGTTTGACTTTTCTTCAGTCCTGCTGCGCACACAAAGCGGGCAGCTGGTGTTTAACGATGTGGTCATGCAGCTTGCCGGTGAGTATATGTGCTATGCAACATTCCATGAAGATACTCATTTTGTCCACTTGAAGTCCACGAGTTGCCCTTCGGAGGCCAAGGCGAGTCTGGCTGTAAGTCTCCGACGGTATTCACTTTTGTATGTGCGAGACCTGACAGCATACCAGATGGAATGTGGGTCGGCAAGGCGACGTTCGACACCTTCACCCATTCCCGCGGGTACATCAACGTGCCTCCTGCGTGCGTCTCTTTTTTGTTAGGCTCGCTGTCCATCGTCCCGACTGACCTGCTTTGCAGCCAAGAGCCCCACCTGCAGGGAAGATACCGCCCGTATACGAACGACAAGTACCAGTTTGCTCGCGGGCCCGGCCTCGTGAAGATCCCGGATGCTTGAGGCTTAGAACGGAAAGAGACCTGCGGAGGAAGTTCAGTATACGTGAGGTTGGGTGTAAGTTAAGCTGTATGTACGCACCGATGGGCACCGGCCGTAAGGGAATCCTGCGTGCCTTTACTTGTAATCTGTGATGTGCGGTATTCTGCTCTCGGAAAACAGCGTGTGATGAGTATGCACCGATAGCCGAAACCCGAAGGATGGCCGGTATGTGTATGTGCATGGCATGAGAAGCGTGAGGAGCGACAGGTATGCCTGTAGTGTCGACAGTAGCCCTGGCCATTGTTGTCTCGTTCCAACGAGAAGCATGAACGATAGCCCGATAGACCAACAATCGCATTAGAGGGAATGTGTACAGGTAGTAGCAGAAGCTGGCTAGAGGATTAGACCTTGTTGGACTTGGGCACCTTTGGCGGCCGCAGCACGTTTCCTCTACACACACGCATCCGTCCATGAGCCGACCGGAGCCTACGGGCAAATGCACAGCCGCGACGCACCTATGCAGAACCGCCAACTTGTGCACTTCCTCCTTCTTTTTCAGCGCGGAGCTGTCGCCCCTGAGGACGGCGATGATCTCGCGCGCGACACGCTCGCCCACGTGCCTCCCGCCCTTGCTGTCGCTCGCATCGAGGATCCACTGCACGGCGGTGCGCGCGCGCTGGCGCTCGGTCAGCGGCGTCGGGAACACGAACTGCTTCGCGGCGCGCTTGAATTGGCGGCAGCGGAGAAGCGGTGCGGCGGCGACGACGGCCTCCCGGACGAGCGGGAGCGGGGGCGCCTGTGTGAACGCATGCAGGTGGAGGAGCATCTGCGAAATGGCGCGCGCGGCCTCTTGTCGCTTGCCGTGCTTCATGACGAGGGAGGTGAAGAGGTGCAGGAGCGGGTCCTCCGCCGGGGGAATGTGGATGGGTGTTGTTGACGTCGAGGGCGTAGGGCGTGCGATGGAGGAGGAGCCGGAGACCGCAGGCGTTTGTGAGGAGCCGGCGGTGGGGAGGAGGCCTGCTTCGCCAGCGTTGGCCCCGGCCTGCTTGAGGGCGTCGGGAGCGGCGCTGTCGGCGAGCGTGCGGACGTTGGCAACGCGGCGGAGGGACGCCCTCGCCAGAGAGTGTCGTATGCTTGCCAACATCGCTAGAGAGGCAGAAGAGAGGATGAGAGGAGGAGGTCGGGGCAGCCGGGGTCGACCTCACCGTCGTCGCAAGAGCCAGCTGCAAAGTACACAGAGTAGGCGCCCGTACTCGGGGGCTCGAAGAGGTGGGTAGGTTAGGGTTCCCTTTCTGGACGTGTACTCGAAGTGACAAGCGCTCATAGAACTAAGAACTTATTGATGCACGCCTCCGTTTCTCTAGTCTCGTCACCAGACGGTATGGGGCTTCCTTCCAAATCGGGGCAACAGAGAGGGACACGAACCCAGGCAGAGGACGCCATATACCGTCTGGTGAGATTCGTATAGAGGGGTAGGGGGTTGTCACTCCGGTCACGGATGTCACCAGATGTCACCGCGGCTCCACCGTTTCCCGGCTCGCGTGCGCGCCTGACAGCGCCGATCCTTGTGCGCGACCATGAACGGCTTTCATCCTGCTCTCTCGAGCGTAGTTGAAACCAAGACTACCCCGCCCACATGACAACGAATATATTTTATACCTTGTCCTCCTCCTACGCCCTCTCGTCCGGTGTCGATAGATGGCGACTCGGAGTCCTGCACCCGCTTGCACGGATGGTGCCGGCTTCACCAGCACGCACGCGCAACGCGAAGCACAGTCTCGTCTACTCATCGGAACCGCGCGAGCGAACGCTTCCGAAGAGTATAACTACAGCACAGAGAAGACTCGCACATCTTTGAGGGGTTGCTTTTCTGCTGCTTGTAGCGGCAAACAACCGTACGGTTGGCAGCTCGACGTCGCCGAAGCTCTCATTCTCGGGCTCGACGTCGTGCTCACAGCTGGTACGGGGGCAGGCAAAACGATGCCATTCATCATGCCATTATTGCTCCCGGAAAATGCGGGGAAAATGGTGGTAATCATCTCACCACTCAACGAACTCGAACGGGACCAGGTGAGTTACTCCGGCAATACATACACTGTGAACAATATCCTGATCCTCAATAGGCACGCAGATTCCGAGATATGGGCCTTACTGCAACGGCAGTCAATGGCGAGGACTATAGCACGGAGTTACACAACGTAAGTGGATTCCCCAGTGGCAGGCGCAGGTCCAGTCTCACTGTGCACGGCATCCACCCAGACTATTGCTGCAAAAGCGTCCTGTGTTCTCGTTACCTCACCCGAGATGTGCCTCAAGCATCCGCAGTTCTCAGCGCTCATGCGCTCGCCGGAGTTCATGCGTGATGTATTGTACATGGTTGTGGATGAAGCTCACTGCATCTCCCAATGGGGAGACAGTTTCCGCAAACTATACTCGCAGCTCGTGCAGTTGCGCAGCCTTCTCGGCGTCCGAAAACCGTTTCTGCTAGCCTCTGCTACATTCCCTCCCTTCATGCTACTTGATGTCTTCCTGAAACTCGAGTTCCGAGAGTCGACCACGTACTTCGTCAACATCGGCAATAATCGACCCAACATCACCCCAATCGTACACCATATGAAGGCCGCCCGGTCATCCCTGCCCATCCTCGACTTCCTTGTCCAGAATGCTATTCCTGGGTCAGCGCTACCTCGCACTATTGTCTTCTTCAACACACGAGACCTCGCATTCAAAGCTTGTCGCTATCTGCAAGATTGTGTATGCGAGTCGCTCCAGAATCAGATCAACTTCCTCCACGCCGGCAGAGGCCAGCGTGCCCGTCGGCGTGCTATGCGACAATTCCGTGAAGGCACTGTTAGTATTCTGTGTGCCACCGAAGCGGCCGGCATGGTATGTCCATCCCGTCCAGTAGCTGTGGACATGCACTTACCATGGTTGTATCCAGGGCATGGACATCTCAGACATCAAGTATGCGATCCAATTCCTCACCGCCAGCTCCCTGTCAATCTGGACGCAACGCTCAGGTCGCGCTGGACGCTCTGGCATGCAGGCATACGCGATTCTTCTTGTAGAGCCTGCTATCTTCCAACCAAAAACGAGGCCACCACCTCACGCCGCTCCTTCACTCTCTCAGACCTCAGGGAAGGGAAGCACTACAAAGAAAAAATCCACTGCAAGCTCTACAAGCGATGGGAAGAGTCCACGAGCGAATGGCGGCCGAAGCGGAGGGGTGAGCACAGTGGGAACTGTAGCCGTCAAGCGTGAGGTGATGGAGGTCATGGCTTCGCCAGATGCAGGCGTATCGGCGACAAGGATGGACTCATCACAGACCAGCGTAGATGGAGGTGTGTTCTGTGAGCGTTGCCTTGAAATTTGTCCATGACTGATGTTATACTGCTAGTTTCTGCACCGATCGAGTACAAGAAACATACAGAAGAGGGGATGCGTCGGTGGGCAGGCGCACATACCTGCCGACGTGACATTGCCGATGAATACTTCGATAACCCACCGCAGGCTCGTTTGCCCACCGGTGCGTGGTCACCATATGACCTGAGATGACCTAGATGACTTGCTGACGCCTCTGCTTATTGATCATAGCTGTCACGACCCGTGCCGGACCTCCGCCGGGTTTCCGCTTCGGGACTCCTACCGGACTTCCTCCGGACATCCGCCAGTTTCCTTCGTAAGTAGTTAGCTAGACCTTTCCTTACATTACGTCATCCTTCCCCTTATCAGTTTACCCTTCTTCTTGTCTTACGTCAAGGGTGCTCGGAACGTCCGGAGTTCCGACGCCTATGATGTAAGGCCTTCTTATCGATTAGTCTCGCTTAGTATATAAGCCGCTGCTGGAAGTAGTGTTTGCCTTAGTTCGGACACCTCGTTACCACTCCTCGTTACTACGTTACTCTACGTTACTTTACTCCTCCTTGCATTACTTCTACGCTACTTGCCGTAACTCCGCCCTACTCCGAATATATCTCTCTCCCTCATCTCCGTTCGACTCCTCGGAACTCCGTCGGTCCCCTCTCGGTCACCCCTCGGTCTCCCTCCACCCTTCGGTCGTCCCTTTCCTCCTACTCCGCTTCCCCTCGGAACTCCGTCGGTCCTCCGTCCGCAAATAGAGGACAACCGCGAGATCGCTCAGGGCGTTGCCAATAGCTTCGCCGAAGTCCTCACCCCTCGTGCCGTACCCCACCGGACCTCCCCGAACCTCCCCCCAACTCCGTCTGCCCCTCGGACGGCACGCGTCCTAACAATAGCCTATCCTTGCTGCGATAATTGTGTGCTCGCCAAGGTCGCCTCGGGGATGCCGTTATCCACGTCTGAACAGGATGTGGCTGATCTGATAGCCCAGATCTGTGCGGGCGGAGACGTCGGGCGGCAGGATGCTGATAACGCTGAGGAAGATGAGGATATTCATGAAGTCGACAACGCAGCTGCCGGAGATCCAGTGAAATGCGAAGAGCCCGACTTTGTCCTGCCAGAGGAGCTACCGCCACCTTTGCTCCACCGGATCTTTCCTGTGCGCCGTGACCAGCATCTTGCCGACTGTCGTGCACGTCTCCTTCGCTGGCGGATGGAGTGTTGGTTAGAGAAGTACAAGTACTGCTCTTATGGTCCACAGATACTCCTTCCCGACGCGATTCTCACACGTCTGGCGACTCGCGGACGGTTACAACGGGTTTCCGATATCAAGCGCAGTATCCCAGCATGGATATTTGCCGAGCAGCATGGCGCCGAGGTCCTGCATCTCCTTGACACCATCGACATCCGATACGAAGTCGAGCTCGAAGCAAAGAAGCGTCAAGCGAAGGAGGAAAGTGCCAAACGTGCTGCAGAAGCCTCTCAGAAGCGCAACGAGGAGCGACGTGTTCGTCGGCGGATCATCAAGCAGGAGAACGCGAAAGTAGCGCAACAGCTGGTCTTCAAGGTCGTCACATTCGGCGAACCTCAAGGGTCTGCATCGTCTTCTTCTCAGGAACCTCTTCAAGCCACCCAGACTCAGCCGTCCTCGTCCTACCATCGCCCTGTCCGTTTTGCATGAGATAGTATATGATTTGGATGAATACAACTTTTTATCTATCATACAGGGTGTGTAGGGGGAGAACAAGGGTCCACTGTGTCTGCCTCGTCCCATATCTCGTCCGTAACCCGGCGCTGTGCCAACCGACCCTTCGCCCATGCTCTTAATGCCTTACCACTCGCAACGGCCTCCGTACCGCTCTTCATGACGTCCGGGAAACGATCCGCCTTGTCGAGCTTGCGGCGAGAAGCTAAGGGGGCGTAGAGGTGCGCCCCTTGATAAGCTGCTTGGAGTTTCGCGATGTCTGCCTCTTCGGAGGGGCGGGTGTGGCTTTTGCCTCGATAGCCATGGTTGATCTCCCTTTCAACGTGGTCCTTGACACGCCGCTGGGTCGGGATGGACCCAGATGTTCTCCCGAGGTAGTCCCAGGTTGAGTTAGGCCCCATGACATCAGGGAAAACTCCCCCCGCTCATTATAACAAATGTGCACTTATGCGCGCTCGTAGCTGATAATAAGATCGTTAGCCGGTTACTTATAATTAGAGTGGTCCCCCTTGAATATAAGCAATTGTAGGCGTTGATTGGTACTAATTCACATATAATGAGCGACTGTTGTCTATAAGAGTTCAAGACTCCACACGATATCACACGTCACTCGAACAAGTTATTATGCATTTATGTGAAACGGTAGTAGTATAGAATTCTGGGCGAAGCGACGTATATACTGGGCTACATTACGGGAAAGCATCTTCGGGCGGAAATAAACGAACGACTATGATGATGTGGCTATGAGCAAAGTGGGTGAACGACCGAGGGAAAGAGGGGGCTGAGCGAAGGGTATCGGGGTTGTGCTGATGAGCATGTAGGCACGCGATCGCGACGTTCATTCACATGCCATAGCGGCGATGTCGACGAGGCTCGTGTGCGGAGGGCCCATCTGTCCACGGCCTCCTGACGGATCACTGAATGTTCGCAACGTCAGCAAGACCGTGTTGAATACGAGTATGCCACTTACATGATTCGGCGCCATAAGCCATGCATCAGCGCGTGATATTGCTGTGGCCCATTGGTGCGTATGTTCGACAGCTCGTTGATGAAATCCTTGTACTTGTTCCAGTAGTTATTGGCGGTGAAATCGCGTGGATGATGACGGCTGTTCATGCAGTCGTCGATAGCGGCATATATCTGTTTGATTTGAGCGGTTAGCACACGCGCCCGAGCATACCTAGATGAACGCACCGCAGTGGCCACGAGCGCGAGCATGGGCGCTGGCAGCTCGACCTCATCAGGCTTCCCCGGCAGGGATGAGCAGAAGCGGTCAGAAATTCCGAAGCCGAAGGCATCAGGTTGCTTGAAGAAGGCGAGGCGGAGGATCTCGATGAAGATTGGTTGGCCGTAGATCTTGCCAGCCTCGATAGTCTTCGCCTGTCAGGAGGGGGTGACTCGATGAGCTCGGTCAGTTGTTGTAGCACTTACCTCGTAGTCGAATGGGTACAGAAAGCGATGGCTCCGTAGGAGCCATTCGCCTCTCTCCTTATCGCCGAATACCATCCCGAAAGCTGTGATGGGTACCCCCTCGGCCAGCTTGCGGACGTTCCCCCGGAAAATGGGAATCCGTTGAGACGGCTGTAGACAGGAGTGAGTAACTGTGACAGCGCAGTTGGTCTCGTAACACACTATCTTGCACATCTCCCACGCATAATCGTCCTTCTTCTTCAAGCGTCTTACAACATCGTGATCGCCGAGCTCTTCGGCGGCCCTGAGCAGCGCTCGGTATACGATTTTGAAATGGTCTTGAGAAGTGTCCGGGAACGCGTTTCGCAAGCAGATCTCTGCCAGAGTGAAGTCGATGCCATGCTGAATAATGCGTCGGACCCGGCGATGCTGCTCCTTGAGCTTCAGCCTGCCCTCCCTAGGTAGGACAATCTCGACGCCCGAGTCCTCACTGGATGAGGTCAATATCGAATGAATATCTGCAGCTGCGACGTCTGAGCCCTGCCATCGGTGCACCTGCTGTTAGTCACGTATAAACAACAGGGCAGTGATACACACCCGGTCATCGTCTCTCGTGGGTGAGCGAGCCTGCTGACGATCGGGCTTCAGGCTTGATCGATGTTCCTTCGTAGCCGCAACGGAACGGCCGTGCTCGGGCTCCTTGATCTTCGGTATCTACACGACGAGAGTATACGTTAGTAAACGCGCAATGTCTCGGAGTATGGGGAGGATACCTCATCGTCCCGTGTTGATCGCTTCTGGGACATGCTCTTGTGAACTGGCTTAGAGGATGGATCTAGAGGACACCGCCGGTCAGAAAATACTCTTTGACGACCAATACATCACTTACCTTCGACGGCGATCCGAAGGTCTCGTTTGCGCAAAGGCTTCTTCAGTGGCTGACAGAGCAAACGGGAGCAAATGGGGTCAATCAATACGTGGACGATGCAGAAAGAGGTGTGCGGGCTTGCAAGACAATCTAAGTAGGCACATATGCGATGGCACCGGAGACAGAAGGGGGCCCAGGATGTGTGCGGGACTAGACAACAATAGAAATAGTGGGTAGACGTACCGGTGCGTCTGCCGTCTCGTCGTGGGTATCACTGTCATCGTAAGTGATACGCTTCTTCCCAGCAGAGGCCTTGGACCGTGACACAGCCGCGGCCTTGTGAGACGAGTGGCCGAGTTTGGAAGACGTTGGTGCTGGTGATACTGTACGAGAGGGGGGACGCGGGGCCTGGGCGGAACGGTGCAGCCTTCTGACGGGGTTCATCGTGGTGCCCACAGGAGCATGATCCTGTGCCTCGTCGCCCCATTGAACGGCCTGCAGAAGGTCATGGATGAGAATGAGAAGTTGGGCGCTGTGAAATGAGCGCTCGTAGCGCTGACCTCCTCTGCAAACAGCTTCGCGAGCGCCTTGGGATTCTGCTCCATGCGCTCAAGGCTATCATCCACATCGGTATGCTCAGCCTCCTCTTCATCATCGGTTGATGATTCACTGCCTTCAGGCTCTTCCCCGCCCGACGAGTAGTTATTGTTCATGTCTACGTCCATTGAAATACGAGCGTTTCTGAGTCGATGCAGGCGGGGAGGGAGTACAGCCTCGGCGGCAGAGTCGGAGGTATTCTGCTTGGTATTACGCTCCTGCCCGTATCAATCGTGGTGAGCGTTCAACAAAACATATTATGCTATCACTTACTGTCGACATAGTATGGGCGCGCTCAGGCCCATTGGGCTGATCATCGCCTGAGGACATGTTCGGGTCAATACGCGGCGTACGGTACTGTCTCTTTCCCGCTCTGTTACGTGATCTTCCCGAGGTAGTTACTGATAGTCGGTTAGCATATCTGTAGAGCACCTGGACATAAACGCGGAAGAAGCAGCACCATGTGCTTGGCCAGACACAGTGCTTGTCGCCGCAGGCTCAACGTCTGGGGAGTCCTTCTTGTGCGCTGCCTTAGGAACTAACGCCTCCCATTCTACACAGCCTTCAATGAGCATCAGGGCAGCCACAAGGATCAGATGTGCGCACTTTTCTTTGCTTCCTGTTTGGCTTTACGCGGTGCTGTTGAAATGGACAGATATGAGTGGCCTGTCTGCAACGAACACCATCCAGCACCGGCTGGAGTACGATACAAATTGCACATCAGAACGTACCTCTTGCTTGCGCTTGAGAACCGCTTTGATCCAAGGGCGTGTTCGCGGACCCCTGGATGCCCGTCCTCTCGGTAGATGAGTCGTCGTCCGAAAACTCTAGAGCCCGTTTGCTCGACGGCATGCGTGCCGCCGTGCCGCAGTGTGGTATCGGAGCGTAGATCGTAGAAAGGAAACGAATGGAGGGATGTTGGGAGGGAAGTAGAGGTGAGATAATGTAGACAGGAGGATGTATGTGGATGATGGAACGTTCGAGTTTGGAGGTGCGTCGCCACGACACCTACCGTTTAGAACCGGGAGAGCCTAACGTACCCACCCGATAGACCTGCGTCATCGTGTAGGGTCCTGCCACGCGATCCCCCGATGTATACCTCTTGCTGTGCCTGGCGGCGCATTCTGCTTAGCCCCCCAACCCCGAGTCATTCTCTGCGCTTTTCCTGAGCCCAATAGACCCTAGACTACAAGCTGTTGCGTGCCGACATGTCTACACCGAAGCCTAAATTCTGCCAAGGCTGTCGAAAGCCCTTCACCGTCTCTGGCTATCGGTCACACCTGAAGCAGACGAGAAAGCCTGCCTGCATCGCCGTTCGTATTGCTGAGAGGCTCTCAGGCTCGCCATCACCCAGCTCCTGTCCAACTCCTCCTGTGACTACAACCTCTGCCGAGTCATCTGATGACGCCCAGATGTCTGACAACTTGGACGATCGCAGTCCAGGTGCACAGGCCTTCGAAGGCGACTACTTTGGTGTCTACTCAGGGGATGACTTTGAGGACTTCGACGAGGCCCTGACAGACTCTCTTGACAGTGGGGAGACGGAGGATGAGCGGCGGGAGCGTGAACGTGAACGCTTGGAGGAAGAGGATGACGATGAGAGGGGAGCTAGTGACCTCGAGGCTGAGACAGGCTGGGAGCCTCCCCCGCGTGCAGGGCCCCCAGCGGATTCTCAGCATGCCGGCCATGGGCCCAATACTGACAACGACACAGTTGAGCAAGGCGTCCATGAAGGCGCCGCGCCTCGCCGGTTGCATGCCCATGACCATCTGCACACAAGGACGTTCCCCATCCAGTTCCCCAGCATGCTCGCCGGTGCTCCTATCGATCGTCCACGCGAACGCTCGGCATACGAGACGTATCAGAAGTACATCGATGAGGCGAACGTCAACCCTTATGCGCCCTTCACTTCCCGCCTCGACTGGGAGGTCGCCCGTTGGGCCAAGATGCGCGGGCCAGGCTCGACTGCAGTCTCGGAGTTACTCCAAATCGAGGGTGTATGTAATGTTCCATCGCCACTGTACAGGTATACTGATACATCTATTCCTTCCCAGTTAGCGTCGTTGCTTGGGTTGTCATACAAGGACTCGCGCGAATTGAACAATATCATCGACGACCATCTTTCCTCGTCCCGTCCACGGTTTGTGCGACGAGAGGTTGTGGTAGCTGGTCAGGCGTACGAAATATTCTATCGTGATGTGCTTGCCTGCATTCAAGCACTCTACGGCGATCCAGAGTTTGCGGGCCTGCTCGTCTTTGCCCCTGAGAAGCACTACTCCAACGCCGACCACACCATGCGGGTATACTTCGACCTTCACACCGGCAAATGGTGGTGGGAGACCCAGGTGAGCTTTTTCGTCACTCAGAGTTGGATCATGATGTTTGCTACGTGGATATGCTCAAGCTGACTATGACCTTATGCAGAAGGAGATCGAGAAGCGCCTGCCAGGGGCGACGATCGTTCCAGTCATGATTTCATCAGACAAGACACAACTGACTGTCTTCGGATCGAAGACAGCATACCCAGTCTATATGACTATCGGCAACCTTCCGAAGGACATCCGCCGCAAGCCCTCTCGCCGTGGCCAGATCTTGCTTGCATATCTCCCAGCCTCTCGTCTCGAGCACATCACCAATGGTGCTGCTCGTCGGCGCACCCTGGCTAACCTCTACCACGCCTGTATGGGACATGTACTCGCACCTCTGAAGGCGGCTGGCACCGACGGCATCGAGCTAACTAGTGGCGATGGCGCGACACGTCGTAGTCACCCAATCTTCGCGATGCATATCGGCGACTACCCAGAACAACTGCTCGTCGCGTGCTGCTCTAACGGTACGTGTCCGAAGTGCTGTGTCATGCGCAACGATGTGGGTCAAGACACCGATCCAAACCGGCCGTTGCGTGACCTTCAAGAGGTCCTCGACGCCCTCGACACACTCGACGACGGTCCTGTTGTGTTCTCCCGTGCATGCAGAGAGGCTGGGATCAAGCCCATTGCCGCTCCGTTCTGGAAAGACCTTCCGTACGTCGACATCTTCACGTCGATCACGCCCGACATCTTGCACCAGCTCTATCAAGGCATGGTCAAGCATCTCCTCTCGTGGCTGAAATCTTCCTATGGTCCTGAAGAACTTGACGCTCGCTGTCGCCGTCTTCCGCCGAACCACCAAGTACGGCTCTTCCTCCGCGGTGTCACATCCTTGCAGAAGGTTACGGGGAAGGAGCACGGCGACATCTGCCGTATACTGCTCGGTCTGATCATCGGACTTCCTCTGATCGGCGGTATCTCCCCTAGTCGCCTTGTACGCGCTGTTCGGGCCCTACTGGACTTCTTGTACCTGGCTCAGTATCCGGCACATACCTCGGAGACACTCGCCCTGATGGAGGATGCTCTACGGCGATTCCACGACAACAAGGCCATCTTCGTCCAGCTCGGTGTACGCGAACATTTCCGGTTACCGAAGCTCCACTCCCTCGACCATTACATTACCTCCATCAAGCTCTTCGGCACAACGGACAACTACGATACCCAGTACACGGAACGCCTGCACATCGACTTCGCGAAGGATGCATACCGGGCCACGAACCGTAAAGATGAATTCCCTCAAATGACTGTATGGCTCGAGCGACGAGAGAAGATATTGCGACACGAGGCCTACGTCAACTGGCGTCTTCGCCGATCCCCCTGCCAGGATGTAATGGAGCCTCAGCTGGCCGCGCTAGTCGTACGTCCCATCCCGCACACCGTAATGAGTTCACGTCAGTGTACTAACTTGTTAATCAGCCAGCGCGCGCTGCGGGTGAGGCGCCACACGCTCTGGCGACTGCGTGGACACCTATACGTCTCACCAAGTGGCCGAGTGTGAAAGCGCTTTCCTTCAATGCCGCGGCTGAGCGCTATGGGGCGCGCTACCTCCGCGACGCACTCGCGCGGTTCATCGTCCAGTATCGCAACCCCATGTTCTCTTTCGCTGAGATTGAGCAAGAGTCTCTCGACATCGACTTTCCGTTTCGACAATTTTCCGTCTTCCACAAACTCAAATTCTTGCTCAACGATGCTCAAGACTTCAGCATCATGGAGGACGTCCATGACGTTGCTCACGCCCGCCCGCAGAGGGTAGACAAGCACGGGAGAATAGTACCCGGCCGCTTCGACACGGTCCTGCTCAACGACGGCACCGGTGGCCTGACTGGTTTGCAAGGTGAGCACGGAGTTCTGGTATGCGCGCTCTTTATTCATGCTTCCCCACCAGGGTACCATGTAGCACAGCTACGTTTGGTCTTCAAGCTACCGCCCGCCGCCTCTACCGAGCTCTTTCCCGATGTCATTGCTCCTGGCTATCTAGCGTATGTGGAGCGCTTTACCCCATTCACCCCTCCCAGCCGTGATCACGGACTGTACAAGGTGTCGCGACAGCGCGATTCTGCCGGTGCCCGTCTTGCCACGGTCGTCGAAGTGCGCAGTATTCGTCGCTCTTGCCATCTCTTCCCCATTACGGGCGCCGTCATTCCACGTGAATGGACGAGTAGTACGGTTCTCGATACCTGTGAGAGCTTTTGGCTCAACTCATTCAGCGACTTGCATATGTATATGATTGCGCTTTGACCGGTATAATGACTGTGCGTACTTGTATAGTTTTGCTGATGACTAGCTATGTTTCGAGCTACATAGTACCACTATACGCCAATAGGCCAAGCCCGTCCAGTAATTAACGTCCGCAAGCAGTATTAGTGATTAGTCGACTTAATTACCGCTAATTGGCTGGGGGGATTTTTCCAGATGATTGCTGCGAAGGTGTACTTGACATCGCACACATTGTACTCCTCAGCTTGATCAACAGGAATATACGAGTCTTCATGGCCTCCGGTGTTGGTCAACCAGCAGTACGTGCGGATGTGGTTCCTGTAACACATCTTATGAGTAACAGCTCGCCGGCAAAGTAGTATTGGTAGATTGAAACTAATATGCTCAGCTGAGACGCACTTGAGGTCTTCTGTCCAGTCGTATTGGAGGTTCTGCATAAGCTCGCACACCTCGATCGTGTAGTTTGAGTTGCTGCCACCAGAGAAACGGAAGATGAGCCGTGGAAGCATATCCTGCATAGTTCCGACATCCCCATGAGAGACGGCACGGCGCAGGACTATGTAGTCGAGAGTGTCCCTGAGAAACTGTATGATTTGGCGGTGAAGGGGGTCCAACAGCTTCTGAGGCATCCCAGCCAGTGTCGTCTCCAGGCGTGTAAGAGCAAAGGTCGAAGCGTGTCCCTCGTATATCTGAGTTGCAAGCGCAAGAAGCTCCTTCGGCGTCCGAGTGCGGAGATCCTCAAGCTTCTCGACGCCTCCAACAAAGCACCACAGGGCACGGATATGCGCCCGGAAGGTGTGCTCGAGAGCCTCCTCGAAAGTGTGGTGAAACGTCCCTTGAGTGGAGGTTGTGTGCAACCCCTTGCGCCCCAGGATGTCAAACGCATGCACGAGCCCTAGTCCAGTCCGAGTGCCGTAGTACTGCGAGTGCAAGGAGTGCTCAAAGGCGAAGAGTAGATGGAACCAACCAAAGGTCGGTATAAGCCAATCAAGACGCTCAAAGGAGTTATAGTCATCGCGCCGAAAGTGCAGCAATCCTCGGAGACGGGATGTAGTCAGCTGGTCGCCCACCCACGGTATGACACGCTCCATTCCCGTGCGCTTCTGCTCCTCGAGAGTGTCCAGTCTCAGTTGACGGAGCCACTCGTTCATGACGCGCATATTCCCATCGTAGCTAGCCTCTTCTATATGGACTGTGTCGAGGATATACTGCCGGACGTTGGATTGGGCTCCGACCCGAAGCCGCCCGGGACAAGGAGCCGGCTTGAGGAGATCATCGGCGGCATGCTCGTAGGTTCCTCGGTCGAAGGGAACCGAGTCAAGGAGGGTCTGTAGTATCATATCAATAGCGCAAGTTGCTAGCCGAGGAGCAGAGCGAGCCTCAAGAGCCAGAACCTCAGTGCCAGTTATCAGAGATCGAGAACGGTCAGAGAGCCGATGGGCGCGAAGCAATGCCGCAGATGGAAGGACAGCTGCAGGATCCTTGATGATGAAGATGGTCCCAGCCGTACCGCTATCGAAGTGGCTTTGATGGTCTGACCGTTGCTCGAAGACACGGAACCTGAAGTTCACATTGTCGTGTGAGCCGAACCAGGGGAACACCTGCAGATCCTCCCATAGACTCTCGCGTTCGCTCTTTGAGAGCCGCTCTAGGGCGCCATAGACCCAAACCTGAGACATCGACAACCCGACTGACGACAGTGTGTCGAAAGCCTTCGCCGAGGTCCCGCAGCTCTTGAGATACACCGCCATAAGGCGTTGGAGGGCGTTGTTGCGGTTCGAGCGCAGAAAAGATGACATAGAAATCATGTAAAGGATGGTCTGATGTTCGATGCAATGTTTGTCAGTATACGCTCGCGTGCTCAGTCAGTTAGAGCGGATTTACCGCATCGGGATCCTTCAGTTTATTCTCCTTCTGTTGCCGAGGTGTCCATGAGCATTCCCGGAGCAGTCGCCAGAGAGTCGGAGCTCGGGCCTGGACGTCCTGCTTCATGTCGGATATCCTGATGGAGAGCAGTGCGTCGGAGGACAGCTCGTCGGGCTGCGTCCGCATGTAGGTCCCCACGGCGGCCATTTCCTTTCGGGCTACAGTCAGGATCCTCTCGAAAGCAAACGTGTCCAGTGCGGCACGCGCGCCCTTGCTCCGGATGCCTCGGCTGTGTCCCCGAGGAGGTGTGTGCCAAGTTCGAAGAAGACAGAGAAACTCCAGGCTAGCCAGAAACGCAGACCGTTCGAACTTCACAAGCTCGTCGTTTATCAGCTCCAGAAGGTTGTAGCTGATCGCCCAGAGCAAGAGAGGCAAGTCGACCTTCTTTGAACGCATATAATGCAAGACGAGGCGCACAGCGGCAGCGAGAGAGCCAGGACCGCGCGAGTTGTGGTAGTCTCGGTAGGACTTGGTCCGGTTTCTGTGGGGAGACTCTCCTTCCTGTGATCCATTGGCATCTTCCTGAGGTTCTTCATGGTCTTCCTGGTCCTGGCTAAGGCAGCTTGTATGCGCAGCCTGTGAGAACATCTCTGAATCGTCATCGAAGTCGGGCTCATCCAGTTCTTGCTCGAGTACACAGAGTTGCGCGAAAAGTCCTGCGAGGTGCCCGTCGGAGGACATGGTGTAAAAGATAGGGGAAGCAGAAATATATTACAATGTACTCGTTGTAGCGAACCCGGCATGGTGAGGCGGTCGTGTCGAGAGACAGGACGCGTCGCCCGACGCGTCCAGCACCAAGACGCGCCGGGCGCGATCGGCCGGGCGCTTGTTGTGCCGGTGGAGCCGGGCGTGACAACCCCCTACCCCTCTATACGAATCTTACCAGACGGTATAGGCAGCTTCTCTCTCCCTGCCTCGGCCCACCTGGATGCCCATATTTGGAAGCGCTGCGTATACCGGCTGGTGACGAGACTACCGTTTCTCCACCGTGTCCATTGATACAATATCATACTGGCCTATCTTCGATGTGAATTCGTAGATCCCTTATGAAGAGCATCAACAATACCCCCCTACACTAGCGCTCTTCACCCGCCTCTCTTCTAATCAAAGCTGCCGCCTCATTTGACCGCGGTCGGATATCGCACTCAAACGGCACAGGATGACTCGTACGGTACGTCAGAACGCAGATAAATATGTTATGCATGACCTGAGCATACCTGATGAACCCTCTGAAGTCTACAGCTGGCGTGACATCGTGGCCATCTCGATCCTTCCTTTTCCTGATGTCGAACACGTATAGCATCGTGGCGATTTGGATGAAAATCGAGTTCATGGCGAAGAACATCCCCGGACAAATGCTGTACGACAAAATGGTAAGTGTAATACTAATCAGGCGTGCAGTTGAATATCTACCGTCGTCCGAACCCGAAGCCAATGACCGACGGATCCTCATGCCGTTCGAGCTCTCGCAGACTTCCGTCTTCTTTCAGGTACCGCTCGGGACGAAATTCAGTGGGCTCCGGAAACACCGTTGGATCCTGAAGCATTGACCTTAGGAAAGGTTAGGCGACTCTACACAGCAGCGGTCAACTTGTCCGCACCAGATGTTTGCCCACACCACCGTTCCCTTCGGTATAACCCATCCGCGATACACGTCGTCTTGAGTGAGCCGGTGTGCAAGCCCAAGAGGCACGGCCGGATTCCATCGGAGCACTTCAAGTATGATTGCGTTGACATATGGCAACGCCGCGCGGTCTGCGAAAGTCGGCAGGCGTGTCCAAGATGAGCCAAGGAGAGCGTCAAGCTCGCGCTGTGCCCGTTCTTGGATTGTTGGCCACAGTGTCATGGCGAGAATGAACGCAGTCATCGACGAAGGCGTCTATATGCGCGATGCTGTATTCAGCCGTGTGCTCGACACGTCACTTGACGGGGATGAGCACCCACAGTGTCAGCGCCGCCTACAGATACAGTAAGCGGTTACTGTTGGAGGGATCGCCCATACAATTGCCGTCTCACTCTCGCACCTGAATACAGAGATGCCGCGGCCGCCTTGATCAGCTCTTCATCCTCAGGGGTGGGTTTGCGTTTCTCTTCCAGGTAACTTGATGTGAAGGACGGACGAGCCTTCCCTTCTGCCTAGTCGCATCAACTTTCAGGTGAGCTATCTTGAGTTTCATGTCCATCCAAATTTTTCTGACCATCTGTGTCTTCACAAACCCGTAGGGCAGGTTGTACATCTCGTCCAACTCTCGCCGCATGCGTCGCGCGATGGCCTTGAACCCGCCTCCGGGCATGAGCCACTCCGGAACGGACTTCAGGGCTGGGAAGTTGTCTACAAGGAACGCCCCTGGTTCGGACGCCTTCGCGAAACCTTGCATAGCGATCTCGACAACCTCTACTAGCGGGTCTTGATTTTGACCCCTGGCCTCTTCATAGCCGTATGCAAGACGCAGGATCAGCGCCCCTGTACATCTACATGGGTGCTCAGCCTCTGCCATCAGCATGGACGAGGGAGGGGTAGAACCGTACTCCCGAGGGTGTCTGTAAAAGTTGTCCGAATCCCGCAGGAAGCGCAACATCAACCGGTGGGCCTCCTCTTCCTGCATGTTCAGTATATGCGGATCCTGACACGCGCGCGGACCGATGAATTGCTGGAACAGGCGGCGGAACTCGCGAAACCGAGGGTTATCGGGGCCGTGCGCGTATCCTAACCCGCGGTTCCACCCGACGCTGACCTTCCGTGTAAGCGGTGCCTCATACAGCGAGCATGGTTGCAGCATGTGTGCTCACAGTTCGCCTGCCATGACCGCATCCGGTCTATCGGAGTAAATCGCGCCTGCGGCAACGTGGTCATCCTATCCCGCGAGTAGGTCGACTGCACGCGAACGAAGACGTACCTTTGGTATCGAGCAAGTCGCTCGCCGCATGGTATGAGCCCAGGATGAGCGTCCGCTGTCCCATGACGGTCGTACCAACGACGTCGCCTGAAGTTTCCGTGAGATCGTCGCTCTTGTGTGGGGGAAGTGCAGGGGCCACGCTCACCGTAGCGAGTGGTCCATTCGTGAAACTTCAGCCACTGCTTGTCTTCGGGAATCTGGTATGCGACGCCAACAAACGGAAGTCCTTTAGGGCCAGGTGGCGAGTGTCTGTCTCGGCGTTGCACCAGTCTCCAGGCCAGCCAGAGGAAGACGGCTCCCAGGGTGACATCGACGAGGACTTGCCAATTTAGAGTCTGAAGCGACCTCCACGCTTCAGCTGGGCTCCTATGTATGTGCTCTACTAGAGCGGCGAAGATCCACATCACTGACAGAGCTATCCCCGCAGTACTGATAGGTGTCGTCGAGTATGCGGACTAACGAGACTGATTCCCAGGCACTCCTGATATTCACAGCAGTTCAGTTGTTCTTAACCCAGGGCATGTTCTGTTATTTATCGTTTGATACTAAAGATACCGAGCTTGCCGCTCCCATGTGCTCATTTGTCCATGACCTTCCGACCCGGCAGCTCCATTGCCGAGATATGCCGCAGACCTGCACGTTTGTCGTGGGATATGCTCGGCAGTGCCTCCAGACCCGGGTACGTACGGCCCTGGTATTCATAGCACTGTTGTTCACATAAGAACGCACTAGGACGGGGTCTCACTTACCAGACTGTGTGGGCTCAGGATTTATGCCCGACTGCATCTGTATGGAGGGACGTTGGTCAACTTCGAACCCGCTGAGACTACCATTGTATATATGCGCACAAGGAACATACAACAATTTCTGTTTCTACAGACCATCCAGTGTCATGCGGAACCTGTTGAAGGCTCGTACAGAAATAGATGAACACACAACAAACCTCGAGACGTACGCCCACAACCATACCGTGCGATTGCGAATCATTCCTGTCCGGTCGCCCGTCCAATTAGAGCCGCTGCTTCCGCGGACCTCGGCCGGATGTCGCACCTGAACGGCATCGGGTGACTGTATGGTTAATGATGCATCAATTTGCCACTGCATACTGTCCAACCGCGCAGTGACGAACCTGATGAACCCGCGGAAATCAACCTCGGGCACAATTTCCTTACCCTGCGCATCCTTGCTCTTCCTAATGTCGAAGACGGCCAGCATCGTCGCGACACCTATGAAGATCGAGTTTATGGCGAAGAACATCCCAGGACAGATGCTGTAGTCCACATACGTTAGCGACTCTCTGAAAGCACATATGGCGACCTTGCGACGTACCGTCTTCCAAAGCCGAAACCAATGATGGCAGGGTCTTCATGGCGCTCAAGACGCCTCAGGCCCCCATCTTCGTTGAGGTACCTCTCCGGGCGGAACTCATCGGGCTCGGGGAATATAGAGGGGTCCTGAAGCATAGACCTAACACGAGACAGACTCAACCTGCCTTCTCAAATACGGCGAAATGAGAGAAGCGCACCAAATATTCGCCCACACAACCGTCCCCTTGGGTATCGCCCAGTCGCGATAGACGTCGTCCTCCGTCAGACGGTGCGCGAGACCCATGGGGAGGGACGGGTTCCACCGGAGGACCTCGAGCACGATCGCGTTGACGTACGGCAGGGATGCGCGGTCCGCGAACGTTGGAAGACGTGTCGGGTTTGGGCCAAGAAGACCGTCCACTTCCTTCTGAGCGCGCGCCTGCACCTCGGGCCAGAGCGTCATCGCCAGGATAAACGCGTTGATGGCGGAGGGTGCCTGCAAACAGAGCAGTCCGTCAGTATCATCGCAGTACGGCCAACATTGAAGGGAAGGACTTACACTATCCGCTCCTCCTGGAGTCGTCGATCACGCAAGCGTAAGCACATGGTGCGTACGACCGTATCCATACGAAGTATCGTAATGAACGCACCGGAGTATAGAGAAGCGGCAGCGGCCTTGATCATCTCGTCCGAAGGTGCCGCCTTATGTTTACCCTCGAGATAGCTCGACGTGAACGATGCCTGGGCCTTCCCTGCAGCCTTCACGCGACATCAGCAGAAAAGTTCCATGAAGCAACTCTGGACCAGACACTCACAATCTGCTCCTTGACGAACGCAAACGGCAGGTCGTACATCTCATCCAGATCCCGCCGCATCTTGCGGGCAACAGCCTTGAATCCACCGCCGGGCATGAGGCATTCCGGGACGTATCGCAAGATAGGGAAGTTGTCGACATAGAAGGCGCCTGGCTCAGACGCCTTGCAGAAGCCTTGCATGGCGACCTCAACCACCTCGAGAAGTCGGTCTTGGCCCTTGTCCTGCGAGACCTCGTAGCCATAGGCTAGGCGAAGTATCAAGGCCCCGGCAGACCTGTTCGAGCACTCAGCCGTCCGCTACTCCTGTACATAGTCAATACTAAAAGTCATGGGACGTACTCGCGCGGATGGCGGTAGAAGTTCTCCGGGTCTTGCAACATGCGAAGCATGAGCCTGTGCGTTTCCTCTTCTTGCATTCGGAGGATGTGCGCGTCCTGAGACGCCCGGGGTCCGATACACCGCTGGAACATGCGGCGGAACTGGCGGAAGCGGGGATTATCGGGGCCATGCGCGTATCCGAGACCGCGGCCCCATCCCACTCTACCATGAGCGTATATGACATTGCGATGAAGATGCATTCAGCACAAACGAGATGCTATACCATATGCTACTTACAGCTCCCCAGCCATAATTGCATTGGGGCGGTCCGAGTAGATGTTGCCTGGGGGGAATTCAGGACGCGTTGATGACGGATGAGAGAGGTGGGCACATGCCTTTAGTGTCAAGGAGGTCGCTAGCGGCACGGTAGGAGCCTAGGACCAGCATAGGCCTGCCCATGACGGTGGTGCTAACTACATCGCCTTGAATATTGGTCAGTATACGGTTCTTATTCTCTTTCTACCTCGCTCAAAATCGTCCGCAAGGTGACGGTTGCAGTGGAGCACGGGACATACCGTACTCGAGTATCCAGTCATGGAACGTCAGCCATTGCTTGTCGCCTGGGATTTGGCGTGCGACTCCAACAAACGGTAAACCGACAGGACCTGGAGGAGAGGCCTTCCGATAACGAGACCAGAGCCAGCCGAGTACTACGACGACGAGACCCATGGCGCCGTAAAGGGAAGTCCACCCAGCGCCGATGGCGATGGCCCTGGATGATATCAACATGCTCGTCGGGGTAGCGGGTAGGCGTACGGTCAAGGTCCGGAGGGCGGTGTGTGGGGCACAGATTGGCGGGGGCGGGGTTGGATCCAGTTGATCCCGACGCTTTCAGGTTCGCATGCCCTCGGCTTATAAGTGCTCGAGCATCACTATCCCCCTCTCAAGCTTACCCCAGGCCTCAGCAATATCCCAAACGCGCTGCTTCTTCATGCACTACTTCACGCAATAACCGTAACAGCATCCCGAGACCGTGATGCTTTCATCCCGGTACCCGTGCTGCCGTGTCTCCACCGAACCGGATATGGCCTGCCGAGCGATATACGGCGATCTTCCGGTCTGCGTGTAGGTGAGCAAATGTTGCTGACCATCAACAAAACCACCAGGTATATTTTTGACCCAGGAGGAAGGTGCTTATGGGCGGGTGAGTATGCTTCCTGCTGACAATCTGGTTGAGCTAACTCACTGACGACGGCTGTAGTGCTGACAGACAGGAGCGAAGGGAGTGTTCCACCATCCCCGTCTCCCGGCCTCGTTATATCTACTCGCAGCAGGTAAGCGGCTCTCGAGCAGCTTAACGAATGGCGCACCTTCGGGACCATCCTTCGTTGACGCACGTACCCAAATCCTCGAATCCGCGTACGTCATGTGCCGCGATGAACACGGTCACGTGACGGATCCCCATCAACAAAGCGGCGCTTGACTGGGCGCTGCGGATTCGCCGTCATTTACCCACACATAGGGGCCAGCTAGTGCCATCAGCTTCAGCATATTGCGAGGGTCGTGCAAGGCAAGTTGAATTCGCAGCGGTCGCCCAGAGGGCTCGGTGCGTACATTCAGGCACCTCAATTTACGCATCCTGCGTACCTGGCTAATCTCTGCTACCCGGATTCCAATGACGGTTCCTGGCTGCTAGCAGTAGCAACGCAGCATAACCGAGACCGCATCTTTCGCTGATTCCACAAAGAACTTCTAAGCTCATCCTTTCCAGTTCAGCCCCTGCTCTTGCGCCGGCATCAACCTAGTTCACTTCGGCATGTGCGATTGCGACTGCCCGTATAAAGCCCGGCCACATGCTCGCCGGCCCATTCAGGGCTCTCGTTCAGTACCGCGTTCGTTTCCCAGCACGTCACCATGCTGGGCGTACAGCTCTCGCTCCTGCTCGTCCTTGCTGCGGCTGTTGACTTCTCTCAGGCCATATCCGTCTTCCCGCGCAACACGACTGTTCAGTCTGCGCAGGAACTGCTATCTGCATATGATCTGTTGAACGCGACAGTCGGTGGAAGGCTGCGGTCTGCGGTGCCTTTCGAGAGGCCCTGCTTCTCCACCTTCGAAGGAAGGAGGGTCGCAGTGGACCGCGACGCATGCAGTACCGCGCAGGCAAGCTACACGGACCCAACTTACCGTGTCAAGCAGTTCGGGGGTTACATGCTCGTAAGTCGCGCCCTCATTCCCAGGACTGCCATTCCTCTTTAGCTGAAGTCTGTCGGATAGCCGCAATGGGAGACGTGCCAAGCACAGGCCTCGAATGGATGCTTGCTTGACTCTGACGACCCGTCGAATCCCCTCGCGTTCCAAGGCGCGAACTGTCGTTTGGGTAATATCCCTCCGCATTATGTGAGCGCCGTACTCCATCTCCCGACCTCACCGGAAATTCAGATTGCGTCCTGCATAGATTGAGGTGAAGTCCGTCGCGGACGTTCAGGCTGCGCTCCTCTTCTCCAAGATCACGGGTGTTCGCCTGTCTGTGAAGAACAAGGGACACGACTATAAGGGTAGGTCGAGTGGCAAGGACACGCTCGCACTGTGGGTAGGTGATGTTTCTCATATGCCTCGACGCTGATGATCTGATGTACGCAGACCACAGGGCTGAACGCCGTGAGTGTTCCTTTGACTTGTCCTAGCTCTCGAGCACCGGGGACGGGGACAGCGCTGCCATGTGGCTGCGGATGCTCTGGCTGCGGCAGTACACGCGGACGCGCGTCAAGGTAACTCACATCAACCACAGATCTCCCACAATGCGAAGTTCAAGCCCGAAGGCTGCTCAACGACCTACGACGCCATCACTGTTGGGGTAGGCACTCACAATCGTGCGTTGCGGTGGACTGATACTGACGTTACCCGCGTAGCCCGGAGCTTTGACGCAGGATATCTATGAGTTTGCGGACAAGGTGAACCGGACTGTCATCGGTGGGTACCACCAAACGATCGGCTTCGGCGGAGGGTACTTCCTGGTACGTTCTAAACTGTCAGCGCAACGTGAACATTCCTAGATGACGCGTCTTGTATAGGGCGGAGGTCATAGCATTCTCAGCCCAGTGTACGGTCTCGCTGTCGATCGAGTCGTAGGTGTCCTTCCGCAATGCCCCTTCGAGGGGAAAGGCTGATCGCAGTTATCCAGGTGCAAGTCAAAGTCGTTACCCCCGACGGCGTCTACCGGACTGCGAACGCGTGCCAAAACCGCGACCTCTTCTTTGCCCTTCGCGGGGGCGGAGGGAGCGCGTTCGGAGTGGTCATCGAATCCTCGCATCGCACTGAACCGCGGATCACTCTGCAAGCGTGAGTATCTGCCCGCTTAGCAGATACACTCTCAAGCTGAAAGAGGATTTGGACGCAGCGCGGTGCTCAAGTTCACGCCTAGTGGGCTGGACGACCTGGCAGAGTGGTACTCGCTGATGGTCAACCAGTCCTACGAATGGGCGAAGGCGGGTTGGGGCGGTCACATCGTCGTGAGTCTCTCGCCCAGCATATCCAGTACAAGACAGCAGCCAATCTCAACAAACGGCAGGGACCCACTCTCGTCCATGTGAATCCACTCCTGTCAAACGCGGACGCCCAAAAGTCGATGCAGCCTGCGGTCGACTTCGTTCAGGCCCGCGGCGGCTCGGTCATCATCGAAGAGCTCCCATCGTGGCTCGCGTTCTTCAACAAGTTCGTCACCATGGCACAAGCCGTACGTTCCTCCCTGCTCGCTTTCGCTCGGGCCCCCGCTGACCTTTGTTCTTCGCTCGTAGGCGGTCGGCCCGGAGCTGTCGTTGGGCACGCGCATCATCCAGACGAGCATATTCACCAGCGAGACCGGCAGGGCGCAGCTCTCCGCCCTCATCAAGGAAACGCTGCCCGCCGCGAGCCCGTACATAGTCGCGGGTACGCCGTTCAACTTCAAGGAAGAGCCGGGCGCGACGAGCGTGACGCCCGCATGGCGGGACGCGGTCTGGCACGTACGTCAACATCATGTCCCCCTCTCACCCATCCCACCGACCTTACTGAGCGTCACCCATACCAGCTTTCCACGAAGGTGCAGTTCCAGTACAACACCACGCTCGAGGATCGCAAGGCGCTCTACAACGAACTCGAGACGCGCATACAGAAGTTCCGCGACCTCACGCCAGGAAGCGGCGCATACTTTGTACGCGTCCACTTCCTTGATTTCGCAGAGCGGGATGACTGACGACGACGTTTGCGCGGCAGAACGAGGGCGACGTGTACGAGCCCGACCACGAGCAGTCGTACTGGGGCCCGAACTACCCGAGGTTGCTCGCGGTGAAACGTAAATAGTGAGTCGTATATCCGCGTCCCTGACTTGTGTTTGTACCGCATACCGACGTTCTGTCTCGTCACAGCGACCCGGAAGGCCTGCTGGACTGTTGGCAATGCGGTGAGTGTACTCGATCTGCGCAAACGCTGTGGCGACCTGACATGCTGCTTATTCGTAGTTGGCTGGAAAGGCCCGTCCGATCCCTTGTACCAGTGCTACATCAAGTTGTGACATACCCACCGCCGAGGGGGGAGAGGTACACGTCGAAGATCCCCGTCAGACGGTTACGATATGCAGTGGCGGCCGTTTGACATGTTGGGTACCTTGGGAGGGGGTCTTCGGTCCCTGTGTAAGGTAGTACGGTGGTACATAGTGACTTATCACTACTTACTATTTAACAATATCGAGTGTGTGCTACAGCGAGCGTTTGTCAGACGACCTCGACGTCGGGGAGGAGGGAAGATACGGCAACCCGCGCGAGAAAGACTAGTTTCACAACTCCCCGTCGACGACATGCCGATCGGAGGATTGCACCAGACGTGGACGGCATGAGGGATGTCAATCGGAACACAGGATGACTGACGATGGGATGCCGAAGCTTGAGGAACGTGCACGACTCCTGTACCTCAGGGAAAAAGAACGCGAAATCATGTTGCATTCCACGTAACCTGCATAACACTCCTCTTCACGCCATGGATCCTCTCCCAGACGGTGCGCACCTCGCCCTTTTTCTCTTCCCCACCCTCCACGGCTCGCACAAACTCGTTTACTCCGCCTCCCACCCCGAAGTACACCAGTTTCGCGGCCACGAGGCACAAGTACGGTTCGTCGGCGAGCTTCCGCAGATCCACTCCTCCCTCCGTCAGCGACAGCTGCGCCGTGCGTTCAGCGAGGGACGCCCCCAGTGTCTTAGATGCGGGTACCCGCGCCGTCGCACGATGCAGGAGATCCACCAGTGAACCAAGGCTGTCGGTCCGGTAGATCGTCTCCGAGGTAAGGACGATGTCGTAGGGCCCGCCTGCTTTGGCCACGTCGAACGACGCCCAGGAGCCGGTGAAGAACTTGAGGTGGACGCCGTACTGGCGCAGGGAGTCGAGGAACGCGGACTTGAGCGCGTCGGTGATCGGTAGTTCTCCTGGCTCGGTGGCATCGGCAGGGGGAAGAGGCTCAGGCTCGTCTTCTTCGTTTGCGCCACCTGATGGAGCAGCTGCCGAAGGAGATCTGAACGCAGCGGAGGCGGGGGACATATCTACGCCAGGCATATTAGATGGGTGTATGCAGGTGAGATTCCGTCCAGGCGAATAAGGTAACGTTGTGTAGAGGAAGGATTGCCGTATGTGGGTTGAACACTTACACCAGGCTAGAATCACGTTCGGAAGTGTTACTAGACGCAGGACGAGCTCGTTGTAGTCCTGCAGGTGTATGCGAACACCGTTTTCAGACGAGGGTTCTCCTGCGAACACGGAGTGTAGCAGATACAGCGACGGGATCGCCGTTCCACATCCAAGCTGTGCGCTCGAGCGATCAGTACGGTCGATCCCCAATCGGGATGTGGTTCTCGGGTTCAGGACGAACCTCAACAACGCGCTTGCCCTTGAGACGTCGCGCGACATCCTCGCCATAGATGCCATCGAGGCAGTCCACGAGGTCGAGGCTGCACTCCCAGGTTTTGAGCCCGCCCTCGTATACGCCGGGTACGAGGTCAGACGGAGCGTCGAGGAAGTCGAGATCGGATTGGCCGTTCTCCGCGGTGTTCGCATCTTGATCGGACGCAATAAGCTGAAATCGCGCGTCGAAGAGGTCTCTCCGCGCGATTACGACAGTTCTTTTTGACGCGAGCGGGATGCTGAAAGGCGAGAAGGAGAACGTGTGCGGCAACGCGGTAAGCTACGACGAGAAATGAAGTAAGACGTGCAGGCTTATGATTCGACAACAATTGCCTCACAAGTTCTTCAATTGATACCTCTTTTGAAGTTACCTCTTTCACTCCCTGCGATGTGTTGCGCACTGGAGTAATATTAGAGTCGGCCGAACGCGTGCCAAACTCCTGCGCGACAGGCTCATCCTCATCGACGTCAAAGTTGAACCTGAACATTGCTATACACGCTTCAGCAGGAATGCACTTAGGGGAATGGGATGATCTTACTGTGTGACGACCCGCACAACCCAAGTCTGTCGCGGTCAAGCAGCAAGCCGCGGCGCGTTCACCACTTGTTGGAACGCGTCGTTTTTCGGGAGCGGTCACGTGTGAGATTGTCATTGGATTAGGCGCCTGTCGTACTGAAGACATGTCACTATTCTTCCCTAGGTACTCGACGCTGCCTCCTTGGTATCTTGCGTTGCGTCCACTTGAAAATGAGCCGTCGATCTATCGGAGCTCTATACAATGCTCGAAACGACACCGGGTCTGCGATTATCCTCGTGAAACTTCGTCAATACCTAATCCTCACAATTTGGTACTGTGAACTTTCATGTTGCTGGATGGTGGCAGTACAGTGGGCCGGACTTCCGACTGCACCTTCATGAGTTCTGTACTCAAGTACGATACTTTCATAGAAGATGCTGTACTGTATTGCACGAGCAGTACAGCAGTACTTCGGCAACGAGCGCCAGACTTCGCTTCGGAATCCCCGATCGGAGCTTGCGGGACTCAAGAGGCGTCCGATCGCCTTTCGATGCTAACAATTACAGTAATGATCGTAGTACTACTCGCAATGACACAGGGTACGCTGCAGAGGGGTTGTCGTGAACGGATCCTCGATTCCTTAGTGCGGAGAAATTAACCGGAAAGCACGAAGTCGAGCACCAGTGGCGAAATCGCGAGGGTTCCCGTCGTTGACCGTACCCACCTTGCATATCCCGACCGGATGCATCTTCCGCAGGACGCAGAGCGCACGCTCCGAGTTGCGTATACTCACTCTTTCGTGCTGTAAGTGCTCATTTATAGGTTGGCATTGATTGTGCGGCTCTCATCTCTTGGACATTTCCAGCTGTTGAACATGCTCCGACCATCTTCAGAGGCGTGTGTCGCGGTCTTCACCCCCTGCCGACGTAGCAATGCCAACATTCGAAGTGCGAAGAATCGGACGAATAACGAGAAGCAACTGTATGCTAACTCCGCTGCCCAAACCGTGTACACCCCTCCAACATCGCCTCTGGCAGTGTATAAAAGCAGGCCAAGACGGCGCACCTATACTACAATCACTCACAGCGACGCTCTCCCGTCTTTTGCTTCAGATCCCCTCGATATGCCGCTTCCTACTCGCAAAATCGGTGACCGCAATGTGACCGCCATCGGCTTCGGTGCTATGGGCATCGCCGCCATCTACGCTACGGCGATCCCGGAGGAAGAGCGGTTCAAGGTGTGTGCCGTCGTATACAGTGAGCACAAGACTAAGCTGATTATACCGCTTGTAGCTACTGGACGCCGTCTACGAGAGTGGGTGCACCAACTGGGATACTGCCGACGCATACGGCGACAGCGAGGTCTCGATCGGGAAATGGTATCCGCAACATCTCGCTCTTCCTCGCATTAGTATCACACGGCTGACAATTTGATTAGGCTGAAGAGGACAGGCAAGCGCAACGAGATCTTCCTCGCGACCAAGTTCGGCTTCGCCGCTCGTATCCCTGGTCGCCTCGTCTGCGGCGACCCGGAATATGTCCCAAAGGCAATCGACGCCTCACTTGCCCGACTCGGGGTGGACTACGTCGATTTGTGGTACCTCCATCGGTACGTATCTCCCATATTAATACGACCTAACATTGACATCGGCACACTCGACTAGGGCGGACTCGACTGTACCGATCGAGGTTAGCATGTCGCATTCGTGAGGCCTCCACGCGGACTGACCGGGTTCCAGCTCACCGTCCGCGCTATGGCAGAACAAGTCAAGTACGTAGCCATGCTCCCACCCGTATTGACATATACTAATCGCATCGCTTGTTGCAGAGCGGGTAAGGTCAAGCACATCGGCCTGTCTGAGGTCTCAGCCGCCACGCTCCGTCGCGCACACGCGGTGCACCCTATCGCAGCCATTCAAGTGGAATACTCCCCATTCACGTTGTACATCGAGGACGAGAAGTTCGCGGTTCTGAAGACCGCACGCGAGCTCGGCGTGGCGATAGTCGCGTACTCACCCCTCGGTCGTGGACTCTTGGGCGGCAAGATAGTACGCAGACACCCATACGTCTCTTCGTATTGTCCATAATGCTGACTCGTACCCGCAGAGGTCCCCGGACGACCTGCCCGAAGGCGACCTTCGCCGGACCTATCCCCGCTTTTCCAAGGAGAACTTCCCTAAAGTTCTCAAGGTTGTCGACGGAATCCAGGAGATTGCGAAGAAGTATAATGCGACTCCAGGGCAAGTCACCCTTGCGTGGCTTCTCGCGCAAGGGGACGACATCATCCCTATCCCGGGTACTACTCGTATTGCGGTACGTTCGGTCGTCCGTCACGCTGTCCCGAGGATACTGAACACTCCCTGCAGAACATGAAGGAGAACCTCGGTGCACTCGAATTGAAGCTCTCACCGGAGGACGTTGCCGAGATACGGAACCTCGCCGAGGCGGCGCAGAGCACCCTTGGCCCCAGGTACCCTCCCCAGTTCCAGAATCTCAGCTTGGTAGACACGCCTCCTCTCGAGGCATGAATTCCTTGTATCTTTGTGTGACATCACCACGTGTATATGGATATATCCTGCCCAGGATGGTCGCCATGTGCATTCAGTATCTCTCAGGCAGACCCTACCCTTTGGCGCCCGAGTACCCTTGAGCGCCAAGCGCGAGTACTTTGACCATCAGCAACCTGCCGTTGAACGTTTATCAGCATGGACTCACAGTTTCCTCGAAGGTCATACGCGATGTGAACTCATAACGACAAATCTGATATTACATATTGCCTAACACGAAGGCGGTCTGCCGTTGGTACGTGTTCAGCTTCCGGACTTGTCGGGGATGCCTCACCCTTACCGCGTTTCAGAGACAGGTCCGGGCGCAGGCACCTCCGAACGTCCATTGTTATATGCTATGAGCGAAGGCTTCTGCGCTATTTTCCAGGGCTACATACATGTTTACAAGAGGCCGTAAGAGGAGCTCCCACGACAGATGACGACGCGGCGCGGCGCGGTCAATAGCGTACAGCTGCGACAGATCAAAACGGCCTCGCCTGCACGCAGACTTCCCGGACGCCTTCATGTGTAGTAAAGACTGAGAAAAATACAGGGCGCGGTTCCGTGATAGCGTGTTCATACACTATCGACTCCTAGAACTCACAACGTGCTTTCGCTGACGGGGCACAGGGCGCCGCGATTGGCTATGCGGCGGTGGTTATTGTTTGGTCCTGCACTTCAGCTAGTGAATGCGCGAACGTAAGTCCACAGTTCTGTTTGCCACCAAGGGAGCGTTTGCGTTGACTTACTGACTGCCCACACCAGTGCCTCGACACGCCCATATGGCTGTGAGCGCTTGGAGGGTTGCACTTCTACTACTCATTCCGAATCATCCACCTAAAATACTCACTTACAGTGACCCTCTCGAGCACCAAAACAAGAGAATGGTACCGAGTGCTCACAGCCGCCCTCGCGTTGTGTGGCATGTTCTCTCCCGTCCCAGTGCTGTCCCACCGGGCTCGGTGCACACGGTGTAGCGACCGGCGCAGTGCTCCCATGGGCGGTGTGCACCCCCGGTACCCGAGTAAATGCCTCAGATACCCTATCTTTACCCCCTCAACCGGATGGTCGCTCTGAACTGGTACGTTGGAGTGTCGGCGTTGGTGACACATCATGCTGACCGCACGTACAAGACTTCGGGCGCAGGCGGCAGGCCCCTCCGAGCTATTGCAACTACACCCTCCGGGCGCGGTCTTCCAAGACTTTCACGGCCACAATGCTTGATTCCCAAGTGCAAGTTCACGAGGATGGCTCACACGACGCTGACGACGCTGCACGGCGCGCACAGCGCGCAACGTCAACGGGAAAGTTTCGCCTACTATCGCCGGACGCCCTAGAGGGTATAAAACGAATGCACGACAGGCCTTGAACAGACAACAAGTTGAATTCTTTCGACACTCTCTACCTCAATCTTGCAGCATGTCTCTCCAGAAGCGCACCATCGGCGACGCCCAGGTCGCGGCGATTGGCTACGGAGCTATGGGCATCGCCCGCTCTTACTCCTCAGCCCTGCCGGACCTCGAGGAGCGCATGAAGGCGAGCCAGCCCTTGTGCATTTGTCCCCTTCATTTACTCATTCCTTTTGCACTTAGTTCCTCGACGCCGTGTATGAGAGCGGGTGCACTATGTGGGACACCGCCGACGTGTATCACGACAGTGAGGCGACCATCGCCAAGTGGTTGGTAGTATTTTCCGTTTTCGTTGTGCGTGTATCTCATGATTCAGCATAGGTTGAGGAGGACCGGAAAGAGGGACGAGCTGTTCCTTGCCACGAAGTTTGGTCTCGCCTCCGGACTGCCAGGCCGTTTGGTCTGTGCCGACCCGGAGTATGTTCCGAAAGCTATCGATGCCTCCCTCGGGCGCCTGGGGGTGGATTATATCGATCTCTGGTATTTGCACAGGTCAGTCGCACGCAAATCCAATGCACAGAGAACATGACTGAGTCTGTTCGTTACAGGGCTGATCCCACCGTTCCCATTGAGGTGCGCTATGACGGCATAACGGGCCGAGCGCGTATTGACCCTGTTGTACCTAGCTTACTGTTCGTGCCATGGCCGAGCAGGTCAAGTGAGCGTCCTTAGTCTCTATAGTCCGCTGCAAATTGCCCTGACACGGTATATCCTCCCTCACAGAGCCGGAAAGGTCAAGTACCTCGGCCTTTCAGAGGTGTCGGCGTCCACTCTGCGTCGGGCCCATGCCGTGCACACTATCGCGGCCGTGCAGGTTGAGTATTCGCCCTTCACGCTCCAAATCGAAGACGAGAAGATCGCACTCCTGAAGACTGCCCGCGAGCTCGGAGTCACTATCGTCGCCTATTCCCCTCTGGGACGTGGCCTCCTCACGGGGAATGTTGTGAGCTTCTTGTGCTGGCATTCGCACCTCGAGTACCGCGCTCACATAGGGATTGTGCCTGTAGCGCTCCCTCGCGGATCTCGACGAGAACGATCCGAGGCGTATCTTCCCCCACTTTTCGGAGGAGAACTTCCCAAACATCGTCAAGATCGTGGATGGTATCCGCGCCATCGCCGAGAAACACAACACTACCCCGGGCCAGGTCACGCTCGCGTGGCTACTCGCCCAGGGAGACGATATCATCCCGATTCCGGGTACTACGCACATCTCGGTACGCCCCATTTCAGATCACATGTCGCAGCGGCAAGCTTTGACCTCTGTCATATGCAGAACCTGAAGGACAACATGAACAGCCTCAAGCTGCGCCTCCCGCAGGAGGACGTAGACGAGATCCGCCGGCTGGCGGTCGCAGCGAACAAGAAGGGCGGCCCCCGCCACCCTCCGCAGTGGGAGGCCCTTACGTTCGTGGATACGCCGGCTCTTGAGGAGAAGTAGACCTAAGCCAGCCAGACATGTTGTTTCCTCTCAGCTCCATCCCCACTCAATCGATGTTGTATCCAACCTTTAGAATGTCGCATATGTCTGCGAGAGGATCAGATAACAGTGATGCAGTAGCTCCGTCGGTCCTGAGCATTGTCGAAGTGTAGACTCGCCGCCCGAACCCTGGTCTACGCAAATACCGGTGCGCATGTAATATGGAAAGGCGACGCCCCGTCAGGTCATCGTGCGGGTGTTCTAGTAGGAGTTAGCATCTTGTGCGCTGTTCGCAGAAGAGGACAGTGCCACCACTAAAATAACTGACACTCATCACACGGTGTGTCGTCATGTGCTACCGCCGTACAGTGTCCCACGAACCTCTGTTCTTAGTGCCTACGGTATAAATAGGCCCTCAGGCAATACGGTATCTGTATTCACACTTCATTCCCCTTGCGAGAACCCCGATAAACTCACTGCTGCGATGCCTTTACCTACCAGGAAGATAGGCGAGGATGACGTGACCGCGATAGGCTACTGAGCGATGGGTATTGCTGCATTCTACGGAAAGCTTCTGCCCGACGAAGAACGACTGAAAGTGTGTACTATCCCGCTTCATGAAATTGCATCGTGGACGAACACTCTCAAACTCACCTCCAGATTCTTGATGCGGGATACGAGAACGGATGTACCAACTGGGACACCGCCGACATGTACGGGGACAGCGAGCTGCTCATTGGGAAATGGTCAGTAATGGCAGCCAATTCCACACTATATGCGCGTGAAGATCCCCTTCCCATGTCGTTCTACAGGCTCAAGAAGACCGGAAAGAGGAACGAGATCTTCCTCGCGACGAAGTTCGGGTTCGCGCACGGGATTCCCGACAGGATGGTCTGTGGAGAGCCTGACTATGTCCCTAAAGCCATTGACAAGTCGTTGGAGAGGTTGGGGGTCGACTCGGTGGACCTGTGGTACCTCCATCGGTGAGTGCGGTGCTCGCTCCGAGAGTGAACCGGAGTGTCTTCGTATTGAACCCCAGACCCCCACCATAGTGCCGACCCGGCCGTTCCCATCGAGGTCAGTGTCGACAAGCGCGAGTTGCTCCCGGCCTGGCCGAGTTGATAACATTACAACAGTTGACTGTTAGAGCGATGGCTGAGCAAGTGAAGTACGCACTTCGGTCGTCTGAATAACGGTAGAGCCTCATCACTCACCAACAATTCTCGTAGGGCGGGGAAGGTGAAATACCTCGGCCTCTCCGAAATTTCTTCCTCGACTCTCAGGCGTGCGCATGCGGTCCACCCGATTACCGCAATTCAGGTAGAATACTCACCCTTCGCGCTCGACATCGAAGACGAGAAGATCGAGCTGCTCAAGACCGCTCGAGAGCTTGGTGTAGCTGTCATCGCCTATTCCCCTGTCGGCCGGGGTCTGCTTACGGGAAAGATCGTGAGTCGTTTCGAGGGCCATGGCGTGCTCCGCATTTGCACTGATCATACCTCGACTGGATATAGCAATCTCCTGACGACCTCGAAGAGGACGACCGCCGTCGCCTTATGCCGCGCTTTTCTAAGGAGTCTTTCCCGAACATCCTGAGACTCGTCGATGGAGTCAAGGCAGTAGCCGCGAAGTACAACGCGACACCAGCCCAAGTCTGCCTCGCTTGGCTACTCGCACAGGGCGACGACACTATCCCCATCCCCGGAACGACCAAGGTCTCTGTGCGTCATAAGTTGCTTGGTGTACAAGCAAACGGTAAATCAGACTCACCGTCGGCTTCTAGAATTTGAAGGAGAACTTAGCGGCGGTAAACCTGAAGCTAGATGCTGAAGACATCGCCGGGATCCGTAAAATTGCGGAAGAGGCGGACAAGACTCTGGGCGATAGGTACTATAAGTTGGGCATGCAACTCCTCTTCTGCGAGACGCCGCCGCTTGTGTGAGGAGCCGTCGGGGACGCGTTGAGGTGTACCGGTATATCTGTATCTCCAAGTTTTACAATGACTGTACGTGTTCCATCGTAGTATCAGAGAATAGCCCAGGTCCCATTACGGCTTCCTGCGCTGTGCTAGTATTAGCTGTCGAACGAAGAGTCGCGGAACGTGCGCTGGACATACCAGCGCCCGTTATGACCTCAGACAGTTCTAGTAGAACGTACTAAGGCAACCCAATCAAGCAAACGCATGCGTCCGGCTCGCGCTTTTGAATGTCCCGACATGAATGGAGGACTGTACAGCACGAGCTACAACTCCAAGGGCAAGAGGATGAGGAACAAGATCCATCCAGTAGCAGTGCCGCCGGCTAAGCGCTGTGCTACCGAGCGGCGAGCTTGGCGCTCTAGCGTGCCGGTGCTTTTTCTTTCTGACCTTCATTCGACTGCCCATGGAATCAACCGATACTTCACGTTGTCTCCTACGTTGGCGACAAAAAACCATCGTCATATATGAAGGGCTACGTTTGGTGCGAAATGCTCCATATCTCAGTTTCGACCGTTACGCACATCTGGAGTTTTACTTCGGTCCATACTCGTCTGCGGGCGGCCTTCACGTATCCGCCAAGCTAATACGTCCTGAGCATACTCACTGTTGGATAGGTTTATTACTCGCTTGCGTTATGACCTCGCGTGAGTGCTTTTAGTACTCTGTGCTGGTCGTCTGTTACCACGTAAGTGCTGCGTATATGCGGCGCCTTTCAGCCTCGGCAAATCTTATATGATTCGTAGCACTCGGGTCATGCTACGCTCTTAGACTCAGCACTTGAGGATTCTCCAAAAAGTCGTTCTAGTCGCACAAAGAACTGTTTGAAGGAATGAGTGGAAGAGAAGGTGGTGCATTACCCCATCTTCGCGTCCTACTGCGCCGCTGATTCCATCTTGACGTACCCAGCGATTCTTGGCTTTCGAAGTCCTGCAATCCTCGGTGTATGAATGACGGGTAAGTATCTCTCTCGATTGCACTGGGGGACGAACGTCACGTGCGAGGCCAAAGGAGGAGGAATCCTGGTTGCTACAGGTCAGGATGGGCTACTCTCGCCTCTGTAGCGGAAGAGCATCTTCCCTAGTGAGAGGTCATATGTCATCCCTGCGTAGAGTTCATCTTACGCTGTGACGTCCTCTCAGAAGGGTCGCTCTTGACTTGCAAGCATAAGGCCTGAAGGCCTGACCCACTTAACTGCCATGCGGACTGACCTGGATATTCAGCATGGTAGCTGGAAGTACTGAGCGCGCGTGGCAGGTGATCTTTGCTCACGTAGAGGAGCTAGCTCCTGGCTTGGATTGTCAGCAAGACGTAATGGACTACGTGGGTACAGACGTGTTGTTTTGTCTCAGAGATGCTCTCACGCCCACATCCAGCGACATATCTTCAGGAGCGTGCGGGCTTGAAGTCTCGCAATCTCGGGACCCCAGCTTGACTCTTCTTCGACACGAGGCCTATCATCTTGTCTTGAGGGAGTTACGATGGGTGTACGATAATCAAGCTCCGCTCCGGAGACAGTAAAGCCGTCTGGCTTGTATTGTTCTGGAGTTTGGAAGCACGCTCGCGTACCTGCAAGATTCACGACCCGCGCCCTCACGGGGCGTCTGCCATCCGAGTCTGCGTATGCGACGCTGGAGCAGTCCAAGGCCACCAAGATCGCGGTCTGCATCCGGCATCCTTCTGTAGTCCGCCGTTCAACGCTGGAAGCAATGCCCCCCTATCGCGGAGCCATCGCCGTTATCGCGACCCCATCTGCCCCGTTCGTATTCTCGCTCTCTTATCGCCATTGGTCCCTACCCCACATTAATGTCGGCACCGGGCTGGTTCGCCTTCTTTTGTCTCCCACGACGCCTGCGGGGGACCGACCTGCCGTTTCGACCCCGAACTCTGAACCTTCCGCTTACTTATGAGACCATAGATGACGGGCTCTTACTGGGCTGATCCCATTGCTTCTGATCCTACTTCGGTGGTTCCTCGTGCACCCGTTCCCTACGCCGAGGCCGATGCTGTCGCCGCTCGCCCGCGTCCGGACGAGGACAATGGCAGCGAATGCACTCGCCACGACACAACGTCCATGCTCTGCGCGATCAACCCACCGCGTGTAGAGTGAACGCTGTCGCAAGATGTGGGAGTGCGCCTGCGGTACACGCTCCACCATGCTCGAGCGGAAAGCCGCCTTACAGCCGCCCTGCCATTCGTGGGCAGAGAATGAAAGGCGGCTCGCTCGTGGACCCTCTTGTTCCGATCTCTCGGAGTCTGCCTACCAATGCAGGCGTACTGAAGTCCCTGGACGACGGTTCGGACGTGATAACCTTCACGTCTGCGCCGCCATGCCCTCGCACGGGCATCCTACAGGATGGCCACGAACCGCGCGTTCGAGCAGGACATGCCGTACGCTCAACGCGCCCCGCCGCCTTTTGTGTCCCCCCGTTTGCGCCTTTGGGGACCGCCTTCCGTCGTGGCGTAGCTTCATACTGCTCCCCAGCGCGGTCTTCTGCAGACTGCGACTGACACAGGCGACATTGCGCCTGGGAAGGGCGCGCGGGTGCCCCTGCGCAAGCTCCGGCCGTGCGCTTGGCTCTCCCGCCTCGGAAGCTTCCTTGACCTGCCGGTTCGCCGGGCCCAGTGTTGTCACTGACCCCGTCACTGACCGGTCGATCAGAAGTCAAGTCACAGGTCAACCACGTCAAGTCAACGACTGACCGGTCAAAAGACACCGGCCGAGAGTCCAATATTCATTAGTAATATGGATTATGCGTTCGGCCGAAGGCCATGTACAGTAGGAGTTTGACGCAGAAATGAGACTAGGATTCCATAGTGACGTTGGTGTTGTGAGGCTGATTCAAGGCTGAGGGCACCCATATAGCTCTAGTGGATGGCTACATATTATTCGGTAAGGTGGCTTGCGAGCGAGTAGTACACAACCAGAGGGCGTGGAGCAGACGCGAACTTGGGAGGGTAACGCGCGTCGCGCATCAGAGAGAGAGAGAGATAAGGGCTTTGATCCATTGACTATACGGTACAGCTGTCTCTAGAGTAGCTAATGTTACGTATTGAAAACAGACCGGGAATTCACCTTAGATAGTACCAGTAGCGTTGTATACCTCGCCTCGTCGCGCGATAGAGGAGTCGGCGCGGGGACGGGGCGACGCGCCATACACCGCATCCATTTTAGTGCATGTATAGGCGCCGGGACACACGTGGGTTCTGACCGGTCACTGACCCCGTCACTGACCGGTCAAGGCAGTCAAGTCAAAAGGCTTGACTCCGTTTGACCTTGTGACTTGACGTCAGACAACACTGGCCGGGCCCAGCGGAGCGCGGGGTCCGCAGCCCCCGCCAGGCAGGCCCACGGCAGGATCGGGCGCTGCGGCAGGTACGTACACACCGCTCTCTCCATGTGTGTGGTGCTTCTGCTCGCTCGTTCAGGTCGCTGTGCTGCCCGTTTCCGCACCTCGAAGACCTCGGTGGAACGGGCAACGTTGTTGCACGTTCTCTGCGGTCGATCGACGGGCGCTCCACGGGGCTGTTCTCTACCTCTGCTGGAGGGGCAAGACGCATTGCCGTTCGCGCTCGAGGAGCCGTCCGCCATGCACGGGCGCGCTCGGCGTCCAGGGCGTTCAGTGTCAGGAGGCGATCTGCGCTTGACGCCATGCCAGAAAGCGCCTCCGCCCAACTCAACGCACCCAATCCCGGACCCGCGTCCACCCTCCTACGTCTACCGTATGGAAACGCGTCGACGAAGGCGCAGCGTTGGCCCGGCGGGCGAACGTCCGACCAGCATGGCGGACAGCCCGGCGTCCGCGACGACGGCTTCTTCGAGCTGGCGTTACGTCGCTGGGTCACCGCCGAACCTGCGAAGCGCGAGGCAAGCGGGCAGGTGCTGCCAGACCCTGCGAATGCGTGTCAACGCGGCCACGCGAGGAGATGGTTAGCGTTTGGTCAGTCTCTCCGCTACGCATTTGCGGCGGCTAGCGGGATAACCTCGCCGTGCGTGTCTCTCCCTCCTCCCCGCAGGAACGCAGGAACGCTGGTGCGCAGCTCAGAATGGATGCAGACCACTTCAATGGGCGTTACAAGGCGCGTTTGGACGCTCCCCGTGCAGCCGTACGGCCGGCAGTCTCAGCGTCGTGAGGTGGCAAGAGGTTGTGCGTAATGTAAGTGAGCATACCCGAGGCTTCCTCCCTGCACCGTGCCGTAAGAGACAAGCTCCAATCGCGATCGGTGGATGCTGTTGGAGCCTGCATCTTACTGCACGCCCGTCCGCCAGCCGTTCTGTCCGTACCGTCTACACAGGGATGGACCGTCGCCCAATGAGAGCTCCGCGATTCTGCCTCGATGGGCGACGGCCCGTCTACACACCTTTGCTTCCCGGCGGTGTACCCTTGCGTTCGAGAAGGTGGCGGAGGAGGCCATCCTGGCTGAAGAAGGCGAAGGGCGCGGCGGACACTAGTTTGGGCCGCTCGGTGGACCATCGTTCGGCGGCGGAGGGGGGGAGGAGAGACCCCGGTCCCCGGGGACTGGACGGACCCGCGTCGCACGGCTGCGAGGTGCGAGCTGCCTCCTACCTCTTGTGGCGGAGACTGACATCCCGCGATATGGGCCTGGGATTGCACCCTTGCTCCTCTCGGGCATCCGCCTCGCCGCATCCTCCTGACTGACGCCCACGTTGCCGCTTGGGCTCGACGGGGGGACCTGTGGCCACGCAAGGATGCGTTGGGGCAGCAGAAGGATGCCGACGGTATTCTTTCCCTGCTCCTCCCCCGCCCAATCTGCGCTTGATCGGGGAGTCGAGGAGATGCAGAGGCGAGGAGGGAGAGCGGCCGCGAGGCTCTAAGCTCCAGCTTCGACCGAGCCTGCTTGAGTGCAATCAGCTTGGCTCTCTCATCCACGCACAGGAGATGAACGACCTCCTCTGATCTGCTGTAATGCTGGCTTGCCGCGATGGACTGCGTGATGGTCACCCTTTGGTGCACAAGACCTTCTGTTGCCCTGTCAGTGCCAGCCTCGCTGACAGTGGCAGACTGGGCCTGATGGGAAGCAGCTCGCGGTGTGCGCGCGGAGGCAGGCGTACGAGAGCGGAGGGCGGTCGAGAACCGCGACGGAGAGGTGATGGAAGGGCGTCGCTGCGGGCGGGGCCCGTCACCTCGCAAGTACGTACAATCTGCGTACAAGCCTCCCCGCGCCTCACCCACCCGTCTCCGACCCACCCGGCTGGCTCGTAGCCACGCCGCAGGCTAGGAGGTTGTGTGAGCGGGCGAGTGCCTTCTTTGCCCGCCCTCAGTGCTCACGAGCTCAATCGTGATGTGTTCATGATGTCGCCGGATCTCACTAGCGTATTTGCAGGCGCGTGTGGCCATTGTCACCTACACTTTGGCCGCTACAAATTCGTCCCTCTGAGCGTTTTCACTCCAGATCCTGGCGCGGCGGCCGGCGCATGTGCGGGCGCAGAAGCATCAGCGTGCTATACGGCAAGCATGCGGAAACCCAGCGCCGTCCCCGTCCCCAAGCTCAAGCTGGCGGGACGCCGGCGCCAGCGAACTTCGAAGCAGCCCGCCAGCATCAATGCCGCCGCCGCCGTGTCGTCACCGCTGGCTTCGCGCATGAAGTCATCCGGTGCGGGCGGCTGCCCTCTCTGGCGTCCCACACCGCGCCGGGCGTCGCGCGTCGCGCTCTCAAGATATCGACCTAAATCGGTGCTACAGGGCCCGCCGGATCGCGACGGGCGCGAAGCAGCGCTGGTGATGTCAGAGCATGAACGTCGACGTCTGCGAATAGGATGACGATGGCCCGTCGCGCTGATCCCAGCTGCGCTCATACATGCATAAGCTTTCCCCTTCGACGCCTTCCCCTTCGTTCTCTACCCTTCTTACCTCAGAATAGGTGCGTTCTGTGAGACCGCGTTCGTGCTACTCAGTGGTCGTACGTATCTACCGCCGCGGCGCGAACCCCCGATGTAAGCCTACCCCCAATCCAATCCAAACTGCCTCCTCCTGTATACTACTGCGCAACTCCCCCTTCACCGCAGCCACGCGCGCGGCGTGCCGGACTGGTTTCATACCGCACACTGCCGGGCCCGCGTGCACGCTGTTGAATACACAAAGCCACGTCCCGCGCTATCTAACTACATTGACTTGCTCGCCGGCGTGCGTACGCCCACGCCCACGCCCGCTCGATCATCATCTTCATCTTCATCTCGGAGGTCACTCCACCGCCCTCGACGGCGACCCCCCGGGCGTTCCCGCGCGGAGCGCGGCGACTCAAGAAAAGGCCCCCTCGATCGCGTGTGGTGGGACGCGTGGTATGTCGCGAGTCGTCGTCAGTCGTGTGCGGGGACGGGAACGATGGTAGCGGTGCGCCGCGGCGCCGCAAATAGCCCGCGCGCGCAGAACAGAACTCAGGACGCAGAGGAAGAGCCGACCGTAGTGGAGTCGAAGCCCGTCCGCCCGACATGCCGTGGCGAGTGCACATCCAGTCGACGATCGCACGGCCTTCGGCAGAACATCGATATCTACACATTTTGTCTCATCTACGAAAACCTTAGAAAGCACCGCCCGGCTGCCGATGCACACATTTGTGCCACGGAGCTCATGGAATACCGCTTGACGCCAGAAGCAACGTGCATTATTGCGCTGGATGATTATACGCGTATCTTTTGGGTCGCGCTCGACGACGACAACGGCCTGACGGGGACAGATCAGGAGCTACAGCAGCAGCAGGTACTAGGTGGTGGTAAGACGGAGCACGTGCGATACGGATGGATAGAAAGGACGGAGACTATAGTACACAGAGCACGCGCAGGGCAGAGTCGCGGATGTCGGATGGGGAAGGCGTGGATGAGCTGTCGTTGTCGTCGTGGTAAGTGGGTACCAAGCATGGCGAAATCAATATGGGAGAGAGATGGATGGAAAGGAGGCGCGATCGGAGATGATGAGAGGGAGGCGGAGACGGGGAGATGCGAGAATATGAAACAAAGGAGAGAGGAAAGCAGCAGGCAGAGGCAGGAGGCAGAGTGTGAGAGAAACGGGTCAATCGTACAGATACAGCGAATCGCTTCCGCGAAGGCGTTCAATCAATCAATAGGCAGTCGGGCGATCGAGCGTGGTCCGAGAGCGGTGACGGAGTCGAGGCAAACGGACGGCGCGTGGGGGTGGGAACGGGGCAAGGCGAGGGGAGTGGGCGGATGAGCATGACGGATCGTAATGATGAACGGCGGCGCGAAAGGAGAATATTGCGACATGCGAGGGTAGCCAAGCGACGGGACCTCATTAAAGGTGGGCGGATGGGAATCGGGGTCACGCAATGTGGAGAGCGCGCGGATATTATACACAGGGAGATGAGATGAGGATGGAGCAAGCGGGCAGATGGCGACTCGGGGCATGAGTGGGCATAGCGTGCATGGTTGGAGCATAGGCATCATAACGCAAAGGGAGGGACAACGGGAGGCGTGAGCATGGCGGAAAGAGGGAGGGAGGGGAGGGGGCGGGCGGGTGGTCAGCAAGCGGACCTCATGAGACCTCCATGCCGTCCGCACGCTCGCTTTCCTTCTTGACCTTCACGTCCGCGCTCACGCTCTTCGTCTTCCGCCCCACGCGCTTCACGCCGACCGGGCGCCCGTCCCTGCCCTTCCGCCCGCGCTCAACTTCCATCTCCTCGTCGTCCTCATCACCGTCCTCGTCGTCGAGGTCGTCGTCTAGGCTGCTGCCTGGGGACACGCCGGTACCCGAAGTCGAGGGGCGCTCGAGCTCGTTGTGCTCCGTGTCCTGGTCCATCTCCTCCACGCTCGGCAGGCCGAACTCGTGGAAGCTCTTCCGCATGCTCCCGCGTCGCGTCCGACCGTTGGTAGCGGGCGCGCTGCCGTTCGATTCAGAGGTCGCGTTGTTGCCGTTGAGGAGGCCGAACTCGACCTCGTCGTGAAGCTTGAGTTCACCCTCGCTGTCCATCGTGCTGCCCGGAGATCCGGTAGACGCGGCGCCGCCACGGAAGGCTTGCAGCTGCTGCTCGAGGTCGCGGTTGCGGTTTGCCTGCGCGCTGACGATCTGCTGGAGATAGCGGATGTACTCGACGCTCTTGCGGAGGATCATACCCTTGTTGGCCTTGACGGCGTTGTTGCCATCGCCGCCGTTCGCCGCGCTGGCACCGTTAGCAGTCGTCGGTGTCGAGCCCGGGTTCTGGTCCTCTGGCTCGGCGCTACCCGACCCCTCCTTCTTTTCGATCTGAACACCACCGAATATAAGATCCTCGCCTGACACAGAGAGCGATGCGGGCATCGTCATCGTAGCTACATAAATACAACCATGAGTGACCGTTTCAGATCGAGTGGCTGGACACATACCGTTAGGATCGAGCAAGCATTCTGGAATGAGAGTCGCAAGCTCGGAGATCTTCTCGTTGATGTTATCCCTCCTCCGCCGCTCAACAGCGTTGTGGGACTCGCGCCTTCGGCGACGCTTTTCGTTGGCAATCAGCGCCCTACATACCCGCCAGCGTGTGCAGAGAGATAGCAAGACGGAGAAGAGGCGAATACAATGAGCCAACGGTCACGATATACGGCTGTGGAAGCAACAACACGCACTGCTTCGCCGCCAGATCTTCTGGTGGACTTTCCCCCTTCTGCATGCCGACGATGCCCATGCCAGGGACATTGACTTCCTTCGGACTGACGCCGAGTCCCACACTACCAAGGCTCGTTCCGCCGTTAAATGCGTTGAAGCCTGGAAATGTCCGCATACAGTCAGCGGTCGTTCCTTCCGAGATCGCCTCCGGTGACTTACCATGCACGCTTTCTGGCGTCGGAAGCCCGAACTCGTTGCCCTGACCCTGGGGCATGAACCAGCCGCTGGTATGGAGGCTCAGCGGGCTGGTCGGTCCCCGCCCGGTGTTGTTCCCATTCGGGATCACCAATGGCTGGGTGTGTCCGCGATGGAGCGGAGGCGGGGAAACGCTCGAGACCGAGTTGCGCTTAGTACGTGTGCGGCGCGCCGGGCCGCCGTTCGTGCTCGGCGGGTTCGCGGGGTCCATCGCGTTCGAGGGTGCGCGCGAGCGCGATCGGCTGCGCGAGAACTCTGCTCCGCCGTTCGCGGAAACGGGCGACGGCGTCTGGCGCTGCCCGTTGGGCGGCTGCGAAAGCTGGAACTCGGACGGCGCGGTCAGGTTCGAGAAAGAGGAAATGCCCGATATGTGCGACGAGAACGAGGATGGCTCGCCACCAGCAAATGGGTTGTTCCCGCTTGCAGTTGTTGGCGAAGAAGGGTTGTTCGAGGGCGGCTCGTAACGCATGGAGGATCCGATCGCGGGCACCGTCGAGTTGAAGTGCGAGTGTGCGGAAAACTCATGGATCGGGTGCGTGCTGTGTACGGAGGAAGGCCCGTGAAGATTGGCCGAATGAAGCGAAGACGCTGGTGGCAATGAGAAGGAGGGGTTCTGATGGCCGCCGAAGTGATTGCTGTTGTGATGGGAGGACTGGTGGTGGGATGTGGGGGCGGAGATGTCGAAGATGTTGTGAGTGTGATGGGATCGGTAATCGTCGTATGCTCCTGGAGATTGAGTAGACCGCTCGTTGGAGTTGTTATGAGGATGCCCCTGGGAGGGGGAGGTGCCGATGAGGGAGGCCAGCTCGTCGGTGAAGTCCATGGCGTTGCCGGACTGATCGCTGCTGTGCGAGGGGAACTTGCGGAAGGGGTCTGGGACAGAGAAGAGCGGAGGGACAAAGAGGTTGTCAAAGTTGCCCGAGCCGCTGGAGGAGGAGTTGTTTGCGGGCGGAGAGGGCGGGGAGTTTGAGGGCGGAGGAGACGGGAGGTGGAAGCCCTCTTGGCGGGAGAGGACCTGGGGCTTGTAGGACGGGAAGAAGGATGAGCTCATCGGATGGCGGGGGAAGGGCGGCGCGGGAGACGACGAGGCGGACGTGGGGGACGGCGAGGGGCGAGCGGGGCGAGGAGGGAGAGCAAGAGCAAGAGCAGGAGCAGGAGCAGGAGAGGGCGGCCGTGCACCCCGCATCCCCGGCTTAAAGACAAGCATTCACTTATAATCAATCTCCTAATTATTATTTCCCTTCTACCCCGCGCTCCCGACACTCTGGATCAGATCCCCATCGGCCCCTCCAATCAGGGCCAAACACCCAGGCGCCCATCCCCCCGCTTGCGGCCTGCGGCTGCTCTGGGGCCGCCATCAGTTCTCGCCGGCCGAGCCCCAGTCCCCGCATCCGGGGTCCGGCTCTTCCATCTTCCCCACATTCCCTCCCCCAGTCTTCCCCACCCTCCCACAGGCGCCCGCCCATACTGAACGCCTGTCAGAATCCGCCATCGCTCTCCTCCCGGCGCTCGCGCTCGAGCCTCGCCCCGCCCGTCCCTCGCTCCCTCGCCGCTGGCCAATCCGCACCCATGCATCTCCCGTCGTCTGATTGGCCCTGTCGCGATTGCTCGTTGCCCCTGTTGTTGATCCAAGACCGTCGCCCGACCTTTTTACCTTTTGCCGCCTCGATCGTCCGGTCCCGCACCTCCTGACGTAATCCATCTCTTGCCATCCTCGCCCCTGCCCTCTAAAGCTCGATCGTCGCTGCGCCTCTAATTGACTGCCCCGCCCTCAAGCCCTCCCGCTCGTCCCTATCTTCTCGTCAACATGTACACGCCAGCGTCGTTCACAAACATACGGAAGGACACCCTACCTCTTCATCACACCGCCCATGTGCATTGTCAAACATACCGGGCGAGGCAACGCCTCTTACGAGCGGCGGGTTCCCACGCTTGCTGATCTCCATCGCCCCTCCCAATTTGCTGTCTTGACTCCCGATCTCACCTCGCGGACCTTTCCTGCCCCGTCCCTCCCCCGCAGCCAGCCCACAAGCCGTTCTCAACGCGTACAAGTAGTCTCACCAGAGTCACCACCAAGAATCTCTTCCTCTCCAAGCACTCATTGACTGAGCCTCATCCGCTCTCCATTCTGCGCTCACCCCAGTTTTGTCATCCCAAATCGGCATCAATGCCACAAAGCCACCATCGTCACGTCCGCGTCGACCGAATATGCAACCTACCGTTACCGTCCGTGCGCGCATCCGGCATCCCGGCCCCCCTCGACGCCCCGAGCCCGAGCCGAGCGCGCCTGATGGGTCTGACACCGAAACACACCGAAACGGACGTGCAGCGCCTCCCCCACCCGAGCCCCTTGCCCTCCCCCGCCTCCCCGCACGGACCCACACTTGTCCCATCCCCACACCAGGGACGACGCTGGCAAACGGCGCTCTCCCTGCCCCGGGCCCGGTCCGGTCATCCGAGCTGCCCGCCCGGCTGCCCTTTCTATTTCCTCTTTCGCAGCTCGCTGATCGCGGCGACGCGCGCTGATGTTCTTGTTTCTTCCGCTGCCATGGTGGGGCGGAGGACGGCTGGAAGAAGGCCGCATCGGCCTCATGTTTGTCTGTCAGGATGCGCTTGTCCGACGGAGGCGCAGCTGCAGCCGCCCCGCGTCCAGTTGCGGACGCTGCAGCAACGCGTTTCCTACTCCTAACATCCTCGCGGCCCGGCCACGCTGAGCTGTTTACGCGTTGACGCTGCGTCTTGTCTTGCTGCGCTCCACGGCCCCTGTCCACCCCGCACGGAGGTGAGTACTTCCCAGTAAGTTTGGTTTCACCATCACACCAGCACGTCGCCTCCGCCGTACTGTCGGTCGGAAAAGAGGCATACCCGAATGCCCCTGGCGTCTCCCATAGTCGAACTCTTCCAATATTCCATCGTCGGTACGTCTACCGTCGCTTCAACCCGTCCCTGCACTTCCCCGCATGCGCGTACCCTATACGCGCCCACAGCGTAGCAGGATACCGCGCAGTACAACCAGATCTGCAGATACCCTCTCGCCCGACCCACATACGCGCGCGCCTGATATATCATGAAGCGGACGTTGCACGTACGGACGCGACGCGCCCTCCTTGATGCTCCTGTCCCTCCTCATCTCCGCCCCCGCCTCCCTGCAGAGAGACCTGGACGCCTGGCGGCGGGCCTCCACGCCTTCGGACGCGCATCGGACTTGGACATGCCACCGCGCTCCATGCAGCGCAGCGCCATCCCGCTCTCGGACGCACTTTCCCACCGGCCCCTGTGAAGTCTCCGGATCTCGCGCCCTCGCTCCTGAGGCTGTGGCTTACGGCCTTACTGGGACGCTCGTCGCGCCCGTAGCGTCTACTCGGTTATGGGCCTCGGCCTGCGGAAGTTGGGAGTTTCTGACAACGCTGACGTTGGGCACTGGGGGCGCCGGATCCTGCGATATGTGTGGCAGGCGGGAGAAGGAACGTGTATCTCCCTGCGTTCGCGAAGGCGTATACGAGGAGACGGTTTGGCATATCGGGGGTGGCCCGTGTCAAGCGAGCGACGCATCGAACGCCTTCTGGAATCTGGAGGGGCAGTGAAGAAGCCCTGAGTGGACCGACGAGCTACGCGGAGTGCGATTATATTCGGTTTCGCGTCGATACAGGCCACATATGCGCGTGCATTCTCGATGCAGTGTAATAGTACGATAGCATCTCATCGACGCGTTCCCTCTCTTTTTATGCCTAATACAGCGCGTGGGTCGACAGCCGAGTACCGCTAGAGCTATAGTGGAATGCTACTGGCCATCTCCGAACGAGCGTCGCGGGTACGCAGTGCGGCACGTTCCACCTCCGCCGCTGCCACGAGTGTACGAGCTCGAGCCACCCGCGGAGTCCGCGCGCGAGGTCTGCCTCCCGCGCCCCGGACACAACGGAATACTCGATCTCGCGATGCTCTATCGCATCTCAGCAGCACACTAGCTTCGATCGCCGCCCACAGCTCGCGACAAGGGGCGCGGCGGAGGCGTTTCTGCGCGTTGCTTCGCGACACCCCGGCTGTAGCTACGCGGACAGAATCATGGGACCACCGCGCGAGGTACGACGCGCTCCAACATCTGCCCTGCTCGGACACGGACGCGACCGCGAAGCCAGGGACGGTGGGGCACTAACGACGCGTCGCGGAGGATTCGCGGAAGTACCGTGCATGAGGTAGCTAGCTAGCTCAGTGGACGCGGATGTGGATGTGGAGAGGCGCGTTGGTCGCCGGACGTGGTCGTGTGGCTCATTCGTCGCGGGTTGGGTTGATGACCGGACCCCACCTGAGGCCTGAGGCCGCGGGGCCGCGTTGGATGCGCCCGAGGTCATGCTACGTAGATGCCAGGTTCGAGAGTCGAGCTCAGGGTCGATATGAACTCGATCGCTGTGTTGGTCATGGGCGGTGCTCGTGTTCGTCCTCGAGCCGGCCCGCACGGTTCACTACGTTGTACACCTTGCAATGAGGCGCAACCGGCGGCATCGTTGTGCGTGTCATACGGACGGAGTCGTGGAGAGCACCGCTGAACGTCGAACGTTGAACCCCCGCTGGAAGACACGTTTACCGTAACCCGGTCGAAAAAAAGCCCTTCTTCGAGCGCGCGAAATGCCAGTGACACCGCGGCCAAAACGAACGCTTGGCTGCATACCATGTGATACCTGCCCCGCACCCGAACGTCTATGCACAGACATAGCCCAATCGATAAACTATGTGCTGACCGGAATGAACAATTCAATGGGCGACGTCGCGCGGTGGCATGCAGTGCCGATCAGGACCGGGCAGGGAGACGTCGGCGCGCGCGCCACCATTCTCCGCAAGGCAAGTCGGCCCAGGAGAGCAGCGGCGGGCAATATGGGTCGAATATGCTTACTGTGAATTTGGATATGAGACACCGCGAGGCCGAGCGTTCCTCGTAGCGGCGTACGGTGGCTGCGGAGGGTTGGTACAGTAAGACCATTGACGGCTCACCGGCAGGATGTCTCCGAGTTTCGCGACGATCATAAGAGTTGGGTTGCTGTTCGTTTGCTGGCAAGTAGGTCCGAGAAGTATGTGCACGTCGCATCGGCATGATGTCGTTTGCAACGCAGCGCGGCCTGAACAGTCCTGAGAGCGTACGACGGGACCGCCACCCGAGAAGGTTTCTCCCGGACGGCCGCCATGGTCCGAGTTACGTCGACCAGCCTTCGACGCGACAGACATAGACCCAGCCAGACATAGCTGCGACCAGAATACTCCCCAGTACGACGCGACATACGCAGCCCGACGGAACATGGTCATCGAGACCCGGCGGAATGGTACCCAGGGCGAAAGCTTGATACCGCCCTAGTAGCACGTAGATCGCCTCGCAGTAATCACGGCCACGACCGAAGTACAGGGGACTAGCGCGGTTTGTGCGGGATCCGGCAAGGTCTAGCGTGCTTGCGCACCGAGCAGAGGACGAGCAGCTCAGGTCCGAGCGAGAGCAGACCGAAGCGGACAGGCAGACTCCGCCCGCGCGACATCTCCGAGAAATGCGCGGGGTGGGGCTCGGCGGGGGAACGCGCGCCCATATGCGGCAGGCGTAGCTGCTCGCCCGGCGCTGGGCGAAGCACGAAGCGCGAGCGACAGCCTTCTCCCCGGACGTAGTGCGAGCGTCGAGCGTCGAAGGGCGCCGCACGACGGCCTCCGCACGCCACGACGCGGGGCAGAAGCAGGGAAGCACGTGGGGAAGGCATGACGGAGATGGGGAAGCACGCGCTCGGAGAGTCGACGGATCCATGGCAGCCTGGCGTCGCGCGCGTCCAGGGGGTATGTTCAGGACGGGCGTCCCTGAGCGCACACGAATGGACAGGGCAGCGAATGCAGGGTCCAGTGGGAAGCCGCGCGGTCGTCTTCGGTGTTGAGTCCTGGGTCCTGTCGTAGACAAACGTGGAGATCTCCAAGATGGGAGGCGCTGCGCACGTACAACGCCCGATGCAGGCTATGTTCGACATACGTGCGCACACGCATGTGTCTGCGCATTCGCCCGCCGACGACGAACGTCAGCACCGTGGGTGGTGCCTGAAGGCTGGACGTGTTCACAGCTCCACCCACTTCCGCACAAGCACGATCGCCAGATGCCGACCATACAGGGACCGAATGCGGGTCAAGAATACTCGCCCGCACATTCCTTTCGTGTCTCGTCGGGCTTTGTGCGACGAGCCCGCGAGGTGAGTGGAGCGCGTCACATAGCATTCCGGGGGTGCGCAGCGCGCCCGTCGGTCGTAAGGATGCCCGACCATCAGGAGCGGGTACTGCGCTGCAAGAAAGACCGTCGGAGTCAGTATAGGTTAGGTGGCTATAGTAGCTTACCCGACCGGGCGCAGCTCAAGGGGGTGATGTGCGTATCGCCGACAGGCAGGACTGATGCCAAGTCCCTCCTACAGGATACTTTCGTGTGAGATGCCCTGGAGTCATCGAAAACCTGTAGAAACCTAGGGGATCGAAATCGGCGGATTTGGCCGGAGGCTGTCTTGAACGAACAGGAAGTCAGGTCCGTGATACAAGGATTCGAGCACGGTGGCATCTCACCACTGGCCACTTCCACACGGCCGTCATTAGGCAAGTGGTACCCACGAAAGTCTAAGTCCCGCTTAAGAGGACGGTTAAGGAGTTATGGGCAGTTACTCACCATGGCGTCAGGCCCGACCATCCGGCGGTTGCGCGCACCATTTCGGCATGCCAAAAACCACCGAGCGGTCGGAGAACGACTCGGCTCGCCCATGCCGTCAGAACCGTCCTGCGCCGTACGTTCTCAACACTGTGCGCCCCCAAAGTCTGTCATACTTGTCTTCACCGAAAGGCAGAACAGCCGCTCGATGGCGCAATCCATCTCACAGAACTTTGAGGCCGTGCCTGTGCGCCCTCTCGCGCCCCGATGGCCGTCCTCCGCCGCACAGGTAGGCCACACCACCGACAGCGTAGATCCCCCTGCCTGCGACGGGCCCAGCCAACTCTGCAATGACGCTGCCGATTGGAGAGCGCGGAAGGCAACGGATCGCAGGACGTCGCGTTCGGGTGAACGTCGCATTGAGTAAGCCAATCAACGCGGCCCTGAGTGCCCCTCTCACCCATGGAAAGAGAAGACCCAAGGCCGTGCATGGAGGACATTGCTGCCGGATATGGCGAGTGCGGCTGCCATTCCAGAGGTTCGTTTCGTATCTGGGACGATCTCCTCCCAGATGCCTGGAAATGCGGGGGATCCGCGAAGCGCGAATGCGGTAGGAACGGTGAAGGAAGAATACCGCGCGCGTACGTACAAGGGGCGGGGCGGGGCGGAGACGGAGGGTCGGCGTGACGGCGGCGCGCCGTCCGGGCAGCCACGCCGACTGCGGCCCTTCGTCGCGGCGTTGCGCTCTTGAAGGCCAGGCCGATGGTGGACTTTGCTCGGTATTCGGAGATGGAGATGGAGATGAGCGCGAAGGCGAGAAGGCCGTCGAAGAGGCGTACTGAGCGCATGGGAGTTGATCGTAGGCGAAGTCGTCCGGAAAGTACAGAAGGCCTGTCTGGCAGGGTGAGATAGATGAATGACGGTAACGAGCGTGCGTTAATTGGTGAATACCCACGGATTAAGGCAACCTAGCCAATAGCCAGCGCTCGAAGCATGGACGAAGCACTCGAACCTCTCGGTCGCGACTCGAAGATACAGTTTGATAGCGGTTTACACGTAATGGGCCGTCTTCGCGAGCAGATGCACATGCGTCGCGCTCAAAAGGATATTATGCTTGCTGGACGCAGCTGCGGCAATTCAAGCGCTTCTGCTGCAGGCAAGTCCCTACGGCATTGTTGAGTACCTGCGACGCGTACATGCGAAAAGACGTGCAGACCACTCACCGCAAGTCGGTAGACGGCGAGGATAATGCGACCGCGTCTCCCATCAGCATGACGTCGGTGGTCGAATGCCCGCCCTTCCATCTGGGTCGCCATCGCCAAATGCATGAGACCGGCAATTCCGGCCCCCGTGTGCCGTCTCCACTCCCTTGTGCGGGTCGAGCAGAGACAAGGCACAGAGACACTTCCGTGATGCGGTCGATGAGGACCTTGAGCTTGAGATGCGCCGACACACCCGCACCGGTGCACCTCAGGACGATGACGCAGGTGGTGCTCGAGATACGTACAGTACAGTTTGCGGGAGATTTGATGCGCCATGTGCTCGACGAAGCCAGTTGTGACGGACGAGCGCGAACCAGGGTCGCATCCCGATCGCGCAGGACGAAGGCATGCGGTCGGTCGCGATCTCGAGCACGATGGTCCGGATGAGGGAAAGCCGACGGGGCGCACGGGCCATGCTCCATGATGGCCTGGGCGATCGTCGAGGAGTGGACGCTGAAGTGTAAGTGGGGGTAGCGGTGCCGGCTGCAAACAATGCATGGACGCCGTGCGAGCAGCCCGGGCCCAATATGAAGGACACTTCGGCGCACTAGAGCAAACCAGGAGAGATATCATATCAGAACAGAGCGGAGGGGCGCGCCGGACCAGAACGCTTGCGGGAACAATGAGACTCACCCTTCTGTCGCGGAGAACCCGCCTAACCTGCGCCTGGCATGCGTTCAAGAGTGTACGATCAGATCCCGAGCTTGCTTGACAAAGAAGGCGATCTGTGGGACGGTGCGGGGGCGGGGCGGGACGCCTTCGGAGCCGCAAGGCGCTCCTGATGATGGCAGCGCAATGCAGACAGGGAGTCTGGGAGGGCCAGGATGGAGAAGTAGAGTGCGGCCTGGGAACGAAGGACCCCAGATGATCTTCTAGTCGGCGTCTGATCCGAGGGCTGAACGGTACTGTCCGTTCTACAGGACTGTATAGCGGGCGTGAGTTGCACATCGCGATCCACTGAGGTGTCATGGCGCGAAGCAGGAACTAGCAGGGATCCAGATCTAACGCCGGCAGAATGTTTTTTCCGACGTCGAGTACCTGTTGAAGGACGCTAGAAGGCGGGGTAATGCGGGGGCCGATAATGCTTCTGTGGGGGAATTGACCGAGCCAGTCGCCGCCAGTGGCCGATGGCCGATTAATGGTAGAACATATGCCGCACCAATCGGTGACGAGAAAGCTAGCAGATCCAGGTTGCTCAGCGACAGAGCGATATGGGCGGCGAAACGGACCTACCGCCAAGACCAGCCGCGGCAGGTTGAGCAACTTTGTACGTCTTCTGCCGATGGTCGCTCTGCGTCTATTCCGCGATAGACTCCGCCGACCAGTGAGGGCATATGCTGCGATGGCACTAAGCCGACTAGCCTGCGGTCATCCGAGGGACCTGATGCAACTACGGATCAGCAACGGTTACCGCCCACAAAGGATTGATCTTACCAGGGAGACTGTAGGGAAATATGGCTTCAATGGTGCGGGGCTCACCCCCCAGTCTGAGGGGAACGGCGTGGAGCGTGCCCGTTGTCGCGCAAGGTCGATGACCTGGTAAGGGAGACATCCCAGCGGCGCATTCAGAACGAACAGTGAGTGGAGGATATCGGCAATAACCGGGTTCCAGCGGCGATGTGGGAACTTGGAGGACAAGGGGTGTGCGAAGGCAGAATTGTGGGGGGAAAATACCCACATAGTGCCGCACACATGTAGTGGTGCCGCGAACGGCATAAAGTTAGGGAGGAGACGTACCACCTGTTCCTGCACCTCAACCCTTTGTCTTGTCAGACTGACCCATGCCCCCACAACCCTTACTATGTTGGCCGAATATTCGTCCTCGGAAGTAGCATGCCAAGGTAATATATGGAGAAAAGCTATAGGCGAGCAGCATGGTTGATAGAAAGCGGCCACGCAGAGGTGCAAGACGGGATACGACATCTCGGTCTACTCAGACCACAAGCCGTGTGTTATATGTACACCGCCTACGCCCCTCGATCGATACGGGTACGGGCATGTCGCCACAGTGACGGCAGGCGACTCGCCATCGCTCATCTGACTGTCGTAGTCCGGGGCGGAGACTCACGTGGGTGGAGTTGGAATGGGCGAGAATACGACGCGCGCAGCTGCAGAACGCGGGTACGACGCCACGTCGACGACGAAGGCGGGCTGTCGTCGGATTTAGGTCGCCGCCGCCAGCAACGGCGGGGCACGCGCACGGCGGGACGTGGCACGGGCGGAGGACCCATGTCACGGACTCGAATGCCAGCGCAGGGCCGGAGAAAAGTCGCGTACCTAAAAGCGGTCGATGCGCGGCGGGCTTGGCAAGGAGTAAACCAAAGAGCTAGACGTTCACGGTAGCATGAAATGCAATCCATATGACGCAAAGCAGCAGAGGTAGCGAACATGGGCAAACGAACGTAGGTATGAAAGGACAAGGTTGCAGCGAGGCTGGAGGCGCGAGGTTCACGTGGGCGTGATGAGAACGTGACCAGTGTCACTCCCGGGGCGAATGGTAGGCGAACGACACTCAAGCGATGGGTGCTTGCGGGAGCCTCTTCTTCAGCTCTTCCACGTCTTCGATAGGTAGGCCGCACGTGAAGTTCTCGCAAATGCGGATGTTCTCCTTCGGGGCGCTCCCCATGCGTTCGATCTCCTCCACCAAGCTCCGAAGGCTCCCGTTGACCTTCGCCAGCTCGCGGGGAGGGTTCGAAGGGTCGAGGTGAATCAAGACACGGTTCGGGATGAAAACAGAGCGAATGAGGTCGAGCAATGGCGTTCCCGACGGTGCACCAGTGTGAATGAACTAGACCGAGGTCGAGGTGAGGTCGGGGGGTGAGGTATGATGAATACGCGTGTTTGCAATGGCGCACCTGCATATAGCCTTTTTCCGCCATCATGGCGGCGCTGACCATCGAGGCCAGTGCGAAAGGTGCACGGGACAGCAACTGCCCATTGGATGCGAGCACGCTCTTCGCCTTCTCGTTGTACTCCATATGCCTGTCCTCGGCGAAGTGTGCGAGACGTTGCAGGTTCGAGAGAGTGATCGACACGGCGCTGGGCTCCGCACCGTCCTAGAGGTGCTCTTAGTGCTACGGAAAGTGGTATCCGCGTATACAACCCACCTGAGCGTCCTTCATGCGAATGAGGATGTGCTCATCAGGAGCAGATGCGAAGTAGCCTCCATCTTGCGGGTCATAGAACAGCTCATCCTGCTTCTCTTGTAGACGAATCGCCCACAAGAGATACTCCTCCTTCGCGCTCGCCTCGTATAGATCCAAGAGCCCTACGTTGTAGATATAGGTGAGCGAGCCGCATATTGAGGGGTTGACAAGCCGACATGCCTTGGATGAAGAACGCATAGTCGTCTGCTTGGCCCGTAGGGCCTTGCCCCTCGCGATAGCTCCTTCTCAGCTCCCCGGTTTTCTCGTCGTACAGGTACTTGCGTATGAACGCCGCCGAGGCCTCTGCCATCTCGAGTGCCTTCGACGCGAGGGTGCGGTCTTCGCTGAGCACCTCGTACGTCCGCGAAAGTCCGGAAATCTGGACGACGGGTCAGTTGGAACTCCAAGTGGCGACAACGGTATGCTAAGACTGACCATAAGGCCATTCCAGCAAGTGAGAATCTTGTCGTCCAGATGCGGACGAGGCCGGTGCTTGTCGCGGTGTTCGCGAAGTATCTTCAGGCTAGCGTCAATGATCTTCTCAGTCTCTTCGACCGACTTGCTGAATTGTTTGGCCGTCTCTTCGGGTGTATGCGCAGTGTATAGCACGTTCTATGATTACTGGTGAGCCCTTATGATCGTGCACCCTAGCTCCCAGTAGCTACTACCTGTCCTTTGAGCTCGCCCTGGATGTCGTGGCTGGGATCGCAGTTGCGCTCTTCCTTGACGCCGAAGTGGTACTTGAAGAGCTCGGCGTCGGCGCCCAGAAGCTCGTCGAGCTGCTTTGAGGTCCAGACGTAGAACGCGCCCTCCTTCTTGACAGTGCTGTCTTTCGTTGGCAAAGAGTCGGCATCTTCGGCGCTGTAGAACCCGCCTTCGGGGCTTCTGAGGTCTCTTCCGACGTACGATACGATGTCCTTTGCCATAAGCTCCAAGGTCTTCCTGTCGCGCGAGCCGGATGGCAGGAGTTGATAGAGGTCCAGTGAGGACGACAAAAGCTGAGCCTGATCATATCTGTTGGGGTCAAGTTCAGGCGAGTTATGGTATGTTACTTCATGGCACTCACAGCATCTTCTCGACTGCGAAGATATTGTAAGCGAGTGAGAACGACGAAGGAGGGCGCGATACGCACAGTGGGGTACATGCCACCGCTCATCGACGGAGTACCGGGAGAACCCTCCCCCGACAACGTCGCGAATACCACCGTTGTATATCTTGGTCATAGAGAACACTGCCATATCCCGTGCGGCTTGCGCTTTCTTCTTATTGTCGTCGGAAGCGTTCGGATTGTTGAGATGATACGCCGCATAGCGGGCGAGGAAGTGGGTGGTCTGCGCAGGAGAGGGGAACTTGGGCGCGCGATCGAAACCACCGTTGACGGAGTCGAACCGCTTCTGAAGGCGCGAGAACACCTCTTCCGTCAGTGGATGGAAGTCGATATTGTGCTCGGGAGCGATCTAGAATCTACCCTTTAGTACAGTTTGGTATGATGGTACGTGACCCCACGCACATTCGAGCTCTCCTTGAGGGCCTCTATAACCTTCTGCCCAGAGTTGACGCACCGCTCACGGTCGTCCTGCCAGCTATGCGTATTGTTAGCATCGAACAAGCTCGTATCTGCGTCAGTATCAGAAAGCCTACAATTCGGCCAGTTTGAGGAGAATTTGGCGGAATTGACCCGGCGGGAAGTACGTCTGACGTACCGTCAGCGACAGCTGAATGACCTTGACGAATATCATCGACTTACTCCAGCGAAGAAGGGATGTAGGTCGGGAGTGAGCCCTGCGCTAAGTTAGTATCAATCACTCCGAGAGATGTCATATTATCACCTACACACTGACATAGGCCAGCCGCCGCCGCCTGTCGTGGCTTGCAGGAAAGTCATGTAAAGTCGATCTACGTCCGGACGTTCTTCACGGTCGACCTCAACGGGGTCAGACGAATGACTTTCGTCCCCATATGAACGAGCGTACTTTAATATTGACGTAGTTATCATTCATAATCTTGGCAGTCACTTCGTCTTCGAAACTTTCGTGCGCGAGAACATGGCACCCTGTAGTACAGATGTTGAGTTAAATTGCTCGCTTATCCATATAGGCGTCCGTACAGTGGCACGCTGAATATCCAACCTAAACCCAAGAGCGTCAACACACTTCTTCCTGCGAGGGTATGTGAAACACTTACAGACAAGAAGATGGGTTTATCTTCCCTTTTGGCCTTATCAAATGCTTCCTGGTCCCATTCGTACCAGTCCACCTACAGTTGAGACAGGTGTTAGATAAGCTCGTGTTACTACTAGAGCAAACGATCACATACCGGGTTCTCTGCGTGCTGCAGTAGATATGGGCTTTTGGCCTTGGCCAAACGATTCAAATGACGGGTACTGTCGCTGCTGGTACTCATTTTAATAACGTGGCTTCGTTGATACCCGGAAAGCCCTGTATCCAGCGACCTCTCAGCTCTGTGCGGTGAAGAACGAGAGCTTTGAGTATATAGTAAGGCAACACGGCGAGCGGGATGTTGAAGATGCGGAAGCCCAATACTAGACTTAGATTGAGGCAAATTGCGCTTGAGCACCTGCTGGCGATTAATGAAGAACATGAACGTATGCGTCAAGCATCTGCGAGCCAGCTGGGCCACACAACCTGGACGCCGAGGTGCCGAAGAGGGTACGGAGTATGGTCATAGAGCGGTCATACACGCCCCGCTGGTAGGTCGATGACGTCGTTGCGCATGGTGGCTGTAAACCTAAACCCAAGCATTCTCTCGAGCTCAGCCGGCCAAGCAGCAGCCAGCTGTTCGTTCCTTTACTACGGATCCACAGGTGTCTGGACCTTGGGATGTGCACGAACCGTCTCTCCAGCTCCGTCGGATGTCTGCAGCTATAACGCTTTCCTCCGCTTGACAGTCATATGCGTTGGCCACAGAATCAACTTCGAGATGATCTACACCTCCATCAGAACGCAGACGCGATTGGCCAACCTGTTCCTTGTACGTAGATGCACTCTTGACCTCTTTCCTCGATAGTTTGGAAGACTTTCCGATGCTCTACTTACGTGACGTAAAGAATGCGCAAAGGTCAGACTCCTACTAATATGTAAGTGGTTGTTGGCTCTTACCTCTATACAATCTGATCTGTCCCTCTTGTACCTCATGATCGGGCGTAGATCAGGCTGAGAGAGAGCCCGATGAGGCCTCAGGCCATAACACGAAACACCGCGCTGTTACCTTGCCACCCCACGCTCAGACCGTATGCTCTGATCGCCTAGTAATGCCACAAGCGCCATCGGGCACCCGTGCATTCCGTCAACGCGTAGGTTGACACCGGTGTGCTTACGATAGATCGAAGATACTCCCGGTGCGCACTGTGACTCCCTACATCACCGTGGTCAGCGCCACTGTCGTTCGACTACTGACTCACCGCAACATTGACCCCCAAGTTGTAACCCGACCAACGTTCGACCTCGTTCAACCAGTTCAGGTACGATACGCAGACGTTGTATTACCTATGATAACGCCGAACTGACACTATGCTCAGCGATGTCCTACGTGAACAATTACCATCCTGAGACGGAGCCCGTTGTGGCTGAGTCCGAGCTGTACGGCCCCGACCCGTACGATATCAACTTCTCCTTCCCTATCCACCCGGAAACACTAGAAGGCCCAACCCTGAAGCTAGTTCCCTTCATCCCGCGCATCCACGCCGAGACGTACTGGGACAACGTCAAGGACCGCTACCACGACCTCTTCAAATACTACTACCGCGCCTTCACGAGCCTCCCGGACTTCCTCGCCTGGCACGAACTCTACTTCCGTCGAAACCCGCACCAGATCTACTTCGCCGTCATCGACAAAACGCGTCCGGACCCCGCGCACGCGGACTGGGGTGGGAGTTTCGCGGGCCTCATCGGGCTCATCAACACCTCCCCCGCGAACCTCTCGACCGAGCTCGGCTGGCTCCTCGTCTTCCCAGCGTTTCAGCGCACGCACGTCGCGAAGACGATGGTCGCCCTCGCACTCCGCTACGTGCTGCAGCTCCCTACGGCGTCTCCGCCGGGTCTCGGCTTCCGTCGGGCGCAGTGGTGCGCGAACGTGCAGAACGGGCCGTCTGTCGGCCTGGCGGAACGCATGGGGTTCAGGCGTGAGGGCACGCTAAGGAACTATCCCGTCTTGTCGAAGGGGTACGCTGCGTATGGCCGGGTGGGGCGTCCCGGGGATGCGTTCGAGGGCCAATCGAGTAGAGATACGGCGATCCTGTCCCTGTGTTGGGATGACTGGGAAGGCGGAGAGAAGGAGAAGGTGCAAGCATTGATCGGCTAACGACGTTCATCGTGGCTCCTACATACAACCTCATGCGGTGACCCGTCGCTACCAATGACGACGTTTTCTTCGCTGTTCGAAATCAGTGTCTTTGCTTACGTGCGCATCCTTCCTTCGTTCGCGGAAGGGTCAATCAACCTTGGGCGTCGATCAAAGGTGTGTCGGGTGAACTTGGCCAATATGCGCATACATGCGGAATCACGGTATCATAGTAGAAGGTTGAGAGGACGCGTAGGGCTGTGCTCATTCGCAGAGCCCGAGTACCAACGGTGAGTGTGGTATGAGGAACGCTAATTCAGCATACATCCCGTCAGCCATGAAGATACTCTGCATCAACCACGCCTCTCACCTAAGGAAGCTTGCTGTATCGCACGAGCATGCGCTGTCTCCGATATCACCCCCGAGACGACCATCCTGCGCAACAGCTCGCGGATCCATCCCTGCCCGTCGGCGTCGCCCTCCTCCCCATCGGCCACGGCCAACGGCGTCTCCGCAGCGAGCTCCTCGATCTTCCTGCGCATGCGCAAACCGAGCGTCGCGAGCAAGAAGCGCTTCGCGCGCACCGTGCCCGGGCCCGCCGTCTTCGTGATCGCGCCCGCGTACACGTACCGCGGCGGGTCCGTCTCGAGCCCCGCCTCGTTCTCGTACGCGTCCGCGTGGACGTGCCGCCAGGCGGTCATCTGCGCGAGCGTGCGCCCGCCGACGGGCCATGCGATGCTCCAGCGCGCGCGGCGCGGGTCGGTGGAGGCGTGCGAGGGGTAGACGAAGAGGAAGACGGGCGCGTCGACGTCGTGGTCGCGCGCGAGCCAGTCGTCGGTCGTGCCCGGGAGGGTCGGAGGGAAGGTAGTGTGGTCTTGGACGCGGAGGACTTCGACCATAAGAAGGTTGGTGTTGCTACATGGTTGCTAGTGTTAACGGGGTGGCATATGACGGAGAGCCTCAATCACCTGTACGCGGTTTGTGACTGCTAAGTAAGAGGTATGTTGAGTTGGAGGGGGACCTCGCTGAGAGGGGTTCATATACTGTTGGGCGGGAGGCGATACCTCCCAACGCGCGTGCAGGGTCACTGCCAATGTACCTATGCGAGGCCATACCTAGATCCTGTCCAGAGCAGGGTCTGCTGACAACCGTATCTCTACGGATAACGACCGTTAGCAGTGGTGTACAGTGGCGCATACAGAAACGGCTGCTATCCCTCAGGACGTTGGGATTCAACGTTTTCGACGGCTCTGTTGAGGAGCATGTATACGATCCGAGTGAGCGCAACCTATGCAGTCCTTGTCGTGGCAAGGAATACGGCAGGAAAGATTCTAACCAGCATTCCTGATCCTCCCACAAGCCGTGAGACGATGGTAAGTCCAGACTCTCGGCATGTGCACTACGCTGATAAGCCTTCAGGGCTCCGTGCACAGCGTAAGAGTACTCCTAGGATGACCTCGTCTCCAGACATCGCCGCGACAAACCTACTCAGGTCGAGGCTGGATCCATAGGTTCTAGCCTGATCGGGACCACACTCTGAGCTTCAGCGCCCAGCGATTGGCAAAGCAAACCCCTCCCGATACTACAAGTGACAGATAGTGGGAATGAACGAAGTACAGTATACTTAGTGATGGTTCGAGCCATCATGGCGACATTGTAGGGTACGATTCGTGAGGTCCTGAATGTGTGTGGACTGGGATACATCGCGTCAACTCTATGCTCACTAATAGGATGCCAACCACGTACCTTGAGCTCATGCGGAGGAAACTGACCCAATCCCAGCAGTGGCTTGCTGGATTGCGGCGTCGCGCTCGCTCGTCGGCACCAGTCCAACAGTCACCATCGCGTCAAGCAGTCGTACCGCCCATTCACGCTGACTGTTTGCAACAGGCGCCAAGTCATCATTGTTCCTTCCGAACGATGACGCGCCAATTTCCTGCGCGAGCCTTAGGATCTCCTCGCGCATGGCAAGAGTCGTTTTGCCTAGTTCATACTGTGACGCAGAATGTGGAGCGAGGGTTTTCGTGATCGGCCCTCGATATTCGTAGCGCGTCGTTTCACCCAGGTCTACGAGGTCTAGGACGGCGTCAGCTTGGAGATGGCACCACGCTGTCATCGTCTGCTCGGTCATGCCGCCCACTGGCCAGGCGATGCTCCACTGTGGTCCGGCCGACGCTGATGGGCGGTGTACTGATAGGTAAACGGGAACTTCAACGTCGTGATCGCGACCGAGCCATTCATCCGCCAACCCAGACTTCACTGTTGGCGGATGGTGCAAAAATGGCGTCGGGCGAGCGATCGTGACCATGACGGTGGCTGAGGGGAACGGTCCGGGTGAGTTCTGGCCACAAAGGCGGGGGTCGAGTGCATACCAAGGGCTAACGTGAATCTTTAGAGTAGATTGTGGGCGGATAGTGGGGGATAGGGCACCACTGCGACGGCGGGGTCACTCTTTTATACGCAGGTGGTGGGGGATTGGACGATCTCTGGCGACCATCGAGCCACACCACAAGTATTATCCTCACTGCCACGGCGCCAAAGGATCATGGCTTGCCGTGTTTTGCCTTTTGGCATTCACGAGGGAACCTGGCGCTGGCGGGCGGTCACCAAAGCGATGACAAAGGGCCATTGTTCGAACGCTCTGCCACGGTCGGTCTGCCCAAACCAAGAGAGCTGTGCGAGTTCGATCCGCCAGCGCGAGGATCACGAGTACGTACAAGATACAACGCGTGAGGTTCCCTGGCATAACCTGCTGCGATGCGCATTGCTAGGCAATGCGTGCGCATAGTCGTTCTGGACCATCAAATGAGTTAGTTAGGGCATCATGAACGAGTTAGAGTGGGGGGCGAAGCATGATCCGACAGAGTCGAGCGCGATTGATAACAAGCTCATAAAACGCCTGGTCACTGGGGAAGATGGTGGTAGGAGAACAGGCGCGGTAGCATCGCCACGCTTGCGAAATTCAAGTTACGCTGCCTGGCGCCCATCTGAGATGACGTCACAATCTACTGAACGCCGCCTCGGAATAAGGGTCAGTGAGGGTCAAACGAGGCTCATCGTTCACGATACTGGTATGATACACATCTTGGTACAAGACTTTCCTTACTCCTTCAAAGGAGGAGTGTTCACGAACAGGAGATCCTGCATGCCCGGAGGGTACCGAGAGCCCTCCCAGGCCGCGTCCGCCGCAGTCGCCGCTTTGCGAATCTCTGCAACATCTTCAGGGGAGAGCTTGATCGAAAGCGCACCGAGGTTCTCCTTCAGGTTCTGTGGTAGGGAGCTGTGAGTCGAGATGTTGCAGCGATTTGTCAAACGGGGCTACTCACGGCGATCTTGGTCGTACCGGGGATGGGGATGATGTTGTCTCCCTGAGCCAGGAGCCACGCGAGAGCGATCTGACCAGCGGTGGCGTTGTACTTCTTCCCAAGCGCGGCAAGGCCATCCGAGAGCTTCAGGATGTTCGGGAAGTTAGCGGCATTGAACCGAGGGAGCTTCCTCCGCCAGTCATCAGGGGCAAAGTCGTCCGGGCTTTTCTATACATAGGTTGAAGTTCGTAAGTCAAGGCCGAATGTCAGATGAGTACGCACTCACGTATCTGCCAGTAAGAAGACCGCGGCCGAGAGGGGAGTATGCCACGATGGCAACGCCCAGTTCCCGTGCGGTCTTGAGGAGACCGATCTGTTCGTGCTCGATGTCGAGGGCGAAGGGCGAGTACTCGACTTGCACGGCAGCGATGGGGTGAACCGCATGCGCCCGACGAAGCGTCTCAGAAGATACCTCGGAGAGACCGAGGTACTTGACCTTGCCCTCCCTACCGGCGGGGTGGTCAGCGGGAAGAAAACACAGAGTCGGAATGGACGACATACTTCACGAGCTCGGCCATGGCGCGCACCGTTACCTATACACCGTTCTATCACTGACCCATCGGTTACATCAAATCGGTGCCTACCTCAATGGGCACGTTAGGATCAGCCCTGGCGAGGTGCAGTACGTTAGTCGAAAGGTAGGTGTCGGAGAAACTCTCGGGAACGTACCTGTGGGCGTAGTAAAGATCGATGTAGTCGACGCCCAGCCGCTGGAGGGACCGCTCGACCGCCTTACGGACATAGGCGGGCTCGCCGCTGATCATCTTTCCAGGCTCAGGGTTGAACCCGAACTTGGTGGCGAGGAAGATCTCGCTCCTCTTCCCAGTGCGCTTGAACCTACAATGGGCGGAAGTCAGTCATCAGCAAAGAGTCTAAATCACGATGTTTAGGACGCATACCATTGGCCAATGAGGTCCTCGCTGTCGAGGTAGATGTCGGCGGTGTCCCAGTTCGTGCATCCCAGTTCGTACAAGGTGTCCAAAATCTTTTGAAAGACGTTCAGAACAACACGCGTAAAGTGAACTCCTACGGTGCACATACCTTGAAGCGTTCCTCGTCAGGGAGCTTGTCGCCGTATGCGGCAGCGATGCCCATAGCCCCGTAGCCGATGGCGGTAACGTCGGCATTGCCGATCTTGCGGGTGGGAAGTTGAGCGGGCGACATTGCTAGGTCTGGGTAAGGGTCGTGTTCAATGTAGGTGGTCAGGGGCGTTACAGGGGCGACTGAATGTGCAGTTTCCGATGCCGTCAGGAGGAGAGGTCTATATACTCTCGCAGTGATTACTTGATAAGCCGGCTCTCCTCAAGAGGTCTCAGGCATCGGGACGCGCGTCCTTCCATCTGTGCAAGTCTACGGAGCCAGACCAGGTAAACCCCGATCGGATTCTTACGATCGCAGAAATGTGTAGAAGTTTCGCTGCGGATTGTCATTTTCACTGTCTCAGGCAACTGCTCTGAGGGACATCCTCTCCATCAAGCTGTGCCGTTTGATGGTCACTGTGCATGCCTGATACATAGCGCGATACGTTCGTCACTGATCAGGTCGGTTCTCCGACTCGGTTGTTTGTGCAGAGTAGAAGGCGCCACACACCTTGATTGGGGTCCCTCGCACGCCAACGTTCCCCCTAAACCTACAGCAATACCCATAGGTAATATATCCATTTTCTGGAAGCGCATATGAGCACGCAAGAGCGACTTTGAGCGACAGACAGGTCCACTAGCCACTGCTCAAGCTCGTTTCATCATGGTCTATGCGTGGAACTAGACAAGCGTGAACTCCGAGGTTATCGGGTTTGGACTGTGCCTGATTGGTGCCGGCACGGTTCTACCTGGGCTGCCGTGTCTGGTACCTATACTTGAACTTCTCGCTGCTCGGACTCGTCGCTATCACTGGGTTCCCAACTGTTCATCTGCAGGGCTCTGAGGACTTGCTATGAGGATGCTCCGTACCTCGAAAGAGTGTTCTATACGACTGCTAGCGGAACCTTGCGTAGGTGACAACGTGTAAGCCAGAAAGAAAGAAAGAGATCAATACCTTCGATCGTGCATATGAACCCCGGTGCACACAGTACTAGTGATTGCATCGCTGCGTCTACTAGGGCCTCAGGACACTCAGATACCATGACGCGATGCAGTGCTTCCTAACTGCGGTTTTGACCAGTGTTGCCTCTTGCCTCTGGCATGCGTTAAGCTATAATCCCCGACCGGAGACGGGGCTGTCGTTGCAGCGCACGCCGCGCGCCGCCTCCCACTGTTGTCGCGAGCAGTTACGCCGTGCCGCGCATACGCGTCCTTGTCCCATTCTTCTCCATACAATATTGCTCGCCATAAATTGGCAGCGGTCGCCGGTAGTAGTCCCCATCGTCAAACACTTGTTCGGCCTCCTCTCAGAGCCTCTAAGACACATCTCCGACACTCCTCAGTCTTCCGGCTTCGGTACTCAACTATGCGCTTGCTCATCACCGGTGCGACCGGCGTTGGTAAGTCTCATCTCCGTCATGAGAGTAACAACTTGCTTACCGTCTCGTTCCAGCCGGACTTGCTGCCTATCGTGCTGCGCTAGCGGACCCGGCAATCGAGAGCGTTACGCTTCTCACTCGCCGCCCTGTTCCCTCTTGGGCGAAACTGCCTCCACAAGCGTCCGAGAAGACCAAGACCATCCTGCACCAGGACTTCAAGGTCTATCCGCCGGCCCTCGCGCAACAGATCGCCGCAGAGCACGACGCGCTCATATGGGCACTGGGCAGGAGCTCAGTCGGCATGTCCGAGGAACAGTACAACGAGCTCACCTACGAGACTACCATCGCCGCCGCACGCGCATTGAAGGAGGCTGGCGCTGGCTCCAAGGAGAAACCGTTCCGATTCGTCTATGTCAGTGGCGAGCACGCCGACCCTACGGGCGAGTCGCGACAAGCATGGGCTCGGATCAAGGTCAGCTTCTGCCTCACGGTCGCTTTGGGCGTGTCGTTAACGTTCATCTTGCTAGGGCCGCGTGGAACGCGAGCTGCCGGAGCTGTTCCAAGGGACGAACATGGTCTCGCACGTCGTCCGGCCGAGCTACTTCTTTCCCTCGAAGAACTATCCGGAGGACAGGGCGAATCAGCGCAGCCGAACATACCGCGCCCTCGATGTGGTCTTCGGGCCTGTCCTCGCGAACCTTTTGCCGGCGAGCTACACTCCGGTGGAAGACCTGGGTCGCTTTGTGGTCGAGGTGGCAAAGGGGCGGTGGCCCAGCCAGGCCCTGTTCAGGAACACTGAACTTCGGAGGCTTGTGAACGAGCTTTGAGGTCGCCGAGTTGCGCGAGGCAGGCGTTGTGGGAAGGTGGTTTCGTGCAGGCTCGTACTCTAGGGTCTCGGTTTTCTAATGTATGGCTGTGGTTCTCAATAAATACCCGGTACTTGCCTTCACCGTCGACCTCTCGGTGACCGGCTGGGGGAATCTCCGTACTAAGAGTTGCGTTGAGAAGTGCGGTTACGAGGTTCGAAGGGAGGCGCTGCTTGATAAGATTAGATGGACTGGAATCCGGGACAAGGACCGCGGGCGTCTCGCGCACGATCGACGTTGCGGGCAGGGCAATCTCAGCCACCGCTCCTTCTCCTCCTCCCTTCCCGCCGTGCTGCAGCCCCGCTTCCATCTCGCGCAGTCCATTGCAGAAGATATAAACAAGGCGCAGCCGAAGCGTTGACTTTGAACTAGCCGCTGAAGGCAGGTCTGTTGTACACGGTCTTCTTGACAATCACAAGTCGTGCTGAAACAGACCGCCTGTTCGTCGTTCAGCAGGACAATCTCGGGTTCCCCATCATGGAGGCCAGCGAAGTTAACCCCCAAGACCACAGCTCCATGCCTAGCGCAGGTTCTAGTGGCTTGGCTGCTGGGTCGAAAGCGCATCCTGCGAGCAGCAGACCCACTTCCCCGCACCATCTCCATCCCACCAAGGCCATCGAGGGTGAGCTCCAGAGCCACCCCGCAGAGCTAGCACATGCATCAGCCGGAGGAGATTATGCGGGGGCACAAGGAGGTGCGTAAATCTGCTATATGCTCCCGTTACTCGTCCTCAGTGCCTGCCACCCCGTACAGGTGCCGATAGGCCTCTCAACGTCAGCGATGCGCTGAGCTACCTAGACCAAGTAAAGATGCAGTTCTCGGAGAGACCGGATGTATACAACAAGTTCTTGGACATTATGAAGGACTTCAAGAGCCAGCTGTGAGCAATTTGGCTTCCCCCGCCTGTTCGTGAATTTTGACATTGGCACGCGCCCAGCATTGACACGCCAGGTGTCATCGAGCGCGTATCCAACCTCTTTCACGGACATCCATCGCTCATCCAAGGGTTCAACACTTTCTTGCCCGCCGGCTATCGAATCGAGACCACTGCCCACCCCGACCCCAACTACATCACTGTCACAACTCCGGCGGGCACGACTACGCAAGCGACCAACGGCGTCTTCAACTTCTCCGGGACGGCTGAAAATGTACCCCCACCACCGGCGCATGTGCCCCCAGAACCGGAACAGCCTGTTGTGTCGCAGGAGACTCTCAAGCCCGCACTTGACTACGTAACAAAGGTCAGGACGCGGTATGCGAACGAGCCCGAGATGTACAGGAAGTTCCTCTCGATCCTCTCGGACTCGTCGGGGACCATGCAGGACCACAAGGATATCCGCGGGATGGAGTCCTGGTCCGTGGCGTGCCTGTCGGCCAAGTACCCTCAAGGCGAAACGTTGCGCAAGATCGGTGTCCTCTTGCAGGATGCACCCGACTTGATGCGGGACTTCATACAGTTCCTACCGGACGAGCAAACTCAGAAAGAGGAGCTTGCGCGCGTCGCTAAGCTGGAAGAGCAGAAGAAGGCGAGCGAGGCAAAGTCGAAGAAGGGTGGGGATGGTCACGCCTCTTCCTCTGCGGCGGTCCCGCAGAAAAGGAAGAGGAAGGCTGCAGAACAGAAGGAGAAGGAGCCTCCCGCGAAGGGCAGTGCTAATAAGGTCTGCACATTCGCTGTTGTGTATGATAGCGCGGGTTCGCTCACAACGGCTACAGAAGACGAAAGTGCAACCATCCAGTGAGGCACCCTCACCAGCTTTAGCCCAACGTCAAGCTGTCCCACCACCATCCCCTCCTCGGGCCCCCCCGCAGCCTCCTCCACAGGCGTTCTACCCCCATCACCAACAGCCGATGCCCCTGCCGCCACCCATGCCTCAGCCGATCCAGCAGTCTAACTCCCTCCATCCGAGCGACGATCGTCATTTCTTTGAGCGTGTGAAACGTGCGCTCGATAACCGTGAGACGTACAACGAGTTCTTGAAGCTCGTCAACCTGTTCACTCAGGATATCATCAACACGACCCGGCTCGTCCGAGAAGCGCGGTCGTTCCTGGGCGAGGGCGAGCTAATGGCACAGTTCAAGGCCATCCTTGGCTGGGACGAGCGCAAAGAGTGGATAGCAGCTGAGGAAGAGGCTTGGACGCGGCCGATGGGAGCGCTGGACAGGCCAAGCAGGGAGCAGCTGCATACGCGCTATGGCAGCTACAGGAAACTCCCTGCACACGTATGTTTACGCTATGCTATTGGTAAAACCGCCTACTAATTTTTTGTAGGAGGTCAACGTCCAGTGTTCCGGTCGTGACGAGATGTGCAACTCGGTGCTCAACGACGAGTGGATATCCCAGCCTACCTTCGCCAGCGAGGACGCAGGCTTCATCGCTCACAAGAAGAACATATATGAAGAAGCTTTGCACCGCAGCGAAGAAGAACGACACGAGTACGACTTCCACATCGAAGCCATCCACCGCACAATCCAGGTGCTCGAGCCCCTGAACAACAAGATCGCCCAGCTTAGCCCCGAAGAGCGCGCTAACTTCAAGCTGAAGCCTAACCTCGGTGGCGTGGGGAAGGCGATCCACCAGCGTGTGATCAAGAAGATCTACGGTCGGGACCCGGGACTCGAGGTTTGGGCAGCGATGCAGGAAGTGCCGGCAACGGCGATCCCGGTCGTGCTCACCCGGCTGAAGCAGAAGCACGAGGAGTGGAAGCGCGCGCAGCGCGAGTGGGACAAGGTCTGGCGCGAGGTCGACCTCCGGAACTATCACAAGTCGCTCGACCACCAGGCCGTGACCTTCAAGGCCGCGGACAAGAAAGCGATCACGCAGAAGGCGTTCCTTTCTCAGATCGAGGCCGCACGCGACGAGCAGCGCGTGCAGCGCGCGTCGCTCGTCGACCCGCTCTTTGCGCGCACGAAACCCCGCCACCAGCTCGAGTTCGTCGTCGAGGACGTGTCCGTCCTGCAGGACACGCTCAAGCTCACACTCTCGTTCCTCGACCGCACCCAAGGCCAGATCGCGCTCGCGGACCGGAGGAAGATCGAGACGTTCCTCAGGTCGTTCGTCCCGCTGTTCTTCATGCTCGACCCTGTTGCGTTCAACGCCGCGTTCGTTGCGCACCACGAGTTGATCGACGGAGATGGAGACAACGAGCATGGGTCCGACGACTTCGATATGAACGGCACCAGCTCCAGCAGCTCAAGGTCAAGGAACAAGAAGGGTGGAGGTGGCAGCGCGGGCGACCTGCGCAAGCGACTGCTGAAGAGTGAGCAAGCGAAGTCGAGCCGTCGCACTCGGGCACAAGAAGCTGCTTCTCCTACCCCGTCTCGCTTCGCTTCTCCAGTGCCGTCAGATTCCATGCAGGTCGATGGGGATTCCTCTCGGGCAGAGAACGGAGTGTCGGCCGCGAGCCGAATGGAAAAGAACCCCACGCGGCGGCGTGGCAGTTTCTTCGCGAACACTGCTTTCTACGTAATGTTGCGGCTACTGGAGGTACGTTCAGCTACCCGATCGCATTCAACCAACTCGTGCTAACAGAGTCGTGGCTACGTAGTTGCTCTACACCAGGTTGCAGACTTTCAAGAACGTCACCAAGGAGCTCGCTGCCAACGGTCCCGACCCGAGGGAACCTAATCCCTCTCTGGTGTCCAAGGCGATCAAGGATGACCTGGCCAAGATGGGCGACCGCATCAACCACACCTCGCACTACTACGACCTCATGCTGGAGTCCTGCGAGAAGCTCTTCGACAACGAGCTCGAGCAGCACGTCTTCGAGGAGATCATGCGCTACATGTTCGGATTGAAGGTGGGAATATACCCTGTCTTCGTTGCGCCCGTCGCTGACTTTCTTGTAGCATGCGTACAAGCTCTTCACCGTGGACAAGGTCATCGGCGCCCTGATCAAGCAGGTGCAAGTCATCCTGTCGGATCCTAAGAGCCAAGAGTTGTACGATCTCCTGCGCCGCGAGCGCGAGATATCCTCCCCTACGACCCAAGACCTTATCAACTGTCGTCGCAATACGGAGCGCGTACTAGGGCCTGACGAGAACCTCTTCCGTATTGACTGGGTATGTCTTATCGGCACAGTGCTTTTGTTGGACCTTGTGTTAACTAAACCGCTTGAACAGCTACCTGAGCCCAAGACAATGACAATCCAGCTCATAGGCAAGGATGACGGCGCGTTCGATGACTCGGAGGTCCTCACCGGCCGCTGGCAATCGTACATCGAGTCCTTCGTCTCGGTGAGTAGTCACATTCGTGCAAATCAAGTCGTCGGTGACTGAAGTGTTCTTCTAGCATCACTACACCGCGGGCGTCCCTTCGTCATCTACAATCCGACGGCCCTTCCTCCTCCGGTCAGTATTGTTGTAACTAAACCGTCTTGCACTGCTCACCACTCTGCACACAGCACAAGGATCCCGGCGCCTTCCGGCAGCATGCCCGAGATCCTCGCGCGCGGTCGGCTGCAGATCAAGGTTTGCGTGCGCACCTACCGCCTTTTCTTCGTCCCTTCCTCCGAGGACGTCATGGTCCGCCTCTCGTCCGCGCAGGAGCGCGCCGACGCGCGCGTCCTCGTCCAGCAGCGTACGGCCAAGCGCAGGAAGTGGCTGGAGGACTATGCGAGCAAGAAGATCGTGGATGAGCAGGCGGAGGAGCCTGTGCCCGAGGCTGACGCTGCGGGGTCTGTTGTCGCGCAGGCTGCCTCGACGCCCGTGTTGTCTGCGCCCGAGCCCCAAGAGACTCCAAAGGCTGCAGAGCCGACGGTGGAGACCCCGGTCCCGGTCGAGGAGGACGTACCGTCCGCGCCCGTGCCCGTCCTCGAGACGAATGCAGAGATGGCAGTGGATGTAGAGCCGCCACAAAGTCAACCCCAGCCCGCGACCGAGCCTCTCCCCGAGTCTGCTCCTGAACCCGAGCCAGCGCCGGAGGTGACCGTGCACACTACCGCACAGGACGGTGTAGCTGAAGCAGCAGCAGCTGCCGCCGCTGCAGTGACTGGTCCCTCTGTCGAGCCTGACCCGGAGGACGTGCCCATGGTCGATGCCGCTACTGATGCTGGTCCCCCACCGGCGCCGGTGAGCGAACCTGCCCCTCCTGTCGCCCCCGAGCTACCCGTCCAACCGGGCCCAGTGGCGCCAGAGGTAGACGCTGCCCCTGCAGTTCCGGAGTCTACGCCTGCACCAGTACCGCCTCCCCCCTCGCTCCCTCCTCCACCGACGGAGGACCCGGCACCCGCTCCCCAGACGATGGAGGTCCCTGCCCCTCCAATGGAAACTGCTACTGTTGATGTGCCTGCGCCTGCAGCACCCGCTCCTCCAGTTGCGGCCCCTCCCCCACCGACCGGCGTGCCTCCCACTGAGCCCGAACCCCCCGCGCAGGCGGGACCTGTGGTCGCGGCTCCCCCAGAGCCCACCGCACCAGCGCCAGCGCCGCCGCCCACGTCGGCACCCCCACCCCCACCCGCCCCTGCGCCGGACGCTCCGCCCTCATAGCCTTTTTAACATCGACGGGCGGTCTTTCTCGCCCGCTGTATATACCTTATCCCCGTTTGTCCTTTCCCGGTCTCTCACCCTTCGCTCTTCCCTCGCTCTGTCGCCGTTCGGTACCCGGTTCGATCTCGAAGTACGTGTTGTATGGCTGCTACACTACGTTCTCTGAATAAATACGTCTGCGTTCTGCGCCCTTCGACGTGAACGGATGGTGGAATGGGTGGGTGGATGGATGCGCTACGTGTTACAGCAAGAGAGACTTGTCGAGCGAGAAGGTAACCACGATACTCACGTCGCCCGGATTCCCGAAACCCTGGCCCTCGCCCTATCCGTACAGCAACACGCTCCCTTTGCCGCCTTCGCTCAGAGGACAACCGCGGCACGAACACGGACCTAGACGCTACACGGCGAACCCGAGCTTACCCAGCCGAATGCATACAGTACACACACATCTTCCTTTGCCTTCGCCCTCCGTCCGTCCGACCCGTGCCTCCGCAAAACCTGAATTCCCGGTCTCAAGATCCAAAGCGACTCACGCAGACCGCTTGCCCCGCCAGCCGGAGCCCAGCACGCCGCCGCCGCCGACGCCGAACCCGGCGAACGCGCCGCCGGGGCCGCCGCCGAGCTGCTGCGGGCCCTCGCCGGGCCCGGAGACGGGGCTGTTGAACCCGGGGGGCTTGCCGTGGAAGGAGGTGCGGAAGGAGGATTGGGGGACGGCTTGGATGGAGAGGAACTTGTTCGGGACGGGCCGTTCGTCGTTGTTATACTGCAAGCACGGAGGAAGGCGTGTCAGCGCGAATGTGCGTATAGCGGGACAAAGGAGGAGGAAGAGCGTGCGAGGGGGGCCGGGACTGACCTGGAACTCGAGGCCGATGCCGTCCGCCTCGGAGATGTCGAGGAGCTTGACCATCTTGCGCGCGATGCCGTTGATCTTCTCCACGTCCTCCTTCGAGCGCGTCCAGAGCTGGATGCGGTCCACCTTCGAGCGGAGGCTGACGACCGCGCCGCAGATCTCGTCGCCCTCGTCGAGGTCCTCGCCGACGAGCGCCATCGCGAGCCAGGACCAGCAGCGGTCGAGCAGCTGCGGGTTGTTCTTCATCGTCAGCACCCACTTGCCGCCGTTCGCGTTCGCCTCGTCCTCCCACATCGGCTTGATGCCCGACTTGAAGAGGTGGTAGTTCGAGTTCCGCTCGAGCTTCGACGGCGGCTTGAGCCAGTTGAAGTACCGGCAGAAGGACTCGACCGTGTCGAACTCGCCGATCACGGTCAGTCCGGCCTCGTACTCGTCCGTGTCGGGCGCCATGAAGTGCGCAGAGTTGGGAGGGTTCTCCGTTCCTGCCGTCGCGGGTGTGAACGGCACCTTGTTCTTTGTGTCATGATAAAGTGTCCTGTGTGCGCACGGGGTCAGCACGCCAAACTCTGCATACTTCATCCAGAACCGCGCGTACAGGCGCATAAAGGGGACGAACTTACCAGGTGTGCTCAAGGGGATGTTCAGGCGCCTTGATACGCAGACCTGGGGTCTTGGGGTCCTCGATCGTCTCCGCCTCAGGAGGCTTCGCGGACCCATCAATACTGAGCGTCCTCGCCTTTGCGAGGCGCGCAGTGATTGCATCGAGGCTGGGGATGTTCTTGTATCCTATCGGCATTTTCTGCTTAGGCTTCGCCTCTTTCTCCTCCTTAGCGGCCGCAGCAGCGGTCTCCTGGTTGAGTTTGTCGAGCTTCTCGGTCGTGAGCGGCTCGCCCTGCTCAGGCTGGGGCGTGCCACCATTGCTATGGGGCGGGGAGACGGAGAGCTGCCCTGGAGACTCCGATCGCGAGGTAGGGGGTTGTACGGCGACGGAGTCGGTGGCGGAGGCAGCGGCGGACGAGACGTTGGAGTTCTGGGAGGAGGTGCGGAGGAGAGAGGCAGCGAGCCGAGGACGGTTGCCGGCGGTGGCGGGGGAGGGCGCGTCGAGCTTGATGCGTGCGGCGAGTTGGTTAAGGGAGGGCATGCGGGTGCCCGGGGCGGGACGCTCGGGCTTGGGAGCGTCCACGGTCTGGGACGTCGCCGCGGGGGGCGGGGTCGTGGACATCGTGTGGGGGGAGGAGGAGGACGAGGGTCGCGGTGGGGACGGTCAAGAGACAGTCGCGGAGGGCTGAGAGCGGAGGCGGAGGGTCGAGCACGAGCACGTCTGGCGGTGATTGCACCGCCGCTCCATCGGCGCTGCTCGATTGCATCACAGTTCGAATCCCCCTCGCCCCCAGGCTCCTAAAACCAGCCGACCGTTTGTGTTCTCGTTCCCGCATGCTAGCGGCGGGCGTTTAGCTATGTCAGGAAAATAAGCGAGATTAGGCGTATGTTTTACGGAGATTTACCTTATATATCAGCAACGGGGGAAGAGAACACAACAGGACGGCTGGCCTTTTTGTCCCGCCGAGGTTCCCCCGAAAACATTTGCAGCTCAAAGCGCCCAGAAAAAGCCAAAAAGACGCCCAGAATTTCGCACCTCGCGTACGTTCGCGTACTCCAGCCAAGCACCGGTCGCGCGCGCGCGAGTCGCGAGCAGTCGCGTCGCGACGCGCCCGCCGCTATGTAACTCTCTGAGCACTAATGTCATACCCCGGATGCTTTAGCATCGGCGTTGTAGCATGTTTGAGTTCCGCGCACGCATGCTGGGAGCAGCGTCTTGTAGGAATGTAGGAATCAACCCTGCCGCCATGACTATACGCGACGAGCAACTGCACGCGGTACCGGTATGTACAACTCTATAGGAATATGGCACCACCACTAGGGATCCCTACTGTCAATGATTTCTTCCCGAGGACCAGTGTGTATGTAAAGGCTAGCTTGCAGGCCCACTATAGGTGTTGGGTCCGCTAAACGAAAATGATAGTAGTGCTCAGAGAGTTACATAGCGGCGGGCGCGTCGCGACGCGACTGCTCGCGACTCGCGCGCGCGCGACCGGTGCTTGGCTGGAGTACGCGAACGTACGCGAGGTGCGAAATTCTGGGCGTCTTTTTGGCTTTTTCTGGGCGCTTTGAGCTGCAAATGTTTTCGAGGGAACCTCGGCGGGACAAAAAGGCCAGCCGTCCTGTTGTGTTCTCTTCCCCCGTTGCTGATATATAAGGTAAATCTCCGTAAAACATACGCCTAATCTCGCTTATTTTCCTGACATAGCTAAACGCCCGCCGCTAGCATGCGGGAACGAGAACACAAACGGTCGGCTGGTTTTAGGAGCCTGCCTCGCCCCTCCCTTTCCGGGCTTTTGGATAACAGCTCTTACTCGAGTAGCGCACGAGCAGCCATACTCGCTACGCGACATGTGTAGTGGCACCCACCCATTGCATCCCCACAATTCATACCGTACGTTAAGTAGTATGATCAACTGATGATCGTTGTCTGTCAGATCTTATAGAGCCAGGAATGACCCTATGACTGTAGGCGTGATACAAGGCCTCACTTCAGCAGTAGTATTACCCGCTGCAAGGTACTCAAGCGTGTTGACGTCGTACGCGAACCTGGAACTCACCCCAATGTATGGCAGTACATTCAATGAGGTCATATCTTGTTTTGCCGCAGAGCCCTGACGTCCTCGACGAGCAGCCGTTAAGCACACCGAAAATGTAGACGGGTGGTACGTGCGTAGACCGAGACGTCGGTAGCAACAGATTCCCGCAATGACCCTCTTCCTCCGGTAAACATGCTATGTCGCGCGCTTATCGACGTACCTCAATTCCTCGTGCGGAGCCACTGAGGAGCAGCGACGGAATGTGCCCCAGCAGGCCAATATGCATGAGCACACCTGCGAACGACATGAATTGCCCGTCGGTCGTGCAGGAGGTGGTCGAGTACGAGGGGCTGGACCACACGGGGGCGGTGAGTTGCAGGCCTGTTTTTGTTTATACGCGACGGCCCGGACAAGCGTGGCGCATTGTCTTTTCATACATAGACGCCGACGATTGTTGGCACCGAGGCCGATGTGATCCTGTACAAGCATGCATCCCCTTCTCGACTTCCATTTCGTTCCAGACTCCGCCACCCCCGAACGCGAAAAAAAAGCAATGGACATGCGGCTGACTCGCTATAAAACCCGGCCGTCCTCGCCTCGAGGCATCCCCATCTCCCCTCCCCTCCTCCTCCTTCCCCCTTCCTGTCTTTCACGATGATCGTCCCGCTCTCCCTCCTCGCTGCGCTTCCTCTTGCCTCGGTATGGGCTGCGCCCATGTGCTCCTTGGTTCCCTCAAAGTCCGCCGGTGCTCTCGCAGCTGCACCAAGCGCGACTGCCGTCGGTGGTGCTAGCACCTCTACTGGTACCTCCTCGGGCAACAGCAGTAGCATTGGCGACGACATCGTAGCCTACACTTGGTACGCGGGCTGGCACGGCACCGACTTCCCTCCGGAGAAGCTCAGCTGGAACAAGTACACTGCTGTGACATACGCCTTTGCGTAAGTGATCTTTTGGTGTACGAATGTCTGCAGCGGCTGACCTTGACTTAGCGTGACTACCCCCGATGTCAACACCGTATCTCTCGAGGCCTCGGACGAGGAGCTTCTCCCCAAGTTCGTCGACCTCGCGCACCAGAACAACGTCAAGGCTATCCTGACTATCGGAGGCTGGACCGGCTCTCAATACTTTTCATCCGCCGTCGCGACTGAGGCGAACCGGACCGCGTTCGTGAAGACTGTTCTCAACCTGGTGTCCAAGTACAACCTGGATGGCCTTGACTTCGAGTGCGTTATCCTCTTATGCCTAACCCAAATAGAAGCTGACGCCCCTCCTAGCTGGGAGTACCCCAACAAGCAGGGCATGGGCTGCAACCTCATCTCCGACGATGACAGCCAGAACTTCCTCTCCTTCCTTCAGGCTCTCCGCGCCGATCCCGCCGGCCAGAACCTCACCCTCTCGGCCGCGACCGGTATCACCCCCTTCAACGGCCCCGACGGTCAGCCCTTGTCCGACGTCTCCGACTTTGCCAAGGTGCTCGACTACATCGCCATCATGAACTACGACGTCTGGGGCTCCTGGTCGACCTCCGTCGGACCCAACGCGCCGCTCAACGACACCTGCGCGTCGGGTGCGGACCAGCAGGGCTCCGCCGTGTCCGCCGTCAACGCCTGGACCAAGGCCGGCTTCCCCGCGAACCAGCTCGTGCTCGGTGTCGCGTCCTACGGCCACAGCTTCAAGGTCGACAAGGCCGCCGCGCTCACCGCGGACAACACGCTCGCCGCGTACCCCGCGTTCGACGCCGCGCAGCAGCCGCTCGGCGACTCGTGGGACGCCGTCGCGCCCGCCGGCGTCGACCAGTGCGGGAACCCGACCTCGGGCGGGCCGTCGGGCATCTTCGACTTCTGGGGCCTCATCGAGGGCGGCTTCCTCACCGCGAACGGCACCGCCGCAGACGGCATCGCGTACCGCTTCGACGAGTGCAGCCAGACGCCGTACGTGTACAAGCCCGACACGGGCGTCATGGTCTCGTACGACGACGCGCAGTCGTTCGCGGCCAAGGGCAAGTTCATCAACGAGGCCGGCCTGCGCGGCTTCGCGATGTGGGAGGCCGCGGGCGACTCGAACGACATCCTCCTCGACGCGATCTCCAACGCGATCGGGATCGAGGAGGTCGACTGCTAAACGTCCCGCCTCCCCTGTCCCCCCCTGTCATCCTACCCGTTTCCCCATCTATCTTCTCATCTACGTTTAACGCTACACGCGCGCACGCTTTGCAAGCACCTGCGCCACGTTTGACACGACTTCCAACTGCACGCTCGACGCCCCTGCTTTCACGCATGCCGCTGTATCGATAAACCCTTGCGCATCTCCCCACGTTCTCTTTGCACTCCCGCTCCCTGGTGTATCGCTTATACTTTACTGGGCCTCCCGTGTAGCGTATATATTGCTGTCCGTGCTTGATGCATCGACCATCCCCTACTAGAGTTATGTATATTATTCCGACAGAAGCTGGTTCGGCTTCCCTGCTCCTAGCGCCGTGGGATTCATGAGTGTCTCAACGCTGTAGTCGTGACCAGACTCGCGAACGAACGCATGATCTAACAAGGTCCTACTATCAGTGCACCGGTAATGCAACTTTTTGATTTTGAGCTCGATTTCTCTGCTCTCACTACACCCCATCACTTCGTAATTTTTGCAACGCCTTCCAGTACGTCTTGGGCACCACTCTGATTTTTTTCGAAGTGGAACATCGAGAAACAGCCTCAGCAAGTCGTGAATAGCGATCGCAACAGTAATGCAACCGCTATAGGCGCCCGTGTCACACAATGATCACCAGCGCTAACATGGTAGATTCACGCTCCGCCCGGCAGCGTAGTGTCTGCGCGCGGCCAGACGCACTCCGGAAAGAGCCCAATTTGGAACTCCGAAGGTAAGCGGTGGCGGAATGTCACGCTCTCGAGGCGTACATATGTGTTTCTCTCCCCATTCACGTAGCTCGTCTTGGATTTGCCTCGGGAACACAGATGTAGTATGGGGCGGCAAGGTATGATGTTTGTGCAAAGTATCAGCACGGTACGTGTTGAGGGAAAATGAGCCGAGCCCCATCAGTTCAGGAAGGAGTGTCCCAGAGACGTCTCTTACTCAACTATCTCGAGCATTCCTGCACGGATCCACATAAAACTTGGCACTCCACTTGGTCATACAAGGCGCTATACGACAAAAAAATCCCGGGAATTTTACGGTGGCAGCGGAGCCAGTGATACGAGAAGTTGCACTACTGTTGCGATTGCATTACCGGTGCACTGATAGTACCAGTGCAAAGAGTTCAACAAGCCCACTATATGGGAATAACATGGTTAGGGCCTTCATGTATTCCCTGGTGTATGCATTATACGCTGGAAGCGTTACATAAGACTAGCTCATACACCTGGTGATCCATCCACGAGCCACAAGGATTGTCTGCCGTATGAGTCCCTCGTGCCCTGTCATAGAATAGTACCTCCCACGAGGCTCGCAGTCGTTCGCCCCACGCTTTGGTTGGTCGAGAGGCCATACGCGCCCCACGACGGGCGTGATGACTCGCGGTGGCCGGGCGTCCCCTCGGAAGTACTATAGGGCATGCCAACATCCCATTCATCGCGCCGCCTTCTTCTATTCATCTCCCGTGAGCCAACGTCCCGTTGCACACACCCCGACGTACGCACCTCGCGGGTTAGTGCGACAGCGCTATGAGAACACGCGTCTCACGCGTCGCCGCGGCGCCCCTCACGTCCCCTGCGCGGCCGCCGCACCGCCGTCGTCCGTGCGCGCGCTGAGCAGCTCGTCCAGGAGCGCGGCGGCCCTGCGCTGTGCCGCGCCCTTCTCGGCCTGGACGGCGCGCAGCTCCGCGTCGCGCCGCTTCGCGATCTGCGTCTCGTCGGAGAGGAGGAGGAGGAGCTTCATGGAGTGGATCGTCGACATGAGCGAGTGCGCCGCGCGGATCTGCGTGCGTGCGTGCGTGAGGGGGGTGAGCGTTCACGTGTGACGTGTGGTTGGGTTGATGTGCGTTGACGAGTTGGCGGGGAGGGTAAGAAGGTGTAGATAGGCATGGGTGTGTGTGTGGGGGGGGCGTATGAAGTGAACGGAGATGAGGTCGGGGTGGGAAGGCACACGCACCATGGACTCTGCGCGACATTGGGCCTGGAACGACTCCTGCGCGATGCGGAACTTGTCCTTGTCACCTATCTGCTCGAAGACGCGTCGTATGGTGAGTACCCCTCCGATACCACGCATAGACCAGGAGCGAACGGACCGAAGCGAGTGAGACGATGTCCGCCATGCCGTCGACGAGGGTCTCAATCTCCACATCGACCTTCTTATTCCACTCCTCCTCGATCGCGTCGAGGTACTCGTTTGAGTTCTGGTCGACGAGGGGCTGCGTCTGGCGCTGTAGAAGCTTTGCGGTCGGCAGCGCGGAGGGGCGCGAAACATCGGTTTGCGGCACGTCAGACATGAGAAGGAATAAGATGGAGTTCACACAATAAGAAATCCGCTTGTTGGTGAGTGAGTAGACAAGAGACAGGTGGTCGGGCAGTAAGCTTGAAGAGCAGCAAGAGCGGGTGGGTGGTATACCGGTAAACAGGAACCATGGGCGCTTGCATACCGATCTAACGCTACGGGCGTCTTGTCAAGGGAGAGAGACATGTCCCTTGATCAATGACATGTTTGACAGCCGCTTCAGTCCTGCGCAGAAACCGGCTACACAATACAAGAAAAACTACAGGAGCATGTTGCAGAGCGACGATAGTGAGTGGAATCTACTAATACAGATGTGCGACCCAGAGATGTTGAACGTCTGGGAGGGCCGGATTATGTTGAATACCCGACAGGCTATTTTACTTTCGCGAGCTCTATCCAACACGACCGCACACACCTCCCAAACCCGCCTCCTCCTCCAACCCAGCACCAGGGATTATAGTACACAGCGACGCCCGACGCTCTGAGTTGTGCAAGCAAGCCAGAGCACGCACGCTTAGTCGTCCGCCTCGATGCCGGCAGGGCGCGTGAGCTTCGAGACGTCGACGCCGGGGAGGGGCCACCTGCGCGCGAACTCGCGGACCTCCTTCTTGAGCGCGAGGACCTGCTGCGCGCCGACCTTGCCCTCCTCGGGCGTGCTCGCGACGCGGACAAAGTCTTTCAGGAGCTTGCTGCCCGCCTCCTTCTGGAGCACGAGCGCGGTCTGCACCGCGCGGTGGAGGAACTCCGCGACGACCTTCATGTCGTCCTCGCGCATGTCGCGCGACGTGAGCGCCGCCGTGCCGAGGCGGATGCCGCCGGGGACCTGCGCGGACGCGTCGCCCGAGACGGCGTTCTTGTTGATGGTGATGCCGACGAGGTCGCACAACTTCTCGAGCTTGGAGCCGGTGAGGCCGAGCGGGCGGAGGTCCCAGAGGACGAGGTGGTTGTCCGTGCCAGAGGTCTGGAGCTTGTAGCCGCGGGAGACGAGCTCCTGGCCGAGAGTAGCAGCATTCGCGATGACCTGCTTGGCGTACGCCTTCCAGGTGGGCTGGCACGCCTGGAGGAGAGCGGTGGCAATACCGGCAATGGTCTACAAAAGCGGAAAGGTTGAGTCTCGTAAATATCGACTTCTTACATATGAGGCTTACGTTGTTGTGGGGGCCACCCTGGCACGCGGGGAAGACGGCATCGTTCACACGCTTCTCGAGGTCCTTGGCCTTATCCGAGTCCCTCTTGAAGAAGATAAGACCAGCACGGGGGCCACGGAGGGTCTTGTGCGTCGTGGTCGTCACGACATCGCAGTACTGGAAGGGGTCCGCAAGCTCGCCAGCCGCGACGAGACCGCTCGTGTGGGCGATATCGGCCATAAGGTAGGCGCCGTGCTCGTCCGCGATCTCACGGAGGGCCTTGTAGTCCCAGTCGCGGGGGTATGCGGACGCACCGCAGATGATGAGGCGCGGCTTGTAGATCTTCGCGAGCTTGGCGACGCCCTTGTAGTCGATCAGCTGCGTCTCGGGGTCGAGCCCATAGGGGAGCGACTGGAAGTAGATGGACGACGCCGTCATCTTCTTCTTAGCGGTCTGTATATGGTCTGCGTTAGCGATTGTCGTCGCTCTGGAAATGCGATACGTACGTAGTACCCGTGCGTCAAGTGGCCGCCATCGGGGAGACCAAGACCCATAAGACGGTCCTGGGGCTGGATAAGCGCGGTGAGGGCCGCAAAGCTGCACAAACGTCGTCAATATCGCCTCTCTCAGCAAGCGAATGCGATCCACTAACTTGGCAGTCTACAGGACGAATTCCAGTCAGAAAACCACGGCACGTCAAACGTCAAGGTAAACTTACGTACCGAGCCGGAGTAGGGCTGCACGTTGACGCCCCACTGGGCGGCATCGAGGTGGAACGCCTGGAGGGCGCGCTTCTGGCAGAGCACCTCGAGCTCGTCCACGTACTCGTTTCCGCCGTAGTACCGCGCGTTGGGCAGGCCCTCCGAGTACTTGTTCGTCAGGATGGAGCCGTTTGCCTCCATCGTCGCCCGGCTCGTCAAGTTCTGCCCCGCACGTCAGCGACCGCTGCGCATGCGGACAAGGGCAAAGGGCGGGTGCGCACCTCAGACGCGATGAGCTCGAGCCCGGAGTACTGCCGCCATGTCTCCTTGTCGATGATGTTCTGCACCTCGGGGTCGATCTCGGCGAGGGGCGCGTACAGCACCTTGTTCTGCACGGCGAGTTAGCTGGAAAACGGGCTGGAAAACGGGACACGCACGTAGTCCGGCGTGGCGGCCATCGTTCTGCGGAGGGCGGGGGCGAAGGCGGGCGAGCGGAGGGGGCGAGAGAGGAGGCGGAACATTGAAAAAAATCCGCAGGGCTGGTGCTATAAACCCAAGTCATAACTCGATCGCATAACTTATCAGCCCCACATGGACGTCACGTGAACGCGATCTTGACTCGACTTCCCCAATTTCCTTGTAGCCCCCGCGCGAAGCCCCTCGCGAAGCCGAAGAATAGCCTGGGTGCGAGCCAGAACTGGTCGCTATTCGCACACGTCGACGCGCCAAGCGAATGCCATAGTTGAGATGCGTTTATTGCGTGCGTGTGCAGGGTACATGGTATAGCGTAGCGTACTATGCAAACAACAACAGGCGTGACATGCTAAAATACCGATACATAGTGCGAGCAATGCGAGAATCCATATGTGCAACGTCCCAGAACCCAATTGAAGAGAGAACAGAAAAATGGAGCGGCAGCTGTCCGTGCAGCTCAGAAATACGAGCGCGAGTCGACCGGCGGGCCATTGCAGAGCTCCGCGCCGAGCTTCTGGACGACGTCCATCCCGAGCGGCTCCAACGCCTCCTTCCACACCTGCGCCCGGCGCCGCGCCTGGAAGATGCTCATGCTCCGCTCGCCGACCTCGCCCTCAGGCCCGAACACGTACACCTTGTCCGCGCGCCAGGGCGCCTGCCCGTGCGCGAACGCGAGCCAGCGCTCCTGCACCGCGTTCCGCACGCGCGCGTACGTCCAGTCGTCCACGACCGGCATCGCCCAGTCCGCGTCGTAGTCGTACCCGGGCGCGTCGTCCTCATCGGAGGTGTCGCATCCGGAAGCGACAGGCGCTGCCTTGGCGATGGGGCATTCATCGTCTGAGTCGGGCGTGAAGAAGAAGCCGTCTTCTCGGGGCTCGGTGTAGTCGTATGGGGAAGTTGTGGGTAATGAAGGCAGAGGCACGTTGTCGAAGAGATACATGAGGTCCACAGCGTGATGCGGCAGCCCGCGGGAGGGGCTCTCCTGGTCGAAGACGTATCGCCAGACGCCGTGTCCGCCGCGCTCCGCACGTAAGCTCGCAGCTATGAGTTCCGTAGGCCAAGCGAAGCGCGTGTCGTTGATCAAGTCCAGCAAGCGTTCGGGCAGCTCGTCCGCGGGCGTGTACGAGTTGATGTCGTACGCACGGAGTAATACGTTCGCCTTGTTCAGAGACTGGCAAATAGCGCGTATCCGCTTGACGGCGCCAGCAGGGGTCCAGAGCGAGGCAGGCAGAGACCAGAGCAGAGATTCCGCACCGCAGTCGCCGATGATGACCGGTTGGTGACTTGCAGGCTGAGGATGCCGTGTGCGCGAATGCGAGCGCGACTTATCGTGTATGTGGTGCGGCACCTTCAGGTGATGTGAGTGAGCACTGATCTCGACAACGAGGCTATCGCCCAGGTGGGCTTCGACGTGGTGTTGCTGTACTGTCTCGTCAATGCTGACTAGTGAGCCCGTCCACGACCTGCGGAAGAAAACGCCATCGTCCGTCGCGCGGATGTTCTGTCCAAGCAAGACGAGCTTCTCCGCATCGACCGCGCGCAGTTCTTCGACCGTCTGCACTCGGAGCGCCGACATGAGCTTGGACATCTGCCAGCCTGTTTGGTGCACGTTCGGTACTTCCATATCAACGATAGCGCTCTGGATAATCGCGCGCTGAAACAGCGGCGCAACCTCGTTCGCAGCTGAATGCAGGTGGCAGAGGATATCGCCGGCACCCGTGGATTCGCCGAAGAGCGTGACGTTTGTTGGGTCGCCACCAAACGCCTGGATGTAACGGTGTACCCATTCCATCGCTCTTCTTTGGTCCCGAAGGCCTAGAGCACCCGTGTCATCAGCGCCTATGTGTCAGTGAGAAAAGAGAGGTAGGGAACATACCGTAGTTACCAACGCCTTCGTCGCCAGCTGCCTTGTTATCGTCGCGCAAGGCTGGGCTGGCCGCGAAGCCGAGGAGGCCCAGGCGGTAGCTAGACGTGATGATTTAGCCCCCCGTGGAGGACGTACGAGACCTCGGTGATTCAAACAAACGTCCCACGTACTTTATTGATACGATAACGACGGGCATTCCGGAGGTGATGCTCTTCTGCACCAGCGGACCGGCGTCTGTTATCCAGTTCGAGCCGGAGCCCCGGTTCCCACCGCTGCGCAACACAGGTCGGTATAGGGGCAACGTATGTCAAGAGAGCGAGGCGCACCCGTGTATCCAGATCATGACAGGATAATGCGAATCCGGTGTGGAATCCGCAGGGCAGGTGATGTTGAGGTTGAGGCACTCAAACTCTGATTGTCTGAGCGCCTGGTCAGGGATGCAATCCTCGGTTAGATTGAAGAGCTCCTCCTCGACGCTCTTGTATTTTGGCTGGGGGCATATTGGCCTACGGCGCCAACGGGTCAACTCACGCGACTCGGAACTGTGCGAGTGTAGGTACATACCCGAATCGGGAGCAGTCCGTCTGCGGTGGGTAGTGTGTGCAGAGCTTGGCCTGGCGGAAGCGGGCGGGGATGGAGGCGTATTTGATCCCGCGATACTGGTGCACGGGTGCGTCAGGGGTGGAGATGGGGTGTACGATGCCTGTGAAGGTCGTCTTGAGCTCTTCGTGGAGAACGACCGGCTCCTGAATGGCGTCGAACGTTTTCGCAATCATGGCGAGGGACGTGTGGTGCACGGGATATCCGCAGGACGCGGGTGGTGTGCGGGAGCGGGAGCGGGGGAGTGCGGGGGAGGTGGCGGAGGAGGGGGAGGGGGAGGAGAGTGGAGTCGGGCCATGGCGAGCAGGTCTGGATTTGTACGCTGGGCGGCGAGCGCATCCGCTTCGCGTTCGATCAGCCTAACTGGGCGAGGACGAGGAGGAAACGAGAGGGGCGTGCTCGATCGGGCAAGTCGCCCCTCCCGGCCCACTCCCCCGCCATTCAGTCCTCCTCCCCGCCAGCTCCGGCAATCGCCGGGGACGCCCGTCAACAGCACACAACAGCCCCGGGCGCAGAACACGCTCGAACCTCGGACGCCCTCTTGGCCCCAGAGAGCGGCCGGGGAGCGGCCCAGACATCACGCTTGACATCAGCATGACGAGCGACGAGGGCCAGCCCGGCTCTCCCCCAGCCCTGCCCCGACATCACCCGCACACACCGCAGCTCGACAGCGCGTAACAACCCCCAGGCGAAATGAACGGCCACCAGCGCACTGCGCGCACGCTCCAGGCCGCCGCTGCACTCGAGAGAAGTGAGAAAATTTGGCGAAGGGCACGGGGAAATGGGAAACGGAACGCACAGTACGGAGCGTGTTCTCGGAGTGGGAACTGCAGCTGGGTAGCCTTCGGCCTCCGGGACACCAGCCCAGCGGGCCCATGGAGTCTCCGTGAGTCCGTACGTCGTCGTACGTCCTCGTCCTGCACCGTTCCGTTCTCGTGGGTACGCTCCCAGAGACGTAAGTGATAGCGCTCTCGCCCGCCCAGCATTGTCACCTGTTGATGGGACCGTTGTCAAAGCCAGATTGCTCCTGTCCACCCGATTGGGCGGGGTCAGTTCCAAACAGGCTTGAGGAAGCCCGGACGCAGTACGAATCGGACACGCACATCGATAGTGTAAATCAAGCGTCTTCCTTGCGGGATGCGTCTCCGCGCGGACACCGCGTAGCTTGAGCTTCGTGGTCACTCGCGTGTCCTCCTGGACAGCAACCAGCGACGAAGCGTGTCATTGCCAAACCCGTGCGCGATACATGCCACAGAGCAGCTACGAGCTACGTACTGCCGAGGTGTTCAGTTACAACGTTCACCCGTCGGAAGCCAACAAGGACATACCTAATACAGGACTGGAAGCCCGTGCGAGCCGCCCCGGCTCACGGGTGCGCACTCCGTAGGCCGGTACATAATAGCGCGGTAAGCGCAGGCAACGCCGTATGGCCGTATCATGCTACGCGATCCGCCTATACTCCTCTTCAGGGGCATATCGAACTGGCCACCTGCGGGGAAGGGGAAGTCATTTGCATTAACACCGAAGCGGCCACCGGAGAGCAAGAATCGATCCCACCACACCGAGCGCACGAGCGTCGCCTCCAGTCATCGAACCTCCTTGCAGAAGCGCGTCCGAGACATGCTGGCCGCCCAAGATCGTGCACATTGTCTTGCGCTTCCCAGTTCGCAGCAGAGGAGGGAGGGCATGGTTGGCCACGGGAGCCGTCACATGTGCCCATGGGGCGTTCGCATCGCCCAGCTGGTTACGCACAAGACACCACGTACAGAGCCAAAAGTCGCCGGGCACTGCGTCAGACAGTCTCTGAAGAGAAGAGCGTACGTCCACGCCTGCGGGGGCGCCGCAAGTCTAGACCAGGGCGTGGTACCCAAGAAGAGAGGCCCCAGAGAGATCAGCCGCAGCCCGTCCGGGCAGAACGCAGACCAAGAGAACGCAGCGTCATCGTCCACGGAGCCCGAGCACACCCAGCGGAGCGGCAGCAGCAGTCACAGCAGCAGTGGGCAGTCGCAGAGACAAAGGCAAGCCGAAGATACGCTCGAGGGTCGCGAGGCCTGATACATGTATATATATCGCCGACCGCCCGTCCGTTCAGCACCCCACTTTCCGTGCCGCCTGCCGCCCCCTTCTCGCGGGCGATATGCCACCCAAGGCGAGCGAGGGCACCGTTTTGGGGTGCGCACGGCCCCCTGCCTCCCTGCGCCTGTCCGGCGACCAGGCGGCAGAGCGTGCCCACGGTGGGGCGGGGGTGCTTCTGAAGATGTTATCGGACGCCTGTACGTCCCAGCGCTGCGCGAGGCGAGCTTACGAGGCTTTACGTTCCCATCGCACGGGCGCAGAACAAGCTCGTCGTCAGAGGGTGGAAGGCGCAGAAGCAGCAAGCTGGGCGAGGGAGGTCAACGGTGACGCGAGCGTCGACGTCGTTGGCGGTAGCCACACTGGCAATTGGCCACATCGATCGCGCGCCACCACGCTGCTGCAGCGATCGGCCGCGATCTGAGCCACGCGGGCGTCGGTGTGGCGACTACGCGCTCAGTCGCGCCCATACACCGCGCCGTCGCGCTCATCGAGGGCGGCGTCGGGCAGCATGCTGGAGGCGACATGGAGGTACGAGTGCAAGATGTCGGAGATAAGTATGCGCCCGACGGGAGATCGATGAACGGGAGGCGGCCCCGCAGGGTCGCAGCGCGTCTCACGACCGTCCCTCGGCGCACGCCCGGCATCGCTGATAACTCACCCTGCCGTTACTTATGGTACTCACAAAGACACAGTCAGCCTAGCAGCCATAGCTCGCGATCAGGCTCAAGAACGACATTACATTCACCGTGTAATCCTACAACCGGTAGCATGCGCGCACCCACCTCCCTCCCAGTAGATAGTACTTCGTCCTCCGTGCCCTGCGCATTCACGCCCGAACGCGGACGACCTTCCTCTTGCCCTTCCCTCCGCCTGCTGGGAGCCCCGGCACGGCCTCTGCGTTCATACCGGCCTTCACCGCGTCGATAAGCACTCCGGACGGCAGCGCCGGCGAATAGGGCGACACCCGGCTCGTGAGAGGCGGCCATGGCTGTGGCGGGGCAGGGACCTTCGGCCGGCGCTTCGTCCCCGGGGACGGAGAGATTGTCGTGTTCGATACCGAGCCCGCCCCAGATGTCAGTTTCGTGCTTGCTTTCGCGGGTTGCTTGCCCTTGGACGGTGTCGGCGGGGCAGGTGCCTCGACGGCTTGTTCGGGCGGGTCGGTATTGTACGGGGGCTTGGGCACGTTATCCGGCTTGAGCATCTGGATCTGGAGTGCAATCATCTCCAGGAGCTGCTTCTCTGCACGGCGTGTCGAGGTCAAGGACGAGTACAACGGAAGAAACGACCACTTGTGAGGGCAGGGGACGTACTAGTCTTGATTGCGGGGTTCACGAGCCGGCCGTCCTTCTTCCACTGGACGCGCACCCGGCCGGGGTTCTCCCAGTCGCGCGGGTGCGACTTGTTCACCTCGTGCAGCGTGCCCAGCCCGAGTCGGTTCGTCGCGTCCGCAATGTCCTTGCTGAGCGGCCACCAGACGCTCTTCGCGCGCGGAATCCGCCGCTCGCCCCGCCCGCACGGCCGTTTAGCGTCGATGTAGATTGGGTAGATGCACGTCCACCTGGACGGCACAGCCCCGTCAGCCCGTCATTTTTCTCTTTGCCTCGCGGGTCGTCGCGGCCGCTATGGGATGCTAAGAGGGGAGGGAAGAACACACCGCTTGTAAGGGGTGATGTCCGTGACCGTGTTCTGCGCATCCCCGCCTGCGCTCGGCCTGAACTGTGCTAGGGAGGGGGAGGCGGGCCCTGCGGTGGGTTGCCTCATGCTGGGCGCGTCATCGTCCGAGTCGCCTTCGTCGGTGTCGCTGGCGTCGATCTCCTGGAGGATCGCGCCCCGCGCGCCTGTGTTGGGCAGGGGCTTGTTCGGGAGCGGGAGGTCGGTATCGTCGTCGAACTCCTCGACTACTGCCGCTCGTCGGGGCATGGTGTCCCTGTCACGTTCTCGGTATGCAAGGAGGTGCCTGAGTCAAGCAAGATGTAGAGCGAGCAGGATGTGTACGAGAGGCTGATGGAGGTCGTGCGCCAAGCAGTGACTTGCGGTGGGTAGGTCCACAGGCGCGCAGACGACGGACACAGACGCTCGCGGGACCTTGATTCTGAACCTTCTCACCACTCGGAGGTTCGCTGGATGCGCGTTATATAACGCTCGCATCTGCGAGCCCCAGAGCCGCATTGATGGTCATAATCAGCATCTGACTTCCATGCATTCACCCTGTCGACGAATCTGAGATCGTTCGACGGCGTTACACCGTTCGAAATTGACATAAAACGCGTGGTCAGCCTCTCGGTGACGGACTCACTTTTTCTCTCCCCTTACTCTGTTCCCGGTGCTGACATCGAAGTGTCCGCCATGTCCGAGCTGGTTATACGCGAGGTGAGCTTTATGGCATGCGGCAGCCGAACCTGCCTCTAACCGATGTCCTAGGTTGCACCCGATTTGTGGACGTTCTCCAGGTCGACCGCTCATGACGTATAATCCTGCGACGAAGTACTTATATTGGAGATATCCGTAGACCCTTTACCCTTCTCGGACTATTTCCAGTCGGAGGGCGCTCTACCGCCATCAAGTTGACCACAGGGGACGTCTGGATATTAGCGTCCACACCACTCACAGACGAAACCAAGGAGAAGCTAGCCGAGCTGGGTCAAGTTAAGTAAGCCATCAAAGACCTTGGGATGCCACGCGCTCGAGTACCTTGCACCTTTGAAGTTGCTCTGACGCCTATTTGCAGGTACATCGTGGCTGGCAACAGTTTCCACCATCTATTCCTCAGTACGTGCCGTGACGCGTGGAGCCTGGAAAGCGGCACCAGAGACTGACCATTGTAGAGCAATACAAGGATGCGTATCCTGCTGCGAAGGCGATTGGCCCGGAAGACCTCAATGCTAAAAAGGCGGCTGAAGGTTGGCAACTTGACGCTGGTCAGTATCCCCTATATGCAGATAGTCGACCTCGCTGATGGTGGGGAATCCGAGCAGTTTTCAGTGCAAAGTCGCCTGATACGGTGTTCGGGTTCGAGGACGAGGTAGGCGCAAAACATTCAGCGCTGCACCGTACATTAACTAACGGGTCGATGCCCCCCAAAGGTCGAGCACTGGTTAGCATCCTCTCCCACAGCGAAGACATAGGGTTGTGACTGACAATCCGCACCTTCAGCTACTTTTCCGGTTTCGGGAACAAGGACATCGCCTTCTACCACAAGGCATCGAAGACAGTCATCGCCGCCGATCTGCTCATGAACAATCCCCCTAGAGAGCAGGTAAGACGCTCGGTAGCCCGTACACTCACCCGCAGTTTGATAATCCCTGGCCTATGATCACAGTACTCGAAGTCTACCAAATCTCCCAAGTCGAGGCTGCTGGCGGCGATGTCGCCTTCAGGGTGGCAACTCCGGTGGTTCATTTGGATGAAGGAGAAGGATAAAGCGTGAGTTGGTTCGTGTGTGTCGTTTCCCTGACGAGGACCGACCCTCCACCCTCAGTGCGATGATCCGCGACGCGAAGAAAGTATACTCATGGGACTTCGTCCGCTATATCCCTTGCCACGGGGTTAGTCTGGTCTTTGGTTCGATCCGCTTATACCGCTCACTAGTTACTCACAATGCCCAAATCGCAGGATGTTATCGAGACCAACGCGAAGGAGGCATGGAAGGCTGCCTGGGGCGCATACTTATCATGAACAAATCCCTCGTCGTGGTGTTGGCGGGTGTGCCCTTTGGACGCCTCCTATGGATATACTCCATTGGACACGATACCTCTCGCACTGGGTTCCCACGAGGACCTTGTGGTTCGCGTGCCCAGATGTCATAATGCCGTTACTCGTACAGATACATCGTGCGTCTCATAATGCTGTTCACTTCTGCAGCGGAGGGGTGTCGGCGAAGAGCACAGCAAGCAGACGCGCAGGGTACCGCGGACCCTTCGCCGCGTCAGCCTCGTTTGCGATACGCCGGACCTCCTGAACATCCTCGGGTGAGAGCTTAACCTTCAGCGCGTCCAGGTTCTCCTTCAAGTTCTGCACGGCCTTTCGTCAGCACACTTCCCTGACTTGCTATCGTCGGCACACTGCCACTCACCGGAAGCTTCGTGGTCCCGGGAATGGGAATGACGTCTTCGCCCTGTGCGAGGAGCCACGCAAGCGCGACCTGGCCTGCGGTCGCATTGTACTTGTTGCCGATCTTCTGCAGTCCGTCGGCGATCTTGAGGATGTTGGGGAAGTTCTCCTTCGAGTAGCGCGGCACCTGCCGGCGGAAGTCGTCCTCCTCGAAGTCCTCTGGGCCTTTCTGTATGCAATGTCGGATATTAGCCACGCGTGCTTTGTGCTCTGGGATAGCGACGGAGCGACTCACATATCTCCCGGTAATGAGGCCACGGCCAAGGGGCGAATAGGCGACGATCGTAACTCCGAGCTCACGCGCGGCCTTGAGGAGTCCGACCTTGGGGTCCTCGATGTCCAGGGTGAACGGCGAGTATTCGACCTGAAGCGCGGAGATAGGGTGTACGGCGTGTGCGCGACGCAGAGTCTGCTCGGAAACCTCGGACAAGCCGATGTACTTCACTTTACCGGCCCTTCAGGTTGTCAGATGTGAGTAACGGATTCGGCTCCACGCATACATGGATCCGGCAGCTTACTTGACTTGCTCTGCCATAGCGCCGACGGTCAACTGTGATATTACGCGAACTCAACAAGGATGAGATGCTTCGGGCTAGGTCGACGTTACCTCAATCGGGACCTGTGGATCGGCTCTGCGGAGGGGGATCAGTATCACCACCCACACAAATCTTCCTCTGGATAACTAACCTGTGTAGATACCACAGCTCGACATGGTCTGTGCCAAGTCTCTTCAGCGAGGCGTCGAGGGCCTGCGCCGCATACTCGGGCGTGCCATTGATCGCCCTGTCCGGGTCGGTGACGATACCGAATTTCGTTGCAAGGAAGATCTCGTCGCGTTTTCCAGTGCGCTTGAACCTGGGCAAGATATCACCGCTGAGCTATTGAACGTCATGTAGAAGGGGGACCGGTACGTACCACCTCCCGATGAGTTCCTCGCTATCGAGGTACCTATCGGCGGTGTCCCAGAAGGTACAACCTTGCTCGTATACAGCGTCAAGAACCTGGACGGCGACGGTACGTCAGCATTTGTAGGATATGTACGGTCTTCGTAGCACCTAGTACCAACCTTGAAGCGTTCTTCATCCGGCAGGGGCTTCCCATAGAACGCAGCGATACCCATCGCGCCATAGCCGATGGCGGTCACATCGGAGTCTCCGATCTTGCGTGTAGGAAGAGGCATGTTTGAAGAACGGTGGGTGGTCGAGTAGTAGAAGAGTCGGTGAGCAGTGGAGCGAGTTGTGCTTCTGGAGCCCCTCCTTATATATGTCACAAGGAAAGCTCTCATGACATAGACAGGTGCGTCTCTCGTTGCTTATAAATGGCGAGCAGCGTCATATTTCTCGTATGTGTCTTCGCGAAGCCTGTATTTGTCGCGAGAAGCAGGAGCCCTCGACCAGAAAGGAGATAGCTCATAGCACATGGGGCTCGTGCTCTCGCTCTATTTCGGACTTGTGGACATAGCGCGCCACAACTGCCATATAGGAAGCTGCTGGAAAAGAGCAAGTCGGAATATTTCCGCTCATAGCACATACTATCTCCAACCTTTCCGACTATTCGCTAGCGCTTCTCATTTGACCTGAGGTACTCCATGTCAAGTTGTCGATGATCATAGTTAGCGCTGATTGCTCTCGCTCACACAATGCTCGTCGGCATGCTGCTTGGCTCCGTTCTCTCAATATCTCCGCCGTGAAGAGGTATCACCGGTCGTTAGAATTGGTCAACTGACCGTGGCACGTCTTCCCAGCTTGCCCGACCAGCCCCGGGATGCCGCGTTATTCATGAATCATGCCTACCAGCGTCCACCTCAAGGAGGTGTATCTGTCAACAGTCCCTCGCACTTCGCGTCGGCCTTCTCGGAAGAAGCAGTAGGTGGTTCCTGGCTTCCGGCCTAATGTAAAACGGAGGCCGAACATGGGCGAACAAGAGAAAAAGGTTGCTGCCCCGGTGAGGCTCGAACTCACGACCTTCCGATTGCGACTTAGATAACAGTCGGACGCTGTAACCAACTCAGCCACGGGGCAGTTGTTAGGAGGCCATGTGTATATGGTATGTCGGCAACGCCAATCCACCTCGGGAGAACGCGGGACACGTGCTCGCTTGCGGCCTCGGCGCTGTCGGGAGAGGAGGTCGTCGGTCGTGTCCTGCGTCGTCCAGTCCAGCTTTCTCGTCTTGCACGCCCGGTCGCGTTCACCATGCAGCCCTCTCTCATCCGTCGTCAGCTTGGTGGCCTCGTCCCCCCGAAAATTGCCACCCCCTCTGTCCTGGTGCGTCTCCTGTCCGCACACCCCCCGACCGTCCGCCAGCGCGAGGGTTTTCGCTGACGGGCCGTGCATTCGTACCACAGTCCTCTGGCCAGGGTGCTGGCCTCGGCCCCCTCGTGAACTTCTACTCCAAGCTCCCCAAGGGTCCCGCACCCACGACGGCGGCGGGCGGCATCAAGGCACGCTACTTCAACGGCAAGAACGCGTCCGCTGCGCCCCTGCTGTTCACCATCCTCGGCATCTTCGGTCTTGGTTACACCATTGACTACCAGAGTGCGTATCTCCGATTATTGGATTGTATTCGGTCGTTGACCATCGTCGTTACTTTTGAATCCACCTCGTCCGTAATTTTGAACCATAGTGCACCTCAGTAAGTCCCACTCAAAACGCGTCATATGTGTGCGTGCCTCTCACCGTGCCTTTCGCAGAGCACCACAAGAACCACGCTCACTAAACGTGTGTTTTGGACGGGATTCGAGGAGCGATAGAGATGGCAGTACTGTAAATGGACCAATCAATGGTATCTTTCCATATTGTCGTCCATACTCGGCCGCTACCATCGTCTTCGCAAGAAGCCCTTCGTCATCGCTCTGCCTTGGTGGGCTGCTCTCCAGGGACTAAGAGCCACCATATCTGGCTTACATGCTAGTACATCGGTGGCACTGGCTGGTGCACAGCAGAATACTTATTTCTGTGCTTCTCACAATGCAGACCTCCTCACTTATCCTCGTTTATTAGCTGCATCTATGATCTCAGCCATCAAACGCTCTGTGGAGCGTCCGACGTCCGTCCAGAATTGATCAGCCCTACTAGAGGTGTCTAGCAACGGGCGAAACGCCCTGGGCGCGGTTTGCGGGGCCGTCTAATTAATGCAAGATTCGTTGTGCGTTCGCCCTCCACTGGACGCTGCCTGCTATGCACGTATTCGCAATGATAGATTCCACTCCACCCAGGTTCAGATAGGCGCGGTGCGAAACACCTCTACGGAACCTGAATCGTTACAGAGAGTCACCCGCTGTAACCAGGGGAAACGGGGCCTGTTTGCTTACTGCGCACGTCTATTTGCTTCTAGCAGTTACTAGCACACCGTCAAACTCCGTGCGCGGGTTTGGAACAATGCGCAGCGTGATTCTTCCATCTACCGGCTCCACCAGCTCCAAGTGCGATGCTACTGCACGACAACGGGGGGACAACCGCCTTGCATGCGATGCCCGGCCTCCTCTGCTCTGGATCGCCCCTGCTAACAGCGGGCACCCGTATGCACCCCGCAAACGTGCCTTTGTCGCTGGCCGGCGCTGCGCAGCAGCAGGCCTCGTTTGGCGAGGGTGGTGCACTGTGCGTCGAAGGTATATAAACCCGTCCGCTGCGGGAGGTTGGCCCCCATCGCCTTTGGTCGAACACTTGAGCCCGGTGCTCATATCCCTGCCCCCAGACTCTCCCAACCGTCACTTCATCCCGCATCGTTCGTGGTTCATCCCTTCGCGCCTCATCTCTCGCGACTCCCTCACTCGTTCTTCGACGCACACACTCCCGCGTACACGACCTTCTTGAACGCATCCTCGACTCACCTCCTTTCGTATCCTTCTATCATCCAACATGTTCTCGACGAAGTTCGTTGCGCTCGTCTTCCTCTCCCTCACGGCTTCTGCATACGCCGCTCCGGCGAACCTCCAGAAGCAGAACGCGCTCGACGCGCAGAAGCAGAACGCCCAATTCGCCTCGCTCACCGAGAGCTCCTCCTGCCAAGGTCCGTCCCCCTCTCTCTGACATAACCACATGTTGCTGACACCGCATTGCATTCGCTTTGAACAGATGGCGAACAGGCGTGTGTGCAGGACGCGTTCGCGCAGTGCGTCGGCGGCAAGTTCCAGCTGCAGAAGTGCTCCGGCGGCACGTCCTGCGTCGCCCTCCCGCTCGTCAATAAGCCCGGCACGTCCGTCACCTGCGACACCAAGGAGGACGCCGAGGCGCGCATGAAGGCCGCTGGCGTCGCCGGCGGCCTCACCGGCTCGGACAGCGGCAGCGGCTCTTCGGGCAGCAGCAGCGGCTCAAGCTCTGGCTCTGGCGATGAGTCAGGCTCCGGTTCAGGCAGCGGTTCAAGCTCTGGCTCCGGTAGCAGCAGCGGCAGCGAGTCTGGCAGCGGTTCGAGCTCCGGCTCGAGCAGCAGCTCTGGTTCCGGTTCGGGCTCTGGCAGCAAGGGCGGCAAAGGCGGCAAGGGTGGCAAGGGCAGCAGCTCTGCGCTCTCCTCCGCCGCTGCGACCGCTACGGCCACCGACGGTGGTGCCGACTCGACTGCAACTGCGACTGCCTCCGATAGCGGCGCGGACTCTACCGCAACTGCTACAGACGGCAGCGCGGATTCGACCGCTACTGCGACCGCCACCGATGGCGGCGCCGACTCGACTGCTACTGCGACCGAGAGTGGCAGCGACAGCGGCGCAAGCGAGACCATCGTCTCCTCTTCTGCGGCGGCGACCGCGACGGGCTCCGCGGGCTCCTCCAGCTCTGGCTCCAACTCAGGCTCGTGCGGTGCTGGTGCGGGCGAGAGCAGCTCTGCTGCCTCCGCCAGTGGCAGCGCCGCCGACACTGCGACGGCGACGGCCACCGGCGTCGGTGCTTCGGAAACCGACTCCAGCGTCGCAACCGCAACTGGTTCCGCCGCTGCGACCGAAACCGACTCCAGTGCCGCTACCGCTACCGACTCTAGCGCTGCGACTGCCACCGACTCTAGTGCTGCGACTGCCACCGATTCCAGCGCTGCGACTGCGACGGCCACCGACTCCAGCGCCGCCACCGCGACTGCTAGCGAGGGCGGATCCGCGAGCGAGTCTGCCGCTCTTTCCTCGGCCGCCGCGTCGTCTCTGTTCGGCTCGGCAGCGGCGACGAGCAGCGCAGCCGCCGCCACTGGCTCCTCTGCGGCAGGTGCCTCCTCGAAGTCCAGTGCGGCGGCGACTGCCTCTGAGCCCGTCATCAGCCTGCTTTGAGCGGCCTGCCTGCCCGGAACTCCGGAGGGTGGATGAGCAATAGGAGGGTGTGTTGATTCACGCGGACTGGACGATGCCGGAGTCGCGCAGCTATTGCTCGGACATTACTTTCGCCTCCCTCGCACCCCTACGATACTCGACCTTCCCGCTGCACGCATTGGGTGGTCGTACCTCGCCGCACGGTGTGCGCGCGACGGCCCCGCAGGACGGCGCAGAAGTAGTCTTCTGTAGATCCTTGCATGTTCTGTTTGTAGCAGTAGCTCGCTTTGAATGAACACACGAACGCCGCGCGTGGTGGTTGTGGACCAAAATGTATTGACGTGATCTACTTCATGATCGTCGCCCTCGATGCGTCCCACACCGTCCGTACTGCTGCGCGGGACGAGGGGGACGGCGGGGACGCTGCGGGGGAGGCTCGCGGGATGCCCATGGGGAAGACGCTGGAAGCTGGAGGTGGGCAAGCAGAACGGTTGAGCCGGGCGAAGCGCTGGCGGGGTGCCTGGCACAATGCCGACATCGACGATCTCGCTCACGCCCTCCTCGCTCTTCCCCTCTGCTTTCTCTTCGTCTTCACCGTCGGGCCCGCCGTCGCCGCCCCAGCCAGCCCTCTGCGTGCGTGCGTGCTCAGGGCGCAGCCTCACTTTGCCCCATCTGCTCTACTTGGTTCGCCTTCAGCTTCTCCAGTGCGCCGGGCGCTGCGCAGTCCATTCTGCCGCTATATACCTCTCCGAGCCTTCGCCGGCATCCCCATCTCTCGTTGCTGACACTCACGACCATCCACGGCGATGGCCAAACACAAGAAACCGACCCCGCAGGAGCTCTACTGGGAGCGCAAGCGGCGCGAGGAGGAGGAGAAGGATGCGAGCCTCCCGCCTGGCCTCATAAACCACGGCAACACTTGCTTCATGAACTCCACCCTCCAAGGCGTACGTGTCTTTCGTCCCTGCTGGTTGCAGAACTAATCCTAACCGATCACCGACGTCGCTGTGGTTAGCTCATTGCCACGCAGCCTCTCCGAGACCTCGTTTTCTTCCAGCCCGTAGCTCCGGCACTTCAACCCGCCGAGGGCTCGCCTATCCTCGCCAAGCGATCGCCTCAACTCACGAACGGCCATGGGTTGGGCGGGTCGGATGAGCTGGACTGGACGGAAGGTATGCCTCTGGGGGATATCTTCACCACTGTCATGAGGAAGGCCTGGGGCATTCAGGACGCGAAGCGGAGGGAGACCATGAGTCCAAAGTCAGTACCTCCGATTGTGCATCATCCCTCCCCTCGGGTGCTGACCGCACTTGCAGAGAGATCTTGACGACCATCGGACGCAAGTATGACCAATACCTCGACTTCCGCCAGCAGGACGCACACGAGTTCCTGCGACACATGCTCGACGCTATGCGCATGGAGGAGCTCGATGTGCGTGTTATCTCCCTGGCTATACACAGGCACGGACTGACTTGCGCTATTGAGCAGATCATCAAGAAGCGGCAGCCACCCCCTCCGAAACACAAGCGCACGCGTCATAACAAAGATGCCAACCGTTCCCTGCCGTCACCGGTGCTTCCATCGCCTGCACCACCCATCGCCAGCTCGTCGTCTCAGTCGTCCCAAACGGACGGACAGTCCTCCCATTCCGGGCATGATGCGCCGCCACCTCCGCTCCCCGCGTCTGATCCGCCTGCGGAGGAGAAGCTCGAGTCGTTCGTAGACATGCTCTTCGGCGGGCAGCTCGCGAGCATCCTCGTCTGCGAAAAGTGCAAGAAGGTCTCGGTCACGTACGAGGACTTCAACGACCTCAGCCTGAGCATCAAGCCCGAGGACTACGTCAAGAACCGCAAGCGCGACCGCTTCCGACGCATCGCACGCAAGCTCCGCATCCGCCCGCCCACCCCGCACGAGCAGCAGCAACAGCAGCAGCATCTCAGCCAGCTCGCGCGGGGCATGTTCGGCGTCAGTCAACGCGCGTCATCGGTCCCCGCGAGCCCGGTGCGCCGCAGCTCAGAGGTTACAGCGGAGGAAGAGCCGCCGTCGCACGAAGACCCACGCCGGAAGAGCTTCGACCATGCCGGCGCGGAGGCCGACGAGGCGCGCGACGTCGTGAAGGAGATGGCGAGCACCCCCGGGCTGCAGTCGAACTCCTTCGGTTCTGCTATCTCGGAGCATGACGAGGATGACGGCGAGGAGATCACACATGCCGAGGCTGCCGAGGCGGAGGCTCGCGCGGAGGCGGAGAGCAGCGGGAACTCGAGCGGAAATGGTGCGGAGGAAAAGGTGAAGGACAACAAAAAGGACGACGCGTGGGGCAAGATCGCGCGCCGGATCAGCGTGTCGATGAAGCTCGGCGGCGGACGCGACAAGGACAAGGAGAAAGAGAAGGACCGCGAGAGGGACAGGGACTCGCGCCCTTCGAGCCGACAGAGTGAGCGCGGGCGTAAGTCCGAGAAAAAGGATGCGCTCCGTGCTATGCGCGGTGGCGAGCCACGCTCTCCACGCACCGGCTCCCTCGCACCCGGAGCAACCGTGCACGAAGGGCTCATCGACTCGGGCGACGTATCCGACCCCGGACGTACGAGACCCGCATCGCCGGTCCCTGCCTCGCCCCGTATACCTTCGCCGCTCAACCATGACAACAGACCATCGAGTTCAAGACGATCGTCCGCGAATCCGTTCAGCCACCATCACCACCACCGACGGAAAGAGGAGGCGACGAAGTCATCTTCTATCCCCTATGTCTCCGACGATGATATGGCGTACCTTCGACGGGTGCTTGCGGACGTCCACCCAGTCACCGGCAACCCGCTCTCGATCCTGCAGAACGCGTTCACCGGGAGCGGCAGCAGCAGCAGCAGTCTTTCGGGCACGACCACCCTCGCCACCCAAGCGCTGTGGGCGAAGCTCGGACACTTGCCTGGTATCGAGGAGTGTCTGCGCATGTTCACCGCTGTCGAGATCCTCGATGGCGAGAACATGGTTGGCTGTCATCGCTGCTGGAAGATTGCAAACGGGCTGTACAAGCCCCGCTCAAGAGAACACGGCGCAGCACCCGACCAAGACTCCGACAGTGAAAGTGAAAGCGAGACCGAAACTGAGAGCGGCAGCGACTCTGCAGACAGGTCGGGCTCGGGTTCGGGTTCGGTGTCAGACGCGAGCCCCACCAAGCCGCCTGCTTCCGGGACGCATCCTGTCGTTCCTGGACTCAACGAGATGGACGACACGCCGGCACAGTCCTCACCTGATCTCAGTAGCGGTCGTGTCTCCCCAGCGTCTACGTCCGTCGTTTCCACGCAGATCACGCATTCTTCAAGTACTACATCTATCTCATCTGCGCCAACGACAGTCGCTACCTCGGTCTCTCCACCAAAACCCCTTCTACACACGAGGAAGGACAGCGTTGTACCCCCCGAAACGTACGGCGGCCTTCCGATCCCCAAGATCTCCACCACTGAGCCAGAGGCCCCGAACTCTGCGCCCATCGGCACCACGTTCACGCTCGACCGGAGCGCATCTGGGGAAGCCCTCACGCGCACTTGGTCGACCCCAGGCGGCGTGGGCGTGTCGCCGTCCAACGACTCGCTCCTTACACCCCGTGCTCGGCATCGCGCACGTTCAAAGAGTAGCAGGAAGGACGGAGGCACCGAGGACAGCGGCGACAGCTCAGATGACGAGTTCGACGACTCGGAGAGCGACACCTCAGCTGCGACCTCCGTGCGCTCCGATGGGTCCGCCTCGCCCTCCGTCTCGCCCAGCGCCTCTCCCAACTCCTCCGTCGAGAAGCTCACTGGCGTCTCCCCAGTGGCCTCTCCCCGCTCACGTAGCCCCCACCACCACCACCACCATGGCCACCACGAACATCACGACGGAGACCAGGCAGGCCAACCGGCCAAGATCCCGCGCGCGAAGCAGGTCGTGCTCCGGAAGATGTACAAGCGATACCTGATCAGCACGCCGCCGCCGATCCTCGTCATCCACCTCAAGCGCTTCCAGCAGACGGCGAAGGTGCACACCATCTCGCTCTCGGGCGGGTTCAAGAAGCTCGACGACTTTGTCGCGTTCCCCGAGCACCTCGACCTCGCGCCCTTCCTCGCGCCCCGCCGTGAGGACTTTGCGGGTACGGGCGATAAGGAGAAGGGGAAGCAGAAGCAGGAGCGGTGCATGTACCGGCTGTACGCGGTCGTCGTGCACATCGGCAACATGGTGAGTGCGCCGTGGCGCTATATGCTGCATCGATGGACCCTACTGACTTTTCGCCTTTCCATTGCAGCTTGGCGGCCACTACGTCGCATACACCGCGCTCCCGCAAAGCGCTGCCCCGCCGGCGACACCAACCCCCGCTTCCACTGCTGAGGCAGGGGAGTCGGCCAAACAGTCCACGCCTTCTTTGTCGTCGCAGGAGTCCCGCTCGAGCCAATCGTCGGTGCCCCCGCGCTCGCAACGGCAGTGGGCGTACATCAGCGACACCGTCGTGCGCCTCACCACGCTGGACGAGGTGCTCAAGGCGAAGGCGTACATCTGCATGTATGAGCGCATCTGATCGGGCCCATTGCGCGCATGATCTCCCTCCCTCCCTCCCCCCCTTCTATTCGCTCATCGCACTCTTCGTCCCGGGTGACGCCTACCATCGCCTGACGGCATCCGCTATCGCATACATTCCCAACATAACAACAATACCCTCCTCTGCAATTGCTAGCTACACAAGATCTGGCCTACACCCCTTTCCGCGTTCCCGCCTTGGGGGTCCACATCGGAGAATACACCGTCCGTCGTACGCCTTACATACATACAGGGCCGCCCACCCAGCCATGCTGGCAGGAACAAACCACGGACCCACATACCGGCCCTACTCTAACAGCCATGTATTGTATACCTAACTTATGTCTCGCCCGACGCCCATCTGTTAGAGTCATCTGTAGGCTTACATGTACGTAATACATTGCACTTGTACCGAAGAGCGTGCCCGCTGTCGCACGATTGTAGTCCCCCCGTGTGTCGAGTTATCCATCGTTCCAAGTACAGGGCTGGACGCACTCTAAAGTATCCAGGCCGAACCCGAAGATGGTGGATGTATTGTTGGATACAACTAGTAGCGCGAAGTACGGTACGAGGACAAACTAATACAATGTGGAATAGTACACATGGGTATGAAAAGAGAAACAAAGTCGTTTTAGGAACAGACATCATGCAGGGAAGGTCGTGTCCGGTCGTGAAGAAATCCAGAAGTACAAGACACTAGGGAAGAAGGTGCAGAGATGGAGCGCTGGACGCATACTAGGTACGAACCCACGTGCAAGTCGCTAGGTGATGGAGGGTATCCGCGACTTAAACAATGGTGAACCTGTAGAACAGTGTCAACCGGTGAACATAGTCGAGCGATAGAAGCATAGATTTACGCATCGCTGCGCCAGTCCTGACCACGGAGAGCGGCATCTTCCCGCTCCTGAGTGCGATTCACCCAGCCCGCGGGATGACCCTGGGCAGGGAGCAGAGCGGAGTCGCGGCGAGACACGATCTTGAAATGAGAACCCTTCTCCTCTGCCCTGCTCTTGACCGAGTCCGCCTCAGCCTTCTTGCGCTGGAACATCTGCGCGGAAGCGTGAGTCTACTATATGTATGTTCAAGCGACCTCAGACATACCTCCTGCAGGGCTTGCGTACGGGACATGCCCTCGGTTTCCTTCGCCTCGGACATGCGGTCACGGACGCCGACGAGCTGACCGTCGACGTACTCGAGACCAGTAGTGACGGCGTCGGCGATAGCCTTCTGAAGCTGACGCTTCACGAGACCAGTGGCAAGAGGACGTAGGGTATTGTACAGAGTGTCGTGCTTCGAGTCGCGGATAGAGAATTTGAGGGTGCCAACCTTGACATGGACGTTCTTGACCTTGAACACGCTGGAGCGGTCCTTGTCTGCCGATGCGATGTGGGCGGTGATGGTCAAGCCTTCGCCTCCAAGCAGGACGTCCGCAAGGCCGGAGTCAGACAACTTGGGGAAACCGCTCTTCTTCTTGAAGTAGAAGGCAACATCACGCATATCGGCCTGGATCTGGCCAAAGGTCAACACGAACTCGTGATGATTCTCATCCCTAGAACATTGTTAGAACATTATTGTGGCAATCATGAATGCGACGTACTTGATCGCGTTGTACGGGCTGAATTTGATGTAGTTGTGTGCTTCCATGCTGACGACGTTGGGGAAGAGGTTTCGGCCGGAGAGGGCGAGGTTCTCAATAATGAGGTCGAGAGTATCGTCGGTGTACTCAATGCGGGGAATGGGGATGTACCCAACCTGCGGCAGTTGGCGGTCAATGAGAAGCAAAACTCGTGAAACCAAACCATATACCTGGTCAATGATGCTCGGAAGGATGACCTTGCGGATATCCATCCAGAGCTGAGGCTTGAATTTGAGGCTCCCTTCGCTATCGAACAGGAGATCCTTGGTGAGACGCGCCCAATCTTCACCGAACCTGGTGATTTTGTATGGTGAGATGGAGACCCAGCACTCAATCAGAATGTTATACGGACCTCTTGTTCAAAGGATCCTCGCCAAGAGCGCGGAACCACTCGATTGCGGCGTTGAACAGGTTGTCAAAGTGACCCTTGTACTTCTCGTCGTAGAACCGGCGGCCACTCTCGCGCAGTGCGTTGGCCTCGTTGTTGCATTGCGGCTCCAGCACGAAGCCCGGGTCGAGGAGGACCTACGGGGATATGAATTTCACTCCTACCGACCGCGTCCGAGAAGTCACATACCTTGCGAGTGTACGAGTCAACGTCGCTGAACCATTGCCGGAGCTCATCATCTTGCTGGGCGTCCCGATACAGGGCTTGCATAGCATCACCAATGATGGACAGGCTCTTGCCGTTGGCGAATCGTTCAAGCAAGGTACGGAGCTCGGAAGTAGCCTGTTGCAATGCACCGTCGCCCTTGAGTTGCTGACCAGAGTCCTTGCCTGAAGGAAGATTAATTCCTTTTCTCATGGGATCACATGGGCAACACTCACCGTGTTCGGCGACGGTCTTGCCGTGAGACGCGTACTCCTCAAGGAAGTTTAGGAGCCACTGGATGGACTCTTGGTAGTCCTTGTGCTTCTGGCACTCGACGATAACCTATCATTCGCAATTCGTGAGCATACTGTTAGTCTGTCGTTGTGAGTCTCTTACCTTCTTGCCGCGATAGATGAATTGATCCCGGCGCTCTTCGGGGAAGTACTCCTCGCTGAGAACGCGCTTGGCACGGTCGTAGTGCTCGTTAGCACGATCTTTGTGCTCTTGTGGAACACGATCAGTGAGGTTGTCCTGTAACCCATGCGTGAGCACATCGCCTCACACCACTCATGATGAGTGTCGTACCCTCATGCCACGAATCTTATTCATGAGGCCAGACTTCTTGGCCTCCGCGTCCGCACGATCGTTAGGGACAGGATCACCACCGACAGCGTTGACAGTGTCCTCCTTCTGGCGCTGAGCCTCCGCCTATGAGAGCAATCAGTAACGTCCCGATAATGTGCCAATCGGAAAGATTACCTTGGCTTTCTCGACGGCTTCGTCCTTGCGGGCCTGCGCTTCGTTGATGGCTTGAGCACCGCTCTTGACCTCGCCGTTACCTTGCTTGACAGTTGCGCCATGGCCCAATTCCTCGCGGGGGTGTTGAGAGACAGTAGTATCAGTGCCGGGGATGCGGGCTTCGAGAACCTACAGATCTCATGAGTGAGCAGTTCATGTGAATAAGACGTGCATTCACTTACAGGAGTCTCGTCGGGGCCAACAAGGCGACCGCCCTCCGAGACAAACTGGTCGCGGGGTGCAGACTCGTCGACTTGGCGGAGACGTTCCTCGTCCGGACGCGCCTTTTCGGCGACTTTGCTCGCGGTACGTGCAAGAATGTCGCGGCCGATCACGGAAAAGTCCGTAAGCAGCTTGCGGACCTCAGCGTTTGTGAGCACGAGGGAGAGAAGAGTGCGGAGATGCTGAACGGCCTGTTGGCCGTCGTTCTTCGCCTTCTCCTTATCGACGGGGACGACTTCGTTGGGGTCCTTCTTGGCCTGATCTACGTCGACGTCGCGCGTGTGCCAGACAAAGTTCTGGAACAGCTCGTCTGCGTTCTTCTCGCGGACGATGTCGCGCGCGGTCTCGATGATGTCACGTGTGTCTTGAATCAAACGGCGACCGTCAGGTGAGAGATCCTTGACGTCGACGGGGGAGTGTTGGAGGACGTAGTTGAGGAAACGGTCGATTTGCTCGTTACTGGGCATGCGGGACTCGCTGAACGCCTTGACGACGCCATAGAATCTGAGTTTGCGGTCGACGTCAGCGGCCTGCGTCTTCTTGTCGACAGGGTCGACGACGGAGTTCTGCTCGAACAACCGTTAGCATATAGCCGCTACGACGCGAGAATGGAGAGCAAGTACCGCCGCGGGCTTGTCGCCGATGTCCTTCTGAGCCTGGGGGAGAGACATTACAAGGTCGTGAACAGAGGGAGATTATTATTCGTGAGTATATGCGGGTCGTGACGGAGGAGGAGAAAGTTGGGAATGTGATGCGAGGGAGAGCATCGCGTTATATACCCCCGCGGGACGATGACGCACCCGCGACCACAACGTCATCCGTCACAGCTGGGGCCTGTTTGGGACACGGACGACTGCTCGCGCGCAGGAGGGAGGGTATGATGTCAGCGGTCGCCGATCGCGTCTCGACAACAATGCAGGGCGGAAGACCCTCTGCGCTGTTTAGCAACGCCACAACTCCAACAACGGCGGCAGCTGCACCTACGGGCAGTCTAGACGCGACCCCCGCCTATGCCCTAAGCCCGTCCTTAATCAGAAGCGAGGCGTCACTCCAGGCACTCGTTCCTCCGCTCATTAGAGGTGTTTCGCAACGGGCGAAACGCCCAGGGGGCGGTTTGCGGGGCCCTCCACCCAATGCAAGATCTGTTGCATGTTCGACCCCCTCTGGACGCTGCTACTATGCAGGTAGCGCCTATGGGCCCTCGCGTTCTCACCCCACCCAATGCAAGATTCCGCTCCACCCAAGCTCAGATAGCCGCGATGCGAAACACCTCTATTGTGGTACTCGCTGCTGGGAGCGTTGTGGAGCACAAGCTTGATTGAAGGCGTTGATTCCTGCTTGCGGAGCCCACGTGTTTCATTTAATGGTGGCGTGACTGTGACCGAGCGCGTCGACCCCTTCGTCAGACCCTAACCCTGTCCTCGGGGTACCGCTCTTCCAAGGCGGCCAAGTCTATGCTTTTGAGCGGATCCGACGTCCTCCGCATGCGGGTCCGGAAGCACAGTGCGTACGCTAGTTATCACATGGTGACCTACAGGTATTACAACGTCTTCAGCAGCTCGCCCAGCTTTTGCAGCACAACCTTGTTCTCGTCTTCGCTTCCGATCGTGATCCTCAAGCACGCCGTGCACCCAGGCTCGTTCCCCCGGAACCGCACAACGACACCCTCGGACTCGGCTAGCGTTTTGTAGATCCTCTGTGCGCGTGTGTTATCCGGCTGGCCGCTGCCATCCTTCGCAAGCACGGGCACCATGACGAAGTTCGCGTCGTTCCCGCCGATGGAAGGACCCAAGCCTAATGGTGCAAGCTCGGCCAACCCACGGAGGAGCTCCCCGCGGGACTTGACAAGCTGTGCGACTTTCTCCTTCATGAGGCTGACGGCGGATGGTGACAAGGCGGAGTGGGCGAGAGCTGCGGTCGGGGTGGAGATGTTGTAGGGTGCCTTGGTGTTCATCAGGATCTGCACCAGTGCGGGGTGGGCGAACGCAATCCCTAGCCTGTGGCGTCCGCGTGAGCAAAGGGGGTTGTGAAGCTGTCGAGCCAGATAACGCTTACCGGATAGCCGCAAGGCCAAAGCTCTTGCTGAGCGTCTGCGTTACACATAGGTTCGCATACTCCTTCACGAGCGACACCGCGCTGGCTTTCTCATCGGCGAAGTCGATATACGCCTCGTCGACAATGACTATCCCCTTGAAGTCCTCGTACTCTAGCAGTTCTCGTATAGAGGAAAGCGGGATGAGGGTTCCAGTAGGGTTCCCAGGGGAGCAGAGGAAGATGAGCTTTATTGACGGGTCCGCCGATACGGCCTTCTTCACCTGAACCGACAGCGTTAACCTCACGCCGGGCGATAAACCACGAGAGAAGAGAGCTCACACCTCGTCCACCTTGAGCGAGAACCGCCCGCGTTCCCCGCCCTCGCCCGCATCTCCGCTCAACTCCAAAGGTACCTTGACGACCCCGACATCGTTCACCTGTGCGCACACCGAGTACATCCCGTACGTCGGCGGCGTGATGAGGATCTTCTCCCTTCCAGGCGAGACGCACACCCGGATCAGCAAGTCGATGACCTCATCGGATCCGACGCCCAAGAAGATGTATTCCGGGCCAGGAAGGCCCCGTATCTCTGCAATCCGCTGCTTTATGGAGTCATGCGTGGGCGAAGGGTACCGGTGGAGGTTGAGACCGAGAGTGGGCTGCAGCTCCGGGTCAAGGGTGGATGAGGAAGCAGGTGGGATCGAGTGGCCGAGGGCGTTCTCATTGGCATCGAGCAGGATTCCTTCCGAGTAGTCGTCTCGCGCACATCGGTAGGGGTGCAGGGCGAGGATGTTTGGTCGGATGACCTTCTCGATGTCAAAGTGAGCAGGCTTGGTGGGGTAAAGCTCTGGCGCAAGACCGAGGATCGGCATGTTGGCGACTGATAGGAATGGGAGACCTGCGTCAGAGCTGCTGTGTAGTCCTCAGAGTATCTAGCGAGCGTACGACAGGCGCGTATGAGTGTGCAGTCCAGAGAGCAAATGACTCGCGTCCAGGGCTGCTCTTGACTCTTCAGGGAGTATGACAAAATCCCATAGATTAGATAACTAGCTGCCTTTTCGAGCTTGATCGACGATCCCAATTCAAATCAAGATTCGCGAGACGGGTGGCACAGCTTGCAGGAAACCACCTCGAAAATAGGCGTGCTATGGCATCCGTCCTCCGTCTCTTCCTACCGCGACCCCTGGCTTGCATCATCTCTCTCGGTCTGGGATAACACTTGGGGACATGCCTGGGCCGCGTGGAAAGGGAAAGCCTGCGCGGGCGAAAGCAAAAACATCGACCGCATCCAGCTCGACCCCCCATGGCACATACACCATCCCCGAGGGCTTCTTCACCGATATCGACAACGCAGGCACATGGAAGCTCATTGTAGATGTTCTGTGCGATTATCTTGCACTACCAGGTCCGTGTCTTGGGCAAACTCCCCCTGGGGGTTGGAGGCTTACAGCTGCGAAGACCTCGAGACGCGGAGCGGCTTGAAGAAAGTCCACGCGCACTTCTCCGAGGTATCCAAGAAGCTCGACACAGTGTACACCGCCGCGCAAAAGAAAGGCAATGAGCGTCTAATGGGCGGTATTGTTGGCATCTGGGCAAAGATGTGCGCTGACGCCATCCTGAGGGACAAGTTCTTTCAAGAAGGTATGCGTCACCTCTGACTACCGCTGAGTCGTACCAACTCACGGGCGTCAGGGCTGCTCTCGAAGGTCATGCCACTCCTCGAATACGATTCTACGCGGCATATGGCCCTGAACGCGCTCTCTGTCGTCACCCACCACGGCGGTGTCGTCGCACGTCGAGAGATTGCACGCAAAAACCCCGTCCTTGTGAAGCTCATCCAGGATCACCCTGACGACGCAAAGGTGCTCGAGCTAGCCACCGTGACCATGGCTCACGCTACCAGCGCCGTACTGGGCGTCGACGACCCACCCGACTCGGGCCTCCTCAAAGAGATCCAGGTCATCACTGTGCTGAAGACGACGGTCGAGAACGTGCGAAAACCGATCGCATCGCACTACATGATCGACCACGCGTTCGGGCTGCTCAACAACGCGACGCGTCACTGTCCGAAGGAGTGCAAGAACACACCTTCCATGCTTCCGCTGCTCGTCTCATGCCTCAGGAGCACGAACATCGTCACACGCTGTGGCGCGCTCGGCGGACTCATCCGCTACACCGTGAACGGGTCCGAGCCAGACCAACAGAATTTCGACCCCAACCACCTCGTCGCGGCCGTTCAGCGAGGCTTCCCGGAGCATCTCTCAGAGATGATGATGGAATACGGGTTTGACCGCTGCGAAACGATCCTCACCCTCAAGAGCACCGCGGACTACCAGCGCGCGATGATGCGTTGCGCCCAGGACCACGACCTCTGCGCCCTCGGGCGGACGCTCGCAACGCTCATCCAACGCACAGAGTTCGCGATCGCCGAGGGTATGTTCCAGGCGGAAGGCCCCCGTGGGCAGCGCGAAACGCTAGACATCGGATTGCCGTTTACGATGTGGACGGACTCGCTACCGCACTGTGCGCGGGCTCTCCGCGCCCGTGGAACCCCCGCTGACCTAGACATGGCCGACGTGCTCGACCTCAAGTTCTTCATCATCCGCTCGCGTATTCCGGACGCCATCGCTCTCGGCCAGCGGGCAGTGGAGCGGAACCCGGATCTAGCATACGCATACTACGCTATCAGCATGGGCGCGGACCACCAGCAAGGCCTGCGCGCGGTGAAGAAGGGCCTGATGTGCAAGAACACCACGCCGTTCGTGCGCCAGTACCTCCTCTGGCGGGCGGTTGAGCACGCCGGCGACCTCGGCGTGAGTACTCTGCAAGATGCGAAGAACGGGGGCAGGGACAACGCGGAGGGCATCGCGTTCCTGATGTCGGCCTGGGAAGACGCGAAGACGTTCACGGCGGAAGCGCCCCCGGATACCCGGCACATGCAGACCATCCTTAACTGGTACATCATCCTGACCATCGCTATCAAAGGCCCGGAGCTCAGCGAGGACCTGCGGGAGCTTGCTGTACGTCCGTCGATGCGTTTGAGGATAACGTGACAGGCTAACGAGTCGACACAGGCTTCACGGCGCAAGCTCGACATCTCCACGCAGTTCATGAACACGATCGGGTTCGCGATCAAGAAGACGCAGATCGGACTGGCGCGCGAGCTCATCCTTCAGCTCTACCCAGAAGCGGTGAAGGAGTGGGGCGCGTTCATCGCGCGCTTCGACGAGCTCGACTCCTCCCTCGACAAGCAGAAGCCGCTCTCGTCGACTCAGGCGGACGACGATCTCGCTGCATGGCTCGACAACATCAAGCTTGACGATGACTCCGAAGGTCACGGGCATCCGCATGCGTGCAGCCATCCGAAGATCAGCATGAACAACGTCGCGCTGTATAGATGTTCATGGTGCGGGAATCCCAGCGCGGTCCTCAGGAAGTGTGGGGGCTGCTGGAAGACGAGGTCCGTTTCGTCTTTCTATCACCTACATTCACGCATAGTACTGATATGTGCGTAGGTATTGCGACGGCCAATGCCAGAAGAAACACTGGCCGGAGCACAAGACCGTGTGCAAGAAGTAGAACATGAACGCCCGTAATATGCTGTAATCTACATGTGTATGTACTTATACGACCACCGTTCCTCTCTCACGGCGAACGCGAAGACGATGGTATGACAGGGTGATACGCCCGAGTCCCGCCGCGGTCCTCGGTCCATCCGCCGCAAGGAGTGAAGACCGCGATGTAGTCCCGGTGCGTCTCTATTCGGTATCCTGGGGGCAGGATATCGTTGAACGCATGCACCAACTCCGCATCCCAGCCAAACAATCTGCACGCCTCGTCCAGGATCACGTCCAATTCAACCCTATAAGACGACAACACGAAGTGAGTCAGTATCACTGCGCGGACGCTCTAAGCGAAGGAAGGAGGACCACGCACGTCGCATGCTTCGCGTTGCTCTGCAGCATGCAGAAGAACCTGTTGTACTCCGGGATGCGGTTCACGCGCGCAAGGGCCGCCTCGAGCGCAGGGAGGAACTCGATCACCGCGTTCCGCGAGAACTCCAAGAACGGGCCCTTCCAGACGTCCTGGAAGGAGATGTGCTCGGGCGTGCGTGGGTCCGGGAGCGCGGTCACCTCGATCTCCTCGAACGAGTTCCTCCTGGGTGGCGTGCGCGAGCCCGCGTATGTCTGTATCGAGGCTGGGGGCCGCTTCCGGCTCGATTTCGGAGTGGTGTCCAGGTCCCTTAAGGCTAGCCGCCGCGAAGATGGCGGCGTCTTCGGTCCTTGAGTGTTCATGTTGCGATTGATAGTGGTTGGAATGATTGTCGCGGCTAAGGGACGAAGGCTCGTGGTTGGAACTCGTCTGCAAGACCTCGCCTATAAATCGTACCCGTGAAGACAATAGAGACACCGCCGCCACCGAGACTTGCTGTTGGATTAGCACAACAAAGAGCTTTTGGCGGGTATATGACGCCCCTGCCATCGTTGGGTGCAATGAGGTCCATCGCTTATAGGGCCCTCTTGGACAGCTGAGAGTAGGCATTGACCACCTGCATTGCATGCTCGGTCTTGTCATCATTCCATGACTACCTTTCAATCAGCTGCAGACAATGCTGAAGGACGAGCGACATAGAGCTCGCCGGCACGGGCCCTCGCTGAACCAAGCGACGGACAAAGATCTATTGTTTTCAATGATGATACAGATGGCTTTGAGACTACGCACTTCACCTCTATGCTACATAACGCCGTGTGGCTACGACGCCGTGACCCGCCACACCTTGACCAAGCCGTCGTCGCCCGCCGTCGCAAAAAGGTCTTCATACCCCTTCCTTGGGCACCATACGACGCAGTTCACGTCGTGCACATCGTGTGCCTGAGCGATCTTCGCAATGACCCTATGTTTGAGCTTCCTCTTGTTCGAATCCTGCGCATCCGGTCCGACCTGGCTCGGGCGTCAGCCAACGGCAGAAAACAGGCTGGCGAACAGAACTCACCCCGATCTCCCAAACATGTATCACGCCGTCCCCTCCTGTGCTCGCCAGCCATCCGAGGCTACCGGCTTCGCCCGCGTCGAGCGGTTTACCCCTATTCCAGCTGATCGAGTACACGCTGCGCTCGTGCCCCTCGAGCACGTCCACGCATTCCCACTTGTGCTCCTGCACGCGCTCCCATATCCGGATCGTGCAGTCGTCCGAGCCGGACGCGAGGTAGCGGCCGTCTGGGGAGAACGCGAGCGTCCATACCGTGGAGGCGTGCCCCGAGAGCGTCTGGAAGCAGAACCAGTCCTCCTGTGGGTCGTCTACGTACAGCTTGATGGTGTCGTCGTAGGAGGCGGAGGCGAGGATCTGCGCTGGGTCGGACGGGGGAAGGTGAGCAACGCGCGGGTGCGAGATAGGGGGCGAAGCCTGACCTCTTCGGTGGGATGCCATGCGACGCACTTTACGTCTTGTGAGTGCTCCATGAGGACGCCCATGCATTCGAAGTCGTAGTCGGGGTGAGCTGCATGTTCGCGAGTTGAGAAGCGTCATCTGCGATGGGAAGACTGTGCGCGCACCTTCCCAGATCCATACCGTCTTATCCCTGCTGCAGCTCGCGAGGAGGTTCCCCGAGCTGGAGTAGGCGACGCTCTTGCACTCCGTCTCGTGTCCCTCCAGCAGGCTCATACACTCCCACTCTCCTGAAGTGTTTGCTGCCCCTTCTTCGCCCTCATCGTCTCCCTCCTGGGCCCAGATGCCGATGTTGGAGTCGAAGGAGGCAGTCGCGAGCGTCTTGCCGGACGGCGACCAAGCGACCGCGCGCACAGTTTTGGCGTGGCCGGTAGGGATGGTGGTAACATGAGTGAACTTCGGAGAGGGGCCTTCCTCATTGTGCGCGGAGGCGTAGCTGTATAGCCTGACGTTCTTGTCGGCTGAGCAGGACGCGAGGAGAGGCCTCGCCGGGTTCCACGCGACGTGCCATGCGCGATCTTCGTGCCCTGTGGTCGCGCTTCAGCGTCGCTCGCACACGTTTGCGTTTGGAACAGGCACGCACCCTCGAGCTGTGCGACTGGGTCGATTCTGGCTGGCAAGTCCTCGTCCATGGTCGTTTGGATGCGGTATGTCCGTGACTCGATGACGGTTTTTGGCCAGAGATCTCCCCGCGCAGATCTCGATCTGGCGTTGATCCGTCGTCGACCACGGGCGCTTGCGATGGTCCTTCTTGCCTGTCGACTGCCTTGTAGATCCTGGCTTGACTAGTACTTGTTCGACTCTTGGACACCTTCTGTCTTGACCCTTGTGTATAGAGGATGTGTCTTTCAGGTAACAAATACTACCTCAGGCAACACAGATCTCGCTGTTGTTCGCGCCTCCAAGAGAACATCGCGTCGTATAGGCATGCATTCTGTATACTCTTCTATGTATAGGACAAGCCATTGACAGCCTTGATTGGGCGGCATCGAGTATTGTTTTAGCTACTGGCCTTGTATTATCACCTCTCTTTGCCCTTGCATTCTATAGAGGTATCTAAGCGGGGGCCGTATATATATTACTGCTTGCCCACCGCTAATGCTCGTCAATTTGCACCCTCCCCTTTACGCCACCGCTGCTGTCTATCTCATCAAATCAAATACTTTACGCCATCGTCAACATGTCTCGTATCAACGAGGAACTCATCGTACCTCAATCCAATCAACGGCTGGAGACTCTACTGTCGGCGCACGCGGTAACGCTACCTACACCTGAGCACCATGCAGACTATGTAGAACCGGGCGCGGTAGCTGGTATGTAGCGCGTTATCCACCCATTTTAGAGACAATATTGCTGATTTTACGGGTTTCCGACGATCAAGCACTGAGCGAGGTTTATTCTGCACGAGGGATTCGACAAGCGCTCCGTTACATCAAGCTGGTGAAAAGTCACTTTACTGGACGTTCGGAACTGTACGACCAATTCTTCAAAGCCCTGAAACTCTACGAAGAAGGCCGGTGGGTGTATCGTGTGTCATACTGGGTCATCAGATTGCGTATTGACCACGCGCCGGTACAGCGTAGAGTTGCTGGACGTGCTTCTCAGAATCATGATCATATGTGCCGATGCACCCTTCCTCCTCTACGATCTCAACTACTTCCTGCCTCCCGGATACTCTTTCAACACATCCGCGCAACAACAGGCGGTTGTGCTCAGCACTCCACAAGGGCCTGTGCTGCAACAGCCCTTTGTACCTGCGTTCCGACCATTCCAACTACAATAGTACTCCCGGAGATACTTCGTATGAGCTATCTATCCTATGTTGTATCGGTATAATGATAATATGTATGGATGTCGTGCGCTCGGAGTCGGTGCGTTGAACTTAAACGCCTGCCTGTTTGGGGCGGACACCAGCGCCTGGCACCTGCGTGGGACGATGATCAGACGTGACGACGTCATCACTACCCAAAGCTGTCTCCGCCTGGCGGCCTGCGGCAACGCCGACGTCTCTCAACCCGAGCATATAACATGTCACCCAACCTGGGAACTTCCGCCATCTCTCTCTGCTCTCTCCCCCACATACTCCCGCGAACATGACCCCGCCAAGCAGCGCAAAGTGTGCCATACGCGAGGTCGTTATGATGGTCAACTGGTTGTAGGCCGCCCGTTGACATACTGCTTTAGGTTGCGAAGGACGTGTGGACGTTCTCATGGTAAGCGCGAGCACTCGGATGCACCTCTACGCCTCGTCCCGCTCACCTATGCCAGCCCATTCTCGCGCTTCGGCCTATTCCCTGTTGGCGGCCGCTCAACTGCCGTGAAGCTCAGCAACGGCGACGTTTGGGTTCTGGCGTCAACACCATTAGATGAAGCAACGAAGGTTAAGCTTGGAGAACTTGGCCCTGTCAGGTTTGTGGAAAGCGACCCTTGAACGCGGGAACCAACTGAGCACATTGCAGGTATCATCGGAGCCGACGCCGTCCATCATCTGTTCCTAGGTACTTCTGCCGTATGCTGTAGCATCGCGGCACGCACCTACTCCTCGTACAGGTGAATACAAGAAACAATACCCGGACGCAAAAGTCATTGCTGTCGAGGAGGCGGCTCAGAAGAAGGCGAAGGAAGGTCTGAAGTGTGATGGCGGTACGTCCCACGCGCCTATGCAGTATTTGCGAATCCTAATCGGCATATACGCTTTAGCATGGGGTGCCGACCCGCCGGGTACAAAGTACGGATTCGAGCAAGACGTGAGCATATAGTCGACAATCGTCTTCCTGCTGACCCAACGCACTGATTACTTCAACCCAGATCCAGCATTGGTACTCATCTTGACCTCGTCAGGGTGATTGGGGCTGACCGACAGTACAGCTACTTCTCGGGATTCAAGAATAAGGACGTCGCGTTCTTCCACCCGGCCTCCAAGTCTCTGATTGAAGCGGACCTACTATTCAATCTCCCCGCACGCGAGCAGGTCGGTTTGAATCGTATCCTTACGCGTGCTGCTACAAGATCTAAACAGACCCCCGAACCCCACAGTACTCGATGACAGGTTCTTCCGGCAAATTCCCCATCTTCGGTACCCTCAACCCTTACATGTGGTTGCACAAGAAGTTCGCGTGGACGCTTGGGGTAGACAAGGAGTAAGTGGATGGATATTACTCGTTGAATGGAGCCTTGTGCTGAAGCAGCGTGTTTGCAGCGCGATGAAGCGCGATGTCAAAACGGTCGCCGGATGGGAATTTGAACGCATTATACCATGCCACGGGGTGCGTGTCCGAGTTTTAGCCGATCTCATGGATTACAGCCCGCTTAATTTGGAGCATAGGACGTGATTGAGAAGGATGGCAAAGCCGCATGGAAGTCAGCATATGAGTGGTATCTCAACTGATATGCTTGAGCCGTTTCCGTCCCGCCCAGTGTACTATAAGGTTCAGTTGCGCGATGGAATGTTGGACCATGAGGGTTGCACGACATACAGCACAAGCGACCAAGATCGCCTTTCGTTCCCCTCCTGACCTTTGCAAGTAACCCCGAGGACATGGATTCAAGTTAGACCGTGTTGGCTTGTCGTGGTCAATGAACGGCACCTTCGGTGGCCGTCTGCAGGCCTCACCATGACAGCGAGCGGCGCCGCAAGGCCTGCGCGAGGCTCTCAGACGTTTGGTGGGTTATAAGCCCAGGGCTACCACCACGTCCTGGGAAGGCCCACTCTGTCCTTTACCCGCGCTAGTAATGCCCATCTGCACCATCTGCAACAGGTCCTTCGGCAAGGAGTCCGCTCTCGCCCAGCACTGCAAGGACAAGCCTGGACATAACTATGTCGCCCCGCGGCCACAGGCGCCCACTACCCCAGCGAAGGCTGCGCAGCCCGCCACACCGGCGAAGACTGCTAACCCGGCGCCGGCGCCGAAGCCCGTTCAAGTTCCCTCAACGACTCCAGCGGCGGAGGCCGGGCCCAGTAAGACTACTGCTAGTAGTACGCCACTCCCCACCTTCGAGTGCAAGCCATGCTGTCTCCTCTTCGCGAAGCAAGCCGACTTGGACGAACACAAGCGCGTGAAGCACCCCGTCGCCAGTACGGCGACGTTTGCGTGTGTGCCGTGCTCGATGCAGTTCTCCTCTTCGGAGGCCCTCTCCATCCACATGAAATACTTCTCCTCGCACCCGAAATGCCCTCAGTGCAATTCGGCGTTTATCGACCAGTCCCAGTTGGACATGGTGAGTTTCGCTGACACTTTTGCTTCGGCCGTTGTGGAACTCATACTGCCCCGAAGCACCTCAAACTCGCGCACCCGGCTGGCTCGCCGAAGTTTAAGTGCACGAAGTGCGAGTGCGACGTTGCGCTGGCGGACCGCGAGAAGCACTTCCGCGAGTCGCCAAACCACCCGGTCTGCTCCATCTGCAACACTGGTTTTCTCGATGACGCTGCCCTCAGCACTGTGAGCCTACACAGGGTATCATGTACGGCCGTCGCTCACGTGTAGCGGGCAGCATCTCTCTTCTGCGCACATCGAGTTCCGCTGCAGCGCTTGCCAGCGGCAGTTCCGTTCGAGAGAGGACCTACAACAGCACTTCCTTACGTCCCCGATGCACCCGCACTGCGCGCTGTGCGAGATCGGCTTCATCGATGACCCCGCATGCGACAAGGTACGTCAATGCGAGTGTCCGGAGGGTGTCGCTGACCAAGAGTACCATGCAGCACATGGAGATCAACCATCCTCGCCCGCCGCCGAGGCTTCCTACTCCCTCGATGACTCCTACGCCTGTGACGGCTTCGGTTGTTACGGCCTCGGTGAGCACCGGTTACGTTGTCCCATCGCACTTCAAAGTGATGGAACTACTTGTAAAGGTCATCCCGTCTTCTGTCGAGGTACAACGCTCTACCCAATCGTCGCCTCTCGTCCAGCGGCCGTCTCTCAGCATCGTGAATACTGCTGTGACTACTGTGCTCAAGGAGAAGTCGGAGATCGACGACGACGTACGACATTCCTTCTCAGCGACACTCCGGATACTGAGAGTTTCTCCAGTCGTATGAGACCGTGGAGGCCTCCTCGCACGTACAGCGTGCTGTTTCTGAACCCACGCTGCCGACGGCGTCGTCCATGGGTGCGTCCCAGATCCCGTGCCCACCAGAGCTACGCGCATCCTCATGTGATGCGTCTACAGGACCGAGTAGCGTTCAAGGAGTGCAGATGTACGCTTCTCGATCCCCAACGGTCTCCGAGCAATCGTTCGACGACATGTACGTGATACCCAACCCTTGTTCCATGCCAGCTGACATACAACGTTGCCGTACAGGGTGCGGAAGCGTGGCAGCCTCATGAGGCACCCCGACAGCGAATCCACGCTCTCTATCCGCTCCGTTTCTACTGAGTCCTCCCACTCATACCTTCGTAGCCCGATCCCCGTCACGTCGACGTCCGAGGCTCGCGCGACAGGTCCCTTCTCAGCAGTTGTCGAGTCGACGTATGGCGTCTCGGAGAGCGAGCTCCCTCAGGCGCCCCGACCGCCGCTGTTCCCGCAGCGCAGGCCGTCTGTCTCCTCCGTGAGCGTCTCCGAGCGCATGTCGCAACAGCCGCATGCCAGCCGCGCGCCTTCGCGGGCGGTGGATGCTCCTACGACACGTTCGGTCGTGCAGTCGAGTACCCATAGCCGCGCTCCGACCCCGGCTTCTGCACGCACGCCCATCAGGCCGTTGGCGTCCAGGCCGCTTTCGCGTGTATCGGTGCTATCTGCCAGTAGGCAGCCCACCGCGAGCCCTTCTCAGAAGCCCTCGACAACGGCAGGTGAGCATGCGTCGCGTACCACTTCAGAGTGGAATCGAGACTTACCGATCTACCGCCCAGTCGAACCTGCGCTTCTATCGGATTCCGAGGGCACCGTAGAGGCTGCCCCCGTGGCCCCCAAGTTGAAGGGAGTCGCGCGCACGCCAGGGAAGCCTGGCGCGGTGTCCTGGCACTGCAGGAGTTGTCTGCAGGATCCGTGTGTTGCGCCGACGGCGACCGTGTGCGGACACATCTTCTGCACCGCGTGAGTACCGTCTTCCCCGCGCTCGTATCGCGCATGTGCAATCGAGGACTCACCTGACCTGTTCGCGCGACGTAGGTGCATCATCCAGGAGCTCGCGAAGACGGGCGCGTGCCCTGTGTGCGGCAAGCTGATGTTGCTCCGGCTCCACGTTGAGACGGATTGATCATTTCTCGGGTTACACTCTTTCGTTCTTGCATGTTTGTGATATGTTTTCGCCCTTCGACGGTAAGTGGCATCTCGTTTTCGAGAGCCTTGGACGGATTGTTCTGAGGCGTATCCAGTTCTGCAGCTGCTCCGTTTATGAACGATGTAGTGCTATGTTCGCTGACTCTGCTTATCTATTTCGGGCTCGGTGCTATACATTTGCTTTCGTCCTCCGCTTTGTGACCTCTGTATTCTATCGTCGACCTTTCACCATTCGTACGCGTTAGGAACTTAGTCTCGGCAAAAGAAGGGTTGAGGGGGGTTTGATGCCCGTATACCTATGTCCAGGCGTGTGGTGCGGGTGTACGCTAATTAGCGAGCGCCGCGCTCCGGCGCAGAGTGCCTGGCAATTGACCGTTGTGTCTGACCCACTGGACGCTAGCAGCTGGGCGTGGACATCAAGATATGACGAGGGTGTTTCGGACGCGTACGGGGTGTAGTACGCGAGTTCGGCGCGCACTGTAAACAATCATGGCTACACGTGAATGACGTTTGGGTACAGTGTTTACTTGTCGTGTCAGTCGCATTGGCACGTTGCATAGTCATAACGCGGTCACGTGTGCGTTCCTGCATCGCCAAAGCGCACATTATAGGAGGTCGCTTCGTTAGGGATTACCAGTGGACCACGAGTAATCGCGTCTAGGAGGATACGAGAATATCCATTCTGGATTCCTACCGGACACGTGGTATGCGCGTCTTGCTGTAATAATGGAAGTCGTTCGCACGCGTAGTGGTGCTGCGGTAGTTGCGATTAAGGAGTCCGTGGCTCCCTCCTCGTCCCTGTCTCTAACCAACTACTTCTCTCCGTTATCTCCTGCAATATGGCCAAGAAGAAAAAGGAAACCGTAGTCTGCTGGGAGTGCAAGAAATCGTTCAAAGGCGCGGACGCCTGCAAAGACCACGCGAATGCAAAGCGTCCGCGTCATCAGTGGCAGGAGCCCACGGCCTCAGCACTTCGGGAAAGCCTAGTACAAGGCCCCTCCGCCGGCCCCAGCAGGGCGGTGGCTATTGGTACCAATCTGGGCCCGTCCATTGCCAGCGCGACGTCACCAGCGGTTCAAAGCGTACCAATCCAAATGCCAGAGTCTTCGGCGCAGGATGCAGCCCAAAGTCTTACTTGCCACGAATGCGGCCAGCTGTGCGCGGACCCGTTATACCTCATCTGTGTAAGTGACAGGACCGTGTGTTCAGATACCTTTGATGAATAACAATTCGACCGATACACCACAGCATCGACAATGGTTTCACAAGAAACCCGCCGCGCTAGAATACTGCGCACCGTGTAGAAGCCTGGTACCCGCAGGGCTCGAGTCGCATTATATGGAGTCGAGCATGCATCCGAAGTGCCCCTCATGCGAGATGGCGTTTGAGGGCCCAGATCAGCTGCAGACGGTACGCGTCAGATATTGTTCTGGTATGGAGCACTCACTCAGGAAGCGCGTACTCCGCCTCTTAGCACCTCGCGCGCGAGATGACCTGCTTGGAATGTTGTTTGCACCACACGACCGCCGAAGAACTAGCCGCTCACTGTCGAGAAGCCGTTGGGCTACACAGGTTCTATAGCAACAGGGAGTCCAAAGTCGATGGCACAGGCGTGGTGAATGAGACGACGATTTGCGTACATGTGGATGAATTACTCACTTCAGGTTTCTCATGGATAGCAGGGGTCCAGCTGGATGATCGTCTCGTTTTCCAACCCATCCACTGCGAAGAACTCGGGGAACGCAGACTATTGCAATACCGTTCAGCAGGTGTGTGTAGCTCGGGGCCGTAAGCGGTGCGGTTCGGACTATCACGATGGCTCACCTGCTGTTCCAAGGCTGCCTTTCCTGGAGCATCGGGCACTTTATGGATGGAGACGTCTGCTTTGAAACCGGCCACGGAAGAACACCTCGACGGTTCGACGCTAACATCGCAGAGTGAGCAAAAGGAATCCACAAACGGGGACACTAATACTGCTAAGGAAGTCGGCGATGCCGAGGCGGAAACCTATATGCTGGTATGTGGATGACACTGGCCATTGCTGGTTTGCAGTACTCATGCACGACCAAAACGTACCATCTCCTGTAGCCTATCCCAACACAGGCTGGAATAATAGGCCTCGCGTCGCTTATGGGGAATGAGGACGGGGGACACACTCCAGACGAGGACGCTGACAGCGGATGTTCAGTTCTGTCATACGGAAGCTTCGTCGACGTATCGCCCGATCTTGGAGATGCCAAGTCAGCATCCAGCACGTGGTAAGTGGACAGAGCTCACCCATTCGAAGGAGACCAAGACTAAAAAAATGCACGACACTGTGAAGTTCTCCCGTGAGCAACCGTGACGGGCAGGCGAAGCAGCCACAAATGTCTTCATCGACGTGTCCTGAAGCAAACACTGCTGACGGGCCTGCGGGGGAGGGCTTTGCAATTGGAACGGATTCTCACTGCCGCCTCGAAGGGATTCAGCAACCCCAAGGAATGTTCGCGCTAACTGTACCGGGTGTCGAAGTCAGTGTCCTTTCCATAGAACCATCCTGTCACGAATTACGCCGATCGCCATTCACTGACGGCGACGCACAGGAAATCCCGAGGCTCCCAGCTCCGCACTTGCCGTGTTCGCCCTCTTCGGAGAGCTTCCAGATTGTGACTATGCCAAAACCTCCAGCGCCTGAACCCCAGAGCCCACACGAAACCGCAAAGGGGCTCTTCGGGCCAGGGAGCCCACGGTCACTGCGCGGAGATCCCGGCGTCGAAATGGACAAGCTTGCTGTATACACAGACAGTCAGTTCATTGTTGATACTACCACTGGTCTACGTTTATACTCACCGTATTCACCCATTGCGCCAGGTCGGGCACCTAGTAGGACTACGTCGGTGAATGCACCACAGAACGTCTCGTGGCATTGCCGGTCTTGTCAGAAGACTCCGTGCAACGCGCCTACGGCGACCATCTGCGGACACATCTTCTGTCAAAGGTGAGTGGGACCCCAACTCATAGAACCAGTGGATTAATGGCGACTGCTTTGGGCCTCGCTCAGCTGTATCGTCCATGAGCTCAGTACCACCGGATGCTGTCCGGTCTGCAACAAGGTCTTCCTGCTCGGCTTGGATGTATATATCTGATAGTCGTAGCGGTACATCCATCATCGGTTCCTCTGGGCCGTCTGTATATTCGAAATTCCCTGTAGAATGTGGTTGGTATACCGATGAAGATGCTTTCTAAAGCTCCTGTGCGGCTGTACGCAATTTCGTAGGATCCAGAGTATGAGCTCCCGTTACGGTTGAGGTCGCCCGGCGCCGACTAAAGGGGTTGGTTTCGGAGACACGCGCATATACTCAGGGACCCTATACTGCAGTACAGATTGACTTGGAACTGAACAATACGCAGAGTGGACGAGAGATCTGAGGGGTAGATACAGTATCTGGCACAGTCACCGCCGTAGGTGGGAGAGAGTAGGCCGTGGGCGCTAATTGCCGCCAGTGATGTGTTCGGTAGCGCCCGTCGCCCCCCGTTCTGCACGACCACTACGCTTGCGGCGAGTCTACTATTTCTCTATCGGAACCCAGCCCTATGCATCAATTTCCGGAGTATACATAGTGAGTGTTTGAGCTCCCGAGTCTGAGCGTCCGCAATCTTTACCTTGATATTCACCTTGAGCTCCAATCACTGAGCGCATTCAGGTCTGGCCATGGGGACCGCCGCCGTAGTGTCAATATCTCTCGTCTTCAAATACAATGATAATCCATGCTTTTTCGATGCTCCTTGGCAACGCATACCCTGTACGATTGTCATCAATTTCTACTACAAGCATAGTATGAGACGCCGCTCGACGTCCTACACCAGTGACCATAGCAAGTCCGTCATCCGCGTTTCTCCGCGCTCCGGGTGGCTTCAATCCTTGGCACTCCGTCAATACCGGATTTCGACCTTGCTTCACATCGGCGAGACCCTGTCTCGCCTACACTTCGCCCTGGCCACTAGAAATTCGTCGGCATCGGACGAGGCACATCCATACATTTGCGGTGTGTCTGATGCATAGACCACGATATCATCCGCAGAGTATACATTATACCCGCGCATGCTTTGAGCGGCACCGCATGGAAGTGTCTTCTCACAACTGTTCGTTCGTTGGCAAAGTTCCCGCAGACGTCACTGCCGTCCAAGCCGTACGGAGCTCATGATACGATGTGCACATTGCACACATGTCTGAGAAGGCGCGCCGATGTTTCTAGGCACCCGGGTGTTTCCCGTCGCATGATGTATGTATGCCACCTCCACACCCACACCGACACAATCGGTGCCTCCCACTGCTTGCCATTCGGATTTGCCTCCACGGGAGATAAGATGGCCCCGCGGTCGTGCACACTCCCATCTTATCAGATAATTTTCCATCGCGACCTGCCAAGCCCCCACGCTCGACCCGCGCCGGCGGTAGCGTTCCCTCGATCGTCTTGCTCCCCGGCCTCCACCGGCGCCCACACAACCTCGCCCGCACGATCGCACTAACACCTCGCCATGCACCTGTCCCTCCCCGCGGGCCGTTCTGGACGCACGAACGACCACCACCGCGCCGCTCGCCCGGCTCCGCGGTATTTTTGGGGGTGCGTTATCTGATATGATAGCCTCCGGGTTCTAGCGTCGAAGGCCCGCGCGCTCAGAAGCGGTGTGCGCATTGACTTGCGCAGACATCGACGTGGTCATTGAGCTGCGTCCTTTTCCCCGGCGCCATGCCAATGCATGCGTGGGTGCTGAAAGAGGTCCCAGGACTGCTCATTCCGCGGTGGGCTGAACGGTTCTAGCCGCTCCAAATACAGGCACGCCGTCGTCTTTCCGTCGGGATACCGGACTCATAAATCGTCCCCCACTCGGGCAGCCGCACTTCATCTCGATTCTCGGTTCTGCAGCATCATTATACTCGCATGTCCAGCTACACCATCAGCGTTTAGCGAGCAGCGCAGTGCCAAGAGGTGCCATTCTCGACGTCCGCGACTCGGACCGTTGGGGTTTTCGTCGACGATTCATCATGGCAGATGGGGGCACACGACGACCGGCCGGGGCATGCACAAGAATACACCGACGTTCGCCCACCGGTACCGAGAAAACACAGCGACGACGCAGGACCCCCGACAACTCACCAAAATCCCTGATGCCTAATCCGGACATTTTTGGCCTTCTGGAGACCCCTATGCCTCATGAAATCCGGACGTTTTTGGGTCCAAAAATGAGGTATGCCTGAGGCCCTCCTCCGGACATCCCGCTGGTTGGAGGACCAATGCCTGAGGAATTGTGGGACCTAGTCAACCCGTTTTGGTATCTTTTGGGCGCCAAACCTTCCAAAGATGCTAGACGCCCAAATCTGGCCGGGAGGCGCCCGGGATGCCTGAGGATTTCCCCGGACACAGGGACCAAAAACGGCGGTATGCCTCGTGAAACCCGGACATATTCGGGCGTCTAAGTAGGCCTGATTCCTCGGACAGACATTCCTCAAAATCCCAAAAATGGATCAGGCATTTTGGGGAGTTGTCGGGGGTCCTGACGACGCGCACACCGTCGACATGCACGCGTGTGGTCCGCGTTCCAGAATACCCGCCGCGCATCATGCGCACGTACCTCGTCGGGCACCCCGTTCTCACAGCCACCCCACATGTCGAGCCGACGAGGAAGTCCGGACAACTCGCTTCAGGTCAGTGCGCTCTGTTCGTGAAGTTCGTGCCCTGAGGCCATTCATTTAGCACGCGCCGGCTGACTATTACCGACCCCGTCCGATTTCGGCTAGAGTATAGTATAGTATCCACCAGGAACTCGGGACCCCTGAACGTTCCAGGAGGAAATGCGTGCAATCGTGATGCGCGATTCACCACCCGCGAGCCGATCGGGCGGCAGCGCGGAGACGAAGGTGCGACGGCCCCTGGTCGACGTTCGGCCGTCCGATCACGTTGAGGCATTATTTCGAAGGCACCGCACCTCATACAGCAGTGCCCGTGCGGCGTGCGGCGTCGCCGCCGTGGACGGCACGGTCGAGGCGCCGGCTCCCCGCAGCGGGCGTTAGCGCAGTATTGGACGGGGCTTCGCGAGCTTCCGTGACGGTGAAGACCGAGAACGCCCGCAGCGCTCCAGAGTCCATGTGCCAGTGGCGTTGTATTTTGTAGATGGCCAGCGGCCAGATCGGCTGAGCAGCCCGTCCGACAGGCAGCGAACGTACCACGAGCATACACGGTCCTATTTTCTTCGGGATCGTGGAGGCCTGGATGGACCCACCGCCACACCGTCGCCAGTAACGTTCAAGGAGTCCATCCGCCGCCGACTTCAGGACATGTCTAGAATGTGCCCAGCAGAGGGACCATGGGCGGGGTCGTCAGGGTGCTGAGCGGCTTCCCGCACCGCGCGAGAGGCCCGTCAGCATCCGAACGCCACGCAACTCTATCCCACCACACGTGTGGCGGGGCGGGCGCAATGCGGCCGCGCGCAGCTGCAAGTACCGTATGGACACCGTTCGCTTCTATCGCAACGGGCGCAGGCTCATGACCACCCCGTAGGCAGCGCAAGTACGCGTTTGAGTTCGGGTTCGGGGGCGAAGCAGCTCTGGTCCTCGAGGCTCTGCCGAGTATACGGCAGCCGTCCGAGTTCTCCGGCACGATCGTGATGAGTGAATGAGTGAAGAAAGGGCGCGCCGGGTCGCCGCGAGAGCCGTGGATTAATGGGCTACAATACTACACACGGAGGCAGAAGCACAACCGCTTGATACTACCGCGTCGCAAGAGAAGAAGAAGAGGAGAAAAAGGAGAAAAATATCAGGGAGGATCGTGAGAGACGTCTACACCGTGACCGTGACCATAATCATAATTTTACCACCCCAGCCACACCACTCCCAACCAACTTTCTCCGTCCTACGGGGAGAGAGCAAAGGGGTGGACGAAGGAGAGGCGGGCCGCTCACGAGCTCGCGGCAGCGACAGCCTCGCGCGCCTCCTTGCGCTCGCGGCGCTTGCGGCCCATCGCGCTCTCCTTGCCAAAGAGCTTCGTGCGGCCCTCGCGGAACTTGAGCACGATGAGCGTCGCGATGACCGCGAGCCAGTAGAAGACGTAGGAGAGCACGGAGCCGAGCGTCGCCGAGTTCGTCCAGCCGAAGATGGCGGAGAAGATCGACCAGCCGTCCGAGTCGAAGTTGTTCTCCGGGTTGCAGCAGTCGAGGTGCCACACGTTCCCGCGCACGTCGTACGAGCCCGGGCCGTCGCCGCCTGCGTCGTCGACGTCCGCGCCGAGCCTGTGCGAGCGGGTGAGTGGATCGAACGAGCGGATGAGTCGGTGAGAGCACGTACAGGTGGTTGAAGGCGTTCGTCTGGAATGCCCAGACGGACTTTGAGAAGAGACCGGCGCCGATGAGGAGCAGGAAGTTCGTCATCACGACCATGAAGATGGTGAGAGCTGCACAAGGCCCGGTCAGTGTTTACAGCTCCGAACCGAAGAGGTCATCGAGCTTACTCGTCCGGCTAGCGAAGGCGTAGATGAGGTAACCGCAGACGAGACCGCAAACGAGACCGACGATGGCGGCAATCGGGATCGAAGTCGCAGGCTGGCCAAGAGAGACACCGCCGACGAAGACGACGGCTTCCATACCTGCACGCGAGGAGTACACGGTAAGTGCATGTTTATCCTGAATTGTCAAGCGACTTGCCTTCACGGAGCACAGTGATCAAGGGGAGGAGGAAGAGGACGTACTTGCCCGTCTTCGCGCCCTTGTCAACGGCTGGAATATTGTGAGTGATAGCCTCCAAGGATCAGAGTGCTCAAGGGCTAACCTGCGCCAGAGAAAGCACGCTGGAGCTTGACCCGCCACTTTGCCTTTGCGCGGTCCATCTTGAGCATGGAGACACCCATGACGAAGATGATGAGCGAAGCGACCAGCTCGAAGATACCTGCGATTTTAGGCGTCAGCAGGTGCGTCCGTCAAACGTCAATGCGAGAGACGTACCCTCCCAAAGTTCCTCGGACTTTGCCCACAAGTCGCTCGCCTGGGTGAACCAGACGGCGATGAAGGCGGCACCGATCGCGAGCGCGAGGAAGAGACCGAGGAACGCGCCGGCGAAGATGTAGATGCGCATCTTGCGGAGGAGGAGCTTGTTGTTCACCTGCGGGGCCTCTCCAGCGGTGAGCTGGGGGAGCTCCGGAGTGTTCGAGCCATTGTCGGAGCTGCCGGTCTTCTCGAGCGGGGGGCGCTCCTTCTCGCTCTCGGGCGTGCCGGGGGCGGGGCGGGGCACCGCCCCGGGGATGAGGCTCGGGTCCTCGTGGACGATCTGCTCGACGAGACCGAGGAGGACGGAGATGATGATGGCGGCCTCGAGGGTCTCGCGGAAGACGATGAAGAAGATGGGGACGGAGAAGACGTTCCTGGCCATCTTGTCTGTCGTGTCCGGGGTGCGGCGCGGGGAGCGGACGGACGGTCGTTGGCTCGAAGTCTGCGCGTGCGGCGGGGGACTTGGAGGGTGGAGACCTTGGGACGGCGGAGCGCGTCCGGGTAGTATTATAGCGGCCTCGGGAGGGGAAGCTGAGGCGAGGGACGCAGAACGCGATCGGACGGTGGCCTCACATTATCTGATAATCCATTGAGCCGACCGAGCGGGACGGGCGTCGGTGGGACCTGGGTTCGCCCGAGGACGAGGTCGGCCGGTCGCATCTTATCTGATAAGGGGTCATCAGACTCGCCCCATCTGCCTCCTCGCGCTTCGAGGCCAGACAGATGCCGGAAGAATGTACGGCAGGGATATTTCGGGCGCGGGGTGACGCAGATGCCCTGAATTACACGCGCCGATCGACGTGCTTGTTTGCTTCGAATGAGTGCGCTGGGAGCGAACCTGGACGGCCATGGGAAGCAGCCGTGGGGTGCGTTGGCGCGTGGCGCGAGTCGTCGCCCGCCGACGCCGAGTGCAGTCTCGCGCGGGCGCGGTCGTCGCAGACGGTGGTGCACACGGTGGGCGTGGCGTGTGGGACGACGCGCCGGCGTTGTGGTTGAGCATGGGCGCGCGGTGGACGGAGGAGATGGTCGGGGCGGGAACGGTAATCTGATAAGACAAGCGCCGTTGGATCGGTGTGGGATCTCAGGCTGGACCGGGTTATCTGATAAAATTTCTGATCAGGACCGGAGGGGAGTCTCGATCGAGAAAGGCAGATGCAGCTCCTGCGGCCACGGCCGGCGTGTCGGACGGACACTTGCCACTCAAACCGCAGACGGTGAACTGCACGCTCGCCTGACTTCGCACAAATGCCGCCGCCTCATATTAGACCGCGTCCTGTCTGCGCCGTTCCCCGCCCGCCCCCGTCCCCGCTATCTAATCTCGACGCGGCCCTCCCCCAGGCCAGCTCCCAGCTTCGAGCCCCGCGCAGAGTGCTGCCCTCCGCCTCCCTCCCGCCGCGCTCGACATGAAGTGGTCTGCCCTCGCCCTCCTCTCCGCCGCGGCTCCCACCCTCGCCGCGGTCCACGAGATCTGGTGGAACATCACCTACGTCGAGGATGCCAACCCCGACGGCCTCCAGCCCCGCCGGGTCATCGGCATCAACGGCACCTGGCCGTGAGCACCTGTCCTCCGCGTCCTTGCACTCTACATCCAGCTAACGCATCCCCGCAGACCCCCGCCAATTGACGTGACGACCAACGACATGTTGCTCGTGCATGCCACAAACTCCATCGACGAACCCACCTCCCTCCACCACCACGGCATGTTCTTCAACTCCACCTCGTGGATGGACGGTGCGGTCGGCGTTTCGCAGTGGCAAGTGTCTACCCCCGAAGACGCTCCGTACTCGGTGATTGACACCGCTCTGCAGTGGTATTCCGAAGGGCTCCACCTTCGACTATGTCGTCCCTATCAACTCCTCTGGCCAGTGGGGCACCTACTGGGTTCACGCGCACGCTTCGGTCAGTCGGTCCTCTCCTACGGGTCCACATCAGTGCTAACACCATCACGATGCAGGGACAATATGTGGACGGTCTTCGGGCACCTGTGGTCATCCACCCGGAGAAGGAGGTGCACTCCTACGACGAGGAGTTCACCGTCGTCCTCGGCGACTGGTATCACGATCAGCATGCCGACCTGCTCAAGCAGTTCATCAGCATCGCTAACCCCGGTGGTGCTGAGCCCGTACCCGGTAAGTACATCTCTACAATGGGGTTCGCTTACGGCTAATCAAGTGCTTCTCAGACTCTGCGCTGATCTACTTCGCGCAAAACGGCACTTACCTCGGTCCCAAGGCGGGTACGTCGCCCGACCCGGTCACCGGCGCCGTCGGCTTCAACGAGAACGCGACGCTTCCTTTCCAAGTACGCCTGTCTCGCCATGGCTCATGTGTGCCCCCGCTCACATTTCAATCTCTAGCCCGGAAAGACCTACCGTCTACGCATCGTGAACACCAGCGCCTTTGCGGCATTCTTCTTCTGGATCGATGGCCACGACATGCGCATCATCGAGGCCGATGGTGTACGTATCTATCCCGAGTACCCACAGGCCAGGAGCTCACAATCTCCCCTAGGTTGACGTCGAGGAATCGCCTATCGACCTGATCTCCGTCACTGTCGCCCAGCGTTACTCTGTTCTTGTCACCGCCCGCAACGACACTAACGCCAACTGGGCCATTCACGCCAACATGGACGTCGACATGTTCGATACCGTCCCTCCGGCGCTCAACCCCAGTACGTCTTTACCGCCCTTCCAAGCCTTCTATCCCAGTACTCACCGATCCGATCCCAGACGTCACCTCGTCCATCACCTACGACGCGTCCAAGTCGCTCACCGACCTCGGCTTCGTCGACGAGTACCACGACGTGGACGACCTCGCGCTCGTGCCGGTCCAGGCGGTGCCGCTCCCGCCCGCGGACCGGACGATCGAGCTCGAGGTGCTGTTCGACACGATGGACGACGGCACGAACCACGCGATGTTCAACATGGTCACGTACAACAGCCCGCTCGTGCCGACGATCATGTCCGAGATGTCCCTCGGCGAGAACGCGACGGTCGCGACCGCGTACGGCACCAACGGCTTCGTCCTCAACCACCTCGAGGTCGTCGACATCGTCCTTAAGAACGGCGATGCTGGCAAGCATCCCTTGTATGTGCCCCTGTCTACGTGGTCTGTTGCAAGTTATGCTGACGGCCTGGACAGCCACTTGCACGGTCACCAGATGCAGCTCGTCGGCCGCTCGCAGGACTACACGTCTGACGACCCCGAGCTGAACCCGCCCCTCAACAACAGCCAGCCGAACCCCATGCGCCGCGACACCGTGCAGGTCCCGTCCATGAACTCGGTCACCCTCCGCGTCGTCGCCGACAACCCCGGCGCCTGGTTCTTCCACTGTACGTGTTTCGCCCGCCCATTATCCCCATCCTAATAACTGACCATGTCCCCTCCACAGGCCACATCGAATGGCACTTGGAAGTCGGCCTCGCCGTCGTCTTCATCGAAGCGCCCACCGTCGCCCAGCAGCGCGACGGCATCCCGCAGTTCATGTTCGACCAGTGCGAGGCGCTCGGGAAGCCCGTCTCGGGCAACGCGGCGGGGCACGCGTCCGCGACGGACCTCTCCGGGCTCGCCGTCGGGCCCTTCCCGCAGAACAACGGCTGGCACGCGCGCGGGATCGGCGCGATGTTCGGCTGCGTGCTCACCGCGACGATCGGGATGGCGTCCGTGACGTGGTACACGCTCGGCGGGCACATCTCCGAGGAGGAGATGGAGCACGAGGCGCGCGAGGAGCAGGACGCCAAGGACCGCCGCGGCCGCTTCTTTGGCCTCCTCAAGCGCGGCTCGTGAGCGGCGGGTCGGCTTGTCTCTTCTCGCTGTGTGCTGGGACGCCCGAGGCTAGCGTGCGGCTGTCGTGTTGTGATGTCTCGGTTCTTTTTTGTATCGTTTAATGCTTATTATGATAAAAGGTCGGGGCCGGTGCGCGCGTGCGTGCGCGCCGCCCGCAGGGCTGTTCTTTAGTAGCTAGACGATCTCGCACATGTACTACTCATGATCCTTCGACGGAATTTGACGAGCTCCATACTCTCGCACCGGAGCGCCTGAGCGCCGATGGCCAAACATGCATTGTTATTGTGCAGTGGACAGACAGCGAGTGTGAGGTTTGTATCAGAGTGAATACGTTCAGCACGAAGTGGGCTCGATGTCGATGTTGAGGTTTCCTTGCTACAGCGCCGGAGCGTGGATGAGCAAAACCGCGCGATAGCAAAATGGGAGCGTCAGGACTCACGAACGTCGACAAAGCACTCCGCGCGGTCGTCGCGATGTCGAGCGCATTGACCCCAGGCTGCTCGCACGCCTCGATAGGGCGGATCGTCTAGTACGAGCACAGCCCGAGGGACAACGGGAACGGCACAAACAAACAAACAAACGCAGCCGGCGATCAGACTCCTCGCAACGGACCGGACCCACGACGCAAAACAAGGGACGCACCCCGCCGAACTGCGGGATCTTGCAGAAATTCGCCGGGTGGGTCGCCGGGCAGCTAATAGAACGCGTTCCAGAAGCGGTGAGCAACAGCAGCACGGCGTCGTGATAATAAGCGGGGGGCATGGCGCGACTTGGCAAGGACTCGGCGGGGAGGAGCCAAGGACCGGTATCGGGGATCGGGATGCAGTGGTGGGCACGTACGCGTCGACGATCTTGACTTTGATGGTTCTGCCGGTGCATGCGCCGGACGTCTCGCCGTCGAGGGAGCCCGTGCCTACGTGGATGTGTATGTCATGGATATCGTCGAGACATGAGAAGTGGACGTACATCTGACGTTGAAGCACTGTGACATCGAACGTGATGAGCATAACGCATTGACAAACGAGTGGCTGGCAAGATAACGCTTACTGTCCCGCATAGTTCCTCGTCAGGGCAAGCCGCTTACGAACCGTCCTCAGCAGCCGGCGAGGACACCGTCGTAGACTACAGCGCAGATACTCACGACCAATACAGTTCACGCACGAACCCCGGCCGTTGCATTTGCTCGCGTCCTGGGAGCCTTGGCACTTGGCGCCCCTCCAGAGGGGCGACAAGTCGCTCATGGCCGCCGCGAAGATCCCATTGCCCTGAGTGTTCGTCGGAGGGAACCCTGTGCCACGCCTATTGTTCGACTTTTACCAATGCCACGCTGTGGGTGGGACATACCTGCGCAAGCGACGGTCGACTGTGTGCCGAACTACGATCTCACGCATGGTCAACCCAGGCCCCTTCGTAGCACATAACTTGGAGTCAAGGTGGATGACGCACGTCGTTGAAGGTGCTGACACCGGCCACAGCCTCGGTGGGATCGATGTTGGCGACCACAGCGAGCGCGCCAAGCAGGGCGAGAGCGAACAGCATAGTTACACCCTCGAGAGTGAAGGGGGAGGCTGCGGCGAGAGAGGCACCGCGCTCTCCTATATATGCTGCCTCCCAGGATCTCCGTGCATGAGTTCGCGTGACCGAGAGCGGACTTGAAAGTGTCCCGAGAAGGCTTTCATGCCCACACCAATGGAGACATTCTTGGATCATGAATGGCTGCTGCAGACGGTGGGACGCAGGGCCGCCGTGCATGTGAGAAGCACGTCAATGACAGGTCGGCAAACGCACACCCATAGGTAGCCCCCCTATGTCTTGTGACGACAAGGCCTCGTTAGGATGTGATCCTGAGAGAAACATCAGCGTCGCTTTTCTTTGAATTGTGCTGCTGGCAACATCGAGGACAGACGAGCGATGCTAAGTATTCGCGGCCGAATCTGCAAGGACATGAGGGAAAATAAGTTCACACAGGTATAGACACCGAGCGTGGCAGTGAGGGCGACCTCGAAACGGAACCTGTAGAGCGGAGGAGGAGAATCCGCGTTGGCAGATGTTGGCACGCTACCCCCGAATGACTGGTCCCACAAAGCTTGTGTATAGCGGGTTCAAGGTGGCCGCAGCCGCTGTAGGGTAGTTCTAGATTCATATCACTACACAACTACACCCCGTGTCAGACACCATAGCATACGTCCCATAGCAATACTCGGCCACTCACATGTACACAAACCCAGCGAAAAACGCGCCTCATCCCTGAGTCCACCCTCCAGGCGTCCCCCGAACCAATCCTATGCGCGCAGCGAGCTGCCGTGCCTGGAGCGCTTGCAATCGTTTCGACCTCGCCAGGACGACCGTGACAGCGACGATCCCGATGAATAGGTTGCACGCGAAGAACTCGTAGAAGTCGCCGCGCTCCTTCTGAACAATGCGACCGCACGACTCCCAGCCGAGCGTCTCGCCCTGCGGGCTGTCTGGAGAGGAAGAGGGAGGTGGACCAGGGTTCACGCTTGGTGGTCGTGGTTTGCTGGGAGACGGGGCGGAGGAGGCGGGTACGCAGTGCATGAGCCGTCGGTTGCCGAACGGTTGGCAGAATGGTTCGTGTAGCTGGAACGGCATGAAGCTCCCGTGGGTGGTATGTGTTCGTTCCGCAGAGTACTCACAGCATCCTCTGGACACGGTTCGCATGTTCCGAACGGGGTACAGACGAGGTCTGTGTGATTATCGGAGGTCTGGCCATATACGGCTTGTAGACATATCGCCCATAGGAACCTTGCGGAGGAAGGCATCTCGGTGACTGCAGGACATTCCGAAAGCAACCAGGCTCTTACCAGAGCAATGCAAAGTACTTCATGCTACATGTCCTATCCGCAGAACGCGTGAACGAGGGAGGGGAAGTTGGAGGTGGAGGAGGACGTTCAGCCACACCGCTGCCACACCGTTGCGCGTCTGGGGAACGCGTGACCGCGTGGCGGGCGCGTCACACCTGCACCAGACGACAGGAAAGGAAAGCATTGTGACCAAAGGGTGGCTTTGCAACTACGGGCAAAGTACGTCCACGAAGTCGGGCTTTTCATACCATAGCTCTGCTTTCGAGGTGGAGAAGATGTCTCCGATACGGTACGCCTCCGATTGACCCTGGGTTCACAACAAATTATACTCATGCAGCATCCTACTATAGCACATCACGAAAACGAAGCGGACTCGGAACAAAACCGTAGACCCAATAGGAAGATATAACACTGATCACTCCCCGCTCTGCGACTTTTTCATGATCTCCTGCCAGTCTTGACCCAGCTTCGCCAACGTCTTGCTGCGGACTGTACAAGCGGGTCCATCAATCACGAAGCTCTCCCCGAAACCGCAACCTTGCCTACCGAAGATATTCAGGACCTCCTTAAGCAAATCACGCTTGGACATGCCCAGCGTCGTCGGACACCACCCATCGTCCCGATTCGGCCGCCTGTACCCGAACAACGCTAAGCGACCACACGCCCACGCCAGTCAACACACAAACCACGCACCAGTACACGGGCCCGAACAGCTCCTTGACGAGCTCCTCCGCCTTCGCACGGAAGCCCTCGTCCGCGATGCGCTTCGCGTACAGCAGTAGCGCCTGCTTGTACTCCTGCGGGCTGTCCAGCGCCTTCGCCGCGTGCAGCTTGCTCTCGAGGTGCCCGAGCGTGAGCGCCGCGCCCCACCACGCCGGGCGCACCTTCTCCGCCCGCGAGCTGTCGACCGCCATCCGCTCGCTGATCGCGCCCTCGATGATGGCGACAGGGCCGCGCGTGGCGGTGAGCGTGTTCGTGCGTTGTCGGCCTTGCCATGCGTCCGAGCCTTCTGACCACCACGGCTCGCTGAGCTTCGTCCATGCTAGCAACATAGGGTCGTAGGAGTATGTGACCCCGTCGGAGAACTGGATGATGGGGGCACCGTTGGGCCGGACAGCGACGGACACGATGGTGAGGTTCGGTGACGCGGTAAGGAGAGGGCTTATTGATGTTGGCGCGAACTTCGCGGTCTGCTTCCGGACGTCCCTGTATAACCTCTTCAGCCTTATCCATAGGTCTGCTCGGTGACAGAGGACATACCAAACATAGAGCATGCCAGAGACGGTGAGCGCCATCAGCATGGTCTTCGACCCAGCCAAGGCATGACAAGGCACACCCAAGCTGAGCGCAGGCATCAACCGCCTTCCGGTGTGCGAGTAGACGTTCAACGAGCCGTCCTGCATCGCAACAGCACAGAACGTCGACGTAGCAGCCAGCGCAAGGATAGGCGAGGGAAGGTAGTCGAGCCATTGTGTCTGCTTCCCGCTCACGAATATCACCTCATGAGGATCTGCGGATAGGTTCAGCAAAGCACCTTGTACATCCAGATCAGTGGGCTTACCATCACCCTCAGCATTCCTCCCCTCGAAGATATCTTCGCTACCCTCCACATTAGCCTTGAGATACGTAACCAACTGCGGTGGCTCAAGCCGTCCTGCAACACCCGACCCTTCGGCCAACAGAGCAGGAATCGACATCGCGGCAGCCCCGCGCGACGTGATCGGCCGCACGGGCACGTTCTCCCGCACCCTGTCCCCGCCAAGCGTACGCGGTTTCGCGCCGATGCGATCGTCCGCGTCGTCCCCAGCCTTCCGCTTGCCCTTCCCGTTCTGGCCGAACGTGTCGAGTGAGCTGATTTGCACCTCGCCGTCGACATCCATCGAGAAGTCTTCGGTTTCCCCAGTGTGCAACCCCAGTCCGAAGCCGTTTGAGGTCTCTCCGAAGGGTTGTGATACGGAAAGAGCCAGTGCGGACGTCGGTGGGACAGATATGGGTACAGAATTTGAGGAGGGGACATCCTGAAAAGCACGGGGAGGCCCGATTGACGAGACGGGCTTCGAGGAAGGTATGGAGTTGATGCCGTTGGCAGAGGAGGAGGGGACGTTTCCGGACAACGATCCGGCGAATGTAGGTTGGATGCGCTTCTTGGGCTTCCGCTTTGCAATGAGCGTGTTGATCTGTTCCCCGCCATTCCGGACCGTTGCGGGTGTAGCGGTCCCGAACTCCTGACTCTGTGCGCGAGGAGATGGTGGCGGAGTGATGCGATTGTTCGCCTGTGCCTTCGCCGCATCTGGTGGAATTTGGTGCGAGAAGCCCTCGGGTAGTGGGGGTGGGATGAATCCAAACCGCTTGAGGTACTGTTCTTGCGCAGAATCGGGCGCGATACCTTCCAACTCTGACATGTCGAAGCTGAAGACAGCCATAGTCCCGTCAGAGGAGACTGCATACAACGTCAGGCCGTCTCTCGACCTGTAACAATATGAGCGACGAGGAGGTTGTAGTATGATCTTGTGTTACCAGCTGAGATCCATGATTTGCCGCTCAAAAACATCTTTCGCCACTATCAATGGACGTGGTGCCTTCGTTTGCCACACCGATACTGCTCTGTCATCTGCGCCGAGTGCGACTACAGAGCAGATATTCGGAGCAGTGACCGGTTGCGATGGATCTCTCAGGAATATGTGCGGATTATACGCCTGACAAATAGAATCAGCACTTGTAGCTCAGAAGTTCGTGCAAACACCTACCGCCACTTCGACGGTATTCTCATGGCCGACCAGACTAATCTCGGAAGTCCACGAGTTGCGCGCGATGACCGCCGCAATGAAGACATAACCGTCGTTATTGGTGGCGTTGGATGCCGTAATATGCGCGCCGTCCGGAGACCAGCTGTGGATGCCTTCAGTTAGCTGAAACCTGACTAAGCCCTACCCTCCTACCTCAACCGCCTGAAGAACGTCCCGGGGGAATGATCGAACGGCTTCTTCACTTCTGCCTCCAACTCCCAGTCAGTCGTCCGCCATATTCTGACAGACCTGTCGTCAGACCCCGTAGCCAGGAACTCTCCAACGGGATCCCAACACACGCCCTTCACGAATCCTTGATGCTGGTCAATCTTGCGCAATCGTTCTTGGTACGATCTGAGTATGAGACAGAAGAGAGAGAAAGTGTATCGTACCTAGTGTGAATCCACACCAGATCAACACTGCCGAGTCCAAGCCAACTGAAGCGAGATACCGGTCTCCGGGTGACCAGGCGACGTCCGTAACGTCTGACACAGTGTATGAGCGGAGGAATGTGACCCAGAGCCCATGCTCACGCACCGCTTTCATGCCCGACGAGCCTCTTCAACGGCTTCCAGCCTTCCACGTTGACCTCGTCCGAACCCCAGACCTTCCCCCGCGCAGTCCTGTCCAAAGCAGCACGCGCCGCATTCAACCGCAGCCCAGAGCACCGCGCCGAGAGAGAACGCACGCCACTTACGGGTCGAGGTCCCAGATCATGACGATCTCGTCGTCGCTCCCGCTCGCGAGCCAGCGGCCGGAGTGCGCCCAGCGGACGACGAGCACGGGCCCGGTGTGCATCGTGAGCGTGCTGAGCGACTTGGGCGGCCGCCCGGAGAGCTCGGAGGCGTGGTTCAGGATCGGCTTCGTGCTCCATATGCGCACCTTCGCGTCCAGCCCGCCCGTCGCGATCCGCGAGCCGTCCGGGTGGACGTGGCAGGAGAAGATGGAGACGCGTTTCTCGTCCCCGCGCATGGCGGAGTCTGCGGAGGCGCAGCATAGGATGAGTACTTGTGCCCCATATTATGCGTGTCCTCGTGTTGGAACTGACCCTTGTGCATGACCCAAGCTGGTTTTGTGAACCTCATGTTAGAGGATTAGGAGTACGAGTCGAGTAATGTAGTTTCGTCTGGGTGCCAAATCGACCAGAAGCCGCACAGTCAAAAAGGGTATATAGGTGTACAGAGAAGACAGGGAAGATAGAGCAGATAGTACAGCAGCCAAGCACAAGAGTCAGACAGCAAGGCCGGTCGACGAGCAGTGTTACAAGCGGAGACGGGGAAAAGCAAGACCTTTCTGCCGAGGCGTGGCGGAGGAACGGAGGACGGCCAACAGGCGCTCGAGCCCAGCTGCAGATCGCAATCTCGGTGGCAGTGTCCCGCGCCCTGAATGTCGCTGGTGACAAGCGCCCTCAGGCTATTCGTCGACTCGCAAGTACGATAGCAGAAATCGAGTTCCGGGTTATGCTACACGATTGGTACAAGTACATGGATGCCAGCGTCCGTGTGGCTGAGATATGGTATGGTAATTTGTCCGTGATGAGTCCATAGGGTCAGGCGGCAACGTCGAGGAAGAGCTTCCTCAAGTCCTTCGGCACGGCCTTCCTCCTGCATACTGGACAGGCGCGTTCAACCTGTATGCACCGATTAATGCATCTGCCAGAAAACATCAGCAATCTCGTTGCATGCGTTGGTGTGATTGAAGAACTTACGAAGAGCAAAAGAGGTGTCCACAGGCCGTTGCCGTCGGCACAGACATCGGGTCGATGCACACGGGGCAGGTGAGGAAGAATGCTCCCGGTGGAGGCTTGCCTTGAATGAGGTCGGTGCACCCATTCTCTTTGCACGATTCCCCACAGACATGCGCCTTGGGGGAGCTTGATTCCTCTGTGGTGACTGCGAGCATCTGTGAGACAGGGTCAGTATCGGACGAGGTAGGCAAGGGCGACGAGAGCGAACGTACGTGGTCGGGGCCAACCTCGACGGTAACGCCATCCGGTACAGGAGCGTTCCCATCGTACGAGGCGTCGTCCAGCTCGGGCGGGTCTGATTCTGTGTCCTCTGGCCAGTAGACATCTTCCGAATCGATAGCGTCGTCGTCGTCAACCGACGGTTCGTCACGGTCGTTCTCTTCCGGGAAGCGCGCAAGGCCGACGTCGTCCTCCCAGCCTTCGTAGGAGTCGTCGATGTCGTCGTCGTCCTCCTCCTCGTCAGAGTCATCGCCGCCCCCGCCATGAATGGCAGAGAGCTCGATGTGCTGTGAGAACTTCATAAGACGGTGGAGAAAGCACAGGCCGGGAGAGAAACTCACAGCGTGGATGCCGGCCGGAGTCCTGAAATGCCTGTCACAGGCCGCACAATAGTTGTGCTTACGGGAAATAGTGTAATGCTGGGTGAAGTCACACGCATTCAGTACGCAGACATCCTCCCCGTTTGTAGGAAGAACGTACCGCTCGCAGAGCGTTCCCATTCGCAAAACGGATGTCGCACTTCTCGCACTTGGGATGGTTTGGGGAGAAGAGGACGTGCTGATCGCGAAGCTCCTCGTCGGGGAAGTAGCGATCGCACAGGGAGCAGTAACAGAGGTCACGTTGGACGACGATTCCAGACATAGTGAACGTAGAGTGTCCTAGTCGCAGACTGGGGGTCGCAAAGCTGGCAGCAAGATGTTTCAGGGCGGGGGGCAAGGGGTGCAAGAGTGCCTCGAAGCCGCGAAACAAAGGGTCTTATATAGGTTTCCGGGAGGGAGGGCTCGGAAAGGAACCACACCGGCGAATCCGTGGAAGAGTGCAGCGCCGAGGGTGCCAGCCGCAAGCACAAGCATGATCCGAGAGTTAGTCTCCAAGACCCCACAGGAAGCCATTGCAGTATAGACTGAGGGGCACAGTCAAGACGACGGAGTTGGTTAGACCTCAGAGTGGTCGGTGGCTCGCCGAGAGGTGCGGCATTGCGATCGCGCCTGCAGCAGAACCGACACCCATCGCGGTGTGGTCTAACAACGAGGGCGGCGTGTCAAACAGACTCCAGGTGTGCGGTCTGGTTGAAATGGTGCCCAGTTGAGGGACGAATTCTGAGAGGCGGATGTCTGAGAGGCGGTCCGAAGGCGCCAAGTGGAGGCCACACAGCTCGACACCCAGCGTATGTATCCGTTTCGCAAGTAATAGTCTATTAGTATGTCCACTGCAATCAAGACGTAATGCCGGCTAGATAGGACTCGTCCGGCGTAGAGGAGCCGGAGTTGGGTTCTGAGAGAGCTTGAAGCACCACACTGAAGTATCGAATTCCCGCTCACAGAGAGATTTGCAGCAGCGCTTCGGCGCGTCCCCGTGCCGGAGAGCACGCAGATTCCCGCTGTTTGTGGACGTAAGGAGCGAACAATGGATCAGGTTGCGGTCGGAGAGAGAGCCGGTATCCATGTCGACTTGGACGGCCAGCTATGGCAGATGCAAGGATCCCTGGCTGCAAACCCTAACCCTAGGCACTGTGCGCTGGCCAAGGCATCCGAGGAGCCCTCTGCGCCTGTGCATGCATGCCAGCAAGCCTGCGCTCGGGTGGCGGGGAGTGGCACGCGGGCGGCGGGGATGGCGATGGATGGAGTGATAGAGCGTGAGGGAGGAAGGCCCGTGCGCGGCGCCGGGTTTGGCTGTGGCCAGGCGTGGCTGTTAAGCAGCTGCTTAGTCGCAGCGCTCTCCAAGCGGACTTTGAAGCATCCACCGTCCCTATATAATCCTCCCAACATCCTTCCCCCCTCCATTTCCCCCCACTTCCCATCCCCTGCCCCCTTGCCCCCCTTCTCCCCCGCGAACGATGTCCGACACCGAGGGCACCAAAAAGTCCGGATACCGCCTCGAATACGCCTCTAGCGGGCGCTCCAAGTGCAACGGTGCGTCCCGCCCCCTACACTCTGCCCCCGAGTGGCCTGACGTCCCCCCGTGCGCGTTTCACGCGTCTTTCGCGCGTCATAGGACCCAAGCCGTGCGTCTCGAGCCCGCGCATCCCGCCGTCGATTTTTGCTGACCCCCGTTCAGATGCAAGGGCACCGCGATCGGAAAGGGCGAGCTCCGCTTTGGCTCCGTGGTCGACTTCAGAGGCAACACCAGCTTGTGCGTCCCCGTTTTCCCTCGCGTCGTGGAGTTCGCATGCATTCGGCCTGCGCGCGATGATGCCTGCGCTTCCGACCCGCATGCGTGGTCGCCTGACACGTCAGTCCACCGCGGAAGCTAACGTACGCGTGCAGCTCATGGCGTCACTGGGGCTGCGTGACCTCCAAGATCATCAGCAACATGAAGAACGCGTTCGACGAGGCGGACGAGCTTGATGGCTTCGAGGACCTCAAAGAGGAGGACCAGGAGCGCGTGAAGAAGGCGTGGGAGGAAGGCCATGTTGCACCAGAGGATGTCCCTGAGACCGCGCGCAAGGCTGACGGCGAGGAGGGTGAGGACGATGAAGAGGAGAAACCCAAGAAAGGTCGCGGCAAGAAGAAGGATGAGGATGACGGCGGAAAGGGCGTCTTCAAGTTTGAGTATGCGTCTTCTGGCCGGTCAAAGTGCAAAGGTGTGTCCCGAGCTATCGCCCGCGTATATGCCCATTTAACCATGGCATGCTTTTCCGCCCGATCATAGAATGTGGAGGTATGCAATATTTGCTTCTCTTTATGATGCATGCACCATGTTGAGTCCGCGCTTCAGAGCAAATTGGCAAGGACTACTTCCGTTTCGGCCAAGAGGTCGACTTCCGCGGAAACAAGAGCTTGTGAGCCAACCATCCAACCACCTGCTATAACACTATCTAAGATCTCGCACCAGCTCATGGCGGCACTGGGGCTGCTCAACATCCAAGCTAATCGAGAAGCTCAAGGCATCATACGACGAGCCCTCTCAGATTCCTGGCTGGGACGAGCTGAAGGAGGGCGAGCAAGAAAAGGTCCAGCGCGCGTGGGACGGGGGCGAGGTCCCCACGGACGACAAGGGCGCGGGCGAGCCCGTCGACACGGGCAAGAAGAAGCCCGTCCCGCGGAAGAAGAAGGACGAGGACGGGGAGGAGAAGCCCAAGAAGGCGCGTGCGCCCAGGAAGAAGGTGCGCGTGTCTCACACCGAGGTGAGAGCGAGAGCGGGCGTGCTGACGAAGGTCGTGTGTGTGTTTGCAGAAGGTCGAGGATGAGGATGAGGAGATGGACGACGAGGACGAGGAGCCCAAGCCGAAGAAGGGCCGCGGTGCCGCAAAGGCCGCACCCGCGAAGGCCAAGGCTGCGCCCAAGAAGGCGGCAGCGAAGAAAAAGAAGGACGAGTCCGAGTCCGGCGAGGACTTTGGCGACGACATCGCTGCGGTCGATGGGGAGGAGGTGGATGAGGAAGATGAGGAACCCGAGGAGCTCACCAAGAAGCGCAAGGTATGATATCCCCCACCGCGGCTCGCGTGACCATGACCGACATTCGTCACTTCCAGCGGGCACCCGCGTCGAAGAACAACTCATCCAAGCCACCTTCCAAGCGGGCGAAGCCCTCCTCATCGGCCAAACCGCCGTCAAAGGCGAAGCCCGCCTCCTCCCGGGGCAAGAAAAAGGTGGAGGAGCCCATCGAAGAGAGCGACGAAGACAACTACGACTGATCGTCTTGCACGGAATACCTACTCGCATGTCGCCGATCTCCCCGGCTTGTACCAGCTAGCCCCCTGCTGCTTGTCTTTGTCCTCGTCAGTTCTCCCTGCCCTTGCGTCGTCGTCTAGTCGCTCTGCTTTCCGCTTGGCTCTTGTGGACCGTCTTGTTACCCTACGTATCCAGCGCATGTATATCCACGAGACGCTGCTATATTGACTGCCTAGCCCGTGACCCGTTTGTGTCTTGTGTACCGGTACAGCCCATATTCAACTGGGTAGAGCCCGCAGTACATGATCTCATGAACGATGGCGAGACGTGGCACCCGGGACGGCTACGTCTGTGGGTTTCATGGGTCGTCCACATACACGAAGACGAATAAGCCAGAACTTGATACTTGAGCGAAGATCGCAATATCTTGGTTCATGTCGCATTGAATTGTCGGCATACATCCCAACATCACTTACACGCAATACATGTCATTGGAAGCCAGACACTTCCAATCGAGAGGGCGTTACAATAGTGCATGGATAGCGGCGACATATGGAATACAGATCTGGTGAATGAAACGCCTCTCATGCTGTTGCCCGTGCGGCCGCGTTCTTGGCCTCCTCCGCCGCGGCGACGGCGGGGTTGACCTTCTTGCCGTCCTTCCACCGGACACGCGGAGGGGGCGCACGGTTGCGGCGGCCCTCGCGGGAGCGGACACGGACGACTGTGCCGTCATGTAAGAACAGATACACCACTGAGCAATCTAGGGAGACTCACCGTGCGAGTGGATGGCGCACGACACGCAGTACGCGATTTTGATGTAGAGCTTGGGGATAACGTACTCTGCAAAGAGCACCCGTATGAACACCCAGGTCTGGACGTGAAAGACACGAATCACGCACCCTGGTACACGCTCGCCTCGCTGATATCACGGACAGCAGCCGATTCGACCATGTTGCGGACAGTGAAGCGCTTGATCGCCTTGTCCTTGGGCACGCATCGCGAGCAGTTCGAGCAGCGGACGAAGTTGACGTGGCCGCGGCCCTTCTTGTTGCGGCCGTTGTTTCTTCTCTTCTTGGTCTGCGCGGCGTATGGTCAGCTATCCCGCCTGAAAGACATGCTGCCGGCCAGCGTCATCCGAAGTCCCGTCGTGCCATCCATCGTCTCCATGCACGGATTTCGCTCGTTCGACCGCGAGATTGGCTTGAAAGGACTCCGGAGGGCCGTCTGGGAGCGTAGAGGGGATGCTCACCATGGTGAATCGGGTGTCTTGACGAGTGTGGTGGACGGAGACCCGACTATGCGACCTGCAAAATCTCGGTATGTGCAGGCGTCTAGCGCCATGATCGTGGGCCTGCCCTTAATGATGACCACGTGATGCATCTCGATTACCCGGTGCGCTTCCCAATTGGGACACAATAGACCTTACCATGGACCACGGAGAACAAAGACAAGTACAATGGCGACCGTTGCGCTTCTTGTACGCAGCCGAGCCTTTTGTGAGGAACCAGTTAAAGGCCACAGTCCTGCTACTACTTCTTCTTGTGCTGTGCTCAGGTTCGGTGCTCGCTCTTGAACTCCTCGCTCACTACTACCCCTCTTCATCACTCTGAAGCCTGGTGCTTCCTTAGCCTCCCGTTCTCTACCACAGCTACTCTTCAGTACTCCACTCACGCACTGCCATGCACGCCGCATACTCTGTGATCTATAGCCTCGTCGCGGCCTCGGTCGTCCTGTGCGCTCCCATGGCGTCGCTCGATGCGGACGCGTTCCTCCAGAATGGCCAGGAAGCGCAAGCTCTCAACGCGGCGTTCGCCAAGCTGAAGCCCTCGGACGCATGCAATTGTACGTGCGCCACTACACAAAGGCTATATTGAGCTAACCACTCTGTGTCTATAGCCGGGGAGATGGCCTGCATCGGCGCTTCCATCGCGCACTGCGTCAATAGCACTTGGAAAGAAGAAGCTTGCTATAAGTCGCTCTTTTGCTTCGCACTGCCCTCGGTGAGGGAAGAGGGAACCGTGAGTGTCTGGACATGCACTTGCATACATATGTGACTCATGCGGAATCTATCACAGACCCTCTCATGCACCTCGAACACGACCGCCCTTTCGGTGATTCGAGCAACAGGTGTCACAGGTGGCATCGCCGCCAACAGCACAAAAGACACTGTTGACTTCCCTATGGACTGCAATGACGATGACGAGGAAGACGAAGGAGAAGACGACGATGACGATTCGCAGTCGACCTCCGTCATCAGTGGCTCCACGACTCGCACAAGTTCATCCGCTTCCCAAACGGCATCACTCTCTACCACGACTGCATTCTCGTCATCCTCGACTCCTTCAGAGACGGCCAACGACGCCTCGCGATCTGTGGTTACTGTGACGGTGACTGCCATCCCGACGTCCTTCTCCACCGACTTCTCCGAGACGACCACCCTCGATCGCTCCCAAGCCTCGAGCTTCCTCTCCAGTATCGAGACCGACACGAACTTCTCCATCGTCACCACGATCCGTGGTTCTGCGCCCACGGCCTCTGCAAGCGCGACCGCTTCCGTGACGTCCGCGGCGCAGTCGGAGAGCACCGTGCTTTCCAGCAAGCCCGTCGGGATCGCGTCTGCACCCGCCTTCACCTCAGACGTCGGCGCCGCCACTACCATCACCCTCCTCGGAGGCCCGAAGGCCACGACCTCGCTCTCGAGTTCGAGCGCGACCGCACGCGCGACGTCCGCCGCCGCCATCGATGTCGGTGATTCTTACTACTAGTTATCTCACGCCTTAGACGTCTGCATGCCTTCACTGTATCGATTTCGACAGCTCTGTAGCATAGAGTATTGTAGCTCACGGACTATCACGGTGTAATTTTTGTTGCCTGGTTGCAATTCACTGGTCTCTGGAAACGAAGCGAGTTCATTGTGCCGCGTATCTTGATCTAGGCTACAACGCGTAGGGTAGTGAGAGAGAGATTATTATGTCAACATTCAAACAGCATTCAATTGTGAGGCCTTAAGGGCCGATATCAACGACCGAGGTGGATGGATCTCTGCGAACCCATCAGAAATATGCACGCAGCACATGAGAGACGGTAGACTTACGTATTGACAGCGGTTGAGGGCGTAGGAACGCTTTAGCCTTTCATGCAATACTGGTCGCGGGTATCAGTGACCAGTCAGATCCTCTCTTCTCCCAGAGGAAGTCCGACGTAAACGCCACTCTCTGTAGGTTCGATGAGTGCTTGCTGTACTCAGCCAGGGCCTTCCTCTGAAGCGGAATGTTTTGGGCATGCCGGAAACCTCTGTCTTCGTTCTGAGCTTTGACTGGAGCATCAGAAAGGAGGAAAGTGTGGAGGTGGGGAAGGTGGGCGATGAGCACGCGTCCGAGCTGGACGAGGTACTCCTACATGTCGACGCTCAACACACTGTCAGCCATGCACGGCGTCGTTGGGACGTACCTCGGCATCTTCGATGTCATCAGTAAAGGCGACCACGAGCGTTTCCAGAGTCATGAGGTGCGGTACAATGTCGGGGAGGTCCTCAATGGGCAGGTCCATCACCGCAAAGCTGAGATGTCTGACCGGAACGGCGGAGTGGCGCAAGAGCGGTAAGAACTCTTGCAGTTCGAACCAATCGCTCTCGTCGCCGGTGTAGTCGAAGCTTCGCATCCCATAGGACGCACCATTCAGACGGAGTGTGTGGATCGGGCGTCGGCGTTGCACGTCTTCGGGGAAGAAAGCCGGCAAGATCGAATTCGGGCATGCGAGACTCTCGATAGCGGGGAAGGAGTCATGTATGAAGGCGTGATCTTGGAGGTCTTCATCATCTGTCGGACTTCCGGGAATACTGAGGGTCTTGATCGAGGCCGTCTGCCGGAGGGACGGGTGGGAGAGCGCGGACGCCTCAATGTGAAGCTCTTCCAGGGACGTGAACGTAGCGTTGGACGGTAGAAGTTGGTTCACAATATCTACGCCTTCCTCGGCGAGTGACGATGTCAACGCGAGTGACTTCAGAGTGTTCGCGCGGGAACGCAACAGATTATGGACGGTGCGCGCTAAAGTCGGCTCGAGTGGCTGCCACACGTCTAACTTGAAGGTACGAAGGTCGGGCAACTTAGCGGGATCATCTGGGTCAAGGCGTATGCGCATCGCCGGTCTGGGCTCTCGTGCTTTTGGAATGACCAGTTCTATCGTTTGGAGCAGAGGTCGCGAACCGGAGACGAGCAGGGCGAGCATACTGGGCGCAAAGGGTAGCGGGAGCAAGCACGTAAAATGGCGAAGGTTAACCATTCGAAGAAGGCACGTCAGCAAAGGGGCACCGAACGCGTGCGAGTCGGGAGACCAAGGGAGATCCTCTGCCGGGACACGCAGGACAAAGGCTTGAACGAGGGCGGGCAGGTCTCGTCGAAATGCGCGTAAACTAGGGGGAGCTGCTAGCGTCCGGATGCACTTGAGCGCGGATGCGCACTCTAACAGATCGATATCTGTGTAGAGAACAGGAGTCAGGACGGCGTTCACGAGCTTGTTGACCAGTAGCAACGGAAGGAGATCGGCGCGTCGACGCAGGCCAATGAATTCGCCGATCTTCACGAGAACTGCGGGGTCCTGTGAGAGGGAGGTGATCATTGGAGTCCAGCAAGTGGTGTGCGACAATGAGAGGAGGACCAGGTATAAGACGAGTGGCGGGAGCGGGGCAGGAGTGGCATGAGCTCAATCACAAGAAACGCTCAGAGCGCGTCTGGCGCCGACGCGATCGCCGATCCCAATATAGTCATTTGATTGAGCCGTCGCCAAACAATCACGTTACACAGCAACGTCAACGATCCTCCCTGACCGGGACCGTCACCCTTCGAGCGTTTCTACCGCACTCACTGACACAGCAGAAGCGGTCCATATTGAAAGTTCAGAGGATTCGATCTCTTCCTCATATCGACCCGTCCTCGTAGGAAATCCTCTCGACTGGATCTGACAACGGATCTTAGCACGGTGAAAGCGTCGAACGAGGAAGATACTCGCGAGCATCGGTTGGGTCACAGACCACAACTCCGAGAACACCCCGGTTGGATAGGTGCTCGAGGGCCGACCTGATCTCTAATTCCCACCAGCGGCCCGCTCCGAAGTTGTCCGACAAGTGCACTTCCAGCCTGATCCCCTCAAACTTCGAGTCCGAGTACCATTTCTCCAATACGGGGGCCATGTGCTCGGCGGTCTGTACAATATCCATCCGGCTCCGCCCCACGGCGTACGTAAAGTCGATGACGACGCGTCGGAGGGAAAGTGTCGAGATGTGATTGAGGATAGCGCCGATGGTGTATTGCATCTCTTCGACCGCTGTCTGTCCATAGGGGAAGTAATGGTTCGCAATCACCAGTGTTTCCAACGCATGGGTCTCGGGAAGTACGGCGATCAGGGCTTCGACTGCGTGTGCGGTGCATGCATTCAGTACACGGCACACTCTGCGAGGCTGGTGATAGTCCTACAGTTACGCCTGGAAGCGGCACCGTTGGAGTCGACCTCCAGGGTTTTGAGGCGCCGCGTGTCGAGCGCGCCGAAGAGTATCGATGCCCCTTCGACTGCCCTCCACGGACCGGTTACCTGGGTATCGACGCTTTAGGCTCTGGCGCTGTTGTCGAGTATGCGAAGGGACCCTCAACATACCGCCAGGCGGTCCAAGCGCAGTGAGGCCGCCTCATGGATGGGCGAGTCCTGAGGGACGCCCTCGGCATCGCCCCACTCCAGTACCTTGCACAGAAGCACAGTCACATTGGGCAGCGCTGCGATGAGCCGCGCGAGGTCGGCAAACGACGCTAGGGCTACGTCAAGGAGTCGAATTTCGGTGAGCGTGTCCGCAAGTTCCACGATCGAGGTTATGGTTCGCAGTGGGATAGAGAGCCGTGCCCGGTTGATGTACTGAGAGGACTCGGGCGATCGCGCTTGCACTACACAGAGTTTTTCCAGTCGCGAGAGCTTTTTTGAGAGCATCGTAAAAGCAGAGTGTACGATCGTCGCTTGACCGGCCCATGGGAGCGACAAAATCAGCTCCCGCACCAGGCATGGCAGTTCGGCATTGGAGGTGAGCGTTCTAGATAGCTTGAAGAGTTGCGCGTAGGTGCGAAGCAACACCGTTGAGTAGAGGTGGCAGCGGCTTCGTGGCAACCACGCTCGAGATGTGAGGGCGCATTGGCGGAGTGCGACCGCATCGCCGCTCTGGCCATCGATGAAACGGTCGTAGATCTCCGGAGGAAAGGCAATGGGAGCCATGGAGATCTGGGGATAAGGGGCGGTGACCAACTCCCTCCGTATATAACCCATGCAGGTAGCTGTCCAGTTATTTGCAATGGCCTCGAATCATGGCATCGATAACGCCTCGGGGCAATAGCCTCCTGATACCTTCCGTCCGGAAGACTAAAACACCGGCTCTCTGGGTAAGCCTTCAATCCCGCAGCACTATGAGGTGCATCTAGCAAGCTCTACCGCCTCATCCGCATGGTCATCGTGTACAAGTAGCTTATTCGAGCTTCAGGATAGGTCTTTTGCGCCGGGGAACTTGGAGCTCTCGGATTGATTCGAACGAGATGGATATACTTCCGCATCGGTGTAGATGCGATCGCGAGGATGAATTACAATCTGCACGCGCGTCAGGACGAGGATACATCGACTGGGAGTGAGAGTCTCACGAATGCCTCCGGAGCAGGAGGATACGCCCGATACACGACTAGAGACTTCTGGACGTCGTGATGCGCCCGGGCTTCGAGCGTCTCACATACACGATGAAGACCGGCTGCGTCACCGCCACGGTGGGTTTCTCCGAGGATGCGATGGCCTCCCAATCGCGCATCGCATTAAATGCAGCAGGGCGGAGGATTTCGTCCACCAGCCGGGGCGTATCCACCATGTAGCGGCAGCGTCTTGACACCTCGTCCATTGCGTGCCCTTGCGGGAGCGCTTGAGAGGCGACGGCCTCCTCCCAGAACTGCAGCGCTCTCGCTTGAACATCGTCCAGGAATTCGCCCATCGCAGCATAATTCTCGGGTGGATCGTGATGGTTCCGATCTGTTCTCGCGATCGCTCAGACCCGTTGTGACGAATGACACGAGCGGTGTAGCGCATGTTGTAGCGCTCGACTGTGCCACTCTCGGGCATGATATGGAGGAGGTAGCTCTTCGTCTCAGGAGTGCCGACGAGGACGGCCGCAGTAGAAAAACTCCGCGGAACGAAGATGTCAATGAGAGCAGAGAGCATGGGGCATTCGTGGAGCAACTGCGAGTCGGATTGTGGATGTTTGCGGTGAGAGGACGGAGGGCCGGGTGGACACTGGAGAGGGGGACAAGCAGATTCAGTCAGTGTCGGATGCAGTTCTCGATGTGATATCTAGGCGCGTACAGAACATATCACGGTGAGAACAACTCACCGCTCGTGACGAATAGGATCTATAAGTGCTATCCCGATCAGCCGCTCAGGGGAGAAGGGAGGACTAGTGCGATCATGGCACGTACGTACTAAGTACTGTCATGAGATCTGCTGACGACCAAAGCCTGGGTCTGATCTTCGCGCATAGTGCGGCAACGTGGGAAAGAGCCATCCTAGCACCCACGTCTACTACAGATCGATGGATGGCCAGATGGCCATTTACATCACACATCTGGAAAAACTCCCCGGGCCAATTAGCGCCAAAAGTCGCTATTGTCGCTAAATAGAGGATTTTGAGAGCTAACTGGTTGCTCATAAGATATATTCAAACACATGTTCTTACATCTTTGCCTACATCCTAATTCACACCTTTGAGTGTCACTCAGAAGCATTACCAGGGAGTAAGACAAAGGGAGGGACGTCATATCGCAGGAGACTCGCTGGCGCTTGAAGCTCGCTAGTGGGCGCTTAAGGACGACGAGTGGGCGCTTCGATGGGCTTGCAGTCCCGGCGCTGCCCGGAAGGAGATCGGAGACATCGGATCTTTGAGCGCCTATTTATATTGCCACGTCGCTACATGGGCCGTGCTGCGCACGCACCTTGTCCGCTTACCACCACCTACCCAATCAACCGCCCCTTACTGTCAGCTTGACCCCTTTGCTTCCTGTTCAACTCCTCTCGAGTCATGCCCTGTCTCCTGCCGTCCAGCTACCATGTCTTGCTTCACTTTGCGGTCTCCTCGCTCGAACCTGCCTCCGTTCACCTGGCATTGTGGCTCTGACACGTGGAGTCGTTTGATCAGTTGTGCGCGAGGTTACGAATGAGGTGCGAGTACCCCGTCCAACCGACACGTCACCTTGTTTAACCGCCTTTTTCAGAGCACGGTCGACCCGCGCACCCTATGCCCCGGCGCTGCTGCTTGCTCTGCCTCATGTGTACGGTTTCTCCCTTTTACTCAGATGCTCACACATGCATTAGACATATGCACCTCACATCCCAACCTGGAATAATGAGGGTCAATCCGAGGTCAGCACCGTTTCGTGTCCAGTGGGCTGTCGAGCCGGAGCTAACCTTTCGGCATTGTATCAAAAGTGCGCCTGTCCCCCGTTTTCCCGAGGTAGATGAGACCCACCCACAGTCGAGTCGTTCTGCTCTGTATCATAGCATGTATGTAGTAGTGCAGTAACCCTCAATATAATGGTTGCTTGACCATGATCATCGTCTGATGTTTGAAGTATTGTGTATTGGGTAGGGTTTGGCAGGGAAATAATTCCCATGTGATTAGGACTCGTAAGAGCTCATTAGTGCTTATATTTGGGGGGACCGATCTAAGTAGAACTAAAGTATCAGTCCGACTAATTAGAGATAATGAGTCCTTCTGAGTGCTGATCGGCCAGGGAGGTTTTTCCAGATGCAGGTGTTCCTTTTGTATACGACTGGGCTCCGCGGCCGTGTCGTCCATGGCATAAGAGCAGTGGCGAGGCAGCTGAAAACCTATATTTCCCCAACCTCCATTTCCAATCAGTCTAATCCACGGCATGCCCGGAATGACACTCACTCTGATTACTCGGCCACAATCTGCTTTCCTTCCCGACAATACCGCCACTGCACACTGGAGCCTGTACGTCGCAACCTTGATACACCATGCGGACCATACCCCCACCGCTGACGTTCTCAGCAGCTATCTATGGGATCCCGACCTTAATATTGGTACCGTGTACCAGGTGGCGAAGGAGTCTTATTTTCGGGGGAATACCGTATGTGCTCGTATACTCATCTTTCGTTCCGCCGAGCGTTGAGCGGTGACATGGATCCTGCCATAGGTGACCAACCATCGCGAGATGGTCAGGCCACAAGATATTGCTGCCGTCTCCGCATCGGTAGTTGTAGCCTCCGGCCTGCACATCACTCACGATGTGATGAGAGACGTGTGCAGGCGAGTGGCGTACAATCGGCCGTTCGACCTCGTCAGGAACAATTGCCAAAGGTACTGCATGCAAGTGTTGCAGGAGCTCGTCACAGGCGGACACCTCGACCAACATATGATTAGTGCATTGTGGACGAAGGGGTTCACCCCGCTCATTGGCAACCGATGAGAGCATCACCTCAATTGAAAACAGTATCGACACTACCTGGGTTGGGGCAATGTGACAAGTGCGTGGGGGAGATGTAGTGGGGCGTAGCCGAAGGGAGGGGTCACTTCCACTGTATGGATATCAGAGAGCATGATACAAGCTATAGTACACCGCGAATTAGAGCGAACACGCATCGGATGGAACGTAGCACTTACTAACATGGGTGGTCCATATCGAACATGGACGGAAGCCTAGATACAGGAAGAAGTATTGATGATCCCTGGCTTTGAGCGTTTGACGTGTACGATGTAGACTGGCTCCGTAACTCCCGTCGACTCTGGGGGTACGAGTTCTTCCCAGGCACGTGTGGCGTCGAGGGCTGCGGGGCGAAGAATATCATCGACCAACTGGGGCACATCGACAATGTAGCCGAACGGCGAGTAGTTGCGCGCGCCTCGCTCCGGGCGGGAAGGGTCTGAGACGACTTCCTTCCATCGCAGGAGTGCCCTGGCCTGAATGTCGTCCAGGAAGTTCTTCATCGCGACATGGTCCCCCAGGCGGGGGACCGCGATAGTCCCGATCTGTTCTCGGGAACGCTCCGACCCGTTATTCCTGATGACACGAGTTGTGAAGCATATGTCGTAGCGTTCGACAGTGCCATTCTCGGGCATGATGTGAAGAATGTTGCTCTCTGTCTCGCGCCCGGGTGTGCCGACAACGATGACTGCGGTCGGAAGGCCGCGTGACACGAAAACGTTCGTAAGACTCGAGAGCATGTAGACGTCTTGATGTGGTCTGAATGCAGGGAGACGTCGCAGTGCTGTCAAGTGGTGCGAGTAGGTACGTGGTGGTTCGTTATTAAGATGCAATGCTATGCGCACTGATGCACCAGGTCCCCACCATATTAGGAATGTGTACCAAACGCCCGCGCCCTGTTGATGAGAGCACTAACTTTTCACCAATGTTGATGAAGCAGCAAGCATGCTGCATCGGCTGGTCGCTCGTACCATGATACATCATAACATGGGCCTTTCTGGTAGAGGTCCATGCAACCAGATCGTACTGGTAGGGCATCCGTATGCAGGCTCAAACTTCGAGCACCTCGCGACCACGCAAAGTCACTCTGTGCGCTACTCACCCTACGTCGTTACAGATCGCTAAGTAACTATCCAATTCAGGTTGCGAATACTATGGTGGAGCGACATTGATTGGGGAAATTGTGGCGTTTTAGGTCAAGCCACGGCGCCGCCGCAGAGTACTTACTGGATGAAGCCACCTGTGTGAGCCCGAGTGCGAATGACATGTTCATGGCAAGGACTGCAATAAGTATTGAGACTTCAGGTGTGAAGATGGGAAATAAGAGACCGAGATGGCTTACAAGTGCCCGGTGTCCATGCAATGGGCCAACGATCGCTTGGTCGGTAGCTTAGAAGCAGGAGAAGTTGATGATACGCCCGGGCTTGGAACGTTTGACGTAGACGATATAGACGGGTTCCCTCACAGTCGTAGAGTCGCGGGATACGAGTTTCTCCCATTCGCGCATGGCCACGACCGCCGCAGGGCGGAGGATATCGTCGACCAACTGGGGCACATCGACGATGTAGCCGCACTTCGACGAGGCCTTGCTCTTTCCCTCCGCGTCCTCGTGCTGGGAAGGAGACGAGACGGCTATCTGCTTCCATCGTTGCAGTGCCCTGGCCTGAACGTCGTTTAGGAAGTTCTCCCTCCCTGCACGGTCCCCGAGGCGAGCGACTGCGATGGTGCCGATCTGCTCCCGGGAACGTTCCGACGCGTTATTGCGGAAGACACGCTCGGTGAAGCATATGTCGTGGCGCTCGAAGCTCCCATCCTCGGGCATGATGTGGAGGAGGCTGCACTGCGTCTCGGAGCCTCGAGGTGCGCCGACGAGGACGACTGCAGACGGAAAGCCGCGCGACACGAAGATGTCGATAAGACTCGAGAGCATGCTAGTATGATGTGTTTGGTATCAGGTACTGGTATGGTAGGGGAACGGTTAAGTAGTGCGTGCAGGTACGTGGTGGTTTGCCTCCAAGAGACATACCAAACGCCGCGCTCTGATGTTCACGACTCAGCGATGTCAGATGATTGACGCCCATAGTCGGCAACGATATGATCACCACCACTAGTCACTGGCCAGTGGGACACATCCAGGTATCCATTCCCTTGTTGAATACATACACATACAGCAACAGAATCTTCAAGAGCACGATCGCGCCGTAGATAAGACCATCATAACAAACTCAGTTGAAGACATTATTGCAAGCGTAAGCGCGTAGCCATGTATTCATACCGCACCACATCCTAGTCGGACCCATATGAACGAAGTAGTATTGGGGTGAGTTCTCTACGACACTCTCTAAGCCTTATCCACTTGTAGGTGAACACCTCCATGCCGACGCGCCTTGTCGTAGATGACGAGCATCGCACTCCTCAATCCCTCCTCATCGGCGAGCCCAAGTCTGTCTTCTGGGCTGCGTCGTCGGGCAGCTATTGCCTCTCGAGACTCTACGCAATGCGCCGAAGCGCAGATATAAACACATGCCACTGTGGCACGAACTGCGCATAGAGATTGATCAGAGCGCAAGAAGCGGACGGCGACCAAGGTCTCACACTCACGCATGCCTTGCACACCAATTGCCTAACATGCAATGCAGGTCACAGTAGGTCACTGGAAGGTCCTCCACGGCCTGACACGCCCAGGCTCGGAACGCTTGACACGGACGATGAACACCGGCTGCGTGTACATCGTCGGCGTCGCCTTCAGCTCCCACTCGCGTATAGCGTCGAGCGCCGCCGGCCGGAGGATGTCGTCCACGAGCTGATCCACGTCGACCATATAACCGCGCCTCCACCCCGAACTCGAGCCTTTCTCCTTGTTCTTTTCTGCACGGTCCCGACTCTGCAGGAAATCTGCAGAGGCCGAGTCGGCGCTGGGCCCGGCGGTGACGACCTCCTGCCAGCGCTCGAGCGCCCTCTCTTCGACGTCCCTCACGAACTCTTGCATGGTGTCGTAGTCTCCGGGGCAAGTCGTGATGTCGCCGATCTTCTCCTTCGCGCACGCCGAGGCGCTGTTGTCGCCCCGAATGTGTCCGGTGCTGCAGCATTCGACGTCGCCGCTCTCAGGCATGATGTGGAGCAAGTGGTTACGTGTTTGGGGTTCGCCAACGACGACGATGGCGGACGGGAAGCCGCGCGGGACGAACGCATGGAGGAATTTCGAGAGCATCTTGTTGTATATCGGCAATTGTTTTATGTCAGATATGGGGATGGTCGCTTCACTGGGGGCGTGCCAGCAGGACCTGAGGTGATGGTCCGCGGCGGGATGCAAGGACGATCCACAAATGTGCCAAAGCCATTATCATAATGATCGCACTCGCCAATCATAATTACTACACGGTACACGGTACGCAAGAAAGGCGAACAGTCAATTAAAAACCAATAACTCTGCACCAGGGCAGGTAGATACACATATCGTAGGATCGTACGTAGACATACTCATACCAACCTCGGGATTCAGATCTCAAACTCCATATCCTCTACGACTGGACCCACACTACCACTCAATCAAACGCCCTCCCGCCCCTCCGACACGCCTTGTCAAAGTCCACCAGCATATCCACCACCCGGTCCCTCGCATCCTCGAGCGCGGCCCCGAGCTCTGGGTCCTCCAGCCGCCCGTCCTCCGCGCCGTACTCGAACGCGGGCGAGCCGAGCGCGGTGCGGAGCGCCATGTGCAGCCGCGCGTTGCGCCGGCTCGGCGACGGCGGCGGCGAGAGCACGAACGCGGCCGCGGCGGGGATCGCGGACGGGAAGATGCGGCGGTAGATGAGCGTCGCGGTGAGCAGCGCCCGGATCTCCGCCTCGTCCTGGCTCGCGAGGTCCGCCGAGTCCTCGCAGTCCGCGTCGACGTCCGCGTCCGCGTCCACGCCCGTGCCGGAGCGGTGCCGGGGAGGGGAGGGGAGGACGTCCTCGTATGTGTGGAAGCCAGTGTCCCAGATGCGCTCGAGAAGGATTGCGAGCTCGGCCGTGCGCCCACCGATGGACTTGCCGGCTTCGATCGTCTCTTTGCGCTCCTGCTCCTCCTGGTAGTCCTTCTCCGCGTTGTACTCGTACAGAGGGCTCTCGCTCTCATCGTCGCTATCACAGGTGGCGTTCGCACGGCGAGAAGCATCCTCCGCCCGGACGACGGTGCGGACGAAGAGGGAGGCGGCGTGCTTCCGGAGACGCTCGCGGATGAGAATAGCAGCGAGCACACCAAGAGGGGTCCGCTTCTCGCACGCCGTGCAACGGCCCTTCCGCTCGGTATCGTGCCATTTCCTCCATTTGGCAAGCCAGTCCGCGGCGCCCTCGACGGTCATGTTGTTGAGCACGATCTTCTCATGGGCGCGGAGGAATTCACGCTGACGTGCTCGTCCCCACAGCTCGGCAGCCTTGGAAGGGAACACAGGGCGGATGATCAGGGCGAGCGTAGAGAGGTCGCTGGTGGACGCTGCGAATGGAGAGATATGCCGGAACATGCACCAGAACGTCTGAAGGCGGGTGGTGATGCCAACGGTGCCTGGAGGGTACAAAGATTGAGCATACGTTCGGCAGCACACCAAACTAGGGGCCTGCTCACCGTCAAAGGCAGTCAGCTCGCCGAGACGAACCCAAGCGCGTTGCTCCAGTTGGTTGAACTCAATCCCGCGGTCCTTGCGGGCAGCCTTGATAACGCTCTGCAGCAGCCCAGGTACTCCAGTAGACACACCCAGCGCGGCACGGAGTTGCGCCGGCTCGTCAGTCGATCCACGAGCAGCAGGGGAGAGCGCGGCCGTCAACGCAGCGCGGGTGAGCGCCTTGTGCTTAACATCGCCGCGGGCGAGGGACTTCGCAGGGCGAGAGAACAAGGAAGACATGCGTGCCAGGATGTTACTTTGCTTTAGCACGCTCGAGATCCAAGGCACAAGCACGTAGAAGAAGACCAGAGCGGACACCAGCAAGTGGACGACCTGTACGACTTCATGTAGGCCGTAGTGAGTGGGGGTAGGGATAGGGACCTGGGTCTCAGTAGGAGCATGCTGAGTCAGGACGGCCCCATGATGAGTATGTGAGTGAGGTGCCGCATGGGAGCGGTGCGAGGAAGTCAATGGGGAGTTGAATACTGAGAAGAACGCGAAGACCGCGAGGAGGTACTGCTGCTGCTGACCCACAGGTCCTTGCGAGGGAGCCGCCTGCATGTAGGTCTCGTGCATCGGCTGCTCCGCAGAAAAAACGGTGGACATGCTCGCGGGGTTCGGTGCAACCATCGGCGAGGGGTCCACAGGTGCAGCGGGCGCAGGAGGAAGAGGAACTTTGCGCGGACGACCACGCTTACGCTTCTCAGGGACGGCACCAGGGACACCGGGCACTGGTGGGGGAGGAGGCGGCCGGTAAGGCTTTTCCTTCTTCGGAGGCTTGGAAACCTTGGCCTTCTTGCGGGCCCGGCCTTCTTCATCCTCACCGTCGCTATCGTCGCCATCACCCTCGTCGTCATCGCTGGCAGCTGCGTCGTCTTCGATCTCGTCCTTTTCCTCTCCGCCGAAACGTTCTCGCCACTCGCGTTCCCACTCTTTGAGGAGAGCGGGTCCGCCAACGAGACCGCTGACGAGAGACTTGAGGCCGTCCTGTTCGCGCTTGAGACGGGCCTCGCGCTTCTTGAGTACACTGGTAGACCGGTTCGATCAGGCTACTTGTATTGATAAGAATGAATAAATTATACCGGATATATTCTGTTGCCTTGCCGAGGATGTTGGCCTTACTCATCTTGCGCGCGACCTTCACACCATCGACAAAGCCCCGAGAGTCGACGACATCGTTGTAGGGGCTCTGTTCGCCAGCCTTGAGCTCTAGCACACGGAGAGCCGGGACTGACTGCTTGAGCCCCGTGATGCGTGCGTTGAGATTCGTCCGATACCTCCGCTCAATAGTGGTATGGCTCGTCTTCGGCCGTCCTATGACGGTCTGGGTCGGCGCAGGAGGCGTTGCATCGGAGGTGGAAGAAGGTGATTGAGCCTGCTCAGAGGAAGGGCTCGAGGAGGCGGACGACTCGGCCTCCGGGGGAGGAGAGGGCTTCGGACTGCGTTTGGGTGCAGGGGCAGGGGCGGAAGGCTGCTTCAGACGGGGTATGGGAAGCTTGGCCTGTCCGCCTGCCGCGGCGAGCTGTTGAACCTGAGCACTGACTGGGACGGCGAGGGTCACACCAGCCATCTGACGGACGCGCTGGGCAAGCTCAGACGCCGGATCGCTCAGATTGACTTCCGAAGATGGTGAGGAAGACACCGCGCTGGCCGGCTCCATAACAGGCGAGAGGGACGCGCCGGAAGAAGAGGAAGATGAGGTGATGCTGAGCCTGCGACCGGTCTGGGGTTCAATGTGAGCGGATGACCAAGAGGCATTGTCGCTAGTAGGATAGAGCGTCTGGTTGTTCGGGACCATCTCGTTTGCCATGAGGAAGGAGCCCTCGGCGGGGGGCATTGCGAATGCAGAGTGGTCGAAGATGGTGGTGAAGTGCAGTGCACTAGGATCGACCGCCATGTTCTGGTCGAAGTCAAGATCCATGGGGAGCGAGAAGTTGAAGTCCGAGGCGAGGTCGAACTTCTGGTCCTGCTGCTGCTGCGTCCATGCGGATAGCTGCGTCCAATCTGGCTCATTGGAGTCGAAAGAGGAATCCGAGCCATGCTGGGATTGGCCGTGCTGAGCGTGGGCCTGGGCCTGGGCCATGGTCTGTAGGAGGAACTCCAGGGTGTCGCTGGGGTCGGCCTTCAGCTCTGCGGCGGGCGAGGGGGGCGAGGGGGAGTTTGTCGAGCTGCTGGAGCTCGAGAGCGGGGGCGGGGTGGACATGGCAGACGGAGACAAGAAGAGGGTCTTGTACCGTCGTCGTCGCAGCGAGCCCCTGCGGATGTTGTAGGCGCCCGTTGAATCGGACCACTCGAGGGGAATTTACGGTGGCACTGCTTCCCCACAATTGCCGAGCGCCCGCGCTCTTTCCCGGTCCACCTCCGCCGTCAGAGTCTCCACTGCTGCGTCCCTGGCTGCCTCTCCGCCGCGACAGTGATCGACGTTCGCTGGTGTACGTGCGCTATCCATTCGAATACCATTGCTGGGCACTTTCTCTAGTGTTTTATCAGTCTGCGTCAGTTTCTCGACCTCGTATTTGTACCTGTAAGCCGATAATGCCCAACGCCGGTCCATCCTCTGGCCGCCGCAATTGGCTACAAGCGTCTGAACGTCACTCAACAGAGCTCTTCCCCGTGCAACCGGGCGTCACTCATGCAGGCCCTCTTGCATCCGGTGGAGCGTATCTGGTTCCCTGCTCCTGTTACTGACACAAGCTACCGACTTAGCGCGCAGAGCACCGATTCTCCTCGTCAGCTATGACTGTATTGCTGCTGTCTGCCACCGACGGGCGCCGATCCACACTTATACTGCTATATCCAGCGCTTTGGTCATGGCTTTGGTGCTAAACCTGGAACGTGATTCGCGCCGCGGCGGACATGTACAGCGACTGCCAAACGACCTTACGGGCTGAAGGAATCCTCTGTCTTGCATATGCGACGCGGCCGGGATCGGATGCTGTTGGAGAATCGTAGAATCGTCCTTTGGTACGTCCAAGGAGAGTGTGCACTGCCGCAGAGGGGCAGGCCGCAACCCGACCATCCTTCCCAAGCACACATCGGATATCCGGCATACGCATTCCACATCCATCCTAGTGTCCACAAGTATTTCCATACGTCATTTCTTGGTCATTTCGACCCGTCCGCGTCGTCCGATGGTTCCCTAGGTTCGTCGTACGAGAATCTTATGTGAATCCATATATCATACATCCCTACTCTTTCGATTGGAAACCATGTGCACTAGCGTTCGGTTGGAAATTAGGCCGTTCAAGGATAACTTCGAGTGAAGTCCGCTGATGGGTGCGCGGTACAGGTACACAGAATAGGTTTCGCGCAGAGTGGACTGTCCACCATCGCCGGCGCACGCCGAGCAAAGCCAGATCCTGCCTTAGCCTCCGCACATTCCCAATGAGTTGTACATGGGCACCGAAGTATGTTATAGTACTTCGCAAGTACACAGTATGCCGAGCACCTAAAGGTTCTAGCGGCGCCAGTGTGTGGAAACAGTGGCAAGTGCACTTCGTGGTCATCCTTGAAATAACTGGTAACAACAAGCAGCGAGGATACAAATAGCGGACCGATCCATACATACGTCTACTTTACACCGTAAGGAGTTGCACAAAAGCCAAACAATTCGCAATACATACAGCAGCAGCAATACTCAATGTTTCACACAAGACATGGTAACACAACCAAGAGAAACCGGGGGAACATTAGAGGAGCGGTGGTGGAAGAGGGCACCGCTTCACACGACTTCGACGAAGTTGGCGGGGAATATGCCCTCGCGGCCATCGAGCTTACCCCTCCACCACGTATTCGTATCCTCGCTCTTCTCGGTAACAGTGATAACCTGGCCCTTCTTGAACGACAAATCGCCCGGCTACGCCGCCATAAAACAAACAGTCAGCCAGCTGCGACCCACCCGTACGGAACGAAGCAAAAGCAGCAATCACGCACCTGCACCGCGTTGAAGTCAAACAGCGCAATCGCGCGCGCGACGCCCTCGTGTGGGAGCAAGGGGCGGGTTAGCTCCGCCTTGGGCGCGAGCTTGGGCTTCGCAGCAGCGCCCGTCCCACTGCCCCCGGCCGTGCTCCTCCCGAGCGATCCCGAGGCGCTTCGGCCGCCCAGCAAGTCGTCGTCGAACCCGTCTTCCTCGGCGCTGTACGAGTCAAACGGGTTGCTGCTTGCGCCCGCTCCGCCGCCGCCGCCGCTACGGGTGCTGCCCATAGAGGATGGGGCGTACGCGCTGAACGCGCGCCGGTGGCTGGTGGTGTCGGAGCCCGCGCCTGTCATGCTCGAGCGTGCCTGGCTGAATGGGGGGAGGTTGTTGAAGGGGCTTCCGGGTTCCCAGCCTTCGTCTGCGCCCGGACGCGCTTGCGGCGTGCTCGTGGGCGTGACGCGGCGTTGGAGGGGCGGGTGCTTCCGCAGTTGATCCTCAGAGACGTAGTCGGTCTGGAACTGCGTCTCGAAGTAGCCAGTCGCTGGGTTCAGAACGCGCCCGAGGCGAGGTGACGGTCGGTCCTCGGGGGAGATCGACGGCGAGGGCACAGGTGGGTTGTTGTCTGTAGGCTCGGGAGCGCGACTTGGGTCGTGGAAATCGGCGAAGTAGGACCCAGAGCTCTTTCTGCGACCCCATGAGACGGGAGGGAAGGAGATGCTCCCAGACTTGCCCTTCTTTGACTTCGAGAGCTTCCCGTTTGGACTGCCGCTACCCTCGCCCAAAGCCGGTGAGCCGCGTGCACTGGAGGGGCCATTCTCGTTCAGCCCAGGGCTCTCCACGCTGCCAAACATGTATGGGTCTTCCGCGTGGTGCGCATTGAATTCTTGTACCCAGCGGCGACCACCGGGCATACCTGTGCAGGCCTCGAGGGTCTTGATGAGTGGCGAGGCCCACTCCGGTGGGGGTATGGCACCACTCAGCAGCTGTTTCACCGTAACGTCGGCGCGGTACGCTTGAGCATTGGCGTCCTGGCGCTCGACAATTACAGAACCCTCGATGGAAACACCGCCGAAGAGCCCTCTTGTTTTGGAATAGCTGTACCTGTAGACAAAGTCAGGATTTGCGCCGATCACTGGAGCACACTCGGACAGAACACGACTTACATGGCAGCTACCTTGCCGCTGGTGTTGAGCGATCCGATCGCCTCTCCGTTCCGCCCCAAGGGGCCGACGGCGATACTCAGATTTCCTCCCAGGGTAAGCGATCCAGCCGACATGAACGATCGCTACGAGCTAGTGTGAGCATCGCCGAAGTCGACGCCGCCGGATGAATTCAGTACTTACTACAGCCTAAACAAAGGTGAGATCACGGTGCATGCTTCGAGAACGGCGAACTCACCGATCGTGAATTTAGTACTACAAGGAAATCCGTCATCTCTGCACCAGCTTGTCCTCCGACGCCTAGGCCTGCGGTTCCTATAGCGCTCGGAGCTGACCATGCTGTGAAGGGTTGTCAGCATACGGTCAGAATCAACAACTTGAAGCATCCGCCTCACAGAGGTAGCTGCCGCAGGCTAGTGGGCATCGCCACCGAGACTGACGTCAAGAAAGAAGTGTTCTAACGACTTACTTCCATCGTCCAGCTTAGCTATGACCACACCGCTGCCGGCTCTGGCTGAGAAGAGGAATCCGGCCTTGAAGATGGTAAAGATGGCGAAGCCCTTCGCATTCTCGAGGACGTTCCGGGGAATGACCTAGTGTACCACCCCCCTGGTGAGGTCATGCGTTATGCTCGTGGTGCTAATTATGCACTTACGCCGTCGAGCCCATTGTTCCCGCTATCGACGAAGGACTTGACTGCGGAAAGAAGTCAGGCTGCGGAAGCAGCGAATACGTGGAAGCGTACGAACATATCTGAGCTGCTTTCTGACACTCCTTCGGCAGCGGCTGGGGCAGTGGCGTGTTGAACTTCATGCGTCGTGAAACTTGCGTAGATATGTGTGTGCTTGGGAGGTGGTATACAGAGTAGGAGGTTGTGAGAAGAACGGGGCGTGCCCGGGAAAGAGAGGCAGTTAATATACAAAGTGGCCGCGGGGCTCGGCGTGAAGCCACTGCTCACCCAGACGCCGATTACATCACCGCGCTCGCTAATCCACAGGCGCCCATATAGCTTCCGGCCCGGGTCTCGGACCCGCCACCCGGACACATCCGCCGGGTCGGGATCTGCCATTTCGGGAGCCGCTAGGCGCCACGTATATATACCGCAGTTCTCGCGGATGTCGCTCCTCGTCGCCGACACCTTATCACCCCTCTCCACGTCTTCCTCACTGGACGGGGGCCATTTGTAGCGGCGCAGAGCGATGTCCGCTCTCCTTTCGCTAGCAGCTCTATGCGTTGTTCATTGCAGCCGCGATGATGGACTTCTAGATAGTAGTGAGAGCCACACCCCCTCCGTGTATATCTTGTACTTCGTCTGGATGTCATAGTCCAGGAGTTCCTTGACATGTTGTTGACATCGCTGTGTAATGCCCTCGACGGAAGGAGCCTCTATCAGACGTGCATCAGGTCAAGTGCTCTAGATGAGCCTCTCGAGTCATTCCGGTTTAAGCCTATCTACCGCATCTTGGTACCGTCTCTCATCTTGCAACGAACGCACTCCCAGCGGTGCCATTCACATACACGCGCGGGCTTGCATTTCACTGGATTCGTCTACGATGTCATCCAGAAACTCCGAGTCGCCGAAGAATGTCGTCGTGATCGGCGCAGGTATTCAGAGATTTCTGTAGTCGATCGCATTGCGCCGCAGTGTTAACTCATCTTTGGAAGGTGTCGTTGGGCTGACCACTGCGCTGAAGATCCAAGAGAAAGGAGGATATCGTGTCACTATTATTGCGGAGACGTTCCCAACCGACCCCAAGAACGCCAAGTACACCAGCATTTGGGCGGTACGTACCGATTTGTACTGCGGTCGTATAGCGTTTGGTCTCATCCTCTAGCAGGGTGCGCACCATGTCAGCCATGCTGCGGACGACGCCAAGCAAATGGGTGAGTGAGCCGCTCTGCGTACGGCGATGCAAGTCATTGACGATGTATACCGCAGCAATCGACCGGGAGACGTTCGAGGTTATGTGGGAACTATCCGCGCCCGGGGGAGATGCAGAACACTGCTTCTACCGCATCCCACAGACAGACTACATACTCGATGGGCGTGACGAATGCCTCGACTGGATGCCCGACGTAGGGTCCTCTAACCCACATGGTCGCATACGTCTTCTGACCGGTCCGTAGTTCAAGAAGCTCCCACAGGACGCTCTCGTCCAGGGAGCGGTGCTTGGAACGTCGTTCACGACGCTCACCATCGACACACCCCCGTACCTCTCCTACCTCTTCGCGCGCTTCATCGCCCGTGGGGGGTCGGTCGTGCGTGGCAGTGTCCAGCACATCTCGCAGGTCATCGAAGGCGGGCCCAACCTCTTCCGTCTCGGAAAGGCCTCTGCCGAGTCCGTCGACGCCGTAGTAGTATGCCCCGGGCTGGGCGCACGCACGCTGGGCGGGGTTGAGGACAAGGACGTGTACCCCATCCGAGGCCAGGTCGTCCTCATCCGCGCACCCTGGATCAACTTTGGGCGCACGATCAGTCACGCGGAGCAGGGTCTATGGACGTACATCATCCCCCGGCGGTGCGGCGACGTGCGTATCTCTCCACCGTTGACCACAGTAGACAGCGACTGACAGACGCTTCGCGATTAGGTCATCCTCGGGGGCACAAAGCTTGATAACGACTGGTACCCCGCTGCACGCCCGGAGACGACGACGGACATACTGGAGCGCTGCCTCGCCCTTTGTCCCGAGCTCGTCCCTCCTGAGATCCGGGCTCAGCGTCCCGGCACAATCGACGACCTCCGCTCGCTTATCTTGGAAGAGGGCTGCGGGTTCCGTCCTCAGCGTAAGGGGGGTGTCCGGCTCGATGTGGAATGGGTCGAGGGCCGACCCGGCCAGGGCAAGGTGCCACTCGTGTTCAACTACGGGTAGGCACCCACGTTCTTTGCAACCCGAAATGCAGCTGATCCGCGACTGCTCGTCAGACACGGCGGAGGTGGATACCAGGCGTCCTGGGGTACGGCGACGATTGCACTGGATCTCCTCGAGAAGGCCCTTACGCCCTGATAGTGTTGGCACAACGGGTGCTGTGGCCCTGTTACGAGACTGATCAGGAGCCTCTGGCACATGGGCCTAAAGTGTGCAATGAATTTGTATATATGTAGCAAGCAATGTACCATCCGTATCTTCTATATGCAATACAACCCCGCAACGGACAACTACGAGGCTTCGGGGGCCGCCGCAAACCAGTACCTCCGCATCTTGTCGTCTGTCCCGAAGTCTGCCCTCCCGACAAAGTATCGGCGTGCAAACAAGAGCGGCATCCAGAACTCGTCGTCCGCCCACATCTTCTCCAGCGGGATGCGAGGTAGTGCGTCTGGGCTCTCGCCATGGTCGATCGTCGTCAACGGGTTGCCGGGAGGCAAAAGTTCCTTCTGCGCGGAGAACCATTCTGGGCGCATCTCGTCCGTCCTGTCGAAGTATTACAGAAGTGAGATTAGGATTACCAAAGAAAATCAAAGGACGACGAACTCGGTGATAGTCCCAGAATACTCGTCGGCGCGGAAGATGTGCACGTTGAACGCGGCTTCCACCGTTCCTATCGTAAAGAACAGGTTGCCACAGGGTCGTAGGGGCGCCGTGATACCTGCCTCTTCCTGGATGGAAATAACGGATTAGTGGAGTTCCTGGGATTCTTCGTTCAGGAAGAGTGCGTACCTCCAGCTCTCGCACGGCTGCTTGAGCTGGAGTTTCTCCGGGGTCCACCTTGCCGCCGAAGCCATTCCACCTAGTGAAGAGCAGAGTGAATAACGGGACATTCGTCCGGCGCGTGAGGTAGATGGGCTCACAGGCCCATCCCGAAACCTCTCTTCTTGAGTCCTAGCAGCACCTATGCGCAAATTAGGCCGACAGTGATGCAGGGGAGGTGACCGCTGCTACCTTGCGGTCGTTCAGGATGACGAACGCGTTGGTGTACTCTTTGACTTTGTCGTACGCGTTCCATTCGTATTCGTCGTTGCCGGTGCGTTCCACAACCAGCGGTCCATCGTATTTCAGTCCAGGTGGTAGCTGGGGTTGGTCCGCCATGCCTGCTAGTGAGTCGACGCGAGTCCCAAGCTGATCGAGTCAGCTCCTTGTAGGGGTGGCGATTGCGCAGCGCCGGTGGTCGCGACATGCAACGCTGCAAGCACGATACGTAACGAGCACGTGTGGCGTGACTGCCTTGGATAGGCGCCCAATAGAAGTCGGCAAAACGCACGGCTGAGCAGAGACGCCAGGCCCGAGCTCGCAGCCCTCCGTCTTGTTATCCATCACGAGATAAGTACAGCCTGAACGCACGTCTAGATCTACACAGAGTCCAACACCGCAAGAATTAGTCCTTCTCCTCGGTTTCCTTCCCGTGGCTTTTCGGCTTCCGCTTGATGCGGGCGAAGATGCCGACCTCTGGATCGCGGATGAAGTTCACGATGACCATCGGCCATGATGGGTGAGAGGGGAGGGTGTCGTAGAACTCTGGTGCGAGAGCGCGTAGTGCGGGGAGGCGTGTCCAGGCGACGGAGGGGAAGTCGTGATGTTCGTTGTGGTATCCGACCTGAAAGAAGGGTGAGACGGGAGCAAATCATAGAGGGCTGGATCGACGTACGTTATAAGCCAGGATGTTCAAGGGACCGTAGTAGGAGTAAGTTTCCTGGTTAAGCCCATCCCATACGTAGTGTTCAGCAATGAAGTGCCCCGCCAGAGGATGCAAGCTCCCGGCGAAGAAGCTTGACATGAGGAAGTAGATGAGCGGACGGACGCCGAACGTCTTGACCACTACGTAGTCAAAGACGAGTTCGGTGACCAAGTTGAAGAAGTGCCATTGCGTGAACGCCTGCGTGCGTACAAAGCCAGGTCGGAGCGCATAGAACAGGATCTGGAAGGTGCTGTATAAACCGGTCAGGGCTTTTGAACGCGATGGATGGTACGGCGAAAACCTACGCGAAAAACACCTTGCCAAGGACGTTGTTCAGGCAGAGGAGCTCAAAGTGAGTGGGCAAGTCGGTGTCTATACCGTCCTCTCCCAAGAACTTGTGATGTTCTATGTGATACCTCTGCGGGGTATTAGCACGGAGGAACCCGCCATGAACTTACAACGGGATGCGCACCTTGAATGCAGCAGAGTATGGGATGCCTATGGGCAGATTGGCGAAGATAGCCAGAGCCTTGTTAGCTTTCACGCTCTTGAACGCGAGGTTGTGCGTGATCTCGTGGATAGCAAGAAATAGATTGTGATTCGCCGTCCCGCCAATGGCGTACGCGCAGAGGAGGAAGAGGGGGGATAGAGGGTGTGTATTCCGGAGGAGGTAGGCGGTCACGAGTTGCAGGGAGACGACGCCAAGGACGACCCACTTCGTGAGAGGTTCGTGGCCCATGAGCTTCGTGACCTGTGTTCGGTGGAGTTAGCAATACAAATGGTGAGAGAGTGGGCGCGCGACGCACCTCCGGGTGTGCCTTCATGATTGCCATCCGCCGCGACCTATGGGGCTCCTCCGTCATCAGCCACAGGAACTCTGAGGGATCCTGGGGCGGCCCTGGGTACGACATCCCGTCATCCTCGGCCGTGGGCGATACTACAGCGGTCCTCCTGGGCGACCTGCCCTCGGACAAGGACTCCGCTCCGCCGAAATAGCTGAAATCTATGCGAGACGCGGGCCGGCGATCAGCCGACGGTCAGAGAGAGTTCCTGGACGGTGTGCATCGCGACGTGAGGGCTTACCAATTTGCTTTGCTTTGGCGGTGGCGCCCATTGTGCCCGCAGCCTGGTGAGGGGAAGAAGTAGGACGGGAGCAGTCGACGTCGGCGGCCGAGTCTGTTTCTCTCTTCGCCGCTGGCAACCCCGGGCGCTCTCCGGAATTGGCCCGCCGGCGCCCAGCCCAGGTGGCCGGCGCCGTTGTTGAAGCCTGTTGACCAAGGGCTTCTGATCCTAACACCGCCAAACACAGCCTGGAATGGCTCAAGATCGACCCCGATCTGCCTGGACTCGTCCACATTGGCCTCACCATAATTCCTTTGGTGGTACGACTTGATCCGAGGGCACGAACTCCAATTCCCCGGACAGAATAGCCAGCACTAACGAACTAGTCACCACCGTCATTTTTGAGCCACACCCTTGCTTTATCAGCTAACCACCAGTCATGGATCCGACGTCTTCAAGCCGCCGTAGACTGGACGATGATCGAAACCCTCAGGCTCGCAGACCTGGCATGGCTGCGAAGTCCGCAGCACGGAAGAAGGAAGTTCCTCCGGGACAAGCACCGTCGGTATCCATGACGGCCCGAAAGACGGGCGCAGTAAATATACAGACCTCAAGAAAGGCTGTAGATAGAGCTGAGATCAGGTACAACTTCGTATGTGAAGGCTGTACTCGTTCTTACTCATGCCTTGGCCAACAGAGTGGGTTCAGAAGCTCCAAGGCCCATACGCCCGCCCAACCCGGGGCCGCTTCGATCAACCAAGCAAGCTGGCCAACAGCCGAGACCCGCTCCCCAGCGCCCACGATTTGCGGCCCCTGCTCCCAATGGCGGTCAAAACCATGCAGCTCGTCAAATTGCGATGAAAATGGCCTCCGCCGGGCCACCATCGCAGCAGCGGCCCAAGTCGTCGTTCAACTACATCGCGCCTCTGGTCAGCTCTCGAAGCACTCTCGCCACCAAGACTCCGTCGGGTAGACCTCTGGCTGACGTCCTCCAGGAGAAAGCGGTTCTACAAGCGAAGAAGGGCGAGGCAATAGAGCTATCGGGGCCCCGGAGCGCTCCGCGGATGTCCACTGCCGCTATGTCAGTGCATCGCCGCGTCGGTATATCACCTCGCAAGGTAGCGGTAGGGCCCTCTCAAGAGACCCCGTCGAGGCGAAGAGAGGTCCCGCCAGCACGACTACAACCTCGTAGAATGGAAGAAGAGGAAAGCTCCGACAGCGATGACATGTAAGTCAAAATTCTCACGATCAGCTCCCTCCCTCACAGAGCCTGTAGCCCTCCTCGAATACATATACCTCAGCAAATGACTCCGGACGCGCCCAAAGCCATTTCTCGCCAGACAGGAAAAAAGGCAGCCCGGAAACAGGCTCGCGCGAATGATCAGATGGTCGACCCCCTAGCCCGGAAGGCTGCACGCAAGCTCCAACTTTCCTCGGACGACGAAGTCATTGTGATATCAGACTCAGAGTCTGGGGATATCGACGAGCTTTTGGAAGCCTTCAACGCCCTCACGGGAACCACAGCCCGCCTACAGCAACGTGGTCGGTTACCGTTTCGTCGTACTAATCTCTGGGTTGGTTTCGAGGAACGCTGTGAGAGGGCGGGAGTGCGCACCCGTCCTCCGGACCCGCTTCCTGGTCCTGTGAAGGTTGTGTACCGATATTACCCTGACGGCCACGACGATGACGAAGAAAGTTCTGGTGAGGAGCGGGAGTACCAGGAGTGGGTGGGCAGCATGGTCGATTGGTGTTGTCCCCTGTGCCAGCTCCACCGGCCGTTCAAGACAGAACATATGCTTCGGTTCCATTTGCGTCGTGATCATCCAGAGGTGAAGGTTTCATGGTCGAAGACTGAGGCAAAGGGGGTGCGTACATATCCATCACGACTGGCATATCGTATTTGATAGTACCTCTAGGCCGCTCCAAGGACGCGTATCACCCTCGTGATCCCTGACGTTGACAAGCAACAGCTCTCATCAAGTGATGATTCGGAAGAAGAGGTTCCTCGCGGAGAGCGAGACGTCACTGCGGAGCATCATGCTTCCCCAAGAATCAAGATCAGGTGTGACTCCTCTCAATATCGCGCGTCATCTCATAATGCTGAATCCATGCTCTAGAGAACCGAGCCCGGACGTCAGTGCCACCCCCACCACATCTCGCAGCGTCGAGCCTCTCTTCCTCCCTGGCAGTGACGATGAGGATGAATTTCTCTCAACTACTCCTCCGGCGCTACCCAAAGCCGAGGAGGTAGAGCCAGTAGACCTCAGCAGGGAAGCAACGGTACCTAAGGCTGATTCGCCGGAGACTACCCCCCCAGAGACTACGACCCCCGGGACCACTGCTACTCCCGAGACGGGTTTCAGTCGGTCGGCATCTTCGGAGATCCCTCGTCAGAGTCGGCTCCGGACGTCGGTCACTGCCGTCACCTCGTATCGCGGTTCCCTCCCCCCACGGTATCCTAGCCCACCTCCACCAACCGACCCTCTTGGCCCCGCAGCGCAGTATCCGTACCTGCCGGAGACTACCAAGGACGGACATGAAGCGTATTCGTGCCGCATTAACGGACCCAAGATATACGACTTACTGAATGAGCTGCCCCTTGACGAGTTTGGGATCATGTCTTGGGCGATAGTGGACAGGGAGGAAGAGCTGTTCGAGATGGACGACGTGCGCGATGAGGACAAGGTGATGCTTGCTGTGTGGAACCGCTGGATAATGCTCCACAAGTACGTTGTCTTTCAAATCCTTCAGACAACGACGGTCGCTGAAAGGCTTCACAAAGGACCGCGTTTATCTTCTCGGACTACATACAAGGAGTGAAGAGCTTCCTCGATAAGTATTGGCAGTTCATCCACCGGGCTGCCGGCTGGCGAGCGTTGAGAGCATTCCTTTTGGTAAGTCTCGTGAGTTTGTGCGACTATGAGGAGACCGCTCACGGGGTGCGTAGATGCTCCATGTGAATAAATACCTCTCGCTAAAGGAGGTTGCTGAAGTCCTCATATATTACGAGGAGAGAACCGGTATGGACCTCTGGTACCGTGACCGTAGCGGATCGACGGAGGACTCAGATGGTGGGAGGGGCGATAGCGAAGGAAAATGAGACGTCAGCAGGTGGACTGTTGTGTACGCCGATGAGCCTACTTACCGCCGAGGGACGGGAGTGTTGAACATACACACCTGCCATTTGGGGCGGGAATGGACCGCGTGTGCTTACATAATGCGTACCCCGCCTAGCTGTGGCTGCTGGATTGGTGCAGTGCGACGCATCTGCTTTCTGTCCTCCGCCATTGTCGACGCCTCGACGTCCGCACCCCGCCATGCTCTCCTCACTGCCCAAGCGGCCGGCGTCGACGTCCCCAGAGAGGGACAGACCCAGCAAGCGCCAAGTCACCTCGTCCCCGGAGGAGGGCGAGCTCGAGGACGCGACCCCTCCCCCGCTCCCAGTGGCTAAATCTCCCTCCCCCGCCAAGGCACCCCCGAAACCAGTCGCGAAGGTGCCATTCCCCTTCAAAAAGAAGGTATCCGCGCCAGAGAATGGTGCGAGCTCGCATAGTGGAGCGGGACAGGATAGAACGCACGACGGTGAGCGCAGACATCGAGAGGACGACGCGCATAGGAAAGCGTTCGGACTCCCTCCTCGCCCCGACGACCGCTACCCTCGTTCGTGGGCTGCTGACCGCTGGGAACCCGCGCCGGACCGATATGACCGCTCGCGGAGAGAGGGGCAGAGCTACATTCCTGAACCCAGACACTACTCTCGCGACTCCGACCGGAGGCCGTACCGTTCCCCGACACCTCCTCGTCATACAGAACGGCGAGCCCCCTCCCGCTCTCCTTCGTCGGCGCGGTCGCGATCCCCCCTCACACCCACGTCTCAAAAGGAGAAGCATAGACTACCGCCACCCCGCGCAGTCCTCCCAGATCCGCCGAGTACGTTCCGGGCGTCGTACGATGATGATAGGTGGAGACACGACGATTCTAGCTGGTCTCGTCGGCGTGGATCTATCAATGGACGGTATGGTGATAGTCTAGACGACCGCAATGGTGCGGCACAGAGCAAACGTTGGGACGGTGACGCGAACGGGCGAAGCAACGCTCACACCGGCTCCCCAGTATACGCGCCTCGTTCCCCTTCACCACGCCTCGGCGAACCGTCGCGTCTCATTTCCCCTCGTACAACTCCTCCACTCAACGGAGTGGCTGGACGGACCGGCACTCCGCCACCACCGTCTCGGCCACCACCCCCGCCTCCTTTAGAGTCCGCATCATTGCCTCCTAGACCCCCGACCCCTTCTAATACGCGCTCCCCACGACCCCTTCCATCCGCTCTCCCAAGACATGAATCCGAGGTCCGTGCCGCCGCTTCGGAGGCACCTCGGCAGGACTATAGCAAAGACGCTGGCGCTACTAGGCCCGCGGTCCGTCGGCCTAAACGGAAGCCTGTACACCGCACCCGGGAAGAGGAACTTGCAGCCTACGGGCGTATCTTCGTGGGCTGTGGTCAGCAAAGTGACTACGCGGTCTTGACGAAGCTTGGTGAGGGTACTTTCGGGTACGTCCTCTCCTTCCGTTCCATTATGCCCCCGCGTGTGGATACCGTGAGTTGCCGGAGTGTTCATTGCAACTCACCATCTATCACAGAGAGGTGCACAAGGCGATCCATCGCGAGAAGGAGCACACGGTCGCCCTGAAGCGCATTTTGATGCACAATGAGAAGGAGGGCATGCCGGTGACTGCCTTGCGCGAGATCAAGATCTTGAAGGCCCTCAAGCACCCGTGTATTGTCGACATTCTCGACATGTTCGTCGTGAGAAGTAGGTTGCTGAGTCTTCGCCGGTGGCGTCTTGCTTCACGAGGGCCGTCGGGGTAGAGCGCGATCCTGAACACACATCGACAGGTCATGGCAAAGAGTCGCCGCTATCGGTGTACATGGTATTCCCGTACATGGACCATGATCTCGCTGGGCTCCTGGAGAACGAGCGGGTGAAGCTCTCGCCTAGCCAGATCAAGCTATACATGAAGCAGCTCCTGGAGGGGACGGAGTACATGCACCGGGTACGCTTTTGTAGCTGCTCGCCTTGCCATCTGAGGCCTACAACTCTTGCAGAATCACATCCTCCACCGTGATATGAAAGCGGCGAACCTGCTCATATCTAATGATGGTTGCTTGAAGATCGCGGATTTCGGTCTAGCTCGGGCATTCGACCCGACCATCGTCCAGCGGAAAGAAGACGCACGAGGCCGTGAACGCAAGTACACAAACTGCGTCGTCACCCGTTGGTACCGTCCTCCGGAGCTACTTATGGGCGCGCGCCAATATGGCGGTGAGGTAGACATCTGGGGCGTAGGGTATGTCCTAACCTGCCCTGCTCTATTCGACGCGTTCGAGATCCTGACAGGCTTTTTAGCTGTGTGTTGGGTGAGATGTTCTTCCGTAAGCCCATCCTACCTGGCGCGTCCGACATCGACCAGCTGGACAAGATATGGCATCTGTGTGGTACCCCGACGGCCCAGAGTTGGCCTGAATTTGAGTCGTTGCCGGGGTGCGAGGGTGTCAAGTCCTTCCACTATCAGCCCCGGCGACTCAGACAAACATACGAATCGTAAGTTATCACGATTTGTGATCCTAGCTTACGCTAAAGGAGAACTGTAGAATTGGGCCTGAGACAGTAGATCTTTTGGATAAGCTGCTGGTGTGCAACCCTAGAGAGCGTTTGACCGCTGCTCAAGCATTGGACCATGACTACTTCTGGACTGACCCCCTGCCTGCTGATCCCAAATCGTCAGTGATTTCCGTTCCATCCTACGCCATTATTGATATTCACATTTTGTCCTTTCTATGCCGACAGGCTTCCAACCTACGAAGCTTCACATGAGTTCGACAAACGTGGGCGGCGCCACCAGGCTCCTGCAGGTCCGCCGCCTATGCCGCACCACGCTGACGGTCCACCGCGACCACTACCCCCGCCTCCTGGGGCACTTCACCACGGCCGCCCGCCTCCTCCTCGTGAGGCATTTCGCAATGGGCCTCCTCCCCCGCGATACCCTCCCCCGCCCGGTGCCGGGATGCCTCCTGCCACCTACATTCCCCTACCCCCTGCGCCGTACCCGCCATACGGCCACGCAGCCATCCCTCCCCCCACCCTGCCCCCAATATCCCTTCGGCCGGGTCAGCCTCCGCCCCAGATCATCCCGATGGTCATGGCGCAGCCTTTACCGCCGCCCCCCTTCGCCCGGCCGGCCGCTCACCTGCCTCCCCGTCCCCAGATGCCGATGCCGATGGGTCGAGCACCTGGCCCGCCGCGCGAGCAGCGGCACAACGGCGGGTACGGCGGTGGCGGAGGTGTTGGTGTTGGTGGCGGCGGAGGCTTGAACTACGGCTAACTACCTCCACGAATCGTCCGATGTCGCTGACCACGCTTGTCTTATTGCTATCGAATGTCCATCTTCGTCTTACACATGTTCTTCACCATCTCTCCAGCACCGCGCACTCATCAATTCGTCCATCCATATATACACCTTACCATCGCCAATATCGACCCAAGTAGCGGCTGCACGTTCGTAGTCACCCTTGTATAATCTAGATGGGAAACAGGAGCCTAGCAGGAACGCCGAGAGCGTAGCACGGGAGTCCCGGAGTTGATAGGAGGGAGCATCGGTGTTGCTAGAGCTACACTGTACTACTACTGTGGCGTTGCCTGTCTGTCTGTCTGTCTGTCTACACATGCGGGGCTATCTACACGGCTCTGCCGAGGACACGGCGCGCAAGCAGTCAGCCGATCACCTCCTTCTCCTTCTCCGCGCTCGTTTCGAACAGCGTCTGCTGGACCGCGCTCTTGCGCAGCTCGGGCAGCTCCGCGCGCGGCGCGAAGACCGTCGAGAGCGGGAAGCGCTGCTTGGCCCCCGCGCGGAACTCCTCTTCCCGGGGCGACTGGATCTCGGAGAGGAAGGTGTCGATCGCCAGCGCGGTCTGTGAGGGCAGGATGCACGGCGCTCAGCTCTGGAGTGTTCGAATGCGTGAATGGAAAGCTGCACTTACCTCGAGGTTCAAGTCGACGTCGGTGTTGAGCACGGTGAAGATGGTGTTCTCGACCTCCTCCCTTGGAGCGCCGAGTATGCGCGCCGCCTTCGCGACACCGAGGACGGCCTCTGCGCGGGACGAGTGCTTTTGGAGGTACTGGGAGTTGAACAGCTCCAGGGAGACCTCGTCTGGCACGAGCTTGGAGAGCGTCGATGAGACGACTGTCGAGACGGTCTCGGACGGCTTCTCAGACAATGACGACCCTACATAGTGTGATATCGCAGTGAGAAAGGATGTGTGCATGTACGAGAGCAGGTTTCTCACATCGGTGCTTGAAGTCGACCAGCCGGACGTGCAGCTCGGGCGAGTCAGCGTTGAGCGTATGCGCATGGGAAAGCGCCTGGGCGGCTTGAAGGTACTTCTCTGCACCCAGCAAGTCAGCGCAAGCACTCGCAACCTACAACGAAGGCGGCTTACTTCGCCGTACGGCAACATCGTAGATGGCGATCCAGCCGTCGAAGTTGTCCTTTGCCAGGGTGCCGAGCGGCTTGAGGATCTTCGCCGCGCGCTCAAGCGGCTCGGGCGCCTGGAAGAGCTTCGTCCCGTCCGGGTCGTCGTCCTTGGGCGGGGACGCGTCCAGGCCCTTGTCCTCGTTCGTGGACGTTGCTTGTGCTGCTAGTATTGAGAGTGTCAACGAGTGTCATATACCAAAATGGCAAATGCGGCGGTACATACCCTTCTTAGTCTCCTCCTGCACCTTCTTCTCGGCTTTCTTTGCCTTTTTCTTCGCCTTCTTCTCGGCTTCTGAGAGGTGTGCTGGAAGGAGTAGGAGCGATCAGGAGTCGACTTTCAGCCCGTGTAAGCTCGTGCGCTTACAATCGGAAGTCGACTTGGTGGCGAGCGAGGGATCGTCGTGCAATCGGACGAGTATCTGCGCGACCGGTCAGTAAGTGCACTATAGTCACGATGGAAGTGGAGTGCTGCCACTAACTCGGGATGCCGCGATTGCAGCACGGACGTATATGGGATGTGATCGCAGGTTGTCCTCCCACTTCAGCAAGCTGTACGCGGAGGATTGTAAACAAACCTTCCGCACATCTGCGCGCACAAGGAAAAGCTCACTCCAAGTAGCTGTTGATAAGGAATTTGCGCACGGAGTAGCCGTGGAAGTCGAACTGGTCGTCGTAGAAATCTTTGAACACCTGGGAAGCGCCACGAAACTGAGCAATCTCTTCATCGTGCCAGCATGATCGATGCACCTACCTGCACGATAGTGTTGTACTTCTTCAGCGCCATGGGGAGGTTGCCGTTCCGTAGCTGCGCGTCCGCCTCCTCCGTCAGGTACAGCATCGATTGCATGTCCTCGAGGTCCTGCGACGGGCTCGGCGCATCTTTCTGTACACAACCAGTTCACGTCAACACCACGCGTTCCCGGGGATGCAAGGCGCCGACCCAAACCTTGGTGAACAAGCCAAACACTTCCTCGGCCTCCTCGACCAGTCCCGCGCGAAGGCGGTATTTCCCGGCGCGAGTATTCAGGAACCTGTCCTGCAAGTCGAGCAACCGGGCCTGGTCTACCCACCGTGCCGCTCCGTAGGGGTCCCCTGCGCGCTTGAGCACGCGTCCGCGGAAGAGGTACAGCTCGGGAAGGGATGGTGTGTGAGCGATCGCGGTATCGAGCAGGGCGAGCGCCTTCTCGTGTCGGCCGAGGTACGAATGGTGCTGCGCGAGGTAGTATAGGGCCCAGATGTACACTGTTGGGTCAATGTTCGCGGGGCAGGGGGCATCGGGAGCATGTGCGAGCTCGTCGTGAACGGCTTGCACTATGGACTCGATGATATCCCGCTTTGAGGGATCGCGGTAGAGGCCCTTCAGGTCTGTGAAGAGCGAAGGGATCCCCTTATCTAGGCGACTGCGGACATAGGGCTCGACGAGCTCTTTGAACTCGTCCCCTACACGAAGCGAATAAGCACCTGGTAGGAGTACATGTCTTACGCTGGAACGCACCCACGGCAACGTTCAGTGCGAGGCGTCTCGGCGCGGCTGCACGGGCAAACTGTTGCGAGAAGTCGCGGTAGATCTGCAGAGCCTTGCTGCGTGTTTCCTCCGTGAGCGCGCCTGCACCGTGTGAGTAGTGATCAAGACGCGGTGTTAGCACGGTACGAACCGAGGTCGATGCCCTGGTTTGATAGATAGCCCTTGTAGTACTCGTAGCAGTCCGGGTTCTGCTCAATCAGTGCTTGCCACGCCTGTTGTGCGTCCGCGCTCTCCAGTTTGGAAAGCAGCCGAGCTGCGTGCGCCTACATGAGCTATACGGGCTTACCCCACGAATGGGTCGACCGTTGCTCACCCCGAGTCTCCATGATCGCGAGGCGGTCCACGATTCGCCTCGACTTGGCGTTGGTGTCAAGGAGGGAGAGTGCTTCTGTGTACTGGCCGAGCTCCTCGAGCACGCGGACATGATATAGCAAGGTTTCCGACATCTCGATGTCGTAGTCCGGCACATCCTGTCGTAGGGGCGCCATTGAATGATCGGTTCGTGAGTATGGGCAGGGCGCGTACCTTGACTATGCGCTCGAATTGCTCAAGGATGTTCTTGGTCTCCGTCAGGTTTCCAACGAGATGGTAAGCGACGGCTAGTGCTATCCAGTTCTGGCGTAGCTGAGGGCGCAGGCGAAGGAGCGTATGGCGCGTCTCAACGAGTGCATCATAGAGTCGTAGTTGTGTTTGCAGGTGCGCAGCGTCCCGGAGTATGTTCATGTTGTCCTAAGGAGATGCGGATGCTCATTAGTATCCCGCTTCATAATGGCTGCGTCTGTATAAGTTCTCGGAGCAATCCCGAGACTACTCCCGCCGCATGATTGGAGGCCCATAGACGCATATAAACGTGATCAGGTCCTGTTCAAACTGGTAATCATAGTGCTGATGACTTGAGGACTTCCCGCATATGTGATGCTTCCCAAGGGATCGGAGTCTGACTGTGTTGTGATATGGAACGGCACGGCTAATTGTACCGTCTAACCAATTCGGTACGGGCGATCACTGAAGAACCCTTCGCGTGTATCGGTGTAAAGGACGGAGGATCTCACCTTGTCGAAGCGAAGGGCTTGAGTATAGGACTTGAGCGCCTCCTCGTAATTCTTCTGACCCTTCTGGACCAATCCAAAGACATGCCAGCATATGTGGGAAGTGAGGTCGTAGCGGACGCCTTGCTTGACAAGCTCAAAGCCTTCCTCGCGGCGGCCCATGTGTGTGTAGAGCAGACCCTTCATGCAGAGCGTCTCTGAGAAACAGAATTAAGTCAACTATATATTACTACAAGCGCGGGGCATACCGCCATGGTTGGGAAACTTTTTGAGGATGGTGTCTGCGGCCTTTACACCTTTCTTGAGCTGCTTGTCCTCGTAGTAGTGCAGGACCTCCTTGAAGAGGGCAGATTCTCGATGGGGCAGCACGCGAGAGGGAGGCACACCGGCGGGAGGCATGGCTAGCACGACGACGAAAGCAGCAGCGAGAGCGACGGCGACGAAAGCGAGGGCAGGGACGGGGAAAGCAGCAGCCACCGCGAGCCTGACCGAGTCGATGATGACCCTCGCTCGTCCCTCCGCCGCCCGCGGGAGAGCGCGCGGGGGCACAAACAGCCGTCAACAACGCGCGACGCGCTTCTCTGGTGGACGCTGTGGCTCGCACACGCTCGATCACCTCCCTCCTCCTCTCGCCTCCCCTCGTCGCCTCCGTCGTCGTCGAGGATGGTCGCACAAACGCGGACACACGGGCAGTCCTCGCCCAAAAAGCAGAAACTCCGCTTCCGCGACAAACTCGTCGGCAAGGGCCTTGACACGGACACGCTCCAGAAGAAACTCAAGGCCCTCCACCAGGAGCTCGCGGACATGGACCAAGAGCATGTCGACGTCGCCTCGCTCAACCACGTTCGCAAGGAGCTCATTAACCCCACTATACTACTACACAAGGACCGCGGTGTCAAGGCGTATACCGCGTGCTGTCTCGCCGACCTCCTTCGCCTCTATGCCCCCGACGCGCCTTACACCCAGAATGAGCTCCGCGATATCTTCCAGTTCTTCTTCCGCCAACTCACAAACGGACTAAAGGGTCCGGACTCTCCTTACTACAACGAGTACTTTCACCTCCTGGAGTCTCTCTCTACGGTCAAGAGTGTGGTTCTCGTCTGCGATCTCCCTAATGGCGACGATCTCATGGTGGATATCTTTCGGGACTTCTTTGGTCTTGTTCGCCGAGACCTCGCGAAGAAGATTGAGCTCTTCTTAGCCGACATTCTCATTGCGCTCATAGATGAGTGCCAGAGCTTGCCGTCCGAAGTGCTGGAAATCATCATGGCACAGTTCATGGACAAGCACGCGGTGAGTTTCAGTTGTGTCTCTGCAGACTAGTGGCTCGATGTGTAGTCTTCTCTGGGGAGATGTCGGGTTCATAGCACACCATTGTGGTATAGTTGTGGCATCGCAATCTGCGGGGCTTGTTCGCTTGCCACCATCAAGGCTCACCAAGCCCTCCGCTCACATCCACACCGGCTCACGCGCCACGGCCATGACCACGCATAGTCTGTTACTGACATACTCGCTTAGAAAATGGACCAGCCAGCATACCGCCTCGCAGTTTCGGTATGCAATGCCACCGCGGACAAGCTCCAACGGCATGTCTGCCAATACTTTACAGACATCATTATCGACCAAGCACGCGAGGAACGGTTTGAAGAGGTGCAAACCGCGCATAACTTGATAGTGCAGCTGAACCGCGCGTGCCCATCCCTCCTGCACAACGTCGTCCCGCAGCTGGAGGAAGAGCTCCGTGTCGAGCAAATCCAGCTCCGGGTGATGGCGACACAAACGCTCGGCCAGATGTTTGCGGACAAGCATGGCATGGACCTCGTGCATAAGTATCCGACGACATGGGCACAGTGGCTATCGCGCAGGAACGACAAGAACGTCACCATCCGCTTGGAATGGGTCAGCACAATGAAGGGCGTCATCGCCAATCCCCCGGAGATGCGCAAGGAAACGGAAGGTAGAACCAGAGCACGGTCGTGCGTGTGGACAGCACTGACACCCGTATAGAGGCCCTTCAAGCGAAGCTATACGACCCAGACGAGAAGGTCCGTGCAGCGCTTTGCAAACTGTTTTCCCAGTTGGACTACGAGACGGCGCTGCATCATCTCTCTGTCGACGTGCTCAAAGCGCTCGCCGGGCGCGGTCTTGATAAGAAGGTAGGTGCACGCAAAGTGAGTTCCTGGCATTGGATATTCACTCGCACATAGCAAAGTGTCCGGGTAGAGGCGTTCCACGCGATAGGTCGGCTGTACAGCCTGGCATATCCTGAGATGTAGGTGCAACGTTCTCTTGTGCGACGACCGCACCTTACGGTGAGTCAGTGAGAACAACGACCCCGCTGCAATTCAGCAATTTGCCTGGATACCGGGAACGGTCCTACGTAATGCATCCGTCAGTCGCGAAGTGAAGTGCGTGTCTCTATAACACTCGTTCTATACCGTGTTCTGATCGTCTATGGAGGGCTCTCGCCGAGCAAACAATCGCAGATTTCATACTCCCGCTCCCTACACCGCCTGCATCTTCATCTTCGAAGGCCTCGGAGATAGATGAAGTGGCGTGGACGGACCGACTCTTGTTAACGATGCGGTATCTGGACGAAGTCGCGATCAATACACTGTACAATTTCTCCAACCTGAAGGGCAGGTCAGTGCGAGTTGTATCTTCAGGCCATTGCTGTAGCATTGAAAGCGTGCTCAAGCCGACCGACCGTGTACGAGAAGTTCGTGGACGCGTGCGTGGAGTACAACGTAGGTCCCCGCCACAGTCGGGCGAGACGGGATTTGACTGTTTTCAGGGCGGCGTGATCGACGAGAACGAAGAGGCTATCACCGAGCGTTTGAATGCAGTGCTGAAGAGCACGGCAGGTGAGCAGCTTGCTTCGCTGAACTCTGTGACTCCACCAACATCTCGTAGCGCAATTCCCTGACCCGCATAAGGCTGGGGAGGACCTGCAGGCATTCGCCAAGTTGAACGAGGGCCGGCTATACAAGCTGCTGCGAACATGTATGGACCTGCAGACAGACCTCAAGGGCCTAGTGAAAGCAAGGGTGCGTGGTCTGACACGCGACAAGCCCGCCTCCCTGTTTACATTGCTCCACAGAACGAGTTCCTACGACGAGTTGAGCAGTCGTCATCCTCTATTGTCAACACCATGTCTATCTTCCTCCGCCGAGCAACCCTCCACATCGTCAACCCTTCCTCCGTCCCGACCTTCATCAAGCGCGTCCAAAAGGGGTTTGAGCCCTCCGCCGTCGCCTACTCCCAGACTCAAACGCAGAACCTCGGTCAAACGTTCTCGATGTTCGTCGGGGCAGGCGCGAGCGCGAACGCCGAGCCCGAGGGCCGCGCGCAGCACGCGGCGTACTCCGCACAGGCGTGGCTCACGTTCATCTCGAAGCACTGCCCCGCGCTGTACAAGGCGCACGTCGGCGAGTTCACGAAGGCGATCGCGGACGAGCGCAACGCGCGCCTCGTCGAGGTGTGCTTGCATGCGCTCGCGGCGGCGGCTGCGTGGGACGGGAAGCTCGCGCCCAGTGATAAGTGCGTGTTTTGCGATGCAGTGTTCGAGTTTTGCGAGCGTGCGGTGTTGATGTGTCGGACAGGCGTACGGTGGAGCGGGTGATGCGTTTCGTCATGGAGTCGAATCCGAGGCATGCGAAGTTCGCCGCACGGCTCATCGCGTGTATGAAGAACCCGGAGGAGCTCTGTAGTCAGGTTGTCGAGGTGGGCCCTCTATCGCATGCCATTATACATCAGGTACTCACAAGGCGAGACCACAGTCAATAGCGGACAGTTTGGACGAGGTGGAGCCTGAGCAGCTGGTAGCGCACATAGCGGTGCTAGCCCAGCTTGCACTTCGGGCGCCGGATGCGTTTGAACAGAAGAGCGACGTCGTCACGGCGTTCCTTGTCAAACAGGTCCTGAAGTCGTCACCAACGGACGATGAGGAAGTAAGTAGTTCTGCCCATGCAACCTTGCACCGCACTCACGACCTATTCCCCACCCAGATGGACACAGACCAAGATTGGGTCAGTGACACCGCGATGCCGCTCGAGCTCCGCGCGAAGGTGCTCGCGCTCAAGGTCTGCCGGAACCGCTGCCTCGCGCACGCGTCCTCCGAGATCGCGCTGGAGATCGCCCAGCCCGTGATCCGCATGTTCTCGACCGTGCTCCAGTACGAGGGCGCCTTCGCCGCCGACGCGCGCGACAGCGCCACGGTGAAGTCGCGCATGCGCCTCCAGGCGGCGACGTCCCTCCTCCACCTCTCGACTGTGCGGATATACGCGCAGGAGGTCGCGAAGTACTTTGTGGCGATTGCGCTGACTATACAGGTGCGTTGCGACCCGTACGATAGGTAGGGGCCAGTAGGCTGATGAGTGTTGATTGAACAGGATCCAGTATATCAGGTGCGGATGAGGTTCTTGGACAAGCTCGTGGCGCTGCTGTCCAAGGGCAAGCTGCCTGTGCAGTACAACGTTATCCCGTTCTTATCGGTGCACGACCCCGAGGAGGACGTCAAGAGCAAGGTGCAGCATGGATTACTGTCAATGTTGAAGTGCGTATCTGATTCTTGCAGGCCCAAGCATATGTCACGTTCGCTCTGCGAGCTATGCCGAAAGGTATGTAATGTAGTGACATTACACACCATCTTGTGGATATTGAACATGGTCGATAGCCGTGCGATTGTCTCGCTTCGAGTGCACTTTCATCTACCTCCTCCATCTGCTCGCCCATCACCCCGATTTTAAGGTCGAACAGGAGTTCTTGCCTGACATCGCAAAGTCAGCAGTCTTACGGCTCCTCTGCCCGCGCCTATAAGCTGACCTTGCGCAGGTACATCCAGTTCTATCTCGACCTAGTGGCATCGAACGAGAACGTGTCTCTACTGTACCACCTGGCGCTGAAGGCCAAGACAGTCCGGGACGCCGACTCCCAGTTCTTCAGCGAGGTAAGCTTCCCTACCGCTAAGTGCTACCTAAAGGTCGCTCGAGCCAACGCGTCTCCCATTGTAGAACCTGTATGCGTGCGCGGAACTCGCCCAACATCTCATCAAGATCCATGCGAAGGGCCGTTCGTGGAATCTGGAGACGTATCCAGGCAAGGTGAAGCTGCCGGGTGATATCTTGCGTCCACTGCCCAGTGCGGAGGCTGCCAATGAGGTATGTCCCAACGCGCCCCGACGACCCCCCTCGCTTGCTCACACCCGTTCCCAGATCCTGAAGACGGTGTATCTGCCGGAGCAAGCGTTGACTTGGCTAGCCGAGAAGCAATCCAAGCAAGCGCAGGAGGCGAAGGTCAGCGATGATGACATATCCTTTGATGTTCCTGCTGGCTGAAGCCTATTGGGTAACCTCTTCGTAGGATAAGCCCCGCGCGCCGCGCAAGCCAACCGTGAAACGAAAGAGTGCCCCGAAAGCGAACGGGTCTACGAAGTATGCACCAATCTGCTGGTTCTTGAGTGAAATTGTCTTACTGGTATTTCACAGGCGTGGAAGACCGCCCAAAAAGCGGAAGGTCGACGAATCCGACGAGGAGTCGGAGCCCGAGGATTCGGAAGACGAAGACGAGGATGGAGAACAGGCAGCTACTTCCTCTCCGGGTAAGCAACCGGAGGATTCAGACGAGTCGTCGGACGAGGAAGAGGAGGGTGGAGAGGAGGAGGGCAAGGAGGGAAAGCGTAGGACGAGGGTAAATTCCATCTCTTCTCCTCGAGTTCGTCTTCACCGTCTTACTCTATATCACAGGCCCAGGCGAAGAAACAAGCAAAACGAGCTGCGAAGCGACAGGCGAAGACAGCGCCGTCGGGCGAGTGACCTTTGTCCCGCTTGCACTCATCGACTTCACACCACACACATGTGCTGTATCATTGCTATCCTCCGCTTGCTGTGTTTCCATTGCTCTATCTTTCTTAGGACTGCCAGGCCGCTTGTAGGTGCTCCATCTGTACTCCCTTACTGAACGACTGCCATGACCCATGACCCTTATGTTATTATACCTCGAGCTTGTTATGGTAGATACAGCTATATGACTTCTTGTGTGGGTAGCGTTTCCGCTCTCCGTCGTCGTCAAAAGCGAGCAAACTACTGTACCTCCAGTATCTCGTCCGGCAAGCCGGAGAGACTGGACTTCGCGTCGCGACGCGTAGGCGCCGGTGTAATGAAGCACGTGCAGCGCGGTGGTAGTGGCTGAATCTGAGTTTGAACTCAATCCCAAGAACTGCCTGCCGTTTCCGTCGGAGGTGCAGAGTAATACCCAGCACGGGCGCACGCCAAAATCTAGCCAGCCAACGCCGCCGCCGACACCGACACTTCCGCCATGGTCAACATCCCCAAGTACGTCGCCCGCGCCGTCCGTTGCATGTCGGGGTTCTGACCTTGTGCCTTTCTGCCCTCCAGGACGCGCAGGACCTGTGAGTTTACATGGGAGCGTTAGATACGGTCGGGGGAGGTATTGATGTCCTTTCGCTTCGCAGACTGCAAGGGTAAGCAGTGCAGGAAGCACACGTAAGTCCCTCCTCTCTCTCTATGCTCGGGCAATCGCATTCGGTACTGAACGTACGACCGTGCCATCCGTTCAGCCCCCACAAGGTCACCCAGTACAAGAAGGGCAAGGATTCGTTGGCCGCGCAGGGGAAGCGTCGTTACGACCGTAAGCAGTCGGGTTACGGTGGTCAGACCAAGCCCGTCTTCCACAAGAAGGTGCGTCGCCCGCTAGGGTAGTACATCGCGAGGAGTGATTGACGGTAGATGGGTGGGATTATAGGCCAAGACGACCAAGAAGGTCGTGCTCCGGCTAGAGTGCACGGTGTGCAAGTACAAGATGCAGCTCGCCCTCAAGCGCTGCAAACAGTACGTCCACTCGTCTCGTTGATATCTGTGCCGACCTCTGACATGCAATACAGCTTCGAGCTCGGTGGTGAGAAGAAGACGAAGGGTGCTGCGCTCCAATTCGTACGTGCACCCGTTCTCCCTGCACGCCTTTCCGTTGCTCATCGAACGCTACTCGCACACAGTAATCGTCTTTTCATGACCTCGCCTCCCTTCTCTTCGCTTTCGGTACCCTTGCCGCCGCTATCTACCTTCCCCTCACTATGTAGTATGCACGCTCCATGCATATGCGACAGACGTCTCAAAATTGTATTCCTATGGGTGTGAATGGAGCTCATCAATCGCACCCGTACCGTCTGCTGCTGCGGCGTCCCACAATCGCGACCGATGACATGAACGATACGGCATATATTGATGACATGAAGTGCATAAGTCCTAATTCGCCTGAGTGTGGGTCGCACTGGGGACAAGAATTCGGCGTCTCGACCCTCGACGCTGCTATCGTACAAGTCCGTCTGGTAACGTACACCGGACTGCTACTCCGTTTGATGACTTCACGCTTCCTCTGCGATGTCCTCTCCTTTGATTCCGTTGGCTCCGGCGGGCGGCGTCCGCGAGGCGGCGCCGATGTTCGTCTGAATACCTTCAATCGACTGGCGGATGACGTCGACCAATTGCCGGGTGTATGACACATTCGAAGCGAGTTTCTCGAGCGACTCGGCCTGCTGGTCCCGGAAGAACTGTTGCAGTTCGTTGCGCAGGCCTTGCAATTCGGGATTAAGGGCCTTCGGGAGCGACGGGATGAGATGTTGCGCGATCTGCTGGGCCAGTACGTCCGCGGGGGGCGCCGCCGGGCCCGAGGACGGGCTCTGCGAGATCCAGGCGACGACGGCGGCGTTCATCGCGCGCATCTCCGCCTGCATCTGGTCGAGCTTCGCGGAGTCGTCGCCCGTCGTCGGGAGCTGGCCGACCATCGTCTGAAAGAGCAAAACGCGCGGTCAGCGACGACGACGGCGGAGCGCGGGGCACGCACCTCGCTGAGCTGCTGCCGGAGGCGCGCGTTCTCCGCCTGGAGCTGCGCGTTCTCGCCCTGGAGCTGGTCGTTCGCGGCGGCCATGTCGGTCACCTTCTGGGAGAGCTGCTGGACCTGCTGCGCGGTGACGGCCGCGTTCTGCTGGAGGGTCTCGAGCATCTTGCGCTGCTGCGCGGTCAGTGTGTTCGCCGGGCGCGGCGGCGGGACCGTCGCCTGCACGGAGCCGGTCGCGGCGAGGAGGAGCGCCTGGACGTTCTCCGCGACGACCGCGTCGATTTCCTCCATCACGGCCTCGCCGCTCTGCAGCGCCGCGTTCTCGACGGCCTTGAGGCGCTCCGCAAACGACGCGATCGAGTTCCTGATCTTCTCGAGTTCCTTGGGGATGATCGCCTCCGCAACGAGCGTGTTCGCCTGGCCGCCTTGGGCTGCGGGGCCCGAGATGTCCATCGCGTTGCTGCTGCCAATGTTCGACAGCCGGTTGCTCTGCAGCGTCTTCGCGACCTGCTCCCAGCGCGTGCCGACCGTTTGGAATAAGCCCTGGAGCTGCGATACGGAGACCTTGAGGCCCTGTACATGCTTCTCGATTTCTTGGCCGCTCTCCTGTGGCGGCACCCTCGTGTGGTCCGAGTATGTCGACCAGAACTTGGCTTCGGCCAGTTGCTTCAGGGCGCCCTTGAACTCCTCTGTCTTCGGCGCAAGTCGCGCCTCAAGCGTAGTCAAGTGTTTCTCTATAACAACCCTGTCTGCCGCGGGGAGTGCCTTGTAGCTGAAGGATTCGACGAGTTGCTTGTAGTCACTAACTTCCTTCTCCAGCGCGCGACATTCATTGTATGCTTGGACTGCGGCCGCCAATAACCTGGCGGAGCACGGCCCTCTAGGGATTGTTAAAAAGCGGAAGGTTGTTCAGACTCACTCGATACGGTTTGACCATACTTTCGCGCGATCGTCCATTGACCCTTCGCTCGACGTTCCATTGGATGCCGCCCTTGGCTTATTAGTAGTGGTCACAGACGAGGCGGCAGCGAGCGCCGTAGATATTTTCTGCCATTCCAAAGCCGAGGATTCAAGCATGTTATTGAAAGCATCCGGGTGCGCGGACCCCGCAGTAGACGTATTCGAAGCCGCGTTGACGGAGGAATGTCCTTGAGTTTGTCCTGAACCGCTAGTATGGGCAGAAGGCCTGGAGGGAGTGGCTTGCTGAGGGTGCTGATGCGAACTCGCAACGCTGTCTTCCCTTCTATATCCGGTCGGCCTTGTTATATCTCTCATCGCGACATCAGGTTCAACCTTGGGGAAGATCACAGGGCTGCGAGGAGGCCCAGCGTTGCCCCGGGCTCCATCCGGGTGGGGGCCGCTAATGGACGGACGTGGCCCGCGGGGAGGCGGGGTGCGTTGAATGCGCCGGGGAGACCTTGACCGGGAGTTGCGTGGAACGGGCCGACGGAGCTCGCGTTCGCGACTGAGGGTGCGACCGCGGATCCTGGAGGCCAAAGATGGCATCTCCCGCTCCCGACTCGAACGGCGGGGAGGGGACCGCCGGCGCCCAGGGCTGTCTGAGCGCATCCGGGGACCAGGGTGGAACCCGCCGCGCGGGGGCGACCGGTGACGGCCGACGATCAGACGGTACTCGTCGTCGGTCAGGTAATGGAGCGGGGGTTCCCCTCCAGGCCTGGCGTTCCTCCAGGCTTCGGCGTCGGTGGGATGGGCGAAGTAGCACTTGGTGTTGCGCGGACAGCCGAGGCCGCCGTCAAGGCGTTTGAAGGGCCTCCCATTGGCATCAAACCACTGTATGTGCTCATGGTGAGCATAGCTTATCGAGGAGAACAACGACGTGCGTTCATGGCACTGAGGGACGTACATGGCACCGTCTGTCCGGGCTGAATGGCTTACGACCAGGTCCGTTGTCTCTGTTCATGTTGATACTTGTCTGGGGCTGATTTCGAAAGAGCGAAGATGTACAGCGAGAACGGGGGATGTGAACGGGAAAGTTCGAAGGGGCGCAAAACGATAACGAAGAGTGCAGGGGGGAAAAGAGAGCACGTCGTGGTCAGAGGTCAAGCTCGCGTCGCGGGCGTCCGTAGAAGTAGTCCCGGTTTAGCCACCGCCCACGCGGCTCGCAGGATCTAATCGGCAGCGCTCGACAGTTTGGGCCGAACTTTGTCCCAGCCAGGCACTTTCAATCTCCATCATCACTCGCTGCGTCGGTTGCAGCAGTCCCATTGTCCGTTCGACACCGCAACGGACGTCGGATGGCTGAACCGCGTCGCGTGAGTGAATACAAGGGGTCTTCGTATGCATCGACTAATCCGCACTAATGATTAGATAGATACACGTTTACAAACACCTGCCGGCGATCCCTATGTCATGTGCGGCTTGGCGAAGTTCAGCCAAACAGCGATCACCTGATCCGACTAAAGGACATCCACGAACGAGAGAAAGAACGTGAAACCCAAGAGACGTCCTCGAGGCTCGAGTAAGAGATCTCACCGCGTTCGTAGGGACTCCGAGTCGAAACCGTTTGGCCTCGGGCACACTTCTAGGGCCGCTGCCTGGCGGGTCCCTGCCGCAGAGATCGAGTTTTCATTCTTACTCGCAACCAGTCGCAACCCCGACTTCACCGACGCCCCAAACCCGACTCGGACCGGACCCATGGCCCACAACGCCCTAGGACAATTGTCAATGGGTGACCCCCTCGGCTCCCGGCATATACGCCGGCGAACGACAGAAGTACGTTCTGTACGAGCTGGCCTTCGCGAGGGACGTCCCAGTCGATCAACCACTCTCAGTCGCGACTCGTAAATGACATACCGCGCCCCGAGCACGCTATCCACCAAGTAAGTAGTTCCGCGGCCGGCGACTCGGCGCGAGGCTGTATGCAGCCTCCCAACCACGCTAACGCATAAACCGGTTAGTCCCGCCAGTCGCCTTATGCGTGCGTGCCACTGACAGCACATACACTCGCTCAAGCCTCAGACGTTATCACAAGCCGATCGCCAGGCCCCTCGAAGCGGGGAATCAAGCACTCCCGTCTCTGAGCCCGAAGCGCGAGGCTGCAGCGCGCCCTCATCGTGGTGACCCGTGAAAGCGGTGTCGCCAAGGCCAGCCCACTGACAAGCCTCGAGATCAAGAAGCCTCGAACTTATCAACCCCCGCCCCCTCCCCCCAGCCAGCTGGCCAAATGGCCGGCCTCGACCTTGAGGGACGGTCGCGCCCGACCCCAAGCTATAGTCTATAGATTCGTGACTCTAATCTAGCCTCGCCAAGATGCTGCGCGTCGAAGGAGGTTCAAGGCCGCGAGAGCGATCGACGTCAACGACGTCGTCATCCCATCCCATCCCAAGTTCCGCGCACGTTCTCGCGCGCCGGCCTCCCAACGCAAAGTGACTGCTGCCTTCGACCCTGCGCGCTGCACGGGCATGTTCGTTCTCGCACCAACGGTAACCCGGAGAGGTGCCAACTGTATCATGGGGCAGGTGGAGGGAACGCGTCCGCCTGCGCGTGCGGCGACAACGGCGAGCGCGATAAATTATTAGCACGCCGCGATGCGCGCGGTGTATGTGTGTGTGTACAGTAAGTGGACGTATGCATGAAGCGTATGAGATGAGATGAAAATGAGAATGCCCGGCAGAAGCTATCGTACAGTGCTAGTGATACACATGTTGCATGACGCATGAATGAAATGGCAGAAAACCCGGACCCCGTCCCGAACAAAGAACACGCATTTGTGTGCGCAGACACCACAGAACGAATCAGTATCTCGCCCTGCTCCCCTCGTACTCCCCGCGACCCATCCCGGTGACGTCGACGCTCACGAGCGCACCTGCATATGCGGGTGGGAGTACGCATGCGGGTGCTGGTTAGAATGTGGGTGCACGCGCATGCGCGGCGCAGACACCGACGGCCGCGCGCGGTGGTGACCATGGTGGTAGTGGTGGTGCGCCTGGGGCGGGAACGCGGGGCCGCCGCGGCGCGCGGCGAAGGTGAGCTTCTGGAGGCGGTCGACGACCTCGCGCGCGAGGAAGACCGTGCCCTTGTCCTCCTCGTAGAGCGTCGCGTGCTCCGCGATGGGCTCGAGGATGTGCATGTCCGCGGGGTGCACGCTCGCGGAGTGCGAGTACCGGAAGAGGGTGATGAACTCGTGCCGGAAGACGTTCACGTCTGCCGCCATGAGCGCGGAGGACATTGCGCCCTGCGCGGGTACGTCGGGCACTGAGGGTGGCGGTGAGTCTTTGTTTTGCGCGGTGGCGTCGGGGTCCTGAGTGTGCTTACCTTGGACAAGACAGACGTCTCCTTTTATTTGCGCGAATGCGAACGTAGGCCGTTGCGGCGACGGTGGTGGGCTAGCGGAGCTGTCGCGAGAGGAAGTGCCCGAGCTAGAGGAGCCGGCGGAGGAAGACATTGGGTACAAAGGCGGCAGCGAGGAGCAGGATGCTACGGCGGCCATAGTATTTGAATGTGGCAGAGAGGATTAGCTTGGCTGTGTGCGGTGTACAGGGGCGGCTGCTTGGCCTGAGCAGGAGAGCGCGCTGGGCGGAGAGGGGCGATCGTGTGCGTGAGCAGAGGAGGCGGGGGCGGAGGTGGGAGAGCGGGTGGCGGAAGCGGGCGGGTTATATAGACGAGGAGGCTAGGCTGCTGGCTGGCTGGTAGGGAGGACGGATCGGGCACGAGGGATCCAGAGGGCGCGAAAGACAAACGCCGCGAAGAGTTTACAACATCCGCTTCGAACTGTCGCCATCCAGGAATAGGCCCGCGGGCCAGCGCCATGGCCTGCTGCTGTGGAGACTCGGACGGCTTCCAGCGCGCAGCGTATCATGTAGGTACTCTCGACGTCCATCTCCCATCACCTCCCTGCATTTCCAGTGTTCGATCACCAGATCCCATCTCCCCGCAGCTGCTCCCACTCTCCTCCCCGCCGCCTCCGCGACGCCTCTGCACCGCACCGTGCGTTTCGTCCCGTCCTCGTCGCGAACGTGCTGCCAGCCCATGGCCCACCCATCCGGTACGGCCCCGGCGGGCTTCCCAGCTCGCGCGAGGACACCATAGCAATCACTTGCATGGTCGCAGCGTTCGTCCCTGCACAGGCCGGAACGGGCGAGTGCGGCTCGGAAGCCCACAGATTGGGACCGAGCGCAGGAATCGAGATTAGACAGAAGGGATTCGAGACGACACCGTGGCGCGTCGGCCGGCGGACTCGGAGTTGTCGACTCGGACTCTCGGACGACGTCGACCCTCGAGCCACAACGCCCTCGCTCTCGCCGCTGCCATACAGTATCTCCAATCTGTCGACCTCTCTCTCACTTCGGCCCTGTTCCGGTCGGGCGTGCACGGAACGTTGCTGCCATGAGACACCGACTGCGCACGAGTTCCGACTGTCCGTCCACGCAGATCCCGCTCTTGTCCAGCGAGCCCTGCGCGAGCAATGTCCACGAGCCGCGCTGCGCCCGGCCGGTTCTTCCACAAACACCGGCGATCCTGCATGCACTCGCGTGCGGCGTGCATCACGCACGCCTGCGCGCAACGTGCTTATCGCCTCGCCCTCGCGCGCGTTGGGTTATTGGATATCTGCCTCGCCTCGCGAGCTCCACAACCTTCCCTGCCTTTCCTTCTTCCCATCGCGTCTCGCGAGCAGCAGGCCGTACTCGGTCTGGACGCACCTGACGCGGCGCGTCATGCGGCCTCGTCCGGATTTCCAGACCGCGGCTGCATGGTCATGAGCCCGTGCCGGGCTGCAGATGCAAACATAGTACATACACAGCTTCCATGGAAATCCCGGTAGACGTACACGAAGAGGTCCCGCCCGGCGAACGGCGCAACTTCGCCAGCTAGCCAGACCAGCTGGTGGGCACGACCGCATTGTGAACTGCAATGTTACACGGCCCGCCTTCCAAGTCGCGTCTCGACCGCTACATGCCGCCCGCTGTCCGTGTGCTGCACCCGCCCCAGGAGGAACGTCCTGGCAACCAGCGGAAGCGTATGCAGATCACCCGCCGTCCCGATGAGGCCTCAGGATCGGCCCGCCTGCGTTCCTGCGCGTTCCTCAGTATTTACGGCGACGAGCGACCTATTACCTACAACCCTATCGATAGCCGGCCGCACACGTGCGAGACCGTACGAGGCTCCTCGAGCCGCCGCCGGCGGGGGCACGTTTCGTGCGCGGTGCGCTCTGATCCTGCATCGTCCAGCGCGGCCGGTCTCGAGTCCGGCCTGACAAAGGCGCGCGCGTGCAAGTGACCGCCATGCACCGAGTTCTTGTTCACGCGATCCGCGTCGGCTGTGTCTCCTGGTTCTCGGGCGCGTCCGACGGTGCGATAAGTGGGCACTGACAGGCTGGCTCCGGTCGGGGCTGTCTGTCTTCTCGCGTCGGCAGACGCCTCGGGGTGGTTGCTCCTTGGATCGGGGTGAGCTATTCAATTGCTGAGCGTCCTATGTCGAGCGTCGGCGGTTGAGCGGCGAGCCAACTGGGACTGACTATGGCTCGCTGTGCATCCGAGGAGAGGGAGGGCTGTTACCATATCATCGCCGTGGGTCGTTAACTCTTCCCGGCCGCCTCAGACGTTGGATACGAGGTGGTGGCGCGGGCGTAGTACCGTGTGTCCAGTACGTCCAGCTACCCAGAAAACCCGGAAACCCGTTATACACGGACACGCTCACCGCTCGCTATCCACGCTGCGGCGTCTGCGCATACAGTCCGCCCGCACGCCGACGGACGTCGGCACCACGAACGCCAGGATGCTCGTCTGCAGGATGCGCAGCATGCAGCGGTCCTGCACTGGCGTTGTGGAATGTGGGAACGCTCGAGCGCGCGTGTGGGCGATCGTCCGCCAAGGGTTCCCGCGCCCGCTCCACGGTTCTCACATAGGGCTCTGCTGGCAGACGGTCGTCCGGTGCATTGGACGCTGCGCTGTGAGCGCCTAAAATGAGAAGCACCTCTCCGCAGTCTGTGGGGAGAGGGGAGAGTTGGGGAAAGGGCTGCAGTGAATCTGATGCGAACGTGACCTGTTAGCCAGGGATGACAGAGCCTGAGCGGGCCCGCAGTCCGTCGGTCGGACGTACACGAATTCGAAGCACCTTGGGTTGCGCATACAGTACAGTTGCGTTTGAGGTCCGAGGACGGCGTCGAAGCCACTGGATGAGCGCCGTGAGCGGCGCCGGACGAAGGTCGGAATCTTCTGGGAGACATAGGCCCCGGAGCCCCGGCATCAGCATCGCAGGGACGCCAACTTGCACACTGTCCCAGCCAATACGTATTGAGCGAATACAAACACTAGAGTAGAAGGATGATCAAGGACATCATGAGTCGGAGTTCGCTCATGGGCGAAGCACCCACCTGAGCCCTGAGTGCTGAACACGAAGGAGCTGATGGCCCTAGAGCCACTTCTTGAACGCTGACGCTCGAGGTCGTGCGATATGTCCGACGCCGACGGGACCAAGGGGACCTTCCAAGTCCCGCAGTACCGTACGTGGCATCAAACTCAGTTACACATCTGCTCTACTGGTGGCAAGCTCGTGAGCTTCCGCCGGCGTCCAACAGAATCATGACGCAGGCACGCACCGGGCGAATGCTGTCTAACTTTGATGATGATGCACCGGCCAAGGTGCTCCTTCGTTGGAGGCCCGCTAGCTGGGGCTGCGAGTTGATGGTCCTGTGGGTATCCGGATATCAGCTTCGAAGCGGTGCGGCACCGTTCTGCTTTCGAGTTTCCGCGCCTAGCCTGTACTACTGTTGATGAGTCTGATACGATCGCGACGAAGCTAGCAGGACGAGACGCGCAGCGGCGCGTTTTCCCGTTCAACAGAGTCGGGACAGTACCCTGTGCCGTCCTGATACAGGGCCTGGCATCTCCAACGCCTTCATGATCATGCACGGCATTGACATGTCGCCATCCCGAGATTGCCAGTGAGAGGCCGTACACCGCAACATACTGATTGGCAGTGCAGATACTTCGGGTGCGAGCTTGTTTCGATGTGTGGCGATGCGTAGCTGGCTGGATGATACAGATACGCAGAACTTCGGTATCTGGGAAGTGCGTCTTCCTGTGCTCAATGCATGGACAGACGTGTATGCGTTCTCAGGCGGTATATGCGGATGGCAGCCGGCACTTGAAGACCTAGATGCATGACGGCAGGATAGCCTGTCCATTCGTCAAGGGCACATTCAGCCGTGTTGTGGCGTGCCGACAGTGCAGGTACGATTATCAGCTGGAGGTAGCGGGGCTATAGGACGATGGTAGGGACGCACCGCTTTGATCAGGCGCAATGCATGCCTGACTGAACAGACACAAGACGCAACTACATCAGCATCTGCGATCCTGCCGCTGCCTCCTGGGAGTGGTGAAGATCCAGGAGAACGCGAGGAAATGTTATGGAATGGCGTCACCGAGGTCAAAAGAGTGCGACCTATGCATCTTGACCGTAGCATAGGGTCCATAAACGGCGAGCACTGGTGTCGTGGGTGGTAAGTAGCCGCATGTTACGGCAATCGAACCACACCGCTGACCGCTGGACGCACTGCTGCAGAACGATCAACTGCATATAGACAGGCGATAATGGAGACATTACGGCAAGTAACAGGCTGCAGCTCGTAGGCTAGTCGATATCGTACAAAAGTCCAGGCAGCCACTAGCCCCTGAAAACTATCATACACCTCGCGTATCTGGCGGCGACGGACCATACTCTCTCCACAATGGGACCCTACAGAAGCGGTTGCAGGGTGATCAGGAAGGTGGTTGAGGGGTGCTCTTCTCGCGCTCTCCGTTATCGTGGTCGTACGTACTGGGCGCGGGATCGGCTGGATCGGGATACTCGATGGCCTCGGGCAGACTGAAGCTGTCCGACCGTGGGCGGGGCACTAGAATGCCTGTCTCCGCGATCCGACCACCGCGTTCGACGCTCGCTCGGCGGCTATGGCTATGAGTCGCGTTCATGCCCCGCAAGCTCCCGGTCTCCGCAACACGCCGCTCAAAGCTCCCGCGCCTGTGGAAGGAATTTCGGCGGCTGTGAAGTGACTCCACGGGCGATGGCGTGCCGTCAGGATCACGATAGTACAACGATGCTGCGGGGGAACCAAAGGAGGAGGATAGGGAGGGAGGGGGAACAAGAGGATAGGAGAGTACCCGTGTGCCTCCGGCGGTGAACGTCGGAGGGCTCACCGCGGCTGACGGCGGCGTTGTCATATTGGTGGCAGCACTCGCGTAGCTCGCAGGAAAGGGGGAGGTAGTCGCAGGAGAGAAGGGGAAAGGAGAGGTGCTGACCGACGATGGCGAATGTGAGAGGGGTGTGGTAGACTCTGAGGATATCACATTCGCGGGCCGTCGGATCTGGGACGACGGTCGCGGTATTGGTACCGCACTCGCTTGTCGCACAGGCTGAGCCGGAGGCATGTGGATAGAGCTCGACGGAGAGCCGGGGACAGATGAGTTTGATCGTCGATGGGTAGGTTGAGAATATGGATCCGACTGGTGCAGTCCAATGAGATTGTCCACCGGGAGCCCCAGCTGATGCATTGTCAGACGTAACATCGCATGCACCATCGCTTCACTCACCCTTTGGCGATGCTGTATGAGCTCTTCCCGGTAGATCTCATTCAGGCGCGAGATCCTGATGAAGTCCTGCTCCGTCTCTACTAGACGATTCCTCAGAGCTTCGTTTTCGCGTCGGAGGGCATCGAGGATAGTATCGGGAGCAGGTGAAGGACTGATCCCATTGGAATGTGGCGCAAATGAAGGGCCAGCCGACCGTGAGTCATACGGGGAGGCGTTGCCACTCCCATTCGCGTTGGAGGGCCCGGCCTGTTGTTGTTGCTGCTGTTGCTGCTGCTGCTGCTGGGCGAGACGTAAAGCTGAGATCTCCCTCGAGAGCCTATTCACATGAGACTCGGATTCCTGCTCGAGGACGTTCTCCAGTTCGATTTTCTCTTCTCGCAGCTGGAAGGTAGTGCAGTGGCGTTGATTAACAAACCCCGTGCGTCTCGCTCCATGAAGGGCCCACCTGCTCCAGTTTACGGGAGAGAATGTTGATGATACGCTCCTCCTCCGCTTCATATTGATATATGAGGTCTTCCCGGCTGCTGGAGCTCGTGGACGAGAAACGGTGGATGGGAGGCGAGACAGACATGACGGATCTTGCTCATTCTCACCCTCCTCCGCAGACGTCACTTGGTCATACTCGAGACGTTTCATTGGCAGGGGCATACCACAAAAACGTAGGCCAATACAACATCGCATTAATGGGGTAGTGGTAACCTGGGTCGTTGCCATCGACCCGCCGGGGGTTCGATTCCCCCTTAATGCATCATTTTTCCCCCTCTCCGCTGAAGGCTCAATGCAAATGGCTGCAGCAACTCCCTGTTCCGCAATGCGCTACGAGATCGCAGTATTCTGTGTGACGAATCCATTGACATTGCCTTTGTAGCACCAAGTTGAAGCAGCAACCTGGGACGCACGTTGCGCCATTCGGGGTGGACAATGGCTAGATAAGGAGGGAACTCCTACCGACAATAGCTCGGCATCGTCGCGGCGGTCGATGGCCCTGACGTCCGCGCCGTCGCGAGCGGTCAGCAGGTGCGGGGCGCCCGCCTCGAGGCGGCGGTCGCGCCCCGACGTTTTCCCAAACGGGCATGCGCGGGAGCAGCCGCACCGCCCCCGCGTGACTCGGTCGCGTCGGGCCCGCCACAAAAGGGCAAGATGGCCGAGGAAACGCGCCCCCACCCCTCCTTCCCCTCCCTCTCCCTCCTACCACCACCACCCCCGTCTCTGCCTGCATGATCGCCGCCTTCGCGGCCCCCCGTAGTGTACACCTCTTGACAATGTCATTCCCGTACCATTATGTGGACTACTCGAACCCGACCACGCCGCGTGTATACTCATGGGACGTGCCTGCAGAGCAAGACGCGATGCAGATGCCCCCGCAAGACCAGTCTTCGCTGCAGCAACACCAGCATCAGCACCAGCACCAGCACCAGCACCAGCAGCAAGAGCAGCTCCCTCAGCATCAGCAACATCAGCACCAGCAGCAAGAGCGTGTGTCTCCCAGCCAGCTTCAACTGCAGCAGCTCCCGCCCCCGGGCCTGCCTCCATCCATGACCGCACAAGAGAGCCAGCCTCAACAGCCCCAAGCACAAGCACAGTACACACCTCACCCGCCCACGATCAGCCTTCAGCCCACCGTGGCCCAGGCGCAGTACCGGTTTGACATCACGACTGAGGAGCATTTCATGCAGCAGGCACAGGCGGCTGCAGCAGCAGCAGAGAGCGGCCGCCCCTCCTCGTCCGGGTCGTCGTCCCGCCGGCGGGGCGCGAGCAAGCCGCCGACGCTGCACGTCGACACGTCCCGCGCGTCGTCCTCCGCCGCGGCGAGCCCCGGCGCGCTCTCCGCGGGGGCAGGGACGGGCCCGCTGCGCGCACCGCACGGGCGCGCGCACGCACAGTCCGCACACCCGTACCGCCGCCCGCAGTCCCGGGCGGCGTCGGGCTCGAGCAGCACGGGGGCAGGGCGGGACCCTGGTGCGCCTGTGAGAACACGTCGTGTGAGTGAGTTGCAGACCGCGTCGGCGGGTGCGAGTGCGGCAGCCGGCGCACCCTCGGCGGCGAGGGGCGCGGCGATGCCTGCAGTTGGGACAGCGATGGCTGTGTCTTGTCCGGCGACGGACTCGTGGCGAGAGGGCCTGCTTGGGCTGGTTGAGAACACCGTCGTGTCGGCCGCGTCTGTGTCTGCGTCTGCGAGGTGCGTGTTCGGCGGTCGTGTTCCCCCCGGCGATTTTCTTGATCCTCCTTGGTTCACGCTGCCAGCCACGATCCCGAAACGACTCCGACCGCGACGCCGCGCGCGGCACTGCAAGGCCTCCTCCTTCCGCCCGGCACCGCCGAGCCCGTGCGGCGGTACGGCATCCGCGCGGACATCCACTACAACACGGAGGAGAACGTCGTCGTCGCGATGTTCGAGCTGCCGGGCGTGAAGCGGGGCGACCTCCGCATCACAATGTCCGTCTGCCCGTTCACGCGCGTGCGGCAGGTGAACGTCGCCGGCATCTCGCGCTCGCCTCTTCCCCTGCAAGGCCACGGCGTGCGTGAGCGCAAGTTTGGGCAATTTGTGAGGACGCTGGTCGTGCCCCCGGAGACGAAGGTGCGCACCGGGCTCTCCTTGTTCACGCTGGCGCACCCTGCTCATCTGTGAGCGTGTCAGCCTGAAGACGTCGCGGTTACGCTCGAAGATGGCATCCTCACCTTGAAGATACCCGGCGGGGCTCCAGCACAGGCTGAGCAGCCGCAAGAGATCGCCACCCCCTGAACATCTTGGATCACCAGTTCCCCCAGTTCCCAAACGCGAGACCCAGCCCAGCTCTGAACCCCATGACCCAGTAGCCATAGTTAGTGTATACCTCTCCCCGCTCCGCTCCGGCCCCGTTCAATGCTTTGCACCCCGCTCTTCTTGTCTGCTACGTCTCCAGCTCCAGCATATAACTCGTCCGGTTCATCCCCCCCTTGCCCCGCTCCTCCTCACTCGCACGCAAAATGTAACATAGCGCAGCTCTCGGACTTCGACTCTGTTACCCATCGTATCGCCCTAATCGCCCCGCCCCGCCCCGCCCCTCTCCCCCGCCTCTCGTCTCTCTATCTCTCTCTTACCCGTAACATTTGGTTATACCAGCGCCGCTCATATCGCGCTCTCTCGCAGAAGAAACCCCTGGCTGAGAATTGTATCTTGATATTTATGCAGTACAGTAGACAGACGATGCCTTTCTTGGTCGTTGCAGCCATATATATACGAAGCACAGCCCGCGGTACTTCGGAAGGACTGAACTAGACATTTGTGCGGTTCATGATAAGAACAAGGTGGAGAGGATGGACAGGACTGCAGACCGATACCCATGCGATGTCCAGTGATGCAGTGGGCATGAACAAACTCAGTACGGCTCTTGTCCGAGCGTATGCACGCGCGGATGGACAAAGGCCATGGCATGGTCAGTTTGGCGTGTGCTGTTCATGTTGGAAGGCGTCCTGGCAATTATGCAAATGCCACAAAATCCTTGCAGGGCGACCCAGAGTGCGCGCTCAATGGAATGTGGGACAGAAGGTGGTTCACTACACCGCTGCAGGTCCGATGGTTCACGGACGACGCCAGTCGTTGACGAAAGCTTCAGACTCTGATATCAAAAGGCATGCGATGTGTGCTGTTGATGCAATATCTAGAGACCAAAATTGTGTGGCAGCGCGTTGGCCGTATATGTCACTTGCCAACGCACTGCCGCACATGCGAACCCAATGCTGGGGTAATGCGCGACTCACCCGATGTCAGCATCGCGGGCAAGGGCGGCAAGCCGTCATATCTTTGTGCATGCTGACTGTGCTCGTCACCGGGTAGTATAGACAGCTATACGGGCCGCACGAGGAGAGGGACAATAGCCGAAGCCGACAAGATGAGAGAAGAAGGAAGAGGCCTGAACGAGTCAAGGCGTCCGTGCGCGGGGAGGGGACCGCTAGACGCCGAAGAAGGGTCGGTCGGACTCGCACGAAGCGGCTGGTTCTGGCATCCGTGCTGCCTTCTTGTCCACCTGCGCCACATTGTCCCGTGCACGGCAGAGGACACCGGCCTGCGGTATAGAGTGTCGCTCACTGCATCCGGATGCCCGATTCCTGCATCTTTCACAGTCCGAGGGGGGCCGCGTCGGCGAGAATGCCATCGATCCCGGGAACCGCGAGGCTGCCCGCCGCACTACGTCTGCGGAAGGATGACAAAAGGACGTCTGTGTGTAGGTTTGATGGACGTGATGAGATGCTAGGACGCAGGGGGCGGACGCGGACACCTGACCGTGGGTGCCCGATGTCCCGAGAGGGGGAGGGGGGACGCGTGCGTGTTTGGCGAGCGACGGGTGCTTCTTCCAAACGGACGCACTGACGCAGTGTTTGTGCTGCGTGCCAGATGATGGACACGCAAATCTAGCATAACTCCTCTCTTCCGGGCCACATGGGAACACCCAATGACCGCCCCCGCCCGAGTGTTATATAACCCCTCTCACGCGCCCCTCTCGCCCTCACGTCCTGACCCACGTCCCCCATGGCCTTGCTCGACCTCATCTCGTCCCTCGGGCCCCTCACCTGGGCAGTTCTTGCCGTCGCGGCCGTCGTGCTCGTACACGTAGTGCCGTACCTCCTCGACCCTCACGGCTTCCGCCCGTATCCGGGCCCTCTCTGGGCCAAGCTCTCCGACTTCTGGTTGGGCAAGGTTGCAGCGGAAGGCCACCGCTCCGAGCGCGTCCACGAGCTGCACGAGAAATACGGTGAGCATGCCCCTCGAGCTCCGACCCGTTAGCGCGCCCGTGACCCGCGCAGGCGCGTCGCCAATGGTGTAATAGCCATTGGCACTTGCCTGATGCGGCAGGGCAGTATGGTATGTGTTCGAAGCTACACCATTTTCCAGCTCCTGCTCATCACCGTGGTCCGCCCGTGATGTATTGATGCATGACGGCACGGCGACTAAGAACCCACCGGAATAGTGACTAAAGCAGAAGCGCCGGCCAAGGTTGCATATCTATGCTGAGGACATGACGCTACGGCGCGTTGCGAAAGACTGGGCACTGGCCGCTGGCGAAGCTTTTTTCATTGCGAGCAAACAAACCTGGTAACCCTGCCAGTGTCTATGTTTCGCGATGCGCACTGCATAGCAATAAGCCGCGTAAAAATACGCACATACGCAAGTGATGATCCAAACGTCCTCGTTCAGTAGCAGGGTTGTGCGGACTAGGGTCTTACCGGGGTCTGACCCCTTCGACCCCAGGTTTGACCTTCCTGGGTCGGACCAGGGGTTGAGGCCAGCACGCGAGTTCATGCCGCCTGTAACCAACCCATCGCACGTGCCGACCGTGGGTTCAGACACCGACCCAGAGACAATGGTCAACGGTCAGACGGTCAAATTTTGACCCGTAAATGCCTGTTCGGTAGTCGAACCCACTGTCGACACATACCGCTCCTTAGATCTCGAACGGTTGGGTACTACGTACGATTTTCGGCGAGGGCCTATCGTTTCTCACTTAGCTGTAAGAGTGATCAGTTGGCGCGAAGCCGACCAACTATCATGGTTGTGCAGATCAGCGTCAGGCCTTCCTGGGTCGGAGCAGGGGTCGACGTCTTGACCCCGTCGATCCCTGACTTGACCTTGGTCTCTGGATCCGACTCAAGGTCGGCACGTGATGGTGTCGTCTGTGAGCTAACGACGAGCTCGGGCTCGGAGACTCTAACGGGTCTGAAGGTGGAGTGCTGCAGGTGGCGCGAACGCAGGCGCTGACCTCGAGGAAGGTCAGCCCTGGGGTCGACGGGTCTGACCACCCTAGACCTGGCCCATCCCTGCAACCATGTCCACAATGCACGCCCATCCAACGACAGGATTTGAATCGTCATGTGCCGCACCATACTGCGCTCCCGTACACTCCCGTAGACTGTCACCGCGTTTGGACGAGACCCCAATGTTCTGACGCATATCCGTACAGGCACCTTTGTTCGCATCGCGCCCAACCACCTGTCCATCGCGGACCCAGACGCGCTCCCGATTGTGTACGGGCACGGCAACGGCACGCTCAAGTCCGACTTCTACGACGCATTCGTCTCCATCCAGCGCGGCCTCTTCAACACGCGTTCCCGCCCCGAGCACGCCCGCAAGCGCAAGATCGTCTCCCACATCTTCTCCCAGAAGAGCGTGCTCGAGTTCGAGCCCCATGTCCGGGTACACCTCACCCAGCTCTTTAAGCAATGGGACAAGCTCTGTGACGGCGGCGCCAAGGGCCTCTCTGGTCCCGAGGGCGAGGGTGGCTGGAGAGGACGCGACGGCCGTGTCTGGTATGACTGCCTGCCATGGTACAACTACCTCGCATTCGACATTATCGGTACGTCCGCCGGCCGCAAATATCCTCGACGACCCAACTCTAACCCTCGCTGCAGGTGACCTCGCGTTCGGCGCGCCGTTCGGCATGCTCGTCTCGTGCAAAGACTCGGCGCCGGTCGCGCTCTCCGCGGAGGACGCGATGGCGGCATACGGAAAGGGCGACGCGCAGTATGCTCTCGAGCACTTCCCCGCCGTCAAGGTCCTCAACGACCGCGGCGAGTACTCGGCCTCGATGGGCGTCCTGCCCCCGCGCTGGCGCCCGCTCGTCAAGCGCCTCCCGTGGTACAACAAGGGCAACAAGGCCGTCCAGCGTCTTGCGGGCATCGCGATCGCTGCGGTCGCGCGCCGTTTGGCTGCGCCCGAGAGTGACCGGCGGGATTTGCTTGCGAAGTTGCAGGAGGGACGCGACGATAATGGGAACCCGATGGGTCGTGCTGAACTCACCGCTGAGGCCCTGACGCAGCTCATCGCTGGTTCAGATACAACGTCTAAGTACGCCTCTTCTAGCTTCGAACGGCCATTCCTAAAGACTGACACGTCTCTCGACCCCGCAGCTCCTCATGCGCGATCACCTACTACCTCGCAAAGCACCAAGACGTCCAAGCGAAGCTCCAAAAAGAGCTCGACGACGCGTTGGCAAACGAAGACGACGCTGTCGCTTCGTACGAATCCGTCAAGCGCCTCCCGTACCTCGAGGCCGTCGTGAACGAGGGCCTGCGCCTGCACGCACCCTCGGGCATCGGCCTGCCCCGCGTCGTGCCCCCGGGCGGGCTCGAGGTCTGCGGCCGGTTCTTCCCCGAGGGCGCCGTGCTCTCCGTCCCGACGTACACGATTCACCGGGACAAGGCGGTGTGGGGTGCGGACCCGGATACGTTCCGCCCCGAGCGCTGGTTCGAGCAGGACAAGGTCGCGATGCAGAAGGCGTTTAATCCGTTCTCGTTCGGGCCGAGGTGAGTCTGCACTGCACTAGATAATAAGGGAGGATGGGTTTGTTGACTACTATATGGCTATGCAGGAGCTGCGTCGGACGCAACCTCGCGAACCTCGAGCTGCTCGTCATCATCGCTTCCATCTTCCGCCGCTACCACTTCGTGCTCGAGGACAACGTAACGCCGGTAGGTTTTTGGCCGCCCTGAGTGATCGGTTATTCATGCTTTGCGCCATAGCTCGGCACAGCAGAGGGCTTCCTCCGCAAGCCGCTGAACTGCATCGTGGGTATGAAGCGGCGGAATGTGTAGTGTGCTCCCTGAGACGTGAGACTGCGTGGGACTCTACCGTCTCCACGGACTTGTTCGCGCTTGTTCTGTTGTGTTCTCCCACTGTACATTACCGCAATCGATGCGCTGTGATATGACGGCTTATGACGACAGGGGAACGACGAGGACATGGACAATTCGTTTTTGGCTGCTACATACATGACTGCTTGACGGTCTACTTGCTACATCTTGCTTCCTCACTACCTTCCGGTCATGATCTCCGAGCGGCACAGCGGGCAGCTCGAAGAATGGCTCGTGTTGAACCACTGCAAACGCGCGTCAGATATGCGTGGGACCACAGACCATTCTCGATCGCTGGGCGTGTACGTACCTTGTACAGGCACGCGGCGTGGAACCGGTTCTTGCACGTCTTGCACGGCTTGCGGGGCAGGCTCCCGTCCGTGGCGTTGACGACCCTGCAGGAACAGAAAGAAGCGGCCACAAGGACAAGGACGATCACGCGAAGGAAGGAGCGTCAGCAGCTGTGCACTGTGGACAGCGAAGCGGAGGGAGGATGACGCACGAGTAGCAGATCGCGCACTCCGCGACGCCCTCGAAGTGCGAGGTGACGTTCTTGAGGAAGAAGCTCAGGCCGTCGACGATGCTTCCGCTCTATATCAAAACCAGGCACGGCACACGTCAGCCCACGTCGCCACGCCTGCGCAGGAGAAGCGCGCCACGCACCCTGAGAGTCAGAATCTGCTGCACGCCGAGCACCCACGCGCGCCAGCGGTCCTCTGTGACGCCGACGTGCTTCGAGTCTTTGACCTCGATCGTGTGCAGCGGCCAGTCCGCGGGCAGCTTCACGGTCAGCTCGAGCTGCTGCTCGTCCACCATGAACGCCGCGGTGACCTCGTTCACCGCGCTCGCGACCTTGATGGTCACGTTCTCGCCTGAGAGCTCAGCGGCCGCATTCGGGTTCTTTACCCGCCCGAGCTCCGTCCGGATGATTGCGGGTGAGAAGTGCCTAGAGGTGTAGGACGCGACAGCAGTGGACAGCTGGCGGTCTCGGCATTCCGCTAGCCAGCTGCGAATCAGGGAGGGTAGGAGGAGGAGGGCACGGTAGAAGACGTGTGCGGCGAGAAGACGGAGGCTGATTGGAGAGTCTGGGGTGAAATCTGTGGACGAGAAGATGAGTGATCGTATGCACAAGGTTTGCGTGGGGACTCACAGTCGAGGTAGAACTCGTCTATGTCCCATATGTCTAGCTTGAATGCTTTGGCGATACCTCCGTATAGATCCAAAAGACTGAAGATGGTGGGAAGTAGTCGTGCACCGACGAGGTCCAGGTCTCGAAGTTGATCAATGTAACCTGACTTGACTTTCAAGGACTGGCTATCGAATCAGCTACCGGTACACGCTGCGATAGACCGAACTCACCGCATCGGTAAACAAATCGAGAGTAACCATCCAGGCAAGTAGGTAGCCAGACCACTCCTAGTAGCGATATCAGCACGACGCCTGACACCACAAAAGGGGAAGGCTCACCTCGTTGTAATCGTCTACATCTTCTTGGTTCAGGTTGCGCTGCAGAATATCGAGTAGCTCGACCGGCAGTTCCACCTTCATGGTGCCTTCGGTATCTACTGCCGCCTCAATGACGAGGTTCTCTGTGTACTTCTTCGCGGCTTCGTGCAAGAGCTGGTACGCCATGCGTTGAACATTGCTAGATCCGTCTGTGACTAGATGGCACATCTGCAGTATTGTAGTATCGTGTAAGTGAGTGATGCGATCGGGCTTCCCATGGGGCTAACCTTCGAAAGTGTCTCGCGAGTCATTAGCGACGACGGCAGGTCCTGCACGATCTGTAGAGCAAGTTCTCTGCACACCGAGAGGGGCGTCGATACTGCATCGGTTTCTATACGACGTTGTTGGTTAGTCCGCCATCCTTTTTTTGAATCTCGTAATGTGAGGACATACCCAGTTTCGTCGATACGAGGTCCCTGATTAGCTCCAAGTTCGCCGAACGCCTCTCTTCCCAGGCAGCTCTGAGTGCCTTGTTGGTCGATGCCAAATCCTCCACAACCATGAATAGTCGAAGTGTCCTGCTGAGAGTGACAAAGGTCGTCGGGTCGTTGAGTGCAGCGTTCTACAGACCGTCAGGTCAGCCTCAGGAGACGCCATCATCACTGAGGCATGAGATATACCTCCAAGTTGTTTTCAACTACGTCAAAGATGAGGTCCCAGTGTGCCCCGGGCACATTCTGCAGGATAGGGGCGAGGTGCGCAAAGACGAGCGTCATCTCGCTCTGGACCTCCTCGTCGAGGTCCTCGTCGGACGTGATCCATTGCTGGCACGCCTTGACCAGGTTGACCGCGCGCAGCTGGGGTAGGAAAATGATGTCCGACTCGGGATCCGGCGCTGCAGCTGCGAGGTTGCGGAGCAGCCAGAGGCCCTCGCTGTTCGCCTTCGACGCGGGGATACCTAGAGTGCCCGCGGCGAGTTCGTTTCGGAACCTGTCGAGGCGTGGCGGCTCCGGCGCATATCGCGTGACCGAGAACACAATCGCAAGGGATGAGTGCGGGGCTGTTTCGGTCGGTCAACGTCTGCCGTGGGGGACAGAGGTGTAAGGCAAGATGCTCACTGAGCTTCTCCATCTTTCTCGCGACGAGGATCCACTGATCTGCGTCCGCCTTCGTCGCGTTGCTGAGCGCATGCTGAAGGATCAGGTGCAGAACACGAGACGCGCGGACCGTATCCTGGCGTTTCGCGCGGTTGACGATCTCGACGACGAGTCGGCCCGCGCCGTCCAGCGTGTCGATAGGGGTTTGACCCAGCAACGCGTTCGTCACACGAGAATGCCACAGTTCTTCGGCCGTTGACGAGAGCAGGTACGTCGCCAGTTGCTGGACGCGATCCTGTATGCTCTGCAAGACGCTGCGCGAGACCGTCTTCGCGAAGACCGGGCTCTCTGAAGAGGGCAGGTGTCGGAGTTCCTCGGCGTAAATAGCCAACGAGAAGAAGTGACCGAGAGCCCAGATGTTCTCCTTGGCGGTTTGGCGGTCTGCGAGGTGGAGGAGTAGGCCGTTCACTATCCGTGCGTACTTCGAAAAGCCAGATGAGTCATATGACGGCGATGAGGGGCTATTGGTTCGGTACAGCGTTGCGGGTGGGACGAGAGGGTCGATGACGGCCAGACTTGGATGTAGCGGCGTGGAAGGCAGCGTATCGAGTAATGCAAGCAGTTCTGCTTGCGAAGGGAATATATCCGACACAACGTCGACATTGATTCCCAGGGCGGAAACGGAGCGTAGGATCTGCTGAGGTCTACCCAGGATCTGAGCTCGATTGAAAGGTCCCATCAAAGGTACGACTTACGTTGGTCGCGCAGTGCAGTCAACGAGTAGATCGTGAAGGATGTGCTTGATCACCGCGAGAGAGCTCTTCTTGGACTCCTCAGAGGCCACTGACAGCCCATTCCGCCACAGTGATACGGCAATATCCCTCTGCGACTGCTCCACCGGTGCAAACTGAGGGAACAAGTGTGCGAACAAGAACGCATGTGGGAAGAGTGCGGTGGAGACGGACTCCAATAGAGGTGCGTTCTCCGGCTGGTCGCTCAGCGCGCGTAGGAGCTCCAGAGGAGTAGCAAATGCACGCAGCGACGCCGCCTCATCGTGTAGTGCGCTGTCGAGGTGGAGCACGAATGAGTCTACCAGACTGCGAACCAGATTCTCCCGGCAGCTCTGCGTGAGGAAGAGATCTGACAGAGCGACGATAAGCAGGGATGTCAGGACTGTGACATCGCGATACGCACCGGAAGGCCCGAGAAGCCTGCCAACCAAACGTGTCATTGAAGCGTTCGGCGCGCCCCCAAGGACGTCGGTGAGTAGGCTCCCTGCTGCTTCATCCAACTCTCCTCGTGCTCGCAGGAACGACGGTAGCGACTTGTTCTCAACGGCATCCAGCAACACAGGCAGCGTCGACTGAACGTCATCTGGGTATCTCGCGACGGTTTCAAGCACGCGATGCCAGACATCCAAGCACGCGGCCTCGTCTTTCCGGTATTTGAGGTAAAGGAGGAGAAGCGCAGGTATCGTGGTGAGTAGTCGATGGGTTTGGCGATTCACCAGCTCGTCCACACGCTTCGATGGATTTCAGATATGTCCCTCGATAAGGAAGTCATAGACTATACCTTTGCAACCTCGGCATCGGCGAAGATGTGCTCCCCGAACGCGTCCATTATGCCGACATGGGACACGACGTTTTCTGACTTAGCCTCTTCGCTCTCGAGAGACGTCGAGCATTGATCCAGGACAGCTCGTACAACTTCGCCCACCAAATTGCGGGCCGCATCCCCTGGAACAGTCCCCAGTTCCATGTGCTCGGTGAGCTTCTGGAGCACGTCTGGGAGTAGTGCTGGAAGGGCTGTTCCCTCGGCGGCGACGGACTGCAGCACGGTTCGCGCAAAGACCGCCCACGTCTCCTGATATAGATCTGCGAGGGGGCGTCAGCGCATCGGTGATTGAATCATCACTTGGACGTACCTGGTGCGATGTTGTACAGCGACACAAACGTCCTGGCTAGGATCTCGCCAGCATCCTTTCCGGGCACTTTCAATCGCCCTGACGAAAGCTCCTCCCAGGTTCGTGCGATCTGGTCCTTCAAGAAGGCCTTCACGTCGGCATCGACGTCTCCATCGGCCGCTACGTTAGAGCCGTGTAGGAGCGACACCACGATTTCCTTCGGTGCGCTATGCAGCCGACGTGTGAAGAGAACGAGCGACTCCAAGACGGACGACAGAAACGCAACAGATGCGGCAACACGGTCGAGCGTGTTCAGCACGCGTGCGTCCACCGCTGCCCAGAAAGAGGTGAAGAGTTCTTCTAGAGGGCGGGCCGATGACGCCGCAATGATCTACGAGCCAACATGAGCTTCACGTTCGCACGATGGAAGCGGTGGACGTACGGATGGAGGTATTGTGGACAGGATGACGAGTACAGTAGGATATCCTTGGACTGGAGAGCCAGAGCAGCCCGTGGTCAGGAATTGTAGGAACTCCTTGTATGCGGGGGATGGTCCCGACAAGGCGGTGTTTGATGGCGAAGATGGAGGTGGTTTAGGAGCATCTTCGCCTTCTCCCTCGCTGTCGTCCGAACCTTCATCCTCGTCCTTGTTTGCTTGTGCTTCCAGGATCCAGGCGCTGGGGAATTCTAGTGGAGGTGAGCACTGTCTTGTTGATAGTAATGCAAGGACAAGTCAACCGAACCTTTCAGGAACATTAGGAGCGGTTGCCACATTGCGGCTCTGACGAGCATGTCCGGCTCTACCCACGCAGAGCGCAGGACGGCGGTGCTCAAAATCTGGTGCAGAGGGTCCAGATGGCCTAGCAGGTGGGTGTCAGCTTGACCAGACACTAAACACGATTGGGCCTAACCTCTGCATCTCTGCAACACAGTTTGCAACAGGGACCAGGCCGATCGCCTCACAACGGGCTGGCCGAAACCAAAACCCTCGGAGTCGGCAAACGGTGGGTTCTGGCCGTGGTACAGCGATGACCACAGCGCAGGATTTGCCAGAGGTGCTAGGAATTCGTCTATCGACGGCTCCGTTTCGCTAGCTCTCTCTTTGTCCCTCGCTTTCTCGGAGGTGCTAAACTTGGCATCTGAAGATACACGAAGATGCATTATGAATAAATATATGTACATGCGTGTCGAGGAGGTAAAGTACCCACTCAGGACCCACTCGGTTGCGCCGAACGCTCCTACTCGCATCCGTGCCTTCCGATCCTGCTCTTCTTCTTCGTCCTCGTCCGCCTTGGGCCGCGCAGTTGGCTCATCATCCCTCCGTACGGGGGTGCCGCGTCCAGAGCCCTTGCGAGACTGCGCAGGAGTGGGGATCGCTGGTTGAGGCGGGTTCAAGTAGAGGTATACCCCAGCCGGATCCAGTAATGTCCTTTGGACAAACTCCCAGACGCGGGGGAAGAGAGCCTTGTCGAGTACAAGTTTCTCTTCAGACGTCCCAGTGGTGGCCACATATCTGCTCCATGACTCTCGTGCGTAGGACGAGACTTGTCGATCGACGTCATGGGCAGCGAGGCACCAGCTCCCGAGGATAGACTCTGCGTGATCGGAGGTCGCGACCTCGCGTATCTGGAAGTAGATCTCTTTCCGCAGGTCCGCGATTTGGAGCAGAGAGGTATGGAGCCCGACTGCAAGCAAACGAAGTCGTCTGGATGGGTGCAAGAAGAGCGTCGGGAGGTGATGCAGCTGATTCGGCAGGTCAAATAAATGCGCTGGGATAGAGCTCATACTATACGGACTTACCCAGACCGGTATGATATCACGGAGGGTATATGTCAGATACTCGTCCTCTCCACCTTTGTGAGCCCTAGACACCCATGCGGACTGAAGCTCTTCGAGCGCACGGCGTTTGGTAGTGGCATCCTTCTTGGATAGCAATCGGAGCACCACCAAAAGCTCCGGAGGTAGTCTCTGCGCGAGGCCTAGCGTGTCGAGTGGGTTCGGCTGGACGGGAGCGGGCTTTACGGGTGGGATGTAGACCTTCTTGCGAGGCTCTTTCTTGTTCTTCTTGTCCTTGCCCTTCGGCTTCTTCTCCTTGGGCACCTGAGGCTCCTCAGGCGCTCCGTGGGCGGCAGCCGCCTTGCGGGCGTGTTTCTTGCGCGTTGCGGCCGACGCGGAAGATTTTGCTTTTGGCGGCGGCATGTCTAGTACGTGCGATGCAGTGGTGGGGGTACAGTGAGATACATGGACGTGCGTCCGAGAGTGGTTTTGAGTGAGGACCAGTCACGGCCTGCGCAGAGCCTTGCGGTCCCTTCGCCGCCTCCGAGTCAATGACGAAATGGCGGTCCGGAGTCACGTGCCGATCGTCGACCTCATCCCTGCGCGTCGTGCTGCTCTGGGATGAGTCGGCACAGAGCATTGCTCATGTGGGACGCAAGTCATTGCAAGGAACACGGACACAATTAATAGTACAGACAGATGAGAACCATATAAACAATTACTTCGAGTCCAGAGCTGCGAGTTGATCCACTAGATCCTCCATGACCGACTTCGATCGCTGGTGTCCACCGCCCTCCCCCGTCTGCGACCCGCCTTCAGCAGAAGATCCAGGCTGCCCTGGGACGCCAGAGAAGCGTTTGGTAGGGACCAGCGGTGTCGCTTTGGGCTCGAACCCAGGGGCGATCCTACGAAGAGCCTCCCGTTTGCGACGTTCTTTCTCATCCTCGCGTGCCTTGAGGTATGCCTCGCGGCGGGCGGCATGCGCTGCGAGCGTTGATCTTCGCGATGCTTCGACTGTGAGGACGTGCGGCTCCAACGTGAATGGGTATACGAACTGCGACAAACCAGAGTTCAGTCCGGACTGCATGTACAGGATTGTGCGGATAGCCTACGTATGCAGTGACACTGTCCGGTAAGGGATGAATGTCAGGAGGAAGCTCGACCTGAAAGGTCATCCGAGTCAGCCGCCAGTACACAGGTCATGAGAATGCAACTCACAGGTCGTGGTACTCGGAGGCTAGGGGATTTGATTAGAGGGACCCCGGCCGCCGGCGCATACTGAGATTGTGCTGTACATGTATCGTTCAGATATAATCACAGGCCGATCACCTGCCAGCACTCACATTGGCCGTTCATCTCTGCTCAATAATTAAGCGGGTATAGAGGAGTTCACAGTGGCCTTCCCGTGACCCGCATACACAGTAGCAACTTGAGTGGTGGTGGCGTTCCGGCAACCAGCTGCCCTCGTGCGGGGAGCTTATGGGTGGTATCCCAGGCACGAGAGTACTCCTCAAAGCGTTTCTCTCAGATGCAGATGGCGTACAAAATGTTGTGCGTAGGGCACGCAACAGTAGTGGTAGGTTTGTCTCACGGAGCTGGCAGTGGCGGTCAGTAGTCAACGTTCTAACTAGGTTGAATAATCTAATATGGAGTTACACCTGCACATCACTGACCCTAACCCAAGTATACCGTAATCGTGATGTCCTCCCATTTGGAGGGTTGGCTACTAGCCATTATACCAACGGGCCTCTCCGATGAGTAAATATTACATATATATGCAGGGTGGACGGTAAACTGTATCAATAGTCAAAACCCGCCGTTCAACCAGTATGTTACAGAGAACTACCGCTAGGCTCAATACGAGTTCGCGTAGCCGTGGGCAAGGACATTGGCTACTTCCCTCCAAGGGCCTGAAGTTGTAGACGCACTCTTGCATAGCTCCTTGAGAGCGCGTTGGTTCTCCTACAGAGTGTTTCATATATCAGTATAGGCTCCCTAGACCCGCAAAACCTCGTCTTCGGTTGGACTAACCGCGGACGGGTCTTGCCGGATGTTCTGCAATGCGGCTTGATATTCGTTGACCTCGGCCGTAAGCTTCGAAGAAAGGTCATGCTGTGAGTCGCGCAATAGAAACAATACGGACGCTACCTTCTGTGTGAGATCTGGGAAGACCCGCAGCTGTTCCAACTGCGTGCCCAGGTTCGTCCGTATTCCCTCGATGGCTTGCAGGACTCCGTCGGAGTCTGCCATTTCGTAATCGCGCACGGTGGAATTGGCCCTCGCGAGGCGGTTCTGTGCTTCGGCCAGCTTCTTCTGTGTCGCTGTTGCGAGCAAGGCAATTGTGAGCGTTGCGGGAAACATTCGAGGCGAAAGCCGGGCACGAACCGTAACGCTCGGCACGACGAGGATCATCCGCCCCCGAGAGCAACCTCCCGAGAGTGGTGAGATCCACTTGGGCCGGCTCCTGCTCGTTAAACTTTGGGACCTTGAGAGACAGTGTCAGAGGCATCTTCCTCCAGTTGTGGTATAACAATCGCATCTTACCTCAGAGCCCATACTGTCGCGGTTACATGAGAAATCATGAAGGCGGCGCGTACAGAGGATTCAACAGACTCACTCTCGCAGCTGTTTCTCCAGAGAGGTTACTTCAGTCTGCGCAGTCTCCACGTCTCTGCTGGCCGCGGCGGTACGCTCTCGAACAGCACTCGCGAGCTCCAGGCCGAGCTGCTCGAAGTTAGTCCTCGCCCTAGCAAGGTGCGCGAACTGGGCGCTGCCGAAGTCGACGCCGTGGTGTGGTTTCTACCGCGGCTAGAGTCAGCACAGCGATACACCCGAAGGGAAGGTGACGGCATACGGCTTTCATTGCGTTCAGCTCTTCGATGAGGTCTGGTACGAGATCCAGATCGCCGTTCACTTCGTCCCGCAGTGCGAGATAAACTACGAAGATCATCCGGATGAGCCGGAGATGGGCCACACGAAGCAGCGCGCGAGCTCTAGATCTTACACTCGACAGATGAGGAGAGCCTCATCGCAGCTGCCCGCGAGTCGTTTATGACATCCATATAGTTCTGTGAGATACAGCCATTAGCCCGCTGAGCTGAAATACACGCTTGATAACCTACGTAGCTGTAGCCCGTCCATCGGGAACGGAAGCTGGTGTGAGTGACAAGGTCGTCGACGCGTCCAAGTTTGGGCTCGTTGTCTGCGATGACCCGGCGGAGGTTCCGGGACGTTTCGGTGAGGGCACGGATGCGGGTGGCAAGATCAGAAACGCTTTGGGAGGACATCCTGTCAGGAGTTCGAGACGAGGGGTGAGCGAGAGTGGAGTTGTGCTGGGACTCGACCATCGCCGCTTTATACCCGTTATTATGTCGAAGTTATAACATATAGCCCACCGCGCGCGGGATATCCGTAGACTAACACAGGGCTGAACAGGTGAGCTAGTCTGCTCGTAAAATGTGGCGCAGTCAGGGAAAGTCAGGTACCGGCGTTAACGAGCCCCGACTTGACAGCGTCGGTGCCTAGTCCATCGCTTTTGTACCTGAGGGAACTGCGGGCCAGACATTACCTGCGGGGGAAGGCCTAGATGACTCGTTAGTACATATCACTACGGATAACGGGAGCTGATATAGCAGGCACGTCCGCTGGACGCAGTTACTGAACACCACAACAGGGAGGAGGCACAGGGGGAGGACGGAACGGAACAAATCCAGGGCCACCCCGAAGGCGGTGGGTGTCAGCTTAGCTAGGAGACGCCCTGTGGAGGCCAGGAGGTACAGCATCGATTGGGTCACCAGAGTTTGCCTCGTGAGCATGTACAGAGCAGCCGACTCCGGCCTACCGCACACATACGTTCGGATTATCCACTTTAAGCACATGAATCCACAAGAATCGGTGTCATCAGTATTCAACAGGCGATGTGACGCGGCGCAGCATTGGACTTACGCCCCATGCTCTCGGTCGGGATTTCAAGCTCCTTCCCGAGGGGGAAGAATTCCTGCGTGGTGGAGATCGTACACGCGCTTAGACCCACGAATGCGCTCCCGAGCTTGTCCGTAGTAACAGAGTATCCCGCGGTGTCCTTGTTGCGATTGAAGGAGATCGTAAGCTTCACGTTGTCGCCCGATCCGGCTCGCGTGCAGTCGAGGTGCACGCGCATGTCCTCTTGGCCCCTAGCTTCACCGAGTCCTACAAGTTGCGTCAGTCACATACGCGATGGGGAACAGAGAATAGAGGAAAATACTGACAGGCAAATCGATGATATCGAACACGTCAAATGGGCCGAGGTCGAACGAGCCGCCTTTGTCCGCAAGAGTGAATGTGCCCTTGGGAGACGTCTTCAGGTCGACCTGATGGATGAGTAGCCCGCCGACAAGACCCTCGGACATCGCGAGTCTCGGCGGCGTGTACTGCTTCGTGACATTCGCGGGGAAGGAGTGACACGCGGTGCCAGGGCAGGACGTGAAGCCGAAACCATCCCAGTCGAAGCCGGCGAATGCGTTCGGAATTGGCTCCACAGCGTTTGGGTCTTTCTGTACAACCGAGGCGTCGTCGAACTGAATGTGAATCACTAGTTCAGCCAAAGAAAGGGGACGGACACAGGAGGAAAGGGGCGTACGTTGATTAGTTGGTTCTTGCACGGTCCACTGCGGCGGGCCAACGCGCTAGGACGCGCCGAGACAGCTGTAGCAACTATGATTGCAACCCAAAGGGACGTTCTCATGGCAAGTCTCGGGTGAACAGCAGATGAAGAAACGAAGTCGGGCAACGAGAAAGTCGATCAACGACCGAGAACAAGGGCTGCACAGCAGGAAGAGAAAGATAATGGGGAGTGCAGATGCTAACATCCTCCTCTTATATGCGCCAATCTCTCGCAGTATAAGCCACCAGGGTGAGAACAGGCTAGTGCAAATCCGTTAAGATGCGATCCTAGGCGTTTCCCACTGCCCTCGAGCTGCGAACAGAAGGGCAGTGTTAGAACCACTGATGGGCGTCCTGGCGTGTCCTCCTGGATGGGGTATGTTTTGCTCCTAAACTGCCTTCGGTAGGTTCTCTGGCGCAACCCAATCCCAGTGAGGAGGCACGAAACGAAACGTGGTTGGTGCTCCGCTGTAACCCTTCGGTTAGCTGCAAAGCGGCCATGGCATTGAAAGACTCATCTACTACTCACGCTTGGCGTGCATTGCGCCTGACAATACAGTAGGGTAGCTCGTATTTGCCATGGGTTAAAGCTCCCCGTTCGAATTGGAACGCAGTGGACATCCACTGCTACCACTGACCCCAAGGTTTGAGATATACATACGTCGCTTCGGATGTGCACATCACTGATCATCGCTCACTGCAATAGATGGTTTGCGTATAATCGTCTTTCACGACATACATACCAGCTGGATAGAACCTAACTGAGCGGCCGCCGTCGAGTGCTTAGCTACTTATAACACGTTAGCAACGTCGTTTTCCGGGCACTTGTTGAATGTGGAGACAACCATGCCTTAGTCTACCGCAACCCTTTGGATGACACAGGTGCACTTATGGAGTTCGATGGCACAGGCATTCCCCTAAGCCAGGGGAGCAAGGTTCTTTGTGGCTATCACTTGTCAATGTGACTATGGTGGTTCGTAGACAAGATGGAGCGTAGAAGAAGCGCCCGTTACGCTCCTTACTTCGCCGTCGACACACGCACACATTTGAAGCTGAAAGCTGGTGCATCGAACGTTCATATAGCGTCCATTCGTGCACATCAACGGGTATGACTCTGAATAAGATACCTAGCTAAAGAAAGCTGCCGCTGCCCTTGAACGGGCGCAACCGCGGACAAGCGGGGCAACAGCACGACTACATACAACAATCTACTCTTCCGGGATGAAACCGATCCAACAGAAAACCACATACGCGACAGAAGGCTGGCGCTCAGAAGTCGTAGCCCTCGACCTTGAAGATGCGTCCGTATTGGAGGTAGCTCTCCATGATTTTCAGCACGGGCTCGGGCAGGCCCATGCTCAGCAGGGTGTACGAGATCTTCGCGTGGCCGTGGATCTGACCGAGCTTGAAGAAGCACCGCGCGATTTGCGTCGGGTACTAGAAGGGCAGTTGAACATCTGTTCAGGCGATATCGTGCGTTTCGATGGACATACCGTCATCTCGGTGTACTCTCCCCACTGGTACGCGGCGACACGAACGGCGACCTGGAGCGTGCGTTGAATGTCGCCCTCTTCCGCGTACATGTCCAGGAGCTTGGACCACGGCTTGTACGAGTAGCGCGGGGTATCTAGACAGCGCTGGTACGCCTCCTTCGCCTCTTCCTTGTGATGCAGGCGCATGCCAAGGTCTCCCAAGATCTCCCACTCGAGACCAGTCTTGCGGTAGGCTACGTGCTGGGTCTTGAAGTGAGCGACCTCGGCGCGGAAGATGGTCCATACACGAAGGTCCTACGTGGTTGTCAGCGGCTGCATACCATAGTTGTTGTCTAGAACGTACCTCGTAGAGGACCATGAATAGGTTGTCCAGCCAACGCTCGCACAGGCGCTTGTTGCTAAAGGAGAACGGCTCCTGGGAGGCAGACTGACCGCCCTCGCCATCCTGGTTGTTCTCTGCCGCCTGCACGGGCTTCTCCAGGGTTTGGCCGGGGGCTTCCTGCACACCGTTCTCCTTGGTCTCCTCGTGACCGTTGGCCGCGTTGTCCTTCGCGGCCTGCTCTCTCGCGCTTTCCGTTGAAATCCGGATGGTGGGAAGTCCGTTCGCGTTCGCGAGCGTCTCCGGATCAGTGACATTCTCTGCACCCTGCCCGTCTTCGTCCGGCGCGGACTGTGTCGGCGAAGCTACGCCACGAGTTGACGCGTCATCATCCGCCCGAGCGGCTGCTGCACCCTGTAAAGAATCCCCGCGCTGAGGAGAGCTGACGGTACCGTCCTCGTGGATGACCTTCCCGCCGGTCGCGGATTGCGGTCTCTCGGACTGCGCCTTCTGCATCCGGTATTCTTCTTCCATGACGAAGACGGAGCTCCTCGTCTTGAGCAGCTCGTCCCAGCCGATTTGCGAAACGAGACGCGTAAGAAGAGAGTAGGCGCGAGCCCACGTCCCGCGAAGACCCGGAGCCGGGAGGCGTAGGAGAGCGGGATCCGCCTATGTATTCCATGAGCAAGCGGCACTTTGTGGATCAGCACCTCCCGTATTCACCTCATCGTCCTCCGTCTTGATCCGCTCCGGTAGAATGTCAACAATGGCACCTTTCGGCGGAAGATGTACGCGAGCCGGATTGAGGTTCCGGTGAGCGTCCCGGCCGTTGTAAGTGAACATGGGACATGAATTGAGGGTCAGGAGAGCCTGTCCATTGACCTGTCTATATCATTTCTGACGCACGCAAGACAATACCAACGCACGTTCTCATATTGACCCATGTCAATGTAAATCTCGGTGAGTTTCTCCCATGTCACGAACTCGCTTGGTGCACAGTTCACTGCTTGTCGTGCTAACTTCAGCGCCCAGTCGTACTTCCCTTTTGCTCGGAGGAAGTCGCACTGAACGTGGAGGAGGGTATATGACTGCGGCGTTTGCTTGATAGCGGACGCCATGATCTGGACGGCCTTAACCTCCTCGTCTACAAGGCGTCAAAGCATGCACGTAAGAGACTGCGGGAGTAGACGCACTCATGCCAAGGTAGCTCTTTGCTAGTAATGAAGCGACTTCAGGCTCCTTCTGCAATATCTTCTCGAAGAGGTTGGCGGCGTGCTGGTACCGACCACTGTCCCCGAAGTATTTCATGATTGCAGCTGTTAGGTGGTTGGACACCACGGTAGCCACTTGAATCTCCGGGTCGGAACCAACTTGCCAGCCTGCGGAAACATATGTGTCGGACGTTATAGCGCGAGAATTGGAGGGGCGTACCCTTCATGAACAATGCTTCGGCCGCCTGCAAGAAACGCAGCTCTCCTTCGAGGGTGGTAATCGGGTCGAGTTTGCGGTACGCTTCCAGCCAGTAGGTGGGATCATCGGAGTACAGGATTGCGCGAAGGAGAGCGGACAGGAAAGTCTCTTGCCAGATCTCTGGGGTGGCCTCATGCCTGACACAGGTTCGGACTAGGGAGGGGCTCTTGAGGTAGAAGTCACGCACCTCTCGCCGCGTAGGTCAACAACATATGCCTGCACACCACCGGGAATCTTGACATCAACGCGAACATCAACGCGCGAGAAGGCATTGAAACAACTGCAAGAGTTGTAGTCCAATCACAGTTCGTCGCAGCAGAGTGCTCACCAGTAGCATCCACTCTTGACTTTCCACGACGTGCCCTTGGAGAACCAGCCCGAGTCGTCCTCGATGTTATATGTCAAGGAGTTGATGTAGGCAGCTAGCGACGCGGACGAAGAGGCATCGACACCAGAGACGTAGTGGTATGAACCGAGCTGGTAGCGACGTTGGACGGTGGCGCGTCTGGGTACGACGGAACACACTCACATCCCGTTGACCGCTCCGACCCGTACTCTTCAAGACATGAACCAGGTCAGGAGGACCAAGTTCTCTGAAGGTTGCTGTGCCCACGTGTGGTCAGTCGAAGAACAGTTTCGCCGAAGAGTACGTTAACCGACATAGGCTTTCCGTGCGCGCAGTCAAGGACTCGGTGAGCTCAACCTAATAGCCCGTGATGAGTGCTTGTGTCTGGTTTACGTGATTAGTACGAACCTCAAAGAGTTCTGGCACGTCTTTGAATGACGCGTCCGCCATAGTGGCAGGGACGGGCAGGGACGAATGCGCTGAGGGCGGCGGCACGCGAAGTGACGATGGGCGTAGTAGCAGATACCGACGTGTGCGCGACCGTCTCGAGATTACCCCGGGCGCGAAATGGCTTACACCGCTTTGGTTATTGGTTAGTTACACTCTCCTATAACACATTCAAGCGGTCTTAGAAGACAAGCTAACGAGGCCTCGTAGTCTACTCTAACCTGCTCGCATCAATGCCGCCGCGTCTCCTGCTTTCTTCAGGTCTGCCAACATCGGGCATCTCTCTGCGACCATGTCCACAGCTTCCCACTCTGGACTGCATCCATGCAGGGCCAGTTTCCCTAGCATCGGAAGGCGCCATCTTGTCATGAGACCGTGAAGTTTGGGCGAACCCGGACACTCGGATGTTCTCGCCCCGGCAGGTAACGCATCTCCCGCTCCGAGCTTCTTCGCCACGCAGACGGCGGCACTCTGCCTTCGTGAATGGGAAAAATGCGGACAAGTACGGGTTGATGCAAGTGGTACGTGAGGAAGTGTAAGGGATGCCGGTAAGAATTCAAAGGCATTACGACTTAATGCCAACATACTTGGTCGAGTCATTCCGCCTGAAGGATTTATACGCCTCGAGAACGTCAGCCTCTCTCCAGTCCCGCCATGTCCCTCGCATCTACACCTACATCCATGTCTGCACCGTCCTCCCGTTCGTCCTCGTTATCGTCCCCCACGGTCCCTCGCACGCCCCCAAACATGCACCAAAACACCATCGATCCCGCTGCGAAATGGCTGGTCCAGAAGTATGGCGGGACAAGTGTGGGCAAGTTCGCCGCAAAGATCGCGGAGGACATCATACCGTTCGTGCCACTTGCGGTCACTTCGACCACGCGTGTGTATTGACATCGCACTTTCCTGGACCCCAGTGAGTACCTAGACCAGCACAAAGTTGCCATTGTCTGCTCCGCCCGCTCTGGTTCTACCAAAGCGCTTGGGACCACAAATCTCCTGCTAAAGGCCGCATCGGAGGCACTACAACGTACCAGTAATGCGTCGGATTCGTCGGGGACCACAACACCAGCCGGCATCCTCAACCGCCTCGAAAACTACCGATCTCCCTTCACTAGCCCGGGCAAGTCTTCACCTACCTCAGCCACTCCCGGAAGCGCGCTGGCCATGTCCCCGATGAGTGCCATGCCCGCGTTCAGCAATACTGTAGATGTCATTCGCTCCGAACATATCAATGCTGCGAGAGCGTCCGTCAAGAACCCTGAGATTCTGAAGGAGCTTGAAGCTGAGATTGACCGAGACTGCGAGTCGATCAGGTCTTTCCTATTCGCTACGCAGGTGCGCTCCCCCCACATCTTCCTGTTATGCGTAGGGCCTAATAAGGCGCTGGCTTCGCAAGGTCATCGACGAGATATCTCCAAGGTCAAGAGACAGCATCATCGGTTTCGGTGAGCGGTTAGGGTGCAAACTAGTGACAGCCATTCTTCGAGACCGGGTATGCCCCAATTCTCGGTACATGGGCCAACAGTCGCTGATGTTGAGACGGATAGAACATAGATGCAGAGTTCGTGAGTCTAGAAAACATCATTCCGTTGGCGGAGAGCGAGAATTTCTCCGATTCGGAAACGCTCGGTCAAGACTTCTACGACCGGGTCGCCGATGTAGTTGCGGAGCGTATCAAGCAGTGCGGGAACCGCGTGCCTGTAGTTACCGGTAAGTTGTCGCACATTTTCCACATAGAGCAGGTCCTGAACGGTAACACCAGGCTTCTTCGGACCTGTCCCTGGCTCTCTTCTCAGGCAGGTCGGGCGTGGATATACGGACCTTCTTGCTGCTCTACTCGCGGCCGGTCTTGGTGCCTCTGAATTGCAAATTTGGAAGGAGGTCGACGGCATATTCACCGCAGACCCTCGGAAGGTGCCTACAGCGAGATTGATCCCGATCATCTCACCAGAAGAGGCTGCCGAGCTCACGTACTACGGGAGCGAGGTCGTTCATCCGTTCACTATGGATCAGGTATGTCTTAGCGAGCTACATTACTGCACCGCGATTGCTGATAGTCTCGCAGGTTATTCGGCGTAAAATACCCATTCGCATCAAAAACGTCGAGAACCCTGCTGGCGGCGGGACCGTCATCCACCCCGACCCCGACGTCGAGGCCCTGCCTAATGGCACGGAAGCATCATACCCCCCTGTCATCCCCACGACGTCCGCTGCAAAGGCCTCCCTGCCTTTCTCCTCGCCGTACACGGACAAACATAATCACGTTCGACAGCCGACAGCGGTCACGATCAAGGAACACATCATCGTCCTGAACGTCAACTCGAATCGCAAGAATGTGTCGCATGGCTTCCTCGCCACGATCTTCGGCACGCTCGATAGGTTCGGTGTCGTGGTTGACCTGATCAGTACCAGTGAGGTGTACGTCAGTATGGCCATCGAGGAGAACATGGACAAAAAGGTGCTCGACCGCGTCGTGCGCGAGCTCAGGAAGAGCGGAACGGTAAGCGAACGTGTCTACCTCTCGACATGGCAGAACGGCCGCTGACGCCTAGCAGGTGACTGTCATCCGGGATATGGCGATCCTCTCGCTCGTCGGGAAGTCAATGCGGAACATGATCGGTATCTCGGGACGCATGTTCACCACGCTCGGCCAGGGCAACGTGAACATCGAGATGATCAGCCAGGGCGCGAACGAGATCAACATCTCGTGTGTCATCGACGGGCGCGACGCGGTCAAGGCGCTCAACCTCATCCACCAGAGCTGCCTGCAGATCAAGCCCGAGGGCGAACGGGGGAGAGGTATGTGCTAGCGCCCTCGCCCCCCTCCAGTCCGGAGGCTGACGGTGTCTGTTCGGCAGTGGGGCCGTGGTTGTTTTGATATCGGGCGCGGCGGCAAACCTCCTACGCATGTATACACCATAGATGTACGAGTCACGACGAGAAGACCAATGCACAACCTGTATTCTTGCTTCCACCTTGCGTCCCCGGCGCTCACTCATGTCCTTGTGATCTGAAAGCCGTGTTATGGGCGTCCTTGGTCTGCCCTCCTACCCCGATATCGCGAGTCGGCGTTTGTACACTGAATGGAAGAAGTCGCCTACGGGGCCACAGGAACGACTCCATTCCGTCCTCGTATCGATCAACTGTGGTGTCTGCGTTCCAAGTACGTATGCCGGTATGTGTGGTATGGGGCAGGCTAAACTCCTGTCGGCCAGGGGAATTCCGTGCACGCCTGTACGTCGCTCAAGGACAGCGCCCCTCTGAACCACGCACCTTCTCGAGGACATTCCCCCGTCTGGGTACGAGGCCTACCTTGATACCATGTACAACTACTTCCAGACCACACATGACACGAGTGGTCGGATCCCGCCAAGCCATGTGGCCTCATTTCCAGCTCCAATTGCGACGCCGTATCCACTACAGCACCTTCTTTGCCCGAGCGGAGGGTGACAGACACCGGGTACTGTCATCACTCGGCTGACGGCCTGTGGGACCGGGCGGTAGAGAGACACGAGGCAGCGTCGGCGCCCCCTTCCCTCGCACAGTCCCTTTCTCTCCAGGTACACCGTGCCTGTGCCTCGTATACAAGTACACAGCGGTGCTGCTGATGCGCGCACACGCTCTGTCTTCATCAAGCACTTATCCAGACCGCCGCGGCGCCCTGCAGATCGTGCGCCTCGGGGGTCGGGCCTGGAGGCTCCCGTGCACCTTTTCCCAGCTGTCCGGCCTGGTTCAATATGTCGGGGGCATCGGTGCGCGTTCTCGCCATGAGACTGAGTATCCTCGCTCTTCGATCCCTCATTGAGGAGGATGGATCCCAAAAAGATGACCACCGCAGGACTCGAACCTGCAACCGTTTGGTGCCGTCGGCGATCGAAGCCAAACGCGCTACCATTGCGCCAGGTAGCCATGCATGACTTGAGATATACAACAAATGTAAGATGTTCAAGTTTCCTGATAGGGGCAATCAACACCCCTCCCTTAAGTTACATGTAGGGACCAGAGACCTACAATCATGAGTTGCTACTTGTAGCTAACTCATTCCCGAGGAAATTGTGTGAGTATAAGTGGGTCCCCAAGGCCTCGTGGGTAGAAGCTGATTGGCCTCGTGCCCAGGTAGCGCCACCAAGGGGATAGAATGGGCGACGAGTAAGGTTTATAGGAAGCTTCGGTGCCTGGGGGGCCAGGCACGGTTCTCGCGAAACAGCTTACGGACGATTAGCTTCAATAACGGGATAGGAGGAGAAGGAGCAATCCAGAAGCCAGGAGGGCGCGGCAGGCGTGCACGCCCATCTACTGCACGTTCTCACATGCACACATGGACGCCTGCGGTGCACGGTGCGATCAGGGCGATCAGCGGGATGGTCAAGGTTACACGCAGAGCTGTAGCAATGCCGTCCGTGCTCAGAGTAATGGACATGCACTTTCCGGCGGAGCATTCCGAGAGGCCCGAGCGACGCGTGCAGCGTGCTGAGGTACTTGCACTGTACCCCGGCGAGAGACCGCAGACGCGAAACACCCGAGGGCGACGGTGATGCGCAAGGGCGATGCGGGCGTTGTCTAGAGTCGCTGCGGCGCCGTGATTGCGATGAGAGCGCGAGACAACACATTGCCATGATTCCGGACAAGCCGGGGGCGCGAGAGTCAAGTCGACGGGCGCTTGCGCGGGTGTAGGTGGGTAGACGCCTGTGCACGCCGGGTTCTTGCACCGAGCGTTCATGACTGTCAGCTTTTCGCTCTCCGCAAGGGCTCCCCTTTAGATTCCTCCTTCTCCATCTCCTCGTCCCCCCTCTCCTCCTCACGACCATCATGCCCGTCTCCCGAGAACCCGCGGACCGCGACCCCCTCTCCGCCGTGCTAAGGCCGCCCATAGACGAAACGGAGGAGGAGAAGGCTCATCGGCTAGCAGACGAAGAGGCCGCAAAGCGTGTCAGTCTCGCCATAGACGAAGCCATCCGGCTCGAGGACAAACAGCGCAAAAAGCGGCGGGTTGTCAGGCTCCTTCTCCTCGGGCAGAGTGAATCAGGTCTGTCCGACCCACCTATGGTTTAGTGACATCCCCGTATTGAAATCCCGATGGCAGGGAAATCCACTACTCTACGCCGTAAGTCCCTCAACCTGCTACTCCACGCGTGTATCGTCCAGGGACCGCGTACGGCACGCTTTCGTGATCAGCGAACCCTTCTCCGAAGTCGTCACAGAAGCATGGCCCCCAAGCCTATGTTCCTTACCGGGCCGCATGTATCGCCGCGTCTATCGGTCGGCCGCCGCTCTGTCGTCTCATTCGTGCGCCGTCCCTGGAGACCCCTCCTCAAGCATTGGTTGCGTCCCAGTATATTTTTGCTGACATCGCCCCACTTAGAATTTCAGCGACTGTATACCCCTAATGCTTTCCGGGAAGAGCGCATCCTCTGGCGGGCGGTCATCCAGCTGAACATCGTGCGCTCTATCCATACCATACTCGACGCTTTGGGCGACATTAGGCGGCGTGACGTCTATCCCTCATCCATATATACGTCAGAGCCAGACTCCGATTCGGAATCCGAGCATCAGGTTTCGTTGCCTTACCACCTGGAGGATCTGCGCAGGCGTCTCTACCCCCTCCGTCATGTGGAGTCGCTACTCATCGCTAAGCTTGTACCTCCGAACGAACACGAAGCCACCACTCTAGGCGTTGGAGGGAGTAACAGCGTCAACGGCAACGTATCGCCTTACGGCAGCGGCTCCCAGCCCTCGCATGCGTTTCACCATCAGGAGGTCTTTGTGCGCCCTGGCGCGTCATGGAAGATGCGAACTTTTGGCAGGCCTCAATCTGCCGGCACGACGGGGCAAGAAACGATTGACGAATCACAGACAGTCCTGCACCACTGCCGTTCAGATATGGCTGCGTTGTGGGGAGACCCCGTCGTTCGACAGATACTGCGGCGCCGCAAAATCAGGTTGGAGGAGAGCCCCGGATTGTAAGTCGGGATCGCGTAGCTGGAGCAGCATCCTCATTGATTTGCAGCTACCTGAACGACTTGGAGCGCGTTACTTCCCTGTCATACATGCCTTCAGATGGTGCGTCGTCACATGTACCCTATTTCGTCTGACTAACATCTGGCAGACGATGTGCTGCGAGCACGGCTGAAAACAGTGGGGGTATCTGAGTATAGCTTCCACATGGAAGCTGGCCCGGAGACTGGTACTGAATGGCGTATCATTGACGTGGGCGGGTCACGGTCACAGGTTAGGACTCCTGTCTTTCTCTTACAGACGGTTCTCTGATAGAGTGTTAGCGTCGTGAGTACGACATGCAATCAGACGCAGCTCTACATTCTCACGTCGTATCTCACATTAGCAACATGGGTGCCCTTTTTCGACGATGGTGAGATTCCAAGCCTTCATTTGCCGCGCATATGCGGTGCATCCTCAAACTTACGGCTGTTTCTTCAGTGAACGGTTAGTGTCCGCCCTTATCGATCGATCCTGGACCTTCTTTTCCAACGACATGCATCCAGCGATTATATTCCTCGCGCCAATATCTGCGTTCGATCAGACCCTGGTCGAAGATAGGAGTATCAACCGATTGGTATGCTTACATCTGAAGGCATGCGGTAGCATACTGATCCACCCAACTGTCGCCGTAGGAGGACAGCGTACTCTTGTGGAAAGAAGTATGCTCCAACAAGCTGCTGGCAAAGGTCGACCTCGTCCTGTTCCTCAACAAATGTGACATTCTCGCATCGAAGCTGAAGTCTGGGGTTCGGCTGGCAAAGTACGTACGCAGCTTTGCTGACCGTCCAAACGAACCGGAAGTCGTGGAGAAATGTGCGTAGTCTGCATCTTCCGAGACATTGATAGAATCCCTCACGGTTGATGTAGACTTCAAGAGCAAGTTCAGCGCGATACACCGAGAACACTCCCCAATACCGCGGAAATTCTACGGATTCTGTACATCCGTGACGGTTAGCCCAACGTTATTGATGTCAGTAGCCCAGACGCCAACACTATATTTGCAGGATACCACCACTACGGGCGGCATCATCGCTAGTGGTACGTCCCTCCTTCGCCGAGAAGTGCTCATTCACCGATACATTCTCTTGCAGTCAAGGACATGGTGATACGAGAACATCTCCGCGCTTCAAAGCTGCTGTGATAACGTACATCCAGCCATGCCTGACGCATTCGCACAACTAGATCATGCCGCTTTCACGAACACGACCGCGCTCTACATAACCATAATATTGACCCTCTGTGGCTGCCCATCCATCCATACATACCCTCGTTACTCGTTACCCCTGGATCATCATCCGTCCGTCCACCTGTCCCTTCATATCCCCATCCCTCTCTCTCTCTCCACCGTTCCCTAACTCCTCTCCTGGCATTGCTTCCGCCTGACCAGTAGGTCCGCTCCATCTCAGACACTGCATCTGCCCAGACATTGTATACAGCCACACGCGACACCACGTCTCTCGGGTAGCTCGAGTTATATTTACTGACCATCGCTCCTTCCCCCAGTCCATCCACATCCATAGGCAGGTGGTTCCGGTATCCGTTTCCATCACGCCCCGGGTCCTATAGCTCTTATCGTCATGTAGTCCATTCTTCCTCGCATATACTCATATTGCACGTCTAGCTTCGATCCCGGGCTTGGTTATCCGTGCATAGGTTTCCACTATCTATCGTGTGCTGTATCGCTCCCCGGTTGTGACGACTACTGTATGGGTGTGGAATGACATGTTGTTTGTACCGTTATCCCGCCCTCAAGCTCAAGCCTCCTCGTTCGCCAACCATAACCAGCCCAGGTGCGTCAACTCCTCACTGATTCCCGATATTCGATTGCTCCGCGCATCCCGTGTTTCGCGGGACTCGTCGTCGATGTACGAAGCGCGGCGACACTGTACTTCTAAGCCCGTCGCGCAGTGCCACCGCGCACGACAGTATGTACCTGGCCCCACACCGCGAAGGCCCCCGCAGGCTCACAAGCTCTGATTCTGACTCGCCGAGCGTGACAGTGATCATGATAGATCCGGCCGCGGTGGGCTCGGAGTGTTCGCTGCGACTCTGCAAGCGCCGTCAGCGGGCACAATCCACCGCGGGCAGTTCGTGTGGAGGCTGGCGCATTGCTTTATGGATAGGATATCTGCGCCTTGGACTATTCGTTTGGGCTGTAAGGGGGCGGCGCCGGTCGTACGGGGTACGAATGCCGTGTACCAAGCTTGTCCGTGTGCTCGCCCGTGCACTGCAGCGGCATCTTTCGTAACAACAAGAAGCTTGTGCGGTGCACGCCGGGGCGGCATGTTCATAGATCGGGCTTGGGGTGGCCATGGGGTGGGAAACGATCCTTGCCTGTCGGATGCACCTGGACGTCACTAACGGGCCATTGACGTTGCCCGCTGCCCGCGTGTTCCTGCGACTGACAGACCACTTACTGCTACTCTGACGGGTTTACAGAGTGACCGCGGCCTACCCTGCGGCGTAAGCCCGTGTGGGCTCGTATCATCCTCGCGCGGCCTCGGAATGGAGCCCGGCGGGCGACGGCGTCGGAGGGGCGTTTTGAAGACGAGCGTCCGGTACAGGGCTTAGCAGCCGGTGCCTTGACCAGGAATGAGGACTGTATCAGGCGAGCGGGCGGTATCCCGCTACAGTACATGTACGTGCGGGAGAAAAGGTATTCACCCGCCGATTTAATCCTCTGGCGATTCACGACTTGCTTCCACTGCGGTAGTTGCAGGTATCAGCTACGCGTTCAACTCCCGACCCACCAAGACCCTCGATTTCTGGCCCCTTGCCGTACACAGGTTCGTCCACCTAGCACCCGATTGCCCATGCCATATGACTATGACTTCTTACAGGGCTCCATTCCTCGTCAAACGCCGCAGCGACAGAGCCGCTCACAGAGACGCGTTCGTACTTACGCTAGGTCGCCGCTAACATGCTGTCGCCCTGTCACCCTCGCAGCGATTCCTTCCTGTGCGCGCGAACGCTAACATAGTGCTGCTTACGCTGAACTCCAGATAAGGCACGGACCTCGGGTCTTCCACCCTGCACGTCCCATGGGACGTTCACCCAACCCAACCCGCGCGTGGCTAGTGTGGCCGAACGTCTCATCATCCATGTGGCCCCCGACTAGCGCATCATGAGCCCTGCGCTGCGCACGCACGGGCGTAGCCTGAGAAGGGGCATGGCGGCTCTGCGCAGGCGGTGCGCTAGAACGGGCGATTTACGACATCGTCTCGACTATGCGACAGCACGAACGATGAGGCGTTCGCCGTGCTTTGCCCAGAACTTCACCAGCGACATACGCGGTACATCGTGGCGCACTAAGGGGGGGGGGGCAGCTCGAGGGTCGAATAGTATGGCAGTGCTGGTCCCTGGGTACTTATACGAACTCTGACTAGACTGCGCGTGTGTCGTCGGCCGTTAGCCTAGCTGCAGCGGCACCGCCAACGTGGACAATACAGCGGAACTAAGACAACGATGCAAAACACAAGAGAGGGCCCCAGCACCAGCGCCGATCCCGATCGAGGCACACGGATCGCCCAGTGCCCCTTAGAAGTTAGACTGGGCCGTGACTCACCTCGCATTCCCATCAGGGAGCTACGCATGTATTGAGTCGCAACTCCGCGTTGAGGCGGGGCAGCTGCAGATTGTAGGCGTATGTGGGTCCGCCGCGAACTCCGCCAGACGCGCCGCGGGGCGGACTGGGCCTTGGATTGCGCCCTGGGGGCGCGGGGCCCGAGGGTGAGCTGGCCCGAGGCTGGTCGGGTCTCCGAGGCGCGTGTGAGCATATGCACATGTCGTAGTCATGTAGGTTAGTACGGTTGCGTAGACTGTTGCTTGACAGAACCATGGTAGAATACCACGCTGCTGCTCGGTTGCTGGCTAGTACCGAGGGACTGCTGCCATTCAGCCAGCTTGTTAGTCGCGTCCGAGGGTGAGCGGCACACGGGGACGGAGAGCACCCGAGGCGATATCGGACGTTTGCGCAGGAGAATGCAAAAGCCGTCATGCATCCTGGATGGGCGCGCAGCGCTTCGGTACCGGACTGACGCAGGAGGTGAATGCTGTACGCCCTTGACGCCTGCGTCCGAGCGCGCAGGTCGGTTTGTCGTGCAAGCGTCTCATGCGTTTCGTGGGAGCGATACGCGACGGAGCGCGGGAAGTACAAGGTACTACGAGAATGGCATTACCAGAGGTGGCGGCAGCATGGAGAGATAGAAGATGGGCGTGCAAGACGTCGAACCACTTTCGTCAAAAACGGCTGGGTCGTCGCGCATCGGGTATCCGCAGTGAGATGATCAGAGACCGCAAGAACGTCATCGGTGTGGGAGCGGGTAGAGGAAGTGAAGTATACAGGTGGAAGCGCGGCATCGTCATGGAATTGGAAGGTCGGGTGACCCACGTCGACGTTGGGTACAGCGTCGAAGGTTCCTTGAGCGGGGTCTGTGCAAGTACATCGTACGGCACACCGTTGCGCTGCCATACAGCGATGGCGCCGAAATCCTGCCGGGCTGGTTGTGCGCTCGTATGAGGTAGGTGGTGACAGCTGTAAAGCTTGCAAGATGCCTGACCAGACGCGGGCCACGGCCGATGCCCTTCCGTTGGACGATCTGCGGGACAGCGAGGCCCCGGCAGTGTGTGGGGAGACGAGTGTATGACGAACGGGGCCCGTCTGCCTCGGGCCTCCGCCTGGGGCGCCCTTGACGGCCCCAGGCACCCTGGTCAACAAGCGCAGTGCGCTGCCGGATCCGGGGGATAACGTATTTGTGGATATATTCCCGGGCGCTTGGGACGTTGGGTTGCCGCGCTCCTCGAGGCGCGCTATCCCGCCCTTAGCGTGTCCTCACGGATGATAGTAGGCGGCTGGTGCACCGACGAGCGAGATAGCTATTAGCCACTTTGCCTGATGTTGTGCAGGCGCGATGGCGATCAGACGGAGAGGCCGTTAGGTCCGGAGGGCTGCAGTTTTCACCGGCGCGTCGTCGTGCGGTGCGGAGGCGCGTTGGCAGCGAGGCGCCGGTATGAAGACGCGGTCGGAAGGTCGGACGGATTGAGCGAGGAGGCTGCGCATTGAGACAAGGAGGGCGTCGCGCTAGTCTGGGAGAGGACGATCAGGGAGGTGGGCTGACGCATTGAATGAAGACGGAGGTTGGACAGAGAAGGAGACAATACGCTCGGACAATAGCGGATGCAGTCAGATGCTGGGAGTCGCAGAGAGGCCGGCAGGAGCAAGCGCGAGAGACAGACAAGGCCGATCCCGATTGCGACGGACGCCTCCTGAGCACGCCGTGGTTGTGCTGCATAGCTACTGTACTGTACGTCGTCGACTCGCCCGGCATGAGCCAGGACGCGGTCGGGGTCGGAGGAGAGATGGGCGCCTGAGGGTGATGTGGGAAGGGGAAGTGCTTTACCGGAAAAGGGAAGGGGTTGATGAGATGTTAGCGGGTATAATATAATTCGAGGACCGATCGTCCCACTCTGCTGTCTCCCGAGTCCCCAGCCCGTTCTCGCTTTCGCCCTCGCTCTTGCTGTCGACGACGCCCCCGTCGCAGACGCTCCCCTCGTCCTCCGAGTCCCCGGCGTCCCGCCCACGGCGCATTCAACCGCGCCTCCCCCGCCCTCCTTCCGTTCGCCATAGACAAACCCTACCGCACTTGTCCCGCAGGCAGGCTGCATCGTACGCTCGTCGTTCCACTCCACATCGTTTTTCCCCGTACCACCTACGTCGCGGATCCACTCTGACCTTCTCTCCTTCTCTCTCCTTCTAGCCCGCCCGGCCCCTGCTAATACCTCCGGTTAGACTTTTTATTCCCTCCATTTATTGGGTCGCCCTTCTCCGCCTTCTCCCCCATCCCTTCCCCAAAATGCGGGCCCTCTTGCGTCCCCTCTCGACGCACACCGTCTTCTCGCCCATCGAGACCATCGTCACCGTCTTCGTCCTCGCGACCCTCGCCTACTTCCACATCCTCTCCGGCATCAAGCACTCGTCCTTCTTCGAGGCCTCCCACCCGCCCTCTCTCCGGCCTGCCTACGCGCGTCTTACCAACGGAGAGTGGGTTGCCGTCACTCGGGACGACTGGGCAGAGGCGTGGAAGCGTGCTGGCGATGGCGTAGAAGCTCTGGAGCTCCAGCAGATCGTGTTCAGCCTTGATGACAAGGCGCGCACGGTACGTGTCTTGCCAGATCACTCGGCCGCTGCATCTCCCTTTCTCTCGCTTCATCCGGCCCTCATCGAAATAGCTCTGCGTGCCGCCGAGTCGTGGAGACGTATATGAATACTGACAAGGGTATTCTTAGGCCGCCCCGCTCGACGCGTCTGCCGTCGCGCAGCACCTCGTGTCGGAGCTCCCCTCCGTCTCTGGCAAGGCCTACCCGTCTATTTGCCACTATGCTGGCTCCAATGCCTCTTCTGTCGCGTGCTTCACCAGTGTCTCTGAGCCCGGCACTTCAACGTCCCTCACCCTGTCGTTCCAGCCTGGTACTCGCGAGGACTGGGTTGCTGCTCTCAGGCGGGAGAAGACCCTGTACGTCGACGGTGTGAAGTACGAAGTCGATGTGGGCAAGCGTCAGGAAAGTATCGGAGAAATGAAGAGCAGCAAATGGGTTGCGTATGCTCTCAGTGCTCTTGTCTTGCGCTTCTGGGAGCTTGCGAAGGTACGCATACCGACCCGAGTATTTCGGTCCGAAAGCATACTCATCCCATTTACAATTTACAGAAGGCCGACTCATTGGACATCTTAGTCGTTCTTACCGGGTACATTCTCATGCACGTCACCTTCCTGAGGTTGTTCCTGTCTTCGCGTGCGCTCGGTTCCAACTTCTGGCTTTCGACCGGTATCTTCTCGTCCGCGATCATCTCCTTCCTCTTCACGCTCCCACTTTGCCGGTCCCTGGACATCCCTCTCGACCCCATTGCGCTCACGGAGGCCCTCCCGTTCCTGGTATGCACTGTCGGTTTCGACAAGCCGCTCCGTCTTGCTCGCGCCGTCATGGCCCACCCTCACATGCTCAAGCCGCAAGAGGATGGCCGGATGAAGCCTTCCGGTGAGGTCATCCTAGAGGCGCTTGACCGCGTCGGCAACGTCATTCTTCGCGACTACGCTCTGGAGATCGCTGTGCTGTTTGTGGGCGTCAACAGCCGTGTCGGTGGTCTGAAGGAGTTCTGCGCGGTTGCCGCCGTCGCACTTGCCATGGACTGCGTCATGACTTTCACGCTCTACACCGCGGTGCTTACCGTCATGGTTGAGGTATGTCCCGCCCGCCGGATCTTCTACTTGATTACCAGACTCGGTCACGTGACGCCCCTGTTCACTGTGTCCACATGTTATTCTCGTGAACCCCGACTGACAACCCACCTCTCTTTTACCAGGTCCGTCGCATCAAGAAAGTGCGCGAGATGACTCGTTCCCGCACTAGCTCTATTACTGCTGTCACTGCCAACGGCACTGCCGTGCGCGGAGCCCTGTCGCGTTCGGCCAGCAAGACGAACCTCGCTGAGAACCAGAACAACGAGCCTAAGAACCTGCGCGAGCGTGTCTCTAACTCGGTCATTGGCGTCAAGGGCGCACTTCTCAAGGACACTCCCAAGATGGAGGAGGTTGAGAACCCGATGGCGAGGCTCAAGCTGCTCTTGGTACGTGCTTCTCACCCCAGTGGCTGTGCCGATATTCATTCGCCTTACCGCATTTTAGATCGCCTCTTTCCTTACTCTGCACATCCTCAACTTCTGCACCACCCTCACTCCCGCGACGACTAACGCCCGCCACCAGAGGCACCCGCTTCGGTCTGCCCAGGAGACTGTCCCCGCTCCCCGTGTCGACATCACCAGCCCCGCCATCGCGAGTGTCCTGGCTAACCTCGCGGTGTCTGAGCAAGCACAAACCGGCGAACCAATTGAGCTGGTTGTCAAGTTCGCGCCTCCGGTCTACGTCCACGCTACTCCGACCGCCCCGGTCTCGCCCCGTGCCTCCAACGCCGGTACCGGTGAGGCCATCGAGAACTTCATGTCCTCCTGGAGCTCGCTCGTCGGCGACCCCGTCGTCTCGAAGTGGATTGTCGCCCTCCTCGCGGTCAGCGTCGCGCTCAACGGTTACCTGCTCAAGGGTATCGCCGCCGGCTCCGGCCTCGCAGCAGTTCGCGCAGTCCGCACACAAGGCGTGCGCTTCCGTTCCCGCGCCCGCTCCTTCAAGGTCTCCGAGGAGCCGGAAGAGTCGCACGCGCCCGCACCCGTCATGGTCATGGCCAGCGCCGCGCCCGCCGTGGCTGTCCCCGACCCGGCCCCGGTCAGGGAACCCGAGAGCGCGAGCGCGCCCGCCGTGCCGCCACCGTCGTCTGTGCTGAGCCGGCCGCTGAACCTCGAGACGGTGGACAGGAAGCTGCAGGAGCGCCTCCCGATCCGGTCGCCCGCGCCCGTCGAGCCGCGCACGCCCGAGACGCCGGAGGCGCCGCAGATGGAGGTCCGCTCGCTCGCAGAGTGCGTGGAGATCTTTGAGAACGGCCCGCGCCCGGTGTCGGTTGCGCTCCAGATGTTGAACGACGAGGAGGTGATCCTGCTGGCGCAGACCGGCAAGATCGCGGCGTATGCGCTGGAGAAGCTGCTCGGTGACTTGGAGAGGGCTGTCAGGATCCGTCGTGCGCTCATTTGTGAGTCTTGTTTTGCCGCTTTCATTGTGTGAGCAATTGGAGGCTGACTACGCTGGATAGCTCGTGCATCACGGACAAAGACGCTGGAGAATTCGCTCATCCCGATGAAGGACTACGACTACTCGCGCGTCATGGGTGCATGCTGCGAGAACGTCATTGGATACATGCCCCTGCCCCTCGGTATCGCTGGTCCCCTCAAGATCGACGGTCTCATGTACCCCATCCCGATGGCCACCGCGGAGGGTACCCTCGTCGCATCGGCATCTCGCGGCTGCAAGGCTCTCAACGCTGGTGGAGGTGTCACCACTGTGCTCACCTACGACGGTATGACTCGTGGCCCGGCGATTGACTTCCCGTCCGTTGTCCGTGCTGCCGAGGCGATGGCCTACATCGAGTCCGAGGAGGGATACGAGACCATCAAGGAGGCGTTCGAGTCCACCTCGCGCTTCGCGAAGCTGCTCAAGATCAAGTGCGCGCTCGCGGGCCGGACGCTGTTCGTGCGCTTCGCGACGCGCACGGGCGACGCGATGGGCATGAACATGATCTCGAAGGCGACGGAGAAGGCGCTCGAGGTGCTCGGGCACGAGTTCCCGGAGATGGTCGTGCTCTGCCTGTCGGGCAACTACTGCACGGACAAGAAGCCGGCCGCGATCAACTGGATCGAGGGCCGCGGGAAGAGCATCGTCGCCGAGGCCGTCATCCCGGGCAAGGTCGTGAAGAGCGTGCTGAAGACGACGGTCGAGTCGCTCTGCAACGTGAACACGAAGAAGAACCTCGTCGGAAGCGCCATGGCGGGCTCGGTTGGCGGCTTCAACGCGCATGCGGCGAACATCCTCACGGCGATCTTCCTCGCGACTGGCCAGGATCCCGCGCAGAACGTGGAGAGCTCGAACTGCATGACCCTTATGGAGCCGTAAGTCCCCTGTATCCTTTGCTCCGATATATTGGTCGCTTATGCACGCATGCCTTAGAACGAACAACGGCGAGGACCTGCTCATGACCGTCTCCATGCCTTGCATCGAAGTCGGCACCGTCGGCGGCGGCACGATCCTCGCGCCACAGCAGGCCGTGCTCGAGCTCCTCGGCGTCAAGGGCGCGCACCCGACGAACCCGGGCCAGAACGCACAGCAGCTCGCGCGGATCATCGCCGCCGCCGTCATGGCCGGCGAGCTCTCGCTCCTCGCCGCGCTCGCCGCGGGCCACCTCGTCCGCGCGCACCTCGCGCACAACCGCTCGCAGCTGAACACGCCGATGCCGTCGCGCCCGCAGACGCCCGGCCCCGAGGAGGCGGAGACGTCGCATGTGGACCGGCTGCCGGCCGTCCAGGCGAAGCCGTACAATGTCGAGGCGAATTAAGCGGACGCCTGACTGGCCCCCCGACGCGCGTCAGCGCTCTTCTTTTTGCGACGTGCGCCGTACCGTAGTCGGGATCTGGGACTCACACGGGAACTTACTTGGTTTGGGAACTTGAGCCGTGGTGCGCTTCTTCTTCGCGACTGCGTCTGAACCGTGTATTCTTAGCTTAGCTTAGCGGGCCCTTGCGTGCGCGCGCGTTTTTCCTTGCTTAGTTGCTCGCTTGCTTGCTCACCCACACACACCATATACACCCCACGCATCCACCTGCACATTTTCCCGCTGCTCCCCGCACACGTCTCCCTCCCACCCCCGCCCTTCTCCCCTCAGGGTGTTTTCACTACCACTACCCCATCCACCCCGTTACCCCTCTCTCCGCATTATCAACTCTTGGCTCTCGACTATCGGCTCTCTCTCAAAGTATACGTAACGCACGCACGCAAGCACGAATTCCAGTGGCTGGCTAGTACTTGCCCCTCCAGACGAATATTACCCGTACTCACAATGTACTTACACGGAGTCATCCGCGGACGTGGATGCACGAATGAACGCGTAGAGTAGGCGTTCGCGCGAATGGCATTTTAAAATCTCATTGCTGAGGTGTGTTCGAGGTTTCCATAACGCGGATTGTTGCAAGTACGTCTGCTTGATCGAGAAGCGGTCTAGTAGCCAAGAGCACGAGTGTTGGCCATACAAGTCGAGAGGGTATACTCGCCCATTGATACATCCCTGGTTTGCTATTCTTGTACTACAGACATTGTACACTTCTACATACTGTTCCCTGGCCTGCTTAGACGTTCATGACTATCATCGAGATGTTGTGTTCAGCTGCATGGGCATCGGTGTGCCTAGCACGCCGTTGATCAGGTTATTGGCGGCCAAAGTTGCCATCTGGAGACGCGTCTCCGTCGTCGCGCTCGCAATATGCGGCAATACAATACACCTGGAAGAAACGCAGTCAACACACGCCGAATCGTCAGGACCCAACGACATGCATACCTCGGCGCTTTGACCAGCGGGTGGTCCTGGTCCACCTTCGGCTCGCCCTCGACGACGTCGACCCCGGCGCCGTACAGCCAGCCCTCGTGCAGCGCGCGCGCGAGCGCGTCCGAGTCGACGAGCGTGCCGCGGCTCGTGTTCACCAGCACCGCGGTCTTCTTCATCTGCCGGAGGAACGCCTCGTCGACGATGTGGTACGTCGACGCCCCGCCCGGCGCGAGCACGAACACGACGTCGCTCGCGCGCGCGAGCTCGGCGAGGTCCACGCGCCGCACCTCTTGCACGCCGTACTTCGCGGCGACCTGCGCGTCGGCGGAGGGGTTGGGCGGCGTCGAGGGGTTGGCGGTGTAGAGGCAGCGCGCGAAGCCGAAGGGGACGAGGCGGGCCAGTGTGGCTTGGGCGATACGTCCGAAGCCGATGAAGCCTGCGGTGGGCTTTGGGTTGACGGGGTTGGCGCTGAGCTGGGGGCCGCAGAACCCGAACGGAGACCAGACAAAGTTGGGCCACTGAGAAGCAACCGTGCGGGTCAGTGAGCACAGTACTGCTTCTCAAGGGGAAATCACACTTACTCGTCCAGTCTGGACAATCTCGTTGGTCTCCTTGATGTTCCGCCCTGCCATGAGGGCGAGCATGATCGATAGGTCGGCCACTAGCATGTTCGCTTTCAGCTTGTGAGGGAGTCGGGCGACTCGGGTGAGGCCTACCAGCATCCGTTAAAACGTCGGGAGTATACCCAATCTTGATGTCCCGCTTCACCAGTTCTGGGACATCGACATGTTCTAGGAGTGGGTCGGGTGTTTAGTCGTCATAGAAGTCTCCGTGCACCAGCGTATCCCATAGACGAACCGTAACCGACAGACATAGTCGAGACGACGCGTAGCCCGGGTCCTGCGGCGTCCAAGAGCTCCGCGTTTACCTGTGTAACACAGAGCTTAGCCCGACTGTATGCAATTGTTCTCTCGAGCTACATACCTTGTCGGACAACATGACCAGAATGCCTGTGGCACCGGGGGCGTTCTCCAGCAACCAATTCCGGTCGCATGGTGTATCCTGATGGGGCCAAGCAACGACCTGCAGAGTGGGAGTTCATTAGCATGCAGAGCATCAGTGTATCACAACATACATCTAATTGAGGATGGTTCAGCAGTAACGGCATGACCTCCGGTCCCAGGTCTCGACAGACGACGACCTTATGGCGGGGATTAGCTGCGGACATAGTCGGGCGAAGATGGACTGAGATGGATTTCAGGCGTTGAGTGGGGCTTGAAGGCGCTGCAATCATATCTTATGGTCAGTCTTCGAACGCTACCGTGAAGCTTCGGTAGGAATTGGACCGTACACCCGACCATACAATTCGACGCACTGCCTGGGACGGTATTTATGCGCGTCCTGGGTGAGTGCGACTGGGACGCCACAGCTTCAGGATGCGGGGAGCCGTATGGGAGCGTGGTCTCTGTCTCGCGGACCGAGGCCTCCGACCGGCCCGCGTACAACTAAAAGGACGAGAAGGGCCCGCAGTGTCGACAATACCGAGTGACCCGTAGCATTATGGGTTCATACAAAAGGGTATGAGGAGTTGTGGTGATACAGTGCAGTGTGCAGGGGAAAGTGTGAAGTAGTAGGCTACAAATATGCAGTGTACGGTGAGTGTTATGCGTGTATGTCCATCGTGACCAGGAACGGGAAGATCTGGGAGGAGGATGAACCGTAGCGAGAAAGAAAGCCATAAGTCTAACTAAAAGATGAGAGGGTCGTGGATCGTCCGGCTACCGAGCGTGGTACCGATAGCAAGAGCTATGTACAAGCCTACCAACGTTCATCGCGTGATCGTCAGCTTGGTTCAACAGTCATTGTCGAAGTGATAGAAGAGACATCGCCGAGATCCGAGACAGACGACATTGGTTCGTATTCTTCACGTTGCGCAGACAACGTCGAAGGGCTGCCGACGCGACGCCGATGCACACTCTGCGAGGGCTCGGACCGAGTACGAGGGACGCCGCTGGCGCTGGCGGACTCGTCCGCCTCGGAGGAACCGGGGCGCACGCGTGCGGTCATCTCGATGTCGGAGCCTTGTACGTGGGCGAGGGATGCCAGTGCATCCCTGTCTGCAAGGGCGGACAGGGCCTTCTCTGCGGATGTCACGAGTTTCTTCAGTGAGCCTGGCGAGGAAGCGTTAGCGACGGCCGAGAAACGACTTTGAGCGTACTCACGTTCAAGGCTGAGCATGAACAGAGTCTGAGGGGCATATCTCTGTGAGTAACAAAGACGTGATACACGGCAAGCGAGCACTCACCTTCCGCGCGTCCTCGTCCTGTAGGATCTCCGACTTCAATCGCTCGTTGATATGCTCCATCTCCGCCAGCTCGTCCAAGAGCGTTCGCATGTCCGGGGGAACCTTCAGCATCCCCTCGGTATCCTCCGCATCACGATCGTCGAACGGGTTAATCCCATCCGCGGCACCCGAGACGAAGTACTGCATGTACTCCTGGAACGTCCGCGCCCCGCGCACGATCTCTCCCGGGAGCGCCTCCAAGGCGTGCTGTGCGATCTCCTGAGACTCCTTGAGACGCTCGGGCAAGGGCTGAGAGCCCTCTGCATTCCCAGACTGCTGCGAGACGGCCATAGGGAGCTTCTCCTCCCGGGTGCCACCGTGGGGCGTCTGGCTCTTGACGACTGGGCGGGGGCGCTGCTTGCCCTCTTGCAGCTGCCTCTTACGGTACTTCTTGACGGCCTTGTCAAATACGCGGGAGTGCAGAGCGCTCTTGTACCGTGAAGAGCTCGCTTCCTGCAAAACTGTCCAGATAGATGCGTTTAGCCGACATCGCGACGCATATGTGGGGGGATGAAGACATACCTGACACCACGATGGTAAGGGTCCCGACACCAAACAAGGCCCACACGACGAAGACGGAACGACCGGCCGGTGTGACGGGCGCAAAGTCGCCGTAACCAGTTGTAACGAATGCCAGGAAACCTGACCGCCGCATCAGCCGCCGCGCAGGAAGTGAACGGGAGACGACATACAGAAGTACATTGCACTGCCATATGGCCAGCCTTCTGTCGCGGCAAAGATCCCTGAGCCGATCTATACCATATGCTTTAGCTCAGCAGTGCAACGGATAGTTGGGAGGTGACGTACGGTCCAGAACAGGAAGAACAGGCACCATGCGATTGAGAGCTATGTCGGGTAGATCCACTCAGACAGCCTCCTAACCGGAACACGGAGCAAGACCGACCTTGACGTAGTAAGCTCTCTTCTCTTCCGCCTCCATCTCTGTTTGGAGTCTCTCGTACGTCCAAGCAGAACGCTGCATCGCTCCCCGTGTATGGTCCTTCAGCCACTTCGAACCGGGATGGTTCTTCCCGCCCGACGGTGTCCTGTCGCATTCCGGCTGTTGCCCCTCCGGTCCTGGTGCTTCTGCCCTTTGTGGGCCCGAGGGAAGAGAGCGATGACCTGACTGGTGAATCCCGCCACTCTCGTCCTGCTGGGACGAGTTGGAGCCTTTCTCTTGCTCACCTCCACTTCCGGAGGGCTCGGGTTGAGGGGCGTGAGCATGGCGGCCTGCAACAGCTACAGCGAACTTCGTAACCATCGCCGCCATACGCCCCAGCTGAGCGTGAGTCGGGGTCTGGGCCTGCGAGGGCCACCCACTGGCGATGTTGTCGCGGAACGCGTGCGCGGCGTGTGCACGAGCCAGAGTGGGCACTAGGCCATTGCCCTCTCGCAGTCGTGTTGGTAGCCCTTCTGCGTTGGGCTCCTGTGGGGTCTCTCCGTCCCTCCGTTCGCTCAAGTCGAGGAACATCTCCAGGGGCACTCCCGCTTCGAGTGCGGCCTCTTCAAGTTGAGAATTGGTGAGCGCATTTACGTTCAGGTGCATCCCGCGGTGGCCCGTGAGGTGCAGATCGACGGAGCTGAAAGTGGCGGAGCGTTTGAGTGTCGTCCCAAGACGCTTGAAGAAGGGCATGCGGCGGGTGACGCTCGGTATCAGGTCCAGGTAGCGCACGCCTTGGTTATGGCCCTCGTCCTCCTTGTCCGAGACCCACACCGGCAGCTCTGCCTCCCGTAGGCGGAACTCCACCGCGCCTTGCCAACGGGCCTCCCAGCGCCGGAAGCGCCGCGCGTCCCGTCGTCGTTTCCGCATATCGCGCATGCGGCGTCGGTATCCGATCTCGAGACCTTCCAGGATCGTCTCGCGGCACATGGCGATGGCCACACCGATGTTGATGACCCCGAACAAGATGTACACGCATGTCCAAACGCGGGCGCCGGTCGTGCGAGGAACGATATCACCGAAGCCAATGGTCTCGATGGAGACGACGGAGAAGTAGAGGCCGTTGATGAAGCTTTGGTGCAGGAGAATGGAGTTGATGAGGGCGCCAAATGCGATGTAGACGAGGAGCACTATGACGATGATCATGAGCGCGCGCTGTTTGCGAGTCAGGCCGCTTCCTAGAGGCGGACGAGAAGAACGTCAATAACAGCGTAGCGATAGTTGGAACCCCTTACTCACCTCGTCGGGCAAAATCTGGAGTTCGAATGAGGTCTACTATGAGACTCACGTTGGTGACGGTAGAGGCTATAGTGGAACAAAGCGTCATCCAGAACGCCTCGCCATATGTGAAACCGTCGTCGAACCGGTGTTCGACTCCGAACACGGTGACCGTAACGATGTTGATAATATCTGGGCATGGCTTCAATACCGCAACACCCCACACGACATAGTACGAAGAGGGACCTACCATGCACGGTGAGAAACGTTATGCAGAGCAAGGTCACGGTTTGAACCCGCTTCTCAAGGAACCGAAGCACGAGTGCTACGTTTGCGATGAGGCCGCATGCGATGGATATGGCCAGTCCGACCTCGAGGATGACCGGATTCTTCCTAGTCTCCACTGTCTTGTGGTTTTCGGTGCGAATGTACCACCTTTCCGTGAGACCTGGGATTTCAAGCAAGATAGAGAATGGTATAACAATGCCGGAGATGATGGGCGTCCAACGGTAGTTCGGGACGAGGCTGTCCAAGTCAGCGCTCTTGTCCGTCGGCCATATGTAGGATTTAAGGCGGGTGTACCACGACGCCTCCGAAAGAGTGAGGTCGTCAGTGGAACGACCAGCATCGCGTTCGGGGTCCGACCGGTGGTGTGTTAGTTTGAAGTACACCCGACGTATACCATGGTGTGGAGCCCCATTGTGGCTGTCAGGAGGGGTCTCCTCCTCGTCCGTATGGTCTTCCGAATCATCCTGCCCGTCAGCTTGGTGTTGTTGGACATCGTGTACGGCGGGCTTCTCCAATTCGCGCTGGGGTTGTGCTTGCGGCCCGGAGCCGAGAAACGGCAGGATGACGGCAAAGGCGCCAAGAAGACCCATCGTGCGGAGGTTGTACGCTAGGCGCAACGGTTGGGTCTGGCCCGGCAATGTAACTCAGCACTCTCAACTCGAGACCCATAAACTGTGGCAGGATGCGCACCTCATTGGGGCCTCATGCCGTGCGTACGTACGTGGTAAAGTCAGTGCTCAGAGGAGGAGAGAGGGACGCCCGTGTTGAAGTACATCAGCAAACTGGCGATTTGGGTACAATGCACGGTAGTAAGAGATGAGTGTTAAAATATACTGTAATGCACTGACTGTATGATAGACGCGGGCAACAGCTTGTAATATTCACACGTGCCAGACGATCGTACTGTAACCCTCAGTAATATCCGCCGGAATACTACCATCCATTACCGTCTACAGTCGCCGATGACCGAGACATGCATTGTTTTGTAGTGCACAGGCACTCAGGTACCCTCACGCCCCGACATCCTCACTCTATACGGTTGTTCGTCACTGTTCACCGTCCTGCCGACCAGCATGTTCATGCTTCCAGATAGTAGCTAGATTTACATCGACCTCAGGTCGACGAAACTCAAGCCGCACATATCAAGCGCCCGTCTGCTTCTCTCTTCCGAGTCCGGAAGTTGGACCAAGTGGATGACGCGTACGACGTCATCCTCGGGTTCGAAGCTTCAGCTGACTTAGAATTTCCTCCATAAATTCCTGCCCGTGGGCGACCATCCCTCTTCGTCTTAATCCCCACCAGGTCGGCAGGTACGTCCCTCACAGCTCGACTATACTGAAATAGCAATACTGTCCGCCGCCGCGGGTAAGCCTCCACTTGCGTATGAGGTACGTCGGCATCGCATTCCATTCTCTGTACAATTCCACGTGCTTTGTGGCGCATATAGTCAGCCTGTTGTGAGCTGAGAGGCAAGGTGAGCGGTCTGGTCTATCTAATGGCACGTCTACCATCTCACAGTGCGACCGGCTCGTCTCTCTCGGGTCGCGCGCTACCTGTTGGTCCTCGAGCTCTATGCAACTGATGCCCGTGTCTACGCCCTTGTACCTTGGTTCAAGAGGCAATCTCGCTCAGCTCCGCTCTCGACCCGTTGGCACTGTCGCGCTCTCGCGAACCCCTTAGTGCCATCGCTTGGCCTGGGCCTGGAACCCTGCATTCTGTCGCGCCTCTTTCTCCACTCCTGCGTTGGAAGAATTACACCGTCGAAGGTCACGGCAGAGGTTCGTGAGTCGAGCTCCGCGCCTGCCAACCACTGATGTCTCACGACAATCGCAGCCATCCGTTCTCGCCTGGACCGCTACATTTTCGCTTTGCGTGAGGCCCTCGGCATACCTAGTCAGGTCCGAGTTGAGTCATGTGTAAACCGCGTCGGACTCATAGACCGTGAACCCAGATGGCCAGCAACAATGCAGGTATGTATCAGGCTATTCACCCGCTGCTGACTTGGTTCCTATACTGCGCGCTCTCAAGGTGAGAGGCGTGTTGCTCACCGCCTACCGTCGCTTCTATTACCCGCCTTTGTTCAACTAGAATAGTATGTCGTGTATCGTCGAGTTCCCGCAATATATCAGGTTTCATCCCTATTCAATGTTTGTCCTGGCTACTGTATGCGCCCTGGAGGAATGTAGCAGGCGCCATAGAACCCGTCGATGCATTGCAATACATCCCTCCTGGATTATAGTCCCACCGTGCTGAGTGGCAGTGTATTACAGCCTTCTGCCCGATATTACGAGAGGATTGTAGACACCGATGGGATGATTGCAATGCATTACCACTTATCGTACCTGGCTACATCACATCATCCGACATTACTGGTCCTAGAGTGCATGATTGGGTTTGTAATAGGATAGAGCAGACTACATTGAAAATGACCGGTTTGCTGATGTAGGTAAGTACTGGGCTTTCTCCACTGAGCTGGGTGCCTCGTGCTCGCAGTGGGCGCTGCAATGGCAAATGGGCGCGTGTCACCCGCAAGGATACACACAGGCTAGATGCCGGCCTGACGCACAGAGCACGGTGAGCGCAGGAGGAGAGAACAGCTTGAGCAGAGAGACGTCCGTGTCGGGACGAGGGGGTGGCGAAAACAGAAAGCCATGGCGGGTATTGAACTGGCGATGTCTACACTATTCAATGACCTTCATTCGTGAATTAACGGAGTAATATCTAGCCTTCCGACTCTTCACCTGCCTGACTTCTACAGTACAGGCCTCCTCGCTGCCCCTCTACATCTCACCGCATACCACCACGATGTCCCTCGAAAAGTACCAGACAGAGCTCATTGAGCACGGCATGACAGTCGGCGCACTCAAATTCGGGACATTTACCCTCAAATCAGGCCGGTCCGTGCTCTCCCCACCACCGCCTAGATAACCCGCACCAAGCCTCCTCACCTGCACATCCCCTCCCCAGCACCTCCCCGTACTTCTTCAACGCGGGCCTGCTCGCGTCCGGGCCCGTGCTCGACACGCTCTGCTCCGCGTACGCCGCGACGATCGCGCGCGCGCTCAAGGCGTCGCCCGGCCTGCCCGCCTTCGACGTCCTCTTCGGCCCTGCGTACAAGGGCATCCCCTTCGCGGCCGGCACCGCGCTCCTCCTGCACCGCGACCACGGGATCGACGTCGGCTTCGCGTACGACCGCAAGGAGGCGAAGGACCACGGCGAGGGCGGGATCACCGTCGGCACGCCCGTTAAGGGCAAGCGCGTCCTCGTCCTCGACGACGTCGCGACGGCGGGCACGGCGATCCGCGGCGCGATCGATACTGTGACCCGCGAGGGGGGCGAGGTCGTCGGTGCGGTGCTTATGCTCGATCGGCAGGAGGTCGGGAAGGAGGGGAAGAGCACGCTCGCGGAGGTCGAGGAGCTGCTAGGGGGCAAGGGTCGCGTACCGACGATCCTCAAGATGAAGGACCTCATGAAGTGGTTGCAAGAACATGGAAGGACGGAGGAGCTGGCAAAGATGCAGGAGTATTGGGAGAAGTACGGCGCGAAGGAGGATTCGTGATAGAGGGCGAGGGAGATAAGAGGGGAGAATTGTAGGTGAACCAGCAGCACTGAATAAATGTATCTTAGGTTAGTGTCTGGCTCAAAAGCCGGCACGATTCACACTCGGGATTGTACCCCGCCAACAATACACAAGACAGGTGAAATATGTGATACCACGTTGCTATATAACACAGGGAGATGGCAGAGCATCTACAAGGATAACCAAGTCAGAGCTACTGTAACCACCACGGTCGGGCAAGAACGCACCGAATTATACAACTCCTAGTCCGCTAGCCTGCGACCAGAGCCCCAATTGTGTCCCCTCAGCCCCGTCCCCGCCGCAGCCTCCTCCCTCAGTCTCCTTGGAGGGACAACGTGCACGCCCCCGCCGACATTCGCAATACCACCCACACCACCTGTTCCACCGCCAGTCTCACCAAAGAACGAACGCACCCATGCGGGCGCGGTGCCCACACCCCTAAACGCGCCGGTATCGAACACACCCCACCACCAGAGGTGGCCGACGACGGCGCCAGAGACGCTGATGGCCGCGGCTCCAGGGCCGCCCATGAGGAGGTCGAGGCCGACGAGCATGTATGGGAGGTAGACGATCGGGAAGGTGATGAGCCCAAAGAAGGACGTCTGTGAGCCCGGCGGGGCGAGTCTTGAGGAGACATAGGTGAGCGCGAGGAGGAGCGCGCGAGTGTGCACGTAGGTGCCGAGGGGAATGTTCAGGCCCTAGTGGCAGGGATGTTAGTTTTGTGCGAGAGATCCGTACGAACGAGGGGGGGCGTACTAGGATAGCCAGGCCTGAGAGGAAGAGCTGCCATGCGTAGTCTGCAGAGCGGTGAGGGTAATGTGTTGATTCTAGCTCATTGGAATTTCGGCTACGTCATAGCAGAGGGTCAGTAATGTCGAGAGGTGCAACTATGTCCTCTGACGCACTAGAGCATGGCCAAGTCAAAGATGAAGTTGATTCCTGAGCCTGAAAGGAGTGGGTCAGTGCCATTGCGTGGTTGCTACGGCAGATACACGTACTCCCGAGGAAGAAGCTCGTGAACACTCTCCAGACCTAGGACGAACATGATGAGCATCGTTCACGTTTTGGAGCATACCTTCCGAAGACACCAGTAGTATATAACTCACCTCAAATCTCCGGGTCACGTACTCCTTCATGAACACCACCTTATATACCGGCAATACTTGCAGCAACACCGGCACGGTTACTGCCAGAGAGGACGCGCACAAGAAGCGGGTGACGGGTGGAATCTTGCGGATTTCGTCCATGAACGACATAGCGGGCAAGACAATACAAGTACAGCAGCAGGGCGGATGAGCAAGGCCAGGAAAGCAAGCAAGAGTAGTGGGATGGAGGGAGGAGCAATACGGTTACGAGACTGGGCCCGGATCGCGTGGCGGACCACGTCGACCTTACCGCGGTCACGTGCCATGGCGTAGCGCGTCGCCCCGCGCCCTTTCTCGATGCTTCTCTCTTACCCTCCTCCAGATGGTGTACAATGTACAGTACATTCGTTACAGGAAGCAAGTACCTGAAGAACATTACAAACGCGCCGATACGTCTGGTATCGTAGCAATCATCTCGGGATTAAGCACACACAGCAGCGCCCCTTCGCCTATGATCGCGCCGACCTCGATCCCTCGGCCCAGCCTGACAACTTGCCCTGAGAATGAAGCGTTCACGACGTTCTCCATCTTCATGACGGTCACCACAGCCAACGCCTCTCCTTTGCGGATGAACCCCCCACTTTCGCAACCCTCCAGGGCCGCCGAGAGAGCCGGGTGTAGCTCGACCACCTTCCCTGCGATCGGCGACGCGATGTGGGAGGGATCTTGAGGGTTTGCGAGCTCAACCTGAGTCGACGTGGACATGGCGGAGATCTGTGTCAAGGAGAACAAGAGAGGCGCTGGTGCGAGGGAGGTGGTGATCGTGCCCGAGAGCTGGCTCGGGAACGCGTTGTGGCCGATCGTGGAAAGTACCAGGGTATGTCTCTGTGCCGCACTGTCGGTCGGGGTTTCTGCCGGAGAAAGGGCCAGCTGGAAGGAAGCGCCGGGTTGTAGGACGGCCGTTCCTGACACGCCTTCTGACCCGGCGGGTGAGGCTGGATTGGTGGAGGACGAGAGAGCGGGGTAGGAGTGCGTTTGTGTTTGAATGTAAGCGCTCTTGTCAACAGTCAAGCATATGTAGACGAACTTGGTCATACTGTCCTGAACCCTGTCAACCGTGCACTCGTCACCTCCGCTACGCGTGCTACCACCCAATGCATCGTTTGCTGCACGACATATTCTCCACTCGTCTCCGATTTGTAAGGTGGATCGGTGTATATGGATAGGAGAGGTTGCGGCAATTTCCAACCACGATATCTCAAAGTCAACATACAAGAACATTCACTGCGCGCTCAGAGCACCCTCGCCCATACCCACTCCGCCGCCCGCCCGCGCGCTCTCCTGGGCGTCGTCACCCTCTGTGCTCTCCTCAAGGCTTGCGTAGTACTCCGTGATGACAGCCTTGATGCTGTCCCTGATGTTGGCATCGGTCCATGCATCGTGCGCCTCAACTGCCCTACCTCCGGATCTCTTTTCGTTGCGATAACGCTCAGTTGAGCGGAACCTCCTGGACGAGCGTAGCTGGTTGGCCTGGAACATCGCGTTGGCAAGCACTTTGGCGAAATAATGGAGGAAGGGGTAGAGCTTCTCGAAGCGAGGCGTGAGCGGCACCTTATGGAGCGTCTTGAGGGTGAGGATATGCTCCTTGCGATTGGCGATTGTGGTGGGTTCGCCAGTTTCCCATTCACTGACTGCTTCGCGAATTTTGCCGTTGAGCGACGGATCGAGGACGGTCTCGGTCTTCATTGCGGCCCAGAGAGAAACCCAGAAGAGAGACTCGTAGTCGTGGTAGAGTTGGTGGGATACCTCGAGCTTCGACCCAGCCTCGAGTAGCTCTATAGCCATGAAGGGAAGGGTTCCTGTACGATGCCGAGCCGTGGGCCCCTTCGCCTTTCCGTCCTCATCCACAGCAATGGCCAGGTCAAAGTCGATGAGGACGAAGTGTGCTCCATTGTCGGGCCCCTTAGTCCACATGATGTTGTTGTAGCTCACGTCACGATGCAGGATACACGCGTTGTGACGTAAAGCGTGGAGAGCTAGGTTTGTCACTAGGTCAGCATACGGAGAGAATCACCAACATATGAGGATGTGCGGCTCGCTCACCCTCCTTGATTTGATCGACCATCCGAACCAAGTCCTCGGGATACCGCAAAAGCCGTTCCTTGAGTGGGAAATATCGAGTGAACACGATGACGCGCGCGACCCTCTTCTCTATGTCCCCGAATGGGTTATCGATCGATTCCAGGTGCTGGAGGCGCTGCCACACGCTGTCGGCGAATGTCACGATCTCGTACAGGTCACGATGAGCATGGATTTCCGGGATGTGAGGAACAGAGCGTTCCCGCGCATGCTGGATGAGAGTGTGCTCCTCGACCCTCGTGGAGGCCTGGAAAGCCACCTTGGCGACCATTGAAACGTGCGTTCCCGCATCTTCGCCAGGACGGGCCAGTTCGGCTTCGTAAACGAAACTGCGACGACCTACGACCTCATAGAGGGTATGGATGGGCCGACCGAGCGTCGCCGTGAGAGGGCGTTCCTCCGGAGTAGAAGGGTCCCGCAATTCGACCGTGAATCCAGTGAGATTGGCATACGGGAAGGAAGTACCCGCAGGTGGAGTAAATTCAGGGAGTTGACCCCACCGACGCGAGCTCATGCGCCCCAATGCCACAAATACTGCTGCAGTCCTGGCGAAATCCTCGAAGAAGGATAGTTTCTTGTCGGACTTGACGATACCGCAGGGATCATAGTACCAGAACGCAAAGCGATCGTCCACGTAGGTGATGCTGATACAGCTGAAACGGGCCCCGTGCGAGTACCGTAAAGTCTCGAGGGCGTTGCTCGTCGCCTGGTACGCCGCGATCCGGTCATCGTTCACTAACGGTGCGGTTCGACCGTAGATAGTGAGCCTTTTACGAGGACGTTCACCCTCAGTTGTATGACGAGCTCGGGGGCGTTTAGTGCTGGGTTTGGCGGGAGAGGTTGCCCGGACGAGATCGTTGGAAGTAGAAGGTAGGACGCTGCTAACGGCGGGGCTGTTCAGAATCGGAGAAGCCCCAGCCGCAGGAGCTGCGAATACGGCAGTGATGGGAGGGGAAGAAGGTGCCCCTGCGGGGAGCGACTCCGCAACGGTTGCGGCAAAGGAAGAGCGTGTCCCGATGGTGGGAAGCGCTGTGACGGTTGCGGAAGGGGGGGTCTCCACGGAGGGCGGCGCTGCGACGTGTGCGGGAGGGAGGGTCCCGACAGAAGGCGACGCCGCGGCGGTCGCAGAAGGGGAAGAGCATGTCCCGATGGGGGCCAGCGCCGCGACGTTTGCGGAAGGGGGCGTCTGGATGGGGGACGTCTGGATGGAGGTTGAAGCTGTGGTGCTTGCGGACTCCAAATCCAAGGGGTTCTCATATGCGAAGTCGTCGACAAGACTCGATGCATATGAGGGAATCTGTATTGGTAGAATGAGTCAGCCGTTTGGTCGGCGCCACGGACACAGAAGAACGTCCATACCGGACGTGGGACTCCACGCTCATTGTAAGCATCCTTATTGTGGAACTTCAGCTCACATGTCACGGGGAGCATGTGCCATTGCGTCTCCTCTACCGTTCGCGTCATTCCGACGACGTCGGGAAAGCGGCCAGCCCCCCTGACGTCCGATTCGAAACCCCGCTTGATCATCTTTTTGAAATGGGGAAGGAAACGGAGTTCGGTGATACGATCGGTGGAGCCGGGATTGCCCTGAACGAATGGAAGAGCAGAGGCGTGTTCGAGGATGTAGTTGAGGACTTGACAGAAGGGATCGTATGTGTCGATTTCCTTGGTAGCCGCTTGTATCTTCTGGAGAGCAGCTCGGATCTCGGGCTTGTTCTCCCAGTCGGCCTCTGCGATTTGTTCCGCAAGGGTTGCATGGGTTTCACGATCGAGTTCCATGACTCCATGGAGCCAGGACTCAGTCGCTACTTCCCTCGCCTGCGTACGCAAGACATCGCGAAGAATATTATAAACAGAGTCCCGCAAATGATCCTGAGACAGAGAGCTAGAGGTAGAGTGACGGTACGGGGTCGGTTTCGTCTCGGAATCCACGACGTTCTTTGACCAGTCAAGTATGTCGAACAGCGATTTGGATGGGGGTTGATGGAGTGGTTCAGGCAACTGATCGTCCGAGTCCGATGCCCCGATAGCGTCAGTGCGTGGCGGGGACACGTCGCGGCCAGTGAGGTACAGGCTGTTGTCCGCGTCGGCCGATGTGGGACGGCGGAAGCGGAACGTGTACTGGGCGTTGACAATATCAGACCGATCCAGCTCATAGATGGGCCGCTCCTGAGACTCGGGCACGTCGCGGAAACCGCCAGCCTGAGAGACACCAGGACCCACTTCTTCATCAGAGGCGATGAGGTCAGCCTGGTCAAGAGGCTCGACGGACGACGACCTTGGACCTTCCTCCCAGTCGGAGGCAGTGAATGGATCTCCGGGGGAACTGGCGCGCTGAGGCATCTGGTCACGCAGAGGGCTGGGACGCGCGGGTCGGAAGTCCTGGGAGGGGAAGGGGGATTTCGAGTTTCTGTACGACATTGGTGAGGGCGGCGCGATAGAGAAGGTTCTGTGTCTCCTCACCTAGCCTTGGGACGTCGCTGTTATATCTGCGCCCTGATACGTTTCCACGATGAAGCCGGAGAAACCCTACCCACCGCGACACGCGGCCTATTGTCGGAGTTGTAGGCCCGGGTGCGGTCCGATAAGCGAGGGCGGGCTTCGCAAATGCAGAAGTAGTGCCCTTTTGTTCGGATGTGAGATCCCCAACTGCTGACCAGTCGTCGAGGTGCCGCGCTGGCTCGGAGGTCAGTATCAAGCTTCAAGCTGCAAGCCTCGACGGTTCCACGTTTCAACGGTAAAGCATGGCTCGTTACCCGAGCGCTCGTCCGCATATGGAAAGTCTTCAAGAACGGTCGGCGGCGCCAGTGCATTTCCGACCTCTCGTGCCCGAACATCTGACGGTCCGTGCGTGAGACCGCCCTCCCGTGCTGTCGCGGAGATACTCTTGGATGATCTGATGGAATACACGTGGACGACGGCGACCGCAGGTGCGGATGCTGGAGGGACCCCCGACCCGGCGCAGGCCGCGTATGAGAGCGCGCTAGCAGAGTGGCGCAAAGGCGAGGCGAATGTCAAGCAACTGATCGTGAGCACAATCCCGGACTCGCTGTTTATGAAGATCCGCGCGAAGCCGAACGCGCGCGCGATCTGGGCAGCACTCGCGCATGATCTCGGTTGACCTGCGGCGCCGGCTCCAGGAACAGAAGTACGCGGATCACGACGACGCGCGGCTTCACTTTGCGAAGCTGCGTACAATGTATGAAGACCTAGCTGCAATGGGTCAGACCCCCTCCGACAACGACTTCTTCGCAATCATCATGGGCAGCATGCCCACTTCCTACGAACCTTACCTCTCTGCCATCTCCGCTACCTCCCGCATTTCGGGCAACGTCTTGAGCCCCGACGAGTTGATGGAGGCGCTCACTGAGGAGTACGAGCGCCGTGCTCTTCGGGCCAAGAACGCAAAGCGGAGCGACTCGAATGACGTAGCCATGTCGGCTAACGATCGAGCGAGTGGGAGTAAAGGTGGAAAGAAGTCGAAGAAGGACGTTGATGAAGAACTCTGAACCTATCAGGCAAGGCTGTGAGCCGCACAAAAGGGAAGTCTTCAGTCAGTGAGCGAACGACTATATTGCATAGTACAGTACCTGTGAGCCGCACAAAAGGGAAGCTACAAGTACTGGTAAGTAAACCATAGTAAGGCATATGTAGTAGGCATAGGACTTACTCTTCAGTCAGTGAGCGAACAACTGAAGAGCGAAGGCAGAGAACGTCCTCCTTATGTACAAGTGGAGGACTGCGATGAATAAGCAGAGAGGAATGAAGCATGTGATACCGAGAGGAGCGATTGGTAAGAAACATAGAGGAATGACTCAGCATAGGTCATGCGCTGACTCAGGATCGTGTCTAGAATGGACCCGGAGCAGCGTAGAACGCAAAAGAATATACCGGAACCTTCTGGAGGGATGTGTCACGACCCGTGCCGGACCTCCGCCGGGTTTCCGCCACGGGACTCCTACCGGACTTCCTCCGGACATCCGCCAGTTTCCTTCGTAAGTAGTTAGCTAGACCTTTCCTTACATTACGTCATCCTCTCCCCTTATCAGTTTATCCTTCTTCTTGTCTTACGTCAAGGGCGCTCGGAATGTCCGGAGTTCCGACGCCTATGATGTAAGGCCTTCTTATCGATTAGTTTCGCTTAGTATATAAACCGCTGCTGGAAGTAGCGTTTGCCTCAGTTCGGACACTACGTTACACTACGTCGCTACATAACGTTACCTCTACTCGCCCGTAACTCCGTCCTACTCCGAATACATCTCTTCCCCTCATCTCCGTCCGTCCCCTCGGAACTCCGTCGGTCCACTCTCGGTCATCCCTCGGTCTCCCTCCGCCCTTCGGTCGTCCCCTTCCTCCTACTCCGCTTCCCCTCGGAACTCCGTCGGTCCTCCGTCCGCAAATAGAGGACAACCGCGAGATCGCTCAGGGCGTTGCCAATAGCTTCGCCGAAGTCCTCACCCCTCGTGCCGTACACCATCGGACCTCCCGGAACTTCCCCTCGACTCCGTCTGCCCCCCGGACGGCACGCGTCCTAACACCCATTGCCCATGGGGTGGTAAGCTGTGGTAAGGCCGCTTTCGATGCCAAGGCGCTTGTACAAGGCCCGAGTGACCCGAGCCGCGAATTGCGGGCCTCGGTCCGAGACGATCTTGCGGGGGATGCCGTGGAGTCGGAAGATGTGCTGGTAGTGAAGATCTCCGATGCCGTCGGCCGTAACCGTGTCCGTGGTGGCGACAAGGTGGACTTGTTTACTATACAGGTCCACGTAGGTAGCGATCACATTCTTCCCCTTCAACGGAGGTAGGCCGGTGATTAGATCTACCCCAATGACCATCCAGGGCGCTTCTGGTACCTCGTGCGGCTGTAGAGTGGCACGAGGGTGGGCCGCCGTCTTGTAGCGTTGGCACTGATCACAGCCTAGTACGTATTTCTCCACGAAACCACTGATCCCCAGCCACCAATACAGTCGACTAACCAGTTCTAGGGTTCCGTGCTTGCCCGGGTGTCCCGCCGTAGGGGCATCGTGACACTGCCGTACGATCTCCTGTCGAAGTCCGTCCTCGGGTGGGATGTACAGCCGCCCTCGGTAGTACACCAGCCCATTGTCTTCTTCCCATTCCCACGTTCCATCCGTCAGCTTCCTCGGCCCGTCCTTCCGCAGGGCTTCCAAACCCCGCAACACCTCTGCTTCTCTCTCACTACTAACCCTGATCCGTTCCTCAAGCGGGTTTGCCGCGCGCAAGGCGGTTGCCGCGAGGGTTGCGAAGCGTTCCGGTCGGAGGACGATCTGGTCCTGATTGTCCTCCGCGTCAGTGACCTGGAGGTCCGAGATCCGAGATAGGGGGTCCGCCTGAGTGTTGGCGGTGCCTGGCTTGTGCGTGAGGCGGAAGTTGAACCGCGAGAGCCAAAGCGCCCAATGTGCCTGCCGTCGGGTGAGGTGCTGTGCCGTTCGCCAGTACTTGAGGTTCCGATGGTCCGTGATGATCTCGAAGGGCTCCGGTAGGCCTTCCAGGAAGTGTCGCCAGTCTTCTAGGGCGCGGATGATGGCCAGGAGTTCTCGATCATAGATCTCGTAATTCCGTTCTGCTTCCGACATGGGTTCCGAGCGGAACGCGACTGGATGCCAGAGTCCATCCTCGAGCTTCTGTAGCAGGACTCCCCCCGTTGCATACCCAGAGGTGTCCACCTTGACTTTGGTGGGTCGATCCGGCTCCCAGGTCACCAGGACGGGTTCCGTGGTGAAGGCCTGTTTGAGCGTCTCGAAAGCCAGTCGTTGCCGTGTACCCCATTCCCACGGAGCGTCCTTCTTGGTCAGGTCATGGAGGGGGCGTGTGATCTTGGCAAAGTCCTTGATGAACCGGCGGTAGAAGTTGGCAAAGCCGATGAAGCCACGTACCTCGTGTAGGTTGCGCGGGGTGGGCCACTCGCGGACGGCCTGGACTTTGACGGGGTCCATGCCGACTTCACCCTGCCAGATGATCATGCCTAGATACTCGATCTCCGTCCACTCGAACTCGCATTTCTCTGGTCGCAAGAATAGATCATGAGCCTGGAGCCGCCGCAAGACTTCGTGGGTGACCTCCCGATGGGTCTGGAGGTCGCTACTGAAGATGAGGATGTTGTCGAGGTACACTGCTACCTTGCCGGCTGCGATCAGGTCTCCGAAGATGAAGTTCATCAGGGCCTGGAACGTCGCCGGGGAGTTCGTAAGTCCGAAGAACATCACCCGGGGTTCGAACAGGCCTCGATTCGTGGTGAAGGCCGCCTTCCATTCATCACCCTCCTTGATCCTGTCACGACCCGTGCCGGACCTCCGCCGGGTTCCGCTTCGGGACTCCTACCGGATTTCCTCCGGACATCCGCCAGTTTCCTTCGTAAGTAGTTAGCTAGACCTTTCCTTACATTACGTCATCCTTCCCCTTATCAGTTTACCCTTCTTCTTGTCTTACGTCAAGGGTGCTCGGAACGTCCGGAGTTCCGACGCCTATGATGTAAGGCCTTCTTATCGATTAGTCTCGCTTAGTATATAAGCCGCTGCTGGAAGTAGCGTTTGCCTTAGTTCGGACACTTGTTACCTCACCTCGTTACCTACGCCTGTAACTCCGCTCTACTCCGAATATATCTCTTCCCCTCACCTCCGACATCCCTCCGGAACTCCGTCAGTCCGCCCTCGGTCATCCCTCGGTTTCCCCCCGCCCTTCGGTCGTTCCCTTCCTCCTACTCCGCTTCCCCTCGGAACTCCGTCGGTCCTCCGTCCGCAAATAGAGGACAACCGCGAGATCGCTCAGGGCGTTGCTAATAGCTTCGCCGAAGTCCTCACCCCTCGTGCCGTATCCCATCGGATCTCCCCGGACCTTCTCCCAACCCCGTCTGCCCTTCGGACGGCACGCGTCCTAACAGTGTGTCCGAACTCCCACTGAGGATCTCGCCATGACTCAACGCCCCGAACCCGAGGACCAGTGGCCTGGTTTCACCGCGCGACGTTACCGGGTCTCCACGCAGCCCACCAGCACCCCGGTAACACCGACGCGCGCCGTGTTCCCACCGCACCTTCAAGCCACCACCCAGTCACCCATCGAGTCGACTGCTGGAACTCCGGAGACAGGCTCGTCCCGTCCTCCCGGAGCTCCGCTCCTCGATTTCACCGCTCAGGCCACTGCGGTACCTCGTAGTTCGCCCAACCCCTTCCTCGCTGCGTCTCCGAGCAACGCGCCTCCCGCTCCGGGTCCGGACTCCCGACCACCTCCGCCACACTTCCCTCCTGAACCATCCACATCCGTCCCAACCCCTCCGGACCCCAACCGGGAGCTCGCGCAGGCTATTGCCTTGCTCGCTCAGACGCTCCGGCTCTCCCAGACCGCTCCGGCTGCCTCCGCTGGGAACTCCGCCTCCTCCGAACGGCACAACGTCCGGGAGCCCGACCAGTTCGACGGGTCGGACCCCACCAAACTCCGTTCGTTCTTCACTCAGCTGGAGCTGGTCTTCAAGGCTCGCCCTAGGACGTTCGACACCGACGAGAAGAAAGTCACCTATGGCATCTCCTACCTCCGGGGGATGGCCCTCGCCTGGTTCGAACCGTACCTCCTAGAGGGCGAGTCGGAGAATCCGCCGGAATTCCTGCACTCCTACGAGAGGTTCCAGGAGGAACTCCGGGTCAACTTCGGTCCGTTCGACGTCACTGGACAGGCCGAACATGAACTGGAGAACCTCCGGATGCCCGACAACCAGCGGATCGCGAAGTACGTCACCCAGTTCAACCGTCTCGCGACGCAGGTCCGCTGGGGTCAGGCAGCCCTCCGGTACCAGTTCTACAAGGGACTCCCGTCGCGGCTCAAGGACCGGATCTCCGAAGTCGGCAAGCCTTCGTCACTGGAGGAACTCCGCAACCTCGCGCAGGCCCTGGACCACCGGTACTGGGAGCGCAAGGCCGAACAGTCGCGCGAGTCCTCCGGCTCTCACAAACCTTCGTCATCCTCGTCCACCAAACCCCTTCAGGACTACAAGCCGCACGCTCGGACATCCGGCTACTCCGGAAATCAGACTTCGTCGAGCCAGACGCCCGCGTCCCCTGGTACCCGGAACACCTCCGCACCTCTGCGAACTCCGGCTAAGCAGGCCCCCAAGCCCTATGCGGACAAGCTGGGCAAGGATGGCAAGCTTACCCAGGAGGAGCGCCAGCGCCGCTTCGCGAACAACCTCTGCCTCTTCTGTGGCGGTCCCGGACACACCTCCGCGAACTGCCCGAAGAAGTCGTCAACCCCCGCGAAGGGCCGCGCGGCGCAAGCTTCGGAAGAGTCGGACCTCCAGCCGGAAGTCCCGCAGGACTCCGAGCCTGAGGAGGAGCCAAAAAACTAGTCAGCAGTCCTCGTACATCCGTGTCTGGCGAGGACTGCGTTGACCCTCCCGGCACGGAACTGCCTTCGGTACTCCGGCTCAATGTGTCCGCTCTTTCTGACCCCCTGTCCCTCCATGTCTCCCTATACTCTCCGCTCATCTTGTCGGAACTCCGCGCGCTCGTCGACTCCGGGTCCTCTTACTGTTTCCTGGACTCTGAGTTCGTGGAGCGCCACGGACTTCCGACGGAATCCGTTCCCCCCATCCGTCTTCAGTTATTTGACGGTTCGTCGAATCACGTCATCACTTGGACTTCCACTCTGTCGGTTCAGTTTCCCTCCGGGGAGGTCATCTCGGTCGACTTCTATGTCACTCCGCTCGACAAGTCGGTCTCCGCCATTCTCGGATATAGCTGGCTCTCCGCCTACAATCCCTTGATTGATTGGAAGAAGCGCAGCATTCAGTTCCGAACAGCTCCGCTGGCTCGTCCTGCATCCTTGGTCCCTTCGGTCTCTTCGGTTCCTTCGGTCCCCTCGGTCCCTCCGGCTGGAACTCCGTCGGACTCCGACGGAGCGAAACCGGAGCTCTCTCCCTCGACCTCCCCATCGTCGGTCCCCCTTTCGTCGGTCCCCCGGGTTTCCCTGGTTAACGCCGCTGCGTTCGCGCGCGCGTGCCGGCTGCCCGGTTCGGAGAGCTATACGCTCAGTCTGTCGGACATTTCGCTGGACTCTGCTAAGGCTCGCAGCTCGTCGGTCTCCGAGGAAGCTCCGGACCTCTCCGGGATTCTGGAAGAGTACCATGAGTTCGCCGACGTCTTCAGCAAGAAGAAGGCAGATACCCCCCGGAACACCGCCCGTACGACCTCAAGATCACTCTTGAGGAGGGCAAGCTTCCGCCTCTCGGCCCGATATACTCGCTGTCCCAGGTGGAGTTGGACACGCTGCGCGAGTATATCGACGAGAACCTCCGTTCGGGTTTCATCCGGCCGTCCAATTCGCCGTGCGGAGCTCCGGTCCTCTTCGTCAAGAAGAAGGACGGCTCCCTCCGCATGTGCGTGGACTACTGGGGGCTGAACAAGATCACCCGTAAGGACCGCTACCCCCTACCGCTCGTCTCGGACCTCCTCGATACTCCCCGGAAGGCCCGTATCTACACCAAAATCGACCTTCGGCACGCCTACAACCTCGTCCGGATCGCTCCGGGCGACGAGTGGAAGACGGCCTTCCGGATGCGGTACGGTTCCTTCGAGTGGCTTGTGATGCCCTTCGGACTTTCGAATGCTCCGGCCGCGTTCCAACGCTTCGTCAATGAAGTGTTTGCGGATCTCCTGGACGTCTGCGTCGTGGTCTACCTCGACGACATTCTCATCTATTCGGACTCCCTGGAACAGCATCGGGAACACGTCCGGGAGGTCCTCCGGAGACTTCGGAAGTCCGGCCTGTATGCTCGCGCGGATAAGTGTGAGTTTCACGCGACCTCCGTCGAGTATCTGGGCTACATCCTTTCCCCTGACGGTCTGACAATGGCGGAGTCCAAGGTGAAGGCGATCCTCGACTGGCCGGAGCCCCGAAAAGTCCGCGACATACAGTCGTTCCTCGGATTCGCGAACTTCTACCGGCGCTTCATCCATAACTACTCCGAAATCGTCCTCCCCCTGACTCGGCTCACACGCAAGGGAGTTCCGTGGAACTTCGACGAAAAGTGCCGGAACTCCTTCAACGCCCTCAAGGCCGCCTTCACGTCAGCGCCGATCCTCCACCATTGGGAACCGGACCGTCAGATCACTGTCGAGACGGACGCATCGGACTACGCCATCGCCGGAATCCTCTCCATCACCACGGAGTCCGGTGAACTCCATCCGGTCGCGTTCCACTCTCGCACACTCTCCGGCGCGGAACTCAACTACGACACCCACGACAAGGAACTCCTGGCGATCTTTGAGTGCTTCCGGACTTGGCGGCACTACCTCGAGGGATCCGGAACTCCGATTGACGTCGTCACCGACCACAAGAACCTCGAATACTTCTCCACCACGAAGCTCCTCACCCGCCGTCAAGCCCGCTGGTCGGAGTTCCTGTCGCAGTTCAACCTCGTTATCCGCTTCCGCCCCGGAAAACTCGGAGCCAAACCGGATGCCTTGACTCGCCGTTGGGACGTCTACCCAAAGGAGGGGGGCAGTGACTACTCCGTAGTCAACCCACACAACTTCCGACCGGTCTTCACCCAGGAGCAGCTCGCCTCCTCCCTCCGGGCTTCCGCGCTATATCTGCCGGTACTCCGAGCTACCTTCCTGTTGGACGACCACCAACTCCGATCGGACATCCGCTCGGCCCTCTCCTCGGACTCTCCGGACCCCGAACTCGCGGCCGCCCTCAAGGCAGCATCCCAGGGCAGCGACTCTCGCTGGTCTATGGACGAAGACGGTTTCCTCCGCCTCAATGGTCACATCTACGTCCCGGACGTCTCGGACCTCCGACTGCGCGTCCTCCGGTCCCGACACAACCACCCGATCGCCAGGCACTGGGGACAGAACAAGACGCAAGCCCTCATCCTCCGAGACTTCGCCTGGCCGGGACTCCGAAGCTTCGTCCGCGACTACGTCAAGTCCTGCACCGCCTGCGGGCGCGCCAAAACCCCTCGCCACCTTCCGTACGGGACACTCAAGCAACTCCCGATCCCGGAACTCCCCTGGAACTCCATCTCCATGGACCTCATCGAGCAACTCCCCGCCTCCGACGGCTACACTGCTATCCTCGTCGTCGTGGATCGCCTCACCAAGCAAGCCATCTTCATCCCCACGCACGACACCCTTACCGCCTCGGAGCTCGCGGACTTGTTCGTCCTTCACGTATTCTCAAAGCACGGAGTTCCGTCGCACGTCACCTCCGACCGGGGTTCCGAGTTCGTGTCCCACTTCTTCCGCTCCCTCGGAAAGGCCCTCGACATGCGCCTCCACTTCACTTCCGGATATCATCCGGAAGGCGACGGCCAGACCGAGCGAGTCAACCAGACCCTGGAGCAATACCTCCGGATCTACTGCAACTACCAGCAGGACAACTGGGCCCGTCTCCTCCCCCTCGCGGAGTTCGCGTACAACAATGCTCCGAACGCGACGACCGGAGTTTCGCCCTTCTTCGCCAACAAGGGCTACAACCCCCGCCTCGCGGTTCATCCGGAGCGCGACCTCACCTCCGCTCGGGCCCGGGAGTTCGCAGTAGACCTCGAGGAACTCCACGCAGCTCTCCGGTCGCAGATCGCGGATGCGCAGCGGCGCTATCAGGTACAAGCCGACCGTCACCGACTTCCGGCTCCGGACTTCCGGGTCGGAGATCCGGTGTACTTGAAGGCCGAGCACATCCGGACGACGCGACCGTCGAAGAAGCTCTCGGAGAAGTTCCTTGGTCCCTTCGACATCATCGCGAAGGTCGGAACTCACTCCTACACCCTCCGCCTGCCAGACTCCATGCGCGCTGTGCACCCCGTCTTCCACGTCTCGCAACTCGAGCCCGCAACTCCGAACGGAATTCCGGGCCGAGTGCAACCCCCACCTCCTCCGGTCGAAGTCGACGGTGAGCTAGAGTACGAGATCGCGGAGATCCTGGACTCGAAGCTGGTCCGCCGCCGGAGAACCTGCCCACTACTCTACTTAGTCAAGTGGGCCGGGTATGAGGGCACAGCTGACGAGTCTTCGTGGGTACTCGCCTCGGAGCTCGGACACGCGCAGGAAGTCGTGGCGGACTTCCACCGGAAGTACCCGGACAAGCCCGGACCTCTGAGCAAGTTCGCCTGAGGTCCCTCTCAAGCGTTTCAAGTTATTCTTACTCCTTTTCACGCGTTCACACTAGTTCATTCAAGAAGATGGACTTTTATCCGCTACATTTACCCCTTTACTATCTACGGTAGCGTACTTGTCCGGATGTCCGCCGGAGTTCCCTCGCCGTGTCCGCCCTACTCCACCGCTTCCTCCTCCATCGCTCCCTCGTCCTCGACCTCCTCCTCGCCCGCACCCTCGGAGTTCCCCGCACCTCCGGCATCCTCCGCCGGCGCCTCGCTCTCACCCTCGCCCTCCTCCGCCTCGCCCTCCGCCGAAGAAGACGAGTGCTCGTCGGAGGACGGCACATACTCGCCCTCCGGGTCGGGCGTCTCCACCTTCGCCATCCACTGGCACAGCTCGGAGAACCGATCTGCCCAGTGGTTGCGCTCAACCACCGTCCGCGCCGCCATCCGCTTGATGTCGCGGAACTCCGCCCGGAACTCCCGGACGGACTCCTCAGTCCGCGCGACCTCGCGGCGCAACCCCTGCACCTCGACGAGGAGCGTCTGCATGAGCTCCTCGCCGGTCAACTCCGCGGAGTCCGCCGGACCCGCCGACCACATCCGCCGACCCAACCCCGACCCCCCAGCCTCCGGCACCGGACCCGTCGCCGGCCTCCCGTCCACCTGGCACGCCATCTTCTTCGCGTGGCACCCATTGCAGGTGCGCACGCGCGGGGAGTCGCGAAAGAGACATGCGACGCCTGCCCGCCGGCAGCCGTCGCAAGGGACCCTAAACTCCGGTTAGCATGCGCAGAACTCCGAGAAAGTTGCCGGACTTACCGGGACTCGATGTCCGGCTTGGGCTCCTCGGGCTCCTTCTCCTTGCCGGGGGCCTTCTTCGCCCGCTTCTTCTTCTGCGGGGTGGTCTCGGGGGTGTCGTCTGCCGCCCGCTTCCGGGACTCCGCCGCCTTCCGCGCGTCCTCCGCCTTCCGCGCGGCCTCCGCCTCCTCCGCCTTCTTCCGCTCCGCCTCCGCAGCCTCCTCCGCCGCGGCCGCCTGCTCCATCTCCTTCATGCGCGCCTGCATGGCCTCGAACTCCTTCCGGGCCTCGGCGGCGCGCTCGCGCGCGGTCTTCTCCGGAATTCCGGTGTTGGGGGCGGTTGGCTGGGACATGGTGGGAGGCAGAGGGCGTGTGTGTGATAAGCGAGTGATGGGCGACGGGAAGTGCGGAACATCTACTGCGCGTCCTCCCTTATACTCCGACGGACCTGCGACCCTGAAGCGCTCGGGCCTCCACATACTGCTTCCGTTTTGCTCAGTGTGCGGGTTGGCCTTCGGGGGCTCAGGCCTAGTGGGGGGGCACTGTCACGACCCGTGCCGGACCTCCGCCGGGTTCCGCTTCGGGACTCCTACCGGATTTCCTCCGGACATCCGCCAGTTTCCTTCGTAAGTAGTTAGCTAGACCTTTCCTTACATTACGTCATCCTTCCCCTTATCAGTTTACCCTTCTTCTTGTCTTACGTCAAGGGTGCTCGGAACGTCCGGAGTTCCGACGCCTATGATGTAAGGCCTTCTTATCGATTAGTCTCGCTTAGTATATAAGCCGCTGCTGGAAGTAGCGTTTGCCTTAGTTCGGACACTTGTTACCTCACCTCGTTACCTACGCCTGTAACTCCGCTCTACTCCGAATATATCTCTTCCCCTCACCTCCGACATCCCTCCGGAACTCCGTCAGTCCGCCCTCGGTCATCCCTCGGTTTCCCCCCGCCCTTCGGTCGTTCCCTTCCTCCTACTCCGCTTCCCCTCGGAACTCCGTCGGTCCTCCGTCCGCAAATAGAGGACAACCGCGAGATCGCTCAGGGCGTTGCTAATAGCTTCGCCGAAGTCCTCACCCCTCGTGCCGTATCCCATCGGATCTCCCCGGACCTTCTCCCAACCCCGTCTGCCCTTCGGACGGCACGCGTCCTAACAGATCCGGACGTTGTTGTAGCCCCAACGAACGTCGAACTTTGTGAAGTACTTGGAGTTTCGAAGGCGATTGATGATGTCGGAAGCGAGGGGAAGCGGGTACCGGTTCTTGATCGTGATGTCGTTCAGCTTGCGGTAATCTTGGACCATGCACAGCTTCCCATCCTTCTTCTTGACAAAGAAGACCGGTGATGCCATTGGAGATTTCGAGGGGACGATGTACCCCTTGCGGAGGTTCTCGTCGAGGAACGCATTGAGCTCGGCTTGTTCGTTAACCGGCATCGGGTACACCTTGGACCGGATAGTTTCGGGCACTCCAGGCTTCAGATCAATGGCGTGATCATAGGGCTTATGCTCCGGGAGGCGCTCCGATTCCTGTTCCGAGAACACCTTGGCGTACTGTCGGTATTCCTCGGGTACCATCTCCTCGAAGGTCCACTTCGGCTTGTCGCGCTGCGCTTCCGCCACTAGCTCGGTAGAGTACGTGAACCCGGCGGCACACCAGAGTTCTTCGGTGGCTTCCTCCAGGACTCCGAGCTTCTGCATGCGGCGGCGCAGACGCCGGTTAGCCGCGATTTTCTCGAACGGGGGGAGGTCTCCCACAGGGTCCGCCGATTGGTCCCCTGCCTCGACCTCAACCTGCCCGTTGTCGTGCTTGTTGGGGATTGGGTGTGAGTGATAGTTGTGGTGGTGTGTGGAGGTTCGACGTCGAAGACAGAAATATGTATTCAATGTCGAGGGGTGAAAGCAAGTTCAATCCTCAAAGCGCGAGCAGGCCGCAAAGCTTGTGGGTTTTCCTCTTTTCCGACAGAGGCTTCGCCGAGTTCGCTGAGTTTCCTCAGTTACCAAGACTCTACGCTTTGTTGTCCCTGGTCAGGTTGGGTGTGTTGAAGGTCTGTGTGATGTTAGTGGGTTAAACGGTTGAGAACCCTTCGCGAGTTCCCCTAAACTGATCTGCTGCGTGCGACTCCCTCGTAGAGTCGTCTCTGAATGATACTGCTGCTGAGGCTCCCCGGGAACCTAGACTGACTGATGATAGCTCTTTGTGAACTATCTGACTGCTTACAGCTCTTCGTGAGCTGGACCTGACTCTCCTGTGGTCGCTATCCGAAATCGGGCAGAGTTTCGCCTTACGTGTGGCGACGTGCGTGCGTGCGTGCTTACCTATGTCGGGGATCTAGGGGTTTCCTTCCCTACTAATCCTGACCTACCTTGTATCTTGCTGATCTTCTGGCTGACTCAGCTACCAGCAAATTGTCCCTGCCCTGGTGGCACTAAAGGAATATGCTTATGTGGTAGCTAGCAGCTTGCTTGCTGTCTGACTGAGAGGTGCTGAAAAGATATGTTCTCTTTTGGGGCCTCCTTCAGGCCAGTATTTATACCTTTCTGAAGGAGTGCTGACTAAGCTATTACAAAGCATCTGTAACTACTTTTGGGTACCTACAGTATCTCCTAGAATGTTCTAGCACTTTCTAATGTCCTTACTAAGCAATTCCGGGGTGTTCTTTGTGGGGTAAATGGAATGTTCTGGGATATTCTAGTATATTCCGGCACTTTCCACAATATTCTCCAAGGTTCTGTCTGCTCCAAAGGTTTTGTAATGAGCCTCCAGGGCTGACTGTAATGGTGTAGAACCTTCAGGAATTTTCCGGAAGTTTCCAGAATATTCTAGGACCTTCTCCATCCTTCCTACTCTCCTGTCTGCAGTGGGTTCTTGAATATGCCGACAACTTACTGGAACATTCTCTAGGGGCCTTCTGGGGTTCATGACATCATGGGGTGCGGGGCTAAGTGGGGCAATGTGGAGCTAAGTGGGGTACTTGCGGAGCAGAGTGGGGTAATGTGGGGATAGGTGGAGTAAGAATGCGGCAGTGGGGTGTTGTCGCGGTGATGAGGGTTGTGGTGCCGTGGGGGGGTGGTTTCCAAGGTTTGTGGTGTATATGACTAAGCATAGGCCATCTTAGTCAGGAGTGATTAGTGATGTCCCCCGACCTTAAGGCTGGCCCTGGGCATGTGATGCCTGATGGATGGTGTCCGCTAGTCTGATCCCTGGTGAATGTTGCATGTCCAAGTACCAATCCCCTTTGGTGCTTGACACCGTCCTTCCAATCGATGTGCGGATTGACTTTCCGTAACCAGGGGAGTCCTAGAATGAGGTCCTCCAGGCCGATGTCCATGACCAGGAACTCGGTGCGCTCAACGTACTCGCCAATGCGGATCTCGAGGCGCGCGAAGTGAGTGATGCTGCCCGCGCGGTTGCGAGAGCCATCTACGTTGTGAAGGGCGATAGGGCGTGCGAGGGGGTGCGTGATAACGTGATGGGCGTCAATGAAGCGTTGGTGGATGAATAGACCCGTGGCTCCGGAGTCTATCATGGCTACGGCGTTTACGTTGCGGTTCCTTCCCTTGATGTTCACACCGATACGGAAGTGTGAACCGGGCGTCTCTATTTCCGGTATGCTAAAGGTACATGACGAGATGGAATCGTAAATAGAGGGGAGGGGGGAGTCCGTACGTAAACCTTCGGGCGGGGGTGGTGTAGCCTTGTCACGCGCCCGTTCTAAAAAGCCTGCTTCATCGCCTCGATCTGTGCGGCTAGCTGCCGTTGTCCTTCGAGCAGCTGCGCGATCACGTCATTGCGGCTGGCCGAGATCGTTGCTTCAGGGGCGGGGGCTGCGGGGTCCGGGACCTGGTCCTCAGTCGCTGCCACCCGCTGCTTCTTCGGCTGCCCCATGTACTTGCTTTGACACACAACCTCGCGATGGCGGGTGCGTCCGCACCACGAGCAAAGGTCACGCTCGTGGTTCCCATCCTTCTTGCTGTGGGCGGTGGATCCACAACCGAAGCACTTCCCGGTCATTGATCGAAGGAAGGCCTCGCGGGTGCGGGACACGTCGATGTCCATCGCATTGGGGTCTTTGGTGACGAAGGGGGCGATGGGGGTCGTAGCGGTGATGGGGTGCTTGGGAGGCGGGGCGGACTTGCCCTGCTCGCGCACCTTTTCGGCTCTGCCTTGCCGAATGCGGATGTCGATGTCGGTGGCAACCGTGATGAGCTGATCGAGGGTTCCGATCGGCCGGGCGGTGTGCACCAACCCGTCCTTGATGTTGCTGGCGAGATGCTCGTAGAAGCGATCTCGGAGATCGGTGGCAGAGTAGCCGGTGCGATCCATCACCTCCTTGAACTTGGCGGCGTACTCGGGGACGGTCTTGCTCCCTTGCCAGAGGGACCGGAGCGCGTCCTTGGCATCAACGGCCTCGTTAGCCGTTTCGAAGCGCTCCTTGAACGCGGTCTGGAACGCCTCCCAGTCGTCGTTGAAGGAGCGCTCAGCGGCTGTCTCGCCGTCGACCTTCTCGAGATAGGGGGTGGCCCAGATAGCCGCCTCGTCCTGGAGGAATGTGAGGGCAGAGAAGATCCATTTCCCATTGTCGCGAGTGTATCCCCCTTCTTCGCGGGGGTTGTTGAGCGTGGGGCCGGTCGACATGGCGTAGGCCTTGAAGGCTGCAAGGAACCGGCGGGCGTCCGCACTGGAGTCGCCCTTGAAGGGAGCCAGCTTCTGGCTCGCCTTGTCGAGGGTGCGGCTGTTGGATTTGGCGGCAAGGGCGGTGACCGCCGTCGTGAGAGCGGCTAGCGCCTGCTGGACCGCCGCCTGGCTGTTGATGAGGGCTTGGAGGTTCGGATCAGCCATGGGGGCGTCGGCTGGTATGGGACTGGGGGCACGTGTGATGATGGCGGGGGTCTCGGGGAGAGGGATACTTTCAGGGATCAGTCCGCAGATCTGATCGAGTCTAGTGGGCTGTTAGGACGCGTGCCGTCCGAGGGGCAGACGGAGTTGAGGGGAGGTTCGGGGAGGTCCGATGGGGTACGGCACGAGGGGTGAGGACTTCGGCGAAGCTATTGGCAACGCCCTGAGCGATCTCGCGGCTGTCCTCTATTTGCGGACGGAGGACCGACGGAGTTCCGAGGGGAAGCGGAGTAGGAGGAAGGGGACGACCGAAGGGCGGAGGGAGACCGAGGGATGACCGAGGGTGACCGACGGAGTTCCGAGGAGTCGAACAGAGGTGAAGGGGAGAGATATATTCGGAGTAGGGCGGAGTTATGGCAAGTAGCGTAGAGGTAATGTAAGCAGCAATGGAACGTAACGAGGAGTAACGTAACGTAGTGTCCGAACTCAGGCAAACACTACTTCCAGCAGCGGTTTATATACTAAGCGAAACTAATCGATAAGGAGGCCTTACATCATTGGCGTCGGAACTCCGGACGTTCCGAGCACCCTTGACGTAAGACAAGAAGAGGGGTAAACTGATAAGGGGAGAGGATGACGTAATGTAAGGAAAAGTCTAGCTAACTACTTACGAAGGAAACTGGTGGATGTCCGGAGGAAGTCCGGTAGGAGTCCCGTGGCGGAAACCCGGCGGAGGTCCGGCACGGGTCGTGACAGTGCCCCCCCACTAGGCCTGAGCCCCCGAAGGCCAACCTGCACACTGAGCAAAACGGAAGCTATGTGTGGAGGCCCGAGCGCTTCAGGGTCGCAGGTCCGGCGGAGTATAAGGGAAGGCGCGCAGTAGGATGTCCCGCACTTCCCGTCGCCCACCTACTAGCTTCACGCGTGCCCCTCTGCTTACCACCATGTCCCAACAATCCGCCCCCAACACCGGTGTTCCGGAGAAGTCCGTGCGCGAGCGCGCCGCCGAGGCCCGGAAGGAGTTCGAGGCGATGCAGGCGCGCATGAAGGAGATGGAGCAGGCGGCCGCGGCGGAGGAGGCTGCAGAGGCGGAGCGGAAGAAGGCGGAGGAGGCGGAGGCCGCGCAGAAGGCGGAGGACGCGCGGAAGGCGGCGGAGTCCCGGAAGCGGGCGGCGGACGACACCCCCGAGACCACCCCGCAGAAGAAGAAGCGGGTGAAGAAGAACACCGGCAAGGAGAAGGAGCCGGAGGAGCCGAAGCCGGACATAGAGTCCAGGTAAGTCCGGCGGGATTCTTCGGAATTCCACACATACTAACCCGGAGTTTAGGGTGCCCTGCGACGGCTGCCGGCGGGCAGGCGTCGCGTGCCTTTTCCGCGACTCCCCGCGCGTGCGCACCTGCAACGGGTGCCACGCGAAGAAGATGGCGTGTCAGGTGGACGGAAGGCCGGCGACGGGTCCGGTGCCGGAGGCTGGGGGGTCGGGGTTGGGTCGGCGGGTGTGGTCGGCGGGCCCGGCGGAGCCCAGGGAGTTGACCGGCGAGGAGCTGTTGCAGACGCTCCTCGTCGAGGTGCAGGGGTTGCGTCGCGAGGTCGCGCGGACGGAGGAGTCCGTCCGGGAGTTCCGGGCGGAATTCCGCGAGATCAAGCGGATGGCCGCGCGGACAGTGGTTGAGCGCAACCACTGGGCAGATCGGTTCGCCGAGCTGTGCCAGTGGATGGCGAAGGTGGAGACGCCCGACCCGGAGGGCGAGTATGTGCCGTCTTCGGACGAGCACTCGTCTTCTTCGGCGGAGGGCGAGGTGGAGGAGGGCGAAGATGAGGGCGAGGCGCCGGCGGAGGATGCCGGATATGCGGGGACTTCCGAGGCTGCGGGCGAGGAGGAGGTCGAGGACGAGGGCGCGATGGAGGAGGAGGCGGTGGAGTAGGGTGACACGGCGAAGGGAACTCCGGCGGACTTCCGGACAAGTACGCTACCGTAGATAGTAAAGGGGTAAATGTAGCGAAATAAAAGTCATCTTCTTGAATGAACTAGTGTGAACGCGTGAAAAGGAATAAGACGACTTGAAGTGCTTGTGAGGGACCTCAGGCGGACTTGCTCAGAGGTCCGGGCTTGTCCGGATACTTCCGGTGGAAGTCCGCCACGACTTCCTGCGCGTGTCCGAGCTCCGAGGCGAGTACCCACGAAGACTCGTCAGCTGTGCCCTCATACCCGGCCCACTTGACTAAGTAGAGTAGTGGGCAGGTTCTCCGGCGGCGGTCCAGCTTCGAGTCCAGGATCTCCGCGATCTCGTACTCTAGCTCACCGTCGACTTCGACCGGAGGAGGTGGGGGTTGCACTCGGCCCGGAATTCCGTTCGGAGTTGCGGGCTCGAGTTGCGAGACGTGGAAGACGGGGTGCACAGCGCGCATGGAGTCTGGCAGGCGGAGGGTGTAGGAGTGAGTTCCGACCTTCGCGATGATGTCGAAGGGACCAAGGAACTTCTCCGAGAGCTTCTTCGACGGTCGCGTCGTCCGGATGTGCTCGGCCTTCAAGTACACCGGATCTCCGACCCGGAAGTCCGGAGCCGGAAGTCGGTGACGGTCGGCTTGTACCTGATAGCGCCGCTGCGCATCCGCGATCTGCGACCGGAGAGCTGCGTGGAGTTCCTCGAGGTCTACTGCGAACTTCCGGGCCCGAGCGGAGGTGAGGTTGCGCTCCGGATGAACCGCGAGGCGGGGGTTGTAGCCCTTGTTGGCGAAGAAGGGCGAAACTCCGGTCGTCGCGTTCGGAGCATTGTTGTACGCGAACTCCGCGAGGGGGAGGAGACGGGCCCAGTTGTCCTGCTGGTAGTTGCAGTAGATCCGGAGGTATTGCTCCAGGGTCTGGTTGACTCGCTCGGTCTGGCCGTCGCCTTCCGGATGATATCCGGAAGTGAAGTGGAGGCGCATGTCGAGGGCCTTTCCGAGGGAGCGGAAGAAGTGGGACACGAACTCGGAACCCCGGTCGGAGGTGACGTGCGACGGAACTCCGTGCTTTGAGAATACGTGAAGGACGAACAAGTCCGCGAGCTCCGAGGCGGTAAGGGTGTCGTGCGTGGGGATGAAGATGGCTTGCTTGGTGAGGCGATCCACGACGACGAGGATAGCAGTGTAGCCGTCGGAGGCGGGGAGTTGCTCGATGAGGTCCATGGAGATGGAGTTCCAGGGGAGTTCCGGGATCGGGAGTTGCTTGAGTGTCCCGTACGGAAGGTGGCGAGGGGTTTTGGCGCGCCCGCAGGCGGTGCAGGACTTGACGTAGTCGCGGACGAAGCTTCGGAGTCCCGGCCAGGCGAAGTCTCGGAGGATGAGGGCTTGCGTCTTGTTCTGTCCCCAGTGCCTGGCGATCGGGTGGTTGTGTCGGGACCGGAGGACGCGCAGTCGGAGGTCCGAGACGTCCGGGACGTAGATGTGACCATTGAGGCGGAGGAAACCGTCTTCGTCCATAGACCAGCGAGAGTCGCTGCCCTGGGATGCTGCCTTGAGGGCGGCCGCGAGTTCGGGGTCCGGAGAGTCCGAGGAGAGGGCCGAGCGGATGTCCGATCGGAGTTGGTGGTCGTCCAACAGGAAGGTAGCTCGGAGTACCGGCAGATATAGCGCGGAAGCCCGGAGGGAGGAGGCGAGCTGCTCCTGGGTGAAGACCGGTCGGAAGTTGTGTGGGTTGACTACGGAGTAGTCACTGCCCCCCTCCTTTGGGTAGACGTCCCAACGGCGAGTCAAGGCATCCGGTTTGGCTCCGAGTTTTCCGGGGCGGAAGCGGATAACGAGGTTGAACTGCGACAGGAACTCCGACCAGCGGGCTTGACGGCGGGTGAGGAGCTTCGTGGTGGAGAAGTATTCGAGGTTCTTGTGGTCGGTGACGACGTCAATCGGAGTTCCGGATCCCTCGAGGTAGTGCCGCCAAGTCCGGAAGCACTCAAAGATCGCCAGGAGTTCCTTGTCGTGGGTGTCGTAGTTGAGTTCCGCGCCGGAGAGTGTGCGAGAGTGGAACGCGACCGGATGGAGTTCACCGGACTCCGTGGTGATGGAGAGGATTCCGGCGATGGCGTAGTCCGATGCGTCCGTCTCGACAGTGATCTGACGGTCCGGTTCCCAATGGTGGAGGATCGGCGCTGACGTGAAGGCGGCCTTGAGGGCGTTGAAGGAGTTCCGGCACTTTTCGTCGAAGTTCCACGGAACTCCCTTGCGTGTGAGCCGAGTCAGGGGGAGGACGATTTCGGAGTAGTTATGGATGAAGCGCCGGTAGAAGTTCGCGAATCCGAGGAACGACTGTATGTCGCGGACTTTTCGGGGCTCCGGCCAGTCGAGGATCGCCTTCACCTTGGACTCCGCCATTGTCAGACCGTCAGGGGAAAGGATGTAGCCCAGATACTCGACGGAGGTCGCGTGAAACTCACACTTATCCGCGCGAGCATACAGGCCGGACTTCCGAAGTCTCCGGAGGACCTCCCGGACGTGTTCCCGATGCTGTTCCAGGGAGTCCGAATAGATGAGAATGTCGTCGAGGTAGACCACGACGCAGACGTCCAGGAGATCCGCAAACACTTCATTGACGAAGCGTTGGAACGCGGCCGGAGCATTCGAAAGTCCGAAGGGCATCACAAGCCACTCGAAGGAACCGTACCGCGTCCGGAAGGCCGTCTTCCACTCGTCGCCCGGAGCGATCCGGACGAGGTTGTAGGCGTGCCGAAGGTCGATTTTGGTGTAGATACGGGCCTTCCGGGGAGTATCGAGGAGGTCCGAGACGAGCGGTAGGGGGTAGCGGTCCTTACGGGTGATCTTGTTCAGCCCCCAGTAGTCCACGCACATGCGGAGGGAGCCGTCCTTCTTCTTGACGAAGAGGACCGGAGCTCCGCACGGCGAATTGGACGGCCGGATGAAACCCGAACGGAGGTTCTCGTCGATATACTCGCGCAGCGTGTCCAACTCCACCTGGGACAGCGAGTATATCGGGCCGAGAGGCGGAAGCTTGCCCTCCTCAAGAGTGATCTTGAGGTCGTACGGGCGGTGTTCCGGGGGGGTATCTGCCTTCTTCTTGCTGAAGACGTCGGCGAACTCATGGTACTCTTCTAGAATCCCGGAGAGGTCCGGAGCTTCCTCGGAGACCGACGAGCTGCGAGCCTTAGCAGAGTCCAGCGAAATGTCCGACAGACTGAGCGTATAGCTCTCCGAACCGGGCAGCCGGCACGCGCGCGCGAACGCAGCGGCGTTAACCAGGGAAACCCGGGGGACCGACGAAAGGGGGACCGACGATGGGGAGGTCGAGGGAGAGAGCTCCGGTTTCGCTCCGTCGGAGTCCGACGGAGTTCCAGCCGGAGGGACCGAAGGAACCGAAGAGACCGAAGGGACCAAGGATGCAGGACGAGCCAGCGGAGCTGTTCGGAACTGAATGCTGCGCTTCTTCCAATCAATCAAGGGATTGTAGGCGGAGAGCCAGCTATATCCGAGAATGGCGGAGACCGACTTGTCGAGCGGAGTGACATAGAAGTCGACCGAGATGACCTCCCCGGAGGGAAACTGAACCGACAGAGTGGAAGTCCAAGTGATGACGTGATTCGACGAACCGTCAAATAACTGAAGACGGATGGGGGGAACGGATTCCGTCGGAAGTCCGTGGCGCTCCACGAACTCAGAGTCCAGGAAACAGTAAGAGGACCCGGAGTCGACGAGCGCGCGGAGTTCCGACAAGATGAGCGGAGAGTATAGGGAGACATGGAGGGACAGGGGGTCAGAAAGAGCGGACACATTGAGCCGGAGTACCGAAGGCAGTTCCGTGCCGGGAGGGTCAACGCAGTCCTCGCCAGACACGGATGTACGAGGACTGCTGACTAGTTTTTTGGCTCCTCCTCAGGCTCGGAGTCCTGCGGGACTTCCGGCTGGAGGTCCGACTCTTCCGAAGCTTGCGCCGCGCGGCCCTTCGCGGGGGTTGACGACTTCTTCGGGCAGTTCGCGGAGGTGTGTCCGGGACCGCCACAGAAGAGGCAGAGGTTGTTCGCGAAGCGGCGCTGGCGCTCCTCCTGGGTAAGCTTGCCATCCTTGCCCAGCTTGTCCGCATAGGGCTTGGGGGCCTGCTTAGCCGGAGTTCGCAGAGGTGCGGAGGTGTTCCGGGTACCAGGGGACGCGGGCGTCTGGCTCGACGAAGTCTGATTTCCGGAGTAGCCGGATGTCCGAGCGTGCGGCTTGTAGTCCTGAAGGGGTTTGGTGGACGAGGATGACGAAGGTTTGTGAGAGCCGGAGGACTCGCGCGACTGTTCGGCCTTGCGCTCCCAGTACCGGTGGTCCAGGGCCTGCGCGAGGTTGCGGAGTTCCTCCAGTGACGAAGGCTTGCCGACTTCGGAGATCCGGTCCTTGAGCCGCGACGGGAGTCCCTTGTAGAACTGGTACCGGAGGGCTGCCTGACCCCAGCGGACCTGCGTCGCGAGACGGTTGAACTGGGTGACGTACTTCGCGATCCGCTGGTTGTCGGGCATCCGGAGGTTCTCCAGTTCATGTTCGGCCTGTCCAGTGACGTCGAACGGACCGAAGTTGACCCGGAGTTCCTCCTGGAACCTCTCGTAGGAGTGCAGGAATTCCGGCGGATTCTCCGACTCGCCCTCTAGGAGGTACGGTTCGAACCAGGCGAGGGCCATCCCCCGGAGGTAGGAGATGCCATAGGTGACTTTCTTCTCGTCGGTGTCGAACGTCCTAGGGCGAGCCTTGAAGACCAGCTCCAGCTGAGTGAAGAACGAACGGAGTTTGGTGGGGTCCGACCCGTCGAACTGGTCGGGCTCCCGGACGTTGTGCCGTTCGGAGGAGGCGGAGTTCCCAGCGGAGGCAGCCGGAGCGATCTGGGAGAGCCGGAGCGTCTGAGCAAGCAAGGCAATAGCCTGCGCGAGCTCCCGGTTGGGGTCCGGAGGGGTTGGGACGGATGTGGATGGTTCAGGAGGGAAGTGTGGCGGAGGTGGTCGGGAGTCCGGACCCGGAGCGGGAGGCGCGTTGCTCGGAGACGCGGCGAGGAAGGGGTTGGGCGAACTACGAGGTACCGCAGTGGCCTGAGCGGTGAAATCGAGGAGCGGAGCTCCGGGAGGACGGGACGAGCCTGTCTCCGGAGTTCCAGCAGTCGACTCGATGGGTGACTGGGTGGTGGCTTGAAGGTGCGGTGGGAACACGGCGCGCGTCGGTGTTACCGGGGTGCTGGTGGGCTGCGTGGAGACCCGGTAACGTCGCGCGGTGAAACCAGGCCACTGGTCCTCGGGTTCGGGGCGTTGAGTCATGGCGAGATCCTCAGTGTGAGTTCGGACACACTGTTAGGACGCGTGCCGTCCGAGGGGCAGACGGAGTTGAGGGGAGGTTCGGGGAGGTCCGATGGGGTACGGCACGAGGGGTGAGGACTTCGGCGAAGCTATTGGCAACGCCCTGAGCGATCTCGCGGCTGTCCTCTATTTGCGGACGGAGGACCGACGGAGTTCCGAGGGGAAGCGGAGTAGGAGGAAGGGGACGACCAAAGGGCGGAGGGAGACCGAGGGATGACCGAGGGTGACCGACGGAGTTCCGAGGAGTCGAACGGAGGTGAAGGGGAGAGATATATTCGGAGTAGGGCGGAGTTACGGCAAGTAGCGTAGAGGTAATGTAAGCAGCAATGGAACGTAACGAGGAGTAACGTAACGTAGTGTCCGAACTCAGGCAAACACTACTTCCAGCAGCGGTTTATATACTAAGCGAAACTAATCGATAAGGAGGCCTTACATCATTGGCGTCGGAACTCCGGACGTTCCGAGCACCCTTGACGTAAGACAAGAAGAGGGGTAAACTGATAAGGGGAGAGGATGACGTAATGTAAGGAAAAGTCTAGCTAACTACTTACGAAGGAAACTGGCGGATGTCCGGAGGAAGTCCGGTAGGAGTCCCGTGGCGGAAACCCGGCGGAGGTCCGGCACGGGTCGTGACATGGGCAGAAAACGGGGGAGATCCTCGCCTTCTTCGACAGGCTTCGGTTCGATGGTGAGGAGACGGTTGGGGCACGGGAAGTGGTGACAATCAAACCACTTTGCGCGGTCGGGGATCCAGTGACAATCAACTAGATCGAGGCGATCGTAGCCGTGAATCAATCCTTGGCACTCAAGATCCAGGGTGTCTACTCCCGATCTCGGGACGTTATCCGCAGTTTCGCTACCTGACGCTGTCTGCTCAGCCTCCTCAGCCTATTGCTGCGTCTTCTGACCACAAGGGACACGAGCCCAAGGGTCACCTGCCCCGGCTTCCTTTTGTCGCCTTTCTTTGCCTCCTACACCCGAGGGTGCACCCGTTATAACCGACACCGGATTTTACACTGCTTGGTAGCAGATTCCGCGTATCGTACCTGATCCGAGGATCGGCAAGCCAAGGGTTGTGAAGAGCTCTGAACCTATCAGGGAAGGCTGTGAGCCGCACAAAGGGGAAGTCTTCAGTCAGTGAGCGAACGACTATATTGCATAGTACAGTACCTGTGAGCCGCACAAAGGGGAAGCTACAAGTACTGGTAAGTAAACCATAGTAAGGCATATGTAGTAGGCATAGGACTTACTCTTCAGTCAGTGAGCGAACAACTGAAGAGCGAAGGCAGAGAACGTCCTCCTTATGTACAAGTGGAGGACTGCGATGAATAAGCAGAGAGGAATGAAGCATGTGATACCGAGAGGAGCGATTGGTAAGAAACATAGAGGAATGACTCAGCATATGTCATGCGCTGACTCAGGATCGTGTCTAGAATGGACCCGGAGCAGCGTAGAATGCAAGAGAATATACCGGAACCTTCTGCAGGGATGGCAGAATGATAATGTACAGTAGAACAAAAGAAAGTCCATAAATGGTAAGTAGGAAAGTCCATGCTGGCGTATCGTAGACGCACAGCCACTACACACTGCCACTCCCAGTCCGGCACAGCCGTAGGTCCGGAAGTTCAACAGGTTGCGCCCTGACCGTTACTCCGGGGTGACAAAGCGCGTACGCGAGGGCCAACCGGCATAGGGGGTGATCACGAACGGAATAGACTTACACGTAAGGGAGGGATCGATCGGCAGTCCTCCGGTACGGTGGGGGATCTTGACCTAATGTCGCGGAGCTAGGCTCGACGCGACCGGTAACGTGCTACTGACTACAACTACCGAAAAGAGGGGAAAAGGGGATCTTGCTTGGGGCGGCGGACCGGAGGTCAACGCACACCGGACTTAGGTTCTCACGACGAAACTAGCCCAAAGACCAAGTTAACATTTACGCTAATCAAAAGGTACAATCAAAGCCTTACCTAGCCCAAAGACCAAGAGGTCAAGATGGGGGCTAGGGTCGCTACAGGGTCAGTTATATACTACTTTGATGGAGCCACAACATGTACAAACAAAGGTGCGGTCTGTGCGCCGGTATTGCTCTACCTGCGGGTGAGAGTCACATGACCATCTACATGCCTCAGCCTGCTCGTGTATCGTAAACTGTCGGTAGAAAATGAGGAAAAATAGGGAAAAATAGCGGAAAAATACAGGGTCTCCGTCGTATCCATGACAGGAAGGAGGCTCGGAGTAATGGTGTATAGGTGCTGCTTGCCAAGCTGTAAAACTGTCTGCATGTGTTTCTCTAACCAGCGGGTATTCACCGAGCCTGCGGCCCAATCAGGATGTGCTACAATCCCTGCGAGGACCTCCAAGTTCGTTGCTACACTCCCTCGAATGCGGGTCTCCCATAGCGCACGGGACGCTCGCGCGGTAGCCTCACGATCATTCCTAGCGTGGACGATGATCTTGGCCAAGAGGGAGTCGAAGTCTGTACCAATCGTCCACCCAGCGCCGTCATGAGGTATGCGGGAGCCGCGGCTAAGCCAGGTGTCGACTCGAACACCTCGGCCTGCAGGCCACGAGATGTCGGTGGGACGGAGTAGCCCTGTAGACAGTGTGTGGGACTTCTGTGGATCTTCTGCGACCATGCGCAGCTGTATGGCGTGCCCATGGGGTGTAGGGGGCGATGGCAGGCACTCGGGCAAGACTGTAGACAAGGAGGCCCCCGGTTGTGAGAGGAGAAGCTGCACCCGCACTAAGTCCAAATGCATGACCTCCTCAAGCTCGAGTACACATGGGTGAGTGTATGGAATTATCACCAACACGATAGCGACCTCACCTGTGATGGTATGCTCTACTTGTAACCTTGGGTTTATCTCTAGGAACACCCATTCGTGCGACGGGCCATTGACAAGGAACTCGAAGGTACCTAGGTTTGCATACCGTAAAAATTGAGCCATCTTGAGCGCGGCCTGTACGAGAGGTCCCACTGCTGATCGTGGCAAAGTCGAGGGCGCCATCTATGTAAGTGTGGTCAGCGGTCATGGTCTGTACCCGTCCCTGGATGAACTCACACCTCAACAATCTTCTGAAATCTATAACAATGAGCAAACATATCTCGATATGCATAAGCCCAACTCACCTTCATTGGATGCTGCATTCTCTTTCCCAAAGATGCGTAACGCCTCCCTTGCCGTCTCCGACGATCTGTACCTCAACATGTCGCCAACCAGGACCAACGAAAGCCTTCTCAACGAACACCCGCTTCGATGCACTCTCTCCAACGCATCTTCGGAATGCGTCTTCTATGTCGCCTGCGGCATGCACCAGTCGGATTCCTCGCCCACCGCCCCCGTCGAGCGCTTTGATGATGACGGGGAAACCCTGCTCCCGGACGAACCGATGCACATCGTCAACCGACGAGACGTGAGACCCTGGGGCGACTGGAACGCCGTTGGTGATGGCCAATTCGCGCGAGCGCATCTTGTCCGACGCGATTTCTAACGTCTCCCGAGACGGCCCAACGAAGATGATGCTTCTTCCGGACTGGGCGTCATCGTTTGGCAGGGAAGAAAGGCAATGCGATAGTTCGGGGCTCTCGCTGAGAAACCCGTAACCGGGGTGCACATGAGTGCACTCCATCCTGTCATATTGTTGTCAGTCCCGTTGCGTATGAGAGGGAGCTTGGTAGCCTGGACAAACCGGCGCGCGACCTCGGCGATATGCTTCACATCCATGTATAGCGCCGGAGAGTCAAGGAGGACGGCCTCGTCGGCGTACGACGCGTGGGAGGCGTCACCATCCGTATAGAGAGCAACAGTGCGCCATCCAAGTTCCGACGCAGAACGAAGTACGCGAATGGCGACTGGAAAGGTGTATGAATTTGAGTGGACGGCGCCCGCAATGTTTGGATCGGTGCTCACTTTCTCCACGATTCGCTACCAAGAGCTTTGGAGGGACGCTCATGCTGACAGAATGTCTTGAGTTCAACGTCTATCACTGCTGCTGGAGCTTTCGTCCTCTGAGTGCTCCAGGAAACGGTAGAAGCACGATGTCTCCCAGGAGTGTCAGTACAGGGGCTCGTGATTCGGCTACCTGCGGCCCTGCGAAAAGCGGTGAGAACGTGACCATTTGCTGCCAAGCAGGATCATCGCCAGGTTGAGTCTGTGGTATCGTCCAAATTACCGACACCATGAGCGAGAAGAAGAAGACAATAACGGCCGACGCGTCGAAGCACTCGTCGACGGACGCGTCGGCAGTGCCCGACGGCGATGATGGCGCGACCTGGAAGGTACTCCCGCCCCGCATTCAGCCACCCTTGCGCCCTCATCTCAACGTCGCCCTATTAGCATGCTGTGGCGAAGATCCAAAGTTTACAGAGACTAGTCACTACCCCAAACCCGGAAAACAAGGGTTATGTACGACAGAAACAGAGTGGCAAGCTCTGGGTGCGCGAAAGGCTCGACGCGCTCCTCGACGAACGGTCTTTCAGCGAGGTTGGCTCACTTACCGGGAAGCCCGTGGTCGACGAGAATACAGGACAAGTCAAGGACTACCTTCCAGCGTAAGCTCTTGATATGATAATTTCAGTAGTGATTTGTGTTGAGCCCATTTGACCAGCAACATGATCATCGGCTGGGGCAAGATCAACAGCAGGAAAGTGTTCGTGACCGCAGACGACTTCAGCGTACGCGGCGGACACGCAGATGGTGGAATTCAGGGTAAAGCGGCTTACGGTGAAGTATGCATCCTACTTATACCATGAATTCACGTTCGAAACTGAGCATGAACTTTGGCAGGCTCTCGCAACACAACACAAAGTGCCGCTCGTACGTCGCAGTCGTGACCTGTAGCAGCCACGTCTCTGATACATCCCAGATACGCCTTCTCGATGGGTCGAGCGGGGGAGGGAGCGTCGCTAGCTGTATGTGGCCAACGCGGTGTGGTCTATGAAATACTGTTGCTGAAGTAGCATATTCCCAGACCTCACTATGGGTGCCACCTACATCCCACCTTTAGCGGGACTCGGTCAGAGCATGACAGCTATGGCTGTGATCCCCGTAGTTAGTGCCCTTCTTGGACCAGTCGTCGGCTTAGGCTCCGCGAAGGCAGTCACTAGTCACTTCAGGTACGGTATTACAATGCTCTTTGTCTGTGCTGCGTCGCTCATCAGTTTTCCTCCTAGTGTGATGGTAAAGGGGATGAGCCAGGTCTGGAACATACACTACTCTGTTGTGGCGTTCCAAACTGATCGTGTTTCAGCTGTTCGCTGCAGGACCACCAGTGGTCAAGCAGGCGACCTACGAAGACTTGTCCAAGGAAGCTCTAGGCGGCTGGGAGATACACGGCCGCAATGGGACCGTCGACAATGTTGCCGCCTCAGAGCAGGACGCGTTCTCGCAAATAAGGACCTTTCTGTCCTTCCTCCCTTCGTCGGTGTACGCCATGCCGCCCGTGGTGCCCTCTTCCGACCCAGCAGACCGCAAAGAGGAAGAGTTAATTGGCATCATCCCACGGCGGCGTACCAGGACGTATGACATCCGCAGGCTCATACGCTTGGTAGTCGACGTGGTATCTCCCAACTCAACCTCTTTCTTCGAGATTGGGGCTACTTGGGGCAGGTCAATCGTCACCGGGTTCGCTCGCCTGCATGGGATGCCGGTTGGCATACTAAGCAGCGATTGTACGGTCGGTGGAGGTGCCCTCGACGCCCTCGGTAGCCAGAAGGCAGCTCGTTTCGTTAAAATCTGCGAGACCTTTGGGTATGCACAACCGTCTCGTAGAACATGCACGTCGTTGATCACCTGCTGTCCTCTAGCATTCCGCTTCTCAACCTCGTCGACCAGCCAGGGTTCGCCATAGGTATCTGGTCATATTCATTTCCTATGCAAGGATGACACCGCTCACTGTGAGGAACATCCAGGCTCCGCAGCGGAACGAATGGCTACGATTCGCCACGGAGCAGCGATCATGTCAACGCTCTACTTTGCCACGGTCCCAATCTTCACGGTCATCATCCGACGTTCGTTTGGCGTAGCTGGGGGTGCGTTGTCCGACCCCGGCGATGGACTCAACACTCGTGTAGCATGGTGCGTAGTGGTGAAACCTCAGTCGCCGTTGCACAATCCCCTCATCACGAGCACAATAGGCCGTCAGGTGACTGGGGCAGCCTTCCGCTTGAGGGCGGTGTCGAGGCAGCGTACAAACGGCAACTCGATAGTGCTCCAAACCCTGTTGCACGGGAGAAGATGATGAAGGAACTCCTGGCCAAGTTTGAAGACGTGCGGGATCCGCTGCGGACAGCGAGTACGTTTGCAGTGGAAGAAATCCTTGACCCTAGGGAGACACGCCCCCGCGCCTGCGAAGTGGGTGCTGGCCTCCTCCCTCCTGATGGATCTCAGGCTGACAGAGCTTCCAGTGGATCTCGCACGCATATACCCATTTGCTTCCACCGCGGCTTATCTCCAAACAAGCGGCTTCCCAGGCGAGATATACGAAGTACAAACTATAGCCCTATATCAACACAATACCCATTCATCTCTTGGACACCGCGCGTTCGACAGCTCTCAGCGCAGGGTACAAGATGGCCGCCAGCGTGAACCCGACAATGACGCCGATGTCGCCCGTCCCGGCGTTCGCGATGGGCCCGACGTACCACGCCTGGGACATGCACGGGACGATGATGCCACAGGCGCAGAGGAACGCGAGGACGGCGGCGATGCCGAGCGGCAGTTCCGAAGGCTTGCAGTATTGCGAGAGGTCGTAGCGCGCCCAGTCGTTCTTGCGGAAGATGAGATGTTCTGCTATGACGATGGCGGCGAAGACGGTGCTCCAGTAGCCGATGATGCCTGTAGGTGTCGTCAGAATGGACTCGTATGAAGGCGCGTGCATCAACAATAGGTACTCACTGAGCACATCTACGAACGTGGTATAGAAATGGGTGGCTCCGACAATTGCTACTGGAATGAGACTGACAGGCGCGACTCAGTAACAGAGCGAGCGACTTGTACGGTTGGAGACGTACATGGCTTCCGAGACGATACAGTAGACGTATCGCGGGACTCGAGCGAACCACGCGTGGATCGTCATAAAGCTGGACGCGAACGTGTACATCGTCGGCGCACACGCGCTCGGGACGGAGAGCGCGAGCAGCACAGTGAGGAACTTGCCAAACCCGCCGGACGGCGAGAGGACAGCTTGAATGAGCCCGCCGACGTTATTGCCCTCGTCGAACCCGGTTTCCCAGGAGGCTACGCCGGGCGCTGCTGCAGCGAACGCCGCACCGAGCATATGTGATGCGAGCTACAAAGCGATGAGCACAATGGGAGGTTCGCGGAGCCGTAGTCGGACTCACGCTTGCGATGAAGAACCCGGCATAGCTGTACAAGAATATTCGTAGCCTGCATGCAGCCGTGAATCATTAGCGTGCCATAGAGAAGCAGCGCTACACACCCAGATGCCTTGTTGGTGTGATACACGCCGTAGTCGGGCGTCATCATGCACCAACTAATGACGCTGGACGCTGTCGTAGTAGCGAACGAGAGCACAGCGGAGGCGGATGGCGATGGCGGTACGGGTGCTTGGGTGAGATGTTTGCCGCCCAGTCCGAGCATGACTATGAAGGTGATGACGCTTGGGATCCATGCGACCGTCTCGTACCTGAGGGGCCGTAACTTCATCAGTCACGAACCGATGTGCGATGAGGCGGTAACAAGATGCGTACCAGTGGATGACGCGGTATCCGAAGAAGGTGACCTAGACATGAGTCGTTGTTAACGGGCGCGAACTCCGCATGAGTGGCTTGATGTCAGCGTTTCGGGGTACGTACGACAAGAGATAGCACTCCTATGATCACGATCCCCAGAGTGTCATCTAGATGGGACGAGACACTTGCGAATGTTTGTCCGCCAATGATACAATTCAGGATCATGAAGCCCTGCATCGAGAACACCGTGAACGCGCTAGGAAGTATAGAACCGAAGTATCTGCCGGAGTTGACAGAGCTGAATACCAAACCGGAACAAGAGACAGTCATGAACCTACCCCCACGAGTAACGCGCCAGAACCATTGAACGCATGCCGAGCTTAGGGCCAAAGACTGCGCTATAGAGCCAAACTCATGAGCTGATGTATACATCTGGTGAGCAGGTTCTGGGTGCCTCACAAATACGCCGGTATCGCACACGAGCTAGCGGGTGAAACCTTGAGCTACGTGCAGGCCCGCAAAGTGGTGGGACGCACATAAGGTCCACGGCGACTAGGATGATGAAAGAGTCCCGCAATCCGAGCCCGAAAAAGGCCGGTCCCGCTGAGCCCGTGCCGAACCTACAGAAACATACGCCCAGTTACACAGCATTGGTAGATTGTGACAGGTTGAGCAGAGAGCAAGCGCCAGACAGAGGTCTGACACGCACGTCAAGATGTTTATATTCGCAGAGAACCATACGAAAAACATCTGATATAGCTTAGTGTCCGTCCTATCTGCAGGCAATATGGGATTGATCCTGGTGGCACGCAGTCGTATACAGTCAGCTGCGGAACGATAAGAGATATGAGGACAGGCGCGAACCCATTTGTCTCGATACCCCAGTGGGAGAGAAAGTCGGTGGTCGAGGCAAGCCATTGTTGGTATCGAGTGGTTGAAACGACATCATCGGAGATGCTGCTGGTCTTCTCATCTTCCGACAGACCCATAGCGTCGGATGGTGGCAAAAAGCAAGGGAGAGGGAGAACTCAGAAGGGAGGAGCTGATGGAGTTTTCTCTAAATCTTCTGTATTTGCCGCCCAGGAACGCGGCCCGATGACCGGACGCCTCTCAGGCGAGTCACAAGTTGGCCAATGCGACGCGGTGCGAGCAAGTGGCAGGGGATATGGTGTGGTATTGAGATGGAGCATGCGGCGATGGCTAGGGGGTATGGGGGGAATGAGTGGTATCGAGTTCGGTTGAAGATCCCAAACTGGAGTTACGACGATGCGGCTGTCCTGCGCTCGTATTCCTCCACAACCTGCAGGTATGCTATAAAGATCTCAGTCGGCGACGTTGTACAACCTCGGGGCTTACCTCCTGGAAATGGTCGGGTTCCCAATGCATCTCGACTTTGTCTAGCTGATCCTCAGGAAGGTACCACTCCAGAAACATGAAGAAGAGACAATCGACGAGCAATATGATAGCATATATGACCCCAGCGCAGGGACCGACGTCAAGTGTCCTGGAGGTGGAGTGAGGATCAATAATGCACACCGCAGTGGAGTGCGTACCGGTGTAGTCGCGTCCAGAAGTCGTCTGGAGGGGAGTTCAAGACGGCCTCGTACACCAACTCGGTTCGATGAGTGATTTCCTTCCAATCATAGAACCCCTTGATGCGCTCGTGGGCACGGAATGGATCGTGCTTCCCGGCCGAAACCAGTTCAATCGCCTCTCCCATAGCGCGCACGACATCTTCGAGCACCGAAACGCGTCAGGAGCCGGCATTAAAGAAGACAACGGAAACTGACCATCTTCGTCCGGGTTAGCGAAGGAGATCATGTCTTCTGGCAAGATCTCGGGCACTCCCCCGACGCGAGTGGAGACGACGTATAGCCCCGCACAGGCCGCCTCCACGATGGCAATACCGAACGCTTCGGTAAGCGACGTGTTCATGAAGATCGTCCCTTGCACAAGCACCTTGGGGGCGGTCAGAATAAAGTATCCTAACCGCTAAATCTTGCGCTTACATTGCGGACGTCGCTGTGTCGGACGGGGCCCAGGATCTCGATGCGGTCTTGTAGGAAATGTTTCTCCCGCATTTGGAGAAGGTCTATCATTTTGGGACCATCGCCACCTGACCGACAGAACGTTAAGCGGTGCTCCGTCTGTCATTCAGAGGACCTTCTTCACCGATGAGGAAGCGCACATTGGGAAATTGGGCGCATATACGGGGAGCGGTTGCCACCAGTAGATCCACCCCCTTCCTGTACGCTAGGCGCGCTATCACGACAATAGTGACTGCGAGTCACAATGAATTGAAGCTACTCCAAACGCTCCGCTCATAATGGAGACTTACTGATGTCTCCCGACGGAGGAGACGGCGAAGGCTTGAACTGGTCGGCTACGAGGGCGTTGGGTATGACGTAGACTAATTCAGGAGGTAGTCGTGACCGCAGCACAGTATTTTCCCGTCTGGAGGGTAATGTTAGTAAGACGCCGCCCGTTGTGATGCTCCCATCGTACCCGGTGTGGGATACACAGATAGCGGCATCTACGTTGCGCAGTGCAGCTTCCAATAGCTTGTTTGTGAGAATACTAGCAGCGTCGTCGAAGCCAAACAAGCTGTGGTCCGTGAAGACAGTCCTTACACCCATGTGGTGGGCGTGTAGGATCCCCTCCTGTGCCAGAGAGGATAGGCCGGCGTGGCCGTGTATGAGCTGTATTTTCTCCCGGAGAATGATCGTCCGCAGGTAAGGCAGGAAGGTGAAATAGTTCGGCAGGGTTGCTGACGATGCGATGGTTGGGAACGGAATGTAGTACACCTTTAATGCCGGTAACAGCCATCGTACGCCAACACGGTCGGGCGGATGGCTATGTGTTATGATTATGACCTGGTTTACTCGCGTCAACATCAGGATGTTCGTGAGGATTGTAGGGAGCTCGCCTTATGTCCGCGTCGGATGAGATCAGCACCCAGCATATATATGTGGTTTTCCACACCGCCCACGCCGGGGTGGAAGAAGTCACATACCATCCTAGAGGCACGGCGTGAGCAGGCAGCGGCGGGCTGTGGGGTATCTCCTCGTACGCTATGCTAATCCCCATTCCGAGGGTAGGGAAATGTTATGCGGCTATCTATGCCACAAAGGGCTTTGATTCCACGTTGTCTTCGAGTGCCGGGCGATACAACTGCCAACAGTTGCAGGCGCGTGTCATGTCATGGTTCACAAAACACCCGCGTTCGCAGTGCGCGTGGTGATTAGGCGAGGCACCATAGACACTGACCCAACATGATGTAATTAGTTATTACCTTCACAAGGTTCGATGGTGTAGTTGGTTATCACGTCTGTCTCACACAATCTGCTCGACTGGGCAGGTGAGGACACAGGAGGTCTCCGGTTCGAACCCGGGTCGAACCACTTTTTGACTGGCTGCCCTGTTACGGAGCGCCGTGGCGGGGCAAGCGCAGCGGCCAAGCAACGGCACAGGCCTCATAGCACTCGGAAGCGCCCAAGACCATATACTTAGGTGCTCGGCTGGGGACCCGCTTGCAGTCGCACACGTTCTTTGTCTCTCCGTCTTGTTTCGCATCTCCATCACCTTGCTTTACGTCCCGGCAGCTCTCCTTTTTGGCCCCCTTCGACGACTCGTATCACGCCCCCCGAACGCATTCCTTCCATGGCCTCTCTAGACAAGCACGACGTCAGTGCCGCAGCCCTCGACGAGGATGCACCGGGCCAGCCAATATCGGTCCCCGACACGAGTGACACGGGCGAGAGCGGGAAGCTGAAGATGATCGTCCAGCTTGTCAAGAAGTGTCTCGGGGTGAAGGACATCGCGGCGATGTATGCGCTATGCCTATCATACTCTCCTACAGACTGACCCCGTGTCCCCAGGCGTCTTTCGCTCCCGGCGTCGTTGCTCGAGCCCATTCCCAACCTCGAGTACTGGCAGTACCTCGACAGACCGGATCTTTTTGCTGCGTAAGTATGGAGGAAGACCATGTTGTGTGTGTGCTGATTGATGTGCACACAGTATCAATGATTCGGACGACCCCTTCGAGCGTATGCTGGCCGTACTGCGATTCACCTTCTCGAAGGATCTCAAGTTCATTGTGAGTGTCACGCTTCTCCTTTCGAATGGCGCTGGTGTGTTATGGCGACTCCAGTATGGTGTGCCATATGCGTTCGAGCCGTTATCCGCCATATGTTGTACGTATGCACGTGCTGATTGGTTGTGCAGAAAGGAAAGGTGTGCAAGCCCTACAACTCGGTGCTCGGAGAGCACTTCCGCTCCCACTGGGATGTTATCCCCGTATCGTACCCTTCGGACCCCAACGAGCCCCCAATCCACCACCTCTACGTCTCGCCTCCAGGCTCCGAGGACCCGAATGCGGCGTTCGCCAACGCAGCCGCAATACACTCTATGCCGGACGTTGCACACCCATCGTTCTCGGAGAGCGCAAGCATCAAGAGCGGCAAGAGCAACAAGAGCACGTTCAGCGGGTTCAGCTTCATGTCCCGCGCCGCGACGACCAAGTCCACGCCCGCAACCTCGCCCGAGCTCCCCGAGACGAACCTCGAGGCGGGGATGTCGAGCCTGAGCCTTGCGAACGACCGGTCATCGGGCGCAGTGGACCTGCTCGAGACGGACGAGACGGCCGCAGACAAGCCGAGGGTGCGGATCACGTACCTCACCGAGCAGGTCTCGCACCACCCGCCCGTGTCTGCGTTCTACGCCGTCTGCCCGAGCCGGCACGTCGAGCTCGCGGGCATCGACCAGATCTCGGCGAAGGTATCCGGGACGACGCTCCGCGTCATGCCCGGCGCGTTCAACAAGGGCATCTTCGTGACGATCACCGGCCCGCCCGGCGAGGGCGAGCAGTACCACATCACGCACCCGGTCGCGTCCGTGAACGGCCTCCTCCGCGGGAGCTTCTACGTGACCGTCGGGGAGACGACGATCATCACTTGTTCGGGCGGGAAGGACGGCGAGAAGTTGCGGGCGATCATCGAGTACAAGGAGCAGTCGTGGTTGGGCCGGGCGCAGTTCGCGGTCGAGGGCATCATCCATACGTACGACCCGAAGGAGAACGTGCACGAGGAGTGGACGCGGATCAAGCACGTCCCGCACGACCGTATCCTTGCTGTGTTCGATGGCTCGTGGCGGAGCAAGATCCGGTGGAAGCGCGTCGATGCCCCCGAAAGCGAGTACGCGACGCTCATTGATCTCTCGACGTTGCATGTCGTCCCGAAGACGGTGCGACCTCTGGAGAAGCAGCTGCCGAACGAGAGCCGAAAGTTGTGGGAGAACGTGACGAGTAGGCTGCTGAAGAAGGAGTACAGTGAGGCGACGAAGCACAAGCTCGCCATAGAGCAGAAGCAGCGGGACGAGGCCGCGGAGCGCAAACGCAAGGGGATCAAGTGAGTGGATGGTTGTCTTGATTGAGGACTACCAAGGCTGAGCATGGCGGCCTTTAGATTTGTTCCCCGCTACTTTGAGGCCGATATCTCCTCGGGTCTACCGAAGCTCACTGAAGAGGGCCGGAAGGCGGTCGAGGAGGAGCTCAAGGAGCCTGCGGAGCACAAGCTAGAAGATGAGAGCGCGTCCACCCCGGAGGAGGGCCCGAAGGCATGAACGTCACGATCTATGCACGAATTTACTGGCCGATCTGAGCTCGGTTGTACGATACATATACCACCTCCCTTTCGTCGCCTCTCGCACGGACACGCAGTCGACACCATGTACGAACCGGATCGGAGGTAGATATTAATGTCTGGGGCAGCCGCTATATGGGCACCAGCATGCGCTTGTCTGTGTATACATTGCAGTGTTTTCCGGAGAGTTGGGAGTGTGTGTGCGCGGGTGCGGGCTCGGGTAGATCAGCGAGGACGAGCGCCTCGATCGCGTTGACCTGGGCGGGCGCGGGCGGGACGCGTTCTGGCGTCGCGTCACCTCTCCGTCTCCTGCGTCTCCTGTCTGGTCGAATGCTGCCGTCGAGGGCGGTGGTCGTGCGGCGGGTGCCCCGAGCTCGTCCCGCGCGGGCTGTCCACGTTCTATCGCAGCATCTGATAACATCTCCGCCCTCCAAAACGGTCGAGTCAATCTGCAAAAGCGCCGAGCTCTGCACCTCCTCACGCCGTCCGTCCAGTCCTCCGCGTCGTCTTCTCCACACACACTCTCGCTCCCTCCACTCGCACTCGCCTGCCACGATGGCCTCGCTCGACGCCGTCACCGACGCGCTCGCCAAGCTCTCCATCAAACCCGCCGCGACGGTCTCGCACGCGCCGACGAACTCGCCCCAGTCCTGGCGCGAGGCCCTCGAGGCGAGCGCGTCCGCCCCGAAGCCGTTCGAGCTCGTCAAGACCCTCGTGTACAAGCCCAAGACCGCGAAGACCGCGACGCCTGTGCCTGTGTTTGTGATCGCGCGGGAAACGTCCGATGTGCCCTCGGGCGCGCTGGGCAAGGTCCTGAACTTGAAGGACCTCCGGCTTGCGTCCGAGGATCTGCTCAAGGAGTTCTTCTCGCTTGACAAAAACTCTCGTGAGTACAGTCATTATGATGATGGAGTCGGTGCCTGCACAGGCTGTCTAGGCATAGCGCGAGGGTCCTGTACCAGTCTACCGTGCCTGCGGTATCTTGGCTGCATATGCTGACCCTTGTGTAAACAGTCTCCCCCCTCGCCCTCAACTCTCAAACGTACCCCAAACTCACCACGGTGATCGACTCCACCATCGCGGACTCGACATCAACATTCGCCGTTCGCGGCCTCTCCTCCGACTCCACCGTCTTCCTCTCCGGCAAGGACCTGTACGCATACGTGAAACAATTCGCCACCGAGGGCGCCCCGAAGCTGCATGAGCTCGAGATCGCCGGCCTCCAGGCCGCCGCGGAGGGCGTCGCGGCCGCGTCGAAGCCCGCGGCGGGCAAGCAGGACGCGAAGATTGAGGGCGCGGTGCAGATCGCTATCGGCGTCAAGAAGGAGGTCGACTTCCCGACGTGGTACACGAACGTACTCATCAAGGCGGACATGCTCGACTACTACAACGTCAGCGGATGCTACATCCTCCGCCCCTGGTCGTACAGCATCTGGGAGACCATCCAAGGTACGTGCTTCTTGCATTTCTTCCCCGGAGATTGTGTATCCGACACGCCGTGCAGATTGGTTCAATGGCCACATTAGAGCGATGGGCGTGCAGAACGCGTACTTCCCCATGTTCGTCTCGTCCAAGGTTCTTGAGCGCGAGAAGGATCACGTCGAGGGCTTCTCTCCCGAAGTTGCTTGGGTCACAAGAGCGTAGGTGATATCAAGCAAATGCCCCGCGGACAATGCTTACGCCTCTACAGAGGTACCTCTGATCTCGAAGAGCCCATCGCCATCCGTCCCACCTCCGAAACTGTCATGTACCCCTGTACGTTACACCCTATCGTGCCAGTGACGTGCGGTGTCTGACATAGCTGCGCAGACTACGCCAAGTGGATTCAAAGCCACCGTGACCTTCCCCTCAAGCTGAACCAGTGGAACAGCGTCGTCCGCTGGGAATTCAAGAACCCCCGTAAGTAGTTCATGTCTTTTGGGCGGGCTATTGCTCACGGTATCTCCAGAACCATTCCTCCGTACCCGCGAGTTCCTTTGGCAAGAGGGCCACACCGCGCACCTCACGAAAGCCGAGGCTGACAAGGAGGTGCTCGAGATCCTCGAGCTCTACCGCCGCGTGTACGAGGAGCTCCTCGCCGTGCCCGTTATCCCCGGTGTCAAGTCCGAGAAGGAGAAGTTCGCGGGTGGCCTCTACACCACCACCGTCGAGGGCTTCGTGCCTACGACCGGGCGTGGCATCCAGGGCGCAACATCGCACTGCCTGGGCCAGAACTTCTCGCGCCCGGAGATGTTCAACATCTTCGTCGAGGACCCGAACGACCCCTCGGGCCAGGGCAAGGCGTACGTCTGGCAGAACTCGTGGGGTCTCTCGACGCGCACGATCGGCGTCATGGTCATGATCCACGGCGACAACCAGGGCCTCGTCCTGCCGCCCCGTGTCGCGTCCGTCCAGGTCGTCGTCGTCCCCTGCGGTATCACCGCGAAGTCGACTGAGGAGCAGCGCAAGGCGGTCAACACCGCCGCTGAGGAGCTCGCTGACACCCTCAAGAAGGCGGGCATCCGCGCGCGTGCGGATCTTCGTGAGGGATACACCCCTGGCTTCAAGTTCAACGACTGGGAGCAGAAGGTACGTATCGTCCGTGGCTCGTAGGTGTTTCCCTACTCACGCGCACTCCACCACAGGGTGTCCCGCTCCGTCTCGAGATCGGCCCCGCAGACCTCGCGAAGCAGCAGACGCTCAGCGCACGGCGCGACACGGGCGCAAAGGCGCCGCTCCCGCTCGCGGACATCGCGACAGCCGTGCCCGCGCTGCTCGACCAGATCCAGGCGGACATGTTCAAGCGCGCGCAGGAGGTGTACCACTCGCGCCTGCGCGAGGTGCACGCCTGGAAGGACTTCGTGCCCACCCTCGACGAGAAGTGCGTCGTCGTCATCCCCTGGTGCGAGGAGGAGGCGTGCGAGGACGACATCAAGACGCGCAGCGCGAACGAGTGAGTGCTCCCTTCCCTTCCCCTTTCCCTTCCTTTCCTTTCCTTTTCCCTTTCCTCGTATTTCCTGTGGGTATGTGTGGTTGTGGGCGGGCGCTGATACGGTGTGGCAGGTCCGAGCCGACGGACGAGCGTGCGCCGTCTGCGGGCGCGAAGTCGCTCTGCATCCCCTTCGACCAGTCCCGCTGGCCCAAGATCGAGCCCGGCCAGACCAAGTGCGTCGGGTGCGGCAAGGACGCGAAGCGCTGGACCCTCTTCGGCCGCTCGTACTAGAGCAGCCATTGTCTGGCCTGGTCGGTCGTCATTGCCTTAGGGTTGAGGGGACGTGAGACTTGAGTAGATAGCAGTAGATAAACTTTCGACTTGTACTATTGGGCACGAATGGGGCGTCGTCGTCGCTGTCGTCGCGAATGCAATGCACATGCTTTCCTGCATCGATCTTCGGCTCGGTCGACGTCCGCGTGCCAGGAGGAAACTCGACATAACATTGTATTGCATTCCGAACTTGGTGCGCGGGCGCCGCGCGCCATTATCGTAGAGTACAAAGCAAGAGACACAGATGGTAGACATGGGGCTCCCGGCGACCCGGGAATGATAACATAAGTACTGGTGATACTAGAGTCTGTATGCGAGAAAGATACTTGCATGGGATGCGGCTTTGGTGAGGGAGCCACGTCCGCCGAGCCTAGCAAAATGTGGGAGGGGGATGGCTATGTACTACTACTGTGCATCTAGCGCGGCGGGGAGAGGAAATGAGAATAGATACACGTGGGGGATATGGGATGGTCGTGGTCATGATAGGCGGTGCGAAGGGAAGAGACAGACTCGGGTGTGAAGGGAGAATGTGAAGGCCTTTGGGGGAGGAATGTGTGGAGACGGAGCTATGGCACAGGAGAGCAGAGGAAGGAGGTGTCGCAGTGGAGGATAGACAACAATAAACAACGATGCAGGTATGCGGGAGGTTTTGACGTGAGCTGAGCTGAGAGCGTCCGGAATGACGGCGAGAGTTCATGCATGATACAGAACAGATCGAGCGAGCAGTGGGCGCGAGGAACGAGGTGCGAGACAGGGCGGCGATGGAGGATCCGGTACCAACGCAATGGTCGCGAGGTGTTGTAAGCGGGGCCAAAGGCTTGCCAGACAAGATACCTCATCCTCCCTACTTGAAGGCTTCGCCTTCGCTGTCTGCACCACCGTTCGCTTGAGCAGCAAGGACTTGCTCCTCCATCGCCCGTTGCTCTTGAATGATCGCCTTGAGAGCAGGCAACTCGACCTCAAGGTCCACCTGTGAACCTTCCTCCCATCTCTCAAGCGCCCAGTCACGGACGAAGATACTTGCCTGGAGACGCGTACAGTTAGAGTTGATTGCCATGAATACCGACTCGTAGACACGCGCACCTTCAAGAACTTCTTCGACGCATATTTCTTGTAGAACGACTGGTGCCGGACAGGCTTCAGCACGTAGTTCAGCATCAAGTTCGCGGTAGGGATGATATCTCTTTCGCGGTACGACGAATAGTGAGCAAGGTTGGGTGTCTGATGGTACTTTAGTGGGCGGCAAACTTCACGATGTAGAGAATGGCGTACCCAATCCGAAAAACCCAGGATAAGGCGCGCAAGCCAGATGGACGCGGCGGCGAGCAAAGACGGCGGGGCGGCAATGAGACGCCACTCGAGGCACTGGACCTCTAGCAGGTACTTGCCGATAGTCCGCACCTGGACATTGTAGTCGTCGGCCTTGCTGATACGGCGAAGGAAGTGAATCGGGTTCGGATAGCTCAAGTTCCAGTCAATCGTCTTCAGGACATAGCGTTCCGCCTGCAAGATCTCAGATTCGGTGTACGACGAGTCCGCACAGTAGAGGAAGTTGCTGGCTGAGGGCGCTACAATCTCCTCGACCTTCGCCGCAATGAACATGCACGTGATCCCGACGAGCTGCAATTTCGCAAGGGAGACGACACGAGCAGAGAGGAAGCGGTCGATGATATTGACGCAGAGGAAGAGTGTTTCCGGAAGCAACCGGAAGCGAGAGTGAACTTGGATCAGCCAGTCGGTGAGGATTCCACGCATCTTCCACGCGAGATCCTTTTGGTTCGCCATGTAGTTGGGGTTGGGCATGGTGGTTTGCTATATGGCGGTTAGAGACGCGCATACATGCGGGAGGCTCCGAACGTACCTCGACCTCCTTGAGGTATTCGAAGATCTCGACGACGTACTCGCTCACCATGAGCGGGTCGTCAGCGTCCTCGGCGTCCAAGTCGTCCCACTGGTCGCCCTCCGGGTCTGCCTCCGCCTCTTCCTTGGGTATCACCGCGTTCTCGACCTCCTCTTCATGCATCGCCGCCACGTCTGGTATGTCCGACGACGTTCGCCGCTTCTTGTGCACCCGATGCTCCTCCTCCTCATCCTCTTCTTGCTTCAGTGAACGCGCAGATACCCGTCGCGGTACCCGTGACGTAGCCGCGCCGTTCGCTCGCGTGGGTTCGCGAGCTGCGACAAAGCGTTGCGGCGAGGGTATAGGCGCAGGATGTGGAGGGTCAACGGCCATGGCGTCTTCGTCGTTTTCCCTGAGCACCTCCAGGTGTTTGCCATGCGACGGTTGTGCTTGTGACGTGCCCGTGGTCGTACTCCGGGTCCGACGCGTGGCAGCGACCGCCGTCGTTGTTGTTGTCGAGTCTACCACAGTACGCAGAGGTCGGCGAACGGTCGTGGTAGTGGTCGTCTGCTTGAGCACGACACCCTCGAACTTCTCCTTGATCTCCTTGACGCGCTCCTTCCCCTTAGGGTCTGTCGTACCTGGGGCAATGGAGAGCTTCGCCTTGTTCTCTGGCTTGGGGACCTCGCCGAGGGCAGCGCGCTTGCGCTTACCCTGGGCGGCAGGGTCGACCTGGGGTGCAGCCACACCCACGGACTTGGCCCTTGTGGCGGCGGTCGATGAGGTCGCGCGAGAAAGCCCTGGCGGCTTCACATTCTCTGGCTTGTCTGCGGCGGATTGAGAGGATGGGGGTTTCGCGCGGGACGCAGCTGTACGTCCCGGACGTGCTGTCGCGTTCTCCTTGTCTCGGAGGACGGCGGTGCGGTTGGCCGTAGCCCGCGTCACTCGCCGCGTCTGAAACCCAGGGATTTAGCGTGCTAGGAAGGCTTAGTAGGATCCATGGATACGCACGGGAATCGCTGAAGACATAGGAGGGGCAGCAGTGGTCGTGGGGAGGGGTACAGCGGTGGAGGAGGAGTACAGAGTTGGATGTGGATCAGCCAGGCGCGCGCGACACGACTCGTTTTGTTCAACACCAGCCACAAACAGGCCAAAATAACACGCCCGCCCAAGCGCGTCCCACACGTGACCCGCGCCGAAGGCCTTTGGGCCCAGGCGCCCGTGCGTGCTGCCCGAGTCCGACGCGTCCTCCGACTGTCTGCTGGTGTCTGGTGTCTCTGGCTCCGACACTCGCTCTGGCTGCTCCTCTCTGCTCGGCACATGCTGCGCTGGTCTCTGCTCCCCGTAGGGCTGCGACTCAGCTGCACTCCGCCATGCTCCCGCAGATGGCTCTCGACCACTCTACCCGTACACGCTGACAGCCCTCCGCGCTGGGGAGACACTCTGCTGCTGCCCAAGACTACCTTTCCGCTGTACAATGACCCGTCCAAGGACCCAAAACTGCGACGCAAGACAACGGAAGAACTCTACCGCTGGCAGGTTGGCATAAGCGTCCGTCTAGCGCCGTCACTTTCTGATGCGGCTTCGCTCGAATAGTGGAAGCATGCCCAAGGTCCCCTCTTTGTCTTCCATGACGGACCGCCCTACGCGAACGGCGATTTGCATATGGGTGAGTCCGGTTGCCATCTACAACCATTGTCTTATTGTGCCCCCGCCTCCGCAATACCGCGGACTCAACCGTGACGCAGGTCATGCCTTGAATAAGATTCTGAAGGACATCATCAACCGGTACCATGTCTCTCTCGGCCACAGAGTCAAGTGAGTATGCGCTATTCAGAACATCTGCCTGACTCACCTGCCATTCTTAGCTACATGCCAGGATGGGATTGCCATGGGCTGCCCATTGAGAACAAGGTGCTCAAGCAACTCGGCGTAAGTCCGTATGTACACGACCTTTGCCAGATCTTACGACGTACCTAGGTTGAGATCAATCAACTCACTCCAACCCAAATACGAGACGAAGCTGAGAAGTTTGCCCGCAAGGAGGTCGCCTCGCAGATGGAGCAATTCCAAGCCCTCGGCATCATGGCAGATTGGAGCCCGGAGACGACGTACCGCACCCTTGGTATGTGTCCCGACCTTTTACATTTGTTCCGCTGACCTATCTGTGATGGCCAGACTCGGAGTATGAGCTACGGCAACTGGACGTTTTCAAGGCCATGGTCGAGAAGGGTAGACCAAGTCCTTCCCCACACTCAGCGTCGACTCACATACACCCGCAGGTCTCATTTACCGGCAACACCGTCCCGTACACTACTCGCCTTCGTCCCGGTCAGCACTTGCTGAGGCCGAGCTTGTCTATAACGACAAGCATGTCTCGCACTCGGTTTACGTCTCTTTCCAGCTTGACCTCAGGAGCCCGCACATGTCCGAGCAGCTCCGCGCCTTACTAGTTGGAAAGGATCAGCCGCCTTCTCTGCTAGTGTGGACGACTACTCCTTGGACATTGACGGCGAACATGGTGCGTACGAGCAACAATGGGACTGTGACTTAACTCAGCTACTCGCATAGGCTATTGCTGTAAACCCCGAGATGCGGTACCGCATAGTCTCCGTTCAGGACAGCTCTGAGTCCGGCCCTTCGATATTCATATATGCGGCTGATCGTGAAGAGTCTCTCAAGGAGATATCTGGGCTTCTTTCGTCACATGTCGAAATCCTTGGTGAACTTGATGGTTTGTCCCGACTGTAGCCTCTCTAGAGCTCGTGCTCACCAGCACCGTCATAACAGGGTCTGCTCTCGTCGGTGCGACGTATCGTCCAATCTTCGCGCCCCTCCATGGATCGCCTGAGTCGCTTCCTTCGCTTCCGATCATACCGTCGTCTCATGTCACACGCGACTCCGGTACCGGTCTCGTACATTGTGCACCTGCGCATGGAGCGGAGGACTACGCCGTGATGCAGTCGCTCGGTCTCATCTCTTCATCCTCGCCCTCGTCGACATCGTTGGAATCCACTACTTCGGCAGCCCCTTCAGACCTTGTTTGTCATGTTAATGGTCTTGGGCAGTTCACAGAGGACGTTGCGGATGTCGTCGGTAAGGAGGGTGCCAGCCGGCTCGCCAACAAGGATGTGCTGGATCAAGGTGGACGCGAGATTGTAAGCTTGCTCACCGAGATTGGGGCACTGAGGAAGGTCCAGCGGTTCAAGCATCGGTATCCGTATGACTGGAAGACAGACAAGCCCGTCATCGTACTGTGAGTGACACATCTTAGCCGTTGAGACTTGAACGCATGCCAACCGCTACCCAATAGGGCAACGTCCCAGTGGTTTGCGAACCTTGATAACATCAAGGAAGACGCGATTGCTGCGTTGCAGGATGTCGAGTTCGTCCCCGCTATCAGTGAGTAATCCTTCGTCTCCCAGTCCTACTCCTACCCAAGACCTGACTACCCCACAGCTCGCAACAGGCTTGAGTCGTTCATCCGCTCCCGCTCCGAATGGTGCATATCCCGCCAACGCGTCTGGGGCGTCCCCATCCCCGCACTGTACCACCTCCCATCGAAGTCCGCCGTGCTCGACTCGGACAGCCTCGCGCACATCATGTCCGTCCTCCGCACGCACGGCCCCAAGTACTGGTGGGACGGCCCCGCGTCCGCGTTCGTCCCCCCCTCACGACGGGAGGGCTTGAGCGACGCGCAGCTCGACGCGGTCTGGCGCAAGGGCACGGACACGATGGACGTCTGGTTCGACAGCGGCACGTCGTGGAGCATGCTCGACGCGCTCTACCGCGACCCGGCCGTGAGCGCGCAAGAGGGCAAGGAGCGCAGGCGCACGTTCGGCGCGGACGTGTGTTTGGAGGGGTCTGATCAGCACCGTGGGTGGTTCCAGAGCCAGCTGTTGACTGCGCTTGGGTGCGCGGCGACGCCGGAGCGGGCGAGGGCGGCGCCGTATTCGACGCTTATCACGCATGGGATGGTGCTTGACGAGACCGGGAAGAAGATGAGCAAGTCGTTGGGGAACATCGTCAGCCCCATGGATGTCATCAACGGCGGCAAGGTCAGTTAGATGGGATTCATACATAAAGCACTTACGGGGTAAGCTGACATATGCTGAAGGGCAAGAACGACAAGGCGTATGGACCAGACATCCTCCGGCTATGGGCTGCCACCGTCGAATTCGGTAAAGATATGTCGATCGGTCCCACAGTGCTGTCACAGGCCGCAGAGGCGATGCGCAAGATCCGCAACTCGTCGCGCTTCATCCTCGGCAGCCTCGGCGACCGTCCGTACGAACACAAAGTCGAGCGTGCCGAGCTTGGACTGGCAGATCGCTACGTGCTGCACTGTCTGCATACTCTTGACCAGACGGCTCGAGCGAGCTACGAGGTGTACAACTTCCCAAAGGGTCGGTTGGGGTAATCTCCTGCTACGTGGTGGTATTGATGGTCTTGCTCGCAGTCATCAGCTCGCTGTCGTACTTCGCGAACATCGTCCTGTCCTCGTTCTACTTCGACATCAACAAGGACTGCTTGTACGCGGAGCCAGAGCACGGCCTCCGTCGTCGCCGGGTCTTGACCGTCCTGGATCAGGTGCGCGCGGGCATCACCGACGATTGATTTTCCGCCAGTGGCTGACTTGCGCTTAGGTTCTGACCACCATGACCAACGTACTTGCACCTGTGCTTCCCCATCTTGCCGAAGAAATCCACTCGACGCTGCATGGCCCTGATGCCCCATCGGTGTTTGCCCAGCCATGGGTCCCTGTGGTACGGTTTGCTCGCTTGATGCAAAAGACTCTTGATACTGACAATGGACACACCCAGCCGGATGAGTTCGTCGATGCGCAAGCAGAGGCGGACATGTCCAAGCTGTTCCGCATCCGGGAGAAAGTGTTCGCTCTCCTGGAGCAAGCGCGCAAGGATGGGTAGGTGCTGGGCTGACTGGGGATGAGAGTGGGAGCCTGACATACGTCGTGTAGCAACGTGAAGAGCTCGCTTTCCGCTGACCTCGCGTTGAACATCACGTCAGCCTCAACGTCTGACGTGATCGATCTACTAGGTCGCGAAGGTGCGTTAGCCTCCTCAGACCATAGGCTGGGATCGCATTCTCAACTGTCACAGAAACCACGCTCGCCCCTCTATTCGGCGTCTCCGGCGTCAGCCTCTCCGAACGCCCCGTCGACGAGTCCACACCACAATGGCAGTACACCGACACTCTAGAGCTAGAAGGTGCGCTGACAATGTTCGATCGGCGACTGACTGTGATCGTGGCTGACGTGGTCTCCTGCACACCCAGGCACAGAGGTGCATATCGCCGTCCGCCCCGCCGCGTTGCAGAAATGCCCCCGGTGTTGGACATACACCCGGCACGAGCACGAGGAGCTGTGCCAACGCTGCACAGACGTCGTGCATCCCGCCCCCGCAAAACAAGCGTAACCACTTGCATCATAGACGTTCGCTTTCGTAATTGTAGTAATAGGATAATCCGCTCTCACCTCCACCCAGCGTCTTTGCGAACCGCGTGCTTCACATGCAGCCCAGAGCCGAGCAAGCTCGCAGCCGTGCTACATAGCAGCTCGCGGCCCAGAGGGTGGTTCGCCATGTTGGCTGGCTCGGCTTGGCGGGCGGCAACTCAAGAATAACCCGGGCCATCGGGATGACAATCTGGTGAACAGCCACCGATCGAACATTAGATCTGTGACGCCATTGGGTTGCGTACGGTCCTAAATGATCCTTGCCAGCGTTGGCGCAGTGTGCCGAGAGGTCAGCCTATAACCCATGCCTCTGGCCTTTTGTCGTTGAAACGATGGTTCAGACACCAAGGTCAGCCACTAAACACCGGCCGTGTAGTCTCTTACGACCCGCCCTGCTAGTGGTGTCGCCGTCCACCCAGCCGCCACGCTCGATGGCTGTAATGTATGCTTGAAAAAGGTCTCGGGGTTAGCCAATACATTTATGGAGTATTAGTGTGCCCGCTCGATACGGTGCGAGGCGTGTCTCCCGACTTCAGCTCTTGGATCACTACGGAGCAGGGACCCATCCACGGATACAATAGATCCATCGAATTTGATCATACAGCTGTTACACATTGATAAACTGCCTCGACCTCATCCGTTACGCTTCACAGTATTCTCCCACTCAGGCGAAGGTACCAGGAGGGAAAATCATCGGACCCGCTACCTCCGCGCGCTTGTCTTTACCGCACAGCAGCTCAACGAGAGTCAATGCGAAAGGGAACGCGGTACCTTCGGCCTACATGAGTGCCACGAGCCCGGCTGTGATACTGAGGACATACCTGGACCGCGGCTATGAAGGGAGCGACCATGATCAATGACATACTCGCGTGGCATCTACTGTGAAACTCACCTCGTAACGAGTTTGCCTGACACAACAACGGGCTCCTCGGAGTACTCAAACGCTATGCGTACTCATGTGAGTGGAGGATAGGGCCGTCATGATCTCTTCCCTTACCGTCCTTGAGCTGGTCGCGGACACTGGGGTGGGAGGTGATCGGCTGCTTGTCGAGACCCGACCTGAGAGCGGCCAGGCTCCCTGTGACTCATGAGAGTCTGTGAAGTAACCCTCAATCTTTACACCCTACCTGCACAGATCATACCGACGAATTTCCCGGCTTTGAGGTACTCTCTGACCAGGTGTTGGACCGGAGAGTTGCTTGAAATGGTATCCGCACCCTTCGCGCCACCCGGGATCACGAGCAGATCATACTTGTCCTAGAGTTGCTGTCAGCGTAACTGATCTTCCAACTACGGAGAAACATCGATCAACCAACCGGCGTCGCGGCCTGCGGCGAGAAGTAGGTATCCGGGAGGATCTTGATGCCTCTCGAGCCTTTCGCAAAGGGTGGGTTGGACTCATATGATCCGGAGTCTCCGTCTCTCTTCTCGTCAGAGACAAAGGCCGATGTACATGCGACTCCCGCCCGAACGAGAGTGTCATAGGTGATGGTACTGGACGTCGTAAGTTGCTTCAGAACGGGTCCGAACTGCAGCTGTTACCGGGGCAAATCGGGCCTACAATTCCATCTCCTCGGTACCGTCGGCAATGAGGATGAGGGCTGAAGGCATTGCTACAATTAGAAGGCTAGGGGTCGATTTGTGTGGTGGCGGACTTGAGAGTACTTAGCTCTCGACGACTGACCCGGGGCGAATCTATGCATATGAGATGACGTCAGTTCGGACTTATCGCTCGCGAGATTTTGAGATTACGCTCGGCTAAGTCCTTGTAAACCAAATATTTTGTCGGACCGGAGTGTGCGTGTGGCTGAAGCTCTGCTTCTACTCTCGACGACCACAGCCGCCGGCTCGCCCCTTGCTGCCTAAAGAACTCGCTGCTTTCGAAGATCTGCGCTGCTGGATGTGCATGGGCTTTCTTGTACTCAGGGATTCTCCAAAGGCACTGTCATTATTGGCGCAGAAGGTGCGCAGGCCTCTCACGCTCACGCCCGTCTGTCCGAGCCAACCATATCGCACAGCGTCAGGTATAAGCGGCGTAGTGTGGGAGATGTACAACCGCACCAAAATGGACGACCAGTTCACAGAGTGGCACTCCGTACGGCCATGGCACCCAACCCTCTCTCTTGCCGTTCGCGAGATCACTTCGGTCTCCGTGACTTTCATCCTCTCGTGCCCGTACTCCGCCGCCGACGTCCCTCCTCAAGAGACTGCATCTCTTGGCCTCAACTCCTCAGATGACGACGATCAGAGCCATGAAAGCGTCAGTACAACAGAGACGGCCATGTCAAACCATGTGGTCGCGGATATCCTTGCCAAGGGACTGTCAGTCAAGGTCAACGGGACGCCATGGCAAAGAGTCTTCCTCAAAATGGACGACGTCTTTGATGAGGGTATCATCATCCTGTACGGATTGATGCCTGCGAGGCAGTATGATATCGAACTCGGCCTTTCACCAGGACAGACTACTACGAGCAGTGTCCGCGGGCAGATCACTACCGGTACGTGCTATCCTATCGCCCCGTGCGACCAGGTGGTCTGGCATTGAGTGCTGCGCGCCATGTGCTATCCATGCAACGGGCTCCCTGGGCATCTTATGAGGATGATTGGCCATCCCGCCCATCCCGGGTACCATCTCCCCCATATCGCCACTATGCCACCGCCTCCAACTCTCCTATTAGATGCTGGGAATGCGTATCAGCCTATCACTTCCGGATCATCTGGTTGCACTTTGACACTCGAACAAGAAACTCACTGCACCTTTCCCCATACAGATACCGACACGCGCGCAGAGGCGTCTCTACCTGACGCCAAATCCGACGAGACCGCAGCGGACCTCTCTGAAGCATCTATGTCTTCCTCCATCCCTCTCTCCACTACACCACCCCATGCGAATGGCGGCGTGCATACGCCTGGGCCGCCACCAGCGCCGTTCACGCTGGAAGACCATCGGATTCAACTGACACACCAACTAAACCAGCTCAACGCCGAACACTCCAATCTCACCTCCACCCTCAAGTCGGCACGCAAAGAGTCTCAGAAGGCCGATGCAGCACTACGTTCCGAGATCGACACGCTCAAGCGGGCATCGGACCGTTATGCTGCCGGCGAAAGTCGGGCTCGCCAGAAGATCCTCGCTTTGCAGGAGGCTGTGAAGCAGACGCTGGCAGCAGCACGCGATATCGAGGCTCTTGTGAAGGACATCGACGCTGCGCTACCCGGTCTCGAAGAGCAGAGAGCGGAAGTAGAGAAGGAGTGGGTGAAGGTGAAAGAGGAAGCCAAGAAGGTCAGGGCGCAGCGGGAGCAGGCAGAGCAGAAGGAGAAGGCGCGCGCGGAGACGATGCAGGCGGAGCTCTCGGGGCTCGCAAACAGGCTGGACAAGCTCAGCAGCAAGCGGGAAAAGCTCGAGGGCGAGGGCGGCGTGCTATCTGAGTTGGAGGAGAAGCTGCGTCGACTGGAGGAAGAACGTGAGCGTATCGAGCGAGATCCATACGGCTACGAGGGTGAAGCGACCTCTGAGGACGGCAGTCGCGCCCCCTCAGACGGACGATCCAAAGACGACAGCTCTCCAGAAGGCGAACGTCCTCGCACTCTTTCCGGCTGGCAGCACCACCAACACCACCAACATCACAACAACTTCCATCCCCACCAACATCCCCGCAAACGGCACTCGCATCCACACATGCACAACCAGCAGCACGCGCCTCACCACCACCCTCGACCATCCTTCCCTCCTCCGCGTGGCCACGCCGAACCCGCGCACCGGCCTGCGGGCACAGCAGGGCGCGCCTCCTTCCCAATGGGTAGCGCGAACGGCACCGTCCCCGGCGTAATCCACCTCCCACCACACGGCCACGCCCACCGCAAGAACCACCAGCACCGCGGTGCGTTCCATGCACACGCACATGCGAACGGTGCCGCCTCTGGCTCGTCCTCCGCCTCGTCCACGCCCGTCACCCCAGCGGCTGCGAACGCGGGCCCGTCGAACCTCTCCGGGCGGGCGCCGCCGTTCGAGCCGTCGAGGAGCCGCGGGCACTCGCAGTCGCAGCAGGCGCAGGCACAAGCGCAGGCGCAGGTGTCGGCGAAGTCGGAGCTGAACCCGGGTTCGGTGCCGTTTGCGCCCCGGGCAGCCGTGGCGCAGGCTGTGGTGTCCGGGGCTGTAGGCAGTGGATCGGGAAAGGCGGTAGGCTTGCCGTCGTGAAGCGCTTGCAGGGTGGCGGAAGGGGTGGAGTGCTGTCAGGACGGGGGCGGGATGCGGGGACAAGGTGTTGTGCTTCACCGTGACGATCTTCATGACTGGGACGCAGGGCTGGACTGATGGCCGTTCGCGGGTCTCTTTGTACTCGTACTCAGACTGAGATGTATCCATTGCAGCTAGTGTCCGCTATAATTTAACCGTGCTATAGAGACTTTGCTTGAATGGGATCAAGCTGGGGTCGTTAGCATTGTAGCTGTTATTCCGCATCGTCTTCAAGTAGAGCATTAAGAGGTGAACTGAATACGACGAAGCGATGATACAATATGTATTGGATACGATACACGCACACAACCAGGCCTACATCCTCCTGAACGTATTTTTGCTCCCGCTCCGCATACCCTGCCGCCGCTTCGTCCGTCCCTTCCTCTCCGCCTCGCTCATCTCGCGCTCGGGCTCCTCCCCTCCCCGCTCCATGCCCGCGCCGAACGTCTCCACGCCCTTCCGCTTCGCCTCCTTGCCCTTCTTCTGCGCCGCCCTCCCCGGCGGCGCCTCGTCGTCGTAGTCGTGCCCCGAGGACGTCGTCCGGGGCACGAACGTCATCTCGATGCCGCCGTCGGCTGTGTGCCGGATGGAGGCGTCCTGCGCGGAGGACGCGCGCTCCTTGCCCTTTGAGCCCAGCTGCGAGCGGCGCTGGCCGAACGTCGCGTTCTTGTCCACGCCGCGGGTGCTCGTCTCGTTTTGCGCGTGCAGAGGCACCAGGCGGACCTTCGGCTCCCTGCGTTGAGGTGGCCTTGGCTGCTTTCTTAAACTCGTACGCGCAGCCATGCGTACACGGATGTTGTCTTGCCAGAGCTCTGAGGGAGAGGTGAGATGGGGCTTCCTGGACATGGCGATCGTATGATGGACACTCACTGCCAGCATCGTCGCTGTCTTCGCTCTCGCTCCCACTCTTGCTATCTTCGCTCTCACTCCCGCTCTCGCTGAGAGGATCCGACGACGACTTGTCGCTCTCCTCCTCCTCTTCCTCCACCGCGGTCTTCGTCCGGCCCCGGCCGACCTCACGGTTCTGCCGCTGGGCGACGGCCGACGGGTTGAGGAGCGCGTACTCCCTAGTGTTCTCGTCCACCTCGAACTCGGGATCCTGGAAAACCGCCGCGAAACGCGGGTCGCTAAGCAGAGTCGGCTTCTCGCCCGCCGTGCCAGCCTCCTCTTGCTCGTCGACCTCCATGGCATTCTCCGCGTCGCCCTGTGGCTGCTTCGCCTTCTTGGCGCGGCGCTCCTCGCGCTTGCGCGCACGCTCCTCCTCCTTCTTGAGCTTCTCGGCGAGCGCCTTGTTGACCTTGACGCCGGCGTCCTTGCGGGAGCGGATGCGGGTCTCGGCCATCTTCTCCATCTTCTCCTGAACCATGCGCTCGCGGTGCTCCGCGTACGCGTACGGGTTCGCGATGACGCGGGCGGCGTCGTAGAGCTCGAGCGAGACGAAGTAGCCGTGCATGTACGGCTTGAGAGCGGGCGTGCCGATGAGGTGGTCCAAACCGAGCCTGCGTGAATTATACGTTAGCGTTTCATGACACAAAAGACTGAGCACGACAACGCACTTCGCAAGTTCGGTACGGTCGATGAACTTGTAGTCCTGGTACGCGGTCCGCGTGGTCTGGTCCTCCATCTCCTCCGTGAGGTTCTCCAGGAAGCTGCACCACTTCGGCGCAGGCCCAAGCTGAGGAATGAAGTAGCTCGTCATCTTAATACCCTCGTTCGCGAGCAGCAACAGCCCGCTGCCCGGTATGTGGTGCACATCGTTGATATCGTTAGCCGGAGTGATTGACGTGAAGTTCACCTCGGGCTAGTGCATATAAGCAGGTGAATCACGAAGAAACGCGGGCGTACATACCGAGTTGCGGTTCCAGATCTTGATGACTTTCTTGTCAGCGCTGAGGACATACCCCTCCCCTGCCATTCGGCTCCCGCCCTCTATCCAGGTGACGTTCTTGACAGGCAGACCATACCCCTGGTCCTTTATGGCAAGATGGCGCGCCGACCGGATATCATATAGGAGAGTGTGGCCTGTGGACGTTCCTATCGCATATGATAGGCCGTCCGGTCTTGACGAGATGGCGGTTACAGACAGCGGTGGTGGTCGTGCACCATCGTCGATCCCGGGGAGGGCAGGGACAGATAATGAGTTTATTGGCATGAGTCGGTCGCGGGGTAGGCGCAGAATGCCGACCCGTGACCGCGAGCGAGGATCCCAGAACTCGACCGTACCGTTCCCCTCGACTCCGAAACCGAAGAGTTGGTGTGCGGGATTGATGTCAATGGTGTTCACGCCCGCGATGTCTTCCCCACCCTCCCCCTGCAGTACTAGAGGATTCAAGAAGCGACCCTGGTCCAGGTTGAGACGATATATCTCGGGTCCAGAAGCTGCGAAGAGGGCGTCACAAGAGGGGAAGTGGTACGCGAGAGCACGACCGAAGCGGGGTATGCGGGTGCGGTAGTGAAAGCCACCCTGAGTGTGTAGCTCCACGGACCGGTCATTTTGCAGGTGTATTGACTTTGTCCAGTCGTCCGACAGCATCTGCACGCAGGTATCACTGTGAGCATCCAAAGTCCGCACAGGGACGCCAGGACACGGGGGAACAGCAAGACTCACTCACAACAAAGTCAACGTTCTCCGCGTCCGTATGCCTCTCGAACTTCAGCGAGAGCTGGTCGAGGTCCCAGACCTTGATCTGGGGCTTGTAGGTCCCGGTCGCGATCGCATGGTGGCCGTCCCGGGTGGTCTTCACCTTGTTACTAGCCTCGGGGAAATCGAAGTGTTGTATGAGCTCAATCGTCCCTTCCACTTGCTCCCGTATGACTCTCTTCCCCTTCCCCTTCGCTTCCCGTTTGCGCGTAAGCCAGTCCGGGAGAGACGAAGAGGACCCGGAGGCCTCTCCGTTCACGGTGTAGACCTTCACCGCGCTGGGATCCAGTGCCACGCTCATTTTTCGAAAGCCAGCCAAGTAGTGTATCTCGCAGAAAGACCAGAAAACAAAAGACCAAACAAGCACTAGACGACAGAGGAGGAAGAGCAGCCGGTGGGCGGGAGGAGTAATTGAGCTGCGAACCGACCGTTCAGGGAAGTTGCACGGGCGCTTCCCAAATTTTGGAGACCACGTGCGGGTAATGAGGGTGATCGATCTCAGATCCGGTCTTGCACTCACGCCGCCGCGGCGCTTCGCCACGAACATGGCCGACCGCTTGTCTGCCTCCACAACTGCCGTTGCAGAGCCAATTGCCTACACGCATCTAGTACGAAGGCCCGGTGAATGAATATTGGGTGGATAGACCATATCACACTGCTAACGATCGCAGGTCTCGCGCTGTCCACTGTCCCTGAGGCCATGTCCCGAGATTCAACTACATAGTAACAACTTGCGTAGGAAAGCCAACCTCTCGCGTCCCTACATGATAGGACCTCAACAATCCAAAGCTAGTGTGTCTCAGCTCACACCAATGTCTTTCCTCAGCAACTACGATAGCTCTTCGGGCGTCTGATACTGCGTCTGGTGGCACGCCACGCCATATGGTGCATATGCATACATCTGATTTCTTGCCGCTGGCGGTCTCGGCGGGACCTGAAAGTCGATCGCGGCCAACCAGGACCGGCAATATCACTTCTTGAGTTGCTGCGTATCAATACCGGCAGCTGCTGTGCGCGCCGTGCTAGTGTAGGTCGCCTGAGTGAAGTGGGTAAGTCGTACTGCGTATGACTCAGGCCTGCGGATCTTCGCCGTGACTCCTCCGCGTCCATTGTTAACATAAAAGCAACACCGGCCCTACTTTACACGCTTCTGTGTCAGACTGAGTCCACGAAGAAACAAACCATGCAGCCAGTCGTTGAAGCTTCGGGGGCGACCGGCGGGCCAACCCAACAGTCCGAAACGACACCGCTTCTACTGCCCACTAAAGCAAGACTAGAGGATGTGCGCCTCCTCAAATTCCGTGAGGACCCACTGATATTCGCCCATATGCCATATTAACCGAGGCTCTTCTATAGGGGAGCTCCCGCGAGCCATGGCGGCCACAACTCGAGCCTTCGCGAACGACTCCTTGGCGAGATACTTTGACGTACGCAACCCTTTCACGACCTCCCTGAGATCCCGAACGGTCCGCTCATAGTGCTCCTATACCTCTACCGGGGAAACAGTCGTCGGATACTTGGCCATTCGCCAAGCTCCGCATATGGCTCGTCAAGTTCCTAACCTACGCGAACAGCATCTACCAGAAGCGGATGCTCACCGTCGACGGCGGCGCTGCGGGTTGCATATAGTCAGTGCGGGTCCGTACTGTGAACTCCACACGGGCTCACGGACTGTGCCATTACAGCGCGACGCCGAAAGTCAACAAGCCCGTGTGGCTCGTCCGGGCACTTATACCCATCATCAACTTCTTCAGGCCCTATGAGCTTGTGAATGTGCGTCGGGGCTCACCAGCACCGGTGGAACATGCCATGACTTGTTCCTATTATCCTCTCAGAGAAGGAAAGAGTTTGAGACCAAGGTGAAGGCTCAGGTCGAAGAAGCCTTTGGCTCCCGGGTTGGCGAGATGTACGAGATCCAAGGTCTTGCAGCGGACCCAGCAATTCAAGGGCGCGGGTACGGGAGCGTCCTTGTAAAGACGGTAACAAACATGGTGCGGACGCCTGGCTCGATGCTGCACGAGCAGGATGGCCTGACCGAATGTTCTCTTTTTGTTGCATTCCAGGGCGACGCGGATGGTCGCGATGTCTGGGTCATTACTTCTGACGCACGGCCGTTTTACGAACGCCAGGGCTTTAGCGTCGTGCGTACAGTCCTGATTGGGGCTGACAATCCTGCCTGGAAGGGTGACCCGGTGAAGGTGTCTATCGTGAGTCGTGCCAGAATCCTATCGTCTGGACATCATACTCAACTGCGATGTATCCGAACGGCAGATGTTAAGGCCTGCGAAGGTTCAGGGAGAGGGACAGGCCTAGATCTTGCGCGCATGGTATGGATACATATATTGTCTTTTATTACTAAGGTAGACGTCGATGAAGGGGAGAGTATGCTTAGGTTCGGGAACGTGTCGGGACTTCATCCCCAGAGCGCCTCCGTATCCACCTCGCGTGCTGGCCTCTCTCCGTTCGGTGGGGCGTTCGGAGCACCCTCATCGTCCGGCGGAAGAGCGATGGGTCCTGTGCGCCGATGGCGCCCCCGAAGCCATGCCCAGAGCGTCGATGCCACCAGACCTACCGGATGGAGGACGGTGAACATGACTACGACAAACTGTTCCTACTGTTAGTATCGGCGCGTGCCTGTGGATAAGGAGTACATACGAAGACTGGATAAGGTTTCGGCTTCTCGCTCCAGATACTCGCGCATATCCAGGTTGCGGCCGCGCACCAAACGATGTCGCGACGAATAATAATCACCAGGAGGCCTACATCCACAACATCAACGACTGATCAAGGTGTAATTGAATATACTGCATACCGAGCAAGTTCACGCCGAACATGACGGCTAGTCCTGGCCACTGCCCTCGATCGTAGTGCTGAGGTTCGCCGGGTGACCACGTCAAGCCGAGGGTCACACTAAGGGGCATTGTCAGCGATGCTACATAAATATCAAGTCAAGATGGAGACGTACAAAAGGCTGTACGGGAACAAAACGCCTAAGGGAAGTAGGAGGAATGCACGCAAGGGTGCATGGATAAATGCAACATCGAGCGGCCTGCATTCAATCAGCTATGATGGCACTGTACTTTTGTGGCACGATACTCACCTCTTGCTAGTGGGCGCATGGTATATAAGAAGTACTACATTGGCGTACAGCAACAAGCCCAAGAGGATACCGAGACATATGGTAGAGAGGCGGAAGGCTTGGAGAATCTACCGCCCTGAGTGAGCTTATGCTGCCCTCCAACCTACAGTGAATCGTCACGTACCCAGGCTATCGCCCAGAACGCCATGACCCAATTGGCGAGCATCAACGGAAAGCCGCAGCCTTGGATGAGCGCGCGCTTCGTTTCTGGCTTCCGGGAGAATACGAGGAGAACACAGTATCCAACTTGTCCGACGTATATGGCGACAATGTATACCGCAATCATGTACGGTTTAGGTGATATGGCAGATGGGTAAAGCTCGGAGATGTCGCCTGTCGGAGCCTGTTCAGCGGGTTCTTGACCGCTGATTGGTTTTAGAATGCGACTTACCCAAGTTTGGGTCGAGTACGAAAGTACAGACCATCAAGGCCGCAATGTTCACAAGCAGCGATAAAGGGGTCAGCACCTGTAGCCTTTTGGGCCATACGCATCAACACAATCATCCTCAACGCCGAGTGTCATGTACGCGCCTGATGAGGGCCAGGTACTCCCTAACCGCCGGATGGGAGGTGTCGATGGGAAGGTCTTCCATCATTGCCGTAGTCGCGCTCAAAGCCGGCGCTGTCGGCGTAGAGGACTAAATAGAGCTTGGTGGTTGTGAGTGGAAGAGAGTGAGGAGGAGAGCTCGAGGCCACCGTCCCAGACCGCGAGCAGCACCAGCGTCGACTGTGGCGGCGATGATGTCATAGCTTTCAGACGAACTCAAGGTGTTTGAAACACATGGCGCCTGTAACCCTGTCCTAGGGTCAGTGTAGTAGCCTGCGGACTGCCACAGTGCCACTTGCGTTCAATAGCAGGTCTGTCTCGTTCTAATCCCACTCAGGCTGTTATCTGGGGCTACTCATACAAGCATACCGCAATCCAGTTGGATCCTTCAAAACCGCCCTCTGACTCGGAGGACCTCAATATATGCCTCATCGCCTAATTATCACCCCAGCCCAGCGAAATCCAGCCGCGGCGGCGTTACTACACCTGCAGTGGCCTCCCCACTAAATTCAATCTTTCGGAGAAACTGGTACTTCCCGCCTGATGCATTTCTGCATCCGACTTTGACGCGGGTTGCATGCGGGTTGTCCGATAGGTCATACACAGGTATTTCGTGTTGTCCGCCCGTTCCGTAAAACGTTTGGGCTCAATATATCCCCGGCGGCCTCCAAGCTGTCGTGCCCATCCAAGATGCCACATGCCTCCCGGCTGTGTTTTCACGTAATGTGCTGGCGAAAGCGCAGATGTCCGCGCCTTTCCTCGGTTACATCTTCTAGCCTCCAGCAGTAAGTTCCCGCCCTGGCCCGACCCTGACGACCTTACTCGTAGCTGGGGTGGCAACCCTCTGAACCTAAAGGAAGAACTTCTCACCCTCACACCGCACCCGACCTCCCGTACTTTGTGCCTTCCTCCGCGTCCATCCCCACGCAGTGCAAGGTTCACCATAGTCTATCTGACAGCTCTACTTCCGTCCGCCCGCCCGCTATTCATTCGCGCCCCCAGCTCCCCTTCGCGGGTCCAATCCAGACCACTCTCCTGCTCTCCGCCGCCCAAAGCTTGTGCCCTGGTGCGGGCCCAGAGTGGCATTCTGTCTTCCCCGCGGCGAACTCCATGGAAACCTATTCCGAGCTATCGACGGTGTTTCGGTGCGATAGAACCCGGTGTGTTACGTCTTTACCCTAGAACTTCAGGCGAGGTCCTCATCCTACCGAGGAATTACCCCTTCAGGCGGGAAGAGTTCTCGCGGATCCCTGCAAGCGGCGCAAAGCCATGCCCGAGTAGTATCGCGGGAGCTGAATCTTCCACGAACTCGACTCCGCGTGCGGGTTCTCTTATCAGACCACTGGAACTAATCCGATTGCAGTCCGTAATGCCTCGTGAGCGGATGCAGTCCGTATTGCGGCGGGCCAGCTTTACGGCCGCTCCTAGGCAGGAGCCTGGTGTGAGGCCGTGCGCACCGCGAGTCTGTGAGTATAACTCTAAAACTCTGCCGAAAAGCCTGTCGGTTGCTATCTGAAGTCTGTCTTACGTCTATCACGGTTGTCACACTTGGACACACTGGTCAGTCGTATGTGTCATCCTAATATCCCTCGGTCTTAACATCACTAGCGACAGCGTCGTCCCACGCACACGATCACTTAGGCTACGACCAGGCCTTACACCAAGGGCACCCCCATCACAGTGGGACCCTCATTCCTCCATCCGGGATACCCTGACGTTCCGCATTGGTAATCCCCTACACCCTCTACTTGGTTCTGGACGCACCCTGAGCTTCCTTCAGCCACCAAGGACCGCGCCGGACAGTCCATTCATTCGGCAACGTCCTATGCAAACCGCGGATATGCTCTTCTCCGCGACAGTTCGCGGCCACACCCTGCTATCACCCCATCCGCATGCACCTCACTCGACCGGCATCCTCATGCCAAACGCTGGACTTTCCGCAACTACTCCGACGACCTTCACAGCCCAGAGCCCCCATTTCTCCAGTTGGCCAATTCCCGCACCAATTTACCCGTGGGGTGGCGCCGATAGCCTTCTCACTTTATCTCGCCCATCTCGCAGTCTATCTAGAAACCTGCAGCGCGCCGCGAGTATTCTGCGGCTACCGCAAGCGCACCTCGTGCTGCGCGCGGCGAAAAACGCGGCCGAGTGCTGAATGCTAAGTGCTGAGCGCTGAGTGCCAACCGCGCGAACTCCGCTGTATTCACGATGATCCAGCAACCCGGATCCGCCGCCGCTCGCCCTTTGCACAATCACACCTCCGCCCACACGCCTACGCAAGTCTACGCCGTCGTGGACGCTACGGACTGAGGCCCTGCCTCAAGGCCTGGCGAATCGCACTGAACGGCGAATTCAACGGCCCTCGATATGCCGCTGTCCAGCGCGAATGCAAGTGCGAACACTGCGAGGAGACGCGCACGGCACGCTCGTTCGGCGAAGACGTCAATGCCCTCCCGTCCGCGGCCTCGCGGTGCGCCACACACACCCACGCCCGCGTTCTCGCCCCTCCTGCTTTCACAGGCGCGCCCACAAACCCACAGCGGAGTCCGAACCTCAATGTCACCCTCCTCCCTGCAATTGCGGCGAGGGCGTCTTTCACCCGATGGTTCCTCCCGGCGGCCCTCGGTGATGCTGGGTACGCGCACCTCTTCACGCCGTACCCCGTACGGTTCGTGATAGGGGGACAGGAGTGGTGAGAGGGTGCTCGCCAGCGCCAGCGCCGGGCCTTCTGTGGGACAAGGACGCGCGTGTACGTGCCGCCGGGCGTGGACTGAATGCAATGTGCGCTTGGGCAACGCCCGCGTCGGAGTCGCAACGGCCCGCCGCTTCCCTGCAGCCCGCGCAGAACGTTCGAAACCGTGGCGTCGAGCTCGCCCGCGCCCGGCGGTGGGTGGGGAGGCCTGGCGGGCTCGACAGGGCCCTGTACGTACACGGCTTTGCGCTTATTCCCACTCTTCCTCCCCTCGTTTGCGCGTGAACGTTCCGCGCACTCCCACTGGCCTGACCTGGCCTGGCAGCAGCAGCAGCGGCCCTCCTTCGTGCCTCCTCCCCCCCTTCTTGCGGATCCATCTTTCGAACGTCAATACTTCAGTACGTGCGCCCCTCATTTCCGTCGGGCAGACCCGAATCATCCAGTCGCTCATGATCATGATTGAACGGATACATGAGTCGTCTTCTGCGGATCGATGTGCGGTCGCTCCAGGGCGCGACGTCGTGCGGAGCAGCCGACCGACGGCGACTTGGGGCTCGCGTTGATTGAATGGGCCAAGTCGGAGTGCAGGGAGCTGGTGCGCTGAGCGTGCACACGCCAACGCCACATCGCATGGGAGGGGTCCAGGAACGATTATATTAACAATACCGGAGAACAGTCCACGCCAATCCACATTTTCGTGAAAGATACAAGAGAAACCAGCTGCCCCATCGTACCCTGGCCCTTCACCATACGCCCAGAGTGGGAAGGGGCGTCCCGCACGGTGGGTCGGATATCTCGCCGGACAACGTGCTGCGCCGGTTTGTGGCCTATAGAAGACACCTAATATGTCTTCTTCTTCTCGTCGACGGAGAGGCCGCCTGAGTTCAAAGTCAGCGCTACTGAATTAGAGACCTTGAAACCAGCAAGTGCGTACCAGGGCCCATGTTGACCAAAAGAATGAGGCCACCGACGATCGCTAGAGGCGTCATTATCAGTTGCTGTGTATGCCGTGTTATCTAAGAGATACGAACACAGCGTCTGGAAGAAGTCGTATCTGCATACAGTTGAGTATGAATCTAATTTGAGAGACGGGATGAACACATACTTCAGGAAGTCGCGCTGGGGATGCGCGGAGTGGATGCTCCAGAAATTGTTGATGAACACGTTGAATACGCTGAGCATCAAAACCAGGAACCCTGCAGACCACTTCGCCTTGAAACCGACGGCGACCATGATGCATGCGGCGAGACCAATGATGGAAACGAATACACGAGCGATGCTCCACTGTCCACGGAGGATGAATCCGATGAACAGGAAGATGAGGAGGATACGACCCGCGAGCAAGAAGCTGCAGAATATGGTCACGTGTCTGGGGCAAACCGACGTCATGAATGGTGCAGCACTCACTATTTCTTGCGGTCGTTCTCAGACAGGGTGGGCAGGCCAGCGAAGATCTTCTTGCGGGTGTACATGGAGTCAGTGAAGACCATGAGAAGACCGCCGATGACGCTGAGGTTGCGCAGGAAGAAGTTGAGGTCGAAAATGAGACCATAACCGAACGCCTGAATGATGACGACGCCCAAGAGACCGCCGACTCCGAATTCCGAGTACCTCTTCGTGATCACCGCGCCCGAGCCAACGAGCATAGTCTGCGCATTGTTGATATGGTCACATCATGGCATGTATTGCGCAGAACATACAACTCACGATGACGTTGAGTATCAGGAAGAAGTGGGAGATTCCCCAAGGGAAATGACGATGCCTGGAGGTCGCCGCGAGGTTATGGTACTGCATACAACGTGCCACGTACACACATACCTCTGGAGGTACCAGAGCTGGTCGCTCCATTGGGTGATGATACGCCATGAATCCTCCAAGAACGTCCCTACAATCAGGAACCTGCCGATGGCGGGCAGGTGGGGCTTGAGAGGCTGGGTATAGATCTCGACGTTGTCCTCGACCGTGCGGGCGAACGCGCGAAGCTTTTCGACCGGGTCGTCTGGGTTCGCCGCTCTGTAGCCCGCGGAGGGTCGTGAGTTTCCAAAGCCGTGCGGGTCGGGGGTGTAGCCTCCAGAGGCTGAGCGGGCAATGTTGATGCGGGCAGACATGGCGGGCGAAGACGAAAGAGAAAGAGGGCAAGTTGGAGTTGAGAAGGCCGGGGACGCGCCGACGACTTGAGGGCGACGTGGCGTAGACCCGTGGGAACATGCCTGTGTGTCCTCCGCCTGCATTTCCCATCACCACATCATCTCATCACTCGTTCGAACTGCCTCGCAGACGACCATCGTCCGAGTCTCAGCCCATACACATCGCCTTCGCCGACTCGGACTCAGCCTACTCTATCCATGAATATCCTGTGCAGTTTCGGCCATTGAGAATGGGCGCTTGGAGTGTGCACGTGATGCGTTGGGCGCGTCTTCGTTAGCGCGTCAATCCAGACGCGCTTGTCCAAGTTCGTTCCGCGACGCGTCTCTTTCACCTCGCCTTCTGCACGTACACTTCGCCCTTCAGATGTCTAGGAAACGCAAGGCAGAGCTCAGCGACGATGAAAGTGAGTACGAGGACGCGTCATACACCCAAAAGAAGCGGAGGACGGCCGCAAGCACCAGAAAGCCGCCAGTGAAGTCCAAGGGCAAGAGACGCGAGAGCCCAGACGCGTCAGACGACGCAGAGCGGGTCCAAGAGTCGTCGGAAATGGGGTCAGCACATCCACATGCGCCCAGTCTTCACATACTGTCCAATCCCGGTCCGTCTCGAGCAGCGTTGCTGCAGTGGTATGACGGCGTCCATGCGGCGCGTGGTATGCCCTGGCGCAAGCCCTACCAGCATTCATGGGGTACAGAAGAGAAGGCGCAACGGGCCTACGAGGTCAGTCGGCTTGATACGGCATGAGTGTGGGATTTTGACGTGAACAGCACGAGCTCGCTCTCAGGTCTGGGTGTCGGAAATCATGCTTCAGCAAACCCAGGTCGCCACCGTGATTCCCTACTACAATCGGTGGATGGAGAGGTTCGTGTTCGGGTAGTTAGTGCGGGGTCGCGGTGAACTCACCTCCTGCAGATTCCCAACCATAAGGGATTTGGTCAGCACGACTTCTTCACTTCTCCCTGACCGACTCCCGGCCATCACTTACGTTCATCCCTCCAGGCGGCTTCCGATATAGATACCGTGAATAGTCTGTGGAAAGGTCTCGGATACTACTCGCGAGCCGCCCGACTCTTGAGCGGGGCGCAGAAAGCCGTGAAGGAGTTTGGCGGCCGACTCCCGGACAACGCGCAAGATATGGAATCAAAGATTCCCGGTATCGGAAGGTACAGCGCTGGAGCCATATGCTCGATCGCCTACAACCAGTGCGTCCCAGTGGTAAGTCAAACCCGACGGTGCAGATCGCGCTGTGCGACATCTGCTTCATCAACTTCCTCTGACTCCGCCGTCAAGATATTGACCGAGCGCGCGCTTACAGCTCGATGGGAACGTCCACCGGCTCATGAGCCGCTTGCTGGCGCTGCACGCATCGCCGAAAGCGAAGCAGACCTTGGACGTCCTGTGGGCGGGCGCGAGCGCCTTCGTAAAAGATGCCGACCGTCCAGGTGATGTGAACCAAGCGCTGATAGAACTTGGATCAACCGTCTGCAAGGTACGCGACCCTGCGTGTCTCTCTTGCCCGCTCCGGCCCTGGTGTGCGGCGTACGAACACCAGGAGCGCGAGGGAAAGGAAGACAAGGTGCGTCCATGCAATTGTGCCCGACTGCCGTCCCTCCCGCTGCGTCGCTAGAGCTGAGAATGAACCGTGTAACCAGGGTACGAAAGATGCGGCGCCCTCCGCTGGTCATGCGGTCCCGGACATCGAGGAGCTTTGCACGTTATGCGAGCCTCTACCGGCGGGCTCGCCGGTGACGGCGTATCCAATGAAGGCGGAGAAGAAAAAGGCCCGTGAAGAGCTCGACATAGTGAACGTTATCGAGTGGCGCAGACACGCCGCGGGCGAGCGCTGGTTCCTGCTCGTCCGGCGTCCGGAAGGAGGTGAGTCGTCTATTTCCATCAACGCGCCTTGATTTCGAGTTCGTGCCCGCTGCTTCGCGTTCTATCCCTTGCTCGTCGCCCCCGAACTGCCGTGCAGTACTGAGCATGCTTCCGCGAACGCAGGGCTTCTCGCCGGCCTGCACGAATTTCCCACCGCACCGAACGTCCCCGTGACCTCGTCGACGTCTGCGCACATCGAGATAGCAGATTCGCTGCTGACAGCGCTTCTCGTCTCTCCGCCCCCTGCACCCTCCTCTGCCACGCCATCGGATGGCCAGGCCGCTCGACGTGCCAACCCCCCTTCATCTACGCGAAGCCCTGGCCCGCTAAGGGTGGCGAAGATCGTACCCGCGGGTGACGTGCTGCACATTTTCTCTCATATCAGGAAGACGTACCGCGTGCAATGGGTCGTGCTAGAAGGGGGTAGCAGCGATGACCCCCCGGCCCTGGTGCAGGAACTAGACTTCGCGGCGTTCGGAGCCGCCCTGCCCAAGACGTCCAAAGGCAAGGCTCGCGGGAAATCGCGCACACGCCCGCCCGAGACGCCCGCGGGTGCTGCACGTACGGTTGCGCAGTGGGTACGCGAGGGGGCGGTGGCCGACTCCAAGTAAGTATTGCCTATTGCCTCGTTCGATCCGGGTACTGGCTGATCGCGCTTGTGCCTCCCGCTTCTGCTCGCAACAATTCGTCGCTCCGTCGCGGGTGCAGTATCGGCACGGGCGTAATGAAGATTTGGCGGCAGGTTCGTGCGCTCTGGAACAAGAAGAGCGATGGCGGGGGCGACAGCGGCAGCGAGGAACAGTCCCACTGAACCATCCCCCTTCCGTCGACCGTGCACCTGCCACCACCGCAACCACGTCACAGGCCGTTGCATATTCGCCTGCGCATGCACATCCTTGTCCCAGAGTTCTGTCACATTTACCTTGCTTGATCAGATGCGCGCTCCCCCCACCTCCACGAAACCTTCGCGAACGTGTGCGGTATAGAAACGTACGTACGGCGGCGTCGTGTCAGTGGCACGCGCGGCTCCCCAGTTGCGCCTGTGCCTCGCCGGGCGGGATTAACGCGACCGTCGCAACTGAGGCCAGCTCGAGGCCGCCGGGCAGCAAAGTCTAACCATGCTGCCCTCAGTACGGCAGGGTCGGCGCGCCCTCGATGGGCTCCCTGAGCCCGCGAGAAGCCCCCTCCGCGAAACTCAGCCTGCAGCCGGGGGGGGGGGGGGCAGCGGGGGGCGTCCCAATATATCCATTTACGGCACTTTTGGTACAGGACAGCAGCACTGGCAGACGCAGCTGAGCACCCCGAACCGATACCGTGGCTGTCGACTTGGGCCCGTGGCGGACTTCGACTCGCAGCTGGAGTTTCTGGTCAGCCAGTTTGCCGTATATGCGGCGTGCGAGACATTGAGCCGTAGCGGTGGTGCGCGCAAGGAAGAACGCTCGTTCGACATCGATCGCTGCTTCACGGCCTCGCAGCGAACAGAAGCGTCGTAGCAGGTCTGATGCGCCGCTGCTCCGCATCGCTTGCTAGTCGCGGTCGAGTGTGCGTCGGTGACCCTCGTATGCCGTGCCGGGAGGAGCAAGTCTTGTTCTACCAGCGGCTACTGCCAAGGCGGGCTTGCATCATCCGCGTCAGTGTGCGGTAAGGTCACCGCACGGCACATCGGAGGTCGAGCAGGCTCGGGTGTGCCTGCTGTCCATTGCCCTCGGATCACCGAGCGTTTTAGGCTGGGGAGTGGGAGGAGAAAACATTAGGTCGCGCTCACGCGGGTTCTAAGCACGTAGCAGCATGCCGACGCGTTGACGGCCGGTTGCTCGACACACGGCTCGCGGACGCGGCTCAGAGGCACCGTGCGGCTGAGTCGGCTCTCGGACTTTTTGACTTTCTAGCTGCTGCTGCTGCTCGCCTCGTATACCGTAATTACTGTATTGATCATGCAGACGAGTGGGGGCCGCGAACGTCGATCGCCCTGCCTGCCGCCCGCGGCGAATCCGCATGCGGCGATTCGATTGGGCAGCTGCGCGGCCGCCCCCGCTCTGAGCTCTCTCTCTCCCGAGTCCCGCCCTCCCGACTACCGAGCGCGGGGAAAGGGTCTGCCGGCGGGAGGCGATAGAATACCCTATCAGCGGCCTCGACACCACCCGGGGCATCCCAGGGCAGCAGCACCCCGGCCGCAAAGCCGCGGACGTGGTGGCACGAGCCGCTTGCTTCAGCCTGTAACGCGCGTCGTGGGCCGTGGCGAGCGGCGAGCCCGACTCCGAGGCCCCTGGACGCGGTGGGGTGGAGGCCGCAACGATCGTCGCGACTCGCGAGCAATCACTCGCCCGAAAATCGTCGCGACGACTCGCAACGTCAACGGCACAATGTCGACCCTAGGAGGTAGGTTCCTAGCTCCTTGAGCTCGAACGAGGTTAGAGCGATCCAGAGAGGCCCGCTCTCGCCCCCGCCGCCCAGTGCGGGTGGCTTTCCGGGTACACGGATATGTGCGACTGCATGCTACATTGCTAACGCTAGTCTAACATATACGTACTCTACGCGCTAACCCGAACCAGCTGCTGCAGTGAGACCGGCGCACGCCCGGAATACAAGAGCGCGCGTGGGACCGACGCGCCCGTTCTGGGCGAGAGGAGGCGAGAGGGGACGCCGTTAATTGGTCGGGCGGGCGCGAGCGAGATCTGCGTGTTTGGTAATTGCCGTGCCTCGATCGGAGGTGGAGCTCGCAAGGGGCGCCAGTAGTGACAGGACCAGGAGTCGGGAAAGTCATCATGATGGCCAGCCACCCGAAAAATAACCAGAAGTCCAGATAAAACCCGAGCGCGATTCGCCCGGCACGCAGACGGCAGGGGAGAGATAATAGATTACATATAGATGCACAGATTCAGCGCGCGCGGGGCGATCGGCCGCAGGGGCAATCCGGACAGACAATATTGACACAAGCAACAAGATCGGGCGGCGGGCCCTGCCCTGGGCGGGGGTGGAGGCGTCTGATTGCCTTCAGAATCCAGATGCGCCCTCGTGCGCACCGCGCTCTCTTCGGAGCGGGCTCGACGCGAGGCCGGCCGCCGTCGGACGGGCGATCGCCTCTGCGTGCTGAGTGCTGCGCTGGCCAGTAAGCTCGCAAGGGGCCTTTACGTCCTGCGCGGTGGGCCATTACATACACACCCCCAGAGGCTCGGACAGGGCCTTGTTTGCGGCGCGGGCGTGCCGTGTACCGCACCGCGTACGACGATCGCGCCTCGAGCGAGCGTTCGTGCTCGGGCAGTGGCATCGAAGGGGCCCGAGATGAGATGAATGAATGAACGAACCAGCGACGCGGGATATGGCATGGGGCATCTGGGCCGCTGATCGTATAGGATGCGCCGATAGTAGATACGTGAGCGTCGTATGTATGTATATATGCGTACATGGTACATGGGTCGGTGCGATCCGGGGTGGTATATGTGTGTATGGTAGTGTACAGTCGATAGCGGTACAAGAACAGAGGAAACAACGCGAACAAACGCCAGCGACCAACCAAGAGCTAGCTAAGACAAGCGTGCGGTGTAGGTGAGCGGTATAACGGCAGCGACAAAGCGGGGTCACGGTCCATGATAGAGCACATACGGTTCGTCCGTCGTGGGTTTGTGTAGTAAGGGGAGAGAGAACGCGGGCAGCGGTGATACATAGAGTACACGGCGCGAGAGCGTTCGCCGCCCTCCGCCCGACAGATGGCAACGCATCTCGTCGGGCGCAGGACGCGGTCGGTCCGTGAGGCAAGCGTGATGAGCGCAAGTCCGAGCGGGGTAGTACGAGGGGGACAGAGAGAGATAGGAAAGGTCTGATGCGATCCGGGTCTTCTGCTCGCCCGCGGACGACTCGGGGAGAGGATTTTGCGCCCAGCGGGTGCGCGGGGTGGGAAGGATGTCGTGATCAGGATGCTGCAATCCACACGCCAGGCCACGAGCCATGCAGCGGGCCTAGACCGCTGACGCCGTCCGATGGCACACATTGCCCCCCGCGTGGTCATGGGGCCCCTTCCCTGCGCACACGCCAGGCAGGCCTTGCTGTCCGCCGCGAGACAGACAGGCTCAGCCCCGAGGGGCGATGACGGAAGAGATGCCCTGTTTTCTTGCGTCGTCCCTCCTCTCCGATCACCACCGCGAACCCTGTACGAGCGCGGGCTTCGATTCGTCTTCCGGGAAGCGATCGAACAATGGACTCCGCCCGTTCAGCGAGTTCGTCCACGAGTGCCGGTGCGAATCTTGCGAGATGTCCGGAGATGAGAAGCGCTTCAGGTAGAGCTCATCCATGGGGTCCCGGGGCCGCTGCTGCAGGCCTTGCAGGTACGCCAGGGGAACCAGCTTGGGGGTCGCTTTTTCCGCCTTCATCGACAGAGGAAGAGAGACGTTCGACGGCGGCGTCAGCGGCGACGAGAATGGCCGTGGCGACAAGCCCGGGTCAGACGACGAGGATGACGACTGAGTGTACGGCGACGGATCACGGTACGTGTTCAGCCCGGTGTCATGGAGGTTCGGCAGTGGCACGGCAATGGGTGCACCCTGCGGGTATTGGGCAGTCGACTGCGGCAGGGAAGGGCCAGGGTGCCGAGGGGACTCGTACTGGTGGGGGACAGGCGGGTAGGTGCTCGAGCGAACGGCGTAAGGGCCACTAGGGATGTGCGGCGAGTGCGACAGCTGAGGAGACGGCTGCGACCACTTCGGGATCGACTCGACCGCATACGGCGGGGGGACGGCGTGAGCGGTAGTCGCCGTCATCGCAATGCCCCAAGGCTCGTGCGTCGTGGGACCGACGTCCTCGAGGGGCGGCGGGTCAATGCGCTTGTTCGCCTTGCTCGCCCGTGCGCTCTTGAACCAGCCGTCCGGGACGACGACGTCGCCCACGCCAGGAATATCGTCGATCGTGCCCAGGCTGTCGATGGTCGTCTGGCTGAAGTAGGCCGCTGCACGTTCCGGTCACTACGGTGCGGTACGGCAGGCAGCACGAGGTCTGTACGTACTCAGATGCCATTTGCGTGTGATCCCCCGTGGCCGGTCCTCCGGCAGGGAGACGTGCACGCTGTAGGTTTGCTTGATGAGGCGCTCGGCGTCTGAGCGGGAGAAGGGCATGTTCCCCCGCGCGTCCCGTCTTCTGAGCGGAAGTGCACATCAGCGCGTCTGGTTCTGAAAATAATACCAGTCAAAATCACAAACCGCATGATGCTCGCCCAGCGGGCGGAGGGATTGTTCGGGTCTTCATGTGCGTCGTTCTCCCGTTGGTGGTAAAACAAAAATTCCTGGATTTATACGGTTGGCGGCGGACAGTACTGACACAGACGACGGGGACTTACGTCGCGTACCCGGCTGGGTCCCCAGCCCATACCGTCGGTCCTGAAAGCAGAGTGAAGTCAGGCACGGCTAAGGCTATAGGGACTGTATAGGAACGTACCACCGTTCCATGCCCATGCCGGTGGCCTCAGAGTTGGCACAGCGCTCCTCCCAGATGTATACACATCCCGAAGCGATGCTATATAGACGCGTGTAAGTGATCTAAGCGAGGCGGGTAGGGGGGTGATGGCGACTGACGCTCTGCGCTCCTCGGCGTCGAGGCGCCTAGTGGTCATGGGGAGGACGTTGCGGGCGACGGCATAGAAAATCTGGAGGGCGTCGCGGGTGGAGCGGATGCGGACGTTGACGAGCGTGGGCTGCTGCATGATGCGGCGGAGGGGGGAGTGATGGGGCAAGAAGAGGCGGGGCTGGGAGCAGGGGCGTACGCTTATAAGAATCGGGTGAAGCGCTGATATGGCCCGGGGGATTGCTCGTCGCTCGCCGTCCAGAAAGGTTAAGCAGCCCGCCAGGGGCCAAATTAAGCAGGGGATCCCCGAATCTGAAGAAGGCGCGATTGAGTTTACATTAGCTTTGCCGCCCTCTGCGCCCAAATTAAAGCCCAACTCCGCAGATCGGGGTCTGAATCCCCTTGGCGGTATATCCATTCCCGCCAACGTTGTTTGACACCTCCCCACACTCCGCCCGGCCCAGGCCCCGCCGTCGCCCGTCGTCCATCGCCGCCGCCGCCGCCTCCAGCTCCGCGCAGAGACCGTGGGACGGTGGAGGTCGGACGTCGAACGCTATACGAGAGCCGGCCTGCTGGAACTCGAGCTCGGTCAGCAGCTGCCAGCAGTGGTGGTGGCACACCCAGGCCCCGAGTCGCAGCCAGGGACCGGTCACGGCGCTCGCAGCTCGACGCCCCCCGATGGCCCACATGATAAGACGATGCACATCCTTGTTCTCATCATGCATCATCCTTCTCCGCGTCCACCCAACGGCCCACAGAACGGGTATGCATCACCCGCCACCCAAGTCAATCAGACAATGCGCGTCTTTCTCCGCTCCTCCACATACGCTCGACATGATTGCCGCGCGCGCAGGGCCCGCTTCACACCCGCAACGCTCGCCCGAGCGTATTTATCTGTCCTAGCTGATGGCCCCTTGATAGCCGCCGCCCGAGCAGCAGGCGGACCGCGGGGGCGCGCGATGCCTGGACCCGCGCGGCAAGGAAGAAAGACAAACTGACAGAGCGCACCTTGTATTTACGGCTACAGCAGCCTGAGCGACTCGCGGGCGGCCGGTCGGTTCTATCTCCATCGCGCAGTCTGAAGCCTGCATCGCGGCTCCCGGAGTGACACGAGCCAGGAAAGAAGAGGAGGCGAGCGCGGGCGCGCCGTGAGGAAGATGTCGTACGTGCGCACCCCAGCGGTGGCGCTGGCAGGACGAGGGACGCCGCGTTGCTCCGCCGACGAGATGGGAAGATCCATGGCGAGCAATGCTCCCGCGAACGCCATCCAAATCAGGGTCGTACGTACACAGCTCGCCACCTAATCGTTTTTAGATTAGATTGACCGTGGGACGTTTTCGCCCAATCCGCCGGACCGATCGACCACGGTAATCCGCGCTGTCCTTCAACCTTGTCCGCCCTCGGCATGATCCCGCGCGACTCGCCCGCTGCGCTGCTATCCCTTCTGGAGCAAGCCAGGCGGATCGTCCGGGTACTGCGCCATCGCCGCGCAAACAATGCACGCCTCTACCTCTGGATGCACAAATGGTGCGTCGGACACAACGCTAGGGGCAATGGATCGGAGCGGCGCCGGAAGGCACGGCGGGGAGGCGAGATCAGAACGGTCGCTACGCCACCCGTCGCACCCGGAAGTTCTCCGGACGAGGACGTTCGACAGGCGGGTTCTGGAGAGCGGCGAGGCGAGGCATGCTGGAGCTCGAAAGGGGCGCGGTGAGAGCGAAAGAGGGCAGGCCGGCCAAGAAAGGAAAAGGTGGGAATGGAGGGAGGCGGACGGGAACTCAATCGCAATCAGCGAGGGAGAGAGGCGTGGGACGGGGGCGACGGTGATCACGTAGGGCGGATGACGTACGCGCGACTTTGCACGCTTATTCCACGTTCGCCTCCAAGCGATTGGGTGGCTCGACTGGCACGCACGCCCTCCTTCTGACGTGAACGAAAAGCATCGCGGGAGAAGACAACCGAGGCCCCATCCGCCCGCCGGCTGCAACTCATACTCACTCGCACTGGCAGCCCTCTTCCCCGCACGCTCGCCCGCCCGCGCATCTCCCTCAGCCCAGGCCCGGTCAGAAGGCCGACTCGCAGCCCGCGACGTCCTGCGTCCCAGCCCAGAACGCACAGCGGCGGCCAATTGCACGCGCCCCCAGCCCAGCACGACAGCTTCTCGCACCCACCACAGACGTCCGACCTCCCAACCCGCGCCGACCCTGAGCGCGGCACGCACCGGCGCGTGGATCAGACAGCCTCGTCTTCTCCATTCTAATTTCTCCCGCACGCACACGCACGGCAGATGATCGTGGTTCTCGAACTGGGCCGCACCCTCGCTCGCGCACGCGAAGGTCGAACGCGCCATTGTATCCCGTCCCGTCCCGTCGAGGGCCCCTCCCCCCAAGCTCAAGCTTCCTCGCCCCCTCTGGCTCCCGCCGCCGCGAGGCTGACGGCACCTCGCACCAGGGGCACGCTCCGCGCGCACACTACTCTATGCGCCGGGCGGGAAAAGGGGGGCCGGGTATTTTTCTCTGTGAGCGCAAACTGACAAGCATGAGGTCATCTCGACTCTCCCTGCCCCTGGCTGGCCAGTGCCGTGCCCACTGCGCGAAGGTGAGAACCTGCGTTCTCACCGCACGCCCCCATTTGAATCCCCCTCTCTCCTCCCTCACCGTACGTATGCGTCTCTTCGCTCTTCCCCCCGCCCGGCTTGGGCTAAATCGGCCGCGGAGCCCCCACGCGGCGGTGTCCAGCCTGAGGCCTGAGGCCTCAGCACGTCCACCGCAGAATTCGAACGTGCACCCGTTCTCCGTTACGTGTCGCAGGAGGCGACGAGAACGCTCTGGCTGCGCCGCCGGGGGTCCCCCGGCTCCGCCGGCCACACGGGCGTGTGCTAGCACGCAGCGAGAAGGACAGAACAGAAGACGGCGAGAGAGAGAGATAGAGAGCCGTTTGGCGGAAGGGGAGAAGGACGAGAGAAGGGGCGGGCAGAGAAGCGGGCCGAGTGCGGGCGATCTGCTGCAATTAGCAGGCTCCCGAACAGGCTGCGCCCTCGCTCGCCCCCCTCGCCCCCCGTCCGAGGAGGAAGCGGGCGAGGGGGGATCGTGCGAGGGCGAGGGCCGCCGGGCATTCGAGGGGGCCCACGTTCTCGTGGCGGCGTCCAGGCGAAGCCCATCTACCGAAGCCCACCGTTCAGCGTGCAGAGCGGGGAAACGGCTCTTCCAGAGAGAGAGAGAGAGAGATAATATAATATAATAGAGAGAGGAAGGCTCTCCGGCCCTGCTTACCGTCCGGCCACAGTGCGTGGACGATACGCACTCGGCGTGGGGGCGAGGCGAGGAGCCGTCCGTCCGCGAGCTCGGACTTCCGATGATGATGGAGGAGAGACCTCGCGCTAGCGCGAGATGCGCGCGGGCATTGTAATGCGCTTTGCGGCTCTGGCGCGCGCTCGATGCCTTCTGATCTCGACACGGACGGCTCGTGGCGGAGCTAGACCGAGGGGCGAACCGTGCCGGCGTACGTTCACGCTCAGGGTGGGCAGCGGCGGCTTCTATTGCTGCACGTCTCGACTGTCGACTGTCGACTGAATAGGGAGGTGTGGTGGGGTACGGTAATCGTGCAAGAGCGGGGGTTATAGCAGCCTATAGGCCACGGGCCTCGGTTACAAATGTCGTCGCCCATCGTGACCGCCGGGCGCGAAGCACCGATGGGCAGGATGTGGGTCCCCATGATGCATGGGCGACTGACGACTGATCGCAGAAGAAGCGTCCTCGCGCGGAGCGGCGTGTCATGCGCGAACCGCAACCGAGACCGAAACCGAGCCGCGAGCTCGCGACCCGACGTGACCCGCGCGCGGCCTCATTCGACCAAGTGATCTACAGCGGACGCAAAGGAAATCAGCGGCCTATTTTAGCCCCGGTCGCGCGACGCGCTAGCCCGCTCGGACGTCCAAACGTTCGCGTTCGCGTTTACGTTTACGTTTTCTCGCGAAGGGGCGCGGGCGCAGCGGCGGATTCGACGTACCTTTCAGGGGAAGCACGACCGGGAGATAGTCGGGGATCTCTGCGTAATGCATGCGCCCGCGGAATTTGTACCGTATCCGCAGCGTCTTGGGCACCCCCGAGACGGGGTCGTAGAATCCTGGGATGCCGGCCTGTACATATGTGCGTGAGCGTGTGCATGAGCGAGGGAAAAGGGAGAAGGCGCGTGGGTGTGTGTGAGCGCATAGTGGTAAAGACACCTAATGCAAAAAATTCCTATCGTGATGGCAGAATGCGTCAAATGACGGCACGATACCGGCGAAGCCGGCCTCCCTAATGTGTCGGATAGCCTGCTCGATGCGCGGCGGTCCCCCCCTTCCCCTCCTTCTTCGCCGTTCCCGATCGTGCGTTCTCACACCCTGTCGTGCGGGCAGGGCTCCCCCGGGCGGGCTCAATCAGCGGCAACGAGCTACTGTAGCACGGTGGCGGAAGAATGGGGACATACGCCGCATCCGCGCTGGCAGCCCCTCGACAGAAGTGAAGCACGCAGACGGCATACACCTTATTTGACCGTTCAGGGCAGTGACGGCGGCCGCGACCCGGCGCCGTGGGCCCGCAAGACCTAACAAGTCCCGCGGCCCCAGGCGTCGCTGTCAGGCAGGAGGAGGAGCGGCGGCGGCGGTGGTGTGTGGCAGCACCAGGAGGCTTATCATCGGCCGGACAGGAAAGGCAAGCGGGCGTGCTATGAACGCGATCGAAAGCCCGACGCACCTTGCTTCTTTTCCCGGGGATGTACAGCTGGCTCGAGTTGACCAATGCCTGCACGGAGACGGTGACGTCCACCTCTAGGCCCTCCGTGCCCTCGTCCTCCTCTGATGGGCCGTAGCGGGCTTCTAGAATGACGAGGCCTGTGTGAATGCGCCGACCGCGCTCAGAAATCAGGTTCCCCCGGATTTTTGTACAGGCCTGACTGACCGTCACATGCCTCCTCGGCGCGCATATGTCGCTGGGCGGTGTCTTGCAGGAGAGAGACCGTCTCCTTCCACTGGCGCAGCAGGTCGGACTTCTCTTCCCGCAACTGACGGCGTGCGTCGTTGAAGAACCTACCCGAGACCGTGAGAGATCGAGCCGGAGCGTTTAGAGGAGCGGAAGGCCTACTGCAGACGCTGTAACCGGCGGCGGGGCCGTATCCTGAAGTAGTAAATCAAGGTCAAGGCGGTCGACGGCAGCACCGCCGTCCAAAAGGCGAGCTCGTTATTATGCTCGCGGGACAAAATGACCGGCAAGGTCAGCGTCTGCCCAAAATACGTCGCGCTGTCCCTCCGTCAGCACGCACTCGGGTAAGCGACGAGGCCCCAGGCAGCACTCACTCCACGCGCAGGGTGACGCCGTCGACGTTGGCGCTGACGTTCGCACCGAGGGCCGCATTGTTGCCCCGCCATTCACCGCCGAACAGCCAGGTGAGGCCGGCGAACCCGAGGCGCAGCACCGTCTGGACATGCACGCCGAGCTCAAGGAACGAGAGCCCGTACCGGGCGTTCAGGCCGCTCATGGGGCCGGCGAGGTCGAAGCCGAACTGCCACTCAGAGCTGTAGTACGAAAGCCCGGAAACGGACGGTGCACGGAAGGCAAGCGAGGAGCCCGAGCCTGACCGCTCTTCGGGCAGCTCGTCGCCCTGCAGGCTGTCGTGAAACGCAGAAGAAGCGACGGCCGCAGTGATTCTGGGCCCGGTCGGTGTGAAGCCGACGTCGAGCACGCCCTGCATGGGTGATTTCGGGAACAGTTGCCGCGCAAGCGACAAGTTGACGGGTGGCAGAAGGAGGGTGTCTCCCTTCTTGTACGTGAATGGCTGCAGGAACAGAAGGGGGTGCAAAACACTCTGGCACGTGAGAGTGTAGCCATCGCCTTGGTAGTTGCTCTTTACGGAGGCGCCAGAAATCGCGAGGAGATTGGTGGTCGCCTGTGGCGTGTGAGGTGAGAAGCGTGCTTCGAGGTTGGCGAGAGGGAACGCGCACCTCGAACGCCAGGCGAGGGGAATACTGGTGCTTGACAGTACCCGTTAAAGCGGAGCCATAGTACGGCCGCTGCCTTGGGTTTGATCTATTGCTCATTGTGATACGGCTAGACAGCACCAGCCACGTCTTCTTGCCGATCTCCGTCTGAGGGAAGTCATTAATACACGGCCTCGTCCTCTCGAAGATGGTCTTTACCTGCACGCGATGCCTCACAGCCATACTGTCTCGTCTCACGTCGCCGAGAGCGGCCTGTAGATTTTGCCACGGGGTGAGAGGGGAACCGTCTTCGGTCTCGTACTCATCGTCAAAAATGGACGAGGCGTCGAAGCCAACGGTGACGGTTCCCTTTGGGTGGATCGCCTGTTCGACGCGCTGGCGTGCCAGCTCCCGCTGCTGTCGCCGCAGTTCCTCCTCGAACTATGCAGGGTATTTACGTACGTCAGCTGGCCGCAAATTCGCGTGAGAACGGTGGGTTACCTCTGCCCCAGCGGCATGCTTAAAGTCCGCGGACTGAAGGAGCAAGAGGCCTTCCGGACCTGGACGGACGGCGCGTCAACTTTACTCGAGAGTGGCAGAGAGCATGTAAGGATGACCTAAGGTGTCGTACGCGCGACTGAGGGGGACAGGTGCATCAGCCGCGGGAGGTGGCGCAGATGAAGATGAACGTACCGGGTCACCGGGTCAGAGAGAACTGGGGGCGGAGGTGAACGGGTGCATCGTGGGCGGAGAATAGACGGTGCTCACCCTCGTAGGCCTTCTGAAGCTCGAGGAAGCGTTCGGTGGCGGCCTCCTTGCGACGTTCGTCGGTCTGCTTGTCTGGGTGGAAGACGATGGAGAGCTGTCGATAGCGTTCCCTGATTTCGTGGTCGGATGCGGTCTTCGGAAGGTTGAGGACGGAGCTAAGCTTGAGGTTAGCGGGAGGGAATGGGAAGTGGCGTCGAAGGGTCGGCGGGTGTGCGCACTAGAAGTATTCCTTGTCGTCTGCGCTCGCGGCGGCAGACGCGGGAGCCGCGTCGGCTGTGCCTGGCATTCGCGACGGAAGAGAGAGCGGCGGGAAGGGGAGGGTGGCGGGTTCAGTGAATGAGCATTCCCAGCAGCGCGAGAGCAGAGAGCGGGCAGGCGAGTCCAGCACCGCGTCCGCGCTCGGCCGCGCGCTCGCGGGAGCCTCGACCGCGCGGGATACAAACGTAATACAACCCCGCTTCAACACAGTTCTTACTCCCGACTAGCCCGGCTAATCCGCGGCGTAAGCGCGATAAGAACGCGCTCTCCGGCCAACCCCGCGCACGAGGGCGGGCGCCTATCCCGCCCAGGCGGCGTCGCGTATGAGATCATGCTCGTGCCCGGACGACCGGCTCGCACTCGTCTCTCGACTCTCACCACGCCTCGCCTGCCTTCTGCTGGCCATTCTGTCCCAGCCAACCCTGCCGCGCGACTGCCTCGTTCAGACACGCAGCGACATGTCCGCCAGCCAATCAGCCCCAAAGGCACAGGCCCTCGCTGCTTCCGGCGCTCCAGAACCCAAAGCACGCGGCGCTAACCGCTCGACCAAGGTTGCGGGGAAGCTCAAGGTCCTCCCAGAACATGCAGAACCAGTCCTCCAGCAGGACAATGCCGCCCAGCCATCTCACCCGCCCAGAGACCGCGACCGCGACGACGGTGGCGAAGGTTCCGGCACCCTCGCCGACAGCGAAGAGGAAGAGGACGAGGAGGAGCCAGAGGACGTCGAGGTAGGTGTACCGTCAAGGATGCAAACGCCGACCCATTGCTTCCTGACGCTGAGCGACACCCTTTCTTTGCATTCGCATGAGCTAGGTGTATAACCAAATCGACCTCATACCTGCTGGCACCGCACGCAGAGATGCGTTACGCCTCACCAAGAAGAAGGCAAAATCTCTCCCCCGCGTTACCGCATATGCGACCGCTAGGTGCGCCTCAACACTACGCCGCCGTATGCTTCAGCCTTCCTGACGCGTCGCGTACAGTTCCTACCGCTTCCCAGAGCTCATGAAGTTCTTCAACGCGCGGCGTACCTCGTACCACACCAACCCACGGACAATAGTCGACGTCATCTACACCCCATACGTCTACGAGCCACCTTCGTCGTTTGATCAGCCCGCGACCCAGAGTCGCGTTCATTTCCAGGGCGAATCTCAGGATCACGCCCAGACCGCAGACCTTCTCGGTGTCCCCGAGCTCGCACCTGGTGCGTCTGACGTCGATGGCGCCGTCTCTTCTGGTGTAGAGGCTCCGGACGCAAGCCACGGTAAAAGCAAGAAGAAGAGCAAGTTCGCAGACACTCCGACCGAGGCAGAGATCTTCATTTTCGAATACGGCACTGTCGTCATCTGGGGCATGACCGAGGCCCAAGAGAAGAGGTTCCTCTCCTCCCTGTAGGTTGGATTCCTACCATACCTGCAGTCCCATAACTCATCATAGCGTCTACGCTCAGTAAACGCTTTGAAGTCGAGCGGCTAGGTAGGCAATACAACCCACCAACTTGGTCAGCGTCTCCGAACTCATATCGCTTCAGCGCCACAAGACGTTGAAATGGAAGACCTCAATTTCTACTACGCCAGCTACAGCAGGTACGCTTCCTGTCTCCCCGCCTCCGAGCTAGCGCGCTCACCGGCCGGCGCCAGGATTTACAACGATGTCATCACGCTCCGGAAAGGATCGAGCTACATGTCAGCCTTACCTCACGGTTACGCCCCCGAGCGCTCTCTGACGTGACTTTTGGCTTCCCGGTCCGTTATGCATACAGGACGAAACTTTCGCTGTCGCACGCGCTCGCGCAGTCCGTGAAGATATCCCTCGTAAGTCCGCCGATCGCCAGGCAGCGCGTGCATGCCGTACCGCAAGATACCGCCCGATCGCTGACACCCTCTCCCCTTGCTTTTGCGCTCGTCTACGCGGCCGCCGGCAGTTTGAGAAACTCATCTCGACGACGATAGAAGAGACGAAGGACATACCCGAGATCATCAGCGAGACGGGCAAGATAGACATGAGCCACAAGGAGATCATGCGCAAGATCGGCGAGCTCTTCCTCCTCCGCGCGAACATCAACTCTGTCGGCTCGGTCCTCGACTCGCCGGTACGTCCCCCTCCACTGCGCCTCCTTAGGCGCTGCCGCCGTCCTCTCTACCGCCCATTGTTCCCGCTCACGCCGTGACCTCCCCATGCTCATACAGGAAGTCTTCTGGGTACGTCCACACCCACCTAGACGCCCTCTCCCAGAAAACGCGTACTGACGGGACCGCGGGCACAGACGTACCCGGACCTGCAGCCGCTGTACGACGCCGCGCGGAGCTACCTCGAGATCCCGCAGCGCATCGACCTGCTCAACGCGCGCGTCGAGGTCCTGCAGGACATGCTCCAGCTCCTCAAGGAGACCGTCACCTCCCGCCACGCCGAGCGCCTCGAGCAGATCGTCATCGCGCTCATCGCCGTCGAGATCGGTGCGTCCTCCCTCCCCTTCTTCCTGTCTTCCTCCCCCCTCCCCCCTTTTTCCATATTCCCCGTCGGTTCCTACCGTTTGCCATTTTTACTTCCCTACTGTCGTTGGACTCGGTCGAGAACGCGAGCGCTGACGTTTGATGTGGGGGCTTCGTTGCGTCTATGAAGTGCTCGGCATCATCACGATCATCGTCGACCTCTTCTCGTGAACGTGCGCGGCGAACCCGCCGAGACGCTTGCTGCCCGTGCGCGTCGAGAACGTGAAGACTGCCGGGCGGAAACGACCGAGGCTCCACGATGCTCGACCACTTCCTCCGAACTCGTGGCTGCTGGTTGGGACGACAATCGCCGGGTCTACGCCAAGCAATGTGCAGCAGAACTACTGTAGGAACGCCGCTAGCCGCTCGGAGTCCTAGTGGTTCTACCGCGCATCGACCGACATGCTCACGACCGACGGACGCTCGAATCTGGACGACCGTAATGTATTTCGCAACTGTAACATACTTCACATTCGGATGGTTTACTCGCTCGTATGGACTCACAATTCACTCCTCAACATCCCTACCCTCTAACAACGCAACGAACTCACCCGAGCTCGAATATGCGGCTCAGGCTTTCGAGCTTCAAGAGGGGTATATATACAACTCTCGGAGGTGTTGACGTCGACAATATCGATACAATACGTGCGCGACATTCTTTCTATACGTACAGTACGGCACCCCCGCCGTGCAGATCCTCAACCCAGCGGTCAATCCTCTCAGGGCTTGATGGCGATCTTGAGCGCGCCACGGCTGCTCATCTTGTCGAGCGCAGCCTGGTAGTCCTCCAGCTTGAAGACGTCCGTGACCTAAGGGAAGTGGGGTTAGTTCGGACTAGGATCTGCTGGGTGACACATTCGACTTACCATGCCCTTGACGTTGACCTTGCCGCCGTCCAGATACGCGACTGCACGGGGGAAGCAGAACGCCTGCGAGAACGAGCCAATGATCTGTCGCCGTGCGGGTGAGCAATTGTCTACTGAGGAAGCTCGAACGTAAGCAAACCCACCTTGATCTCGTCTCCGAAGATCTTGGACGGCGGCCAGTGCACGAGCGCCTTGTTCTCGTAAACACCGTAGATCATGATGGTGCCGCCTCGGCGGACGTAGTTAATGCTGTCCTGCGCGAGCTTCTCGACACCGGTGGCTTCGACGACGACGTCGAAGCCGTACGGGTTATCCTTTTTGAGCTGCTCCCACTGCGGGCCCGGGTTTTGCCTGTCGAGCTCGATGTACTCGTCCGCGGCGTTGAGCTGCTTGGCGATGTCCATCTTGATACCCTTGTTCGCCGCGATGGTGACGCGGTGGGCACCGTTCAACTTGAGCAGCTGAGCGAGGATGAGGCCCGTCGGGCCGGCACCCAGGAGCAGCACGTCGATGCCGACTGGCGGGTTAAGCTTGTCGAGGCCGTGGATGGCACATGCCGCGGGCTCGAGAAGCGTAGACTCCTCATCGGTGAGGTTGTGGATCTTGTAGCACTTGCTCTGGTGGTAGACGATGTACTCTGCGAAGCCGCCGTCCTGGGTGACACCGCGCGCGTTGAAGTTCTCGCAGAGGACCGCCTGGCCTCGCCTGCAGTAGAAGCAGGTGCTGCACTGGACGCGTACAAAATCGTCGCGGGATCTTCGTGAGCGAAAGGGGATATGTGTGGACGGGACAACAGCGACATACAGAGGTGCCGACGTCCGCGACGATGCGGTCGCCGATCTCAAAGTCCTTTACGTTCTTGCCCTTCTCGACGACGCGGCCGATCGCTTCGTGTCCAGGGATGAGCTGATGGAAGAAGCGTGAGCTGTGCGATCGCGGCAGACGATCATGAAAGGGCGGACATACGGGGAACTTTGCGATAAACTCGCCCTCGTGGATATGTGCGTCGGTTCCACAGACACCGCAGAGGGTGACTATACGGGGACGAGGAAGTCAGCCAATCAACAAAAGGCGGAGAGGAGGGCTAGAACGCACCCTTGAGAAGCAGATCGTCGTCACCGCACTTTGGAATGGGTACCTCCCTGATCTCGAACTTGTGAGGCTAGACACGCGTATGAAATCGTGATTAGATGGGGACGAAAGGCGTGGAAGCAGGGCGCGAGCACGCACCTCGGAGTACCAGAGGGCCTTCATCGTTCCTTCGGGCATGGTTGCTGCTGAGTTCGGGGTGGTGGACGGCGTGGAAGAGGTGGTGGTGGATGAGAGCAGAGATGCGCAGAGGATTGGCGGCCCTTGGCTGATCTTTATCTGCCCGCCCGCGTCGCGCGCGCCACCTCGTCGAAGCGGCCTCTGCGACCTCCGAGCGAGCACACCGACTCTTCGCCCGGGCCGTGACATCATACGACCTCTCTTCGTCGCCCTCGGCAGCCCGGCACCCGTCGGCCGGCCCTCCAGACGCCCGCCCGACGCGTCCGGGACGCGCTCGTGACCGCGTTTTTGCCCGGAATGGGAGCTCTGCCCAATTTTCGCGGGCGGAGGGCGGACGCGGTGCGTCATCGGGTGCCTTATCAGCACCCCGATTCCGTGCAGTCCTGGAGGAGAAGATCACCTTCCAGCTGCTTTCGAGCGTGTCCTCTCTCCTGCTGCTGCGCTCTCCTCGTGCGGACAAACCGTGGCAGAACCCGGGCCCTGGGCCAGCAAGCTTGTTTACGTCTAGACTGAATGCGCACTATACATACAGCACTTCCTGCTTCCCGCCCGCGATAGCACAGGCACGCCCGCCCTACGAACTCGAACACCTGCCACGCACGCTACCGCAGACCGTCCGGGGACGTACGCCCAACGCCCTTCGCCGCGAGCTCCTTCGACCACTCGCGCAGGATGTGTTTCTGCACCTTCCCGCTCGCCGTCTTCGGTATCTCCTCTGGCACCCCGTCCTCCCCCACAAACCACACCCATGCGGGCGAATTCTGATCACGAACAAAACGCGAACCTGATCAGCGCACCGTCCGGACCCAGTAGCACGCCTCTCGGGACGCGTGTGTGCATAGATCGCCCGCAACGGTAATTCGCGCCACCAAATGCACACGACGCCGGCCGCGCAGACGAACAGAAACGTCGTTGGGATTCGGGGCGATCACGTACCTGCGGGTTCATGCCCTCCGCGACGACACGGCGAGTTTCCTCCTTGGAAATCGCGCTCTCGGGCTCTCGCACGATCCACGCCCCCACCACCTCCCCGTACTTGGGGTCGGGCACCGAGACGACCGCTGCCTCGCGAATGTGCGGGTGTGCCGTCAACACGTTCTCTATTTGCACCGGGAAGAGGTTCTGATTCGAACACCGCTGTCAGGATGGCCTTCCCAGCTTGCAAGGAGACTTGGACGCTCACCTCGCCGCCCCGGATGATGATATCCTTGATTCTCCCAACGACTGGGATACGAAATTATCAGTAAAGCCCGCTAGGCGAGCCATGCCGCGTGAGAACCTACTCTTCAGGTATCCCTCTTCGTCCATTATTCCTTCGTCTCCGGTGTGCATCCATACTGTACCGTTCTCGTCTGGTCTCATCACGCGTGCGGTCTGCTCTGGGTCTTCCCAGTATCTAGCCGAGGAATGTCAGCATCCCCGGGTATGTACCCAGGAAATCGGACGGCTCACCCTTTTTGCAGGAGATACCCTGAGACGAGAACTTCGCCGGGCGTGTTGACCGGTACAACCTCTCCCAGCAGGTCTACTATCTTCGCCTTCACGTGTGGTAGTATCTTGCCCGTCGTCTCGACCCGCTTCATGATAGGGTCGTCCGGTGTGGACTGGAACGAGACGGGGCTGCAAGGTAGGTTAGATCGTTGTGCTCCGGAGACTATCATTGCTGCCGCGCTCTACCTCGTTTCCGCTGCAAGCCGGACTGTCAGCACAAAAGATGGCGCATACAAATCTGGCACCACGTACTCATGCCATACGCCACGGTCAGCTCGGTCAAGTTCAGCTTCTCGATGAGCTGCTTCATCAAGTCAATGGGTATTGGCGAGCCAGCCGCGATGCCCGTCCTATGTCACCACTGCGATCAGCCTGTGGCCGCACATTCCTTCGATAGAGTCGACTCTTACCGTAGGCTTCTGGTATCGACCATCTCACCCTCTTCCCTCCGCCTTTGTACTTCAGCAAGTACACCGAGGAAATGCGTCGGGACGCCGTGCAAAGCGGTACACCGCTCTTGCACGATCGCGTCCACGATCGCGGGTGGGTTGAAGATCTCGGAGGGGTATACGATGCACGCGCCGTGTGTCCATGCGGCGAGGTTCCCTAGGACGAGGCGTGTGTCGCAGATGAGAGGTAAATTCCTCCATGCTATGTTGACCATGTAGAGTGGCACTCATCAAAGCAGTGGAAGAGTGGCGGAACATTGCCTATGAGAAGGGCTCGGTCAGTATGTGGTCACTTGTACAATGCTGATATCCAGGTAGCGCTACGCACACAAGATGTCTGACGGCGTAAGGCGCATGCAACGGCCGATAGAGAGGCCGTTGTTGAGCAAGTTGTGGTGTGTCAACTGCGAATAACCATTAGCAGGTCCTGGGCGTCCCGTACCAGAAACAAGCAACCTACAGAAACGGCCTTCGGTGCGCCAGTCGTCCCACTGCCTTCTTCAGCAATCCCCCGGGCCTCCTGAGCTACTCCGGCACGCACCTCGTAAACTGCAAGTTGATCACATCGTCATGATGCAGCCCCGCCGTAATCTCCTCGACGCGCCGCTTCTCCGCCACGTCCTCCCGCCACACCATCACCTCGCGAAAGTCCACCGCGGGCCGCACGCCGTCGAGCTCGCGCGCGAACTCGCGCAGGCCCCCGCCGGTGTTGTCGGCGACGACGAGGTGCCGGAGCGCGGGGAGCGCCTCCTCCTGGATCGCGCCCGGCTGCGACGCCGCGAGCGCGGGGAACGCGTCGCAGAGCATGCGCACGTACGCGGACGTCCGGATGCGGGGTACGACGAAGAGGTGGCTCACCCCGACGAGCTTCAGCGTGTTCACCTGCCGATGCTAAGATGTCAGCCTGTTCCCCCAATGCTGGGTGTGCGTGGGGAGGGATTGGAGGGCGCGTACCAGTTCGGGCAGGCGGTACGCCGGATTGAGAGTAACGAGGATCGCGCCGATGCTCGCGCACGCCCACTGCAGACATGCGTACGCGCTTCACGCGCAATGCACCCAAACCGAGTGTCAGTATCGTCATACACCGGGACCAGTACGTTTGTGCCGCGAGAGGCGCCCCCTCAGGCCTTCTGGGACCGTTCCGCAGGGAACGCGCGCGCATAAATGAGACGCACCTGTTATTCCCCATGATCACGCCCACTCGGTCGCCCTTGCGCACGCCGAGATCGAGCAACCCGCGCGCGAGCGCCTGCACATGCCTGTCGAGCTCGCCAAAGTCCCACCCGAGGTGCGCACGGCCCGAGTCGAGGTTGCGCGAGAGCGGGCCGCCGTGCGGGCGCGGGCGCTCCTGCCGCGCGACGAGCGCGGGGCGCGAGGCGTGCGTCTGGAGGATGTCGTCCCGGAAGTACGCGGGGAGCGTCTTGCGGACGAGCGGCGGCTCGAGGGGGCCTTCGACTTGCGAGAGCGTGAGGCGGGTCGGGGACGTCTGCGAGCGCGGGCTGGAGGTGGATAGTCGCCGGTTCAGGGGACGAGTGAGCGAGGCTGCCTTTCGCATCGTGTATGTCGGATCTTCGCCAGTGCCTGTGGACCTACGGGTAGTCGCGATGGTCGAAGAGGGGAGAGGAGAGTTGCGAACGACGCTCGAAGCCTCGAACGCCCCTCGCTAAGTAGACCTCGGATATGGGGGCGCTCGGCAATCCGGGGCAGACCAGGTGACCGTGCGCTCGTCCCCACCCGCGATGGGCCAATCCTGCCTCCGGATCTCAGTCACTTGCAGTCCTACCTGACACTTGTGGCGTTGTGCATGGGTGTCGACCAGTGAGTATCGAAATCACGCGTACGAGATGTGGCCATGGCGTGCCACAACCCGCCCAGCCATCGAGACGAATGCCTCGATCAATGCGGGGTAAATCAGCTGGACGGCCCGGCCTTCCGCCCTACGCCTGAAGACCTCGGAGCGTGCAAGGTCTCGTAGCCGTCGTCCTCACACAGCGAAAAGATCAGACGACTAGTATATGTAGAGTCTATCCAGCGTATCCGACAAATAGTTATATATGGATATGAACCTAGTATCCAGCGGCAAACCCATACACATCCATAACACGTCGTTCAGGGCTTCGCAATGACCAGCGCCGCCGCCGCCTGCGCCTCTTCGCGCTCCTTCTGCTTGTTCACAGGCGTGTAGGCGCACTCTGCTTCCCAGTCGACAGGTGTCAACTCCTTCACGCGCTCACGGAACGCAGCGAGCGTGCAGAACTCGGGCGACCCGGGCAGGTGCTTGCCCTCTTCCGCGCACAGCGGTAGGGGCTTATTCTCGTTCTGGTAGCGGACACGGACATCTGCGGGATGCGTCAGAGATCGGAAGCCTGTCCCAAGTGTGAGATGTGCAAACGTACAGTGCTCTGTGCTCTCCTGGGGGCGTCCGAATATCGACAACACATTCTGCCATGCGGATGCAGGTTGTGCGGCTGGTACGCGCTTCCTGAACAGCTCGAACGTAATCGCGGCGGTGAAAGCAGGCCACCTGTTGTTCCGCAAGTGAGAGATAAGAAACGGCGTACACAAATCAAGACCAGTGCTCTCACTTCTCGTCAAAGATGTCCAGGGTATTGGACAGGCCGGCGAGACATGTATCGTGCGTGCTGTGGATGAGAATCTTCGTGGGGTCCGAGTCGCCCTTGTCCGCCTTCGCTTGCATTTTGTGCGCGAGGTCGCTGAGCAAGGGCCCCATGCCTAATCTCCGTACCTCCTCAGTGCGGTCTGCACACGACAAGGAGAAAGGTTTGCGTCAATATGCGGTTCAAACATCCCAGACGTGAGTGGGCGTCTCACACCCTGCGAACCATTCAGTGACCACAGCTTTCTCCTGAGGGAATCTGTGAGTACGCTTTCTCCTGACGGGTGCGTCGAACTCACGATTACGTCCAGAACGCCCTTCTCTTTGAATTCTGGGGGAACCTTCACCCCATGCGCGTCCGCGGCGCGAATCTACAGGAAGGACAGTTCAGAACTTCCAGCCCTGTCAGAGTTATGGACTGCCAGAACGTACCGTGTCCAATATACCCGATGCTCGGGGTTTGCCATCCAGGCGTATAGGGTTCCCTCCAATGAATTTGGATAGCTTCTTGTCCAGAGGCTCTAGTGTGGTATTCCAAGCAGCCGCCGCGGCTATGGCCCGAGGGAATTTGGTCATCCCGACGGATCAATGCGACAGACGTTCAGGCTTACCGTGCGCGAAGCCGATTTGGAGGATCTCTAGACGCTTGCACGCCAACGTGTTCCCGAATAGATTCTCGTCTTTACCGTTCCTACCGAATGGGCGCGGCTAAGTCCGGCACTACGTCACCGCTCTACAGCATACTCACCGTATCCTCAGTAGGGGGACGAAGTCCTTTGCGTGTTTGGTCATTGGGTATAGTCCGTGTGTGATCTGCTGTAGCGACTCAATCGTTCGTGGCATATTCGTAGAGCGTAGGTAGATCTCGTCATTGGAATTTACGACGTCTGGCAGGAACTTGAGTCTGTGTCCTTGTTAGCACAACGTTCGTTGCATATATCATTTCCACGGACCTGTCGATGTATAGCTTTCGTAGTGAATTCCCGAAGTTATATGTGGACTGCAATGCAGATATATTAGCGGGATAGACACACAAGCGTACCCGGCAGGCGAAGTACGGGCACGTACCTCGCGACCAATGTCTGTCAGCTCTCCCAGCAAGCTATACATGATGTTGAGAAATTGAACCCCAACGCGCGGCGTATTCCTGTAGCAGACACGTACCATTCGCCCAAGGCCGCGGAGCCATCTCTTCGTTCTACAATACGACGTGCACGCAGCTCCTCCGCCGCCGGCCCAGTCTGAACAGCGGGGTACGGCAGGTCATGACCCTCGTCTGCCGTCGCGCTCGCGACCGCCGCGCGGAACTGGCGCGCCGTATTGCAGAACATCCAGTGTTCGGGTATACTCGCCGGCGGGTCCGCCATGCGTATGCCGACCGGAGTGCGCTCGCCTATACAAAGAGCACACCACGGCAATCCGCTGGTCAGGAGCTTGCACGCGAAGGACAAGCGGCGTAGTACGTACCGTGTCGTACATATATGTGCACCTGCTGCAGCTCGAGCTCCGGCGGCGCGACCGGGTATCCCTCGACGTCCAAGGGTACATGTCCTCTCGTCACCGGACCACCACCGTTTCCGTTCCCTAGCAGTCCCATACCGGCCTCAGGCTCAGTATATTCGACGGAGTGCGCGTGCGTTTGAATTAGAAGCGTGCCGTAGAGTAGCTGGAGGAGAGACGAGAGCGAGAAGTTAAACATCCACCCGAGTGCCGTCCGGAGTCAAACGTCGACAAGCCTTCAGCTATGCTGCTAGTTGGTTTTCGAGAGAGGTGCAGGATTCCACGAGCCCTTGGATGCAGTCGCGTACTTAGATTCGTACGAGTCGTGTGCGTCGTGCAGAACGCGTGCAGGTGGCCGCAAAGGATGACGGAACTCAAAGAGCTCTCCGAGCTAGACGCCCGCGTCTCCGCGTCTGCCAAGGAAGTATCCATGACGATATCTCAGCGACGCTATTCGACAGACGTTGAAACGATTGTGTGCATAACCAACAGATCCAATATTCATGTTGAGGTGCATGTTCACGCGCGTGTTCACAGCCGAGGGTATACGATGACATTCTCTACAAACTGTAACACAGGTGCCCGTTCGGATCGAGTGGGGAGACGAGAGTGGGACGAAGAACAAGCCAGTCAACGTTCCAACACCGCGGGACGTCATTAGATAGCGTGGTACCAGTACTTATGAAAACAACCCTATTCCCGAGATTATAGTGTTCTAGTGGTGGTTTTGGGAACCGATGGGGAAGGGTGGTGGTAGGCCTCTGCACTTCTAGACAGTCAAGACGGTGTTGAAGACGTAGTCCCAGATCTTGCTCGTGACCCCAAAGCCGAGATCGAAGTTCTTGTAGTGATGTGCGAGGTGGTACTTCTTCATGTCCCGGACGTAGGCAGGGAGTCGCGTGTGGTGGAGGCTATCAGATGTGAATTAGCACGTCTCCCCCAGAATTGACGGCCCATAACTTACGCATAATGCATACAGTCGTAGAGGACGTCTGAGAGTGCCAGAGTCAGATTTTTCCAGCAAACTACACGCGCTCGCACTTACAGAAAGTGAAGGACCCGGCAATCACGCTGTTCGCCATGGCAGGCGGGAACAGGAGGTGCGCGAGTTGCGTCATCGGATACGACAGGAATGTGAACATCACAGGCGGCATGACCAGCCTCAGCCTACATGACGTTAGTGACAGGATATCCCGATAGCATACATATCAACTCACCTGTCCATGGGCAGGTAGTGGTGGATCCCGTGCATCAGGAAGTGGACGGTCAATGCCGCGGGGTGGTCGGGCAGCAAAGCGTCGATGTGGAATAGGAAGCGGTGGAAGATGTACTCCAGGATCGTCCAGACCACATTGCCCAGGAGGAAGCAAGGGATGGCCTTGGCGAATGCAGCTGGTACGATACGACCGGCGAGCATAGCCCGAATAGGTGCAGCGGGGTCGGCGGTGAAGAGGGGGAGAGCGTACGATCCAATGGAGAACTGGACCAGGGAGCGGACAAACAGGTATCCCGCAATGGGGAGCCAGATAGTCGGCACAACATACCACGCCGTACGCGTGAAAATCTATTGTGGATACATGTCAGAGAACTGTCTGAGCGTCACTTCAAGTTTACGTACCTCAAGATACCACGGCCCGAACAGACGGGGGGAGTCGGGCGTGTGCCGAGGCTGGTGCACCTGCTGGAGGTAGTACAGCTTCGAGAAGTTCGCCTCCCAGACCTGCATGAACAGAGGTCTCCGGAGGTCGAGGAACTCGTTCTTCTCATAGTCTGCGGTCACATCCGTCTCCTCCGGCTCAAAGTCGTCCGTCGCCTCCCAGTCTACCGCGTGCGTTAGTGCGCAGCATCGGCGCCCGGACCAAGAAAAAACGTACCGTCGCTGACAATGTTCTCGCCAGTGCCCACCCTGCCAATGAAGTACTCGTCGAGCATGTCGTACGCTGAGTCCGAGTGCTCGTGCTCCGCCGCGTCCTTCATGATCGCGCCCACGTCCTTGCCGGCGTAGTTCAGGATGAGGTCGTCGCCGCCGGGGTGGTCCGCGAGGAAGCGCGTAACATCGTAGACCTTGCCGTTGCGCGTCACCCAGCAGCTCGACGGCGAGACGTGCTTCGAGACGTCCTCGGCGGTGAAAATACGGATTCTCTTGGACATTGTTTGGGCGCGTCGGAGGGGGCGGGGGCAAAGTCGCGATGCAGGAGACGGCGGGACGCTGAGGAACGGCGGCAAGGAGCCGTCACGCCACTTTGGGACGCGGGTATATGAAGCAGTGAAATTTCCCACGGCTCTACTAAGCACGATGAGTGTACGCCTCGGGCGGAGACCGACAGAGACCGACCTCGGGCGCGCTCCTAGAACGACCCCGCGGTCCAGACAAACACCGTCGGTCTCGGTGATCGGAATGCCATACCCTTCATTCGCCGGAACGTCATCCTGTGTGTAGATTGTCGTACGTTTACAGTCGGCATCGCGCTTTATGTACCTGGGCGTTCAATACACATGCTGGACTCGGATTCATCATCAGACGCCGGCAGCCTCAGTACAATCCTCCACTTTAATGGACGCATCAAACAACCATATCAAAAAACACTCGGAAGTACAGCCAAATCCTACAACCTTCTCAAGATCTCTCGCTCCTATGTTTCGACTCATAGCACCTTGTCAACTTGGGGATGCGGTTAGGCAGGGGCCCGGGCCGGCACCTCACGCACAGAACGTGATGGTATAGTCGGCCTGAAGGGTGGAGTTGCAAGTCTTCAGCCCGCCATGGGCATCGTCGAAAGGATAGACATAGGCGTCGGGGCAGCTGTCCTCTGCCAGAAAGACCATCAGCGTTCAGATTGTGCGCAGGCTGTGGTGCACTTACTGAAGTAGGAGTAGAACTCCACGCCAGAGGGCGGGCAGGTCTGCGGGGTATTATGGGTGCCCGTGCAGCAGTTCGGGTTGTTAACTGTGCAATACGTGAGTGTGCGTTGGTGCGTTCAATGGCTCTACGTACCGGGATCTCCGAGCCCGGCGAAGCAGGCGCTCTTGCAACCCACGATGGCGCCGCTAGGGTCGATGGGGCCGACGAGGGGGCAGGACCTGAACTTGCCATTAAGCAGTCACGTTACCAACGTTAGAGGGCGCATCCTGACTCACAGTTGGGATTGAGGTCAACGACACAACCAGCGAAGGGGCATGCTTTGTTGTTAGTGATGGCCATAGGGATATTAAAGCCGTCCACAACCGAGACTAGCGGCAAATCGCGATTGTTAGCTGTACAATAATGGGCTTGTGAACGCAGCAGATATATCTTACCGTCGTAATTATCGGCGATGCCGTTCGTACCCAAGGTGAACTCGGCAAGAGTAGCCGGAGGGACGCCCTGAGATGCGCAAGTTTGAGGAGGGTTAACAGAGAGCTATATACGATTGGGCAGCTTACCGTTCCGGAGTGGGGGTCGCACTCCAATCCACCGTTGCAACCTCCGTCGATGCAGGAGTTCGGGCCAGGGATGCTGAAGTCGCACTCGCGGCGGCCCTGCCATGTGTGGCCCGGTATTAGTGCGGTGCAGAAGCGACCTCGAACGGCAGGCACATCGCACCCAGATGCGCCCAGCCCTCCAGTCGTTCGGGACATTGAAGGTCATCACCACACCGGGATCCTGTTCCCATCTATAATTTACATCGGTCAGTCAACAGTGCCTTGGAAGTCGGAGAAGAAAGTCGGTCATACCCGGTGGGCTGGTCGGGAGTGGAGCTGCCGACGTTGAGGTCGGTGAAGATCTTGTGAACAGACCGTCAGTCGTACAAAAATGTATCGCCGATGCTATAACATACGGCGGGCCTGAAACAGCCGTACGACTGTTAGCGGGCAGAAAGGCAGAGATCGTCAGTTGCACTGACCAGACGGTGTAGCTGCACGAATTGATCACGGTGAAAGTGCGCGCAGAAGCCACCGCAGCGAAAGCGAGGGCGACGAGGATAGATGGGTTCTTCATCTCTACTGTGTCCGTTGGGTAGAGCAGGCGATGTTGCTGCCGTCCATCTCGTTCAACGTAGCTTTTATACTACGTACGACCTCTTGAGGTCGACCAAGGCGCGGCACGGTAAGTCGTCTGGAGTCCCCTGAAAATACGTCAAGAGGGGGACTACAAGTGTTTCATTCGGTCTTACCGTGCCAATAAACCTACCATGACATAGTACCGGTTGCTGGAGGCGTAACATGGTTGGATGGTTGAACTGGTGTTGGTCAAGTGGACCATAGCACCCATCGTGAATCAACAATACGTCCCCACATGTGGGTCCAAAAGAAGGGCGCCTGGGGCATCCATACTCCTCTACCGGAGAGATCGTCGCGCACGGTAACGAACGGTAACACCCCGACGAGACATGCATGGACTTAGTTCGGGTTGGCCAGGGGCCACGCAGAACGATTGGACGTTCTACCCCGGTCCTTCAATTGCGTACCGTACCCAACGCAAACTACCGTTCTATGAGGGTGTCATACTAACATTGTTACGTCAGATATCTCTTTCACCTTACATCGTAGTGTTGCAGCTCACCTGCTCATTGTATGGAGTGTTCGAGCAACTGCCGAGCCCTTGTTTTGTGTGCCTATCTCGCCGAAACCTTAAGCTCAGATTCCTCAAGTGCGCACGTAGAGGGGTGCATAGTCAAATGTGTATCAATCCAAGTGGAACAACTTGAAAAAGAACAAGAAAGCGGGCGTTCCATACACACGTGTCCTGAGTGTGATCGGGGTCCCGCTGAGACAAGATCGTTGTTGTGGCTGAAGGCTGAAGCAACGTCCACAGCCCACTCGTCCTGCTCTGGACTAGCCTTCGCCCATTGTCTGTGGTTCTTTGCCTACTTCTGCTCCTTGTGTCTTAGTCTGCACCTGTTCTCTACGTGTAATACCTGCTCAACTGGTGTCTATTGGGTCTCCTCTGGGGAAGTGCGGTGGACCTTGCCTTGGCCATGGGGCGGCTCAATGTGGATATTGACGATGACACCTTGCTAAAGGCGTACAAACTCTCCTCCATCTCAGCGACGTAAATGGCCATACGCTCTGTCCGTCGGTTTTTGTCTAACTACAACTGTGATACTCAGACGGTGGGAGGAGGTGGAGCAGGATGTTGACGGTGCCGTGCCAGGACTAACCGGTCCGGCGGAGAACGATACGGATCCATTAGGACTGGGCGCGACCATCGAGTATGCAGAGCACCTAATTCTCGAGGTATACGCGTGTTGACCAGATGGGCTAGCTTGCGAGATATGGATGCGGAAACCAGTCAGTAGTCATGTATGCAGGTCCGCGCCCGCCCACTCAATATATTTCCTTCAGAGGCGGCGGTGCTCATCACCTCCAAGTCTTTCAACCCCAAGACATTCCTCTCTGTTGTACATCCGAATGCAACGTATCAAGATCTCTCGGCAGGCATTGCGCACCTCCGCGCATCGCTTGACTCTCGGTCAGAAGCTATCCGGGTGCTCGTAGAAGAGAACTTCGACAGATTCGTTGCTGTGAAGGCGTCAACAGATGGTTTGGCTAAATTATTGCGTATACCCTCACCATATGCGCTGATACCCATTGTGTCCCGAAGCTCTATATGCCGAGATGAAGGAGGGTATACTCGCGGAGCAAACGGACTTCGCCTCGAAACCCTTGAAGGATCATCTGAAGGGTTAGTTTGCGTTTGCCAGAAGGTATACACTACGTTGTGCTGACCATCGTTCTCTAGCGGCCGCCCAGAAAGCTGATCAAGTATTCCTTCCTGTCCTTGAGAATGCGATGAAGGCGCAGAAGTTGCGGACTACTCTCGGCGTCTTCGACCGTTCCAAGTTCTTCTTCAACTTGCCCAGTTCCCTCGTTGAATGCATCGAGGCGGTAAGCCGCTATCGAAGCGAACAAAGTACGAGTGCGTGACTGAGCGTTTCCATCAGGGCCGCTACGAAGCGGCGATGCGTGACTACAAGAAGGGGAAGCTACTACTGGAGACGCGCCCCAATCAACTTCTACCAGTCGGGACTGCCAAAGATGGTCAAGCTGCAGGCAGCGCACAGCAGCAGCAGAAGCGGATACTGGACAAGGTCTGGGCGACTGTCGAGAAGGTGATGGCGCAGATGCGGAATGAGCTTCTCGCCAAACTGCAAGAACCTACGCGCAGTGTCGAGGAGCAAGAGAAGACGATTGAGTACGTATCGGCCCCGCTGCTATCTCGGGGTTGGAACATGACCAACTTTGACCAGGATTCTGTACGAGTTCAACACGTCAGACGACCCGGCATGGACGTACTTCGACGCGCAACACAAGCATATCATGCAGCACATGCGAGATGCATACACGACCGCTGTAAACACTATACAAGGTCCGTCTCTCGAGGACATAATGCATGTCGATACTCATCCGCGCTGGCGACTTAGGCCTGATTGACAAGGCACCCGTGTCTGGACCCGACAATGCCTCTCTCAATCGAGAACTTGCGTCTCAGTTGCAACTCTGTGTGCATGCCCTGGAGACCAAGCAACCCGATGTAGCGATCGGTACGTACTGTGTTCGTAATTCTTGTTGCTCGTATCTCACGGGGTGTCAAGCGCAATCGGGTGGTTATGAGATCTGGGAAGCTATAGAGACTATGGTCAAGAACATATCTGAAGCCATGTTGACGCCGCTCCCCAATTTCTGGAGGATATCCAAGTCGTTCATGGAGGGGCGATACAAGAGGGTGACTATATGCGCTCTTTTCTCCACGGGTAGGGCGCGGTGTTGACCGTGCATCGTAACAGAACGCCGCGAGCTCTTCCCGTCGCAGCCCAACGCAATGTCGGACCATGGCTCTAGATATCATCAAGCTCTATATCTCCCTACTATCCGAATTCTTTCTATTCTCCGACATGGCGGTCATGTCCCCTGGCCGCAACACTACCCCTCCCCTATTCCCGAAGAGCTCGAATTCGCTCACGACGGCCCACCATCTAATGAAGATCCTAGGCGAGATCCAGGACAGCGTCAACGACGTGGCAGGCATGGAGATCTCAGGCGAGGCGACCTCGAGTTTGAAGAGCCTCCTTGAGAGCGCTAGGTGGAAGTTCGCTGATCTTCTCGTGAACGCATGGCTTCGAGGTACGTAAAGTTCCTATCTGGCCGATACATAACTAACGGGCCATAGACGCGAATATTTTCTACTACCTCGAGACATGGGTCGGGTCTACCGTCGATCCGTACACGACCGTCTATCTGTCCCAGATGCGGACCTTCCAGAAGCAAATCACAACATGCGCGTTCAAAGTCGCTGGCGGTGTCGACCTGTCGTCTTCGGGATCGTCATCGTCTCGACCGACGAAGCAGAACCCGATACCGCCGGAATTCGTTGCGAAGATCACGAAGGCGTTCCTGGACTCGTTGTACGCGTTCTTGGACGGCATGGTTCATCTAGCCTCGGACGAGTCTCCGACGGCCAGCGGTATCAAGGCCCTCCCGCCCCCTTCTACGATTGTGCCTGGGACCAATCCGCTCGAGTTGGTCAAGGTCGAAGAAGCCGTCAGTTTCACCAATCAGTCTGGAATGGTTACCCGCTAACAACAGCGTCGCACAGGATACTCGTGTGCTCTTGGTCGTGTCGAACTTCGGTCACCTCATGAGGGTGCTCATCCCGAGCATGATCACGGAGCTCGAGACCGCGTTCAACAGCTCGCTAGCGGATGACCGGAAGGTGCGTTTTGTCTCTTTTATGGCCTCAACTCAGCTCAGGAACGTCGACGCATTGGCAGACTCTCATGACCGTCGTGCAAGAGCTTGACAAGACCCTTTTCGAGAGCTACTTCAAGCCCAAGTCAACCGCTCTAACCGCGATCGTCCGCGACGGCATCCTAGATCCCGAGATGGACTGGTACGAAACACCACAGCCCAAGGGTCAGTTCTCCGCCCGCTGTAGCCCTAGTACGCGCTGACCAGTTGTCTCGGGCTTCGCAGAAATTCGGCCGTACGTGTACGAGACGCTCATGTTCCTCGTCGGCGTGCATGCGCAAGTGAGCGCTGCGGCGGCCCCGCTTCTCGAGCGCACTCTGAACGCGCTGGTCGAAGACGTCGCCGAAGAGGCCCTCCGGTGCTTCCGGCAAGTCAAGCGATTCGGCATGGGCGGCATGCTCCGAGTACGTCCATCGTCCTCCTCCCTTCATCCCTGCTTGCTAACGGCAGACACACCGCGCAGGCGACGCTCGAGATCGAGTTCATGCACCAGACGCTCTCGCGCTACGTGACGCCCTCGGCGGACCAGACGCTCTCGGAGCTGTACACGAAGATCTCGCAGGCGTACGCGAAGCGGCCCGGGGACGAGAACCTCCAGGCGCACCTCGACGGCGTGAAGAAGACGCTCGCGGACGCGCGCCGCGCGACCGGCATCGAGTTCCTCTGCTTCCGCCAGACGAAGGACCGCAAGGACGGGAAGGACAAGAGCCGCGGTGGCGGTGGGGCTGGGAGTGAGGGACGGGATAGGGATAGGAAGGAGAGGGAGAGGGAGAGGAGGGAGCCGAAGGAGGCGAGGAGTTGAACATCGCCTTCGAGAGGAAGGACGTCATTGGAGGTAGACTTGTACTTCGCGCTGGTGGGTGTAACCCATAGATACCATCATGGATCGGGATACCGCATTGGAGGCTGTTGAAAGCGTGTATTCGAGTCGATCGACCCAGGACATACGAGGAGATAGTTTAGTTACCTACAGCAATATACGACAAGATGGGACGACGACGAGGCGGCGTAAGACCGACCAAGTATGTATGTAATCCAAGCAAAGCGGTACACCATACACATTAGCAACGACGGACGCAGATATTTCGACACAGTGCCAGGAGACTAGCGAGCAAGCGTGCCTTCAGTAAACGCAAATAGAAGAAGCGGGGTTTAGGGGAGAGGGGGAAGATGTATGTAACGCGTAGCAGCAGGCCGAGACGTCGATGACGATCCGGCGTATTTTAAAGCACATACTTATAGTACACACAGGGACTATTAGAGCGGCACGGGAGGCCGCGAGCGTAGGCGAACGTATACAGGGATAGCAGGGTGCTGGTGTGAGCGAGCGCGGGAGCAGGGAAGAGAGCAAGGAGCAGGAGCGCGGATGGACACGAGACGCGGTGGAGTAGGAGTAGTAGTGCGAGAGCAGAGCGACTTTGCTGGAGGGTGGTGGCGTTGTCGGGTCGTGGATGTCGTAGCGATGCGTCGATGAAGTGCAAGTGGTGTGGTGGGGAAGGTGGCCGGGAGCCGAGCGAAAGCTAATATGTGCAAGATGAATAAGAATATACCGGGGTTTGGAAGGAGGGAGGTGGGTGAGCTGCATTGGTAGCATCGTTAGCCTGGCTCATGACACTGAGAGTAGAAGGGCCGTATGCGCTCACCGGATCCCTCTTGGGGTAGTGTGTCCGCCTACGGCGGCGACTCTGGTGGTGGCAGCATTAAGATGCCCACATACTAGCCACAGAACCATAGTCAGCAACACATCCACGAACACCCCGCCAAGCGAACAAACCAAGCAAACACACGCACCTCGGTCAAGGCGTTCACGCCCCCGCGCTCCTCCCGCCCGTACTACGCGTCTCGAGCGCCGCACCTCCCCTACTCCCACTCCTCACCTCCCAAAGCACGCGCGGGGTCCGATACGACTCGCGCGCAAACGCAGCCGGGTCGTACTCGACCTCGACCGTCACCGTCTCCTCGATCTGCACGCGCACCTCCGACACCGCCTCTCCCTTCTCATCCTCATCCTCTTTCCCTACCTCGCGCCACCTCTTCTGATGTCGTCTAGAGGAAACATCATCGGGGTGGCTGGAGCGCGTGCGGCGGCTCCCCCGCGCGGTGTGGCTGCCCGACCCGAGCGTCGCGCTCGCGACGGGCCCGATGCCGGACGTCCCGCTGTCCGTGACCGACTTCGACTTCGACCGCGAGGACGAGGACGAGCGGGAGCTGGAACGAGAGCGCCTTCCCCTTCCCCTTCCCTTTCCCCTCCCTCTCTCATCCCCGCCCCGATACCCATCCTCGTCCTCATCCCCGCCGGGCCCCGCACTGCGCTCGGACGCCCACCCACACAAGCACGAGCACCCGCACGAGCGGAGCCCGACCTCGACCGTCCCCGCCGAGCGCTCCACATCGTCCCTCGCCCTACCCCTACCCCTCTCCCCTCCTCTCCGCCGACTGCGACTGCGACTTCGACTGCGACTGCGACTGCGACTTCGACTGCGGCTGAACGTACGCCCAGCGCGCGAGGCGAAGCTCCACGCGACGTCGTCCGTCGCGAAGTCGAACCCCGTCGAGAGCGCGCGGCGCGTGCTCACGCTCCGCACCTTCGAGCCCGAGCCGAAGCGGGCGCAGCGCATGGCGTGCGCGACGGCGGAGTGCGCGGAGGGCGGGAGCGCGCGGGAGACGACGAGCTGGGTCGTCACTGTGCGGTTGTGCGCCGCGGCGGCGTCTGCGGGCGGGCGGCCGGGCGCGAGTCAGCGAGAGAGACATAGGGAGAGAAGAAGAGCGGGGGTGAACGGCCCTCTGGTGGGCGGGAGGGTGGGGAGGGGGGACGTACCGCGGAGGTGGATGAGGATGCGCTGGCTCATGATCCAGGTGAGCGCGTACCCGAGCGAGACGCTGTGTTCGTCCGGGTGCGTAGCGTAGGGCGTGGAGCGTAGAGCCAGCCGTCAATCCGCAGGGACGGTCAACGCCCAAAGTCAAACCCAAGGTAGACAAACGCAAAACCGCCACCACGTCGGCGCGTCAATCGCAGGCACGCACGATATGACGGATTACCCGGACCAGGCACGCATCGCATCGCAGGGGGCGAAGGGCAACGGGGAAGTGGGATGGGGGACAGCACGTCGACCGCGACCACAGGAACAGAGCAGAGCCCCGAATAGGGAACACGAAAGAAAAATAAGTCCATCCGTCAGTTACGCTATTCTCAGACATGCGACATGCGCCAGGCACGATCTGAAGGACAGACGCACGCACCCAGACGACTATAGTAGTGCGCGCGCAACCACCACCGATATTAACGAGCAGGTCCGGGAGGAAGAGCGGCGAAACAGGCGCGGTCAGTCAAGCGTCGCGACACCGCGTGGGAGCACCGATGGTGTGTACCAGCAAAAAGGGGATAAGGGGGATAGGGTGCGAGTATGGGGACGGGGGTAGGGGGGGATAGGGTGCGCAGGCGTACCTGCATCGCTTCGTCCGGGCGCCGGTAGAGGATGAGGTTGAAGATGTTCACGCCTATTTGGGGACGCGGGCGCGTCTCGTCAGTGAGCATGTTCGAGCGCGGATTTTCGGGTTCCCGGCCCCCTCGTCTCGCCTGCTGAGCAGGGTTGGGAGGAAGGCCGGGCGGGACGGACGTACCGGTGAGCGCGACGAAGTAGACGAGGCCGTCCGTGAGCATGCTGCGGATCAGCGAGTCAGTCTCATCTCACCGTACAGAATCATTTCTAGGGACACCCCTGAAATCAATCGATATACGCACATGCGACGAAGGTGCGCCATCCTGCATATATAGCAGGGCAAAGATCAGCATGCGGCACCGGGAGACGGAGCAGCGGAAACAGAGCACACACTTTCCGGAGTTCGGGCTGAAGCTGATGAGGTACATGCTCGAGACGCCGAGCGTGAGGATGTCGTACACCATCGAGAGCAGGTAGTACAGCCAGACGGTGAGCACCGGCGGCCGGTTCCCCGCTGTACAGCTGTCGGCACCCGTCAGCACTCCCGCGTCCATATGTACACATACACGCCCCGATGGATTTACGGGCGCGATACGCACTTGTTATGCTGTGATGCAGACGCGCGGAAGGGTCGGAGGTGAGCGGATCGGGCGCACGAATGCGTAGCGTATACGGGCGCGCGGGACTCACTCGACCCTGGACGGCTGAAAAGAGAACTTGTCCAGTTAGATCAAGGGATCACCAGACCGTTACAGCAGAGGACCGGCGGGACTCACGGACACGGTTCCACAGGTTCAGGACCCACTGTGCCTGTGTATGCGGGCGTTAGCGTTCACCTCAGAGACAGACTGGCGCGCTGGTGAACGAGACGGGACGCGACTGACGGCTGTGCAGACCAGGAACGACGAGGCGATGATCCAGGTGACGTGTGTCGAACGTCGCGATATATTGACGGTCCTGTGGTGGTAGTGGTGGTGGTCCGTCGGTCATTGAGCGGGACCGCGCGGGGCGGTGGGCGGAACTGACCTGATGCCTAGGATCAACTGGGAGACCATCGTTTGGACGACTGTGGCGGTTGTTAGCAGTCTGTCCTATCAGAGGGTCGGAACGCTGGAGATCCCTCCATGCCAGGATGTGCGACGGTGCGTGGCGATCGCCCTACGCAGAGATGTACGCGACGGTGCATCCCGCCGTAAAATCCCCGGTTTAGACGGGCCCGAGGAATACCCCGTGCGGTACGGACATTGGACGGCGCGAGAAGCGCACCTTTGAGTATGGGCGCGGCTATGAAGTAGTGGGCGCAGGTCTCCGGGGTGAAGAAGTTGCCAAAGTAGCCGACGTTGCTGATTGTGAGGACAGCGATGCTGGAATATCTGGAGAGATGTGGGCGACGGGTAAGCGAGGACGATGATCGAGGGAACGAGGGGGACGCGTGAGAGAACGCGAGGTGGGACGAACCGGATGGCGATGAAGAGGAGGCAGCCTAGGCTGAGGCGCCAGGAGCGCTGGCTCCTGTAGAACCGCCATTCTGCGGGGAGGGTGAGGACGTAACTGCGAGGTGACGGGGCAGTTGAGTACGGCAGGGACAGGCAAGTGATTGGCGAGAGTTACGGACTCGTAAAATGCGATAGAGAGAGAGATGACGCGGAGGAATGAGGAGGAGGTGTTGTGGCCGCTGTCGAGCCCTGAGGGGTCCATGAGCGGGCTGGAGAGTCGGGGATAGGCGAAGAGGCCAGCGTGACCGGTCGGCAGGAGGGAGGGCAGGAAGCGGGGAGAGAGGCGGACAGGACGCGAGGGGCCGGGCCTAAGTACGGAGAGGAAGGGGCATGGCAGAGGCAGGCGCGTGGAGGACGAGAGCAAGTCCCAGTCCCAGTCCCAGCCCGGCTCTCCCACCTCCACCGATGGCTGCAGTGTGCAGAGGTGCGCTCACACGCCCAACGCCCATCCACAGACGCCCGCCCACGCCCAGGCACCGACTTCGATCCGTCGTCCGATCACTGTCCTCCCCGGTCCCGCTCTCGAGACGGGAAATGGTTTGTCCCGTCCTGGCCGCTGTCTCTGCATTGAACGTTGAACGTTCTGCTTCCCTTCCCTTCCTCGCCCGCCCCTGCTCGTGCGTTACAACTGCTACCTGTCGATCCTTGTGCTGGCTCTCGTGCAGACGCCCGGGGGACAAAGTTGAGCTGTCAATGTCGCCATGCGCCCGCTGTCCTGTGCGCCCTCGCCCGCATCTCGTGATCGATGCGGACTATTAATATGTATTATGGGTGCGCTATCTGTCCGACCTGTTCGGGCACCTCGTCAGGCCAATTCAATTCTCACCTCGCCCAGCTGCCCTCTTCCGATTCCTGCTGTATCATTGCGTTCTGCCAAGTCCGCTCTAGTCCGTCCGCAATCCTCTGCCATCTCATCATCGCCTTCGTCCGCAAGATGGCAACGTACTCCACCACCTGTCCGGTATCAGTGAATTGAGATCGCAATCACAGGCTTCGACACTCAGTATCCGCCCGCGATCTCACACCCGATGCATATCGCAGCGGTAGGAATATACTTCATCTGCTTCGTCCACAACTGCGCAGCCATAACCAGGATACACATACACTCGCGCTTGATGGCAGCACCGCACCTGCAAGCAAGACCCGGTGCGACGCACCTAAGTCGTCCTTGTCCCGGTCGACCCCAGGCACGAACCGGTCCCGAGTGTCGGCCTTGCCTCGAAGTCGACCCTCAACCTGTGCACCTGGACGGTGCCCCCGTACATTTTACGGGGTGAAATGTCGTCGGCTCACAATGCAAGATGCTGGCAAGAAACTACGGTGCCCACAATATCAGAGTCGTTAGTCGGTATCTACAACCGTTCAACCACAACCCCCTGCAGCCCTGGCAGGTCGCGCTCCCGAGCTACCAGGGGTGCCTCTCAACGTTGAGCCGTCCATACCACCCCTTGCGGGTTATACGCCAATTTCCAAGCGCCAGCCAGTCCAGTCTCGCGAGAACGTTGTACGTGCCTTACCCACCCGCTCGCTGTACATGGGCGCCGGCTCCGAGAGCAAGGAGTCTCGGAGCCGATGCAGGTACAGCCAAGATGTGTATCTTGCAGGCCGACTGCCGCTCATGTCGGCTTAATGAGCCTACAGATGGATTCCACTGTTGGAAAGCGGCATGTGCGCTACTCAAGTTGGTATCATGCCACGACAGATGAGGAGCCCTATGTTCGCCGTTGTTCGCTTGATTCGGAGACGGACCGCAGGTGTGTTGGGTGTCCCGGGTAAGTGGCCATTCCTCCCTCCAGAGGATTAATATACATAGTATAACAGTATACCGCTATGCCCTTCTATTGCGGTGCAGCCTGTCCTCAGAGTGGGACCCTAGAGGTACACCGAGAAGACCGGCACCCGAACCACGTACGCCTCCACTCAACGACTCGGGCCCAGGTCGATGTGCGATCCCAGTCGAACGTGATTTCATCCCTACATCCGGAGAGATACGATAAAATCACCACGCATCTCAGGTGCTGCCTGAGACGTCAGCGCATTCCACCTTCATTAGCAGAACCTTATTGCCAGAGTGTCGTTCCACTCGATATCGTACGCACTCTATTGCGGTGTGGTGTCTGCGATGTACATACAACACTTGATTCTTCGCTTCTATCCTTGTTTTTTCGAGCAGCTGCTCGACCACACAGTAGCACGTTTTCACGCCACCACCTCCACTCAGTTCCCGCTCCTCCCCACCGCCTTGACCGCCGTCCCCCGCGCCAGCTCCGGCAACCTCACCTCCGGCTCCTCCGCCGTCGGCGGCGGCAAGAAGCCCGCCCCAACCAACCACGCCAGATACTTGCCCATCAGCCGGTCATCGACCGTCGCACTCTCCGGCGCGCCGTCCGCGCGCAAAACTGCGCGCATGCGCGCGTCGTCGAGCTCGGGCGCCTTCGTGCTCGTCGGGAGGTCGTCGAGGACAAAGTGGAGGAGGGGGAAGAGCGCGTTGTCCTGCGTGTCGAGCACGTGGCGCTCGAGCTGCCGCCGCCAGACGACGTACTCGGCGCGCGCGGTGCGGAAGCCGTGCCGCGCGAGCGCGCCGAGGAACGCGTTGAACGTCGGGCGCGGCGCCGCGGCGACGTGCAGCACGCCCTGCGCGTTGGCGGGTGGCGGGAGCGGGGAGAGCGCGGCCGCGGCGCAGCAGCGCGCGACGTGGTCGACGGGGACCATGTTCACGGTGTTGTTGATGTCGGGCACGAGTCCGAGTTGGATGCAGCCCTTGACGAGGCGCCATAGGAAGTCGTCCGTGTTCGTTACTGAGAGAGAGGTGAACCGTGTCAGTGGGATAGAACCGTGGGTGAGTGATCTCATACGGCGACGCACCTGCGGACTCGGAATCGCCCACAACGTAACCCGGACGCACGATGTGTCTTGTCAAACCACGACGGCCGGCCTCGAACAGGAGCTTCTCCGACACCCACTTGCTCTGGCCGTATCCAGTCTTGAGTGCATGCCGGGCACCTTCGAGGTCGTCGCTCTCCGGCACAGCCCCAAGGGCGTCCGAAAGCTGGACGTAGTGTTCCGTATCGATCGCCGACGTCGACGACACGAACACGAGCAGCTTCGGCTTCCCTGCCGCGGCGAGGTCGACCGCAGTGAGCGTCGCCAGCACGTTCGCGGAGCGCAGTTTCTCGTACGGGTACACCCAGTGCACCTGTCACACAGGAATGAGTATGTATACGAACGGCGGGGGCGCAAACGACGTACCAGTGCACCGTTGTGGACGATGGCGTCCGCCTCGCCGGCAATGCGCATCCAAGCCGCGCTGTCGAGCCCAAAACGCTCCTTGTCAAGGTCACCACGAACGACCTCGAGCCGTCCGTCCGTGACCCACTTCTCGTCCCACACGCCCCTGCCCACAGCAGCCTCGCGCAAACGACAAAGCGCCGTCGCATCGTCCTTCGCACGCACCAGACACACCACCTTCTTCACGCGCGCCGTGCGGCGGAGGAGGTCGCGCAATATAAACGCACCCAAGAAGCCCGTCGCGCCCGTCAAGAACACCGTCAGCGCACGCTGCGCGTAGTCGCCCGGCGCAGACGGGTACGACTCCGCGAGGCGCCCGAGGAGCGCCTCGTAGTCCTTCGCGTACTCAACCCTGCGCGGTTCCGCGCCGAGCGAGGCAGACGGCGAGGGCGCGGTGGGCGAGGACGCGCCGGCGCCGGACGCGAGGCCGAGGTCGGCGTTGCGCATGCGGTCGACGGCGTCGGCGAGCGCGGCGACCGTCGGCTTGTCGAAGACGAGCCCGAGCGGGGCGTCGACGAGGAACGCCTTGCGGATCTCGAAGATGAGGCGCGTGGCGAGGATCGAGTGGCCGCCGAGGTCGAAGAAGCTCTCGTCGAGCGGGAGCGGGGACGGTGCGTTGGGGAGTATGCGCGCCCAGATTGCGCGGATGGCTTCTTCGGTCGGGTTTGCGGCGGGCCCGCCCCGCGCGGGCTCGGAGGTCGCGGCTTGGGCGGTGTCGGGGAATGGAAGTGCGGGCTTGTCGATCTTGCCGTTGGGGTTGAGCGGCATGCGCTTCAGGGGGACGAACACTTTGCAAGGGGTACAACAGTCAGTCAGGGACGAGGGCAAATACGGGCCTGTTTCAGGGACGTACAGGTCGGGACGCTGTAGCTCGGTAGCTTCTTCTTGAGGTACTCGCGGATCTCCTTGATGAGACGCCTGTACTTGCGCATGCCGCTGACAAGGCCCTTGTCGTCGCCCTCGTCTCCGACGTCGCTCACGTACTCGTCGAGCGCAGGTCCACTGACGGGCACGAAATACGTCACGAGGATCTTCTCCTCGTCCTTGTCGCGCCGGACGAGCGTCACATTCTCGCGCACGAGCGGATGCTGGCTCAGGTGCGTATCGATCTCTCCGAGCTCAATACGGAACCCACGAATCTTGACCTGGTCGTCCGCACGGCCGGTGCACTCGACGATTCCGTCGGGAAGGTACCGCCCGAGATCTCCAGAGCGGTACATCCTGTCGCGGATGCCCTTCCAGAACTGTGCTTCAGGCCCAGGGGCAGCGCCGTTAGGCGGGTGGAGAAGCGTGTCCTCACGCGGAGGCGCGTTCTCGCAGAACCAGTTGTTGACGAACTTCTCGGCTGTTGCTTGGGGGTCCGAGTAGCCCTCTGCAAGACCTCCGGAGCGGACGTAGATTTCGCCGACCTCGCCGACGGCGCAGGGCACCGTGCGGTCGTTACGGTTGACGACAAGGAGCTGCACGTCGATCATACCCTCGCCTGCAGGCATGATGTCCTTCTGCGTCGCCAGGAACGTAGGATCCTCCGATACGGAGGGGATTAGGAAGTACGATACCGCGCGTTGCGTTTCGGTAGTACCGTACATGTTAATGATCCGTACGTTGGCGGCAAGAGACTGTAGGCGGAGGCAGTCGCGCTTGGTGAGAACATCGCCGACGAAGAACGCATTGCGGAGGGAGGGAATTTGCCGCGTGGCCTGGGCAGAGAGGAGCTGACCCATGGCGGGGGTCAAATGGGTGACAGTGACCTCGTTGTCCGCCATCCACTCTGCGAGACGGCCGGGGGTACCGATGTCGTCTGCGGTGGGGACGTACAGGCTAGCACCGAAGAATAGCGGGGTGAACACTAGGGTAGGTGAGCACTGGCTAGTCTCACCATGGGCTCGTGGTTGTACTCACTGTCGCGTTGGATGGGGTCGTGGGCAATACCGCTCAACATCGTGAACTTGGAGTGTTCACCAATCTCGAAACGCTCGCCCATCCACGGGAAGAAGTGGGTCAGGCTGTAGTGCCTACCCTTCACGCCCTTAGGGATACCAGTACTGCCACTGGTGAATGAGAGCGTAGCGACGCTGTCCGGCCCCAAGGGAATAGCAGGATCGGTGTCGGCGAGGTGTTGCTGCTGTTGCAGCACGTCGCCCGAACCCTCAGTGTGTTGTCCGCCAACGATTTGACCATCTGCGAGCAACTCCAATGCAGGAACTTCAACGCGGATTTGCAGCTCCGTGTTGATAAATTCCCGGACAGAAGGCGAGATCTTGCCCGCACCCTTGAGGACAACCAGGGCACGTGGCTGGGCCACCTTGAGGTAAATAGTTTGCCTGGAAGGTGGGTATGCTGGGTCAATGACAGAGAACGTCGCGCCCGCCTTGAGGACCGCCATGACAGCCACGACGAGGTCCACGCTACGGTAAGCGTAGACCATCACCACTTCCTCCCGCTGTACACCGCCTTGAATTAGGTGATGGGCAAGGACGTTGGACGCGTGAAGTATCTGGCTGTAAGAGAAGGTGCGCCTCTCTTGAGGCTCATCGAGAGTAGCCGCAGGAATGCACTGCACGACGCATTGCCTGTCTGGCCATTGCCTAGCATTGCGAGAGAAGATGTCGGGAATAGCACCCTTGAAGTCGCACCAGTGAAGGTCGGCAGTTGGGTCAGGCAGCTTGGCGCGCTGAGAGGGAGTGAGCAGAGGTACAGAGCCGACAGGAGCAAGAGGGTTAGCCGCCACCCTGCGGAGGAGGATAGAGAGTTGGTCTACAATGCAGGAGATGCGAGCAGGAGTGAACAGCAGAGAGTTGTACAAGATGCGCAGGGATAGATGGGGAGCGATCGACTTGCGGCTGGATTCGTGCTGCCTTGTAACGAAGATGGTCAGATCGGAGGTGAGGCTCGTGGAATGGAGGAATTGCTCTTGGGGGGTGTCCGTCTCGTCGAAGAATCTGACACGGAAGATGGGACGGGAGCCCTCGACGGTGTCCGCCTTGTCCTTCCCGAGCGCCCGGATGATCGACTCGTACGGCACACTGTCTGCCTCGGCCTCACGCTCGACTTGTTGGACCTTGCGGACAACCGCCCAGAAAGGATCCTCGGGGCCCACAGCAACACGCAAGACAAGAGGGTCGCGCGCATCAGCTGAGGAAGATCCAATGATGAGATCGGTGTCTCCGGTGTATCGGTGAAGGAGTACCGAGAAGGCGGAGAGCAGGAGGTGGAATGCGGAGGGTGTGTTGTTCACCGAGTTCTCTTCCTCCACTTCCTCCTCGTTTTCGTTGTAGAGCGCCAGCTTCATGAGGCCTATGCAGGTCTGTTCCGAGAGTTCTGCGGTCACGGCGGCCTCCACCAATCGGTGTCCTCCGGTGGGTCTGGGGTAGTCCGTTGGCAGAGACATCTCCGGGAGGTTTTGGAGTCGCGCGACGACCCGAGCAAGACGATCGTCGGCCATTTTGACAGTTTCTAGCCTCCTGCGAGGAAGAAAACCCAAGAGATGACCTCGAGCGAGAGGTAGCGAAATATGGAGGAGGAGGAGGATAGAGGAGGATGCGGGGCGAAGCGAGAGCAATAATCCCAAAATGACTCGCGGCGATCGACGTCTCGGACGTGCGGGCCGATAGACGCCGATTTTGACGAGGACCAACTTGGACCTACGCGAGCCACTCGCCCCTTCCGTCCGCCCGTCCCCATACTCGCTCGAGCGCAGTATCCTCCCCTTCATACTCACCGGCGAAGGCCCTCGTGAGCATTAAAATACTCAACCTACTTGTTGACCGGTAAATTGACATGGTTACTTGTACTCTCCCGCCCACGCCTGCTGCCAGCTCACTGCATACCAACGTGTCGCCAACATGGCCGAAGTGGCGAACAACGACATGCTCACGGAAATGCTCATTGCTAAGATGCTCGAAGACGATATGAAACAGCTTGAGAACGCTCGCGCAGCTGAGCAATTCCAGTTGAGCGAGGCTCTCCGATCTTCCGCACTCGCCGCCGGCCAGTTCCCGAAGGAAATACAGCAGGTGCCCTTGGGTTCATCCGACCATGATGTCGCACTCGGGGTTCTTGCTGCAGAGATTATCGCAAACAAGGATGCTGTGCTCGCACAGGCGTTGCAGCAGACCGAAGATAGTAATCTGGTGTTGAGCAGACAGTACGCTCAGAAGCTCGCTGCTGCAGAGAAGAAATGTGCGCTGGACGCAGAGTTCGCCAAGCGGCTTCAAAAAGCCTTTGAGAACGGGGAAGATGATGTCGACATGCATGATGCCGAGAGGTATATACCCCGCTTCACTTATGCCCCCACGGATGGGGCTGATGCATATGTTGACTTCAGCGTGCTCGGACAGGATATGATCGAGAACATCATGGTAGGTCTGATAGTATGCGTGCAGAATTTATCCTAAAACAGTGATCACCTGCGTTTAGGCTGGCGACATGAATGATAAAGGCAAGGGGAAGGGTTCGGCACCTAACAGAGGCAAAGACAGAGAACATGCGCCCCCACCTTACTCCGCACAGGGTCGGCTGACATCCCTGTGTCTTTTGTCGTTGTTTGCTGACGTCTTCTGCAGTCAAGCAAGAGGAGGGTGATACTTCCAACCCTTACCCCACATGTGGAATTTGCATGGAACCGTTCCAGGCGACCTACTCCCCGGCCGCTGCGGCCCGCTCTGCGAACTCTTCCTCGCGCCTTCAGTTCGGGACCCACCTGCCCTGCCCGCAAGCCCATGCATACTGCATCTCATGCCTCAACGGCTACATTCACAGCAAGCTGGATCCTGAGGGAACCGGCAGCGGCAACCCGAGCACCGTCGTCTTTCCGATACGTTGCCCTGAATGTCCCTCCGCGGAGTGGCCCGAGGGCATACCCGATCATATCGCCGAGAGGGTGCTGTCAGAGAAGGGCATGGTTCTTTGGGTAGGGTTTCCGGCGCCCACACATCTAACTTGATGGGCTGAAGCAGATGGTCCCTTCTTCAGCACCACCAGAAGCTGCTCGACAGCCTGCCCCGTCATTATTGCCCGAACCCTCGTTGCTCCGCTCTAGTGCAGCTTGACGAGGACTCCGACGACCCGCAGGCGTTATGTCCGTCATGCAACACGGTTATATGCGTGCCTTGTCGGGTTGTTTGGCACGATGGTAAGCCCATATCGAGTATTCCATGTGTACGCGCCCTCCTGAAGATTCATGTCAGACTTGACGTGTGAAGAATACCAGGTATGAATGGGTATGAATGGCATTATTCACAGTACAAGCTAACGGCTTCAGGCACTACCTCTTGACGACCGGGCGCCAGAAGACCAGAAGGCGATACAGTTGATGAAGGTAAATGACATCGGGGACGTGTGCGTAGTATTCCTGCACTTACTGGCACCATTATAGGCAGAGAACTGGAGAAGGTGTCCCAGCTGTTCTGTAAGTTCCCATTCCCGCTTCGACGGACACGCCTCTAATCCATCTGCTTCAGTTCATCGTGGAGCTGACCCACGGCTGCAACCACATCACCTGCCGTTGTAGGACCGAGTTCTGCTTCAAATGCGGCTGTGAGTCCCTCTCCCTTCCTCCTCCCGGTCGAGATGCATCCCAACATCATCTCATTTCCTCCGATAGCACTGTGGGACCGGCGGAACAAGCGATGCTCGCGCGAGCCGTCCTGCGAACTCTGGGATGAGGAGATGCTCCTCGAAGAGCGCGAACGCGAACGCGAGGAGCGGGAGGAGGCCAGGCGCGCGCGCCAGCCCGTCCCGCCTCCGCCCCCGTACGTGCCCCGTGCTGCACCTGCTCCCCACGTCTACGTCCACGTTCCCGTGCGCAACCACAACGACGACCTTACCTGGATGGACGACCCCGGTACGCCCCCATCCCACTCTTCCGTTCTTCCCTCGATCCGCCGCCGCTCATAACCCGAGTATCGTCACAGACGTGCTGTGCACCCGCCACTGGTTCACGGCGGAGATGATCAACACGCTGACGTGCCAGTACTGCGACACGAAGCTGACCTCGCTCGCGGACCTGCGCTACCACCTGAGGCATGTCCGGTGGCACGCCGTGTACGCCTGCTGCGGCCGGTTCTTCAAGCGGGAGGTGGACTTTGAGCGGCATTTGGACGCGCAGGTCACCAGGTTCGGCGGGCACCTGCATACCGTCCAGCGCAACTAGGTCCTTGGGGGAATGAGGGAATAGAGGGATATTCGGGGTTATAAGATCTTTCATAGGACACGGTATCTTACCCCGGGTGCCGGTCATCGCCGGGGCTAAATACCGCTGCTGCTTCCAGGGGTTACGTTGTGCTAGATGCTGCTCTTCGGTCGCAAAGTATGCGAATATGGATGGACATGACAATCTCTCTGCGAACGCCGCGCCGAGAATGTGCGTGAGCGAGGGTGATCATGGTTGTCTATGCATTAGTCGTGGAATGTGATACATGCGGAATAGCACTAATAGCCCGATGATAGCATATTGGTCGTAAAGTACAGCGGCACCCCTCCAGCCGCAAGGTCGACGCGATAGCCGCCGTAGTAGGGGAAGGGTCAAGCGAGACAAGCACTCGCACTAGGGAGAGGCTCTAGTCGCGCTCAGGGAAGTCGTCGCGCCTGCCGCGCGAGAAGCCACCTCCCTCAGAGCGGCTGCCTCCACGCGAGAACGAAGGTCGGAAAGAGCGGCCCTCGCCGTCCTCGCCGTCGCGATCCCTCCGGGGCCGGTCGAAGTCCCCGCCGAAGCTCCTGTCCCTCGAGAACGACGGCCTGGAAGGACGGCCCTCGAAGTCGTCGTCGTCGAACCGCCTACGCGGGTAGTCCGACGAGCGGCGGTCGTTGGTGTAGCGGGGACGCTCTCCGTCCTCGTCGCGCTTGCCAAAGGAGCGTCTCTCCCGCGGCACGTAATCGTCCTCGTCACGGGGGCGCCGGACACGGTCGCGGCGGTCGTGCGTCGGGTACCGCTTCCCGGACGAACGATCCGCGTACGCACGGTCCCCGCCGCGGCTCTTGCCCGTGCGGCCCTTGAACTCGTTCGGGAGGGTGAGTGTCATCTCCTGCCCGGAAAGCGCGGTCGCCCACTGGCTCACGCCCCGGCCGACGACGTTGCGTTGGACGCGGAGTTGGGCGTGCGCGCCCATGTAGTATGCGAGCGCGCTCATGAGCGAGCGGCGGACGTCTGCGGGGTCGAGCTCCTCCTGGACCGAGGCGATCTCGTCGCGCGCGGCCTCGAGTTGGGGGAGGACCTTGTCGGGCAGGCGGGAGTTGCCGCCGTGGGAGGGTGCGTCGGGGTTCTCGTCGTGCTGGCGGGCGAGCTCGTACACCTGCTCCTTGAGCTGGTTCACCGTGAGTTCTTTGAGTGGGATGTCCTGCAGCTGCCAGGTGAGGAAGCCGAGCTCCCAGGGCATGAGGACGAGGTCGGCACGGCCGGTAGTGTTGGAGCCACGACCAGTACGGCCGACGCGGTGGACGTAGACGTCCCCGTCCTTCGGGATGCCGATCTGGATGACACGAGTAACACCAGGGTAGTCGACGCCGCGGGCGGAGACGTCAGAGGTGATGAGGACAGAGGAGCCAGAGGTTTCCGTGCGGTACCATTTGGAGACATTCATACGGGCAGCCATCGACATCTTCGAATGGATCTCGCCGAACCGTGTCCGTCTACCAGCGGGCAGGACGCCGGGGCCGGCGGTGCTAATGATCGTGGAGTACAGCTTGACCAACTCCGTCGTCGGGAGGAAAATGAGCACTTTGGACTTGCCGGCGTTTTGCAGCTGGTCTTGAGCGATGAGATGAAGAATGGTCTCGACTTGCTGATCCGCGCTGGGGAGTGCGGTGTAGTACTGCGGGATAGACATATGGGTAGGGACCGCATCTACCGGGACACAGTTGATGAACTCGTGGTTCTTCGCGAGTGCCTGACGAGCAACTTGCTGGATGGCCTTGGAGACAGTGGCAGAGAACATGAACGTTTGCCGCTGCGGGGAGGGTTTCAACTGCTCGATGATAGCTGAGATGTCCTCACGGAAGCCCATGTCCAACAGGGTATCGGCCTCGTCCAGGATGAGCTTGGAGGAAAGAGTCAGAGCAATGCTGCAATGTTCACCATTGTAGACATACCATATCGGAAGCCTTGATTTCGTCCGCGAAATTCGGCTCGTTTTCGAGGAAGTCACGGAGTCGTCCAGGTGTAGCTACCAAGATGTCGCGCCGGCCTGTGTGCCACTCGCGGAGCTGCTGCCGTTTGGAGAGACCACCGACCATGAGCCTGACCTCGAACCGGTCCAAGTGCCGCGTGAGCTTGATGGCCTCGTTTGCAATCTGCGTGGCGAGTTCGCGCGTTGGACTGATGATGATCGGACCAACATGCTCCCTTGCAAAGCGCTCAATACCACGGTTGACCACAGTTCGGTTGCCCAAGTCCTTCAGACCGATGTTCTGCGCTACGTGTTCGCCGTGCTCCTTTAACCGTCTTAACCGTGCTTCGACTGCCGGGATGAGGAATGCCAGTGTCTTGCCAGTACCGGTGCGTGCCTTTACCAAGAGGTCCCGGGGTCCTTTGGTTTCGTCCGCGTCAAAAGGTTGGAGCAGCTTCGGAAGGAGAGGGAGGACGGCGGCCTGGACGGGGGACATGTGAGTGAGCGTGAAGGGGCCTTGGGTGAGGGCCTTGAGCAAAGGACGGGAGATGACGTCCTCGAGCGAGTCGAATCTAGGCTGGTCGGCGTGAGGCGATGGTGTTGCCTCCCCGGCTTCGCCTTTGGGCTCTGCATCGAGGGGTAACTGCCAGTCGGGATCCCGGGGCCTGGTGTTGCGCTGACGTGTGCCCTTCTGCCAGGACGCCGGGGCTGCGTGAGCGTGCCGTGCTGATGTGAAGCGGCCTGCGCGAAGAGCTGCGTGTGCACGACATGAGCATGGCCCGGACACGACGTGGCGGAGAGGAGAGGACGCACCGTGCGAGGCCAGCGCACTTTGGGAGCAGCGGCAGATGCGCGCCGCGGGGAGGAGGGCGCATGTTTTTGACCAGAGGGAGGCCGCCATGGGGGGCGGAGGCGAGGGACGGCGGGTGCGCGTCCGCTGTGGTCTGGAGAGAGCTCTGGCAGACCTCGAGTGGCAGTTGCAGAAGCGCTTTTGAGACGAGTCTGCCCCGGCGCTTCGCAAAAAACGCGATCGTCTGAAATTGCCGTGCCACACGCCAAACACGGCCACACACGCCCTCTGGCAACCTGCGCGCCGGACGCTCGACGCTCGACTCGACTCTCCAACTTCGCCGCCACGGCGTCCGACTTCCCCCGCTCTCCCCCGCCTCTCACTACTTCATCTCTTCTCGGGCACACGCAGGCCATCGCGATGTCTACCAAGCGCAAGTGGGACCAGGCTGGGACAGAATCCGGCGAGGGCGACGGTCCGTCCCAAAAGGCAGTCAAGGTTGAGGATGGCAAGTCCGCGTCAGAGGCGGCAGCAGCAGCAGCAGCCATCGCCGCCAAAATCGCCGCCCAGTTCGCCAACTCGGGCGGCGCGAGCCTGGGCCCAAAGGATCCCCACGATGGAGACTATACGAAGGATATCGACATCAACGATGTCCGGAACAGATACCTTCTCACGAAGGGTGCTACCCAGCAGCAGGCAAGCACACTCCCATTTCCAGTAATATGACACGTTATTGAACGTGCATGTGTGCAGATACACGAGGAAACCGGGGCGTCTGTGAGCACCAAGGGTGTTTGGTACCCGGACCGGTCCAAGGCTACCGACAAGGATCCTCCTCTTTACCTGCACATCTCCGCGACGAGTCAAGAGATGCTGGACAAGGCCGTTGCGAAGATCAACGAGCTCATCAACATGGACATGGGTTCGCTGGTCGAGGATAAGAGCAGTCGTGTCAGGGAGAGGGTGCGTGGATTGGCCGCAGCAGCTCGAAGTTTCTACTGACTCCCTTCCAGAGAAAATGGCCGGAGGAAAAGATCCCGATTGGCATTGAAAGTATTAGGAACTTCAACGTCCGTGCGAAGGTGGTCGGGCCCTCGGTATGTCGGTGTTTCTCAGCGTGTGCGGCGTGTATTGATATACGGCTTCCTATCGCAGGGTATGTTCGTGAAATACATCCAGCAGGAGACAGGTACTCGCGTGCAGATCAAGGGCCAAGGCTCTGGGTTCGTCGACCAGGAAACGGGTCACGAACACGACGAGCCCATGTTCATTCACGTAACGTACGTGGTATCTCCGCTGGCCGACCAGTCTCCCACTCACATCGTCAAACTAGCGGCCCGGACGAGCAGCAAGTACAGCGTGCGAAAGCGCTCACTGAAGATTTGCTCGAGGTCGTCCGTGGGGAACACGCGAAAATGAAGACGATTCTGCAGCAGCAGCAAATGGAGCTCCACCAAGCACAAGTCCAGTACGCTGCCTACAGTACTTACGGTGTATGTATGCTCCGCTCATGTTCTCGACTCTCGGTGCCAGTTTCACGAGTGGCGTTCAAGTTGCCTCTGCGCGATTCCGGTCTGTATCTCTGTGTGGTGTACTCGCTCACACGCTTGTATTTAGGGATACGCGCCGCCACCTCCGGGTAGCGCACCTCCACCCCCACCGCCTGGCGAACAACCACCGCCTCCTCCAGACGGTAGCACGCCTACAGCCCCTGGCACGACAGCTCCCACGTCAGGGCAGGCCGGCGCAGCACCTGCTGCGAGCGACTGGGAGGCCTATGCGGCCTATTGGTGAGTACCCCGGCTTCTTCCTACCACGGCTTCATCTTGACGATTGGGATCTGCAGGGCCGCTTACGGCTACGACGTTAATTCGGCGCAGTTCAAGGAGTGGCAGGCGCAGCAGTATGCTCAGTACTATGCGCAGGCTGGGTACCCCGCCGGTGCTGCTGCTGGTGCTACTGGCACTACGCCGACACCATCTGCACCGGGGACCGCCCCTCCTCCGAGCGAGCCAGCTCCTCCGCCGCCGCCCCCCGCGTGATTGTGTGGTGACAGCCTCCGTTGGCGTAAGGTCGGTATCTAGTTTGGTATATGCTACGATGTACTGTAATGCCGCAATGGGATCCCCGTCGGTTGGGCGGCGTACAGTAGCACACCTCAATGCACTCGTTTCTCATCCATGGTATCCGTCCCACCGAGTGTCTGAACTGGAATTTCGCCGAGTGAGTAGAGTATGCTCCGGGTGTGCGACAGGACGCTATTGGCAGGACGCGGGCGTGCGACTTTGGCGGATGGGGAGAGGATCGTCCGCAGGGTCGGGATCAGCCTGAGAGCGGGAGAGTGACGGCTCTCCCGCGCAGCCGTTTGCAGTTGTGGGCCACTCTGCATCCGCTGGAGAAAATGCCGGGGTTGGAGGAGGGAGTGTGGGGAGCACCTGCGCGCAATACACTCTGTCAGGCTTCCTTAGACACGGACGCGGTCCTCGGCTGCTTCCATCCAGCTTCGGACCGTGGGCGAGGTTCATCTAAAAGGCGCTCCCACCAGTACTAAACCGGCAGCCACCACACCTCTCCTCCGCCAGCCCGCCTCCCGACAACCCTCCCTCACTCCCCCCCTCCCTCCTCACACGCCGTCCGCAAGCATGAGCTCTGCACTGTGGATATCGCTCGCCCTTGCGCTGCCTCTCTTGCTTTATTTCTACGTCCGTGCGAACGACGCGAAGCTCACCCGGATACCCCCCGAGGCGGCGGCCTACTCCCCTCGACGCTGGACCGTGGAGGACCTGGAGCGGACGGCGAGCTCCCTTGCCGCCACAGACTCGTCGCCGTCGCTGTTCGCGCCTGAAGAGCTCCCGCCGAAGACGGGGCGGAGGTACATTGTCATTGGCGGGGTGAGTGTCTGTTCCGTCTCTCGCGTGCGCTCCGCAACCCGCTGTGGCCCTGGACGCGGTGCACACTGCATCCTGCGCCCGCCTGCGACGGGCTTCTCGCGGCTGTCAACGTCAGGGCGGGCGTCCGTGGAAGAGGAGGGCTGACCCCGAATCGGCAGGCTGGCTTCCTCGGCGGGTGGATCGTGCTTCATCTGCTCGCCCGGGGCGAAGACCCGCGGCGGATCCGCATCCTCGACGTCCGCCGGCCCGTGCGCCAGGACATGCTCGAGGGCGCCGCCGCCGCCGTCGACTTTGTCCAGGTCGACGTCACCGACGCGGCCGCGGTCGACGCCGCGTTCCGCAAGCCCTGGGCAGACGCCGTCCCCGCCGGCGCACCCGAGCCCGAGCTCACCGTCTTCCACACCGCGGCCATCATCCGCTTCTACGAGCGGCACCCCGCCCTCCAGGTGTACTCGGACCGGGTCAACGTCCAGGGCACCCGCAACGTCGTCGACGCCGCGCGCAAGGCCGGCGCGACTGCGCTCGTCTACACCTCCTCCGGCTCCGTCTCCGTCCGCCGCTCGCGCTTCTGGCTCTGGCCGTGGGAGCGCGAGCCCGCGCACTTTGTGCAGCCGATCGACGACGACGACGCGCGCGCGCCCGTCCGCCACGACGAGTTCTTCTCCAACTACGCCGTCTCGAAGCGCAAGGCGGAGACGCTCGTCCGCGCGGCGAACGGCCTGCCGTCTGCGGGCGACCGCGTCCTCCGCACGGGCTGCATCCGCCCCGGGAACGGCATCTACGGCCCCGGGGGCGACCTCCTCGTCGCCGCGTACCTCCTCCGCAAGGCGAACATGACCTGGATCGGGAACAGCCTCCAGTCGTTCTGCTACGTCGAGAACTGCTCCGTCGCGCACCTCTGCTACGAACAGCGCCTCATCGACGCCGCCTCCGCCGCCGCGCCTCTCCCCGATGTCAGCGGCCAGGCGTTCTGCGTCGCGGACGCAGGCCCCGTCCCGACCTACGGCGAGATCGGCCGCGGGCTCACCTACCTCTCCAAGGGCGAGTGCACGTTCCAGGACCTCTCCCCGACGGCGATGCTCGCGCTCGCCACGCTCGTCGAGGCGTACTACCTCGCCCGGCACGCGCTCCTCCGCGCGCCCGCGCCGCTCTCGGCCCTCGCGAAGCTCGTCCCCGCGCTCTCGGGCGACATCGTCTTCCTCCAGCCGTCGATGTGGGCGCTCACGCAGGTGCACCTCATCTTCGACGACTCGCGCGCCCGCGCGCCCCCCGCGCTCGGCGGCCTGGGGTATAATGGACGCGTGACGACGCTGGAGGGGACGTGCAAGGTGTTTGCGGAGCACACGCGGACCGGGGGGCGCGAGCAGAAGCGCATCATTGCGGGGCACGACTCGCCCGACTTGGGCTTTGCGCTCGCGCGGGCGGAGAAGGGCGTCGAGGAGGTGATCGAGAAGCTCGGGGCGTCGCTCGAGAAGCCGCGCGTTGCTGAGCTGCAGTACTGAGCCAGCCGCCTGGGGCCTGGAGCCTTAGGGTTGTGTACCGGAGAATGCGGAGAGGAGGTTGTACGGGTGATGGCCGTCTTCCCTGACGGCCGTGCGTTGTGTGTAGTAGACTCCCCCAGCCTATCTGTCTATCGGGACTCGGATGTAATTGTACGATTTTTATTGCATCTCTATGACAGTCTTCCCCCCGCAACTGAAACAACCCAAGAGGCTATAGCTCTTCGTGCCCTTGAAGTCAATAGCCATGGTGCTGCATCCTCATCCAGGTAGATAGCCTTTATTACGCAACTACGGTCAGCCAAACCCAGTCCTAGCATGTATCAGCCATTTCAGCTGCAGGGGAGGATCAAGACAACATGACAGTCAACTCCTGAAGTTCAGCCATCACGAACGCGTTCCCGGGGGCGAACATGGCAGGATCCAAGGGTGTACGTTGCAGATGACACGGTGCGACGTAAGTGAACGGATGAAGTGCGTCAACATCGAGCTCAGCACATTCGCGCTGACCGCCAGTTCTGCATACCGCGATGCACTGAACCGAGCCTCGCACCCCGGAAAGGTCTCCCTGCAGGAACAAGAGCCCGTCGAAAGACGTTGCATGCACCGGCCCCACTCTCGGATATATATCGAGCATGTACAGCACCGCCGGCGAACCGTGAATGATCCGCACGTTGGCGTATCCGGCAGGTTTCCGGCCGTCCTCGAGTTCGGGAGGGACGTCGATCGCGTCCTCGAACAGCGCGACGAAGTACTCCGCGATGAGCCCTTCCGGCGTGCATACGCCCGTACCGACCGAGGCGTCCGCGCCCTCGAGCGCGGACACCAGCGTGCGCGGGGCCCAGGAGAATCCGGGGAGCGCGAGGCGGGGGGTGATTTGCGCTGCGATGGCCTTGGGGACATCGCTTTGCTGGAGCAAGAACTCGCGGATACGCCGCTGCGCGGCGTCTGCCCCCGTGATCGCGAGGATGGCGTCGACGTCCATACGGACCAGACTCGAGATGGCGATGAGCTCGTCTTCTGGTTTGGTGGTAGTGCGAAGCGTGAGGAGGTAGATCACCTTATCGAGGGTCAGACGGTGGTCGGACGATTGGAGGACCCTGTTCTGTGCCCGTTCTGCGAGCAGGGGCACGAGAGTGGAGCACCACTTGTAGCCGAGGAGTAGTCCCATGTTGTTCGCGGCCACGCCCTGCGCGATCTCCGCATCGGAGAGCCCGTACTTGAGCCCCGCCTCGACGCTGATCGGGCCATCTGCGAACTCGAAGTACAGCTCGCGGGCCAAGAGCCCTTCTTGCAGCGTCCACACGCGGCGCACCCAGCCGGACGTGGCGATCCTGAGCAAATTCTCCTCCCAGGGCCTGGCCTTCGAGCACTCTGCCTTGATGCACTTGTCGAGGACGAGCACCTTCGCGGCCTTGTGGTACGTCCGCGCCATGAGCTTGATCGCGACCTTCCTGAGGGTCCCGACGCCGGGCACGCACAGAGAATCCATCCAGAATGCCTTGGAGTCAGGGAGGAGACCGTGGACGAGGTGGGATATCCGCTGGATCACGCAGACAGGAAGGCCGTGCTCCGTGATGCTCCCCATCCCGTCGGCCCATACGTGCGAGATCGCGACGTACGGGGCTACGTCGATTGCCTGAACGCGGAGGCTCTTGCCGTCGTAGACGACCGCAGGGACGAGCCCGTCGGACAGCAGCCTCGTGACATCGCTCAGTGGCGGCTTGATATACTCGCAGTGGCAGGAAGGTTCAACGTGACTGGGGATGTACTTCGTAGTGTCCGCGATGGTGTAGAACGTGCATGCGTCCTCGGTACAGTCCTGGTGCTCGTTCGGGGCATGCCTGATATGCGGACGGAGGCTGACCAGGTTCGACGCGATAGCCAGGCCGGGACCGAGCTTGAACATGAATGGATGAGCGACCATGTAGCGGCACCAGCCCGCCTCATACATCTTGTTGGCGCAAGTCTTGATCGTGGTGCCGTAGAAGTCGCGCAACTGGTCGCCTATGCCTATGCAGCGTTTCAGCCGAGCCATCTCGGACAGCCCTGACCAGATCCCGTGCGCGAGGTTGCAGAGCAGAGAGACGGTGAGCGTGATGGCGCAGACCACCTCTGGGACTTCAGCCTCGCATCCGGCGCGCAGGAATATGCTGGCGTGCGTCATCTGTTCTTCGTCGAGCGCGTTCAGGACCCTATCGAGGACTCGCGCGACCTCCCGCCCGTGCTGTATGTGAGCTTGCCCGCTGATGGGATGGATATACCATCTACCAGCACCCATGAGGCACCCCCAGTTGACTAGAAACCGGAGGATCCGCGTTCCCGACAACAAGGTCTTTTGCTGGTGTTCCCCGCATAGGAGGAAGAGCGATTCGGGAATACGGGTACGAGTGACGATTTCCAGGACGCCGAACGTCATCGAACCCACCCATACCGCAACGTCGTCGCGGAGGCTCTGGTTGACGTCGCTACGGCGAGCTTTTGTGTAGCTGGAAAGGGTCGTGGAGAACGGGTATCCGTCATGGCGCGCGCCGAACCAGGGAATATCGATAGCAGTGCCATATAGCATCCGTATCGCTTGCACTATAGGATCGTGCTCATCGGCAAGGTCGGCTTCACCGACGATACGGACGGGAATTTGATCTTGCCCTGCGGTGGCTGCGTTGGAGCACGTCAGTGCGCAGACTAGGAACGGACGTGATACTACTCACCCTGCGTGGAACTGGACTCCTGCGATGACGCCCGCGACCACGGCATCGGGGACCAATCCACTGTTTTGGAACGCAGGTAGCACTCGCCCACCCACATGGGTGTAATCCGGTCCAGAAAGAGGGCCTGGTACAGATCAGACTCCGTCAGGCCAGCTCGAGACTCCCTTAGTGTATAGGCGAGGTTAGGGTACCCCGGGCAACGCCTGGCTGCGAGCATCCCAGAGAGAATGAAGTCGAGTACAGAGACCTGGCGGAATGAAAGTTGCCCTGAGGGAACGAGACCCGGGAGCGTGATAGGGACACCCGGGGTCAAGCCCTCTGCGTCCGGTGCAGGGTATCGATCGGCGAGGAGGTTGGAGAGAGTGCCGAAAGCTGGTTGGAGGCATGCTAGAGCGCGGCACGCCCCGAAGTCGATCGAATCGGTGTATTTGAGCGATTCGATGGGGCAGGTTTCCTCCAGATGCCGTATACAATCCTGGTAGAGACGATAGTGTATGTCCGATGGGTTTACGACCATCGCCACTGTGTTGGAAGTCTTGAAGTTTCGGGTCCAGGACAGATGTACAGGCCGGGTCTGTTCACATTCCCTAGTGAGTAGAAGGCGAAGAGAGTGATCAATCAGTTATGTTGACCCACCGCTTCGGTCAGCGTGCCATCGACATCTGGATAATATGACCGACTACGTGTCCTGTAATGAGCTATGATACGAATCGCAGGAGATCAGGACTCACCTGCGACTTGGGCTTGAGGGGCGGCTTGGATAGAGATCTGCACAAAACACCCGCTATGAAGATGGAAAGCAGCGTGTGTGAGCTCACCAGCGGCGGCGTAGGGTGGTGTACCGTCTTACCATGGTCACAGTGATGCAACCAGGCTATGTCAGTTCTTAGCACCAGGCACACAAGGGTGCACAAAATGAGAGGGAACTGTGGGTGATACGGCTATCCGATGAACCTACGGTGCACTTCATCTTGTAAAGTTAGAGTTCTGGGTGCGTGCAGCGCTCAGAGTAAAGTGATCACAACTTGCGCAGAACGCCGATGAATTAGTGACAAACCCCGACCATTTGCCCTGTGGGTGCAGTGGTCCGCGATTGCGTTCGAACGCACGGGGAATTACCATTATACCGTTGTGGGGCGAAAGCATGAGTCCATCATTTGGACGACTCTTCCCAGCTCCGCGGAGCTCGCATGCCCTCTTGTCGACCCGTTGCACGCTCGATGTCCTGAATACGATGCCACCTCAGACACTCACCACATAATCGAGAGCGAACGCACAACGTACATGGGCTTGCCGGAAGGGACGACGATACGACAGGATATCAGGCGAGTGATTGCTTGTGTTGTAGGATGAATGACATTGCTAACCAAAGCGACAACTAGGGGTACACCAAGTGTGCGACGACGTTCTAGTACTGTCTAATTATATATGTAAGATACTTCTTGTGACCGGGCGTCCCTGCCCATCCCATTACTATACACGGACGTACCCTCGTTCCCGACGCCCTCCCTCTAACCTCTACCCCCACGCACGGCTCTCTCTAGGATGTGTGTAGAATCACTGCTCGGAGTTGAGGATGACCTCCTCGCCCTGCGGGCGCGGCTCGTCGTTGCGGAGCGAGGCCTCGTCGACCATCGAGCCCTCGGGATGAGGTGGCTTGAATGAACGGAGCTGAATCTCGAGCTGCTCGTTGAGCACTGTCGTGCCTGACGCAGCCGCGATTAGACCAAGGAAGGGTGGCGACGGGTTCAGCGGGCGCGTGCAGAACTCCGGATGTGCCTGGAAGCCGACGAAGTAGGGGTGGTCTGTACATTCAGCCATTCGGTGAGCGCCGTGACGGGTGCGCGTGAGGAGGGACGACGGCTTACCAGGGAGCTCGAGGACCTGCATACGCTCCCCGCGCTCGTCTTTGCCTACGAAGCGCATGCCGCTCTCCGTGAGGCGGTCAATGAGCGCCGGGTTGACCTCGTACCGATGGCGATGACGCTCCCAGATCTTGCCCGCGCCGCCGTACAACTTGCGCACCTTCGACCAGTTCTCGCTGTCGTGCTCGAACACGGTCGGGCGCAGACCAAGACGCATCGTACCGCCCATATGCGTCTTCGAGATCTCGGGCATGAAGACGATGATCGGCTCAGGGGTCTTCGGGTCGAACTCGGCGGACGTCGCACCCGCCATGCCGCAGACATTGCGTGCCCACTCGACGACGGCGAGCTGGAAGCCGAAGCAGATGCCCAGGAAGGGGATCTTCTGCTCCCGTGCCCACTTGATCGCGAGCATCATGCCCTCGGAGCCGCGAACACCAAAACCACCAGGAACGAGAATACCGCTGCGACGACGTTGGTCAGCATGGAATCCGGCTGCGCGAAACATTATACGCACTTTGCCGAAACCACGTCCCTCCACGCATCGTGGTACTTGGCGGGGTTGGTATGTTGCGCCTCCGGTTCAAGATCAGAAGCATCGACCCACTGAAAGGCAGTCAGCGCAAGGGAAACTGAGGCTCACGAGAACGGACGCGCCTTAAGCTTGAGCCGCCTGTTACACCTGAATGCTGAGTGCTCCAGCGACTTGACAACGGACATGTAGGAATCCTGCATATCCGTGTACTTCCCAACGAGTGCAATAGAGACCTCGTCGAGGAGGCGCTCTTGCCTGCAATTTCCTCAGTACTTACGCTCGTGATGTGTAATATTCATACGTACCGTTTCGTAAGCTCTCGCCAGCGGTTCTCCAAGGAGCGACCGCGCTCCTGCATCTGAGGAGTGATCTTGATGGTGGCGAGGTTGAGACGTTTTTGAAGGTACTGGATGATACCCTGGGATTGGAGAAGGAGAGGAACGTGGTACACAGAGGAGACGTCGTGCACGCCGACGACCTGTTCAGGCGCGACGTGACAGAACATGGAGATCTTGCTCTTGGTAGCGGGCTCAAGAGGTTTTTGGACAATCAACCGGCATGCAATCTGGAAGTAAGCTGGTATGAGAAAGTACACGACTGGTACGACTTGAAGAGCACTGACCAAGTCGGGGAGGAGACCGAGACCACGAAGGGCGTGTACAGTGGTTTGTGTGGGTTTGGTTTTTTGCTCGCCGTGCATGTCGGGGACAAGTGACACATGAATAAGGGCGAAGTTCTCATGTCCAACTCGGAACTGGAACTGGCGCATCGCTTCAACGAAGGGGGCGGATTCAATATCGCCGACGGTACCACCAAGCTATATGAACGATTAGCTACGGGCCTTGGCGGTGAGTAGGATAGCCATACCTCGACGATGCAAACATCGGGTTCCTCTCCGGTCTCATCTACGGGGATCTTGGATACGCGCTCGATCCAGTCTTGGATAGCGGTCGTGACATGGGGGACGATCTAGACTCGTCATATTCAGGGCCCCAGGCTGGTCATACTTGATGGACCTGATCATACCTGGACAGTCTTGCCCAAGTAGTCTCCACGACGCTACTCCAATGTTCTGGCCTCAGCTTTACCGCGTACAGACACGGACACAATATTCGCACCTCCTTCTCGATAACCTCGCGATAGATTTTCCCGGTCGTGATGTTGTTATCCTTGCTCAGGGTAACATTCAGGTACCGCTCATAGTTGCCCAAGTCAAGATCAACTTCTCCGCCATCGTTCAAAACATAGACCTCGCCTGCATTCTCTCAGACCGTCTGAACAGCACGCGCACGCGAGTATTCTCACCGTGTTCCTGCGGTCTCATCGTGCCAGCATCGATGTTCATGTACGGGTCGATTTTGATGGCCGTGACCTTGAGACCGGTGGTCTTGAGGAGCAGGCCGGTAGAAGAGGCTGAGATCCGGCTTGAATATACAGTCTACGGCCGAGAGATGAGAGCGATGGAGGCGCACCGATGACGCCCTTCCCGATGCCGCTCACGACACCGCCCGAAACGAGGATGTACTTTGTCATGGCCGGCGGTGAGCAAAGAGTCGTCGTCGTCGCAGGAGCACAAGCTCTGCACCCGCCGCCGTCCCCGGCGCGCCCGTCTGTACGCAAATTTCCCGATTTGTTTTTCCGCCATGACATCGGCGCCAAACACGCCCAAATAGCGCGTCGCGTCGCGTGTCTGTGTCGTGCCGCGTCTCGGCTCGTCACGCTCTCCTTTCTCCCACCCCGCTCCTGGCCTGCGAGGCTTTCTCCCGCGTCGTGGCCTTCTATCGCCCAAATCTTGGTACAACGTTTGATCTGTGCGAAAAGCGGTTGAAAGTCTCTAGCCCACTGTGCGCGCGTGCTCATGCTCGCGTCCAATTCCGGTCTCGGCCCGCCGGAACGGCGGTAGTACTACTACTCCCTTGGAATCGACCGCTGCTGCGACCGGAATGCCTGGCTTTGCCTACTCGAGGTACATTCGACCATGTGAACTGCTCCCCGAGTCACCGGGAATTGCGCTCCAAACCTATGGCCAGCAGCGACCGCCGGGAATTAGCATTCCAGCGATCCTTTCTATCTTGTTAATTAAGCCTGCCCAGACGACGGACAATCGGATCTCATCCGCCATCTGCGGTCCGTGCTTCCTGTGGTGCCTATCGAGTGACGTATAAGAACGAGTGTGGGGTTCGTTACTTCCCCAACCTCCCCCAACTCCAGCCCCGCAGCCATCACACGCCCCTGCGAAGCACCATGTCAGCCACGGGTACGATGAAAGCCGTCTACTACCACAAGGTAGGCTCCTTTGGCATGGAAAGAGAATCGTACTCATGCAGAATGTCTAGCCCCGCGACTTCGAAGTCCGTGAGGTACCCATACCCCAGATCCGTGACGACGAGGTGCTGCTCAAAGGTATTCGCCCGTTATGTTCGCGATCTACACTCGGCGCCTACTGAGCTCCATTCAACAGTACGAGCCTGCGGCAAGTACCTCTATATTGTGACACCGCCTCCTGCCACTGACCGTTCAGAGCAGGCGTGTGCGGTACGGACCAGCACGTCCACGAGGGAGAGTTCATCGCCGCGTTCCCTGTGAGTGCACGCCTTTACCTGGTAGTCATGCTGAGCTGACGTCCCTGCGATATAGCTCATTCCTGGACACGAGATCGTAGGTGAGATCGCCGAAGTGGGCAAGAACGTCTCTGGCTTCGCCAAGGGCGATCGTGTGGTCGCGGATCCCAGTGTATTGGTAAGTGTTCACTTATCGCGCGATGTTCCACGCTGAACAAAGCTTGCAGTGCGGGTCCTGCTTCTACTGCCGCAGAGGACAGGTACTGTTATGTGAGAACTACAAGGGCGTGGGTGTCAGCCTCCCAGGAGGCTTCGCTGAATATGTCGTCTTGTGAGCGTTATCATCAACTCATCCACATACGTGCTGACCGCCCCTTGGACCGTAGCGATGGGAAGAAGGTCTACAAGATTCACAACTTGTCGGATGAGGAGGCTACCCTGGTTGAACCCGCCGCCTGTGCTGTGCACGGCATGGACAAGCTGGACGCTCCCGTCGGCGTCGAAGCACTCATAATCGGTTCGGGCCCGACGGGTCTTATCCTCGCTCAGCTGCTCAAGCTCAACGGTGCGACGCGGGTCGTCGTCGCCGCCAACAAGGGCATCAAAACGGACATCGCGAAGCAGCTCCAGGCGGGCGACGAGTACATCGAGCTCGACAGGGAAGATCCGAGCGGTCAATGGGAGCAGCTCAAGAAGGACAACCCGTATGGGTTCGACGTCGTGGTATGTACCAGTCTTACTCCGTTGCGGCGACTGTGTCTGACAGCGTGCGCAGGTCGAAGCGACCGGATCGGAAAAGATAGCCAACGAAGCGATTCACTACGTACGGAGGGGTGGCACGCTCATGGTATACGGCGTGTACGATAACGCTGCTCGCGTCCATTGGCCACCATCAAAGATTTTCGTCGATGAGATTAGAGTAAGATCTCCATACCGCAACTTCCACACTTCTAACGGTCTTGTACGCAGATCATCGGATCCTTCGCCCAAACGTTCTGCTTCCCTCGGGCGGTCGCGTACCTCGATAGCGGCAAGGTTCGGGTGAAGGGCCTGGTCAGTGCCGCTCTTGCTCTATATACGTCGCAGATGCCTCATATTGCCCGATGTTCCTCTAGGTCACTGACGTGTACCCCGTTGCCGAGTTCGAGAAGGTGTTGGACAAGATGCGGAGCAGGACGGCGGTGAAAATCGCTGTGAAGCCGTGAATACAATAATAGCTACGACGGAAACCACGATGTCCGCCAGCTACAGAAATGGACCAGCGGGCGCTGACAACATGACCGCAGTATGTTCCTGTTGTTCTCGTGCCAGTCAATGTGACAAGACGCGCCGCTCTAAGTGAGGGGGCCGAGTACGCTTCCCTGCACTTGTCTGAGCAACATTGCTGCCGATGTGAGCTATGCCGATAGATCCACAGGGTCGGCGCAGCGGACGGTTGGTTCGGTGAGTCGATTCCCACGCCATCATCCGAGGTTAGGTGAATGAACTGGTGCTGACGGCTCTCGGCATCCTCACAGACCAATAGAGGGTCGGAAGGGGTGCGAGCAGCAGATAGGCCGTCCTCATGTGCCTCCCTTGGGTGCGTCTCGCTCCGCGATAGTTCCCTTTTCCGGCACCCCCTCTGGGTGCTTCAATGGATCCGCCATGCCTCCTGTCTTCTTTGTGTTACAGCGTAACGGAACGAATGTATGGCGCATACGACGGGGCTGTGCGAAGCGAGCATGTGCCCGAACTCTCGAGGGTGGTTATAAAGCCTATCTTCCCTGCTCAGACCCGCTCACTATATCCACATCACCCTGCTGAGTGCACGCAGTTGAGCTGACAGTATCATGTCCACCGCGATTCTCCTCGTCCTGGGTTCGGCGGCTGTGTACTTTCTCACGTACTGGAGGTCTTCCAATAGGAAACTACCCTATCCGCCAGGTCCGCCACGGCTACCCATCATCGGGAACGCAAGGGACATGCCCTCAAGGAACGCGGGTGTTGACTATCGGGCGCTGAGCGACAAATACGGTGCGTTTTAACCTCCAGCATCTCCTGCGCTTGGGTTTTCGACCCATTATGTGACCGCTAGGGGATCTTGTATATCTGGACGTCGTTGGCCAACCAATGCTACTGCTGGGCACCCATGAAGCCGCCGTCGATCTCCTCGACAAGCGTTCGACCATATATTCCGACAGGATATATTCTCCCGTGGTTGACCTGTACGTATGGTGCGGGCCGGGGGCATGCATTCTCGTTGTTCCACTGACGTGATTCTCCAGCGGCGGCTTTGACTGGGTACTTACTATGATCCATTACGGGGCCTGGTGGAGACGCCACCGCAAGGCATTCCACCAGTTCTTCAGCCCTAATGCTATCATTTCCCTGCGGCCATTGCAACGAAAGCGGGTCAGCCACTTCCTGGCGCGATTGCTGGAGACTCCGGAGGCCTTTACAGACCATATCAGACAGTAAGCCCGTAACACACCCTCGATGTACCCCGGTTGGAGCCCCAGTACGCTGAACTGGTTCTCAAGCCTGTTCGCGGCTACAATCATGCACATTGCCTACGGGATCGACGTGGCGGAAGAGCACGACGAATATGTGACAATTGTCGAGAAAGGGCTCGCCGCGTTCAGCAACTCGCTCGTCCCCGGCAAGTACATTATAGAGCTCTTCCCTATACTGCGGTACCTTCCAGGATGGCTCCCTGGGGTGCGGTTCAAGCGCGAATTGGCGCAGGCAAAGACGCTGGCACATCGCCTAAGGAACCTGCCCTGGAAACGCACGCTCGACGCGATAGTGAGTGGGATCTGAGCTCCAAATTCTAGTTGTCGTTATGAAGGGTTACAGCGTAAAGGCTCTGCCACGCCTTCGATGACCACTGTCCTGATGGAGCGAATTTCTACACTCGGGGACCAAGAAGCCGCCGAAGAGGAGATCGTAGCGCGCAACACAGTAGCAGTCGCCTATGGAGGTCAGCATCATATCGAACTCAGTCAATTTGTCCGGCACCCCTCATTTCTGACGGTCGTTCGTCCTGTAGCCGGCGCAGATACGGTCAGCGAGTCGCCCGGGTTCCAGCACGTCTCTGCGAATTGACCGTTCCTCGGCGAACCCCCAGACCCTCTCATCCATTCAAGCACTCTTCCTTATCCTGGCATCGTTTCCGGAAGCACAAAGAAAAGCACAAGCGGAGCTCGATGCGGTGGTGGGCCCAAGCCGGCTTCCGGACTTCGATGACCAGGAAGCTTTACCGTACGTCGCCGCGGTCATCAAAGAATGTTTGCGGTGGCACGCGATCGTGCCTCTTGGGATACCGCACCGACTCGTCGAGGACGACGAGTATCGCGGGTACCACATTCCCAAGGGTACACTCGTCATCTCGAACATATGGTGAAGAATGGTTGTGTGGGAATGATACACCGACGGAACTGATCGCTCCTCGCCTTGCTAGGGCATACTCCCGCAACGAGAAACAATATCCTGATCCTGAGGCGTTCCTTCCCGAACGCTTCTTGAAGGATGGGAAGCTCAATCCGAGCATCCTCGATCCTGCCGAATTCGCTTTCGGGTACGGCCGAAGGTACGGATTTCGTGGCTCCTCACCTTGTTCATTTCACCGTGATGAAGAGGTACAGAATTCACTAACGAGCAAGTGCGCATATCAGAATATGTCCGGGGCGTTACTTCGCTGAGGCGTCACTCTTCCTCATCGTCTCCTCGGTGCTACACACCTTGGATGTCTCCGCTCCTCTGGACGCAAACGGACAACCAGTGAAGTTAGAGGGGAAGATGACCGCAGGTGTCATTTCGTGAGTCGCTGCATATCTCGGTTGTAGTCCTAGTCATGGTAAAATCTATTCCTTGCTATACAGATACCCCGAGCCCTTCGAGTGCGTGATAAAGCCCCGCGCCCCTTGGGCGGAGGCATTGATCCGCGCGAACGACAAGGGCGGGGGTGGTGGTATAGCCGTGGAGGGACTTGTAGCATGATTAGTTGTTGTCTCTTCTAGAGTACTCGTGAAGTACAAGTCAACGGCATTACTAATGCCCCAACATTCCCATACGTCAGTCAGGTCCGCCATCGAAACATCCTTCACGTTTTCCCGGAACCCCATAGCCGTCTCGCTTGGGCGTTGCCGACTCGCCTGTGCCCCTGATTCCCCTTGTGGATCGGTATCTTGTACCTGAACGCTCAATGGAAGCTCGCTACTCTACTATCACCGCAACGTCTATCGTAATGCCGCTCTGGATACGGAGCATCTCCACAACTATGCGCTTGCAAGATGCGACGGGTAGCAGGCCGGTTCATCGAATATTGTGTCCTTGTAGAACTGTAACGATTCGAAGCGTTTATAGCCAGCTGTGGCAGCCACCTCCGGAAAGTGGGGCGATTCTGGATGGTACTGTGCAGTATCGAAGTACTCTTTCGGGGCCTGCCGCGGAATCAAAGTGCTTAGTGTCGTTCGCAAGACTGTCATGGCTGACATGTCAGTGGACGCGGCGGCGTACCGACGGCACGCCGATCGAGTGTCGAACTGCTGAACGCCACGATCAGTCAAGCTTATTTAGACTACGATCGAACGAAGCGGCCTCTTGTGATCGGGACGCGATCACGACTCCAGCCAGTTCTCGTCGAACGAATGACAAAACGTAGTTGCTGGTAGTACACTAAACCGAACATGACAGCGCGTAAATGGTCGTGATCTTCCGTAGTATCGCATCTGCTGGTACATATCCACCGTGCCTGCATCGCGACGGGAGGGAGAGCTCGGCGCTGGAGCGAAGGTTGGTGGTACGTATGTACGTGCGTACAACGCTCTGGGCGGTGACATGCGGCGGACACCTCCGCGCGCCGCCGGGCAATCGCCCCGCGCGCCGCCTCCCAATCGCCCGGCGGGCGAAAATAAAACGATGGCCATCGGGGGGACGCCGATGGGTTCCTACACGGCTTCGCCACCGGTCATGCTGAGCGACTTGCGGCTGCGGCCGTCAGAGAAGTCTTTCGGGGCGTCGTCAGCACTTTCGAAAGAAGTCCGCGTTCGAACGCCAGCCGTGGTCCCCGCCTCGTCACGTTCCAGTGCGGTGAGCATGATCGGTGCGCTCTGAGGGTGGAAGAAGCGGAGAGTGCTGAACGCCTTGCCGCGTTCGCCACCGCTCGGCCTGCTGGTCGACGGGCCCGCCTCGCTGTCTTCACGGTGACCGAAGGCGCGCATGAGCCAGGTAAGCAGGACGGCGAGGTTACAAACAATCAAGGCGGTCGAGGCCTGCATGCCGTTGGTCAATAGAGAATTTCAATAGTATAAACGAGCCGTCTTACCTCGATGTGTGCAAGAATGCCCTCCGCGTTGCGGTTGGAGCCAAATACGTATACGCCGTGAACGATGCTGACGATGGAGGTGAACATGCTGGCGGAGAAGATGGCCTGAAGTAGGACCCTCTTCCCGAAGGAGAGGCTGATCCGCCATAGCAGTCGCATCGGCAAGAACACGAGAATGATGTCGGCGAGAAGGTCGGCTACATTAAATCCAGTAGGATAGCACGGGAAAACGGATCGGTGAGTTGACGTCGAACCCGTGGCAGGGCGAGTGTAACTTACTAGCTAGTTCGAGGCCGCCGACGGCCTCGCCGAGGACGCACTGTACACCCGGGGAGTGCTTCCACGCGGTATTTGTCTCACAAACGATCAGTTTCTGGATAACGAGTGCCACCCACATCAGGCCGAATAATCCGGCGCAGATGTAGGCGTGAAGCCGTAAGGCCATTAGATATGGAATGAGCCTGATTATGGAGAAGAGGATGCTCATCCTCGCCGCCCTGTCGTAGGTGATGGTTGTCAGCTGCCTGTCGAACGAGGAGATGGGAAGGACGTTTCTCACCAAAGGAGACAAGTGAAGGAAACGTTGAGCATGTAGTAGCCAATGACTCGGACGTGAGGGGAGTGATGGAACGGTCCAGTCGCTGCGAGCGAAGATGAGCTAAATACAGGCAGTCGAGATAGTGTGAACTCACCAGGAGTGTCACTCCTGGTCCACGCCCCTGCACACAGGAAAACCGAGCACAGGCCGGCGAACGCTGCCCAGGCGTCATCCCATCCGAGATGACGCCTTGTCCATCGGTAGTACAGTCGAAGGAGCGTGAGGAATACTCCAAACGCAGGCAGGATCGTCGCCACCACTAGCACGGAACGGTGAGCACCACTCGAAGGCATGATGATCGGGCCGATGTGAAGCACTCACAGCGTATAGTGAGGACGAAGGACATGAGGCTCGGTGGCCAAAGTCTCCGGAACCTCCGTTACTCAACAAGAGGGGGTGAGGGGGCTGGGGGTCGTATATACACGACAGCGCGAGGCTTGACGTCGCATATGAGGGCGTTCAAGTGCTCGGGGAGGGTCCGTTGCGGAGGGGCAGGGGGAACGCTCCCCTGGGACCTTTATCGTGCAGACATTTGATGGCGGCAAGAGCCAGGAGTGCTCAAGAGAGTCAAGCGACGGGGCGTGCGCTAGTCCAGGTCGTGATGACGGGTCGAAATTGCCCATCAAAGTCGCTGCCCCTTTTCGGCTAGGGTTCAGAGCAGGCCACTGCCATCTTGGTGCTAGTGATAGACGCTTGTGCCTTCCATCGAACATCGGATGTGCGCGCATTGCAGCGTGCCCGGCCTGCATTCTGCAGTGTGCGCACATCCCGACATCCGCCATCTCCGAGCGTCGCTCGCTTCGAATGTATGGTTGCCCTTTTCGTCCCGGTGTGTCTGATGATGCTGTGATTGGAACGCACCCGGTGCACCTACCTGCGATGATTCCAGACTCTCCAAGACATAAGGCTCGAAAGTCTGTTTTCATATCCCACGACGGTATCATCGACCGCTCAAGTGGCTAACAGCCATGTCGGCCGCCGCATAGGCTAGGGGGCGTACTGAACATCTCTTGAGAATGAGATCGACCTGGACGGCGGAATTTTCTACCGGGCCCGGACGGTACGCCTGCTTGTTGAAGATTCCAGCGAACTGCGCTCACTGGCAACACGAGGGCACCGAGGTGGGCCATCTTCCGCTACATAGATCCATGGGGGTTTCAGGGTTTGTGGGCGTGATCGTATCGGTTGGGACGCGATAAGCCTCAACGCCACTTACGTCCCAACCTTTGGGTAAATTTCGATATGTAGACTGCCCTCACGGATGTTCCCGTGGGGTAGCCGCACAAAAAGCAAGTCCCTGACCGTCGCAGGATGAGCCGCGAGGTGGGGACCAGGAGGTCTGACTCTAGCTCGTAGTCATTGCGCAGTCTGCGCAGTCAACATCTGTTGGACGTTAGTGTGGCGGCGTACGCATACTGTAGGTAGCCTAACGTGTCTATAACTTGCCGTATTATGGTCGACGCCACCGTACCGTTGTTTCACAAACTGTACGTAGCTCGCGTAAGCAAGAACAGGGGGGTTTGAGAGCATGGCGGGCGGTCGAGGGTTTTATGCCTCGAGTTACGTTCAGTTTGTTCATATGCAAATGACAGCTATGGATGGCGGGGCGGCCTGGTGGAGCCTGGTGGAGCCTGGTGGTGGTTGGTAGCACGAGGCTGTATGTAAGCGCTGCATAGAGCCAATCACTGACACGCGGGACTTGCCGAACCTTTGCCTGTGGCTGCAAATGCTGCTCTCAACTTCTTGACCTCGACTGTCCGGACTGCCAGCACTGTATGAACCTCCTAATCCTGCCCCCTCCCGAGCGAGACTCTACCACATCTAGACGATGACCTCCGGCAGCGGAAGACATATTTCCGGAGAATGCGCGCTTGCCACGTACTATGTCAGAAATATCCCATGGTCAGACGAACAAAGCATCCTATCGCCTGAGACCACGTCTGGCATCTACAGGTAATGGGCAACTAAGCAGAGCATGACACATAGAGCCCTCGTATTGGGCCCGAAGACCACCTGCACGAGGGCCATCAATGCCGTTCCCGAACATGTTGCGAAGAACAACCGTACGCAGTCGCACCGCAATGCGCGTGCAACTCTACCGTCACGAGAGTTCGGTTCTAGAGGAAACTCTCGGACGCTCGTGCACGTCCGACCTCTGCCCAGGCCGTGCTTGCTGGACCGGGCAGTTGTCGGTCTTCTAATAACGGCTTTGGCGGTCATGGAAACCTACGCCGACGGAATGAGAGGCCACCACCGCCATCGCCGCCTGGTAAGAAGCCTCGGTTGTCTGTGCCGTACACATGTTCCTTCGCGGCGGTAGAACCTGGCGAACGGAATCCTGCTATCGGACCTCGGGGAGAATGCTGCCATCTGCCAGGTTATAAGCCCCACTGATCGTCTGGGTGGGGTTCAGCTTCATACTACCCGAACTCGCCATGAAGTCCTTCGCCGCATTGCTCGCTACCATCACCCTTGCCCTCTCGGTCCGCGCCCAGGCGCCAGTCTGGAGCCAATGTGAGCGCCAATTTACTGCATCTAGGTTGTAACGAACCCACCTTACTGATATCCTCCTATCCAGGTGGTGGTACCGTATGCATTTGCCGAGCTCTCAGCGTAGATTCATGCCACTGATATGGCTCCTCGAACTACAGGGATGGACTGGCGAGACCACGTGCGCTTCCGGCTCGGTCTGCACTGCGTTGAGCTCCTGTAAGCTACAATCATCCTATTGATTGTTGACATTGATCGGTTGACGGGGAATCGCTAGCGTACTCCCAATGTGTTCCCGGAACCGCGACCGTTGGCGTCCCGCCAGCGCCCTCGGCCACGTCTTCTGGACTAGCAGCTCCCGCATCCACCTGCGCGCCCAACAGCCCGCCCGCCAGTGCTGGCAAGCTCCGATTTGCTGGTGTCAACATTTCTGGCTTCGACTTTGGGTGCGGTACAGATGGAACATGCACTGCCAGTGGGGCATGGCCACCCCTGACCAAGTACTACGGTACGTTATTCTCAGGAATGCTTCCTCGAATGTCAAGTGATGTGATGAATACAAGGCATGGACGGTGCTGGTCAGATGAAGCATTTCGTGCAAAACGACGGGTTCAACGTCTTCCGTCTGCCAGTCGGATGGCAGTTCCTTACGAACGGCCCAGCCACCGGCGAGATCAACGAGACCAACTTCGCTGAGTACAACGACCTCGTGCAAGCGTGCCTCGACGCTGGCGCATCCTGCATCGTGGACGTCCACAACTACGCACGCTTCAACGGCAAGGTACGTCTGCCCCTTCTTCCCAAGAATTGACATGCATCACTCACGCAGTACACAGATCATCGGCCAAGGTGGTCCCACCAACGACGACTTCGCCGCCCTATGGAGCAGCCTCGCAGCCAAGTTCGCCGACAACGACAGAATCATCTTCGGGGTGTACGTATCGTGCACGATGCCTTTCTCGTATTGGTGCTCACGTCTTCTTCCACTCCTAGCATGAACGAGCCCCACGATGTGCCCGACATCAACCTGTGGGCCGAGAGTGTCCAGGCAGCAGTTACCGCTATCCGCAAGGCTGGGTATGTCCTTTTTAGCTTGAGTAAGACAAGATACTCACCAGTGCGCCTTCAGCGCGACCTCTCAACTGATCCTGCTCCCGGGCAACAACTGGACGTCCGCTGAGACCTTCGTGTCCAACGGCTCGGCCGACGCGCTGAACAAAGTCACGAACCCCGACGGCAGCATAACAAACCTCATCTTCGACGTGCACAAGTACCTCGATCACGACAATTCGTGAGCACGAATACTCCGTTCTCGTAGTAGTTGGTCACTCATGCCACGGTTGTTTAGGGGTACGAACGCGGAGTGTACGACGAACAACATCGACAACGCCTGGGCGCCGCTCGCGCAGTGGTTGCGCTGCAATGGCCGCCAAGCGTTCAACACTGAGACCGGAGGCGGAAACGTTGCCTCGTGCGAGCAATTCATGTGCGAGCAGGTCGCGTTCCAAAAGGCCAACTCGGATGGTGCGTCCCTACTGAGGTACTACAGAGGTCCCGGCTTTCTTATACTCCCTCCAGTGTTCCTGGGCTACGTCGGCTGGGCGGCGGGAAACTTCTACAACGGATACGTACTGAGCGAGGTCCCGACCCAGAACGCGGACGGCAGCTGGACGGACCAACCGTTGGTGGCCAAGTGCCTGGCTCCTAATGCTTCTCAGTGAAAAGGCGACCCTCTGTGCCTTGAGAGCCAAGGGCGTAGTGGTGCTGCCACTGTTGTATCACACATACTGTAGTACGGAAATGAGTCACCTTGTATTGCGCTACCTGCGACTGGTTTATAGTCAGTCGGTATGATCGGTATGAGGAGAGTCGTGAATCGACACCCTTGACTTCGACGCGACGCGACCTCGCCCCGTCATGTGACCGCGGCCGCTATCTTATCGCGCCCGCGCCAAGAGCGTTCCGGGGGCGGAGGACGACAAACGGCGGCGTTTGTGCTCCCTCCGAGTCCCGAGCTCGACGTGAACGACATCCTCGACCACGGTGCTCAGCCTACCAACTGCTACAGATCTCCTTTAGTCTCACTATCCCTATCCTGTGGCTCGACTGTCTGGGTAACCACGGAAGAGCCTTTGTATTGTGTCCAGAACAAGAGGAAGTAGTAACGGGAACAACAGGTGGAGCCTCTCAGACCGCCCATATCATCCCCGAGGCCTGTACTTGCGCCCCTCTCCTCAACCTCCACCATGCGCGCAACATTCCCGCTCGTTCTCACAGCAGCCTTCGCGAGCATTCCGGCAACATACGCCTGGGGTGCCGCCGGGCATGAGATAGTCGCCACTATCGCCCAGATTCACCTTCCCAAGCCCGTACTGTCTCTCGTCTGCGACATCCTCCATCCCAACCTCAACGTGTCCTCGTCCACGGAGGAAGCGTACCCGCCATGCCACCTCGCACCTATTGCCTCCTGGGCCGACTCGATCCGTATGCGCCCGGAGTACCGTTACACCGCCCCGATGCACTATGTGAACGCCGTCGACGACGCTCCGCCGCACTCGTGCCCCTTCCCAGGGTCGCATGGGTGGCAGGGCCGCCCGACGGGGAACATCCTTGCCGCGCTCGGGAACGTCACCAACGTCCTGCGCGAGTTCGCCCAGGGTGAGCGCAGCGTGAGTGACGCGGAGGAGGCGCTCAAGTTCCTGGTCCACTGGGTGGGCGACATGCACCAGCCGTTGCACATGAGCGGGCGTGAGAAGGGAGGGAATGGCGTCCGTGTCGCTTGGAACGGGCGGGTGACCAGTACGTATCCTCTCAAATGATTCCCCTTCTTCCCTTCGTCCATGCACGGAGTAAAGACTCACTATCGTTCCTTGCGTAGATCTGCACAGCGTCTGGGATGGCCTCTTGATCGCTCAAGCCGTGCGGCTCACTCCGCGCAACTACTCCTACCCCCTTCCAGGCTCCGAGGGCGCCCTTGTTGAGCCTCACTTGCGCGGCGCGATCTACGACCCGTACATCCGCCGCATCTTGCACGAGGGCCTCTCTACTGGCGGTCGTTTTGATGCCGAGAGCGACCGCTGGCTAGATTGTCCCGAGAGCGACTTCTCCCAGGACCAGCCCAAGGTCATTGACGCATCCAGTGTTGTTTCGCAAGGCGCTCTCGGGTACGCTCTGCGTCTCCTCGGCCTCGGGGACTCGGAGCGCGTGCAGGCGCTGCTTGACTTCGATCTCTACGCCGCGCTGGGGCTGACGACCCGCCCGGGTGTGGAGAAGAGCTGGGACGACTCAAAGGTCTGCCCGTACGCGTGGGCGCGGCCGATCCACGCGCTCAACTGCGACCCGTCTCTCCCGATCTGGCCTCACGGACTCGACGCTCCCGAGGACCATGAGCTCGAGGGTTGGCACGAGGTCCCGTACGACGTGGTCGACTTCCTCGACATGAGCCTCTTGGAAGGCACCGCGGCCGCCAAGGCGAAGGAGGAGGCCGAGGCGGCAGCTGAGGGAGGGCGCGGTCGGCCGAGGCACCCGGAGCTGCTGGAGCTGGACACGCCGCAATATGCAGGGCGTATCGCGCGCGACTGGGTTGTCGAGCGGTTGTTGGCTATGGCGGGAGTGCGCCTTGCGGGCGTGCTGACGGACATCTTCGCGGATGTTGCGGGGGTGGATTACACTACGTATGCGCAGGCCTAAGGCCGGACGGTACAACACTTTCCGGATATGTAAGATCGATCTACTTGTAAATTTAGTACGGATGCTTGTTATATACCATCGCGATCCCTCCTCTTGAAAGGGGACATACCACATAGGCAGAGTGAGAGGTATCGGCGTAGTATGGTTGGTAGTAATAGTGTCCCAGGATACTCGATCGATCTCATCACAGGTCTGCGTACAATCCCCTCCTGATAAGCTCCGAGAAGTCCACTTGCCGCGTGGGTGAGGTCAAGGAAGACGTTTGCACGTTTGCACGGGCTTGTGCTCATGTATATTCAACGCGGTCACGTGGGTTATCGCGACCCGCTACGAGATAATACGGGTGCGTACACAGCGTAGTACGTCTCCGAGCCAGTCTCGGCCATGGTTGCATTGGTCCCACCACCTGCCGTAGCCTACATCTTCCTAGTGAGGTGCATCACATCCAGGATGCAAGGCGAACAACCGCGGCGGAGCTTCCCTGACTGCCTACGGCCATATATCAGCTGTCCCCTCTGGTTCATTGTCCTGATTCCAAGCCTCGACCTTCAGTATGCGGTCCGCACTCTTCCTTTCATTGATCGTGTCGCTTGCGAGCGTTCAGGGAACATACGCCTGGAACGCCCCAGGACACGAGATCGTAGCGAACATCGCCCAGATCCACCTCCCCAAACCCGTTCTATCCATCGTCTGCAGCATCCTCACCCTCAATCAGAGCACGTCCTCAACACCACTTATGGAGATGGCGTATCCGCCATGCCACCTCGCGCAAATTGCTTCATGGGCCGACACCGTCCGCCGGCGCCCAGAGTACCTCTACTGCGCGCAGATGCACTTCGCGAACGCCGTCGACGACGCCCCGCCGCTCTCGTGTCCGTTCCCGGGGCCCAGAGGGTGGGCCGGGAGCCCAACGGGGAACATCTTCGCCGCGCTCGGCAATGTCACCAGCATCCTCCGGGAGTTCACTCGCGGCGGGCGCAGTGTGGACGAGGCGCAGGAGGCACTGAAGTTCCTCGTCCATTGGATGGGCGACATGCACCAGCCGCTGCATATGACCGGACGCGAGAAGGGCGGGAATGCGGCGCTCGTCACTTGGAATGGGCAGGTTACGAGTAAGTACACGCACTCTCCGATTGCGTTTGCATGCACTGAGCACTCACCGCGGTTTACCTGTAGGCCTGCATAGCGTCTGGGACGGTTTCCTCATCACCCAAGCCATCCAGCTCACACCCCAGAATTACTCCCGCCCGCTTCCGGGCGCGAAGGGAGCCCTCGTCGAGCCGCACCTGCGCGGAGCGGTCTATGACCGGTACCTCCGCCGAATCATGCATGAGGGTCTTGCCATCGGCGGCCGCTTCGATACCGAAAGCGACTCTTGGATGGACTGTCCCGAGCATCCGTCCACGGAGCCTCACCGCATAAAGGCCGTCGCATCGAACGCCGGCATGCAAGGGGTGCTAGGATACACCCTCCGTCTGCTAGGCGTCGGAGAAGCAGAGCGAGTAGGAGCTTGGCTCAGCCTCGACCTCCCCGCCGCCCTGGGGCTGACCACCCGAACGAGCAAGGTGAAAAGCTGGGACGACGCGAAGGTTTGCCCGTACGCGTGGGCGGTCCCGATACACGCCCTCAACTGCGACGCGTCGCTCCCCATCTGGCCGCACGAGCTTGACGCCCCTGGGACGCATAATCTCGAGGACTGGCACGGCAAGCCGAGGCATACCGAATTGCTCGAGCTGCGCACCCCAGAGTACGCGGGACGTATCGCGAAGGAGTGGGTAGTAGAGCGGCTGTTAGCTATGGGGGGTGTACGCCTTGCAGGGGTGTTGACGGACATTTTTGCGGATGTTGCGGGAGCTGGGGGCTATGCGGTCTAGGCGAGGGTATTGGTAGGACGGGGCGGCGTGGTGATCATTGGCGCATTGGTAGATAGACTATTGGGGGCCTGACGTCACGGAAAATAAGTTAGAGGCACAGGTAGAGTATAGCTACATCACTTGTCAGAACGCAAACGGTCGCAGCTCGGTCCTCGGCACGAGCGCAAACGCTACACACCCGCAGAGACCTGCAAGTCTCCTCCAGGCGGGAATTGGGACGTAGCGTCTTCTTCCTGAGTATCTTGCCCTTCGTTCGTTTCCTCCGGAGAGTCCTCCCATCCCCAGTAATCCCCCGCTTCCCCAGAGCTCATCTGGGAGGTCACGATGGCACCAAAGACCCCCGCTGATTGCGCGTCCGTGCAGAACACCAGTTCCGGGAGGGTCGTCCCACCTCCAACTCCGCCTCTTCCTCCACCCGCGCCCCCAGGCATGGTACTGGCAACGCCGGTATTGGCCGCGTCGCACATCGCGTCGTCCGCCTCGTGCAAATCGAGGATGAAGCGCCATGTCATGATCGCGGTTAAGCTGACGAGGACGGGTCAGCGGTGAGAACGAGAAGAAGCGCATGTGGGACATACGCGGATATCCACGTCGATGCGGGTTCGAGAAGCTGAGGGCGGGCGCCCAGGTGTTAGGACGGAGTAGTAGCACGAAGACGATGTCATGGGCTCACGTCGATGTCGCGAATAAAGAACAGCCCTATGAGGTTCGCGATGAGGAGTGCTCTAAATAATTCGGAAAGACCCTAATTGAGCAACAGTGGCAGTATAAGGGCGATCGCCAAGTGCGCCACTACTCACGTGAAATATGCCGTGCCTGTAGATAGTAATGGTGAGGGTGAAGTCAGTGTGCTTGATCACTGATGCACACGAAGGACACTACGTCCAAGAACGCACCGTCTCGAAGGAGAACTGAGGTGAAGGTGGCAGGAGTCGTTTGCGGAGCTGACTCCCTGCGAGTCGCCGACCAAAGTCGCTTCCAGGTGATGGCGAGGACCACGGCGTCCACAAGCACGCCGCTCAGGCGGGCACCAATCATCCCTGTTCAACGGATGGGTAGTATGGTCAGCATTCACCTACCCGGTGGTAATATATCGCTTACAACTGTCGACCAGGCTAGAGGTTAGCAACATCAAGGTTGAGAGAAGGTGGCGTTGCGCACTGACTTCTCGTATTCGAAGTCGGGAATCTTGTTGTCGTAGCCGCACGCGTGCTCTACGGCGGATAAGCGTATGATGGAGATTTCCATCACCGAGAACGTCAGCTGTAAAAGCCAGACATCATCGTCACAACAGGACGCAGTACAAAGAGCCCCGTACATACCAGTACGAGTGCTGGGTTGACGATCCCGAGGACTAGGACTACCACTAAGACAACGCGGTTTCGAGCACTGAGCGCATAAGCTCTGAGGGCGCCGAAGACTGTGAGGGGTATTGGATTCGCGGATTCATAACGGGTTTACGCAATTTGGGTCAGGAACGTACCTGCGACAGTGGTGAGTAGGACCACATCGAAGGCCATCTGAAACGCGGTAACGACTGTGCATCTATAGACAGACGATTCCGTTCAGGAGGCGTCAGGTCCAAAATGCAGCGCGGAAAGATGCGGGAGGAGCGACGTACTCCTAAGATACAAAGTTCAGTCAGCGGGGTGCAGCGCCATTGAGTGTCAGAAGAGGGGACGGACTGTACCGGTCATGCTCGGCCAGGGGCTGAGGTCCATGACAGCGAAGGCGATATTGAAGAATGCGGAGTAACGCGCGGCGTAAAAGAGTAACGCCGAGCTCGAAAAACCCCGCCGCCAGATGTGGTTGACCTCGCGGCCGAAGGTGAGGATGTAATCATATGAGAGGAGTGCTGAGCATGCAAAGTAGGTCATTGTGGCATGACGACAAAGCGGGGGACACACCTATGGGCACAAGATACGCGATGGTGGAGATGCGTCTGCGACGGATATTGTTCAAGTTCAGTCGTGGTTCGCGGGGTGCGATGCATGCAAAGAAGCGACGTACTGTTGGTGGAACTCATAGATTGTGTCGCTGATATCTGTATCTGAGGGCTGAGCGGAGGACATGGGCTGAGAGTGTGCACACGAGCAGCTGGAGCAGCGAGACGTCCGAATGAAGATGGCCCTGGGATGCTCTTATGCTGCCCGCCCCCAGCCCTGACCGAGTTACCGTCAATGGGAATGGGTTCTCCCCCGTTGACTCAGTTGTTCCCCAAATAACAGAGTTCAATCTCCCGCAGGCACTGTAGGAGTGGGAAGTAATAGGCTCCCGACAGTATGCCGGGCCCGCCAGCTGATTGAATACTCGCCGTTCAGAAAGGCTGTGGGTCGTCCCTGATACCATGTAGTGTGGATGCCCGACGTGGCGGCAGCTCCGCCGTATCCATTGCAACGAGGAACGATACCATACGCCGCAAGGGGTATACATAATTCGCACTGGCAATGGCAGAACTTTATCCTGGCAGATACGAAGAGACATCTGCTACTGATGGTCAGTTCCGAATACGCATACGATGCGGATCCATGACTGACTGGGAAATACGTCATTGGCTCAAGGACAAGAGTGTCGCCGTTCTGGATAATAATAGTTAACAAGCACTTGTTGTAACCCCTCAATACCATTGCAAGTAAGACGAGTAAGGTTGTCTAGCCTGCGAACTCGTCAAGATGTAGAGGGAGAATGAAGACAAGAAACGTATCAGTATAAGCCTTATAGGCGCTCTGTGCTGGAGGACACGGTCATGTGACCTACGGACGCGGCGCGCGAGAAATGCAGGGAGATCAGGCGCCGGCGATTCGCCCATTCCCCGGATACGAGTCGAACTGTCCTCGGTTCATCCCTTGCCTCTCTTCTCCTGCCCTGATCGTCCTCGCCCGATGTTCAAACGACCGAGAGACGCATTTGACACCCCAGACTCGTCTTCGCCGCCCGTCCCAGCGAACAAACGACGCTACTTGTCCTCGTCTGTCTCCGGTTCATCTCCGTCTGCGAGCTCTACCCGTCTCTCCACGCCCTACACGCTCCCCTACTTCCGCTCGCCCTTCTCCGACTCTGTCCCCCATGACTCTCCTTCAAACCCGTTTGGCCTCAACCGCGCCCTACGCGCCCTCACGCTCCCCCGCCCGACAGGGTTTAGCAAGCACATCGTGCTCCGGATGCAGCTTGTTTCTACTGTAGGTCCGCCTGGGACCCGCTCCCGCCGCGCGCTCCCGCAGGAGGCGCCATATCGCATCGTTCAGGTCCCTCTGAACTTCTCATTCCGCCTCCTGCACATGCTCCTCCTCTTTCTCTTTGCCAGTGATGCCCGCCTCCGAGTACGCCGGAAGAAGCGCGTTGTTAACCGCGATCTGCGCGCTCGCCAATCCGTTACGCCATCCCATAATGCAAGGAGCGGACTCACCAAGACTGGAGGAACGGAGGACCGACAACATGGGGATGGACATCTCTTTGAGGTCTTTGAGGATATCAAGCTTTACGCCAACTCCTATCGCCCCGGTGTCATCAAGGCGGGATCCGGCAGGTTGTACGTTCGACTCTCGAGCGCGCGTGAGGGAAAGCTCTTCCCCGACGCCCCTTCCCAGAGCAAAGACGAAGACGTATTTGGAACTACTCCCGAGGGTGAGCCGAGCGGCGACATGAACGAGAAAGGCGACTCGGACGAAGACGGGTGGGACTGGGAAGCGGAAGACGACTTTCTCCTCTCCAACGTCTGGATGGATGGCCCAAACCTCAGGAAAGGCGTCATATACGTATGTATACCCTCCGATCTGTTGCTACACGACTACAATCATGCATATACACACAGTACCACACGCCCTCTACCGCCATCCATATCACTGTGAACCAGGGACGTGTACCGCCTCGCAAAGGCATTGGGAACGTGCCTTACGTCTTCTCTGCGCACGGTGCGAGGCCCGGTGCTGTCCTCATGTCCAATGTTGTCGCCACATCCGTCGCTGCTCTCACATCCAACGCAACGAACACCGACGCGAAGGGCAAGGCAAAGCACCAGCGCCAGCGCCAGCCCAAGCCGAAGCCCAAGCAGCGCGATTGGCTCGATAGCACCGACAGCGAAGATCCAAGCTCGGCCTCAGGCTCTGGATGGGACAGCGATGACCAGTCGACAAACGCACCACGTCCATTCGACTACGAAAGCATCGGGGACGAGGTCCCCGAGCTCGGGCCGTTTGAGGACGCGGACGAGACTGCGCTCGAACGCTGGAACGGGCATAACGCGTTCGACCGCTTCCTCAAGCGCGAAGCTGCGCGCGAGCGGACAGTTCGCCGACATGCGCCCGCTTCCTCGTCCATCGCCGCCGGGGGGCAGGCAGGACCCAGCACGCCTTCGGGGGCGCGGAGGCTGATGGAGGGGGTGAGGACCCGAGCGAGAGCGCGAAGGGAGTTGGAGGAGGACGTGCCGCCATCCTCACCGATCGCGCCTCGCGACCATCGGTACGGTCACCGACGATACGCTACGCGCGCAGCAGGGCTCGATGTGGATCCCGACGCAGACGCAGACGCGGACGGGCTTCCCCCGTCCAGCCCGAGCACGTTGCCCATCGAGCTCCCGTCGGACTGCGATGCGCTCTGGACGGACACAGACCACGACTCAGGGAACAGTGGCGCGGAGAACGCGGGAGAGCACGACAGAGGGGACGAGGGACACGAGGACGGGGCGGCGCGCGAGAATCAGCGATACATGATCGAGCTCCCGCTGCAGACGCCGTTCCCGGCGCAGCCTACACTACGGCGGCGCGTGCGCCGCGCGTCGGAGCGCATGGAGCAGCAGGTCAGCAAAGGCTTGTGCGAGATGAGCGGGGACGAGGAGGACGAAGGTTCAACTGCTGCGGCGGACGCGACGGCCAAAGCGTCGGCGAAGAAGGGGAAGGGGAAGGGCGTGGGGTCCCGCACGGAGGCGACCAAACGCGGGTCAAAGGCACACACTGACCTTCGAGCGCATGCTCCTGCAGAGGCGGGGTCGGACGATAGTGGACGACAGGCTGCCTCTGGGACGAACGAACAGCAGCCACCGAGTTCCCGCGAAGCTGAGCCAGATCTCGAGCCCGAGCCAGAGGAGGAGAGCGGCAGTGGGAGCGGCAGCGACGAGGGGAGCGTCGAGTCCGTTGAGATCGGGAACTTCCCCGCGCCGTGGTTGCGCATGCGCGGGCCCCAGAGGTCCAGGTCGAGAGGTAGCGGGTGGGATTCTGACGAAGTGTGAGTGTAGCGGTATCGGGAGCCCGGAGGGAGAGTTACGAGTACAGTCAGAGCCGAAGTAATTATCGCAGTGTAGCCGTAGCGCAGTTAGTAGCATATGATAATCCACAAACAACCTATCAGAGCTCGACGGTTCACTGGTAATCACATAACTGGTATGGCAATGTATCGATGTTGTACACTGGGGCTCTATTCGCACGTAGCACGACGACGACAGTACATAATACATTGGGACGAACACAGCAAAGACGTACAGATCCGAGACATCCTACCACCGACTCTCCAAAACTGTGAGCGAGGCATTCAGCCGATCGCCATGGTCGTGTCGACGACATCCTCGACGCTCGCAGCGGACGCTGGTGCGCTGAGTCGGGACGAGAAGATGACGTCTTTGAGGACTTGCGCGATGAGCCCGTGTTGTGCCTCAGCAGCAATCTTGTCACTGTGGAGGAAGCAGAGTTAGTATCGTTGTCGGCAGAGGCCATCAACCGGCAAAAAGCTAACCTATCCTTGACCGCCTTTGCAAGGGCAGATTCTTCCTTCTTCTTGTCCTCCTTGTTCTGTGAGTTTGTCAGTTGAGAGGTCTATTAGAGTCGTAAGTCCAATATACCTTGATGACGGCCTTCTCGTCGACAAGGATTGGTTGTGGCGCCCGGGTACCGGGTATCGAGCTCTGCGCTTTGCTGAGCTTCTGATGCAGATCGGCGAGTTGTGATGCAGCGTATGCTCGGTTCTACGCAAACAAGAGGGGTCAGTCAGGCTGTACCTCCACTAACCATATACTCCAACATACCGAGATCAACGCGCTCTGGCTGAGCGTGTTCACCCAGTATTTGTTCCATAGCAGGCCAAGGAGCTCCGAGTCGAGTGACGACTTGAAGATCTGCACCTCGAGAGGGTAGTACTGATTTGCATGGACACCGAAGTCCTCGATCTTGCTCAGCGGGATGCTCTGGTACTCGCTGCTGCCTGCGTCCGCGGGAGTGTATCCCTCGGGGTATGTGCGGAACGCGCCGATGTCGACCTTACCGGCGGAGATGGTGCGGTTCGGGTCGATGACGACGGCGACGAACGGGTCTTGGAACTTCTGGTTCTGCATCTGCGTGTTCACGTCGATACCGGAGAGCCAGCACCCGTAGCCCGGGTGCGAGTGGTACCAGCCAATCGCGTTTTCTAACCGCGATACCTTCGGACCTGTTAGAGAGACACGCCATCGAGCGAATAGAACGCCATGGACATACCCGTTCACTGCCCTGAACGTATTGTACCATGTACTCATTCGCTTCGTTCGCAGCGTTGACGCGCGTCTCCGTCCCTTGTACAGGCAGCGCGAAAGAGTCGACGATGACAAGGGCGTTCCCCATAACCTTTCCTTGCATGATGCCCATGATCTCATATGGGACGCCTGATCGTGCGTGGATGGCCTGGCGTAGTGACCGGGGTGAGCCTCGGTGTACTCCCAGACAGACCAGGTACGCGCACCATCTTGATCAGTGCCACGGCCGAGATCTTGCATACTTTGAAGTAATGCGGACTATACAACAACGCGTTCCTCTCAGCATGTGCCCCATTTCCATCCAACTGCCACCTTGGCTGAAGAGATCGACGTGCAACTCGGTACTCACTCGCGTGCCCATGGTTTCTCAGCATTTATCCGCTTGTTCTCTGCGGGATCATACTTGAAGATCTCGTCCTGCGCGCTGAGCTCCTTGATGTCGTTCTCGAGCGAGAATGTCTTTAGGGCGATGTTGGATGAAGAAGAGGACGCCATGGTCTCCGCCGCCACTGCAGGTACGAGTCCAAGCCGGAGCCACCGCGCGTACGCGGTATGCGTACATATATCAGAAGCGTGGGAGCGACTTGCCGTCCATGACACAGACGCCCGCTGAATGGACGCCCCGCGCGAGGCCGAAAGGCGCCCGTTGTCCTCCGACCGCGAGCTTCGACCTCGACATGCTCACCGCCGTGAATGTCCCTCACACGTCTATCTCCCTCCCTTCCTCGACGCCGAGGTCTTGTACAGAGCGCTCTGATATGCCTCCCCTCTCATAACACCTTTGCGCGCCGTCTGGCTACTCCTGCACCGCTGAACGACCCGGAGGTCTCCCCGGCCAATGCTCCCACCGTGAACACCGACCAGCTCTCCCAGCTCAAGCGGCCCACACGCGGTGGTCAGGATCTCTCGCGACGGCATGAACGCCTCGAGCGCTCTTTGCGCGGCAAGTCGACCTATGGACGCGAGATACTGGACTTGCAGGACCAGCAGCAGTCCGAGCAGGAGGACGTGCCCTACACCCCAGAGGAGAACACGCGGGAAGCCACCACGAAGGCGGGGCAGAAGACTCAGAGGATCTTCAAGGGTTATGTCATACCCCAACCACCCAAACCGCCGGCCGAGGATGGTACGCCCACGTTCGCCCCGTGTAGTCCTAGTCCGAGATGCTGAAGATAGAGCGAACGGACCAGAATGTTGCATGTCCGGCTGCGCGGTTTGCGTGTACGACCTCTACGATGAAGCACGGCAGGACTATATACACGCACTGGACAAGCTTCGCGCCAACCTCGACAGGATGGGCGTGCCCGAGGCCGAATGGCCCGCCGACATTCGGCGAGAACAGCGCTCACCAGAACCTAGCAAGAGGCAGGACGTGGTCCTGAGCGCCTTCGAACAGTTTGAGAAAGCACTCAAGGAGAAGAAGGAACGTGAACGACGGCAAGCAATAGGCGAGGCTCCTGCGCAAGAGAGTGGAGGGGGCGAAAACGGTGGGAGTACCGCGCGCAGCGAGGGTCAGTATACCGCCAGCTGAGATGGGCTAGGCTGGGCGTCCTGACGCAGACGGGCGATGGTATCTCTGCAGCTGCCCCAGTCATACGGAAGCGGCCTCTCAAGCGGAAGCCTGGGATCAACGAACTCTACGAGGGCCTTCGCTGGGTTCTCTTCAGCAATCGGTAGCATGGTACGTGTTCTTGCACCTTGGTCGTATGCTTGGGCTCTGACATTCCGCCTGATATAGCATATACACTGTATCCATAGCCATCTATAACTAATTACCTAGTAATTAATAGCACGCAAGAGACGTCTCGTTCTCTCGGTTTCGTGAGTGGCCTTTTGAGGTTGTGACGGTGTCCGCGGGATCGACTCCCCTGGGAGCACTGGGCACGGTAGTGGCTCGACCGAACTGTTCTTATAGGAGCCACTTTCCCAAGCCTCTTCGTCAGTTACTCACTTCCTCGCCTCATCCAATAACAACAAGAACCTACGCGTCATGAGGGACGCTTGAGAGAATCGAGACAATCTTCCTCACCCGAGGTTACTCCGCTTCCCTGAGCTCATATAAAGTGCAGCGGCGTGATCTCCGAGGTCGCAGTACAGTCTTAGGAACCACAGCAGCGCACCAGTACATCGGCAAACATGGCGGACAAGCTCCCGAGCGACTTCTTGTGAGGTTACGCCACGGGTGCGTAATTCTTCCAGGCATCTCTCTGGGTACGGTGGTGCACATCCTCTCCCATCCTGCAGCGAGCTATCAGATCGAAGGGTCTCCTACTGCAGACGGGAGGCAGCCCTCCATCTGGGACACGTTCTCGCACACACCCGGGAAGATCAAGGATGGCTCCAACGGCGACGTCGCGACGGACTCATACCGCCGCTGGGGCGAGGACCTCGCGCTCCTCAAGTTCTCGGGCGCGAACGCGTATCGGTTCTCTATCTCTTGGAGCAGGATCATACCTCAGGGCGGGCGCGACGACTTGATCAACGCGGACGCGATCGAGCACTATGCTACGTTTATCCGTATGCTCCATAATAATCACATCAAGCCCATCGTGGTGAGTTTGAATGGAATGCGTTTCCGTTCCCTGTATTGATGCGGATTGTGGAGAGAGTGTAGCTGACGATTGTACCGTGCGTAGACGTTGTATCACTGGGACCTTCCGCAGGCCCTACACGACCGATATGGCGGGTGGCTGAACAAGGAGGAGATAGTCAAGGATTACGTCAATTACGCGAGGGTATGTTCCTTGGCGGCTCGACGTGCACACATCATCAAACAAGTACATCTAGACCTGTTTCCGGTACTTCGGAGACACAGTGAAGGACTGGTCAGTACCCTGGCGCGTTCCATTTAGCAGCGGGCGCTGATATGCCCACACACGATACCTTAGGATCACTCATAATGAGCCGTGGTGCATCTCGACTCTGGGATACGGCACTGGGGCCTTCGCACCTGGGCACAAGAGCAACACCGAGCACTGGATGTGAGGCTTATACCAACGCCATACCCGTTGTGTCTGGTGGTTGATGACTGTCCCCTTGCAGCGTAGCACACAACCTACTCGTAGCCCACGCTTACGCTGTCAAGGCATACCGCGAGGAGTTTCAGGCGAGCCAGGGAGGTCAGATCGGGATCACCCTCGACGCCAGTTGGCAGAAGCCATACGACGACTCCCCAGAAAGTGCGTCATGCGTATCGTATGCTCGGCTGATGGACTTAGCGGAGAGCACCTAGATATCGCCGCTGCTGAACGCGGCCTTGCGTTCAAGCTCGGTAAGTGTGCGAATCGCGGTTCTGACAACGTACACTGACCCGTATACAGGGCGCTTTGCGGTACAATTGCCTTATGCGCACCACATCTCCGCAGGAGCTCAACCTTTGATAGGATCCGATATACAAGGGTCACTACCCGGCGGTCGTAAAGGAGCTGATCGGCGATAGACTCCCTGACTTCACAGAGGAAGAGATCGCTGTGGTCAAGGGATCGTCCGACTTCTTCGGCCTCAACACATACACCACTCAGCTCGTCAGTGAGTATGTATCAGTCGATACAGAGTTGTGATAACTGATTGTCCGATCTGGTGACAGAGGAAGGAGGCAATGACGAGATTTCTGGGAATGTGAAGTATACGTTCACGAAGCCCGACGGGACCCAACTGGGGAAGGAATGTGAGTATGCCACATATATCAATCCTGACAGTTTTACTTACACCGCAGAAATGCAGCGCATGTGTCATGGTTGCAGACATGTAAGTGACATGTACACCATCGGGGCTATTATTCACCATGTTCGTCCTGCGATCTAAGACCCCCCTGGTTTCCGTGAAGTGAGTCCTCCGCGTCAGGAAAATGCAGTCCATCTGACTCCGCTCCTCGCGCGATTGGTAGCTTCTGAATCACATCTGGAAGGTATATACTCAAGGATATGTCGATTCGTGGGGGCTGTCTAACCTGATTACCCTGATAGACTTACAAGAAACCAATCGTGTGAGTTCGTCCTTGTCGCTCGAGTCCATGACGACCGTCCTGATTATAGACCGTAGTGTGACCGAGAACGGCTTTCCGGTGAAAGGCGAGAACAAGCTTACCGTCGAAGAGGCTGTCCACGATACGGATCGTATCGACTACTACCAGGGATACCTCGACGCGCTCTTGCATGCAGCCAATGAGGACGGCGTACCTATCAAAGGATACTTCGCATGGAGTGGGTGGTCGAGATCTCCCCTGATGTCGCTCACCACGCTTATGGGTTTCATGCAGGCCTGCTGGATAACTTCGAGTGGTGAGTATTACCTGTTCGGGCATCCATGCGCTGCTACAAGCAACTTGATGATGTCGACAGGGCGGACGGCTACGACACCCGCTTCGGGGTGACGTACGTCGACTTTGCGACACAGAGACGCACGACGAAGGACTCCTACGGCTTCTTGAAGAGCGTATGTAGCTTGCTTTGTCTGTATGCATATCTCAGTGCGCTCACGTATCACCCACCATCAATTCTGACAGTGGTTTGCCGACCACATCGCCAAATAGGACGACGTTTAGGACCATAAGGCCGGTAACGGTGAAGAACTGCTTGAGAGGTCTCGCAGTCCCCTAAACTGCAGCTCATATGTTACCTGTGGTATGGTGTGGGCCCGTTTATGATGCAGAGTATACATGGTCGTCGAGCATTGTCGGAGGCATGAAGGCGAACAAATAAAGTATTAAAAGGCTATATAGTAAGGTATGAACAAAAGTACGTATGTATGAGAGAAGGTGAAGATTAGGTATTAAAAGGTTCGAATCCTAAAGTATGGTGAGTAAGAAGGTACTAAAGTAGGGTATATATGAGAGAAGGTGAAGATTAGGTATTAAAAAGTTTGAATCCTGAGATATGGTAAGTAAGAAGGTGCTAAAGTAGGGTATAAGTCTAAGGTATCGTAGCGTATAACAACCTTGTTTTTTCGCTTTATTGTTTTCACCTTTTTCGGGGCTTTTCTGGGGGTTATGTGATGAGACCCGGAGAGAGAAGAAGTGAAGTCAGGAGAAAGAAGAAGGAAGCTGTATCGTAAGGTGCCAGGGGACGTCCGTGTTTTTTTGCTTTTGTATTTTGACCTTTTTTCGGGCTTTTGTTGCGGGCCGCGAACCAGGACCAGGGCTAGAGCCTGATCCAGAGCGCGGAAGGGAGAAGGAGAGAACCAAGCCACCCAGAGCCGATAGCGGTTGTCGAAAGCGCATGTCGAAAGCGAATGTTGAAGGCGAATGTTGAAAGTGAAGTTGAAGATCCCTGATCTTGAAGAGTGAAGTAGTCAAAGCGCAGGCTAGCAGCGCAGAGCAGAGCAGGGTTAGGCGGTTCCAAAGCCGCGATGCATGCATGCGTCGCCCGACAGTGGTCGCGGCCGCGCCGAAGATCCGGAGTGAGGCAGCGAGCGACAGTATGTCGAGAGTGCAAGGAGACCAGCATCGAGTGAGTGGCAGAGGAGTCAACGGAGTCCCTCCAAGTGAGCGAGGAGCCCGGGCCCGAAGTGCTAGAGCGGCGTTCCTGCCAGGGAGCCAGGAACCAGAGAGTATCTTGAAGTGTTGCGTGCGCATATCCATCCCGTCCCATCCTTCCTATCCTTCCCGTCCATCCCTCTCCTTCTATCACCAGCTTGGCTCGCAAACTGGATCACAACAGCAGCAGCGCGGCGCTGCAAAACCATAAAGGCAAGTTACGAGTCCTGTCGGCCTGGGATGATCCCGGCCAACCGGACTCCGCAAGAACGCTCAGACGCCACCGCGGTCCGCCCTCTCAAGCATGGACCACGGGCATCGCTCTCTCGCGTGAGGCGCGAGGGAGCCTGCGAGCGCACTGCTAGTCGGCTTCATCCTAATCGTCGTCGTCGTCATCGGGCACCTCGCCTTCCCTCTCGGCTCGCACACGCTAAGAGCGGCCCACGGGCTGCGTTCTCTTGCATGCGGAGCGAGGGCGAGGGCGGCGCGTGGCACCGAGCGCCCAGTCGCGGACAGGGCCGTCACGGACTGGGACTCGGGCTCGGGTGTCGTCGCGCGCGTACTTGTCGACGAGCGTGAGTCGAGATCAGAAGGGCTCTCGACCCACGTCGTATCCGTCGTAGTCGTCATCGTCGTTGTCGTCGTTATACCCAAGGAGGCCGTCGTTGCCGTCGGAGCAGGGGGCGAGAGCCCGACGGGCACATCACAGTGAATAATGCAGCTGACGGCCCACTTGAAACTATCCATGTCCTCCGGGAAGTAATAGGATTCCGGGCGCCAAGGGGCTCTCCGAGTAGGGGCATCCACATTGGCAGTCGCGTTCGGGGTGGCATCCGTAGGGGTGGCGCGGGGCACGGTGGCAGCAGCGGGGGCAATAGCATCAGCGGGCACGTCCGGGGGAGCGGCGCATTTGCCGTGCTCGCTCTCGGTAGTCGAGAGTACGTCCGAAGACGCACCCTCAACTACGGAGCAAGCTTGAGCAGAATGTGCGGGGTGGGCGGCGGCGGCGGCTACTGCGGGGCTGGCGATGTGCTCCGGGGGCGCGAAGAATGCGGGGAATGCGGGGGATGCGGGGAGCGCGCGAGGCGCGAAGAATGCCGAAAGACTTGGAGGAAGCGGGGATAGTGGGTATGCTGATAACGCAGGGGTGGCGACGAGGACGGGGGACGCGCACGATGACTTGCGCTTGGACTTGGACTTGGATTTGGCCTTGGCCAACTTGCGCGAGCGCTTGGCGTAGGTCTTGCGGGTGTACAGGTTGGGGGACGTCCAGGTATACCAGGGATGAGGAGACTCCCCATCCAGGTAAGGGGTCCCGAACTCAACTCGTAGAGCTTCCTTTGTCTAGAACTCGGGTGTTCAGCATGAGCAAACGTGGACAGGAATGAATACGCACTGGTTCAACGCCTTCGGTCAGTTGAAAAGGCCTAGACTGCGTGCGTTGTGAGAGCTGGTTCCAGTCGCTACGCGGATTTGGTGTCAAAACACGTCTCGAGCGAATGACGAGAAGGAACTCACATCGATGCGAACCAAGGGTGCTCCTTGATCTGCTCCAACGAAGGCCTTCTTGACGGCTCCTTCTCCAGCATCTGAGACGACAAGAGCTTTTGGGTGAACAACCAGTACAAAGACACCACACGAAGAACGTACCAGGTAGAGCAGATCGTGTGCTTCAACATCAACATCCTCGTTCACCTTCACCTCTCCGACCCGGATACGTGCTGCAACAAGTCTGTGATCACGCTCACAGCCGGTAACTCCGAACGGGAGCTACACAGACCAAAAAACATCAACTCTCTTCGTAGCGGATAGAAAAGACCAAAATCAAGGCACGCACCTTCCCGTTGAGCATCTCATAAAACACCACACCCAAACTCCAGATATCAGAAGGGTATGAGTACGCCTCGCCCGTACTGGCCTCTGGGGCCATGTACGCCACCGTCCCGCAGAAGCGCCTGGTCGCGTCCAGGGCCTCGCCCGTCAACTCATCGCGCGGCATGAACACGTAGTCGGGGTGTTCCCAGGCCGGGAAGAGCCGCCACGGCTGTTCGTCCGCGGCGCGTCCGTACGACCGCGTGAGGCCGAAGTCGGCGAGGACGAGCTGCTTGTCGTGAGTGAGCAGGACGTTCTTGGGCTTGATGTCGCGGTGCATGATGCGCTGACGGTGGAGCTCGCTGAGGGCGACAACCTGGACAACGAGAGCATGTGAGTCGGATTTGGAGAGGTATGAGGACGAGACGTACGAGCTGGGCGCAGTACAAGCGTATTTGAGAAGACTCCAACTTGGTGGAGCCGTAAATGAGCTTCGAAAGATCTCCGCCGGGGTAGAAGTCCTACCCGAGAAGTCGTGTCAGATATACGTCAGCTTCCACGAAGGTGTGTCACGTACCGAAAGAAGATAAAAGTTCTCCTCGTCTTCAAAGCTGGCCTTGAGCTGCGCGAACAGATGGTTCTCGGCGAGAACCTTGTAGGCGTCCTGCTCCTGGAACGCGAAGGGGTAGTCCAGCAGATGGAGGCTCGCCTTCCGAATCGACTTGAGCGCGTAGAGGAGGCCGTTGCCGAGGTACTCGACAAGCATTACCCGACCCTGCCCGCCGCGTCCGAGGATCTGCAGGACGCGGAAGTCTGCCGTGGTGAGGGCAGGCATGGGCTGGGCCGGCGCAACGCGGGCGGCGGCCGCGCGCTTGACGTCGGCGACGGGGAGCGCCTGCGAGAACGTCGGGAGGAGAGGAGAGGCGGGCTTGAGTTTGGCGAGCTGCGGGGACGCGGGCTGCTCCACAAGGGTGAGCGCTGAGGGCGCGAACGAGGGCTCGTCCTTGTAGTGGTCGACATTACACGCAACCTGGGAAGAAGCGGGTGAGCGATATAGACAAGCGAATGCAGGCGTGATTTTACCATCTCGCCAGTCTCGGTGAACACCATCTTGATGTGCACCTCCTCGTCTGCAGAGACGTTCATGCAGGCTTCAGAAACGAGCTGGACAGCCTCGATCCTCTGCAGGGCGGCGCGGGGTAAAAAGTACACTTGGTGCGTAAAGGCAGAAGAGCGTACCGCTAAATCCGAGGAGTTCATCTGCTGGGCCTTGGGGGCCTTGCAAGCGGCGACCTTGCCTTTGAGGAGAGAGAAGAGATTCTTCATGACTTGAGGGTCGATGAAGGCCGAAGGGGGCTTGAAGTTGTTTGCGAAAGCGTCGAAAGCGATGAAAGCAAGGAAAGCAATAAAAAAGTAGCCTGGGTGGACAGTGGTTGAAGAAGAGGAGAGGAACGGGGGACTCGCGAGGAGGTCCCCATGGAGGCTAACCTGACCATTGGGATCGGGGCTAGGGCTGGCGAGCTGACGCGCTACAGGTTTCCTGTATGGCTATATTGGGATGGAGGTTGACCTACCGTCTGGAACGTAACGGCCAAAGCCGAGATGACTCAGTATCCTCTCTTGGACGTTGGTGGTTTAGTATTCAAATGCTTAATCGTGTGTTTGAAGTCTCTTACTGGCACTAGGCCCACAGTGTACGGACTGCCGGAGAACCGGGGTAGTTGATCGGTACTCGATCATTCGGACCAGGACACAGCCCCCCGGTTAGGCGGAGCCGACCAAACGAGACTGTACCCCATCCGAAGCGTTTACTGGAGAACGACTTCAAGGAACGAGCTCTGAGTGATTTCATGAACGATATAGACTTCTCTACCTTCTCTTACAACATACACGTTCACGCGCGACGCTCGTTACTTAGCCTCCGCGACGGCACCACACTCCGGACACTTGCGCACGGACACGTTGTTCATCCAGTTCTGGATAACGGGCTTGAGCTGCGTCCCGAGATCTGTGCAGTGGAAGGAGTCCTCGCGGATGATCGTAGGCTTGTCATGTGCACCAGACTTGCAGTACCAGCGCAGACGATCTGTCGATGGATATCAGAGGGAAACACGAGAGGACGGGGTCGCATATCCAGTACCGATGGAGCCCTCGGGGCGAACACGCTCAACCACCAGTCCGATCGTATCGGCAAAACGCACCGGATTGTGAGGAGTGTTTGCTGGGCCCGCATGAGTCATTCTCGAGGGCGTGCGCACTCAAGACAGGTACGTACCGGGCAGGAGGAACATCTCTCCCTCTTCGATCCTGATATCCTTGAACTCGTCGCCATCGACTACACGGAGGAGCATGCCGCCCTTGTGCTGGTAGAACCACTCCTACCGACGAACCGTCGAGACCAGCGGCTCTGAGCAGTGTGCGTATACGCGTACCTCGGTTTCGTTTACATGGTAGTCATTACGCTCGTTCGGGCCGCCTACGACCATGACGATGAAGTCCTTTCCGGAGTAGAGGCAGAAGTTGTTGACTGGAGGTTTGAGGAGATGGTTGTTCTCAGAGAGCCATTTGTGAAAGTTCAGGGGAGGCGCAAGCGGCATGGTGAGAGAATGTGCACGTTCTAAAGCTTTGACCACAAAAGACGAGAGAAGCAATGTACAAGATGTGTAGCCCCTAGTATGTTCGGAACGAAGAGGCCAAAGGCGAGATGTCGAGAGGATTACTCAGGCCGCAGGGGTATCAGCAGAAGCCGCCCGGTCGTGAGAGACGCACGGATGGCCAGTTGATGTTCCGAAGCACGAGTCCTCGTCGAGCAGACAGCTTTCATGCCGTCCATGGAGATCGTTGAGGACAGCAAGTAACGCAGATGGTGGTCGAGCGGAGAAAGCCCGCCTGTCTTGGGCGGTGCAGCATGCGCGAGCGGTGATGTCCCCGCCGCGACGCGTCACGGCTGCGAGGTCGCGTTTGGCCGTTAGTCCTCCTTGGCTGCTCCCGTCTGCCGGGGCGGATCGTGGGGCGATCGCGCGCGGTCGTCACCGACGGTCCTGCCAAAGGGCAGAGAGAAGCCCGATCGCGTGCCGCATAGGCGCCCGCTCGACGCGTCTTTGGCGGAGCGTGTCTCGCAGCGTCCAGCGTCAGCGGGCCTCACTCTTGCGCTCTCCTCGACCGTGTTCACGGACTGGAGACGGCTCGCGTCTCGCCTGCCGCACGCCCAAAAGTCACCGATCCCGCCGCTGCAAGCAGCCCTGCCCGCCGTCCGCGACGTCTTACACGCCGTCTCCCTCGCGCCCCGGGTACCGGCACGCCTCTGGACCGCATACATCCCCTCCGCTCTCGTCTGCCGCACACAACGACACCACACACGCACACACACCCTCGGTAACCCCGTTTCATGGGATTTCCCCGCTTGTCGCGCCGATGCTCTATGCGATCTACAGGCCATGTCGCGTTCTCCGGCAGTCGGCTGGCCGTGTAGAAGCTACGGAATGCGTCGAGGAAAGCCTCGCATACGCCGGTGCACCGTCCCCGCACGCCTGTCTTACGGCTGATCTGGCTCGGGACGCCCCCACAGTGCGTGCGGTCCTCTCTTTCGCTCACTCGATACCAGTTCATGATGCACATCGTGATCAGCGTTGCGCCGATATATCGCTTCCGCCCGAGCCACGGCTCCTGGCAGAGACGTCTCGCCAGTGTGGCATTGTGTATCTGCTCACACACCTCGATTCACAGCGTCATCGGCGTTATGCGAACACCGACGGTCCACCCTCCTCGTGTCTCAGCCCGCACCGCTACGATGTGCTCGCCAACGCCCGCAAGTAATTGCTGCGACTCGCTAACGGGGGACCACTCTTCCTCCTCCTCGTCCGCCAGTGCTACGTTGTGCGACTTCCGGCCTCAAACTCCTCCACAGAGGATCGACGTGCCCGCTCCTGCGTTCTGTTCCCAAGGTAAGCACAGAGCCGAGTGCACCGGCGAGTCTGTTACATACCTCCGTGCACAACGTCAAGATCGTCGCGTGCAATCCCCGAGTCGCACGTCGCTTTCGGCACGACCGACGCGCAAAGGCGTGCAGTTGGTCGACCCGTCTCGTCCACGGGCTCGCTGCGACCAAAGTCGCGGTCGGCGTGCGGAGCGGGAGGGCAGAAGAGGCTTCGGATCGAAAGGTGAGTCTGTTAGAACGGGGGCAAGGTGAGTGACGGGCAGAAAAACCGCCGCCGCAGATTTTATACAGGTGCCGAATCCCCCGCCGGGAGCACGGACCAGGCCCGCTTGTGCGCGCCGCTGCCACGTCCCGTGCGTCGCGCAAGTACTGGGGCCGTTACAAACGTGGTCCCAACCGCCCAGCGCGCTCGGCGTTCGCAGACCCGGCGCAGCGACGCGGAATTCCGCGGCAAGCAGAGGGGCAGCAACCGAGCGGTGCTGGCGGGCCCGACCCTGCCGATCGCGAGTAACCCGTCGGGCGACCAAAATCGTGCACCCACGGGCCATCGCGGATGTTTCAAGGTGAGCAACGCGTGCCGAGTGCGAACACGACGGGCGTCCGTTGCGTACCGTGCGTCGAGGCCGGGTGCATGCCCCTCCCGACTCTCCTCTGCCCATAGCACGGGTGTAGCGCGTCGGTCGGGGTATGCACGCGGACAGCGTCCCCCAGCCCCTCTCGCGTCGACTGTCATGGACGGGACATGCTCGGGACTGCGGGATGCGCGTCGGGAGACATCGCCCCCGCGGCGGGATACGCGTCCCGCCTTCGTACAGCGCGAGACCGAGCGCAGATTTGCGGCCAGGATTTCCGTCCGGCGATGCGGCCGACTACCCTTTACATCCAGCTGCAGTGTGACCGATGGTCTGTCACATACAAGGCACGCAGCCGCTGTGCACAGAGTCCCGGACGCGTGTGCTGAACTCGTGTGGGACCGCATCTCGACGGTCGGGAGTCGAGGGCACCGGGCGGGTTCCGTGTACGTATGTAGTACCGTGGCACATCGCAACGATGTACGGCGAATGCACAACGCACAGCGTTTCCGGACTGGACGCGATTTGAGGTGTGGTGGCGAGACGAGCGAAATTCTGAGTGAACGGACGACGTCCGGAGAGGAGCTGTATACGCACAGCCGGGCGGAACGTCGAGTGGGCGCCCGTCGTGCACTCGCCGTCAAGTTGGCACCCCTGCGATAGGCCGATGCCACGCAGACAGTGTGCCGTGCGGACGACGCTGCGCACAGCGGACGGCAGCTTACGACGAATGTCCAGGTTGCCACGGCTGAGAGGTAGGACACAAACGTCCCAAGAACGCTCACGAACGCGCGGAACGAGCAGGAGCGCTGCTCGTAACAACCCCCCACTCGCGGGTTCTCGTCGGGCTGGTTCGTCCACCGGTTGCAGAGGCGTTGCTCGCGTCGTTCCGATGCCGACGATGTCACGACGAACACCGCGCGGTCGTGAGTGGTCGAGCCTCGTCCTTCGCTTCCGCGGCGCAAGCAAACGAACCCACGCTTACTCTCACAGGTTGGCGAACCGTTCAATTCGCCTCGCTGCTCCCCAGACCGCGCGATACCCGGGCGAAACCCTGGCAGGGCACACTCGTACGATAGCACGAGTTTCCGGGTCGTGCTCGTGCGCCTGCGTTCGAGGGACGGTTCATTCCTGCTTTTTCGATATGAGCGTTGCGCGGCGGGTGATGCTCGAGGCGCGGCGGTCGTCCGACGCGAGCAGGGCCTCGCTACGACAAGCGTCAGTCGAGGGAAAGGGGCGGAGTGAGGACACGGATGCTGACCGCGTGTTCCATGTAGGGAAGGGGGATCCGCCCTCGTTGTCTGCTTCAGCGAATGACATTCGGAGCGATCAGGATATCGATGCGGGTCTGACAGACCCTCCGCGGTTGGCTCCGCACCTTGAGCGTCGTGACCGCCAGGCAAGCCGAGTGGACGTAGAGGTCAGCCTCTTGGAGATTCAGCTTGTGTCCATTTATTGATGTTCTCTACCTTTGTAGGCATCGTATGCGGACACGCCGATCCCTGTACATTCACAGTACTGCCTGTCCATTGACGAATGCGACGCTCTTATGGACGCACCCAGCTGGGTAGACTCTGACGGCGGCGAGACTGTGCGCTGTGCGTCCTTTCACCGTACCGTGCCGATTCCGCGCTTCGCTAACGCTCAGTACTGTTCCCTTTGAGTGGCACCGAGCGAATCCGCACCAGTTCCACCTCGTAGCGCTCGGCACGCTCCGCGGACGAACCAGAAGCCGTTCAAGCCAGCCTTCGTCGACGACAGAACGAGGCCGAGGACAGCGTGCGCGACGTGAAGATGTGGTTCCCACCGGTTCGTCTGGCTCTACTCTCGAGCGTTACTCCCCTCCAACATACAGTGTTGCGCCCGCGTGGAACGGCGCGCTCGCCGTACCGGCCTGGTCGCAGCGCGAGGTTGCGTTATCTACGGGGACAGTGCTGCGTGCTCGAGACCGTATGGTGGACGGCGGCACCTTTGAGAGGGCGCCGCACACACACCGACTCTTCTCCGCACTCTAGTTCACGAGAGACCACCTCGACATTGCTCCAGGCCTCGGTCTCCCCTGCTCTGTCGATGCGAGCGCTGCTCTTTCATACCGTAACCCGGGCCCAGCGCGCACGCCGCCCGGAGAGGAGCCTGTCGCGGTGCGCCTCCCTTCTCGGCCTCCGTCCGTGGACTCGTCGACAGCCGAATTGTGGTCGGCCGCTTGTTACGCTCGCGAACCGCACCGCAACCGAGTGTGCGGTAAGCTCACGGACCTCTCTTCGCACATTACCCGCTTTCACACCCCGTTCGTTTTCAGCACAGGGCGTCCGTGGCGATACGACTCGAACTCGGAGTGCACAAGTGGGCAGAGGATACCGGCTCGAGTTCGCATCGGACGGAGTGGTGTCTAGTGGGTTTGTCCGCTCGCGCTCCCGGTGCTGATGTTCCTCGTGTTCCCAAACGCGCGCTGAACCTGCCCGCTCGTGCAAGCGATGCGGCGATCACCGTCCGGGGCGCAGAAGGGCAGTGAGCGAACGAAGGGTAGCGGTCAGGCCTGAAGACCGTATGTGCGCGCAACCGTAACGACAGAGAACGATGCCGAGGGTATGCCGGTACGTCTACCCATGTCGATCCTATCCACGTCTATTGGGCCGAGTGCTGAAACGCACCGGGTCAGCATCCCTGCGATCACCGTTCGGCGCGAGGACTCGTGCCCCGGCAAAAGAGCGGTACGACCGTCCGCTTATTCTATCGGCAGGGCTCGCCGGGCAATGCGTACACGGGGGCGGTATCACGGCTTCCTCGACAGCATCACGGTGAGCATGAGCGATTCCTTTGTCTCGAGGCCCCAAATTCTGTGTTGTTGAGGGTGTGAATGTTCCAGATGAGTCGAACCCGCGCTCCTGCCGGTGGATTCTGCATGCAGCAGCCTGCTCTGTCTTCAGGGCGAGTCTGGCATCGGGGAACGGCCCCTCGTCTTCATCCTCTGCGCAGCAGCTCCACGAGGCGCGGCTCTTCGTGACCACCTAGGGGGCGACACTCCCACGGCACCGAGGCGCCAGAACACCCTGGGCTCGCGGCCTGGGGGCGCTATGTGAGCGCGTCAGGCATCACGGCCGAAGGCGAAGAAAGGACGGCGGCTGCCTGAGTCCCCAAGGGACACGTGCAAGGAGGCGGCAGTCTCACGGCGGAGAGCAAAGCACGCCGGATGGAGCGGTGCTCCCAGAACACCCTAGACGCGAGCATCCATGCCGCGCGAACGCGGACGCAACCGAGCTCTATCTGGCCCTCGAAGACGTTTACGTGCGCCCTCGCGTATGCAGTATCTGACCGCGCCGCTCACTCGTCCTTCGGCCGCGTACGGACTCGGAACACACTGCTGGTTAACCCTACTCGTCAACGCAATGCACGTAGTAGTACGCCTCGACGCATGAGAGTGCCTATCTCCCAGCACAGTGCAAGGCCGTCTGCCCATGTCCTGCGCCTGTACGCTTCGGATGCGCTGATGAGCGCGAACTACGCCGCGCTCCGGAACGAGGGCATTTCGAGGCGGTACCGGCTTTGGTTTTGGCCGCAAATTGGCGGTACGGCGTGTTTCCGGCAAACGTCAACAAGTTCCGTCCATTACCACCGCCCTCCGAGTATGTACGTCTTTGCCTATGCGCGGTGGTGTGGGCTGAAACACAAAATCCCTCGAGGCCCGACCCCGATCCAGTTCTCTGCCATCCACAGAGTCTGGAATCTCGTGGTCGGGTCAACTGCCTTCCTGCTGATATCCTACCGGTCAGAAAACCGGCAGAACGAGCGGCGGCGTGGGACAGAGTGTCTGGCGGACGAAACAGTTTCAGCCGCCCGTTCGCGTACAGGAACGCGAAGACGCTATCCGGCCGAACGCGACGTCTAGCGTCGCACATCCGTAGCCGTGCCGCACAGCGGTGGTTGGTGTATCGGATGTTCTACCTTGTGCAGCGCAACCAGACACGCTCTTGTCGGTGTTGCGAGTGAGTGCTCCCTACTCTCTCGCACTGGAGTCGCTGTACTGACGGTCAATTGAAGCGGCACAGAAACGAGGTTCTACTATCGATATTTTCTCGAGCACAGCCTGTCTGCCACAAGGCAAAGCGGCGGTACCGGCAGCGCTCGCTAGGTGATCGTACACGTTTGCGATAGGGAAGCGGTACGCGACGCAGCGACGTGCTCGGCGGCGTTTCAGGAAGAGTACAAGTCATAGTTCATTCCACATGCACGCACGCTCGCGTACGACTTGCCCACCCGACGACAGCCTCTATGGAGAGTACAGAAGCGGCATCCCACCTCGCTCAGTCACGGAATCAGCCCTCCCCCATGTATGTACAGATCTGCTTCGTGAATGATATCCAAGCCTGGTGCCCCTGCATTTGATACCGGGTGACTGGATGCTGTGACCGCGTACCAGGCCGGACTTGGCTTCGTAACAAGAGGGAGGTCATGCAACCGGCTCCTGGGTAGGAATGGCTGCCGCAGCGAAGGGCAACGACAGCAGTGTCCGTAGGCGAAGAGGGATATACCAGGATGAACGCAGACAATGTCCGGAGGCGGTGGGCGGTGCCGGGGAGTGAGCGGCTTGTGGAAGAGTAGGCCCCCGGCGACAGAGGCGATCGAGGACGGCACAGGAGTCGGCTTGCAGGGCTTGGCGGGTGTGTATAATTTCGAATGGAATGGCCGCAAATAGCCGTTTCAAGCGGGCTCGCTTGCGCTGTATGGAATCGCAGTTTCCCCACGGCGCAGTGCCGTGCGCATTCTGCAAGAGAGATAGCACTCACATGAACAGAGCGAGTCCTGCGACTCGAAAACGGGGACAAAGCGGACGAGAATGTCGCCGCCCATCCTCGTCTCCATCCCCACCGTGCTGAGATTTGTGCCATCCCAAGGAGTGGGGGGGGCAGCGCATTTGATGAGCACCGCGCACACGAGCATGTCGTGAACCTGTAGCGCAGACCGTCGGCAGTCAGTGGGCTGAAACACAAACGTACCGGCAGAAGCTGCCGATTGTGGTGGGCTGTGTTGACAACGTGCAGGCCGGAGATCACTGGCATCGAAATCGTAAGCAGATCAGGGGGCATCCCTCCGGCGCTCAGCCGGATAGATGAAGACGGGGAGCACTTGGCCTCCTTGCTCAGGCTGCGACGTGTGACCGTGCACTGCGCTTGCACCTCGCACAGACGAGTTGTTGCAGGCAGCGGCGAGCAGCCCTGGTACCCGCGGGCGAGGGTAGTGGCCTGTACCATACTCGGCCGCGTGCGGCACACTCCGAAGGCCCGGGAAACGGGAGAGCGCAGCGGGGCACCAACCTGCGTGAATGAAGAGCGGGTCAGAGCTGTAGATCCGCGCACGTACAGCGGCGATGTTTGCTCACATTACTCTTCTCCCGCGCAGGCGCCGTCCCGCTCTTGCTGTACTGTGCCTCCGTCCGGAATGCACAGTGGGCCGGTGCACTGAGCCACAGCGAGAGCGCCCCGAAAGCGACCGTCTGCGTGGGATGTCTCCGACCGCCGCATTTGATGGCCGGCGACGGGCACCGCGAGGGTGGTGCTGTGTGCGACCCGAAGGGAGGCGCCCATTCTCGGCAACGAGCCCGACTGTTGATCCATGTGTATGGTGTGCGGAGCGGAGCGCTGAGACGGGCGACGGGCGACCTGGTGTGCCCGCGCTGCGCGGCGTCTTGATCGAGCTGCTGCCGGGGGTTTTTCCACCACAGCACTTGCACAGTCCACACTTGCATCAGGGAGATGCATCCCAGATCCGCACACGCAGAGCCCCGCCGGCCGACTCACCGCATCCCACACGCGCACCGCAGAAGCGCCTGGTCGCGTCCAGGGCCTCGCCCGTCGCCTCATCGCGCGGCATGAACACGTAGTCGGGGTGTTCCCAGGCCGGGAAGAGCCGCCACGGCTGTTCGTCTGCGGCGCGCCCGTACGACCGCGTGAGGCCGAAGTCGGCGAGGACGAGCTGCTTGTCGTGAGTGAGCAGGACGTTCTTGGGCTTGATGTCGCGGTGCATGATGCGCTGACGGTGGAGCTCGCTGAGGGCGACAACCTGGACAACGAGAGCATGTGAGTCGGATTTGGAGAGGTATGAGGACGAGACGTACGAGCTGGGCGCAGTACAAACGTATTTGAGAAGACTCCAACTTGGTGGAGCCGTAAATGAGCTTCGAAAGATCTCCGCCGGGGTAGAAGTCCTACCCGAGAAGTCGTGTCAGATATACGTCAGCTTCCACGAAGGTGTGTCACGTACCGAAAGAAGATAAAAGTTCTCCTCGTCTTCAAAGCTGGCCTTGAGCTGCGCGAACAGATGGTTCTCGGCGAGAACCTTGTAGGCGTCCTGCTCCTGGAACGCGAAGGGGTAGTCCAGCAGATGGAGGCTCGCCTTCCGAATCGACTTGAGCGCGTAGAGGAGGCCGTTGCCGAGGTACTCGACAAGCATTACCCGACCCTGCCCGCCGCGTCCGAGGATCTGCAGGACGCGGAAGTCTGCCGTGGTGAGGGCAGGCATGGGCTGGGCCGGCGCAACGCGGGCGGCGGCCGCGCGCTTGACGTCGGCAACGGGGAGCGCCTGCGAGAACGTCGGGAGGAGAGGAGAGGCGGGCTTGAGCTTGGCGAGCTGCGGGGACGCGGGCTGCTCCACAAGGGTGAGCGCTGAGGGCGCGAACGAGGGCTCGTCCTTGTAGTGGTCGACATTACACGCAACCTGGGAAGAAGCGGGTGAGTGATATAGAAAAGCGAATGCAGGCGTTAATTTTACCATCTCGCCAGTCTCGGTGAACACCATCTTGATGTGCACCTCCTCGTCTGCAGAGACGTTCATGCAGGCTTCAGCAACGAGCTGGACAGCCTCGATCCTCTGCAGGGCGGCGCGGGGTAAAAAGTACACTTGGTGCGTAAAGGCAGAAGAGCGTACCGCTAAATCCGAGGAGTTCATCTGCTGGGCCTTGGGGGCCTTGCAAGCTGCGACCTTGCCTTTGAGGAGAGAGAAGAGATTCTTCATGACTTGAGGTCGATGAAGGCCGAAGGGGGGCTTGAAGTTGTTTGCGAAAGCGTCGAAAGCGATGAAAGCAAGGAAAGCAAAATGAAAGTAGCCTGGGTGGACAGTGGTTGAAGAAGAGGAGAGGAACGGAGGACTCGCGAGGAGGTCCCCATGGAGGCTAACCTGACCATTGGGATCGGGGCTAGGGCTGGCGAGCTGACGCGCTACAGGTTTCCTGTATGGCTATATTGGGATGGAGGTTGACCTACCGTCTGGAACGTAACGGCCAAAGCCGAGATGACTCAGTATCCTCTCTTGGACGTTGGTGGTTTAGTATTCAAATGCTGAATCGTGTGTTTGAAGTCTCTTACTGGCACTAGGCCCACAGTGTACGGACTGCCGGAGAACCGGGGTGGTTGATCGGTACTCGATCATTCGGACCAGGACACAGCCCCCCGGTTAGGCGGAGCCGACCAAACGAGACTGTACCCCATCCGAAGCGTCTACTGGAGAACGACTTCAAGGAACAAGCTCTGAGTGATTTCATGAACGATATAGACTTCTCTACCTTCTCTTACAACATACACGTTCACGCGCGACGCTCGTTACTTAGCCTCCGCGACGGCACCACACTCCGGACACTTGCGCACGGACACGTTGTTCATCCAGTTCTGGATGACGGGCTTGAGCTGCGTGCCGAGGTCTGTGCAGTGGAAGGAGTCCTCGCGGATGATCGTAGGCTTGTCATGTGCACCAGACTTGCAGTACCAGCGCAGACGATCTGTCGATGGATATCAGAGGAAAACACGAGAGGACGGGGTCGCATATCCAGTACCGATGGAGCCCTCGGGGCGAACACGCTCAACCACTAGTCCGATCGTATCGGCAAAACGCACCGGATTGTGAGGAGTGTTTGCTGGACCCACATGAGTCATTCTCGAGGGCGTGCGCACTCAAGACAGGTACGTACCGGGCAGGAGGAACATCTCTCCTTCTTCGATCCTGATATCCTTGAACTCGTCGCCATCGACTACACGGAGGAGCATGCCGCCCTTGTGCTGGTAGAACCACTCCTACCGACGAACCGTCGAGACCAGCGGCTCTGAGCAGTGTGCGTATACGCGTACCTCGGTTTCGTTTACATGGTAGTCATTACGCTCGTTCGGGCCGCCTACGACCATGACGATGAAGTCCTTTCCGGAGTAGAGGCAGAAGTTGTTGACTGGAGGTTTGAGGAGATGGTTGTTCTCAGAGAGCCATTTGTGAAAGTTCAGGGGAGGCGCAAGCGGCATGGTGAGAGAATGTGCACGTTCTGAAGCTTAGACCACAAAAGACGAGAGAAGCAATGTACAAGATGTGTAGCTCCTAGTATGTTCGGAACGAAGAGGCCAAAGACGAGATGTCGAGAGGATTACTCAGGCCGCAGACAGGATCGGCAAAAGCCGCCCACCCGTGACAGACGCACGGATGGCCAGTTGATGTTCCGAAACGCCAGTCCTCTTCGAGAAAACAGCTTTCATGCTGTCCAGGGAGATCGTTGAGGATAGCAGAGCAAGAGTAACGTAGATGGTGGTTGAGAGGAGAAAGCCCGCCTGCCTTGGGCGGTACTCGGCATACGCGAGCACGTGAGCCGTGATGTCCCCGCCGCGACGCGTCACGGCTGCGAGGTCGCCTTCCTCTTTCTTCCTCTTTGTCCGCTTATACCGGGCCTCACACTATTCCGCGTCTCACTTTGAATGCTCTGCTACTGGAGTGCATACCAATCATGCCTCCGAAATCTCAGAAAACGTCGAGGAAGACTAGTGCATCTTCGTCTAGGCCTCTCACACAACCCTTGCGACTCGAGGCCACTGCATCGCACAACCCACCTCCAGCCAAGAAGGCTAAAACGAAGCCTATGATGTCTGTATGTAACTCTTTCTGAAGTTGGACGCCAGTCTCGATGATATCTGCAAGTGATCAGTTAGTCAGGCCGCCAGTGTTCGATTTCGGTCCCAAACAGCCCGCTAGCCACGAAGAACGTGCGAACACCAAAGGAAAGGAGAAACAGCGCGAGATCAACGACTACGCCGAGAATGATGGGAACGACAGTCTATGGGTAGATAGGTACGAACCCCTTACGGAGGTATGTCTCTAAATCTGCGTTGTTGGGCACACGCAGAACCGACGCGTCCAGATTGACCTCGCAGTACACAAGCGCAAGCTGCAAGATGTCAGACAGTGGTTGATCGAGGCCGCCGATGGGGGCCCTTCGGGGAAACTGAAGAAGTATCGAGTGAGCTGATTTGTGCTCGGCTATGGGTCCATTCCTCATGTAACCGCCTCAGCGCATCCTTGTCCTAACAGGGCCTGCGGGAACCGCAAAGACCGCCACTGTACGTGTACTCTCCAGAGAGTTGGGGTATGAGATCCTCGAGTGGCGGAACAGCATGGACGAACACTTCTCTTACGGATCTGACCCGACATCCACACAATTGACGGGCCTCGAGTATGAGGGCTTATCCGAGAAGTTCCAAGCATTCCTCGCGAGAGCGTCGAGCTGTCGTCCCATCTTCTCCTCCCCACCCCGGGCCACACCGTCTTCGCAGTCGTCTGTCTTCTCGCAGCTTCCTCCTTCAGGTTCGTCGTCTACCATCGGTACATCGTCACCTCCAAAACGGCAGTTGATCCTGCTGGAGGATCTACCCAACATCTTGCACCCGGCGACACAAGCCTCCTTCCATGCTTCATTGGAAGCGTTTGCCTCTTCACCCGATGCGGGCGTTGCCCCACTCGTGATTATCATCAGCGATGCTGGACTGCGAGGCGAGAATCCGGAAGAGGAAGGGTCTCGCTGGAGGTCTCGCTCAAAGGAGGCCATGGACGTGCGGAATGTCCTGTCCCCCAGTCTCCTTCACTCGCCCTATGTTACTCAAATCAGGTATGGTCCTTTGTCCACTCGTCTCAGCGACTTGCCTGACGGCGGCGGCGATAGTTTTAATCCCATTGCCTCCACCTATATGCGTAACGCGCTCAAGACGTTGCTCGATCGGCACTTCTCGTCTGCCTCTGCCCCAGGCGCCCGTCCGACCAAGGATGTCCTTGACGTGATCGTCGAGTCATCGAATGGGGATATCCGCAGCGCTGTCATGGCTCTTCAGTTCGCGTGTACGGCCGACAGTTCAGTACGAAGAACCACCAAGGGTTCGAAGAAGGCCGCCAGAGGGCAGGGACCCTCCGCGAGGGTGATGCTCGAGGCGGTCACTCGACGCGAGCAGAGCCTCGCGCTATTCCACCTTCTGGGGAAACTCATGTACAACAAACGTCAGTCGGAATGTCTGGCGATGTGACGACACGTATGCTGACCGCGCCTTCCATGTAGGGAAGGGGGATCCATCGTCATCGTCCGCTTCTGCGAAAGACATTCGGAAGGATCAGGAGATCGATGCGGGCCTAACGGACCCTCCACCATTACCTCCGCACCTCAAGCATCATGACCGCCGAGCAAGCCGAGTGGATGTAGAGGTCAGCCTCTTGAAGATCTAGCTCATGCGCATTTGCTTATGTTCGCATTCTTTGAAGGCACTGTATGCGGACACGCCGATCGATGCATCTCTTCTCTCCCTGTACATCCACCAGAATTACACTCAGTACTGCACGTCCATTGACGAATGTGAAGCTCTTATGGACGCACTTAGCTGGGTGGATTCTAGCGGCGGCGAGACCGTGCGTTCCTTCACCGTGACGACTGCGCGTTGCGCTGATGCTCATTGCTGTTCCTTGTCAGTGGCACCAGGCGAATCCGCACCAGTTCCATCTCGTTGCGCTCGGCACACTGCACGCTCTTCCGAGCCCCGTCCCGCGGAAGAACCAGAAGCCGTTCAAGCCGGCCTTCTTCGACGCGCTCCAGCGACTGAACGAGGCCGAGGACGGGGTGCGCGACGTGCAGATGTGGCTCCAACAGGTTCGTCTGCCCCTACTCCCGAGCATACTCCTCTTCTAACGCCCAATTTCGCGCCTGCGTAGAACAGCACGCTCGCCGTACCCGGCTGGTCACAGCGCGAGGTTGCGTTGTCTACGGGAACAGTGCTGCGTGCCCGAGACCGTATAGTGGGCGGCGGCACCTTTGAGAGGGCGCCGTACACACACCGACTCTTCTCCGCGCTCGAGTTCACGAGAGATAACCTCGACATCGCCGAGCTTTCAGAGGATGGCGACGTGGCACTCGATGTTCCCGACGTCGAGGCTGAGCGCGAGGTCCGCGCGCGGCCGCTCAAGCCCGTTGGGACTGGTGACGATAACGAAATTACGGGAAGGTGGCTATCGGATGATGATATTGAGGAGTGGGAGGATTAGTGGTGGTGGACCTTTACGTTGTGCTTGGGGCGTGTGTGATATCTTGACCACTGTGTGTCATCTGTTCATACATCTTGATGCTTGGCTGCTTGATCGCTCATCGTGCGTGACTATGTACATGTTACTTGCGAATGCAAGTGTGTATGCCAGAGAAGTCTCAGTTCGACTGATCTCTCGTACGGCTGCATGCAGACATAAGCGCGAGGTTCTGGCACTGATCCATGTGACCGTTGCGATGGGGAGCTGTAGGTCTGCGGCGCCGCAACCACGATGCATACAAACGCAGCGGTGTAGCGTCATACACCCGGAAGGCGCCACAAGGGCGCTCCTGGAGCTCCAGATGAGCTCAAGCGACGGTCGAGGCTCATCACGCAGAGCTCCCCCTGCAGGTGCATCATGGAACCTCGCGCAAGCGAACGTCAACGTTCCCACCAAACGCGCGGATGATGTCAACGCCCTCGCAGGGGTTATGAATCCCCTACGATGGATGTCGGACAGTTCTCACAATTCACGAACATACCCACCAATCCTCTCATCCGACAAACTACCCTCGACTACTTCACGCCCTTTTCCATCATCATGTCCGACAACTTCAACAACAACAACATGCAGGGCGGCAACAACGCTCAGTTCGGCCAGAGCGGCCAGCAGGGCGGCGAGAGGGCCGACTGGCTCGACAAGGGCATCGAGGCCGCCGGCGACAAGGCGGGCATGAACATCGTATGTGATCTCCCTTACGCTGTCACATAGAGAACACAGGGCACTCACCACAAGTGCTCCCAGAGCCAGAAGAACGCTGACACCGCCGGCGACTTTGCGAACAAGGAGTTCAAGCAGAAGGAGGGTAAGTATGACGCCGCAGTCGTACTCGTGCCAATAGGATGAATACTCACGGCATACTTGCGCTATGCTTTGGGCTTCCTGGTGTCCACTAAACCAGAGGCGTGGACGAAACGTCTGCATGTATCGATGTTTACTGTATAACATGACGCTTTCTCGGATATGTTCGCGATGTTAAAGTGACGTTGTAGTTGGAAGGCTGCCGCAGTTGTGTAGACGTCCCGTATGATTGACGTGCGCACAGTGCGTACGGTCTGGTAAGCGCGGTGGGTGGACTGCAAGAAGTGTCCTTGCGTCTGTGATAAGGACACGTCCTCAAAGGAGCAGCACTCAAAGGAGTAGCACTCTCAAAGTGTTTCTGTACTCACCAGCTCGTCTTGTTCCAAGCAAGGATGGCTGTGGCGGCCTGTGCACCAAGAACAAGGCCGTAGCAGGGCTGAACGAGTGACGAGACGTCTGCCTACGGAAGACTATATGAAAATCCATGATATCCGAACGGAACTGTGTGCCGTATTACTTAGAACCTCAGATCATTGAGAACGAGTTCAATCTGTTCACTCGTGGGCGTCCCAGGATGCGTGCTGATATTTGCATGCGATACAGTCAAAGATAGGTCCAAGACAGTAGCAGATCAACAGTGCTCCGTTTTCACCAGTAGCAGCATCCGTCTCGACGGGTGTGAGTGAGCGCTTCTCGCTCCACCCCCTGTATTAGCTGGAGACCCCTGACAGCGCGGCTTTTTTCCGGGTGCGCGCGCTCGAAGTATGTACTGTACAGTTGTATTATTGTAACTTGTTGGTCCCTATCCCACGGCGTCGGCAGATGTAGGGTTGCTTGCAAAAACACCTTGAACACCCTCGTCAGGACTATCCTTGAATGTCACTCATAGACATTCACATAAAAAGCATTATGCTCTGCATACACACTACTAAGCCAGATGGCAGACAGCCTCAATGCTAGTGCCGATTTTTCGGTGCGCGACTCCTGCCAACAGTAGGCCGTAGCCGCATGCACTACAGTGCACGACCCACGGCCTAGCGAGGTGTGCATCTAACCCACTGAACGTAAGAAAGGGGAGATTCAATGCAGGTACGGAGCCCGAGCCGATTGCACGCTGAACGGCGAAAGGAATATAGCTAACGTCGGTGACGCAGATGCGGTTCTTACATCTTGTGCTAGTAATCTCTTATGGGTCGCCTTGCCCCGACAAGAATCTGAGTATTTCCGGAAGCGATTGTCCTATCTTACCCTTCACCGCTGGCTCGGACTCTGCCGACACAAACTGCAATGCCCATAGACCAAAGCGCATAGCTGAGTAGACGTGGAGTCTGTCTTGAACCAGTCCGATGATAATATCTCTTGGCCGTGCTTTGGACCAACAAGTCCAGAGCATGCTCAAGAGGTTCGTGAGAATTCAAAGGCCAGGGCCGATAAACATCAAGTGGCAAAGGGACGTATAGATGAGTATCCTTTCGACCAAACGCTCTTCATGTGGTCGGTCATGATGGTATCAGATCTTGCATCGAGGGGGAGTGCCATCAATGACCTTACATTGGTGTCTCCCTGTGAATCGGGCTATGAAAAAAGCCAGAGGTGATGTGAGTAATGGCCTTTGGCATGTCGTCTCTATAAGAACCATAAGTGCGCGGCGTTACTCATGAGCTCAGCTATTGACCGTGCGTGCCGAGGCCCGTACGCCTCGATATATCGCCGACGTACGATTCATACTTGACAGCCAATCCACGAATTCGAGAAGGCACCCCGATCGCGCAAACGGAGTGATCTAGTAACTCAGTGTATGTGATCGCCACTCGCGCGCCGGAGTGATGGGTTGACATTTCAGGAAATTCCAGATGCAAGTACTCAAGACAATGGTCATGGTGCGGTCACGCGCACAACACGTCGAGTTCGTCGATGTTCAACGCGGTGCGCGATCGGCACTTTGGGTGTGTTTGCGAGACGCGCCTGTGGCTGGGGGGGGGGCACTCGTCTTCTCCTTCGCCCTCTCGGTTGACATCGAGCTCTCACTCCCGTCCCTCCCCTCACCCACGTCTATCTCCTTCGAAGCAACCTCGACCCCCGCGCTCAACGCCATGGACTCGCGAGACGATTCATTGGGGGACGTCCCCGGCTATGAATGCTTCCGCATACCCCCCTCCACTCCTCCGCGACCAGAGTCCCCCCGGTGCGAAGACCAGCCTGAAGCGGCGTCCAGCCTGGCTGTTGAAGAGGGATCCGTTCCGCCGACCGTGCGCCTTCAAGTCCTGCTTCACATCTCGGCATCAACTAGCAGGCCCACCGCAGGAAGCACAGATCCCGTCGTCCAGGAGCCAGAGCTGCACGAGGATGAATTGGACGCTTACATTAACGGAGATATATTCGTAGAGCTACCCGATCTCAGGGTACGTCCCCGCCCTATCCACAACCTCGTACTATAGCTTACTGGCCCGCGCTAATGGGTGTACCAGACACCTTCTCCAGTGCCTCGTGGTAGGAAGCGACAAAGAATCGCGCACTGGTGCACATGCCGGACGTCGGGATGCCTTGCGCGACGTCCATACCTCCTCAACAATATTCAATCCTCCGGCGCGCGAGGGAACGTACCTGAACGATCCCACAATAGAAGACGATATCCTCCCAGTTGGGCCCCTGGAGCACGACGTCCCGGAGACGAGTGGCAGTGCGCCTACCACGGCGTCGACGTATGTTACCGCTCAGCAGCCATTTGGAGATGGCCTTCTGGCCTCGCCTCTGCCGCGGTATGAGAGCGCTCTCAATTATTCGTTCAATAATACGCTGGTCGAGTCCGAAGGACGCGCTAAACACAGCTCCGGAATAAGCGGCCCTTCTGGAGGTGAAACGCCGCCGCATGCAACGCAGGAAGAAGAGCAAGGAAGTGGTATTGCCGGTGACATTGAGGACAGGAGAGTACCGTATGCTGATAAGGTGCGTCTATCCCTGTATTGGTCGCTGCCTTTCCATCGACCTCTATCCCCGCCTTGCATAGGCATCAATGGGGACGCTCACCGCCGTCCCAGCGAGTCCGCAGGCAGCGCACAAGTGCTCAATGCTCCGCAGAGGCAAGAAACGAGCGCGCGAGGCGGACTCACTCGAAAATGAGGAGAGGGGCGGTCCCACGGCCGGCCCCTCAGCGGCTACCTCCTTCGGCGCTCTAATCACGACCCGCCAAGGACGGCAGAAACGAAGCAAGACGGCCCATACAAGCCAAAATGTTACGGAAGCAGACGCGCCCCTTGCAGGTCCGTCAAATGACGCGCAGCTGCGTTGCCGCCTGCACGGCGGGCAGTGCCAATACGCGGTCACACACAACATCAAAACAGACACCGACCACCTGAACGGTCACAAGGAAGTGAACGCCCACGGACGATACCTCTGCACGTACCCAGAATGCACAGTCAACGGTGGGCTCGACGACGGCGGATACCGCGTCAAGTGCGACCGCAACAGACATGTAATGTCTCTCCACTGGAGGAAGCGTCACACGTGCCCGCACGCGGGGTGTGGCAAGACTTACGCGCGCGAGCACACGCTCAAACAACACATGACCGCAAAGCACGGACGCCCGAAGCGTGTCCGCAGAGGTACGTTAGGTGCTCCTGCATCTTCGTCGTGGACTGAATTTTGTCGTCAGGCTGATCAACATATGATCGCACTTGCGACACAAGCACCAGGGCCAACACTGGAACGAAGCTCCGGGGACACGAACCCGATAGGGCTTCCCATGGAAGCCATTCACTCATGCACCTTCGACAAGAACGACGATACTTATTGCGCCTAACTCCCATATCCTTTACAAACTGGATCCTGATTAACCCAGTCTATACCGCCCTATCTGCCAACCCTTGTAGTACATAACCTTCGTCGTCGATTTTGATACCTGCTAATGTCTTAACAATGCTATGGGGATTTTCTTTGTGCTGGAGATAGACGATCAATGCCACCAGTGCACACTGAGAGGCATGGCGCTGATAGTAGTCCCGACTTCGGGCGAGTCGAGACCAAAGGAAAGAACAAGGCGTTCGGCGCGTGCGGTGGGGAAGATAGAAGTAGAGGATGAGTATGTGAATGAGAGGGTCAGCGAGAGTGCGCGCGCGCGAAGGCGAAGACGAGAGAGAGAGAAAGACGGAGAAAACGCGCTTATCTACAGCACCGCTGATATAGTCTGGTGCCAATCAACGGTATTGATCCATGGAAGAATTTGGGAAAGCGTTGGGTTATGGGGGGAGCAGTAGAATAAGAACTGCGACGGCGGACGAGAGGGGTGCGCGACGCGCCACACGGTCGAGCGCGTCCACGTGATCGCGCGAGCCTGGGGCCCATTGGCGGTTCACTGCACCGATGCTCCTCGAGATTCACTCTCTGCTTCACTGCTAGAGGATGAGAAATATATCAGCAGAGAATCTAACCAAAATCATGTCGGCATTACAGGTGCCCAGTGCGAAGTCTTGCGTCGCCCACCGAGCCCGCGCGCCCTGTCGGAATGCCGCCTCGGACGCGCGCTGTGTTCTGCGTGCCCGCTTAGCGCCGCGAGCCCTCCAATAGGGCGAACTCCATATCACATCAATGCATGCACCAAATTGTGATGCACAGTTGAATGCGCAAGAAGTTGCGGACTGTACAGGCATCAAACGACATGAGCACCGTTTGCTGATATATCTGGAGCAGCTTGTCTAAGACCGCACCCTCGCGGCCACGGCGGCGCTCCTAGCACTGAAGTTCAACGTGCCAGGCCAAATTCCCTTCATCCGTGTCAGCCGCAGTCATCGGTGGTTGCTGCGGCTGCCATCCAATATGGCAGGTGTAGTATTCGAAAGAAGCGCCCGCGCCTTTCCGTTTTGCCCAAGGTCTGCACACTGCCAAAGTCCCAGGTGCGCGGAATAGCGCACTTACAGAGTTACAGAGAGTCATCTATGATTCTGAGCTGGAGAGCACCGGTGGGCGACGAGGCAGTTGTATGGGAGTCGAGCGACGGCCGGGTGGGGACCAATCACATCGACGTCATGGGGAGCCACCCGTCGTCCCTCGCCCCGATTCAGCCACTCACCTTCCCCATCCCCTCCGGCACTCCGGTCTCCAGGAATGATGTCACCTCGCCCAGACCGTCGTATATAACTACGTCTCGCCGCACCCCGAGCCGCACATCACAACCACCAGAAACCAACATCTTCATCGACTCTCGTCCTCTTCATCCTCTTCGCGTACATCAACCACAATGTCTGACTCCTTCAACAACACCTCCTCGTCCACCGGCACCAACTCCGAGTTCACCTCGGGCCCCGGCGGCGGCACCCACTCCGAGGGCTTCAACCAGGGCCAGGGCCGCGGCGGCGCCTACGACGAGATGCAGAGCTCCCAGTCGGAGAGCATGGGCGGCGGCCAGGGCGCGATGGGTTCCGGCGTCGCCGGCGGATACTCTGGCAACCAGCAGTCCTCGACGGGCGAGAAGAAGGACTGGCTCGATAAGGGCATCGAGTCTCTCGGCAAGAAGGCCGGGGTGAACATCGTACGTCTGTGCGCTGCTGAAAGTGATCGTGCATGTGCTGACATGTATCATGACAGAGCGACAAGAACGCAGATTCCGCTGGCGATTGGATCAACAGGGAGGTTAAGGAGCGTGCAGGTGAGTATCCGCCTGTTGCATTGCGTTCATGTTCGTTATCTCATTTCGATGAACCAGGCCGCAATCTCCCTGGTGTTCAGTAGACGCATCATGATGGACTTGATAGCAGAAGGACTTTCATTGTATAATAGCCACTGTACAACTCAGCTGGGATGGATTCTCTATAGCACACGCGTTCAGTGCGAGTCTGATAGTCGACGGAGACCCTCCTTGAGTCGTTCCGTCACTTCCCCCGCCTACGAGATAGAAATTAGAAGGGGCTCAAGTCGATATATACGCAGGCACTCACGTGTGTCCGGTTGAACAAGTTGAAGTGATCTCCGGCAACGTCCAACACTGTGATACTCTGTCCGAGTGCCTGCTCCCACGACGGGATCGTCCACTCGTCACCTTGCTTCGTGAAGAATGCGCGAAGGCGATCGTCCAGTTCTTCACTCCCTTTGCACGAGAGAACGGCGTTCGCGGGCTCACTTGCGCGCAGGTAGACGGCGCTAAGACATGACGCCGTTTCGTCCAGAGGTGGCGTATACGATACCAATGCGCGTGTTGCCGCGCGCATCTGGTCACCGAAGCCGTGTACGGGCGGAGGACGAGGGTGGCCTCCGTCTGATGCTTGAGGTCGATGGCTTCTCGCTTCCATAAGCTGCTGTTCCAGGTGATCGATGACCGCGTCTGGAAGGACGCTGCGGGTCTGGGGCGCAGGCGCGTCGATGAGCACCAGGCCCTTCACACGGATCCTGCGCGCGGCAAGATGCCGTGCGAGTTCAAAGGCGACGACGCCTCCGAATGACCACCCTGTTCCCGAATAAGTGTTAGAGGGTGATGTATCGCTACTGTCACTGGCTACGTACCACCAACGTAACACTCTTGCGTACCAGGCACGTCGCCTTGGCAGGCGAATACCTCCGTGCACAAGGCGATAGCGTACGCCTCTGCCATCGCGCGCACATAGTCGCCTTCGATCTTCTCCATCGTCGCGAAGAAGCGCGTAAAATCCACGTTCCGCACCGCCCAGACATCGCGCCCGAGCGCTCCGAGGTGCTCGTAGCTCCCAATCGTGCCGCTTCCGTCATGCACGAGGATGAGCGGAGCACGAGGCGCGCCACCCGCATCTGCAGGCGCATGCTGGTTTTGGACGATGTCGAACCCGCGTTCTGACCCAGCCATGGTTGAAGTGGGAGATGGGAAGGCCTGAGGATCGGTTGATGTGTATGCGCAGGTGCGAAGAGGACGCGGGGACGGTAGTGGGTCGCGGGAGAGGGCGCGGACGACGTCCGACACGGTGCGGCACGCGAAGAGCGTCTCCTCGTGAATCCGCACTCCTAGGCGGTTCTGGAACGCGTGGCGCGCTTCGATGGATGAGAAAGAGTCGAGCCCCAGACTGTGTAGCTCCGCATCGCCTGCGATCTCTGAGACCGGAATGTCAAGTACAGAGGAGAGAACGGCCTTGACGGATTCTGCGTCTATCGCCAGGGGGAGAGAGGGTCGAGTCTCTGACATGGAATGCTTGCGAGCAGGAGGCGGTGATGCATCGCTTGCCGAAGTTGTACTCTCCTCCATCTCTGTTTCCGCTTCCGCATTTCTTCGCCCCGCACTACCGCCGCGACGGTGTAAGACGAGCTGAACGAGATCGTCGACCGTCGACGCTTTCGCGAGCTCCTGTGCGCTCAGGGTGTTTCCGATATCAGCGGCGAGCGCGCGGAGGCCTGCAGCCACTTCCCATAGCATCAAAGAATCGATACCTAGATGCGCGAGGTACGCGTCGCCGGCGACCTCTGTTATTGGTATCCCAACCGTGTCGGCGATAACGTCCACAATCGTGCGCTGCAGGTCCCGCCGGGGGTCAGAGCGCGTCGTGGGCCTCGTCGAGAGAGGTATGGGAGCTTTGTCGAAGGAAGCTGCGTCGTGTCCCGGCTGACCTGCGGCGGCCTCTAGCATCCTCTTGAACCCGTATAGGTTTACGCGTTGGAAGCGCACTCGTTTCAGCCTCGCGACAATCCGCTGCATAGGGTCGTCCACCTCAATCGCGTATGCATCCGCAACTACCGCACCATCGTCCTCGCGCGTCACCGCAGTGTACACGCCGTACCGCTGCGACAGGTCCAGAGCTTCAGAGCGAACCTGCATCTTGTCAACGCCGGAGCAGATGTATGCATCACGGCCATTCATGCCGCGCGTGAAGTTGACGAGGAAGCCTGCGACGTGGAAGAGCGTGTCGACAAAGACGGGATGGAGGGAGAACAACCCGGGGAGGTCCCTGGCAGCAGGGGGAAGCTTCATGACCGCGTATGCAGTCGAGGATTGCGTGTTTACGGTGATCGTCTCGATGGTGCGGTAGGTGTCGGAATAGGACACGATGGAAGGGAAAAGGAGGTCGTAGATGGTCCGGGTGGTGAAGGTGTCCGAGGTCCGTGGTACCTCAGGATGTAGGGTACGATGGACTTCTCGTTGAACCAGAGACTGCCAATGCGAGAGCCTTGACGCCTGAACGGACACAGAAGTTCGTTTGAGAAAGCCTTCGCAGTACACTTCGACATCCGTTCCTAGCGAAGAGGCAGAGGACACGGTGAAAGAGCCTCTCGTCGCCGATAGGCTCTGCGGTAAGATCACCTCCACGCGCAACCTGCCAGGCCGACCGGATGGGAAGACCAGTGGCTTTGGATAGACAACGTCCGACGAATCCCAAGCATCGTCTTCAGAGCAGGAGCCTTGTGACCGAGCTACGTGAGCGGCGGCCGATAGAGCCAGTTCGGCGTATACTGAGGCAGGGCAGAGCGGCACTGTCGTGACGCGATGGCCCTGTATCAACTCTCGCAACGCGGATAGCTCCGTCTCGAACACTCCCTCACCCGGCCGGGCACGAACGCAGCGTCCAAGTAGAGCGTGGCGAGATCGAGAGAGAAGCTCTGCAGGGGTATCATTTTCAGTACGCCGTGAGGGCTCTTCGTACGAAACCCAGAACCGATTTTGCGCGAATGGGTACCCCGGGAGGCTGATCGGGCGAGCGCCTGGGGCGAGGTCCGCGAACACTCTTCGCCACTGGACCGGGACGCACGTGCAGTATAGCTGCGCCAGGGTCGTCGTCAGGGTATCCCTTTCGGACACCGCCTTCTTCAGCGATGGGAGGAGAAGCGGGACCCCGTTCTCCTGCTTCTCCCTGAGTAGCGGGAGAGTGGTAGGATGCGGACCGACCTCAATGAACGCCGCGATGGAGGAAATATCGATGTGCTCGAGGAGGCTCGCGATGCCCTGGCGGAAACGTGCTGGATATCGACAATGGTGTGCAAAGTACCCGGGACCGAACGTGCTGGTGTCCCCTGGCTGAACGAGAGTCCCAGTCACGTTAGACAGGACGGGAAGCACAGGCGGTGCCAACGGGATGTCGTCAGAGAGGGCTTCCAGTTCGCCCAGTATCGCGTCCATGGCCGAAGAGTGGTAGGCATATGGGACATCCAGCCGGGTGTAGCGTATGCGCTTTGTGGCACAGATTGCCTCGAAAGCCCGCAGCTCTCCAAGGGGCCCTCCGACAACAAAGGACGAGACGCTAAAATGGGGAGGTTAGCTCCTGTCTCGTGGGCCCAGTACGAGCGACGCGGCTGACCTGTTGTGGCAGCATACCTCCAGATGAGCATACGGTCCGCACCCAAGGACCTCGTTGAATCGCTCTGCCTGCCCGCAGATGGAGGTCATCCCAGTCTCGCCCCGCTTGCATTTCGATGCCAACAGCTCGGCCCTCCTTGCGACTACATGGAGCGCATCTTCCAATGACAAGACGCCCGCGACAACTAACGCCGCAAATTCGCCGAAGCTACAGGCCTCATCAGTGAGCGTCAGCCATTCTAAAAGGCCGTTTGGGCACACCTATGACCTGCTACCGCACACGGGCGGACACCCCACGACATCCACACCCGAGCGAGGGCGTACTCGAGGGCAAATAACGCAAGCTGGTGTGTCTGGAAATGCACGATGTCGCTCTTATCAAGTGAATTCGAGTCTTCGAACGCGTCAAGGATACCCGGGTAGCCACGAGCGACGAGCTTGTGATGACAATCGTCCACAATCCGCGCGAAAACGGGGAGGCTGCGGTATAGGTCCTTACCCATCCCCACGTACTGCGAGCCCTGTCCGGAGAAGACAAAGACGACAGCCGAGGCGCCGGGCGAGGTCTTGACGATCGTCGCGCGCCGTAGGCTGGCGAGGAGGTCCTCTCTGGTGGATGCGCAAATAGAGATCCTGTACTCGTAGAGTTGGCGTCGGGCAGTTGCCGAGTACGCGAAATCGTGAAGCGAGACGTCGGCATGTGCAGAGTCTTCGAGATAGGAGATGTACGCCCGCCGTCGTTCTTCGAGTGCGGCAAAGGTCTTACAGGACATCCCAAACACCAGGGAGCCGGCAAAAGTCACGAGGCGGAGTGGCGGTACATGTTCCTCCAGTATGAGAGCGCTATTGGATCCAGCAGCGCCGAAGTTCGTCAGCAACGCGAGGCGCGGCTTGCCCGCGGCACACGTCCACGGCGCTGTCGTAGTGTCTATGCGAACATTGTCGATGGAAAGATCGGGGATCCTGGGGCTCAGCTTCTTGAACGAGACGTGCCGTGGAATCGCATGGTGCTGCATCATCAGCACGAGCTTCGCAAGGCTCGCTACACCAGATGCTGCTTCAGAGTGGCCGATGTTCGCTTTGATCGAGGTGATGTGCAAGGGATTGTCCTTCCCTCGGCCGACCGCGAAGACTGTCCGTATAGCCTCGAGCTCCGCGGGGTCCCCGGCTTGCGTTCCCGTGCCGTGGCATTCAGCAACGGAGACGTCGAGGGGGTCTATGTCTGTACTGCGCACGAGCTTCTCGAACAGGGCAGTCTGGGCGGGGACGTGGGGGTGAGTTATCGAACGCGCGTTGCCGGACTGGTTCACTTCAACGCCGCGAATGACGCCCATGATCCTATCGTCTTCCGCTAGGGCGTCGTCTAGACGCTTGAGCACAAACACACCGCATCCTTCGGCGCGGCAATACCCGTCCGCAGAGGCGTCCCATGGCTTACACTGGCCGGTCTCGCTCAGGAAGTGGCCGCGAGCGAGCCCGAGGTACATCTTCCGATCATCTGCGTGAGTGGGTACAAACCACGGACGGCGTTTCACGATACTCACATCGGGGCTCGTGATGACGTTGACACCTCCCGCGAGCGCGGAATTGCAATCGCCTGCGGTTAGTGCACGGCATGCTTGATGGATGGCCACCATCGAGGACGAGCACGCAGTATCAATGACCATCGATGGTCCGCCGAAGCCAAACGCATAGGAGATGCGTCCGCTTAGAAATGCCTGCAGGGTGCCTGAAGGACGTCAGAGCGGAGCTATACAGGAGCAGTGCGGAAGAATTACCTGTGCTGTAGTACACATCTATACTGTCTCTGAGATTCTGAACGTAGTCGTTGGTGGCTACCCCGATGAACGTGGCGATACCATGGGGGTCAAAAGCCGGAGTCGCCGCTGGACAATATCCCGCGTCCTCTAAAGCGTGATATGCCGTGCGAAGGAGAACGCGCTGTTGGGGGTCCATACTTGGCGCTTCCCTCGGCGATATTTGGAAGAAGGCGTTGTCGAAGGCGCCAAGATCCTCCAGGAAGTTGCCGTGACTAACGTTCATGACCCTGACACTCGAGTCCGACATCCCGGGCGCGTACATAGACGCGTCGAAGCGGCATGCGGGGATCTGGGTGGACGCGTTACTACTAGCGAGGACATCGTGATGAGCATTTGTACCTCTTGGAGCGTGTTGACGCCGTCCTGCAACACCTTCCATAGCTCGTCCACGGTCCGGGCTCCAGGGAGCTCGGCGGCCACCCCGACGATAGCGATAGGAGGGGTGCGAGGGGAATTGGAGTGATCGACGTCGAAGCTGAATGCGTAGGACGACATGGAAGGCCTATCACTCGAATCCGCCTCAGAGCGAGTCGTATCTGAGCTACCTGCCTTGCGCACGTTGTGTGGCTGAGAGAAAATGGGGTAATCGACATCAAAGCTAGGTTTGTAGGGCGACGGGGAAGGAGTATTGCTTGCATCCATCCCAGAGTGGGTCGTACCGCACGCCCGCGTGCTAGGTGACACGTGTGCGTTGGTGTTAGATCCCTAAGACACGCCAAGTAAGCGCACTCACGTTGGTCGGCCCCTGGTAAACGACTGGTTATGAGGGGAGGGAGGACCGGGGGAGGAGGGCACGGACACGGGCTGGCCTTATAACCAGCCCCGCGTTGACAGCTCACGAAGTTCGCCGATACGGAAGACGCCAGACGAGGACCGCAGGCGTTCTCGACAGAAGCCGCCGCCGCTAGCAGAGTCCGCTATTCGGTACATACTTCTGACGTCTGCCGTGGCCTGTGCTTGTGAAGAACGCGGTTCGCTCGGACGCGCGCCCCCGCAGTCGCCGGGTTCGAAGAGAAGGAGGTGGGCGCGATCGACGCGCGCCGCGTCAAGCTTGCCCAAACATGGTCAAACCTCCCGTCGCGCGTCTGGTGTACAGCCACCACCGAGCCGCCGACCGCGGCGCTTGGATCGAACCGGGCGCAGGCCAGAACTTCTGCTACCGGCAGTTTGTCCCGCGGTATGCTCGAACAAGTATGATCAGGTGAGACGCAATGTACTAACATGTGTTTAAAAAGCTCATCGTATGAGCTGCATGCATAGCGGCAAGAAGCGAGAGTCATATGTCGGGGAATACAATGCATACTAAGTTGTCCTGGATTCGACAGCGGTACGAAGGACACGGTCAAAATGTGATGTAATAATACACGAGAACCACAAATTTCATATTTCAGAGCACATCGTAATCCTGTGAGGAGAAGCGTTCGAGCGTATTCGGTAGTGTTGGTAGAAGAATCTTCGATTTGGGCCGGTAATCGTAGTAATGTTGATTGTTGAGGGCGCATCGTGGTTGGTCCGGGCCACAGTCGCTCGCCTCTACCTTGGGTGGATATCGAAGCATGCTGGGGATAGGTGTACGAGCAGGTTGGGGGCAAATGATACCCTCCACTTCAATATTGGTATAGAAGCGAAATATTGTCTTGTGCAGATCCGGCGGCTGGTGGAGTAGTCGTCCATTGGGCGTTGCCATTATATTGCATCTCCAATGAAATCAAGCTGAACGATCCTAATGTCAGTCTCCGAATGGCGGGAGTCAACAGAGAACCGACCTCTCCGGACTCGCTTCTGACGCCCGTGCTCCTTCGTCATGTGTCGTTGCAATGTGTGCTGATGAGCGTAGGCCTTCGTACAGCCAGCGTGCGGGCAGGCATACTGCGGACTCTGGTTCCAGTGGGAGAAGGACACATGTCGGTTTCGATCGCACTTGTCTCGGTACCCCTCCCCGTCGCGCTCTACTTTTGCTGTGCATCCGGTGTAGGTGCAGTGGTATCTCCCACGTGCATCGGCGTTGCCATGGGCCTCGTTGAGATGTTTAGTGTCTGCCTTTGGATCGTTTGTGATGGTATATTGGCAGTTACCGTGGTCGAGACCACATAGTTTCTGTTCGCTGCCGGACACGCTCGCGATAGATGTTTCGCCAAGGCTGCTTTGCCCCTGGTCCATCTTGCGGTGCTTAATAGACGAGCTTGAGTGCGCGCAAGCCCGGGACTTCGCGTGTTGGGGTCGAGCGGGGTTGTTACCCTCGTCGTCAGTTCCTTCGGTCTCGCGCTCTCTCTTATTTCCTTTCAGGCGCGTTGACCTGCGGACGCTCTGTGGGCTTGAAGGAGCCAGAGATGTCAAGGAACTGTCCTGCTTCAGTCGACAGTCAGAATGTTTGCTAGTCCACGGCGCATATAATCAGACCGCTGAAAACGAGACGTACCTGGCCCTCTAAACCGTCTCCATCTGAGTGCGCCGCCGCTGACGGGGACGAGTCCTTGGATGCATCGCGGTCCATGATGGCGGAAGCGCGTGCCTTCTCGTATTGATGGCACTCACGCATACTGAGTACGCGGCGAGGACCTGGTGGTTGAGTCGCTATCGAGGCCAGTAGAGGCCGCTCTGGACTCTGTATGAAAGGGATTCAGCATCGGCTTCCAGACATGCTGGTAATAGAGTATAGAAGACGCACCGGACCAAACGAGGGCGTGCTAGATGCCCGGATACCATCCTCCGAGTCGTCAGAACCCCCGTACTCGGAACCCGAATCCTCATACTCCGAGTCCGAATCATTGATTTCCATTTGCGGACCCGTCGGGTCCTCCAGGAGTCCTGCGAGTGAACGAGTCGTGGGGAACGGCGGAACGGGTCGCTGAGGGGATGATGCCAATGACGAAGGCGGTGTCGGGGTGGAAGGAAGAAGGAGAGGCTGAAAGGGAGGTGAAGGGGTCGTCCGGATCTGGCTCCGCAGGAGTTCGACATCGACATCAAGGTCGATTACCAGCCTCGAGTTCTGGGGACGGAGAAAGGTCACACCAGTGGTGAGTATGGAGATGACAAGCCGCTCACCTCTGGAAAAATTGCATCGTCGATGTCGTCTGTGCCGTTGCCTCGTCCAGAGAACGAAAATGTTCGTCCGTCGAGATATGAGAAATCTCGTTGTGGATGGAACGGCAGCATGGGACCGAATATAGCGTCGTCCGGGGATTGAGCTCGAAGAAAGTTCGTAGCTGGGCTCATGTTGGAGCGCTGCTGATTGGAAAAAGGGAGTGGGGAGTGGGTGGGAGGTGGTGGTGGATGACAGCCGAGGATGAGCAAGGGAAAACAAGCGACCTAGGACTGCAGCCACTGAACCAGATCATAAACACGCCCCAACTTTCGATCGCGTTCGTGGACTGTTTGAACATCGACGCACTCGGCGCGTTTGTCCCGTGATCGCTCCGTGCCCATTGTTCTGTTCGATCGTCTTTGAGAAAGCCGTGAGAACCCGCGAGCCATATCAATCAAGTGTAATAGTTCGTACACTACGTAGCAGACTGTAGGTATACGAAATGTCAGCACGTTTTCCGTGATACTCGACCCCGCTCTACAAGCCTTCAAACTCACATGAGCTGAAGTAGTGTACTAGGAGACGGCTGCTGGGTCACCCACTATCCTCTGGCCTGCTTGATGCGTCACCGGCTCTCGCGCGTTGGATTTTGACTGTGGTGATATATCCGGAGAAGTCCGCGTATATATGCGCGTAGCCCGAGCGGTATTCGCGCATCAAGGAAAGTGGTTCCAATGCCCGCTTTTCGGCATTGTCTTCTGCCTTCAAGGGTAGGATTGATTGACCTTTTTTAACGACACCCTTTCTTCCGGACGCAAAAGGCAGAGATTCATGGGATGCAGAGTAAACATCTTTCTCTACAACGAAGAATACTGTTTGCCTCCTGTGACAAAGGTACACAGACCCTCGCGCGGGTTCAGTCGGCGCCACTTGGCCAGTTTCATCGGCACTCCGTGGCATGGACGTTTCTGAAATATACTTGTTTGTATTGCTTCTTTGATTTCCGTACACAGCATAGGTCACACAGTGGGCGGTAGGAAAACGTCGGGGCAGAGAAAGACCTGAGCCACCCCGCGACCCGCTCGCGATCACGTGTACGCGCTACTAATGCGCCGCGCGTCGCGTGTCGTACGCCGTGCGTTGCTTACTTCCCTCCTCGCGCGTCTTGTTCTCCTGCGGCTCGTTCATGGGTACATGTAATAACATACACTTATGCTTTTATGATGCTCTTGGCTTATGAGATATGACCTACATTGTATGACATCACTATCCAGATCGGTTCCCTGCTCTCTAGCTCACGCACTTCGACCCTCTCCATCTAGCCTTCACACTCGCCCCTCAAAGCAAGTATTTCAAGTTCTTACCCTACATCCATCTCCTCCAATATTGCACGTTGATAGAGCGAGTCGGCGGTCCCGCACTCGCCTTCGTCCTCGACCCGCCCGGAGAGTCCGGACTCATGATCGCTAATGATAAACTTGGTCCACTAGACGGCACAAGGACTACTCAAACGGGAAAATAGTGAATGCCTTAGTCAGAGAGAGGGGAGGAATGGAAGTAAAACACAAAGGGCAGCAATGCGCACACAGGCGCCAAAGAAGGCGAAAGCAGGCGAGAGGTCCGCGGGCGCCGCGGTACCCGAGAGGTGGTCGAGAGCGCGCGCGAAGCCGAAACTTGAAAGGGAAAATAAAGCTGAATCCTGGGACCGGTACTTGTACCTGCAGAGACTTGTACGTACTGAGCCCGCGAGGCGAGGTGAGGTGCTTCGGCGTCGGGGCGCGGGAGACGGATGTACAGTAGAAAGGCAGGTGGAGGAAGAACGCGGTCACGTGGAGAGCGCTGGCGCATTCTGCTTTAGACGGACTACCAGTGCGTCGAGACCGCGCGAGCTTAGTAACAACAAGTACAAAGCGTAAGACACGAAACAGGAAACCGACGCTATTGCGAGCCCGCGAGATGGCGTCCTCGAGCTCGCGAACGAGCCGTCGGAACGCGTAAAGCAGTCGAGGAACTCTGATACGGTCGTACACTGGCGCTCTCAGAATGGGACATAGCCGTCAACTTGAATAGTCATCTATTCCACACCGTCACACAGGGTGGGCTGAAGCTACTACAGAGGAGTACGGAAATCGAAGGGATTGTTGAGGCGCAGGCCTATCAGGGCTGTTAGCGAGTTTCCCGGTGAAGGAAGTTTCCGTTCCGGGTAGCGTTCGTTATGCTCTTGCGGCCCTCGAGTGGAATCTCGTGATTATGTGTCAATATTCCGGGATTTGAAGGTATGTGGGTAGGCTGCCTCGACGAATAATTACGGCATGCGGGGTGAATATGGGCGAATATGGGCCGGGGGGAGGTCGTCGGTCCGAAAGGCGATGGCAGTTGCGATCATTCTTTGAATACATTGGTCAATGAGGCATGCCAAAAGCGAATAGACGTTCGTTGTGAAATCTTGGTCGGCGGAGGCCTCTTGAGTGGTGAAGCATTGCAGATGAACGGTAGGACTTGATCCAGAGCTCGTCGACGTGAGGGGTTGACGATTGGGGCCCGGGAATAGTGTCCATTTGAAGGAATGCGGTTTCTGCTCGCCAGTCGGCTATTTCCAGTTGCGAGAAGTCTGAAATTTTGCCACTGTTAGCCCAAGCCGCGGTACACGGGAGGTACACGGGAAGGAATACGGTGCTCACAAGGGTGATGGTGGTGTGTGCGGCTAGTGGTGGAAACTCTTCTTGTGCGTGTTCAGAACGTCCTGGCGGCCGAATTTTGCTCCGCAGCGGTGGCACACGTATTTCCATCGCCAATGCTTATCCTGAACGTGCTTGGTGAACCTATCCCGCTGCGTGTATTCCTTCGTACATCCTGGCCATGCGCAGGGGTACGAGTTAGCTTGGTCCGGAAGGTGCGTGTTGAGATGCGTGGCGTCTTCCTCGGACCGCCTCAATTGGTACTCGCACCCTCCTTGGCCGCAGGTGTTGGGATCGTCTTGAGGCGTGTACTCACGCACAGCACGGATCTCCACTTTCTTTGATCGCTTTCTCCGTGGCAGCGTTGTTGAAGATGTGGACGGCCCCGTCGTGGGCTCCATATCTCGTCTGTGATTATCTTCGTTTTCCTTGTTGCTCTCGCCTTCCATCTGCTCATAGCTCCTCTTCTTCCCTCCCGTTTGAGGGGCAATTGTGGCTGTGACACTCTCGGCTTTGACGTTGCCGGACATACTGGCCGACGGTGTCATGCGGGTCGATGAGACTGCAGGCGTATGATCCGATGGGTCATGCTCCGGTGAGTTGTCCCTTTCAATCTCGCTACGCAATATCTTCTGCACCTTGAACGCTCGAAGTCAGGGTGCATAGCTAGAGAGTGAGGAAACGCATAGGCGTACTTCGTCCGGGCTTCGAATGTATTGGTCGAGTGGAGAGCATAGTGAGTGCGAGCGAATAGGATGAAACTTTGGTGAGCCAGAGTTGTTTGGTAGCGGTGAGTTCAGGTGCGGGATAGCCACTGTAAATGTGGCAAACAATCCCAAAGCGCGATCACGCGGGCAGCTGAACATCGACGCACTCGACGCGCTAGTCGCGTGACCGTGACTCTGCGCCCATTGTTCACGGTCCATATCTGGAATCCCATACAGTGAGCGACGAATGCCGTGCATACGGATCCTGCACGCACCTCCAATGTTTCTCTCGACCGAGAATTCGATTCACCATGCTCCTCCTTACTCCCCAAAAGCGGCACCTGAGGGGTGCGGGATTGTAGAGACCTTCCTTGAGGGATGCTCCGAGTTCCAGTACTTTCCGAATGGACGTCCACTTCTCTGCCAGGTACCAGATTATCTGCGCCCACTTTGAACCGTCTACGCGTCTTATATATTTACCATGACCCGACACGAGTCGACATTCTATGATGGTGCTATCATTGTCGTCAAGCAAAGAAGGTGAAGCATGCCCCGGGCTTCATGGAGTTATCCGCCCCTTACGATGTTCAAACACATTCGCTTTCATGTAAAACCAGATGACCTCTTTAGAGAGATTGGATTCGCTGAATCGTGAGCTTTCCCTTTTGTATCGACATCTTTTTGGGACTTCTCCTTTACTACCTTGCCACGAAACGGGGTCAAAAGGCGCATAAGCCCTCCGAAAGATCATATTAAAGCTAAGACGAGTGGAATCCATTAAGTCAACTTGATACAATAATTTCAGCTTCCTACCGAGTGTATCTTTGTCACGGTTGGCCAGTTCGGCGGTCGGCGTATGGCGGCACTAACTACTCGCGGTACACTCCTTGAGCCCGGGTCTTCAAATCTCATGCGATCTCTCATGGTGTTTCAGGTATAGAACAATCAGCTACGGTGGCGTTTACTGCCTTACGCGGAACGACGACATCTGACAAGACGCAGGACGGTGTTGAAATCCAATTGAAAGTCGTCCGACGGTAGCCTAAACGTGTTGCAGGACTCGGAATGCCCTCAGGTGCGCCAAAAAGGTGCTGCATTATGGTAGGGGACAGGGAGTTTGCAATTCCGACTGAACGACGAGTCGTGAGCTAGACGAGCCACATATGACCGAGTCGCTCTTCGTTTCGACGCTGCCATGTTGGACCAATAAGTCCACACAGCTTGGCAGCTCCGGGGGGCGTGGACGCTGTCAGGGGTCCCTCCCCTGCCATGCCCTACGAGCGCTAAGACAGACTTCTCTCTGCTTCGTTGACCGCCGGCTCTCCTCTGGCCTCGACACGTACTCTGTCTCCAGCTGGATTGACATGCTCCTGCCTTCTGCACTACAGATACCTGACCTTGCGCTACCTTTGCTTGGCTCAAAGGTAACTTGGCGCTCTTCCATGGATGCCGGACGCTTGACCTCGGACCCCCAGCCCACTCACGTCCTGGCAACCCATCGCAAGACCGTTTGTCATGTCATCATCTGGGCCTGCCACTTCGGATAGCGAAGGGTCAGGTGCGTGGAGTAGTTTAAGTAGGCTCCGCGCTGGACTTCAGACATCGCACACGCCGGAGCAGAGAAGCCTGTGAACGGCCAGCATGTGCAGAGAACAGGGGAGAGGGTGAGTCACTCCTGTATCCCGAACACAAGCTTCCTATGGCATCCTGCCGTTTGCGGTACTTTCAATCCATTGAGGGATACCGCTTCGCCAGTCAAAGGCGGAAGCCTGCGATTTTGCTGCGGCGTGGACGTATGCAACCAGCCTGATTCCTCTCCAACAGCGCGGTGCAGCACCTTAAGTCTACGTTCCGCAGAAACGCATACAGAACCCGGATGTTGCGCGTGGTGAATCAAGGGCACCGGCGGCCCTCATAGCACCACCCACGTCGAGTGCGCGGATGAGCAGGATGCGAGCCACCCTAACGCCCGTCGCACGACGAGCATGGCAGGTTTGGATAGTCAACTTGTGAGTCGTTGATGTAAGTTGAATGAGCGGCGAAATACTGCGACGAGTACAGACCGAAGGTAAGTGAGAGGTTGTAAGCCGATGCGCAGACCGGCACCGTCGTCAGTACTGGGACGACACACGAGGAGCGCTTCCTCATGCGCTCAGGCCCCCAAGTGAACGAACCGTGCATTCCGTTGAGGAGGTGGAAGTCGAACCCCAGACTGTTGAGCTTCGCGCGATGTAGCGCACGAGGTTCTTGCCGGGGGTATCGAGTGTTCTACGGGAGCGGGCTTGGGCTCGGATCACCCAGCGCGGTGCACGCCCTCCGCGTTCCAACTCCAACTCCATCTCCGCGCACGCATTCACCTCGGGAGAACCTAGATTGACACTACTGTCGCAGCACTCCTGAACGAGCCGAACGGGATTGCCCACAGTCGCTGTGTCAGCGAACCTCCAGGCGCTCAATCTGCGTCTTCAAGCACTTCGGGACGGAGGCCAGCAGCAGCTTGGGCGCGTGAAGCGAGACCTGGGTGCGCGATATGTTTTTCTTCCTCTGTTCCTTTCACAGGTACGTCGTCACCGACAATGATGTAAGAGTTCCCGCGACAGTGTATGCTAGGTGCGCCGCCGCCCCAGAGTGCGACTGGCCTCTGAATTCTGGAGACGGCGACGTGCCGACGGCGGACTCGTTACTCATTCCTACCTCGCGGCAATCCGCCTGTTCGAGCTGTCCCCCCTCGTCGCGTAGACACTTGCTATCGCCTGAGGTAGAGGAGCAACTGCGGCGTCCTCGAGGGCTCGCATATAGGGGCGCCGTGCCGTTCGGGCTGTGTCCCTTAGATCGAGGCTCATATTCCGTTACGGAAGGGGGGGCGCCTCTTGACTCTAGCACCTCCGTACGTAGTCGCCCACGTCCTTCCCAAATATCTCGATAAAATAGGTGCGGTCGATGCCAACACAGGACCGAGACGTCGAAGTGGGTAGTCCAAGGTAACGTCGGCTTCTATGGCACCAATCCCGCCAGGCGCGCGGCTAAGCGGATTGCGAGGGCCGCTGGCTTCCGCTGCCGGAGGAGCATATCGGGTTTGGACAGCTAGCTGGTGATTGACTGACGTACGTCCTAGGATTAACGAGTCCCCGCGATGGGGCCAAAGCACAGGTAAGTAAGAGGTTGTAAGCTGGTGCGCGTACGAACTACAGGAGCGCTTCGTCCTGCGTTGCGCCTTCGTGACGTGCTCCGTTGAAGGGGAGGAAGTTGTAGCGTCATACACCCGGAAGGCGCCACAAAGGCGCTCCTGGAGCTCCAGATGAGCTCAAGCGACAGTCGAGGCTCATCATGCAGAGGTCCACCTGCAGGTGTATCATGGACACTTGCGCAAGCGAACGCGAACGTTGCCACCAAAGGCTTGAATGATGTCAACGTCCTCGCAGGTTTATAGATCCCCTACGAATCGCATCAGACAGCCCTCACAACTTACGAACGTACCCACCAATCCTCTCATCGAACAAACTACACTCGACGACTTCACGCCCTTTTCCATCATCATGTCCGACAACTTCAACAACAACAACATGCAGGGCGGAAACAAGGCTCAGTTCGGCCAGAGCGGCCAGCAGAGCGGCGAGAGAGCCGACTGGCTCGACAAGGGCATCGAGGCCGCCGGCGACAAGGCGGGCATGAACATCGTATGTGATCTCCCTTACGTTGGCACATAGAGAACATAGGGCACTCACCACAAGTGCTCACAGAGCCAGAAGAACGCTGACACCGCCGGCGACTTTGCGAACAACGAGTTCGAGCAGAAGGAGGGTAAGTGGGACGTCGCAGTCGTACTCGTCTCGATATGATGAATTCTCACGGCATACTGGCGCTAGACGTTGGGCTTCCTGGAGTCCACTAAATCAGAGGCGTAGACGGAACGTTCCGCGGTCGCCAATCATAAGCAAAGAGGGGTTTGCATGAACCGTAGCATTCTCTCAGATAGTGATCCGTGGTGTGGTGTGTCGAGCGACGGGTGGGTGTGAGCGCTTCCCGCTCCGCCCCCTCGTAACCGGAGACCCCTGACAGTGCGGATTTTTCCCGGGGGATCCAGGCGCTCGAAGTATGTACTGTACAGTTGTAAGTTGTTGGTCCCTATCCCACGGCGTCGGCAGATGGAGGGTTGATTGCAAAAACACCTTGAACACCCTCGTCAGGACTATCCTTGAATGTCACTCATAGACACTCACATAGAAAGGAGTATGCTCTGCATAAACACTACTAAGCCAGACGGCAGACGGCCTCAATGCTAGTGCCAATTTTCCGTGCGCGACTCCTGCCAGCGGTAGGCCGCGGCCGCATGCACTACAGTGCACGACCCGCGGCCTAGCGAGGTATGCATTTAACCCACTGAACGTCCAAAAGGGGAGATTTAATGCAGGTATGGAGCCCGAGCCGATTGCACGCTGAACAGCGAAAGGAATATAGCTAACATCGGTGACGCAGATGCGGTTCTTCATCTTGGCCTTATAATCTCTTATGGGTCACCTTTCCCCGCCAAGAATCGGAGTATTTCCGGAAGCGGTGGTCCTATCTTACCCTTCACTGCAAGGTGGACTCTGCCGACACAAACAACAATGCCCATGGACCAAACCGCATAGCTGAGTAGACGTGGAGTCGGTTTTGAAACAGTCCGATGATTACATCTCTTGGCCGTGCTTTGGACCAATAAGTTCAGAGCACGCTCAAGAGTTATGTGAAAATTCAAACGCCGGTGCCGATAAACATTTAGAGACAAAGGGACATACACACGAGTATCCTTTCGACCAAACACTCTTCATATGGTCGGTCATGATGGTATCAGATGTTTACTCCGGGGAGCGCCATCAACGACCTTACACTAGTGCCTCCCTGTGAGTCGCGCTGTGCAAGAGGTCAGACTTTGTGTGAGCAATGGCCTTTGGCATGTTGTCTCTATAAAAACCATGAGTGCGCGGCGTTCCTCACGAGCTCAGCTATTGACTGTGTGCCTCGAGGCCCGTACGCCTCGAAATATCGCCGGCGCACGATCCATACTTGACAGCCGATCCACGAACCCTAGAAGGCACCTCGATCGCGCGAACGGAGCTATCTAGTAACTCAGGGTATGTGATCGCCACTCGCACGCCGGAGTGATGGGTTGACATTTCAGGACATTCCAGGTGCAAGTATTCAGGACAATGGAAACGGTGCGGTCACGCGCACAACGCGTCGAGTGCGTCGATGTTCAACGCGGTGCGCGATCGGCACTTTGGGTCTGTTTGCGAGACGCGCCTGTGGCTGGCGAGCGACTGCACTGGGTTCTCCTTCTTCCTCTCGTCCAGCTACCAACGACTACTTCTTCCCTCATCCGTATCCCTCCTCGCGGCCACTCTCGGACTCGCGTTCATAGGCATGGCTTCATCTAAGGACTCCTCGGGGGACATGCCGGATTACGAGTGTTTCCGTCTGCCTCCATCGACAGCCCCGCGCCCACAGTTCTCCCTGGGTGACGACGAGTGTGGGTCCGCATCCCATCTCTCTCCTGAACGGCTACCTGGGCCGTCTGTGCCGTCTGTCCCACCGACTTCAGGCCTGCCGCGCCTGCACTCCTTTCCATCGTCGGCTAGAGAGCCAACCACAAGCACTACCGATTATTGCGATGGCGTTCTAGATACGCCCCTGGAAGAGGACGAACTGGACGCATACATTGATGGAAGGATCCATGTAGTACTCCCGGATCTCAGGGTACGTCCTCGCTTTATCGACACCCACGTTACCCTACAGCTAGTGCTCATGGCGGGTATACTAGTCGCCTACCCCGGCACCTCGTAGTAGACAACCACAACGAACCACTCGCGCTGCACATCGCGGCCGCCGTAGGGACGCTTTACGCGACGTCCCTCTTTCTTCCACGGTATTCAACCCTCCGGCACCAGAGGGGACGCATATGTACGACTTGGAGGCCAGGGAAGAGCTCCTGGCGCATCAGCCTCTGGGCACCGACCCTGATGCTCCAGAGTCGAGTGCGACACCGTTGGAAGCTTCGATGAATTGGTCCCCGACTAGAGTCCACCCTCGCGACGCTCCTCAGCCATCCTTCGACGACTATATGGCATTTCCTTCGCCACAATATGCAAGCCCCGCCATGAACCACGACACCGACGATCGACCGGCTGGTTACAATGAGAATGGGTCCATTCCCGGGGACATTTACCCCTACGGGGACGCAACGACGTCCCAAGCTCTCCCGGAAGCCGTGGAAGGTGGGAGTCCTACTGGTGATGCCCCCAGTGGGGATGTATATCAACATGAGGTGCGTCTTTCTTGTATCCGTCGGTGCAATTACGGTGACCGTAGCTTCGTCCGGGACAGGCACAAGCCGAGTTCACGGTTCACAAGATGTCAGCACGCCTCCGAGGAAAGAAACGGGCGCGCGACGACGATATCAGCGAAGATGAGATGAGCGGCGGCGCGGCTGGCCCCTCTGTGGATGCATCCTATGCCGTTCCATCCACATCTCGCCGTAAGCCGAAGCGGAGCAAGAAGGGCAACGCGTGCAAGCAAGCTACGGAGGAAGAGACTCCCGTTGCCGGTCCATCCAACGATGCAGGGCTGCGTTGCGGCCTCAACGACGGGAAGTGCAACTATGCGGTTACACACGATGTCCGAATGGACACCGAGCACTTAAACGGCCACGTTGCCGTGAATGCCCATGGGCGATTCCCCTGCTCGTGGCCCGGGTGTGGTGTTAACGAAGGGCTCGATGACGGCGGCTATCGCGATAAGTGCGACCGCAATCGACATGTGATGTCGTTCCACTGGAAGAAACGACATACATGCCCACATTCAGGATGTGGAAAGTCTTACGCCCGCGAACATACGCTCAAGCAACATTTGTCGGAGAAGCACGGACGCCCAAAGCGCGTTCGCAAAGGTGGGCTCGATGTTCTCGCATCCTCATTGTGAACTGGCCGCTAAACGTTGCCGTGCACGTCAGGATAAGCAATACATGATCGCGCTTGCGTCGAGTTCATGCCGCCCATCGACAACCAATGAAGCACCTAAGCCGTAACTGAAACGAAGCTCCAGGCGATACGTATCCCATCATATCTCCCAATTTCATGAATTGTACAACATCTAGGGCTATCCCTGCAAGTCCCTCGCGCACGCGCCTTCGACAAGCAAGGCTGCGAACGCTTGTATTCTGCACACGCTGGACCCTAATAAACCCGGACGATATCGCCGAATCCTCCAAGCCCCTCGTACTACGGAACCATCTCTCTTGAACCTAATACTTGCTCATGTATCAAAAATACCATGTGTATTTTTTGTGCTGCGAATACGTGTGATACAGATGATGAACATTGCCGTCGAACATTGAGAGGCATGACGCTAAGTAATAGTCCAGACTTGCGAGCGAGCCGCGTGCGAATGCAAGCGCGCGCCCATTTGCGTATGAAGTGTAGAAAAAAGAATAAGAGGAGGAGTATATGGATGAGAGGGTCAGCGAGAGTGCGCGCGCGAAGACGAAGCCGAGAGAGCGGGCGAGGCCTAAGGGGCGCGAAGACGAGGGAGAGGATTACGGAGATCTAAGCGCTGGCGCACGCGAGGAACGAGCGCGCGACAGCGCAGCGTCTGTGTGCGCTGGAGCGGCGGGCGCTAAGCCTCGTGCTTTGCTTGCGTCTGCCGCTCTCTCTAGGATCTCGGCACTGGTAGCTGTCACTCTGGATCTCACTCGAAAACTTTAGAGCATCGTCACTCGCTAGCTTCACGTATCTAGACATGTCTGACGTCGAAGAAGATCAGCCTGCACAGAGCGACAGGGAGGTTCCGTCAGAACGCGCTCCGCCCCAGACCCCAGAACCGGACGGCGACGGGGCCCCCTCCCCCAGAAGCAGGCCCGATGAGCTCGAGAACGAGATTCAAGACGACGCACGGTCTCAAGGAAGAAGAAACCGCACAGCGAGGAGCGAAAGACGTCCTGCAGGAAGGGAAGACAGGCGCCCTCCCGACTTCACGAGTTGGGAGTTCGAATTGGCGAGAGAAGCGATCATAGAGAAAGGACAGGCAGACGACGAGCAACAGGCAGCCGACCATTTGTTGGCGAGATGGTGGAGGATGCAGGAGGAGGAAGGAAGACAGGAGCGAGGGATCAGAGACAGAGGTACGCCCTCGCGCCCTCAACAGTCCACGCCTCGCTCTCGCTCGGCAGCCGCTGGCACAGAAGAACCAAGCCGCAACAAGGAGAAAGGAAAGGGCAAGGCACTCCCTGCAATTCCTCGAGGGGTTCCGCCGCCCAAAGAGTTTCTGCGACCGATCCTCCCTTACGCCCGATCCCGCCTCAGGGACTTCAAGCATGTCGACCTCTTCTACTTCACCGAAGAAGGGCTCAAGTTAGCAATCGGGGACACGGGCCCGACCGGAGACGAGTCCATAACGTTGTCACAGAGCGACGCCGCCATCACGCTATCGACGGCACCGAAGGCTCCCAGGCACGCGAAACAGGACGAACACCTGTCTTGGGACCAGGTCTCGAAGGCAAAAGCGTTGTTTCTAAGGCACGCGGAGGCTGAAGGGTGGTCAGACGAACACCTAGAGATACTGGCCCTCTTCTTCCTGGCGCTGGACAACCACCCAATCCGCAGCGAACCGTTCAGAAACGAAGTTGTAGTGAGATACCAAGCGCAGTATCGCCGTCAGTGGCACGTCGCCATGGACCGCAGCAAGCCGTTCGACTTGTCGGTGATTAACGAGCAGGCTTTACGCGACATCCGCACCGAGCTCGTACAGGAACAATCTTGGAAAGCTCAGGAACAGATAGCGAGGGCAATGCAGGCGGTGAGTAGTTCGCACACTGTCGATACAGAAAGTCCAGCTCATTATCAATCTATTTTGAAAACTTTGCCTCATTCACGGGCATGCACGTTCCCTCGCGTCCGCGTCGTTCCTCGCGTTATTCCTCACCGCGTCCTTTCCGCGTTCTCACGCGTCGCGTTTCACTGCACGCCGCTCGTGCATCGCGCCCGCCTCGCGTTCTCGCGCACCACGTTCCGCGTCGCGTCTGACCAAAATCATCGCGTGACCAACGCCGCCGTTGCTTGACTGACCGGTCGCGGAACACCGCGTCCCTCCCCCCCCCCCCCCGCACATCGCTTCGGCGCTTTTCGCTTCGCGGGCGCAACGGTCGACGGTAATAAAATTACCATTGCTTTGGCTATCTAACGGCGCGCAGCTCGAAGTCGAACAGTCCGTCGCACGCACACCCAAGAGACGACGAGCGCAGAGCCCCGACCCCACCTCCCCGTCCAAGAGACGACGCCGCAAGGAGGAAAGCGACGAGGACGGCGGAGCGGAAAGCCCGCCAGAGAGAAGAGGGCGGTCTTTTCGCCAGGGCGCGACGACGTATGCCCGCGTCATCTGCGCCATATGCTTGGGGCGCCACTCAATTGCCAAGGTCGGGCTATGCCAAAAAACCCGTTTATGGAACGGCGACAGAGCACGAACGGAGAGGATCGACAAGAGGATCCGTCTCATCAACGGCGGCCCCCTCTGCATCAGTTGGCAGCGGCCAGCAGGGTGCACCGCAACCGACCACCCCGAGCGACATCGTTGCTCGGGTTGCGCGAGAGAGGGACATGGAGCCAGCGGCTGTCCTCTCGCGGAGGCGGAGTAGCCCACTCACCCCTCTCGTCGCCGAGGGATGGCATGACGTTCTCGAGCTCGCAGGCCTTACAGATCGATACCCACATCTCTCTTTGTCTATTCGGCACGGTTTCAGCACAGGCATTCCCCCTATTCATCTTACCTTTACTCCCCCTAATGCACCTTCTCTCTCAGTCCCCCCGGGCGAATTCGAACGCATCGTCGCAAGCGAATTTCGCGCGGGACGATACATTGGTCCGTTTTCAAGATCCGCTCTGGAAGACCTCATCGGACCTTTCCAAACGTCCCCGTTGGCCCTCGTCCCCAAGCCCCACAAGCCCAACGTTTTCCGCCTGGTCCAAAACTTCTCTTTCCCATACACACCGTCCGGCAACATCACTTCCATCAACTGGGCGATCGACTCCTCCGAATACCCGTGCACTTGGGGCACCTTCCATGCGTTCTCCTTGCTGTGCTCTCGCCTTCCCCCTGGATCACAAGGAGCGGTCAGGGATGTGGCGGAGGCTTACCGCATCATCCCGTTGGCACCGTCGCAGTGGCCCGGTACGGTCGTGCGGTTGGGAGAAGACCAGTTCGCAGTCGACTCGAGCGCCGCTTTCGGTGTCGGATCTCACGCCGGCGTGTACGGCCTTCTGGCAGACGCATTCGCGGACATTGTCCGATCAGAAGGAATGGGCCCAGTGGCCAAGTGGGTTGACGACAACGTCTTCCTCCGCATACAAAGAAAATACTTACCCGCGTACAACAGCGAGCGGGAGAAGTGGAGAGCGCAAGTCGTGCGACACGGAGGGGTCCACCACTCCGGCGGACGCCTGTGGTACGGCGGCGATATCCTCCCGGATGGGCGCGTCGACGAGTTCGTCGAAGACATGGCCTTTCCGCTCAAGGACCTGTCAGCGGAACACGGGCGCACCGAAAAGGATGAGCCATTCGCATACACCTTGGCAGACGTGGATCGAGTTTCGGCGCGGTTGGGCATCCCTTGGCAGCTCGAGAAGGACGTCCCTTTCTCCTCGTCATTTCCGTTCACCGGCTTCACTTGGAACCTCGACGGTGACCGAACGGTCGCAATTCCACGCGCTAAAGCAGACAAATACATTCGCGCCATCGACGACTGGTCCACTTCGAGAACACACCAGCTGCGGGACGTACAGAAGCTACACGGTAAATTGTGGCACGCATCCTTGGTCGTTCAGCGCGGACGCGCTTTTCTCACCAACCTGGAAGCCATGCTGGGCGTCTTCCACAATCGTCCTTTCCTTCCTCGAACACCTCCCACCGGAACTGCAGCCGACCTCGCGTGGTGGCGTCAAGAGCTATCCCAACCATCAATCGAGCGAGCGATCCCGGGTGTGCGAGCAGTCGCTGACCCAGGTGCCTTTTCAGACGCCAGCTGGGGCTGCGGAATCGCCGTGGTCCTGCGGGGACGGTGGCGAGCATGGAGGCTCATCCCGGGCTGGAAGGCAGAGGGGAGAGATATTGGCTGGGCGGAAGCTGTGGGATTCGAGCTCCTGGTACGCTCCATATTACAGATCGACGCCGAACACCCTGACGTCAAGGTATTCGGCGACAACCGCGGAGTGGTGGAAGGATGGTGGCGCGGGCGGAGTCGCAACCGACCGACCAACGACATCTTCAAGCGCGTCGCAGCCGTCACTGAAGAACACGGCGTTCAAATCCACACGCGATACGTCCAGAGCGATAGCAATCCCGCCGACGGACCCTCTCGAGGACGATACCCCAGTCGGTCCCTCCTCCTCCCACCCATTCCCTTACATCCCTCCCTCCAGTGTTTTGTCATTGACTTTGAGGCACCCGCGTCCCACCAAGAGCAGCAGCACGCCGCAAGCAACGGGCACACCGACATCGCGAAAAAAACCCCGACCATCCGCGGAGGAACGACGTCGTCGGACGTATCACAACAGTCGCTTCGAAACCGTCGAGCTCGACTGGAGAGCGAGATACGACGACATCTAGGAAAAGACGATTCAATGCCCCAATCCCCGAGCGACAGCAACCGTCAAAGAGGAGACCGCCAGCCTACAAGGAGGGTCTAGCTCCGGCGCCGTCGCTGTTGAGACCGCACTGCCCCGCACAAGATCGGCTCGTGCAATGGATCCCCGCACAGTCCACCAGGAGTCGAGACGGCGATGGGCGACCGACGGAGATCAACGAAGACGACGTCGAGCGGATCAAAACGGTCACCGCGCGCGCGTGGGTGGATTCAACAGCGCAGACCTACGGCACCGGTCTCTTAACCTTCCACGTCTTTTGCGACCTAAGAGCAATCGCGGACGTGCAGCGGGCCCCCGCGTCGGAAGAACTGATACTGTCGTTCATAGCAGCACTCGCAGGGTCGTACAGCGCAACGGCGATCGATAACTACGTCGCCGGGGTGAGAGCCTGGCACACCATACACGGCCTCGACTGGCAAGCCGACTCCTTACGCGTCAAGACCGCCCTCATCGGAGCGGGACAACTCGCTCCCGCAACATCCAAGCGAAGCGAACGCAATCCCATCACGCTGTCAACACTCGAAGCACTCCGGCGAGATTTCGACTTAGCCACACCGCTAGACGCCGCGGTGTGGGCTTGCGCATGCGTCGCTTTCTTTTCCCTCGCACGTCTCGGAGAACTTACCGTTCAGAACCAGAAAGCGTTCAAAGCCGCCCTACACCCGTCGCGGGGCAGCATACGACCGGAAGTGCACCGCGACGGCAGTCGAGTAACAGTCATCCGACTGCCTCGGACGAAGGCGGCGAGCGCCGGGGAAGATATATCCTTCGCGCGGACGAATCACTGCGCAGACCCCGCGGAAGCTTTGAGGAATCACCTCGAAGTGAACGCGCTCCCGGCGGCGTGTCATCTGTTCGCATACCGCAAGCAACCCTCCAACGCCATCGTTCCACTCACCAGGAGCGCGATGCTGAAACGCATACGAGCGGCCGCGAAGAAGACCAACACTGGAGACGTGTCAGGGCACAGTTTTCGCATCGGCGGCACCCTCGAATACCTCCTGCGAGGCTTGTCCTTCGAGGCGGTCAAGGCGTTAGGGCGATGGAAGAGCGACGCCTTCACCCTATACCTTCGGAAGCATGCTCAAGTCTTAGCGCCCTACATGCAAGACAACGCCGAAGCGCTGCAGCGCTTGTCGCAGCTGGCAATCCAACTGCCTCCGGTACGGTAACAGAGGGTGCGTCATCCGCTCCGAGAACCCGGGGCTCCGTGCAAGCACGCTCCGTGTCGCGGACTAGCGCCTAGATCTTGGGTGTCACGGCGTACTCACAGTTCCCCAGGTTCCTCTCACGAAGATGCGCGCTTCATCGCGCCGGACTGCTCGACCACGAGCGTGCGGTCGGGCTGTCGCCCGTGTATTGTCTCGGCCTTGTTGTTCGCTCCCTGATTTGTACTGTCATTTCGTGGACTTATCGCTAATACATGTGTTTGGGCTCCGTGTGTCTACCAGGGCTGAAAGTCCCGTCCCAAAGCAGCACACAGATCTAAGCGCTGGCGCACGCGAGGAACGAGCGCGCGACAGCGCAGCGTCTGTGTGCGCTGGAGCGGCGGGTGCTAAGCCTCGTGCTTTGCTTGCGTCTGCCGCTCTCTCTAGGATCTCGGCACTGGTAGCTGTCACTCTGGATCTCACTCGAAAAACCCACCCGCCCAGACCCTGTCGCACGAGTCCAGACCAGAGCGTCGAAGAGGAAGCGTACCAATCAGAGAGCTCATAACGACCTGCGTCTACCCACAAAGATCTTAGTACGTTTTTTGTTTATTTGGACACCAATACGCGTCGGTTAGAACATATTCTTCCCAGCATCAGCAAGCTTTAAGGCGGCCGAGGCATGGATGGTAGGACCCAGTCGCTCTCTACCTCGCCCATCAATGCTCCTGCCCACATACTCCTTCACAAACACTTCCAGCGGAAGCCTCCGCTACCCCCCAGTCGCATCCACCGTCCGACAGGTTGATGCAGCTTTCTCCAGTTGCGCGGTCCACCCACAAGGGGTCGATATCGTAGAGCTCCGCAACATACCCATCGGCCTGCAAATCGGAATCGGGGATCAGCTCGACCTCGCCCTCAAGGAGGTGAATGGCCTACTCTTCTACCTCCGAGTGCGCGTCACGGCCGTTCGGGTGATCGAACGAACCGCAGTCGAGTTCGTAGTCGCCCACCGAGGAGGACTCAAGGAAAAGTTTGCACTTCTCCACGTCCCTCGACCGCACGCACGGCTCGGTTCCTGGCCGGTGCTCCGCTTCATCCTCAGTAAACCCTGGGCCGCCCTCACAACCATCCAACTCTTTGGCGCATGGGCACCTCCTCCCCCCCAACAGGCGGCGCCAGTTGGCGCAAGGCCGGGTCGCCCTCCTCGCCTTCCGCTCTGCATTCGTCGCGTTTTCGCTTCGGAACCAGAGGCCTTGTCGGTGGAATATCTGAAGTCGCTGCTGGGCAAAGCCCCCTTTTACTTCCTCGTCACTGTAACCCTGGACGACGGTACCACACACGAGCTCCCCGTCCCCGCAGCGCATCGGTCGCTCTATGTCTTCTCGGACGACGAAGAGGAAAAGGTGCAAACAGGCGACAAAAGGCCGGCCGCCTGAGTCACCGCAAAGGGGAAGGGGCACGCAAGGGTGAGCCGCAAGAGCAGCGCCTCGCAGCGCCCTACCGTCAGTTGATTTATAACACGTCCGGCAGGCGTTCCCGCAGGCATCCAAAACCAACACCCCTCCATACCCGTGACCTCTTGTTTCGGCATCGACCGTGCTTCCTTTCCCGGGCCTCCGCCGGCGCCCCCCCCAGCAAGGCTGGCTCCCAACCAAAAGGGAGCAGGCGCACACCAACCGGTCATCCCTCCCTTTAACGCATCCCAACTCTCTCCCTTCCTTTCCACACTCAGTCTTCACCACCGCGGGGCACGATGTCGCCAGCGCTTGCTTCCCAGGAACCCCGGCCGCGTTTCCCTCCCTCCGCACCCTTTGTTTTCCCGCCCGCCCGCACGGCGTACTCACAGTTCCCCAGGTTCCTCTCACGAAGATGCGCGCTTCATCGCGCCGGACTGCTCGACCACGAGCGTGCGGTCGGGCTGTCGCCCGTGTATTGTCTCGGCCTTGTTGTTCGCTCCCTGATTTGTACTGTCATTTCGTGGACTTATCGCTAATACATGTGTTTGGGCTCCGTGTGTCTACCAGGGCTGAAAGTCCCGTCCCAAAGCAGCACACAGAGAGCGCGCTTATCTACGGCACCGCTAGTATATTCTGATGCCAATAAACTGTATAAAACCATGGAAGTATTTGGGAAAGCGATCGGTTGTGGGGGGAGTGGTAGAACAAGAAATGCGACGGCGGACGAGAGGCCCGGAGCGCGACGCGTTACTCGGACGAGCGCGTTCACGTGATCACGCGCGGGGAAACCGCCGCACCGATGCTCCTCGCAACTCACTCTCTGCTTCACTGCTAGAGGATGAGAAATATATCAGTAGAGAATCTAACCAAAATTATGTCTGCATCACAGGTGCCCAATGGGAAGTCTTGCGTCGCCCACCGAGCCCGCCCGCCCTGTCGGATGCCGCCTGGGACGCGCGCTGCGTTCTGCGTCCCCGCTTAGCGCCGCGAGCCCTCCAACAGCGCAACCTCCATATCACATCAATGCATGTACCAAATTGCGATGCACAGTTGGATGCGCCAGAAGTTGCGGACTGTACGAGCATCGGACGACTGGAGCACCGTTTGCCGATAAAATCGAAGCAGCTGGTCAACTACACGCTTGCGGCGGCGACGCTCTTAGCACTGGAGTTCAACGTTCCCCTTCGTCCGAGTCAGCCGCAGTCGCTGCGACTACCATCCAATATGGGAGGTGAAGTATTCGAAAGAAGCGCCCGCGAGTTTCCGTTTTGCCCAAGGTCTGCAAAAGCCCCAGGTGCGCAGAATATGTATCACACTTCCAAGAGCTCTGTAGAGTCTGTGATGTGTATAGCGGGATTTGTGAGCTGGAGAATACCGGTAGGCGACGAGAGGGCTGTATGGGAGTCGGGCGACGGCCGGGTGGGGATCAATCACATCGACGTCATGGGGAGCCACCCGTCGTCCTGGGTGTTCAGTAGACGCATCATGATGGACTTGATAGCAGAAGGACTTTCATTGTATAATAGTCACTGTACAACTCAACTGGGATGGATTCTCTATCGCACGCGCGTATCAGACCGAGCCTGACAGACGACGGAGCCCCTCTTTCAGTCGTTCCGTCACTTCTCCCACCTGACCGATGGAGCTCAACAAGGGCTCAACGAGATATAGGAGTAGACACTCACGTTCGCTCGGCTAAACAAGTTGAAGTGATCTCCGGGAGCGTCCAACACTGGGATACTCTGTCCGAGTGCCTGCTCCCACGACGGGATCGTCCACTCGTCACCCTGTTTTGCGAAGAATGCGCGAAGGTAATTGTCCAGTTCTTCGGCCCCTTTACACGAGAGGACGACGTTCGCGGGCTCCCTCGCGCGCAGGTAGACTGCGCTAAGACCTGACGCCGTTTCGCCTAGAGTTGGCGTATACGAGACCAATGCGCGTGTTGCCGCGCGCATCTGGTCACCAAACCCGTGTACGGGCGGAGGGCGAGCGTGCTCTGTTTCTTGTCCATGGGCTCGATGACTTTTCGCTTCCATCAGCTGCTGTTCCAGGTGATTGATGACCGTGTCTGGAAGGACGCTGAGGGTCTGGGGGGCAGGCGCGTCGATGAGCACCAGGCCCTTCATGCGGACCCCGCGCGTGGAAAGATGCTGGGAGATTTGGAAGGCGACCACGCCTCCAAAGGACCACCCTATTCGTGAGTAAGTGTCAAAGGGGTATGTATGACGACGCTACTGTCACTGGGTACGCACCTCCAACGTAGCACTCTTGCGTACCAGGCACGTCGCCTTGGCAAGCGAACACCTCCTCGCACAAGGCGGAAGCGTACGCCTCCGCCATCGCACGCACATAGTCGCCCTCGATCTTCTCGATCGTCGCGAAGAAGCGCGTAAAGTCCACATTCCGCACCGCCCAGACGTCGCGCCCGAGAGGCCCGAGGTGCTCGTAGCTCCCAATCGTGCCGCTTCCGTCATGCACGAGTACGAGCGGAACACGAGGCCCGTCACCCGCGTCTTTGGGCGCACGTTGGATCTGGACAATGTCGAAACCCCGCTCAGACAGAGCCATCTTGGGATCAGTTGGTGGTGAGGTGCGGGGATCAGTTGATGGAGGTGTGCAGGCGCGAAGGGGACGCGGGGATGGTAGTGGGTCGCAGGAGAGGGCGCGGACGACGTCCGACACGGTGCAGCACGCGAAGAGCGTCTCCTCGGGGACCCACACTCCTAGGCGGTTCTGGAACGCGTGGCGCGCTTCGATGGACGAGAGAGAGTCGAGCCCCAGACTGTGTAGCTCCGCATCGCCTGCGATCTCTGAGACCGGGATGTCAAGTACAGAGGAGAGAACGGCCTTGACGGATTCTGCGTCTATCGCCAGAGGGTGAGAGGGTCGAGTCTCTGACATGGAATGCTTGCGAGCGGGAAGCGGTGATGCATCGCTTGCCGTAGTTGGACTCTCCTCCATCTCCGTTTCCGCTTCCGCATTTCTTCGCCCCGCACTACCGCCGCGACGGTGTAAGACGAGCTGAACGAGATCGTCGACCGTCGACGCTTTCGCGAGCTCCTGTGCGCTCAGGGTGTTTCCGATATCAGGGGCGAGCGCGCGGAGGCCTGCAGCCACTTCCCATAGCATCAAAGAATCGATACCTAGATGCGCGAGGTACGCGTCGCCCGCAACGTCTGTTATTGGTATCCGAGCCGTGTCGGCTATGACGCCCAAAATCGCGCGCTGCAGGTCCCGCAGAGGGTCGGAGCGTGTCGCGGACCTTGTGATTGAGAGAGGTACGGACGTTGTGTTGAAGGAAGCTGCGTCGTCTCCAGAGTGACCCGTGGCAGCCTCCAGCATCCTCTTGAACCCGGATAGGCTTACGCGTTGGAAGCGTACTCTTTTCAGCCTCGCGACAATCCGCTGCCTAGGGTCGTCCGCCTCGATCGCGTATGCATCCGCAACCACCACACCCTCGTCCTCGCGCGTCACCGCAGTGTACACTCCATACCGCTTGGACAGGTCCAAAGCTTCAGAGCGAACCTGAATCTTGTCAACGCCGGAGCAGATGTATGCGTCCCGCCCGTTCATGCCGCGCGTGAAGTTGACGAGGAAGCCTGCGACGTGGAAGAGTGTATCAACAAACATAGGATGCACGGTGAAAACCCCGGGCATGTCCCTCGCAGCAGATGAGAGCTTCGTGACCGCATATGCAGTCGAGGATTGCGCGTTGACGGTGATCGTCTCGATGGTGTGGTAGGTGTCTGAATAGGATACAATGGAAGGGAACAGGAGGTCGTAGATGGTCCGGGTAGTGAAGGTTTCCGAGGTCCGTGGTGGCTCAGGATGGAGGGTACGATGGACTTCTCGTTGAACCAGAGACTGCCAATGTGAGAGCCTTGACGCCTGAACGGACACAGAAGTTCGTTGTAGAAAGCCTTTGAAATACACTTCGACATCCGTTCTTAGCGGAGAGGCAGAGGACACGATGAAAGAGCCTTTCGTCTCAGACGGGCCCTGCGGCAAGATCACCTCCACGCGCACCCTGTCGGAGCGGTCGGGTGGGAAGACCAGTGGCTTTGGATAGACAACGTCCACCAGACCCCACGCTTCGTCATCAGAGTAGGACCCATGTTCCCGAGCTACGTGGGCGGCGGCCGATAGAGCCAGTTCGGCGTATACGGAAGCAGGGCAGAGCGGGACCGTCGCGACCCGATGGCCCTGGATCAGTTCTCCTAGAGCGGATAGCTCCGTCTCGAACACTCCCTCACCTGGCCTTGAACAAACACGGCGTCCAAGTAGAGCGTGGCGAGATCGAGAGAGAGGCTCTGCAGGGGTATCGTTTTCAGCACGCCGTGAGTTTTCCTCGTACGAAACCCAGAACCGATTTTGCGCGAATGGGTACCCCGGGAGGCTGATCAGCCGAGCGCCTGGGGCGAAATCCGCGAACACCCTTCGCCACTGGACCGGGACGGACGTGCAGTATAGCTGCGCCAGGGTCGTCGTGAGGGTATCCCGCTCGGACACCGCCTTCTTCAGCGATGGGAGGAGAAGCGGGACCCCGTTCTCCTGCTTCTCCCTGAGGAGCGGGAGAGTGGTAGGATGCGGACCGACCTCAATGAACGCCGCGATGGAGGAAATATCGATGCGCTCGAGGAGGCTCGCGATGCCCTGGCGGAAACGTGCTGGATATCGACAATGGTGTGCAAAGTATCCTGGGCCGAACGTGCTGGTGTCCCCTGGCTGCACGATAGTCCCAGTCACGTTAGACAGGACGGGAAGCACAGGAGGTGCCAATGTGATGTCGTCAGATAGGGCTTCCAGTTCGCCGAGTATCGCATCCATGGCCGAAGAGTGGTAGGCATATGGGACATCCAGACGGGTGTAGCGTATGCGCTTTGTTGCACAGAATGCCTCGAAAGCCTGTAGCTCTCCGAGGGGTCCTCCGACAACAAAGGACGAGGCGCTAAAATGTAGAGGTCAGCTCCCGTCTCGTGGGCTCAGGACGAGCGACGTGGCTGACCTGTTGTAGCAGCATACCTCCAGATGAGCATACGGTCCACAGTCAAGGACCTCGCTGAATTGCTCTGCCTGCCCGCGGATGGAGGTCATCCCAGTCTCGCCGCGCTTGCATCTCGATGCTAACAGCTCGGCCCTCCTTGCGACGACATGGAGCGCATCGTCCAACGACAAGACGCCCGCGACAACTAACGCCGCAAATTCGCCGAAGCTACAGGCCTCATCAGTGAGCGTCAGCCATCCTAAAAGGCAGTGTGGGCCCACCTATGACCTGCTACGGCACACGGGCGGACACCCCACGACATCCACACCCGAGCGAGGGCGTACTCGAGGGCAAATAACGCAAGCTGGTGTGACTGGAAATGCACGATGTCGCTCTTATCAAGTGAATTGGAGTCTTCGAACGCGTCAAGGAGACCCGGGTAGCCACGAGCGACGAGCTTGTTATGACACTCGTCCACAATCCGGGCGAAAACGGGGAGGTCGCGGTACAGGTCCTTCCCCATCCCCACGTACTGCGAGCCCTGTCCGGAGAAGACGAAGACGACATCCGAGGCGTCGGGCAACGCCTTGACAATCGTCGCGCGCCGTAGGCTGGCGAGGAGGTCTTCTCTTGTTGATGCGCAAACAGCGAGCCTGTACTCGTAGAGCTGACGCCGGGCAGTCGCCGAGTACGCGAAATCGTGAAGCGGGACGTCGGCATGAGCAGAGTCTTCGAGGTAGGAGATGTACGCCCGCCGTCGTTCTTCGAGTGCGGCAGAGGTCTTACAGGACATGCCGAACACAAGGGCTCCGGGAACAGTCGCAACGCGGAGTGGCGGTACGTGTTCCTCCAGTATGAGAGCGCTATTGGATCCAGCAGCGCCAAAGTTCGTGAGCAGGGCGAGACGCTTCTTGTCGGCGGCGCACGTCCACGGCGCTGTCGTAGTGTCTATGCGAACATTGTCGATGGAAAGATCAGGGATCCTGGGGTTCAGCTGCCTGAACGAGACGTGCCGTGGAATCGCATGGTGCTGCATCATGAGCACGAGCTTTGTCAGGCTCGCTACACCAGATGCTGCTTCAGAGTGGCCGATGTTCGCTTTGATCGAGGTGATGTGCAAGGGGTTGTCCCTCCCTCGGCCGGCAGCGAAGACCGTCCGTATAGCCTCGAGCTCCGCGGGGTCCCCGGCTTGCGTTCCCGTGCCGTGGCATTCAGCAACGGAGACGTCGAGGGGGTCTATGTCTGTACTGCGCACGAGCTTCTCGAACAGGGCAGTCTGGGCGGGGACGTGGGGGTGAGTTATCGAACGCGCGTTGCCGGACTGGTTCACTTCAACGCCGCGAATGACGCCCATGATCCTATCGTCTTCCGCTAGGGCGTCGTCTAGACGCTTGAGCACAAACACACCGCATCCTTCGGCGCGGCAATACCCGTCTGCAGAGGCGTCCCATGGCTTGCACTGTCCGGTCTTGCTCAGGAAGTGGCCGCGAGCGAGCCCGAGGTACATCTTCCGATCATCTGCGTGAGTGGGTACAAACCACGGACGGCGTTTCACGATACTCACATCGGGGCTCGTGATGACATTGACACCTCCCGCGAGCGCGGAGTTACAGTCGCCTGTGGCTAGCGCACGACATGCTTGGTGGATGGCCACCATTGAGGACGAGCATGCGGTATCGATGACCATCGAAGGGCCGCCGAACCCAAACGCATAGGAGATGCGACCGCTTAGGAACGCCTGTAGGGTGCCTGAAGGACGGCTCAGCGGAGCTATACAGGTGCAGTGCGGAAGGATTACCTGTGCTGTAGTACACATCTACGCCGTCTCTGAGGTTCTGAACGTAGTCGTTCGTGGCTACCCCGATGAATGTGGCGAAGCTGTCAGGGTCGAAAGCAGGCGTCGCTGATGGACAGTATCCCGCGTCCTCTAAAGCTTGATATGCCGTGCGAAGGAGAATGCGCTGTTGAGGGTCCATACTTCGCGCTTCCCTCGGCGATATTTCGAAGAAGGTGTGGTCGAATGCGCCAGGATCCTCCAGGAAGTTGCCCTGACTAACGTTCATGACCCTGCCACTCGAGTCTGACATCCCGTGCGCGTACATAGACGCGTCGAAGCGGCATGCGGGGATCTGAGTGAAATCGTTACTACTAGCGAGAACATCGTGATGAGCGTTCTTACCTTTTCGACCGTGCTGACGCCGTCCTGCAACACCTGCCATAGTTCGTCCACGGTCCGGGCTCCGGGGAGCTCGGCGGCCATTCCAACAAGAGCAATAGGAGGAGTACGAGTGGATATGGATTTGTCGACATCGAAGCTGAATGCGTAGGACGACATGGAAGGAGTATCGCTTGAGTCAACCTCAGAGTGGGTCGTATCGTCCATCGCCTGCGTGTCGTGGATGGGCGAAACATGGTCAGATACGTGAGCCTTACAAAGAGGTGCACTCACGGTGGGTGATACGTAGTCAGGAGGGGGGATGAGAGATGGGGAGGAGGGCACGAACAGGCCTTATAACAAATCCCGCGTTGACAGCTCGCGAAGTTCGCCGATACGGAAGACGCCAGACCAGGACCGCAGGCGTTCTCGACAGAAGCCGCCGCCGCTGGCAGAGTCCGCTATTCGGCACATACTTCTGACGTCTGCCGTGGTCTGTGCTTGTGAAGAACGCGGTTCGCTCGGACGCGAGCCCCCGCAGTCGCCGTTCGAAGAGAAGGACGCGGGCGCGATCGACGCGCGCCGCGTCAAGCTTTCCCAAACATGGTCAAACTTCCCGTCGCGCGTCCGATACGTACAGCCACCACCGAGCCGCCGAATGCGGCCCTTGCATCGAACCGGGCACAAGCCAGACTCATGTCAGTGGCATATGCCCCACATAGTCATTTTGGAGGGTTACAGGGATGATGGTACTACTACAGTTATGTCGTAGACGAGAGCGGCCGCAGTGGAGGAACAACGTATTGATTGAAGCCCTTGAGAATAGCACTAGAATCATCGCCCTGCGCCATCAAGAGGTTTGTGTTAGCGAACGTCAGGTCGTCGCCCCGAACGCCGCTCAATCATTTCGTCGTTGCTTCTTCTGGAGCCATCCCAGAGGAGATGAGGGCAGCCTTGAGGTTCACGTGTACACCAGACAGCTATAAGGTCTCCTTCGCGCGAGTTTGGTGATCACGATGGCTGGGGACTTGAAGCATGTGGCATGGGCGTCGGATAATGCGCCAATTCAATATCGGCGGCTAACGCTCAACCTTTATAAGCACACCGTAAGTATGTGACGGTCAAAAGCGAGGACAAACTGACCGTTCCGAACCCGTTTCTGGCGCCCATGTTTGTCCGCCATATGCCTCTGGAGCGTGTACATCTGGGTGTACACTCTATCGCACCCTGGCTGCGTGCAAGCATATTGTGGTTTCTTGGTCCAGTGGGAGGAAATAACGTGCCGGTTTCGATCGCACTTGTGGCCGTACCCGGTTCCAGTGACCTCTACCTTTGCCGTACAACCAGGATGAGTACAACGGTATCGTCCGTGACCGTCGGTATTGCCGTGCTTGACATTAAGGTGATCATTGTCCTGGTTAAAGTTGTGCGTGATGGTATACTGGCACTTTCCGCCGTCGAGGCCGCATTTCTGCCGATCCCCGGAGAATGGGCTGGGCGCGAGCGCTGCGGAGGAGGTGCCGTCGGAACCTGCATGTTGGCGAGTCGTCTTCAATCGCTTCCGAGGCGGGGAAGGTATCGCGGCCGCACGCGAGGTCATGCTCTCAGGGTGAATCACCGTATTCGCCTGGTTATCGGCCTCTCGGTCTCTCTTGATGCCTTGAAGTCGCGTAGACCTTCGCAGTCTCGGTGGGCTTAACCTAACATCAGGTGTAAAGGCTCCGTCTTGCTCCTGTTCAAGACGAAGGGTTCTCAGTCGACCGCGGAGCCGTGTGTCTTTGAGATGGGGCGTACCTGGCATTCAACACCCTCTTCTTCCTGCTTCACGGTCTTGGGTGGAGACTGCGACAGCAGCGAGGGCTCGCCATGTCTAGATGCCTGGTCTGCGGCCGTAGGAGCGCGCTTTGTCTTTCCACCCGGACCCTTGTCTGCGCTCGACGTAGGGCTTGGCGGCGCTGGAGAGAAGGAGACTGCGCGCACAGGGCTCTATTTGTAATACCATTGGAAAGATTCTACGGATAAACGCATAGAAGACGTACCGGAGTCGGCGAGGTTGCATCGATACTCAGGACTTCGTCCTCATCGGAACTTTCGTCTTCGGAGTCGTCATCATCTGTACTCCCGTCGCCTCCTTTGATCGAGTCTTCGGAGTCGGAGTCCGGGACGGATACAGATGGGCGGACACTGATACCTTCCCTCAAGGCACCGTATTCGCAATTTGGAGAGGTTTCAAGCACCGGACGAGTGGGCGATGAAAGCGGCTCAGGGATCCAATCGGGCGTGGAAGGGAGAACATAGTCAGAAGGTAGGGGCGGGAACCTGTCATAACTGTCAATGGTGGAGGACCCCTCGTCTGGCAGTGTTGAGGACCCGACATCGACGTCTAGTACGAGGGTAGAAGGCTGCACAGGAATGTTCATGGGATTGGCGGAGATGTGGTCAGAGGAGGTTCACGACTTACCTGAGACGCGAAGAGATTATCAAAGTCATCCGAATCGTTTCCTCGCCCTGGGAACGAGAATGTACGCCTGTCCAGGTATGAGAAGTCGGGGGCAGGGTTGAATGGCAACATTGGTCCGAAGAGCGCGTCGTCTGGGGACATGGGAACGGCGTGAGAGGTGCGCATGGTGAAGTGATCTTGCAGAATAATGATTTAGGAAGGGAGGAGGCGGTGAAAGCAAAGAAGTGTCGGGCTGCGTGTGAGTGCGGGGAAACAAGTAACGCGAGACCGAAGCCACCGATCGTGACTCTCGATCGCGTCGCGCGTACTGTTTGAACATCGACGCATTCGGCGTGTTTGTCCCGTGACCGTTCCGTGCCCATTGTCCTCTAGATCGTCTTTGTGAGGCCGTGAAAAACGTGTCGCCACACGACTGTGGAGTGATAGATCGTATACTGCCTAGAAGGCTCTATACGGATGTCAGTACATCCCCCGCCATACTCTACTATCCGAGTCCATAAGTCTTTGAACTCACATGAAGTTGATGTCTTGAGAGAAACGGATGCTGAGACACATTAAGCTATAAACTAGCTCTTCAGGTGCGCCACTGGACCTCGTATGTTCAAGGCTTTCAATCACGAGGAGATTTCGGAGAGCGTCCGCGTACATATATATATATATGAGTGTGTGGCTCGCGTAGCATTCGTTGCACTTATGGAACGAAGCCAAAGTCGGCTCTCCGCCCCTGAGTCACGTTTTCCTAGTAGAGAAAGATGATCTTTATCTGGCTCGTATATATGGTGCTCGAAGGACAGTACATCCAACGACATAACATGGTGAGCAAATATCCTTTCGGAACGGAAATAATACCGTTTGCTCTCCGGAGGTCAAAATTCAGAGACTGCTGTATAATCGCAAAGCCACCATCCCAATCGCCTCATAGCTACCTGAGAACGATCTCAAAGAAACGTATATCTACCTACGCAAACAAAGCAGCCCTGCAATACGATGGCCAGGCGTCTTGGCAGTGCGGAGCCCCCGGAAGCGCGAGGACTGTCAGAGGTCTTTCCCAACCGTCCGCTTACGTGTCACTGTCGACCAAGAGACATCTTGTGCTTTTTCAACCACCTCGTTCTCCTCTGCGCTCTACATATCTTGTCTCCAGCTGGTTTGGCATGTCATTGTCTCCCGCCTCGTCATCCATCAACCCTAATGTTTCTCTCCTGGCTTAACGGCGTATGTTCTTGCGTGGGTGCTTAGCGCTCAGCCTCATAGGTCATCGATATCCCGTTCACTATCCGCTCTGCAACGCATCTATTGTCTCTAAATGACTACTGGGTCTGTGATATGGTCTGCGGATGTACAAAGGTGCGTCAAATATCACTGGAAAATGCCTACGTCGGATTGCACGCATCGTAAGACATCCCGGGAGTCGGTCCAAAAGGGCGTAAGAACCGCTGTCGTGCAGAGAATACAAGGTAAGAGAGCAGCTTTGGCGTCTTCGAGGGCTCGCATCTAGGGGCGCTGTGCCGTTCGGGCTGTGTCCTTCAGATCGGGGGTCATACTCCGTTACGGAAGGGGGGAGGGGCGCGCCTCTTGACTCTAACGTACATAGTCACCCACGTTCTTCCCAAATATCGCGATCAAACAGGTGCGGTCGATGCCACTACAGGCCCGAGACGTCGAGGTCCAAGGTAACGTCGGCTTCTATATCACCAATCCCGTCAGGCGCGCGGCTAAGCGGATTGCGAGGGCCGCTGGCATCCGCTGCTGGAGGAGCATATCAGGTTTAGACAGCTATCTGGTGATTGACTGACGTACGTCCTAGGATTAACGAGTCACCGCGATGGGGCCAAAGCACAGGTAAATAAGAGGTTGTAAGCTAGTGCGCGTACGAAGTACAGGAGCGCTGCATTCTGCGTTACGCCTTCGTGACGTGCTCCGTTGAAGGGGAGGACGTCAGATCCAAGTCTCTTTAGCTCTACGTGACGTGGTGTACGACGTCCTAGTTGAGGATGTCGGGGGTTAGTTGATGGCCCCGATTCGGGTGGCTGGTAGGCCGAACATCGTACATAGCGGGCTCGGGCTCGCAGTACTCTGCGCGGTGCTTGTGGTGCACGCCTTCTGCGCACAATGTCCACCTCCGTGTATGCGTCCACATTCACCGTGCTAACACGTGGATTGGCACTATTTGTCGCAGCACCGCGAGGCGAGCTGACAGACGCTGTCCACAATTGACGGCTGCGCGAGCCCTTGAGCGCCCAACCTACGTCTCCGAACACTCAGGGCGAAGGTCAACAGCAGGACGATACATGTGAGTCCAGAGATTGGTGCGCTATCGCGGCCTCCTCCGTCTCCTTCTAGGTGTGCCGCCTTGGGTGCGATAGGACTGTTCCTGGAGAGTGCATGCAGGACTCCGGAATCTGGAGACGTCAGTGTGCCGACGGCGGAGTCGTCATTCGTCTCTCCGTCGCGACACTGCGCCGATCCGAGCTGGACGCTCTCGTCGCGTAGACCCTTGCTATCGTCTGGGCGTCACCTTCGCGTAGTGCTACCGCGTTCACGCCGCACCACTTAGATGTCCCCGCATCGCCGGGATATATATCTTTCAGGCACTCACGTCGCACGTGAAGCTAAGGATCTCCTCAATAGCATGTTACCGTCCGCTTCTCAGGAAGGCTTGCACCCAATGTATGCAAGCGGGGGAGATGTACCTATATGTATAGCTTGACCGAGCCCTGCACGGCGCTCAGCCGCGACAGTAGTACTTCGAAGTTTGAATGCGGCGAGCGTCGACGATCTATCGTCAGTCGGCCTGGCTCGCGATGAGATTCGCAGGATCATCATAGATCGGCACACGGGCCCGGAGATTCCTACTGTATTCGCTCAGAGTAACGACAGTTATACCATGTCCGATCCTCTACGAGTAGTTATGTAGAACGGTCCGGTGAATCCAAGGACACGACCCTGCTTCCGTGTCATACTTCACCGAGTGTTCTGGCGGTATGTTCAAGAATATGTCATTGGCATTCAAAGGGAACAGAAAACCTGTCACACTCGACACACGAATATCGCAGCCAGGAAAAGTCATCGTACACTACAGACATGGGAAGTGAATATACAACGATTCAAATGGGCCATTGCTCGGCTTCAGGTGTTCCAGCTGGATAGGATATGGGGATTCGAGCTCTTGCATGTCGGAGATCGGGATCCTGATGGGCAGTCGGAGAGATCGCGTATGCCTTCCGATATGGGGCGCACATCCTGGCAGCTCCTCGTCTCCCATTTAACGGCCGGAGGGACGAGCAGGCGGAGACGTTCGAGATCTATGTCGTACAGTTCACCCTGAACACGTATAGCGGTCAGTCAAGGATTATACGAAGACATAAAACCGGACTCACCTTTGCGGACGCGCTTCGGACGTCCATGCTTCTCCGACAGATGTTTCTTGAGGGTATGTTCGTGTGCATAAGACTTGCTGCATCCAGAATGCGGGCATATATGACGTTTCTTCCAGTGCGAGAACATGACATGTCTGTTCCGGTCGCATTTGTTTCGGTAACCTCCATTGTCGAGCTCCTCGTTGATGGCGCAACCAGGATATGAGCAGGGGTATCGTCCCTGATTGTTCGTGTCCTTGTGTGTATTGAGATGGTCCGTGTCCATCTTGAGGTCGCTGGTGACCACATGCTTGCATGCACCACCGTCAAGGCCGCACCGTAGCTGTGCCTCGCCAGATGAACCGGCAGCGTGAGCGTCTTCCTCCATGGTTTCTCGGCCCGCACTGTCTTTCTTGCTTCGTTTTGTGGCCCGAGAGGAGGCGTCCGGAGCCATGGAAGACTCGGTGAGGGCCGTGATGCTGTCAGCGCAGTTCTCCTTTTCCTCCTCGGCGTCTGTTTCCCGAGCTCTCTTCTTTCCTCGTAAGCGCATGGTCATCCCGTGGACCCTCGGTGGAGCTGTGACGGGGGTGCATGAATTGCCTTGCTGCTATGACAAGGAGGTTTTGCGTGTGAGCGGCATTGTGCGGGTCTGTGTGCGTAATATACGCACCTCAGCGTGTCCATGTGCACTACCCCGGCGTTCAGTACTATCGCCAACTCTGGCAGGACGCCCTTCCGCTCCTTCAGTAGACGTTCGAGGACTCATAGCACCGCGTGAGGGGGTGCTTTTCAAGATGTTGTCTTCTTCCAGTGCCGGTCCGCTGTCGTTGAAAAACAGAGCACGAATGCTTGTATCTTGCGATAGAATCCAGTTCAGATGTTCATCTTGGCCATCACGAGATTCCTGAGAAGCGTCGAGGGGTTTGGGAGTATCGGCACCCGGCACGGTATTATGTGACAATACAGACGGTATGTCAGTAGTCCCTGACTCCCCATGGTTGTCGAGCAGCGGGGCGCCGAGAACGAGAATTTCGGACCTCGCTTCGAAGTCGTACTCGTATGTTCCCTCCATTTGCTAATGGGCAGCATCAGTCACGTAGTGGCTGAGACCGACACTATATTGAACACCTCACCTGTAAACCGAGTATTTCCTCGAGGCTTTCGGCGGGAGGGAAGCCCGGGCTCTCTTCAATTTGTGCAAACTGGCCTTCGGGTACGGCAGTAATGCGCCTGGGCGGAGTGGACGGCAGAGGCCCGATCAGGGCGGCGTCCAAGGGGAAAGTAGTGAATGTCGACGGATGCATGCTGCTAGAACTGATATTTATGGCAGAGAAGCCGAGGGAAAGACTTTGCGATCAATGAGAAGTAAGTGGGGTAAGAGTCAAAATGTGTTACGGGGAGAGGAGCAGGAGGAGGATGATCGAGACTGACCAAATTTCCAAACAGACCCAAAGAATTGATCGCACCGCACTAGCCCGTTGAACATCGACGCGCTCGACGCGTTGTGCGCGTGACCGCGACAATCCCATTGTCTTCCGTAGCACAACTGGAATGTCCTGATATGTCAGCTCATCACTTCGCGGAAGCGGTAATCACATACGCTGGGTATGAAAACCATGTCCGGTCGATCAGGACACCTTTCCGTGGCGGATGGTCTGGCGTCCGGTGTAGACTGCGGTTCTGGCAATGTTCCTAAGGTAGGCGCTCTGCGACGGACGGGAAATAGCTGAGCTGGTAGTATTATCCGACCCAGATGATTTATATGAGGAGGGCATGCCGAAAGACAATCAACTGCGAACGAACTAAGCTTATACATTGCAGGTTTTTGGCGAGTCAACGCCGGTTGTAACGGAATTCGGAATCGAAAGCGACCTGGAGGTGGTTTCTACGTGTGGTATGGCTGATTCCATGACCGCCGGTTGGCCTGCAGAATATTATGGTATAGGCCCTTAATTGCGCGGTGTTTATCTAAACGGTGCTTTGGAGACATGCATGTCCTTGCTATCTCATCTCGACTTTACTTTGAGTTCATTGAGTGAAAATCCCTCCGCCCGCCTTCGTATGGAAAGGTTCAGTGCGCTCTTATGCACATGAGGTACTGGCAAGTAACGCGGCCCACAACTCGGGTTATATGGCCTTCGCGGTGGTCCTACTGGATATATCAACTTTCATCCTTTACTCTGCGGCGTCGTCGGTCTCGGCGCCACACGGGTCGCCACAGCCATTGTCATATCACGCAAAGCCAGATGCTGAGTACAGCAACGCCTTTGAGTGAGCGATTGGCCAACTGAGAACGTTCTCATCTGATAGACTCATTGACTCAGCGGTAGTATATAGAAATCGCGCGTAGGCACAAGTGTCCTAGACGCAATCGCGCCCCTCCCTCAGTGCAGCAGAGTACTGCTTATCATAGGCCTGACTGGCCCACCTGTGTGGCAGTACGGGCACGGGGATGAGCGCAGAAGATGAGAGCTCTTCACAGACTTCCGATCCTGGAGCACCGTCTGCGCATATCCAGAGTCCAAGCGGCCGTGGCCGTGTTGTCCTGGTGAGCCAGATTCCTCCCATTGTTTTGCCGTCGGTGCTGAGCCAAGGCCACAGTGGCCACAGGTCCAAGATGCGGCACCATTGTTGTCACGCTCTGGTGGCATTGTCGAGTGCGTCGATGTTCAACATGATAGAGTTCGAAGCACACCGCTGCTTCGTGAATAAAAGGTGCGTCCATTCTCTCCGTCCACAAGCATCCAGTGCGGCTCATCTTCTCAGTATCTCACCGCTCCTACGCCGCTCACCCACATCCAAGATGTCTGCACCCGATACCTCCTACCTCGAGTCTATGCTCCACCCGGAGTACTTCGAGGAGAAAATCGGGAGCGACACCGATAGCGAGAGTGGAGAAAGCACAGATTCGGCTGTGGTACGCACATCAGAGTCCGGCATGCATCGTGGCTAACATTGGTCTAGGAGGTTTCTGACGATGAGGACGCGAGTTCGGCTCAATGTTCCTCGGCCCAGAGTAGTTCAGACGAGTATGAGGCCGTATATCCACCTGAGCCACCAGTTGTCGAACCAGCCGCGGTGGTCGATAGCCCCCCGCGCCCTTCGTCCAGCCGGGGTAACAAGGAAAACCGCTCCCTGCCACCGACAGGGAGCATACGACGGTCAGTCGCTATTCCTCAGGACGCGCTCACTATACTTATTGCGCATCACAGGGCGAAGCGGGCACGACCAGAGGACGAGGCTGGCGTGGAGGCAGGCCCTTCCACCGCAGCGTACAGCCAGGAGCCTGCCCCCAAGAGACGTCGCGTACTGGGACCGGGCACTAGAAGCCAACGAGGCCGATCCGGGACTACGAAGACCGGGGGCGCGTCTAGTTCCAAGGGCAAAGGTGCAGCGCGCTCCGGCACTCAGGCTAGGGGTGGTAGCCCGAAAGAGGCAGACGACTCATCCCCGGCGAAGGCGCGCGGCAGAAAGGGTAAGTCCGCGGGCACACAGGGCGTGCGAATGCCCACTGCAAAGGCAAAAAGCTATCGTACCAATATGTCCGATCGAGCATGTGGTATCGCCGGATGCGATCATGCTGTCAACGCAGACACCGGGATCGCTCACCTCAAGGTGGCGCACAGTGATGCGTTCCTCGTCGTGGACAGGGATGAGGAGGATACGGAAGGTAAGGACGATATGGGACAGATCCATAATGTCCTCTGCTAACAAGGCCTTCCTAGCGCGGTTTAGGTGCGCATTCGGGGCGTGTCAGGAAGGGTGCGCAACAATAGCAATCCTCCATCGCCACATCTCGGAAAAGCACTGGGGGTTCACGTCCTCCAAGTGTCCGGAATGCGACAAGGTATACAGTCGCTTGGATGCTATGAAGCGCCATTTTTATAAGAAGCACCCTGGTACGTGGACCCGCAAGTATCACTCGTACGAGGGCTGACGAACGGTGGTGGCATTAGGCTCAGATAGCCTCTCGGTACTAGAGGAACCCGATGCTTGAGCATCAGCGAGTATGGCAAACATCCCAAACGGCTTTATACGACATTCGTTGATGTCAAACGGGCATTTCACGTTGCCATAATTTGTAGCCATTCCGAATGCAGTGTACTGAGGTACACTGACCTTGTCAAACGACCTACTATATACGACGAAGCCAACATACTATAGTACAATGTATTGCGTGTAACTTATGTACGAGTACCGCCCGCCTCTGTTAATCTGCTATGAGTTATGTTCAAACGTCTGCAATATTAGTTGCGACATAGCTACCCTCGCCAAGCACCGCTAGATTCCCGGCGACATAAAGAGGCATTCATCCTGGTCACAGTTGAGCCTAACTGACATGTATAGGCGCTCAAGCTAACACCCGGGCCGGGCCACTTTGCACGTCTTTGGCACGGCTTGAATCGGCCGGGGCGAGTCCCGTACTCTCACGGCGATCGCCATGCAGTGCTCGACCCAGAGCACTTCTGGACAAAAGCGAGGATATTCTCGACTGCCACACACGTCTACCTCGAGACGGCCTGTCCAGTGCCCAGGAGCATAAAACATGGACGACGTGCGCCCAAGTAAGCCAACAAAACACGGAACTCCCGTACCACCGCCAAACGACGCCTCCGTTGCATCACCTACCTTCTACTCTACGCCCGGTATCATCCTTCCTACGCGTTATGGACCTGGTGAACTTCCTCAGCGATCCACTCTTCAGCAATCCCCTCGCAGAGTTCGATCACCTCTTTGACCGGGCTTTCGCGCGAGGTCCCAGCACTGCACCCAACACCCAGCCACAATCGCCGCATGTTGCCAGCACGCCCTGTCTTCTACGTTCCACGTACGCGTCAGTGGCATGTATTTGTGCGACTCCTACTGAGGCATGCAGCAGTAGTGTGGAAGTTCACGAGGACAAGGAAAAGAACCTTGTCAGCGCTGCGTTCCAGCCCGAAGGCTGCCAGAACCAGGGCGTGAACACCGACCTGCAGCACGGCGTTCTCGCCGCCTCTGGCGGATCCAAGGCCGAATCAAGGAAGGAAGAGAGCGAATTCCATTTGGGCGAGCGACGATTTGGTCGCTTCGTTCGCTGGTGAATTCTCCCCGAGGGCGTAAAGGTCTGTATCGTATCTAATGCTCGGTCGGAGTTAGTGCGACGATGTGTACTGATGTATTGATGCTAGTCCGAGATGGAGATGGACAATGGCGTCCTCACCATCGTATACCCCAGACAGTTGCATGTGCAGAAGTTCAAGAAGACCACCACGCCCTGAACGTACCCCGGGCGCGACCCGCGTCATGTAATACCGCTGCTAGCACACCACTCACGTCTTGTTTCAGTAGTCACGTCTTATTTGTGAATATACCCCTCTTCCGTGCTATGCATTCGCTGTGAGATTCTTTCGCCCGGCCTAAGTTGCGCATGTGTCTAGGCCAAGTACGGTGTGCTCGTACGTCATATTGGCGGCCCGTTGGCGCTCACAGCTCCTTGCTTCTTGCCATTACCTCAGCGCGTACAGGTCTGCAGAAGGAGAGCGCAAGTCGAGTCTTCGCATCCCTTACGGTGTTCGAACTGACGAGAGTGATCAGTCTTCGTTTCTGATCACAGTCAACCCGCCGGCCCGCAACGATGTCCACTCCCGAACCCAACGACACACAACATCATTCCGGTTAGTTCTCATGAACGCCTAGAGCAGGGCGCTCGCACAAACTCACTCCTGAATATCGTACAGAATCGAACGCTACGTCTGATGAGGCCAAAGGCGCCTCTGCAACGCCGGCCGCTGCCGATTCTCACCAAGAGAGTGGAACACCCGTCTCACAACCAGCCTCGCGCAGCGATGCGTATACCCAGTCCAACTACGGTGCCGGTTCTTCTGGAGGAGGGGATTGGTTGGAGGAGGGCTTGGAAGAATAGGCCTCCTCACCGACCGTGATGCGTTGACGTACGATACAGTACTGCGGAATGTGTACCGATCTCTCATCCGAAGTACATCAACTAACCTAGGCCTAGCCTAAGGACGATTGAACGTTTGTTCGGGAGGCGACGCGCGGACTACTGATACTCTGCCTTCAATCACACCAGCACCCCTGTCCGCGAAGTATGCACATACTGCCACGTAGCTAGGCGTTCGGAGTGTGCATATCGTGTCCCAAAGCATCAGGAGCGATCGTATCGAGGGGGGGGTCTCGATATCCTAGGGGAGTATACGTCGTATGCACAATGGATTGGGATTGCAAGCGGTCTAGATAAGCGTGAGTGCGGTAGCAGAAAACACGGGAGGGGATACTACACATGGTGGGACAACAGGCAAGAATAGTAACAGCGGCAGCAATAGTACGAGCGCAGCGACGTCAGGGCGTAGGCACATGCGCGTCGAACACACGGGGATGTAGCAGTAGGGTAGACAGAGTACGGATAGGGCCAGGGAAGGGGAGAGAGACGCAGGGGGAGAGGAAGAGGGGAGGAGACGGGACGCGAGGTGCCAACGTAGAGTCACAGACGCACACGTAGCGGGGGGTCGTTCGGTCCATGAACCCAGGCAGCGTACACGGGACGGGACGTATATGAGGGTCATGGCCCAGGGGAGGGCAATAAGCAGTTCGTGCACGGCAGGAACGTGGGACGCGGACGCCGCAAGGGCGTACGTCGCACGAGCGTAAGGAGCGAGCCGCACGCCGTGCGATGCGAAGGAAAGGAGGGTGGGTGCAGTCCATATAGCTAGCAATAAGTATGTAGACGGGCTGTCAGCGTCCGGCAGGTATCGTAATGGGGGTATGAACATGCGGATAGGAAGCAGTGTGGTCCTGACGCGGGACATGCGCGTTCAGTAAGAGAAGATCATCAACCAGGGGTTGAGCACGATCTGGACGCGGGTCAAGGTCAGCGTTGCCAGCGGCGGTCCAATGAGCCGTTACGTACCGGGAACAGGATGTGGCATCCGACGACCACAGCCAAGGGGAATATAACAGCCCAAGCCGAGCCATCTATGCGCCACTCGATGGGCATGAGAGGGGTGCTGAGGATGATCATGCCCGCGACGATGATCCAAGATACGAGCCACGGGAACCAGAACCGCTTGAAGATCTTGGGTACTTCCTTGAAGAAGTTTGAGCGTTCAACTTCCTTCTTCGTCGCACCCCAAGTGATGTTGTACGAGAACAGGTGTGCGAGGATGGCCTGCGATACCGGAATAGACAGCCCGCCGAAGAAGAAGAAGCTGTAGAGCCGACGTCAGTATCGTAGACCCTTTCACCGGAGGCCGGATCCGAGATACGTACAAGAAGGGGATCCAGAGGATGTTCTGGAAGAACGACGTGAACTGCGGCAGCCCGTATCAGTGTCTGGTCCACAACGCATGAACCAAGTATAACGCACCAATGATGCCTCGCCAAGTCGGTACTCGAGGAGGGTGTACCCGACGTTGCCGGAGCCAATGAACACGATGGTCGTGGCAAGCCAGATCTCGAAACTGTGCATGTAGTAGCCGTCGACGGGGAACTGGAAGCCGAGCAGTATGTAGTTGACGATACTGATCGTGATCGCCGCCGCGATACCGTCTACGTGGGCGCTTGTCAGAGCCCATATGGAGGACAAGACCAACGCTTTACTCACAGTAAGAGAACATGTACGACATCATCGAGAACTTGTAGTGGAGAGGGGCGTTCGACCACAGGAAGCGGTGGATCTGGTGAGCGATCGGGCCCTTGCGCCACCACTGAACGAGGGGGTTGAAGAGCAGCTCGTTACACCCTGTTCGTTGTTGGAGTGAGCAGCGTTCACGACACACGCATCGTCACACAGCTACTCACCGTATGCGTATTTCTGCCACCTGTTCAGCTCATCGTCGACGGTCAGGGAGACACCCTCCTTGAAGCCGCCCTTGGAGTAGGTCGCCCAACGGATGATGTAACCACGCATCTGCAAGCGAAGCGCCATATCAAAATCTTCGGATACGTTCGACTCGGACCAGATCTTCTCCTGTCCGTCCGCGGGGTCGATGAACGCTGCGTCTTGCAGTGCACGCCAGCGGAGGAACGCGTTGTGACCGACGAACGGCGCGACCTCGCCGTTCGCGCAACTGAAGGAGATACACCTGTTGATACGGCGCGTAAAGTACGCGATGCCGTTCTCGAAGTAGTGGTGCGCGACCTGCATGACATCTGCGCGCGAAGGCGTAAGCAACCAGAAATGGATGGACTCGTCGAGGATTGGGCGCTTACCAGACTCGTGTTGGATGATAGCGACAGTCGGGCACTCCGCCATTTCGCGCGCCGCATCGCGGAGACAGTCCTCCGGGACGACCGTGTCGGAGTCGACGATGAGGACGATTTCGCCGATACGGCACGCGCGGCCGTTCGCAGCCCACGGGCGGAACTTGCGCCCACTGGCCTCGTAGACCTCGTCGATGGCCATCTGAAGCGCCTTCTCCTCGAGGTCCTCCCATTCGTCCTGAGAGCTGGCGTCGCTGCCGGGCGGGTGGACGCGTTCGCCAAATCCGGGGTTGAGCGAGCCCTGGTCCTCGCCGTCATGGTTGCGGTACTGCATGCCGTAGCGCATCTCCTCGTTAATGCCGTGAGAACCGCCGATGTTCCGGGGGCCGTCTGAGCCTGCGACCGAGGCGCGCGTCTTCTCGCGAGCAAGCAGGTCCTCGAGGTGCTTCTCAGCCTTGAGCGAGAGAGCCAAGCCGTAGTTCATGTTCGATGCCTTCTTGAAACGACCCGCACGCTTGAAGCCGTCGGGAGAGTTGTCGTGCTTAGGGCGGGCGACCCAACCGATGCCGTGGTTGGCGTAGAACATAATGCGCGCGTCACGCTCCTCGACGGGGAGCAGCCGGAGACCGTCGTCGTTGATGAAGATCGTTGAAGTACCACCCTGGCGGGCGTACGTCTGCATTGCCTTCTTGAGAGACTCGATCGAAGGTGCCCTGTGCGCTTGTTAATCCCATACTGTACTACGGTGCATGATTAGCTACTTACAAGACAGTCTCCAAGCTCTCCTTGTAGACAGGCATCTGAATCGTGATATGGGGAAGGTTGTTGTCGACGGCCTTGTTGGGGCGAGGCTTGACTGCCGAGTAGTACTTGGAGTTTTCGTGGAACTGCGCGATAGGACCGATGCACATGGAGACGTTCTGAATGATCTGCAGCGAGAAGAACTACATAGGATACGCGTCAGGAAGGAGCTCACGACAAGGAAACTCGGACGGCTTACCAGCGACACGCAGAAGAACAGAGGAATGACCGCACACAGTGCGAAGCGGATGTAGTTGCCATCGAGCTCAACTTCCTGCAACAGGATGTTGACACCATTGCCAATGAAGACTGCACATGAGGTCGGTCAGCAAACATTCGGTCCGGCGTAGGTGATGAGAGCCGCTCACATATACTCAGACCGGCAGCCAGGCCGTTATAGATTGGAGCCAGGAGCATGGGCCGTCTAGGCTCGGGGCCGGCCTCCACGTCCGCATACGTGTCGACGGTGCTCGACGCCTCCGAGACGACGACGGTCTTCTTACCGCCCCACCACGTGCGCTTCGTCTTTGTCCGGTTCTCCACCTGCCCTTCCTTGACGTCGGCTTCCTTCTCACCAAGCGCGAGGTCCTCTGCACTCATGCCGAGGACTCCGCCCGAGCCGATGAAGACGCCCCTTGGCGTGCCGGGAACGGGTGTGCCGAGCCCAGGCGTGCCCGGGGCCGCCGGGAGAGCAGAACTGTGGCGGAGGTGCGACTGCGACAGACGGGTGTTGACTTGTTGCAGTGAGTGCCCGGAGACAGACCCTGGGAATGCCCGAGGCGAGAATGGTCAGCATCCAATCCAAAGGAGCAATACGATAGGATAGAAGCATAGGATGAATAGTGAGGAGCCTGGTTATGGCGCTACCAGGGAAGGCGCACAGCATAATGGAAGGGGATTTACGCAGGGGAGAAGCTAATACGGATGCACAAGCATTTCTCCCATGCAGGCATCGCAGCGATTAGCGACGGAGCGACAGAAGCTCTTCTCTTCTGAGCGATCCCATCCGTTCTTCTCAGGCGGCCCATCGCCCCCCCCCCCCCGCCCCCCCCCCGCCGATAACACGGATTCAACGCCGCGGGCAACTCTCGCCGCGCGTACGAGCGCAGGAGGTGCTTTCCCAATCGTTGGCGATAAGGGTACAACGCTCACCTGATGCACTGGCCGGATGACTGTTCGTACTTGTCGGGTGCGAACCAGGGAACGCGCCGGGGCGTGAGCGCCACAACAGCTTGATGAGGCGCTCCTCGAAGTCGTGGCATGTCGGGATGATGTTGTCAATGGAGTCGGACCACACCACCAGTACTCGCTCGTCGCGCTACAAGTTAACGCAGTCAGCGATGCAGTTTGCCACAACCAAGGCCGAAGGAAGCGCCAATATTCGAACACGAGCGCCCGGCTACTTCGCGCACGAGTCGTGCCCGGTAGAACATGAACACCGCTGCTGCCCTGAGAGAAAGGTACCTGTCGTTGCAAGGGCGGGATGCTATGTCGAGGCCTCTCGTCGCTGGCTATGCCACCTTCGTCGACAATCATGCCATCGGCGTGATTTAGACGCCCGACCCCCACGATCGAAGGACCGCGCGAAATCGTTCCTGACCACCTCCTTGTTCCCCGACCACGTCCCCCGATCGCCAGCGCCGCCGCCACCAAACACACTGATTATTTCTTGCGTCTGCGGCGTCTTTGGAAGGCCGCAGAACGCCGCTGCGGGCCCGCAGACCGCGCAGGGAAAAATAGCAGTGGGGCGGGGAGCGCGCGGAACGAGAATAGGGTCCGGTCTCCAGCAAAACGACGGCGACGGGCACAATACAGCACCGGGTCTGGCCTCCGCCTGTATGCGCGACAGAAGCTGGTCTAACGCAGTGCAGGTGCGCATACAACGTTCTAGACGGACATGAAGGGGCAGAAGCCCGCTCATGAGGAAAGTCCCGCCACGGCGCGACTCAGCGCACTGAGGTAGCGCGGAGAGGGCGCGGCGCAGTTGATTGATGAAGAAACTAGTCAACTCACGATGAAGGCCGCGCTCTGCTCCTTATCGGCCGTCGGGAGGTCAACCATGGTGTCCAGAATCTGGATGCGTGTGTTGGCATCAATGTAGATGGACCTGTCGTCGGGCCCACTGGAAAACGGTCAGTCTTCGCCGGAGGTGTTGAGCATCTGCAGGACTGAACGTACACTTCAGCGAACGCGGCGTGAACTGCCGCGCTGCGGACCTTCACCGCGACGGCGGGATTGAGAACGCGGATGGCGGCCTCGAAGGGCTCAAGGCCGAGGTTCTCGTACGGGAAGACGCGGTATTCGCCATTGTCGACGCGGAGGGCGACACCGACTGCGATGTTGTCCTCGTTCGGGCGGAACCACGCGTCGCCCTGAGTCTGCTTGAAGATGTGGTGGAGGAAGGCGTCGTAGCGGTCGTAATCCATCGTGCCGTCGTGACTTGCGGACTGGGAGGACTACGGGGCGAGGACGGCCTTTGTGCTCGTTCGCTCGAGGGAGAGCGGGGCGAGGGCAGGGACAATTTTAGCAGGTCGAGGGAGGGGGCGGCGGGGGGCCGAGGGAGTGGTGGTAAAGAGGCAAAGGGCCGACGACGGAGGAGAGGAGGGCGAAGTGCGTGCGCTGCAGGCACATGCGCGATCCGAGTTCTTCAGCAATTCCCAATCCCAATCCCAATACAATCAACAACGCCCGGGCGCTCCTCGCACACAATTTCCAGACAAGGCCACCCGGCACGCTGCCCAGCGTCCGGCGCATCCAGCCAATAATTGCCCGGCCCTCCGTCCGCGTCCCTTATCGCCCACAGCGATCAATGCCCCGGCGCCTCCAACACCCTGCCTTTTCCAGCCGCTCCTCTTCTCTTCGGGCCCGCGCTCCCCTCCGTCCCCGTCCCCGTCCCCGACTCGCCGGTCTCGTTTGCCCCTCCCCTCGCCCGCACAGCCTGCAGGCTGTACCGTCGTCGCTCCCGACACGCCGTAACTCTGCGCTCTCAGCCCGCCGACCGCTGTCCGCACACCCAGGCGACGATCTCGGTACGCGAACCGACATGCAGCAAGCTGCGTCATAGGCACGCCTTTAGACTATTTCGGGAGATTTGATGCTCCATAATATTGACTACTCTACGCCAGGACCCCGGAAGAACCCCGGCACCCCTCGCGCGCGCGACAGCACACACAACGGCGGTTGCCTCGACTTGACGTCACCTCTCTCCCACCTCCCATATGGGACGGGGTATCTCTTCCCCGTCCGTCCCTGTCGGGCGCGAAAAAATTGCGGTCCCATCAAAAACATCCAACGGTCGGGGAGAGCCCGGCTTCGGCGACGAGTTCGAGCTCGAATTCATAGCGGAAGGCTGCCTGGAGGTCCGTGCGCGAACAACTCCGCCGCAACCACGGACGGCTCTGATGCGCGTGCCGAGCCCGCTGTAAAGCCACGCGGTATGTTGAATGTTGTCGCGCCGACTTGACAGATTGCTCAGCGGCCGCGGTGCGGCGCGCACAACGCGCACATCCGCGTCCATGGACATAGCCGTAATGGTTACGATAGTACGGGCGACGGCCTCCCCGCCTCGGCATTCCAGCCCCGCGCGCAGATGCGCAGTGACAGCTCGGGGGGAGTGGGGCGGCAATTCATAGCCGTCTGTTTCAAGGAGCTGCAGCCCTCCGCCGGCGCAGTCGGGTCAACCGTCGTCGTCGGTGCCGGCTGCAGACATCGAGGAGGGCCGTCGGGACGGCGGGGACATGGCGCGAAAACGCTGCAAACATGTTCACGCGCGTTGGACGACGACGCTGAGCTGACGTTTGGTGCCCGGACGACGGGGTGGGGCCAGACCAGACAGATCGCCACCGACTGATTTGCTTCTTCGGCGAGGGTGGGACCCCGTGTACCGCACGAGGCCGAGGAAGCAAGGAGCGCTGAACGCAGACCGGCCGTCTGGCGAAAGAGGCCTGGCTTATCTGCGCAAGACGGCCGTCGTTGCAAAATCGAAGGCGACTCTTATCCTCCTCGTGCTCCCCTTCCCTTCACCTCTGCCCACACAAAACACCGCGCCCTCCGCGAGTGTCCCCCTCCTCCTCCTCCTCCCGACCACGACGACTGCCGCTCTTTCGCCGTCGTCCGCCTGCTCCGTACCCCGAGCTGCACATCCGTGAGTGCCGGCAGCATCCCACACGCCCCCATGTATCGCAGAAGGGACTCCAGCGGCCGCAACGCGTACTCGTCTGCCGACGCATACCGCGCCTTGCACTCGCCCCCTTCCTCGAACTCTCACTCCAACTCGGCGCACAACGACTCGAGCGAGGACGAGGCCAACCTCAACCAGCACTCCCCAGTGCCCTCTGCGACCCCCATCGCATCGGCCTTTGCTCGCCGTCGCTCCTCTGATGCGTCTGGGAGCGCCCCGCTTTCCCCTCCCCGCCCGTTCTTCCTGGGCAACGAGGCTCGTAACTCCTGGAGCGCGTCTTCTGAGAACAACTCGGTGAACGACCAGAGTGATTCTGACGCCCCCGCGCCGGCTGCAAACGTCGCAGGTGTGGGTGCAGGCGCTGCGGCCTCAACCACCCGCCCCTCCCACACGCGCGGTTCTTCTTCTCGCTCGCGCACATCAGTGCAGGCGCAGCCTGTCTCTCCGACCAACCCACGCGTTCGTGCGCGCAACCACCACCGTCGCTCCTCTGTTGCGAACGAGTTTGCGCCTGAGGCAGATAGCGAGGATGTGACAACCGCAGCTGTGGCACCAAGGCGCTCGTCGATCACATCCGTTAACTCGCCTGGTGCTCAGTCGAATCCGTTCGATACGCCTGCAAGCTCGGTATACGGGATGCCCGCTGGTGCAGCGCCACCAGCAGTCGGAGGCGCCCGGCCCCCTCCTTCTGCGTTCCCTTTCCAGTCCCATCCCGGCAACCCAGACCCAGGCACCCCGATCCCCGGTATGGGCAGGCGTGCGTCCCTGGACAGTATCCGCGCACGCGAGGCCGCACAGGCCGGGCTTCCTCGCTCCCCTGGCTATGCTGGTACCGCGTACCCTGTCGGCACTGGCGTCGCCGGATACGGGCTCATCTCACCCGGAACGTCCGAGTTTGACGGTGATCTAGGACGGCCATATGCGCCCTTCATGGAGCACGGCGTACCCTCTCGTGAGGGAAGCGCGACGCCACCAAGTCCAATGGCGAGCCAGAACAGGCTTTACAGGGACAGTGCCGCGGCTGCGATGGCGGGGAGCAGCTCTGCCCTGAACCAGCACTATGGTAAGTCGACACAAGTTGTGGGTCCATGATCGTCCTAGAATGGACACTTACATTTCGACTCCAGGTTCTGAGACCGCGATCCCCCGCACGCACTCCAGCCCGGCGATCAACATGCGTGCTCCATTCCTCTCGCCTGCATCCCGCCCATCCTCGTCGCTTTGGTCTCCACCGTCGTATCCCTACCCCTACCCCCCGGCAGGCACTAACTCGTCCTTTACCGCGTTCCCGCGCAAGGCCAAGCCTCTCATGCCGTCTTCGCGCCTCCCCCAGAAGCTCACCACCGATGAAAAGCCCTGGTTGAAACAGCGTGACTGTCGTGATCGTGCGTCCTGGTGGCTTACCTTTGTCGCGATGATGCTGGGTGTCGCTGGTGCTGCAGTTCTGTGCTTCTTCGGTTACTCAGGGGTGCAGCTGCTCAGGGACTCGGATGTCTGCTTGGTGTTGAACGAAAACTTCGACTCCCTCGACCTGCAGAATACTTGGACACGCGACGTGGAGCTAGGCGGCTTCGGCAACGGCGAGTTCCAGATGACCACGGACTCGAGCGACAACCTCTTCGTCCAGGATGGCCAATTGTACATCATGCCCACGCTCACCTCCGACAAGATTGGCAAGGATGCAATCACGGACGGCGGCAGTTACGACCTCGGAGACGCGTGCACGACGAGCAACAAGGTATGCACCTATTGAGCCATATGGGCTTCTATCGTGAGGATGCCGTTGACCGAGGCTTCGATTAGACTGCCTGCTCTGTCAAATCTGACAAGGGTGGTAAGAACGCTATTCAGCCTGTTCAATCGGCGCGCATCAGCACGATGAACTCTACGTCGATCGCATACGGGAAGGTTGAAGTACGTGCCAAGCTTCCCCGCGGCGACTGGCTGTGGCCGGCTATTTGGATGTTGCCGAAGGACAACAAGTATGGACCGTGGCCCTTGAGTGGCGAGATCGACGTACGTATCATACTTGATGCTTCGCCGGGCACTTTAAACTCACTGTAGTGTGTAGATCATGGAGGCACGCGGAAATGCTCCGTCGTACGCCGCACAAGGTGTGAACTTTGTGCGGGCCTCGTTGAACTACGGGGTCCTCCAGACGGTCCAAACGCACCTCTTCGGCTGGTGGTCGCAGAAGCAGAGCTCGTTCGACAAGGACTTCCACGTGTACGCGCTTGAGTGGACGCCGGACTGGATGCGGTTCTACGTCGACACCCGCCTTCAGGCAATGATGAACCTCAAGATGACTGGCAAGGGCGGCAAGGACTTCTTCAAGCGCGGCAACTACCCCGCCACTGCCACAAACGGCTCCGCCGTCGCCGTCGTCGTTGAGGACATCTGGGCGCAGCAGGGTGGTAGCGCCGCCGCCCCCTTCGATCAAGGTACGCTCTTTATTACATTTTCCATTCACTATACGATCGCCTATCTCCCCGGCGCAACGCCCTCGCGGTCTGAATGTCATGTTCTGATCGTCCGTGATAGAGTTCTACCTGATCCTCGACCTCGCGGCCGGAGGCACGAGTGGCTGGTTCCCTGACAATGTCGGCAACAAGCCCTGGTTCGACGGCTCGCGCGACGCGATGTGGGACTTTGCCAATGCTCAGGATACTTGGGCGGCAACTTGGCCGTCGGACGCGAACGACCGCGCTTTCCGGATGTAAGTGTATCCGCCGTTCGTGTTCTTTGCTCTTTGCTTACCATGCTCGTCATCAGTGACTATGTCCGGATGTACAAACTCGGCGGATGCTAAAACGAGAGATCCTGCGCTCACGTTCGTCTTCCCTTCTCCGTTTGACGGAGGGCTGGTCATAGAGACCCCCGGTCCGGATACGACCCAAGACGAAAATGGCGTGTTCCGTCACGGACTGACTGACACGGACAAGACTGCTACTCAGACACTCGCATTCCGACGCATACGCAAACACGACTTGCTGCTAGACCTCTATTCCACCCTGCTCTTTTGTCTGTACGACCATTCCTCCTATCTCCGAGCGATCCCCTGCTACATCTAGCGTGCTTGTCCTCTAGTGTGTGTTGTGTCCCCATCTCCCAACCCCCGCGTTTCACTGTATGTTTATGGCGTGTTTCTATTCTTACCTGACTTGCCCCTACGTTCTCGTAATGCGCCGCGCGCCGGGTCCTCAGGTGCATCCGTTCATTTCTTCCAACACGTTAACCACGCGTTTCGCCCTTCCCTCCAATGCTTCCATAACGCTTCTCGTGCTACACGTTGTTCTCCGAGTCCCCTGCATCATAGTCCCGCCCCTCGTACATACGTGCGTCTCACCTCTAACCTGCATATACCACCTCGCCCCAGCAGAATACATAGGATACAAAACACCCTCAGCTTGAGCTAGTACTCGCGGACAGACGTTACTTACCTCCTTGTACCGTGCCTATGCATGGCTACCATGGTGATATAGATCCACGCTCCAGAACTGGACCCGTCCTCACTGCACGACCTCACATACGCGTCATTAAGTGCGCGGTGTGAGAGCGAGCTGCTGCATCCAGGTGCGCCCGCCCGAACCAAATGGCGAGTGGAGTGAGTTTGATGGTCAGAAGACGACCTGGCTTTTCTCCGAAACCGCGAAGGCGCGGCGAGGTGGGGACGTCGCGGCAGGACCCAGATCGTGGCGCAGAAGACGGCCGCTGGCGTCGCGCAATATTGTCCGGATGGAGGAGGCGCGTTCTGATCGAGGCCTCTGTGGACCTCCGCCAATTGCCTCCGGGGAGCGTAACAAAGAGCCCGTGCGTGGGCGAATTACGGGAGGAACCTGGGGAACAGGTACGTACCGCTAGAGCGCCCGCACGGCCGTCTCGCTGGTACCTCCGTGTACGCTCAAACGTGTACGAAAGCTGCCCTTCGAACGCGCGCGTTCTCCGTGAACGCCGAGTGCTGGGCCAGGTCTTCAGGAACGGCGTACACGGACACTCTCCGATGCTGGATACCGACTCTCACTGGCAGCACGCCGCCGGCGTGCGGCGGTCGTCTAAACGAGCGCCGGGCGAGCGATGTCCCGGGCGCGGGGCGTGCATGACTGATCATCTGAGCCGGAGAGGAGCACGCGCGGCTGCAGAGGGGAGTCGTCCCGGGCAGATGCAGATGGCAGACGTCGAGTTGGAGCGCGCGTGCGGACGCGGCGAGGCGCGTTGTCAGATAAGCGTGCGTACGGTATAGTATATACGAATAGCATTCAGTTTGGTGACGATTTGGCTGTCGCGAGACTCTGCAGACTGGAGCGCGAGCTGTCAGAGTGACATCATGGGAAAAGTGGGTGCAAACGGTCTGTGCGCGATGGCCATGTACAGCCAGTACGTACGTTCGGAGTGCTATCCGGGCGGCCGGAGGTATTTCAGGGAATGCCCGGCTTCGGTGGGAAATGCGGCCGGGATGCATTGCGATCAGTGAGCACAGTACTTGTGAGCCGTCCACGTCCGAGGTTCTAAGGAACGAGCAGCGTTCGTACATGGGTCGCTTGAAGTACCGCGCGCTCGGCGGAACTCTCCCGTGCGGGCGTTGTTTGCAGGAGACCCCGCACACCCCCTCGAGGAGAGTGCCGCGCGTGGCCGGAGGGCACGGCGAATGGGTGTGCTGTGGACGGGTACCTGGGCGACGGGCCCGAGCACCCTGGGCTCTCACGGTGGCGGGGGAACGCGTTGTCTTGCCCGTGGTGATGTCGTGATGATCGTGTGTGCGATTGTTTCGAGTGGAGGGCTGGAGCGAGAACGACCCATGTGAGATGGGTGGGGTGCGGAAAGCGTTGGCATCTGACCTGGAATGCAGCTACCCACCTTTCGTCAGATGGTTGGTCTCTTTGAGTCGAAGGAGCTGGCTAGCCTGGAATCGCCATCACCGCTCTGTACATGATGATTATTCCGTGGGGTATGTACAATTCATAGGGGTCTGTGTACCCGCTTCTGACTCTTGTGAGCAATAAGTAATTCCAGTGTACGCCAGATGCTTTCGCAAACAGAAGGCACTCCACTCGGCCCCGAGCAGACCAAATTCTCGTCCATGAAGTTTGCCTGGCCCTGGGTAACGTCAAACTTAGTTGCGAGCAGCAGCATCTGCGCTCTATACTCAGCCGCCGATATACGGCGGCGACGCAACGACTGCAGCGGACTCAGCCCGATAGTTGACGTGCTATTGTAGACATATCAGGGCTCACCTCACTGCATATAGCACTGAACCTATCGCCGCGCCCACGAACGGCCTCTGATACGACACAAGCCCATCAACGAACCATACTGCTGGATTAGTCGAGGACAATACACGCAGTGAGCCACCGATATTACCATAACGCCGCGGACCCGGACCTCAGTTGTTTTGCGGCGTCGCCGGCGATCAGGGAATCCTCCTTCTCGACCGAGTAGTGGCAGATACCGCGGTGGCGTGGTGTCCCGACAGGCCGTCGGCGATGCCGGGCAGGGCATGCATCAAGTCGGGGGAGCATGTAACGGACGGGGTAATATTACTTCTAGGGAGCCGTCGGTGAAACGCCCACAATATACTCATTGGGTAGAAGAGTCGACGGTTCGAGTGAACCAGACGCCGTCATCTCGAGGAACTCGCTATCGGAAGACTACAGCAATGCCAATCAGCGCTGAGCGTTCATCCACTTAGCGACGAGGACGTCTCGGATGCCCGGACCTGCAGTCCACGGACACGCCGACAGTCGGTAGCGAAGACTGTCGAGCGGTGGGGGAATAACATCCGGTGATGGTCCCTTCCGGGGAGCGCAGCCTCCGAGGACGTCCTAGTAAGCCCGCTCGCCTTTGACGCGCCAATCTTCGCGCGCCCCGCGGGAGCGCACAGTGAAGCACAAGGGGTGCCCCGACTTGGGCAAGCGTTCTCGAGAGCCTGGAAATGCGCAGACAGATGCACTTGTTCCATGCGTGGCCTTGCGGATGTTAGGTTTCATCCGGCGGCACTTCTGCGGAGGGACGCCGAGCATCGAACCTTCGCTTTCAGTAGTCGGCGGCGGGGGCGATAAAGGCAACCTGTGCCATGCGAGACAGACCTGCGCAAACGACCGCCGTCAGCGATGCATCTCGCCGTCAGGGATACGTTAGAGGAGGCGAATGCATACCGGACCCGCAACCGTGCTCGCGCCCACAACGAATATGGGGACGGCGATCGTGGAAGGAGCATAAATAGTCCTGATTCAGGCCTGCGGCGAAACAAAATGAGTTACGAACCAACGATTCCTTGGTCATCGGCGAGCCAGCCCGAGACATTCATCCCGGCTTAGCAACCGCAGCGGAATCTGTGATAGGGAATAAAGAGTTGGTAGTGCCATCTTCAGACGCGCCGCTGGGCATGGCCGTCCTACGTGCGCAGATGGGCTGCGGTTGTCGATCGATACCCCGGATACCCGTCCGATATAGATAACAATACGTTGTCGAGGATATGGGATCCGCAGGACTCGGTAACGGCGATGCAGACCTAATCAGATCCCAGGGGCTGAGTTGTAGCTCGCACAAGGCTAGCTCGTCGTGGGCAAGAGTTTCTATGAGGGAATTACGGCGTTATTGAACGTAGTACAGAGTACATCAGGCAGCCCGTACGACGTACCTTAAGCGGCACACAACTTGAAGGAAATCGTTGGAATTCGTCAATGATCGGCAATTCTGTGTGGGTTGACAATTGCTGCAACGTGTCAACGCAATCACAACCCAATGCAAATACTCCGGAAGATCCGTCCAATGAACACTGCGGTCCATATACTGAGAGCTTCCAGGCCGTACAGAATCATGCGGACGTGGGCTTCAACAAGAATGTTCAGTCGTTCATCCCTCCTCCTACGGTCACTTGCTTTGGCTGGCAGGTGAAGTACATATGTGATGCGGCGTCACCAGCTACTCGACGGCGACAAGGGAACCCGACTGTGACTGTGTATGAGTAGCACTTCTCGCGCTGTTGCAAGAGCTGGCGATGTCGCAGAGTGCTTGGGGGGTATACAAACGCCGTACCCTATGAGCAGCATAGTACTGCTAGCTGCGAAGGTGGCAGAAGATGCTGAGGGGGAGTAGGCGCCCGGTGCGGGTCGACGTGACGGTCTGGACGCGTCGGGTCACAGGTAATCACGGGGCCATAACGCGATGCGATGCGGGCGCACCGTGTCACGCGTGCGCTTGCGCCGAGTGTGGTGGCGACTGGGACTCGTCTCCTTCCCTCCTCTCGTCCTCCGCCCGCTCTTGCTTGCTTTCGGACACTGGAAGGAGGCTGCTCTACAGCTGCATATCAAAAGACATGAGCGGGAGATCAACCCACGCGAAGGCTATCCTCGGTCAGGAGCTTTATAGCCGTCTGTCTCAAACCAAGGTTCTCCTCGTAGGGGCGGGCGGTATCGGCTGTGAACTGCGTGCGTAGCTGTCTGACATGTATACGTTTGGACATCTGCTGACGGCTTTCACGCCTTGCTTATGCAGTCAAAAACATCGTTCTGACTGGTTTTGGCGACATCACATTACTCGACCTTGACACGATAGACCTCTCTAATCTCAACCGCCAATTCCTGTTCAGGAAGAAAGATATCAAGCAAAGCAAAGCCATGGTTGGTTCTCCTTCTGCGGACTCCCCTGGGTGCCGCTCGGTACCCCTCCCCACTGGTTGTACCCATCTCACCGTGTTATCTTGCATAGGTGGCGGCCAAGACTGCCGCAGCCTTCAACCCAAATGTCAAAATAACACCCATACACGCGAACATCAAGGAGCCTCAGTTTGACGTTACTTGGTTCAGAGGGTTCGACATAGTTTTGAACGCGCTGGATAATCTCGGTGAGTTGCCATTCCGTGCATACGACGTGTCTCTGTCGGTGCACAAGAGCTGTGATGTGGCGTTTTCCAACACGCATCGTGCTGTCCTGGATCCTGCTGGCAAACTCAGCACCGAGTGATCTTCGGACTATAGGCTATAGTTGGGCTGCGTTCTATGGTCTTTCGTGTATACGGCATGTCTGTCTCCGGTATGCGTGGTCAAATGCTCTCGTCTCGGCTCTGGCTCGCATCTGCTTGTTCTTGGGTCCTTCATATCGCAAGTCATAGGCTGTTCCTGGGGCTCACTTGTCGCGACGGATGACAAGTTCGGATGCGGTATGCTGACGATGTACTGATAGATGCGCGGCGACATGTGAACAAGATGTGCATGGCCGCCAATGTCCCACTTGTTGAGTCCGGTACCGCTGGTTATCTTGGACAGGTTCAGCCGATTGTGAAGGTGCGTCGTTATATCAGGTGGCAGGCGATATGTTCCCCGTCAGAGCAGGTCCGTAACTGATGTCTGCGCTCGATCCCTCGGTAGGACCGCGCAGAGTGCTTTGACTGCGTGCCCAAGCCGACACCCAAGACGTTCCCAGTGTGCACTATTCGCTCGACACCATCCCAACCAATACACTGTATTGTATGGGCGAAGAGCTATCTGATGCCGTGAGTTCTTACCGTGTACACCAGTGGCCAAACCCAGCCTGTATTGATCGCGACACCGAAGTCAACTATTCGGTGAGGACGAGGACGCCGGCGGCGAACTTGATGAGGCCGAAAAGCAAGGCGAAAATGGTACCTGCTGCTTCGAACAGTCACCACACATAGAGCGTGCCTCTCACCTCCCCTCTTCTTAGCCAACGAAATCGCAGCATTGCGCAAGGAGGCGCAAGCGTTCAAAGCCGTCCGGTCAGCACTCCGTACGCCGTCTTCTGCGGGCTCTTCGTCGAGCGCCGCAAAGATGGTGTTCCAAAAGGTACGCGTATCGACCCGAATGTAGGCATCACCCAAATACGTTCGCATACTGACCTGCCCCCTCGCGATGCTTGTACGCCTTAAGGTCTTCCACTCCGACATTCTCAACCTGCTGTCTATGGCCGACATGTGGCGGACCCGTGCGCCCCCTGTTCCCCTTGACTTCGACGCGATACAGGCCGGTACATTTGTCTTGTCCCGGCCGTCTCAGAACGGTGCTAGCGCATCGCAAATGAACGGCTCGGTTGGCAGCTCGGCTACGGAGAAGCAGCTAAATGGTAGCGGCGCTGCGCCGTCAGCGAATGGGGCAAAGCTCAAGGACCAACGTGCACTCTCTCTACAAGATAATTTGGAGCTCTTCGTCTCGAGGTGCGCATACCGATGGTCTATTGCACAAATAACGTCGACGGTTGACGTCGCCGCTGTAGCGCGGAACGTCTGGCCGCACGCCTACGCGCTGGGGAGGATACGATCTCGTTCGACAAGGACGATGATGACACCCTCGACTTCGTAACGGCAGCCGCGAACCTCCGCTCCGCCGCATACGGGATCCCTGGCAAGAGCCGGTGGGAGGTCAAAGGTAAAGTCTCCCGCATTCACTACGTCTTGCTCGCTGCTGACACGCTGTAATCCCTTGCATGGCGCAGAAATGGCGGGTAACATCATCCCCGCGATCGCTACCACGAACGCAATTATTGCCGGTCTCATTGTACTGCAGGCCCTACACCTCCTCCGGCGCTCGTACTCCCTGCTTCGTAATGTGCACGTCCAGTTCAAGCCGAGCATGCCTCTCAGCTCCATCACGATGTGCCCGCCGAACCCTGCGTGCGGCGTCTGCCGCGACACGTACACGGAGGTTCTCTGCGACCCTGCCCGGGTTACCCTTCGCGAGGTCGTCGACGGCATCCTTGGGCGCAGCTCTAGCAGTTCGAGCGCCAGCGCTAACGGGAATGGGAACGTCAACGGGAACGGTGCAGCGGACGCCGGAAGTGAGGCCGATGGTGAGGGCGAGCGGGACGGCCCCGCCGAGGTCAGTGTGTACGAGGACAAGCGGGTGCTGAGCGATCCGGACTGGGACGAGAACGACGAGAGGACCCTCGAGAGCCTGAACGTCACGCGCGGCAAGTTCCTTTCTATCGTCGACGAGGACGGCGAGTACGCCACCATTCAGGTCGCCATCGGTGCCCTCCCGTACGTACCTTTTGACCCTATTCGCCGATACGGAGGGACTGACTGTCGCCCTGCAGACCTAACCACCCAGCTGACGGACCTGCGTTGATTCTGCCTTCTCCGTTGCCCACACCTCCGAGGAGGGAGAAGCCCCCGCGACCCGCGACGCCGCCTCCCGCTCCCCCGCCCGTTGTTGCAGGAAAGAAACGTGCTGCACCAGACGACGAGATCGAGGAGATCGATGCTCCCTCCGCCAAACGCTCGCGCATCGATGCCGGGCCTACAGATGGCGCGTCCTTCACCCCTAACAAGAAGAGGCGACTGGAGGAGGACGGCCTGATCATGCTCGACAACGCGGATGAGAAGATCGAGGAGGACCCGGACGTGATTGAGATCGACTAGAGGAGTGTGTATGTCTCATGACGTCGCATAGTCAGTAGGTGTTTGTTGTGCTCTCGTATTCTTATCTTGCTGTCGCTCGCAGTACGTATGCTACCATGTCCATATGCCCCAATAGTAATCATCGTCTTTGTGTGCCCTCATTGACTTATGACCCCCAATCTTTCTCACACACATTCCGCGTCTTCACCATACAATACCACATCATTAAAACGAAACGAATGGTATATTTACAAGTGAATGGCTATGGATACAGTCGATGACAACGGGCATGAAGGGTACAGTCAACTACGGCAGGGGCATTGTGCGCTCAAGAGACGGTGATCCTCTTGGGCTGCTGCTCCGCCGTCTGTCTCGGGAACGTGACAGTCAGAACGCCGTTGTCCATCGATGCCTTGATCTCCTCGGGCTATCGCAAACGACCAGTCAGTTCTTTGTCCTCCAGCGCAACGACGTGTGAGACGTTCTACATACCTTGACACCCTCGGGGACTGGCAGCGAGCGCGCGAAGCGACCGAACCGCCGTTCGCGGACGACGTAGCCGTTCTCCTGCTTCTCGGACTCGGCCTTGGACTCGCCGGAGACGGTGAGGACATTGTTCCGGAGGTCGATGTTCACGTCCTGCTTGTTGATGCCCGGGAGCTCGAACGTCGCGCTGACAAGGTTCTTCTCCTTGTCCTCGTGTACGTCAATCCTGTACGCGTCGTGGTTAGCCTTGGGTCTAACGTTCGAGCATAGGGAGAGAAAATGCTTACCTTGGGCGCAGGACGCGAGGCGCGGCGTTGGCATGCTGCTGAGTCTGCAGCTGGTTGTTACCGTTGGCAGAGCCCTGCTGGCCGCCGGTGCGCCGAGCGAAGGCCTCGTCGAAGAGGCGGTCGAACTCGGAGAAGGGGTCGCTGAAGAACGGGTCGTTGAAGAAGTTGACGAGCGCCATTGTGATGAGAAGAGGAAGAGGTGTTTAGAGAGAAGAAGAGGAAAGCGTTAAGAGGGTATATGCGAGTGTGGATGTTGTGTTGTTTTCTGTTGGGCTGCTATGGCGTAGAGGCGCCTTCTTATATACACCTCTGCCCACAACATGTGCTCATGCTGGTGACTTCGAGTATCCAACGACAGTTTCTCGAACGCTGCCAGATCGGGCTCGGTGCGTGCACCTAGGTGGCTCACGAAAGTACGAGAACAAGTTGGGTAGGCGCCCGAAGCTTCGTGGCGTTGAGTGACGTATACGGAAAGGCGCGCGTACCACTAACGGGCGCTTTCTCAGGTTTGTCACCGCGCGGACCAACAGTGGACCAACCAGTGAGCTCACGTCGACAGGTCATCGTCTCCGTCAGTTACTACTGCGGGTACAAAGCCCTTCCTGTTACACCTCTGTTAGTATAACGGGCATACCTAGGAGCGCCATGAACTCGCCCTGCAGCCTCCAGCTCCACGACGACCGACGGGCCTATCCAGTCGTCCCGGTTCAACTCGTCACGAACATCTGTACAAAAGGATGACTTGTATGGCAATACAAAGTGTATCAAATACTCAGATATAAGCGATGCAATAGGTCGCCTACAGCCTCTCCGATACAACCCTCCGAGGAGTTCCCAAGATAACCTCCCGGGGCCTATTAGCAAAGATCTGAACAGCCGCCGATAGCTTGCTTGTCGTCGAAGTCGAATGCCCCGCAGATGTTCATCCTGGGAGCCCCTCGACTCTCGACCAAAGACGCGCCGTATTCCCGGCGGCGGCCCAGATCGGATTCTGCGCGGCGCACCGCTATGTAACGTAATTGCCTAGCGGATCCCGAGCACGCCATCAGCAGCGTAGCATGAGAATCTCAAGAGAAGCCTGCGGCCTCGAGGGGATGCGGTGTCTTCCCCTGCGGAGTAGATAGACCCGTCGAAGCTCGCCCGCGAGTGCGAGAAGCCGAATCCCGGAGACGGTCAGCTGCGAGCCTGCGACAAACTGCGGCGTCTATTGCGCCCACTCCGTCGGAATAGGCAGGTCCTGTGGAACAGCGCGGGACGGGCGGAGTAGCTCGCGGCGACCTCGATAATCAACTTCCCACTCGGCCTCCGTGCGGATTCCGGAGTACTGCCTCGGTTCCGTCGATTACGAAGTGTTCAGATACCGAAGAAGCCTTATGAGCACTAGAGCAGCGGCGATCAGACTTCCCTGTCCCCAAGCCTGGAGGCCCGGAGATACCTCAGTTCGTGCCATACGATGATACCTTTCGGGTCAAGCTATTGTTCTTCCATCTCACAGAAGTGTTTCATGTATATGAAAAGAAGGACATATATTTGGGACCACGAGCCAGCAAATCCATATCCAGACGCTCAGACAGGAAGGAAGGACGGGGAACAAGACACTCCGGAGGCCATCTACGACTTCGTTTGATCGCGTGATGCTTGGCAGCGCGAAGCCAACAAGCTACAGCAAGCTATTGCGCATCTAGCCGCCATAACCTGTCAGACTATGATGGGGTCAGAAGAGTACGAGAGCGAGGATCTGATGAGGGACACGTACTTGTCTTCGCCATTTAGAGGCCGAGGAGGGTGAGGAGGAGGGCGACACCGAGAGCGCGGATGACGTGGATGACGGTGCCGAGGAGGGGAACGAGGACGACGACGAGGTCAACGAGGACGACACCGACGATGGCGAGGACGGCCTGGAGGAGAGTAGCGACGACCTCACTGGTGGCTGGTCAGTGCGTGTGGGCGGAGCGAAACGACCCGGTACGCACCCAACGCCGACGAGCAGGAGGAAGACGGCAGGGGCAATGCCGCCGCCGAGCAGAGCAAGAACGGCGCCGACGGCATCGAAGACGAGCTTTCATGACGGTATGAGCATACTGTAGGGCCGACATGCAACGAAGAACACTCACAATAAGGACGGCCGCAAGGATGCGAGCGACCTCGTGGACGGTGAGGATGAGGGTGCCGTCGAGTGAAGCGAGGATGATTTCGATGGGGTGGCCGCCGAGGCCGTGGATGCGAGTAGCAGTGGTGGTGAGGACGTTCTTGATGCCGTCCACCGGGGCGGAGAGGTGCTCAGCGGTCGCGTTCTGCTTGGTAGCAAACTCTGCGGGAGTCGTCAGTGTCGCTCATAACTGCGGCGGTTGGAGGGGACGTACTGAGCTGCTGAGTGAAGGGGACGAGCTGGGTCTGGGCGTCGGTCAAGATCGACGCGAGGCTCAGCTTAGCATCGTCGGCACGGGGGACGAGCGCGACGGTGTCGACCACCGGGAGAGCAGCGTTGACCGCGGAGAGCTCGCCAGCAGCGTCGCGCTCGTTGAAGGGAATGGCGGAGGTGACCGCGCTAAACGCGAGGGTCGCGAAGACGGCGATGGTGCTGAAGGAGAACATCTTGTTGGAAGAGATGAGTGAAGGAGTGTCTGAGCGACTGGGAGTGCTGGAGGAGGCGTAGGAGACTGACTCGGGTGGTCAATGTCGACCAGGCTCAGCGAGGGTCTCCCTTTATACCCGGGGTGCGGGTCTGTATGTGTTTCTCGTCACAACAGTTCAGAGGCCTAGGTGCAATCTGTTTGTCAGTCCGAATCCGAACCCGGGGGCACTGAGTGCGAGTGTCTCACAGTCGACTTGCACGCAACCGAGAGACGGTGCGCGCTAACGCCCGTTTCGATCATACCGCGTACTCCACAAATGAATAGACCGCCGTCGCCGGTTCTGGGAGCATCGCGTCGAGCCAGTGTCAACGAAGAGGTAAGTCGTTGATTGAGCGGCGGAGGCTGCGCACCCCAAAATCGGAATGCCGCATGTTGGTCCGCGTTAGCGAGCCAATCGGGAGCTGAGACAATGACCACGGCCACGAAGAGAGAGTCGGTGCCTGAGGGAGAGGCGTCCATATTGCGGATTTAGAAGGCTTCCTGCATCGTGCGCGGAGAGTGGCGGGAGACCAGGTGTTCTCGGCTTCTTTAGCACAGACTCGATGGCCGCGCAAATGAACGATGGCGTACGCTGCAAGCAGGATGAGGCCATCGAGAACGCATTGCGATGGATGGCAGAATATACATCCCATCCTGCATCAGGGTATTCAAGACAGGCGAGGAATGTTACCTGCTGCAGGGTGATCACCGAGAGGACATAACGCGGGTTGATATGTGAGCCAAATTACGTCGCGGCCCGGTATTCGCATAGTAGTGGACCAAGAGAGGCATCGGCGTGGGGGCGCGCCACGACGTCGGTGCGCTGGCGCATAGGAACAGGACGAGCACCGACCGACGCCAGCATGGACGTTACTAGTCGAAGTCAAAGATAAAGAAGCCTGAGGACGTTGAATAAGGTATAAACTCCAGATTTACTTTCAATCTCGTTCCCACGCTCACTCAGGCGCGCGGGGTGCCGCACAACAAGGACAAACAGCATTGTTCGTCCGCCGCTGCGCCTGATCGAGACTTGGTCTCGGACACGATGATCCAGAGCGTCCAGAGCGTCGTGTTCGCCGTCTCCCCGGTCCAGCCTCTCTTTGAATCTCCCAGTGCTTCGCGCAATGCCAGCGGTGATAACTGCGTTCATCTTCAATGCACCTTGTGAAAGCCGGGAACCTCGCGGCCGGTGTCGTAACCGCCGGTCTGACAGAACTCTCGTACAGGGTTGAACATCGAACGCGATGGGTGCAAAGCTCGCCAGGTCAGTGTGTATAGTCCCACAAATCAGCACAGATGTATGACCATGTGACGTACACACGCTTTCCAGGGTGTCTGGTTTTTGCCCTGCACCTCTATAGGCCTGACTGCCTCCGATCTGTACGAGGGGCCGCGGCGTAGCATCGAGGCTATTCTACCCCCTCCCACGACGGCGCGATCTGCCTTCTGTTCGCATGTTTCTCGGAAGTAAGACTCCACAGTCGACATCGCCCAGCGCGCCCGGTGAGTCATTACGCCGGGAGCCGGTCCAAGACGCGGAAGCGCATGCTTCCCCGGTCACCGAATGGGTCTCGCGGCGGCCTCGTCCTGCAGAGGTGCGGACTTTCTAGTGCTTTTCTTCCGTCGGGCTAGCCCTCATCTCTGTCTGCACTCGACCAGGTGGCCGCATGAAACGTGCAGCCACCTATTCGATTCACACTCATGTCAGCCCATCAACCTGGGATCTGGCAACAGGCAGATTAATCCATCTGGGGCTGTGTGCTTGTTATACGGGCGTCAAAGTACGCACCTGTCTTTGTCGAAACAACCGTTTCGGGCTCGCCGCGGATATCCTTCATCGCAGGAATAGCCCATAGTGATAACCTTTTCGTTGTCTTCTCATCACAGCTCCGGCTCATCTGCCACGTTCACAGCGTGGGCGGATCTCACCATGATGTTGAGGGGATTCTTTATCGCATCTGTTCCGCATCCGAGTTGCGTGACGATTGCAGGGACGATATAGCGCCCTCGGTGAGTCAATTCGTCGGTGTGAACGAGCATAGGTATGAGATCATGCATTCATATGCGAAGGCTAGATAACGGAGTGATCCTCCGCAACATGACGCGTCGCACGCGGGAGGCCAGTGACTTTACGTTACGTCCGCTGAAGTTCTGCCATGTTGCCCGACAGACGCTGATAGACTGCTCAGCAGATCGAGTGGGGGCCGGAAGGTACCTGCCGTATCGCTTCCGTCATCGAGAACCCTGAGTCCTTCTGCAAGATGACGAACAGGAGCTCGCTTGTCACTACGTCATACCATTTGGACATGAAGGACAGCACAACGAAAGCGCGCAGGTTGCAGGGTACGTACCTCTCCATCGTGACTTCCACAGGGACGTACTTGGCATGGCACCACGTCGTCCTCTCTGCGCACCATTTGATCCGCTGCGTCTTCCTCAACCCGGGCGATTGGCATGGTGGTCGGCGGATGGGACGGGTGCCTACCCCTTCTTTTCACCGTACCCTTGGTGGACGGCGCGACTTCAGGCCGAGCACGTCCCCTAATACCCAAGGCGTATCTTCCTTGCTACATCCATGCACCCCTGCTCGGTTGCGTTCAGTCGACGTCCAAGGCACCATCTGATTCATTGTCTCAACGACGCCCGTGAAGTTCGGCCGAATCATGTGTACCGGCGAGGGCGTCGAAGGGCATTCATTCCTCCATTGCTTGCGCCAACTTGTAGGAATCACTTCGCGTTGCATCGTTCGTGAGGCCGCAGCGTTGTACTGCATTAGGTCGCCTGCGGGTGTCCACACGGCTCTTGTACGGCGGCAGCGCTCCGACATCGTTTGGGGGTGACAAGATCATCCGGGTCCGTCGCTTCAATCGTGGATGCGCTGCCTGCCCAGCGCCAGGGCATCCGCTATGGTCCGATTCCTCATGAGCCGGCTGCCGACGACGCGCCTGAGTACCCACGCAGTGACTTGAATCCAACCGGATGCTAACCATAGCTGTCCTTCCATGCACAGAAGAGCTGGCGTTCGGCGGACTGATGCCGTCTGTCAGTGCGTTGACATGTTCAATCACTCTGCCTACATGCAGGGATTTTCGTCCAAGGTCGGTCGCGGTTCCCTTACCTTGACAGTTCCGACGGGAATGTGTGTATGACGACAACGGGGCAGTTGTTGACGACATGGCGCTGTGGGACGGACCCGCGGTGCGCGCGGACGTAAGGAGGTGACATGCCACGGACGCTATATAGCGAGGTTGCACAAGGTGAGGATATCGACGAACCCTGGATCCCGGACAGGCATGAGCGCTGAGCGGAACGATATTGGGGCAATAGACGTGCATATAAAGAGGTAGGTAAACTTCGAAGGGAGTCTGACAATACCACTAGTATGCCATGTATCATCTTCTCCGAGCCGGCAGTGCTCGCGGGCGTTTGCCGTCGATTCTGGCGCTGTCTTCACAACTCGGACCGTGGTCCATGTCCGAAATAACCTCATGAGGCGTACCGTCCTCATGGATAGAATTCGTAGAAAGCTATGTGCCATGTGCACGCGCCTCCTGGTCTTATAACGTAGTGTATAGCTATCGTACATATTCTACACAAGGGCTAAGGGTGTATATATTGGTTTCGATGCTTGCTTTGTCGTCCGATGTTGGAGCGTTGACGAGTACCGAGGGAGATGCGAATGCCATATGTAGACCGTAGCACTTTTGGAACGCGGACGCTCCCGGAATAAACAGTGCCCGCCCCGTCTCCTTCGCGCTGTAGCTGGATGCGCATGCGGTCCGGGGAGAGCTCGTATTAGAAGCATATTTGATACATCCCGGCGGTGCCGAGGTGCGCGCTCTCGCACGATATACCGAGCGCGAGGCGCATTCAGCGCGGAAGGGTTGGCAGTGCCTGTAATGGACCGATTGTCAGGGACTTCGTTAGCGAAGAGAACGATCGGATGCACATACGCGCTTCAGTTGGCCTTCCTGCGCTTGTTGGGCCGCGCATCGTCGTCATCCTGCTCGCGGTCCTGGTGCTTGTCCTGCCGAGGGTCCTGCTTCTGTACGCCCTTCTCGCAAACGCCGGTGTCTTCATGCACCTTGAGAGCGGTCTGGCGGCTGAAGACCTTCCCGCACTTCTGGCACCTGTACCAACGCCCCCAATGGGTGCTTTCAACATGTCGTTCGAGGTTCGCCTGTCTCGAAGACCCCCGGAATGTCTCGCCACACGCTTGACCATCAGCGTTCACCCATGTGCATTGCAAACCATTATCCTGGACGAGGCTTCGCATTTCTTGGGCCGACAGGTTCTTCCCTCTGTGCTTGAGAACGGCACCTTGGTACGTTGCCGTACCCGCGTCCGCTGGAACGTCGAACGCGTGCGTGCGCATATGTGCTTTGTTGGAACGTGCATTGTCTTGCAGCTCCTCCGAACATGCGGCGCCGTCGACTCCGAGCCTGCACGTAGGGGCGTTTCGCGCACCTATCTTGCTCGGCCCGACCTCAGCTTGTGTACGCCTGCCGCGTTTATCCTTGGGTTCGGCCTCCTGGGGCTGTGGCGATGGTGCCCGCTTGCGCTTTCCTTTGGAGACGCTGGACGGAACGTCGTCGAGCGTGATTGAAGAGGGACCCGCGACGGGTCGGTCCTCAGAGTCGACCACACGCCGAGAGCGACGGGCGCGCCTGGTAGACCTAACGGCGCCCCGTTCGTGCACGTTCTCCATGTCAGGAGGCGGGGATCGCGCGTCGGTAGAACTTGGGGGCGGAGCAACCAGGCCATGGTCGTCTGCACTGGCATCGCGGTACTCTGCCTCTGTGGGAGTGCTTGCGATTTCCTCCTGCTTTTGGGCGTCCGAGGAGGTCGATGGAGATAACGGGGGAAGGTGAGGCAGCCTCCTCGAGGCGTCATCCAGCCCCAGTGAGGACGGACCCGCAATGGCTTGTTCTGCCTCGTTATTATCAGATCTGGCCCCAATGCGGTGTGAAACAGACGTGCGGTGGACTTGTGGACTTGTAGAACGTCCGGGAGGGGTGTTTGGGGGCATAAGGGGTGCATTCTCCTTGCCCTCGCTCCGGTCGTCGATCAATGCCGTCGATGCGTTGAGGTCGTTCGGCGACGGCACGTTGGATCCATGCGCGAAGGACTGAGGCTCGGCTATGCAAGGCGTGACCGAGGAGGAAGTGTCGCATTCGTGCTCAGAACTATCCTGCAGCTAAAATAGCATGAGACGAGCGAGTAAACAGCAGAAATAATGGGCTCACTGTCTGCGGTTCGGTATCGATTTTTACCCCGTCCTGCGGAGAGTGGCTAGTCCCTGCGGTTGCTTCCCTTTCAGGCGATTGGGGGTCGTGTATTTCGGGGGCGGTGCCGAGGTGAAAAGTGTACCTTCCCGGTTCTGTGTACGTATTTGTTGCGTTCTCGAACGGCGCTGACTGTGGATACACGGGTGGTAGAGTTGGCCGAGCTTCTTCTATTGGAGGCAGAACCTCATCTTCATTCCAAGCAGCTTCTACGTTCTGTAGTCGGCAGCGAGCGGCCATGCCGGTGTGTTAGTCGGAATGATATGGCTAGGAGGGTGTACGTACCTGGCGCTTGTCATACGCGTCCGACGATGCCTCTCCGCTGTCCATATTCTCCTGTTCATCTTCCACCATGTCGGAGTGAATATAGTCGTAGATATTGAAGTCGGAGTGAGACATGATAGATTAGCGCAAGAGGGAGTATCGGGATGGGAGTGGTTTGAAGTCGAAGAGAAGGGGGTGTACTTATAAGTTGGTGAGCAAGCCACAGGGCGTGCCTACCACCTATAAGCCAACCCGGCCACCATGCCATGGTGGGGTGAACATCGACGCGCTCGATCGTGTCGCGTTAACGTGACGACAAAGCATGACCGTGCGCCATGGCGCGACGCGCTTTGACACCTACAGGGCGTCATTGTTCGTTCAGAGTATCTCGTCACAGTAGATATGCACGGCCGCACGTACCGTATATTCTCAGATCCGAGAAGAAATTCTGTTCGCGGCTGTAAGTATACTGAGGATGAGGGCGGAGCTGTAGAGAAATGAGTACGCTGAGGAGGCCGGGAAGAGAAGAGCGGTGAAGATGAGCTCTCATTACGTTGGCTCAAATAAAATAGGTACGTACCGTCCTGGGCGATAGAGCGTGTATTGAATAGTGACTATGCTTTCGGAGCCTCTGGCCTGAGTTGTGGTTGCTTGCTATTATATACTGTATCCCGCCAAAGGACGTTGCATCAGTATTTATGCCGCGGATACGACTACGACAGACATGTTCGTATGATAGCTCCAATGACAATTACCAAACTCTCTAAGGTAATTGTTCTTCGCAGAGAACCTTTCACAAAATGAAGGAGATCCTGCATCATCTTGACGACGCACCAGTTTCGAACCGGGCGAGCCCACTCTACCATGTACCTGTTGTAGCAGTCCGCTCGCGGGGACACTTACATATATATATCTCACTTCGAGGGTACCTCGATTTGCGTATGTCAGATATACAGACGTCTGCGTTGTATAGAGCCACTCGCGCAGCGTACCAAAGGCTAAGATGCGAGGACTTGCTGCCATCCGAGCGCATCATATCGGGCCTTGACGGACATTTGAGCGCCCAATATAAAGAATCATTGCATCATGTAGGTTATAGCATCGTGAAAGGCGTTGGTAGGTGTCGCTTCGCTTAATCTTTCGAAACGGGCGGCGCGATGGAGTCCCTCGCCGCTCGAGGAGTTTCACTAGGTTAGGGTTGATCTTGATCTGCCCTGACTAGTGCTCACACGCATCGCGGCAGCGACTGGCGGCTCTAGTGCTTCGTCTTGCCCACCACTATGCTCATGTGTGGTCCCTGCCGTCTTCGACATCAACGATGAGTCGGAGCCCACGACAAAGAACGAGCTCTGGGAGACAAATCAAGCCGGGATGTACTGTAAGATCGATCATTGTCCTGCTCCGAGTGTAGCGTGATTGTCCTGTGCCGCACAGACATTGCCCTTGTCGGACGCAAAAACGTGTCTCACATGTTCGTGCCAGCAGCCTTACAAGTTGATGTATACCTATGAGGTTTGGAAAAATTTTCCGCTGACAGGGACCCTCCGACTCTGGCGTGATCTGTTGGATGCGGCCTGGCCGTAGAACGCTATCGATGGGGAGTGCCAGCGTTCGGTCAGCGCAGCGCACGTGCGACGCGCGACGCACATGGAACGGCTTGAGGATATTCGGATTCAGGAACGCGACCACCGCGCCCTCCCGCAGCTTCGACATCCTCTCGAACGCGCCACGGCTCCCGCCCCGGTAGATCTTCTCCTTCCTCCCGCCCTCCTTCGTCACCACGTCGCACGAGTCCGACTCGAACAGCAGTAGCGACAGGAACGCGTCCCCTCGGATCTTCGCCTTGCCCCCGTCTGCCGACGAGCCCCGCGAGCGGCACCCAAAGTCGATCAGCTTCAAGTTCACGTACTTCTTCCCGCTCGCCTTCGGTGCCTCCGGCTCCTTCGTCTTCTTCCGAAACGGGGGCGGGCGTGGAGAGGAGCCCGCCCCAGGCTGACCGTGGAGTGGTGTGATCTCGTCGACCTGCTCTCTCTTACCGTCCAACAGCCGGTCGTCCCTCGTCACCTCGATCGGGGCTTGGGTGTACTTCATATTCCCCGCTCTGCTATGTCCGTGATGGTCAGCCAGTCTCCCTCCACGGGCACGTCTTAGCCCTGCTTGCTCGGCAACAGGCAGACGACAGAGTTCAGCTGTGAGGGCGAGATGTAGTACCTTCCTTGGAGATACTTTGGCACGCTTTGGAACGGATCAACCTTGAATCTGTGACATCGCTGGTGGGCGTGCATGCATCAATCGCGGGTTGTTCGTACGAGAACCGGAAGGCGACTCCGGATTCTCGGTCGTCGTACGGAGGCGTCAGCTCTGAAGAAATGTTTAGTCCATTCAGAGAGTAAGTCATCGCCTCGAGCAGCGCTGAAATACCCATAGATATCGACCGCGTGAAGATTGCAGTGAATTGCTTGAGGTCATTGACGCTGTAGGAACAGTCTCCTTTGACGTGTGCGCTGATACCAGTTTCCGTAGTAGCGTCGACGGCAGAGGTGAAGGATTCTCTGTTGAGCTGGAGTGGAACAGAGGCCCTGCAGTTAGATCGTGACGCGGTAGGGGAAGACACGGTGGTGGCAGGCTTGGACGTGGGGTGCCTGTTGGTCCAGAGATACTTAGATGGCTCCCTAGCTTCATTCCGTCCTCGCGTCCATCGCGGTCATCGGATAGGCGCAGGACTCGGGAATGTGCCGGGCGACAACGCGAGGCGGCTCGCAGTGCACAGGCTGACGCAATAAGCGGGTGAGAGACGTGTGCCACTTCCACATTTAGCACTCCGTAGAGAGAAAGAGGGTGTCGGAGGTGTTCCCCTTAATCGAGTGACATCGTATCATGTGTGTCTGTGTTGTACATTTCGATAGGACCTGCAAGCAGGCGCTGTATATTCCTGTACCCCACGATAGGTGTGAAGCCGGCGCTGGATGTCATTTCTGGCACCCTCCTGTTGTTCATAGGCTGGGACTCGCGTTTCCCGTTCGTGAGTGGAATCGCACCTTGACACCGTGTGATGCTGAGGTTCTCACGAAGTCCACGTACCCAGGTCCAGTAGCGTCAAGTAGCTCATAACACTACTCTTCGAGGAAGACGCTTTTTGCGAGAGGATTCGTGGCCCGCTTCTCTCGGCAGTCGGACACTCTCTCAGAAGGTACTGGAGGGCGGTGCGTAACGCTTGCCTTTGTCCGACTCTTCATGGTCCCAAGCGCGAACTCGAACGCGTGGACGGGATCGGGATATTGATGCCAGTCCACGCTAGACCTCAAACCAAGTGAACAGAACGGCTCTGGTACCAGGGCTCTGGACGAGCGTACCACGATGTACGACGCGCGACACGGTCAATCATGTCCACGTGATCGCACGAAGGCCTTGGGGCCGTCGGCGGTCCACTGCACCGATGCTCCTCGCCCTCACCCTCTTCCTCGCCACTAAACGATAATGAACATACCATAAAAATGTATAAAGGAACATGGATCCACAATATGGGCGTCCAACCGATTGTTTGGAGAGTTTGGATTCGCTGACTGGGCTCGCACGCACCGTCGGATGCCGCGAGCTCCCTATCAACGGAGCAGATCAATTCACATGCATAACGTGAAATTCTTTGAGCAGGCATATACTGAGCCGGAAACGCGTTAGAACGGACGTATGAGAGTTGAATCCGGCGACCTCGACTATACGGGCTCATCTACAACACACTTGTATGAGTAAACAGGCTCAGACCGTCGTGTATTGTACCGATATTGATTACAAAGAAGCAGGAGTTTACAAGGTGAGTGACGCGGGCTACGAGCGATGCTGAGGCGTGGTTAAGTGGGATATTCACGCGTCGTGTTGACTGCCAAAGTCGTCGCGATCACTCTGGAAGTGAGTTCAACCGTGCATGCATCCTCGAGTAATGCGATCCGATAGTAAATTGTCGATGCGACTTGGGGGCTTTGGATACCGTTCAACCTCGGCGGCCTCCGAGTCGGTAAGTGGTTGGGTTATTGGCCTCGCTACTAGCCGTCCATGAATGTACGGTCGGCTCTGTTGGGATAGCGTAGGCTTGCATGGCATTGACTGAGATATATTAATCAGTATATAGCTTGGTAAGAAGGTGATATGGCGCACCAAGTTCATTTCAGTCTGTCCTCCTGCGCTTATGTGGCGGGCCGTCGTCCTCCCTCTCCTTCCTCTTCCGTGATTCGCCTTCGGACTCGATGGCTGTCTCAGATTCTCCATCCTTCTCGCACACCCCATCGACTTCATGCCGCGTAAGCGAGAACAAGGTGCTGAAGGTTCTGTGGCACTTGGGGCACTCATACTCCCTTCCCCAGTGCTTGTTTCGTACATGTCGCTCGAGGTTTGCTTTCCGAGACGTTCCCTGAAACGTTTCGCCACACCAGCGACCGTCGGGTGCCCTCCAAGTGCATTGAAGTACATTTGCAGTTCTGAGGCAGCTGATTTCCTTCGTGGATAGCGTAGCACCTCGACGCTTGAGGGTGCAACCGTCGTATGCTAATTGGCCATCGTCGTCGTAAACACCAAACTTGTGCGTTCTCATGTGCTTCGTGTTTGCCTTCGGATCGTCCACCAACAGCTCTTTACACTTCCCGCCATCGAGCCCGCACGTCGTCGCTGTATGGTCGTGCTTCTTCTTGGACTCGACCTCAGTTTGCGTACGCCGGCCTCGCTTTGCTCTGGGTATGACGTCCTCAAGTGAAGGCGGGTGTGATTGTTGTCCGTGACTTGAGGCTGAGAGGTCATCAAGTGTAACCGAAGACGGACCCGCCATTGCATGCGCAACATCTACTGCATGGTGTTGATGCTTGGTATGAGCGAGCGATTGTTCTGGCAGGACATCTCGCCGTTGATTTTCCATGCCGGAGGGTTGTTGAACGGGAATAAGTTGAGAGGGGGCCATATTCTCTTTTTCACGATCGTCGTACTCGCCAATAGATCCCGTGAAAGTGGGATCTGGGACTTCATGTCGACGGTCTGTGTGATGCTCGACGAATTGAAGTATTGACGCCAGGGTCGCTGCGTCAGGGGGTACAACGGGCTGCGGAAACATAGCAGAATGGAATATGTCTTCAGCTCAGGGGAGTATATGACGAAGATCAGCCACGTACTACCTGTAGGCCTACCGTCTCCTCATTCTGAGGCGGATCTCCCAGCGTGGGTCCTGCGAATGAGTTCCTTGCTCCTCCTGAAGGGTTCGAAGCTGTGGTGTCGAAGCTCATATGAGAATTTGTTGTGTCGTCCAGAGGCCACAGACTAGAGTATGAGGACGTCGACGACTGCATAGCCCCGCTATGTGGCCAGGCCATATCAAAGCTATAGTCTTGGGCTCCGAGACGCTGCGACTAAGAAGTACCGCGCGTTGTCAAAGCTGGGGGTGCATGATGCCGAGAGCACCGTACTCACCAAGGGATCTCCCTCTGTGTCAACCGATGCGGTATCTGAGTCCTTCTCGATGTCCGGATAGTCCTCCAACGCTTCGGGATTGATGAACTCGTAAAGGTTGAAGTCGGGAGAGGTCATGTTGTGTACGGAGCGACAGTGTAGCGAGTCTCCAATAGACGACCGGCAGTGAGGAGAGTGTGAGATGTGAGTGGGAAGCTTTGCCATAGCCACAATATCAGCCTCGGGGATTCAACTTTGGTGGGACGGCATTGCTCCAGAAACTTATTTGGTTGAACATCGACGCATTCGGCCGTGATAACGTGACCGTGTCATGGCTTGATGGGTATGATCAGTCGCTTTGTCCATCTTCCATTGTCCGTCTACCTCACATCAGTGAAGCCACAGACATCGCGTGGCGTATCATGCACTGCATCCTCTTCTACCCGTAGATGGGCACGTCCTAATCCTGAAACAGATTGGCGTCAATCGTGGCGGGACGGTTGGTGTAACGTATATGGAGAGAAAAGCAAGTCTTCCGGTGCCGAATCCTGGACGTCAAGCTGTGACTCAGGCAACTCAATCAACGTGGCTTATAAGGGCAGCCTAATGACAATCCCGTTGGCATGTTAAGTGTAACAGACTTGAAAGAACGAAGAGACGATGGGAGAACCGCGAGTGCCATATGCGGAAGTGCCGACATTAGACCTTGCATCGCTCCGCAGGCGCAATAGCCCATTCTATTTACATCCTACCACAGCCTTTGCGACGGACCCTGCCTTGTTGCGGATGTCTTCCTTCGTTTGCCTGCAGATTTCCTTACCGTTTTCTTTACACTTTGATAAACACCAACATGGGCACGGAGGCGACGCGGGGCAGGACGTTCGATTATTCACGGGCGAAAGCGCGTTTGATGCCGTCCGAATGAGTCCGCGCGTGCTCGGTCGACAACCTTCCTAAGTCTATCTGTGGAATAAAATTCCGATACATTATTCCCGGACTTTCGTCCCATACAGGACCATTCCTGTTTCCAACTCTACATCTATGACACAGTGTAGCAGACGAGCGTCGGTGTAGCGTCCACACGATCACGTGTACGCGACAGACCACCACTCACAGCCGTCTACCGATTCCCATCATGCAAGTACATCCGATGCACAGAATCATTTCGTACTAACGAAAATACCATAATCCGCATTGTCACTATCAGCGATCCAGACGAGCCCTCCCCTCCCTCTCACGGCATCAACCACACGTTGGTGATACCATCCCTCGACGCGGTAGTGGTTCACCTAACCAACCCCCTGTTATCTAGAACGAGTACACGGGCATCATCGAGGCCCTGCCGCTTGTATGTGAGAGATGGGATAATGATAGGCACGTCAGGGCTATTTCAGAGCCGCCTCATCGCAGTCATGGTCGTCAGTCAGAATCGTTAAGTTGACCTCATGTCTTCAGCCAGGCCATCGTGATTTGCGGTCAACTGTGCGGCACAGCTATGAGGGCTTGCCGCGAAGGTAATCCTCGCCGCATTCCTGCGCGCCTCAAGATCTACGCCCAGCCTATCCCGGTTATGGTACATGCAATATTCAACTCCAGGCGCCAGTGATCGCCTTCGTCGCTGACGGCGATCCTCCCTAGACCTTTGGCGGATGCATCTCACTGTCTGGAGTATACCCGGAACACGCAGGATTAGGATAGTTTCGCCTACGGAATTAGGATGAACACTGGCACACGAACGGAGGTTAGGATCAGGTCTCTTCATCCTTCGCAAGACGATGCCTATGGACTGCTATCAGAGGCTACGATCGGATCCAGCTTCCCTGATTACCTGTTTCTTGTTGCATATAATATATGAAGTCATCTACTGTGCGAATCTCGGAACAGCCTACTTACAGATTCCTCCCCTAAACGTTACCTACGCTCCCTGACTCGGTTCGTGTCCCTACAGTACAACGTCGGCGGAGTACGGCCAGCGCTCACAGGCGCATGACAGTACTCCCCCTGCCCGTGCATGAGAAGGCGTGAGCCATGCTGCAAGATAGAATGCCGCCATACCGTCAGCTGATATGCTCTGAACGACAGCCGAAGCGCAGAATCACCTGGCGCACGCCGCACGCACCTGTCATCGCGCCCGAAGCGCACGGAGAGCCGCCCAAGGGCGCCAGCGCGGGGCATGTGGAGCCTCGTCGCCCAAGCCGCGTCCGCGCGAGTCTCTTCGCTGGGAGCCGTGGTAGAGAGGAGCACGACGCGAACCTCCGTGAACACGTTGAACCTCGATGTTGCATGAGCGGTCGAGCGCGGTGCGTCCTTGGTGTCGACGGGTATACGGCGAGGCCCGGCTCCGAAGAGAATGTCGTCGACACGCTTGAGGGCGTCAAGCGGCCCCACGAGGGTGACCGCGGCCTCGTATGGGATATGGATCTCAAGCTCGTGGAGCGCGGCCGGCGTCGGCAGGGTTTCGATGATGTCCGGGAGACGCTCGTAGCTGCGCATGAGGAGGTCGTCGATTCGAACGTAGAGCGTCAGCGACGCAAGCGTAACGTAGCCTGTCAGGGACTCGTTTGCTGGTCGCCACCACGAAACAGAATGCACATGAGCTGTGTCGCGCGCAGGGTAGAGGAGTCTGGTCAGCACTTACGTGTCAATCCACGCAGAGGAACGGACAGCTGACGGACGGAAGGTCCGAAGTGTGGCAAAGCATCAGGTCCGATACGTGCATGAATGGGCACGTCGAGCGTGCTGAGTGTTCGCGCCGAAGGGGTACGTGCAAGCCATCTCAAGAGCGGAAGCATGCAAGCGGGGTAGATAGGGGACACGCGCAAAGACTTCAGCGCAGGCCTTTCGAACAGTTCTGGTTCGTCATCGCATTCATTGAACTCCGGGCTAGTCCAGGTCATAGCATTGAGACGAAGGTGCGCGAGGCGGGGAAAGGCGCAGAGGAGGATCTGGACGTCGCGCATGTTCCGATGACAGGTTTCGTTCAGATCTAGCGTTGTGAGTGCATCGAAAGCCTTGAACGAGTCATGGAGCCCGTTGAGGAAGGTCATCCCGTCCGTGCTGATGCCCCGGATAGTCAACTTTTGCAGGCAAGGGACGGCACTTGAGGAGAGGTACGGCGTTAGGAGTCGAGAGAAGACTTGGCCGTCCTTTCCGCCATGCATGTCGGGCTTCCATGAGATGCGCAGTTCGTGCAGGAAGCGGAGGAATGGCTCGAGGTACGGAGCACCCAAGGCACGGAAGTCGCGCACGCCAAATAGAAGGCGGAAGGAGACGGCGTGCAGGGCGCGCGTCGAGAGGCAAACATTACGAAGAGCAATACGATCGTCTCCTAAGAAGGATACGATGTGAGCCAATAGCTCTACTGGGACATGTGGGGTCATGGTGGAGACGGGAGGCTGGTCGGAGCGTTGGGGGGCTATAGGTTCACATCACCCGTCTCTCTATATGCCACGGGCGTGGTGTGATGATCATGGGGAATTCAAATGGGGCCGGAGAAGGCGTCGACAGCGCCGATGTGTCGCGGTCAGCTGTGCCAAGTGACCCCTCTGGCACGCGCAGTCCCGGTGAGGACCGGCCTGCCGCCCAGTCGCCTTTGGGCGCCTAAGACGACGCTCCAGTGTCGCATGCCGATCGTTGGGGGTAACGGCGGAGGTACTCACTTCCGTCTGACATTGACACACCCAAACCGACGCCTGGAACAAAACGTATCGCCAGGATTCTCTGTTTCTCGCTAAGGAGAGGAGATTGTCGCTCAGTGCTATCCCTATGGCGTGTCACTCCGGCGAAGCGCCCGGATAGCGCCCTCTCCACTTGTCTTTGATGGTACGGAAAGTCTCAGATCTCGGCGATGCGGAAGTGCGACACGAACACGCTATCACAATCACAGTGAATTGACATACCTTGGGACGCGATGCTATATACCTGATATTAGATAAGCATGAGCAATAAAAATACGCGCGCTTGTAGCTGAGCGACGCGTGAGCAGAATATCGCTTCACCTCCCCCGACGACGATGTCTCCGGCACACAGCGTAAAGGCGATGGTTCTCCGAGAGCAGAGGTTGCATGTGAGGTCAACCTCGCAAAGCCTCGCGACTCGCCTTCCGAGTAGTACCCGTGTTGACATAGGAGCCGACATAGCGAGTCTCGCATCTGCGATGCGCCTCCTCTCCTCCGCATGTGAAGTGAATGCTTACCTGGGTATGAGTCCATGAACTGAGCGTTCGAATCCATCGCCATATCAATCGGGCGAAGTTAAGAGTGATCCCAGCCCGCAGACCCAAACGTAACCCAAGTAGGAGAAGCTGCAGGGGTCCCAGCAGTGTGGCACTGCACAGAAAGGCATAATTGGGGCTTGCGAGCACAAGTCCGAGAGAAAGTGCTCAAGAGAAGGCTACCGCAGCGTTTATCGTTGATTGAAGTGGGTGCACGTTGATGCAGAGGATGCCAGCGCGTCGGTTAGGTGCGGTGGTACGCATTTGGCTAATCCGGGGCCAGTGCCTGGGTTGCCGCTCGTATAAGTGCTTGAGACAGTCATAGTATACGCTCGTACGAGAGAAGGCAGCGAGAAGCGTTAACATGAATGAAAGCCAGAGTGTGCATCGTCGTGGTCACGGAGAAAAACGCTATTGCGGTAGGCGCTAATCTGCGTGTATGTCCCCGATCTCATCGGAGTACGCGCGTGCAATACTTCTCCTCCAATGTTCCCTTCTTTCCAGAGCCTGAATCTTTTGGACGCCTCAATGAATCTTTTGAAAACCATACAATTAAGGGATACCAGAAACTCGCATTGACACAACACCAGGATATTCGAGTGCACCATTTACTAACCACGCCACAGAGACGTAGACTCACACCAATGGCAAACCGCAGCCTTACCAGCACGGACGACTTTCATGAGATGATTCGAGGCGCAGAGTGCCTAAGATGAGTCCTCCATTTGAACCATCCTCCTTTGTGGGACCGCATTGCTGCCAGAGTGCGCCGGGATGATGCGGAACTCGACGAACCACCCGAATGTGGCGTGCGCGTCAACCCTAACCTCGTGGGTGACACCGAATGCTTGGTGAATGCGGGCGCAAGGCTGGCGCTCGAGATCGTGATACGTGGGCGTTCCTTTGGCGGTCAGTCTGACCAGCTATGCATACGACATGCGGTCCCGACAGTGGCACTGGGCATCTATAGCACGCGCAAACAGCAGTAGCGCGAAGAAAGACCAAGAAAGACCAATGGGCTCCCAATGGACACGGCAAAAACGCCATGACGTGCGAGCCATATTATGTGTGACCCTAGACATGTTCACCGCAGTTCCGTTTGTATCGAGAAGAACACTTGAGAATGCCCCTTACAGTGATTACGGCACCTTTGCGGTGGGCTTTCTGAGAAAACAAAGCCCAGACCTTCGCCTTCGACCATGTACAGTGAGCAGTCATTGACGTCCGGGTGTGCTGGTGTATATAAGCCAAAAGCAAGTACGCGTCAGGCTGTACTTCGATCGTTCGCTCTATTCCTCTGCTAAAACTGATATAGATGAATTATTCGTTATGAGGAGTCTCAGCTTCCCACGCGTTCTCTACGACCCGCTTATTGTCGATGCTAGGCAGACGTTCTCTCTGGCCCACCCCGGTGTCAAAGAAAGTGTTGCTGGCCGTGTCGCCGGAAGTGGGCTACATATGGATACCCTCCGCCAGGATGCCGAGTCGCTTGCCCCACAGTAGGCGTAGTAACACGCCGATACAGTGAGTTGTCTCTTGCGGAACTGGTCGTCCTTCAGGGCTAAAATCCGACTCGATTAAAGAGACAGTCCCGGGAATGAAATAACTCTAGGTCGAACCGGCTCGGTCACGTCGAGTGCGTCGATGTTCAAAGTGGGGGCGCCAATCGTTGGCCGACGCTCGTGGGCCACCTCGCGCGCCTCCATTGTGGCTTCATCCGGCGTTCCTTTTCTCCACCCTCGTACCTTCTTCCTTCTTTCCCTTGCTCTCTCATACACTTTACGTTCCTTGTCCAACTTAACAAGGATGTCTCCTCGTCAACAGTCCGATGGAATCCGCTTTCCAGAGGACAGCACCAACGACTCACCGAACGAGCGCCCGGGTTCCCCCTTCGCTCAGATGATGCAAGCACTTTATGACCAGTATCAGCTTACTGGAGACCCTAGTGTTTTTGACGCTCTGGTACGCTTATTCCTGTAGAATAACACATATGAGAACCACCAATCTCCGACACTATTCTGCAGTATGGTCCTCCTTCCCTCCCCACCTACAACCACACCGGACCAGCACTCCTCGAGGGCGGCTATGGCTCAGTTCTCACCGGGGATGGTCTCGACGATAACCTACCTGAGGCGCTCTACAGGCGCGTCGACGGCCAGACACCCGTCACAGATGACAGAAACGAAGTCACATTTGCAGCAGAAGAAGGCGAATTGTTATCTCACATCCCGGAGGCGGTTGATCCTACGAGTATTTGGGGCCGTCGTGCACAAGGAACAGAGAATATGGTGAGTATCCACTACTCTATGTGAAGAAAAGTGCACCCACCTTAGTACCCTAGGACATCCCTCTGATCCCATTCAATGAGCATCCAAGTTCTCCGTCATCTTTGTTGCACCGGCACATATCAGGCCACGACCTCCTCGATGCTGAGCCTCCTCGCTACGACACCGACGCTGATGACGAGCAAAAGCCGCTCCTGGGACCGCCCTACGAAGCTCCACAACTACCAACGACTCCAGAAATGGGCCGTTCAATCGACTTCAATTCTGCCCCGGAAGGCGACGCATCGGAACCGTTCGCGTTGAGAGACACCGAGAAGAATAACCATCTACCAGTGGATTCTTCCGCGCACTCCGATGCAGGTCCTTCGAGGACTCGCGCAGAGAATGATATCTCTTCTCCTAAAAGCATCCCCAGCCGGAAGCGCAAGCGCGTGGAGCGCGAGAACCTCCCCGCTCTCATCTATCCCACGGGGAAAAAGGAGGACCGCCGCTCCGACGCGAAGAAAATGCGCGCCCAGCCTTCCGTATCGACGTGTGCAGGACCATCATCATCAAAGGACGCGGATCCGCCTCGGCCTCGACGCACAAACGACAAGCTGGAGCCAATTGAAATGCGTCCGAAGACACGCTGCGGGCTCGACGGTTGCTCAGAGCTACTGAAGGCGCCAGAGCTTGGCGCAGCACGTGCACATATGAAGTCGCATCTTCCCAAATTCACGGGATCGCAGGCAAAGGCGAACCACGAGAAGACCAGCAGGAAAGGAAAAGAAAGGGCGACAAATGCAGATACTTCGAAAGTCGCGGGGCCGTCCAATACTCGAGCCGGCACTCCTACAACGAGGGCGTCGATCAATTGCCCATACATTGCACCCGGGGGAACGGTTTGTGAACACGAGCCGTTTGTGAACTTGCAGTCTCTGCAACGGCATATCGAGGGCGATCACTACGACTGGGGATTTCAGTGCCCTCATTGCAACAGATGGTTCAAGCGACGCGACGCCCTCATTCGTCACAAGGCAACGGAGCACCCTCAATCGAAGCCCCAGTAGAATCCTGAAAGAAACAATGTGGGCAGTTTGGAGGACGTATACGCTCAGGAGCTAACCACACCCTGCAGTACAAACCGTCTTTGAGTTTCAGTACGAAGTCCAGCAAGTGCGCGCGGTTCTCTGGCAGCTGTACCACACATATCAATGACGGGAGGAGATGTAAAGCAATCGTATCGACTGTACGTCGGAGGTGGAACCACGCGGTTGAAGAATTTGTAGTCCAGTATGTGTCGTCAACGTAATATTATATTGTCGGAACGTAGACCGGCGCGCGCCCTCAAGATCGTCCGGCGTGGAGTCTGGATGACGGTCGCGACCCGTTACGCCCAAACAGCCGCGCATGTAACAGAAGTGATATGAGAACGAGGAGGTAGACCCCCGAGTAAAATGCGAGGCAAGGAGACGTTGGTAGGCTACGATGAGAACCCTACGCCGCTCGACGACGGTGCGCCCTCCTCGAGCGTCTCGACGAGCTTCGCACAGGATCGGCCTCCTCACTGCGCTCCTCAGTATCCTGATTGCTCTTGGAGTTCCCATCGCCCTCGCTCTCTCCGTCTGCGTGACCCTCGCGATCGACGTCGTCCGCCTTGTCAAAATATCCGGCCTCTTCCATCCGCCGGTACACGCTCGTCACGTACGCGTCCTGCGCCATCATCTTATGGTACTGGGTCACGAAGATCGCCTCCTCCCGTCGCTCCTGAGCTTCCTTCTCTGCCTTCTTCTTCAGCCGGAGCGCCTTCGCGTCCAACACCGGCGCCGGGGGCGCGGGGTTCTCGTTGCGCAGACGAGCGTATTCGCGCGCAATATCCGCGACAACTCCCAAAGGCTCGCATATTTGGTCTTCAGCTGCGGCGCTGCACTCGCGGAGCTCGGGAGAGTGAGGACGGAGTGCGGCCAGCTCGGACTCGGGGACAGGCGTGCCCGTCGGGACGGTTGGGTCCGAGCCTAGAGAGTAGTAGAAGGCCTTGTTGCGCCTCGCCGCATACTGCTTCAGACTGTACGAGGATGAATGAGCTGCTGAACGGGAATAAAAGCGATAGTGACGCACGATGTCATGGCTAAGAGGGAGACAACGGGGGAGACAATGGGCCCATCGACGCAGCTCTTTATACCTTTTCCTCATTGTTCAGGGCCCAGGCAGCATGCTGCGGGTACGGACCAAACCTGCCATATCCGCTTGCTTTGTCCGGCTGGCGGTCGCGGGCCAAGTGGCACGGGCGCCAAATGACGAGCCAGTGGCACACAACACGCAAACAGGCCCCAACAACGCGAACGCGTCTCGGCGTGGGAACTCGAGACGCACGACGCCAACACCACCACGACGTCCGCCTGCGAGACGCGTTGTCGCGCGTTCACGGCCAAGATGGACTCTGCAACGACGAGGAAGGCGGCAGAGGAGAGAAAGCAAGCGGAGATACGCAGACAGATCGCCCTCCTGCAGGCGCAGCTCGACGGCGGGCCCTCGGATGTCGCGCAGACCCCGCCCTCGTCTCCGAAGCGCAAACGCTCGAATTCGCATCTCCTTGCTCCGGCCACTCCATCCCCGAGTATGTGTCTTCTGATGTGTAGATGAATACAAGCTGATGTGCACCTAGAGAGGAAGAAGCCGAGCGAAGCGTCTCACCGTCATCCGACTCACGGACAGCCCAAACTCAGGCCTACTGCAGTCGCGTCCGCCTCTAGCGTATCTAAACCGAACACGGCGCCAATATTTCCCCTCAAAGTGAACAAGGAGACACCGCCGCCCGCGCCGTCGACGCTGCTCCAGAGACTAGCCCAGGCGCACAAGTCGAAGGAGAAGACCATGCCTGCTGTGCCCGAGGCCTCGAAGCGCTCGTCCGCGTTCTCCTCCCGGCCACCCGAAATCGACGCATCATCCAACGCTGCTCGAGACGAAGACCTCGCTCTCGTAGAGGACCTCACGCTCGGCCCGTCCGAGCACACGCCGCCCTTCGACGACCCCCACTTTGAGAAGGTGGAGCCGAACTCGGGAATCCGGCTGTCGTGCGTCGACCCTCTCCCTCACTGACCCGTGTGCGTGCGCTGATGGCGCGGCAGCTCCCGCGTGATTCCGCACGAGGATTTCCAGGACTACCTCCGGGGGAGGTACTACATCTCGCCCTCGAAGCTGTACTCTGTCGTTCGACTGCTGCCGAGCAAGCAGGGCTACGACGTGCCCGTGGAGGGCGACTGGCTGACCATCGCGGTCATCGCAGAACGGGGAAAGATGAAGTACACCCATGCCCCGGTCGGGGTGACGAGGGACGACCGGCTGCTGGACGGCGGAGAGGAGCAGGTGGACGAGCTCCCGCCGCTCGACGGTCAGCCCGGGGCGGGATCTTCTGCACGCCCGCCCCCGTTCCGCAAGAAGGCGAAGGAGCAGGAAGCACCGAAGGCGAGCGGGAAGAAGTATGTGAACTTGAAGCTGATCGACTTTGGATGCCGCTCGCAGGGGTCGTCGGCAGACGGGGGCAAGGCGAAGATCCGAGGGGACGCGTTCCTGTCGCTGCTGCTGTTCGAGTCGGACTCGTGCGACGTGGTGACGAAGGAGGGCGGGAGGAAGGAGAAGATCTACCGGGGCGGGAGCCGTGGTGCGTTCGAGAGGATGTCGAAGCTGCGGGAGGGCGCGGTGGTCGCGTTCCTGAATCCAAAGATACTCAAGCCGTTCCAGGTGCGTCGCGCGTCGTATATGCGCTGCGCTGACCGAACGCTGGCACTCACTCCCCATCGACAGCGATCCACGGACAGGCCGCATCCGACAGACAACATCCTTGCGATCACACCAGAGTCGGACGCGTCCATCGCGGTCATCGGATATGCACAGGACCTGGGAATGTGCCGGGCGACGAAGCGAGACGGGACGCGGTGCACCAGCTGGTGCGACAAGCGGGTGAGCGACGTGTGCGACTACCACATCCAGCACGCGGTGGAGAGGAAGCGGGCGTCCCGTCCCGAGTTTGCAATTGGGTAGGTCTTTGTGATGCCCGTTGGCCGGGGAGGAGGCTTACCGTGCCTCTGCAGGACCGGGGGGATGTCGGCTGCGGCAAAGAAAAAGGCGGCCTACGATCCCGCACGCCAGTGGGGCCTCAAGCCGGAGCGCGAGGCCGTCGGCGCTACGTACGTCGTCCAAGGGCATGCCGTCTCCGGCTCCGACTCGCGCTCGCTGTATGTCAACGAGACCGTCGGGCGGGATGCGCAGGCGAAGGCGGCGCGGAAGCTGTCTGCGGTGGACTCTGAGAAGGCGCTGCAGAAGCTGCTGATGCGCGACAAGGAGGGCACGAGGGCGCTGGTGACCGCACGCGCGTTCTCGAAGAGGCAGGCGGAAGAGGCGGAGCGCGCGAGGGATGGCTCTACGAAGAAGCAGAAGGTGGCCAAGGGCAAGGAGAAGCAGCGCTCGTCCAGCGAGAGTGGCGACGAGGATCGGAGACCAAGGAAGAATGCGTACTCGGCACAGCTGATCAAGCAGCTGGGATTCGACCCGACAGCGAAGGACGGGCGGAAGGTGAAGGACAGCAACGTGCAGAGCAAGGTCGGTGCGATGTCTACGAGATCACTGCGCTGTCGCTCACACTGTCCTCGCAGCTCGATGCTCTCGCCGCTGTGCACGCCAGCCGCACGATCGAGCTCGGACCACGGCCGGGCAAGCGGAATACCTGTGTGCGGCGGCCGGAGCCGTCGAGTGCGAGGCCATCCGCGGCGCCGGGCTCGTCCACAGCTGCTACTCACGACGACCTCGAGTACGCCGACGAACCGGACTCGCCCCTGCATATACCGGACAGCGACGACGACAAGCTGGACTGCGCGGAGAAGGCTGTGTTCGGCCGTGCAGTAGGGTATCCGGCTGAGAGGCTGATAGACCTCGACGACAGTGAGAGTGACGGTGAGACGAGCAAGCCTTGAAGGTGGTGTTTGCCTTTGTATAGTCCAAATTGCGTATCGGGATGTATGGAATGTGAAAGTACAGCTCCTATCAGCTCCCTGCGTTGCTTCGCCCGTGAGAGTAGTTCACGCAGTCGTCTCACACTCTGCTATCGGGAGACCATAGCTACCGTGCTCCTCGATGGCTGTTGGAGTACTCGTGTAGCCTCAGCTCGCCGTCACGAGCTATGGAGGTGTAGCCTAGGACGAATAATCACTCATACGCTCCATTGCTTCAAAAACCCGACATATACATAGTCATTCACTCCTAGTGTTACAAGCGAAAGACCTTATGGTCGTAGTACAGGGTATATACAACGTCAGAATCGCATACTGTGAGAGACATGGAGACCGCGTTAGTGCTGATAATGGCCTGACGATGCATGGTACTCGACTCACCGACACTACGAGTGGGACTTTCGCATGTGCTGCGGCTGATACCCCGCCCGCATCGACCTCCAGCCGCAACGTACCGGACACAGGTACGCCATCCCGGTGTGCATCTCGGCGATGTGTTCGTGCAGATGGCTCCCGGCCACGGTCGCATCGCATCCGTGCCAGAAGCAGTTAATCTCCTTCGTCGTCTTGAGCTCCGCCCTCGTCTTCCCGGTGTGGTGCTCGATGTGCGCCTGGTTCTTGTCGAACTTGAGGGGATTGAATAGGAATGCGCACCCGGGCGTCGAGCAGGCGACGAGTGGAAGCGTCAGGTCGACGTCTTTATGCAGCTCCTGCTGCGTGCGCCGCGCTCGGAGCTCGTTACGCTTCTTCGTGGGGGCCGCCGCGCCGATGTCGTCCTCCATCGCCTCGGCCTCCGCATCCTCCACCTCGGCGTCCTCCATCCTCAGCGCGTGTGCGTGTCGCGAGGGACCGGCTACCGGGGCCTCGACCGTCGCTGCCCTCCGCCCGCCTGAGGGCACGGGTGGGTGCGCCCTGCGCCTCTTTGTGGGACGCGCCGTTGTCGACGTCGAGGGTCTCTCGTTCTCGTCGACGCGCGCACGCTTGCGACTCTCCCTGCGCGTTGTCTTCTCCGGGTGGGTCGGCGAGTCAGTGGACACTGGGCGTGCGGAAGAGGGAGCCTCTGCCGCGCTCGACTCCTCAGTGCCGTGGTCGTTTGAAGGAGCTTCGACCGACGCGATGGGTTGGGTTGAAGGGAGGTGATGCGGGGTCGTCGCGCGCACCTCCTCGACGGCCGGTGACGGCTGGTCGCCCGGCTCCTCGTCGCGCTCGAGGTTGGCGAAGTGGTCCGCTATGCGCTGGTATTCCTCCTCAGACCATTCGCCTGCAGCACAATCGCGCGACCGGTGTTCATCTGAGCTTACCGTGTCCGAAGACACCTTGGCCACAGCGTGAGTTGGGGAAGCAAGGAAGCGCGGGTTGGTTACATACTGGCTCGTCCTGATCCTCTCCGAACAGGTATGGGTTCCCTCGCAGTACTCCCTGGACGAAGGCGGTCGGGGATGTCTCCGACTGCGATGCAGAGGTCCTGTAGCATTGCGGAAAGTCGTCCAGCCACTGCTCGTGCCAGTCAGCTAAGTCCGGCCTGTGAAACGTCCATCGGGTCGATGAGGTCATCCTGGCGCGCATACTCGAACGTGAAGGGATAGGTGTGGTCGATGGAGAAGTCGAAGTGTGCGGAGGCTTGGGGAGACTGCATTGTGGTAAATAGTCCGAGTAGAGTGAGGGATGGCGAGAACGAGAAGGGTGCTGTATGAGAGCTTAGGTAGCTGTGCGATGGATTCGAGGATGTGGTGGTAGAGGAGAGGCCAAACACCTCGAGTCTTGCCCATTATGTGCGCTTCGGCTAACACTTGACGCCATGGCTTGAACATCGACGCACTCGACACGATCGGGACAATTTGGCGCTGGTCGAAGACTGTCGCTGTGCTCTGTCTATGGTCAGCGAACACGCGTTAGGAAACATCTACCTTGAGTATGAGTAGTGATACGCACCGAAGAGTCCGACGTAGGCTGGGCGGGAAACCTGGCTCCTCCTCTTCGTGTTCGAGTGCTTGATCGCCGACCATGGCGCAGGAGACCCACGCCAGTCGTACACCTGTACGTTCAACGTACATGGGTCGGTCCTGAGGATTTGGGTGGCTGTCGCGCATAAAGACGGTACGGCGTACTCTCCACGCGATCTTTTCCCAGTTCAGAGATGGAGCTGCATGTAGGGAGCTGCGACGCGACTTCCGCAGAACGAAGGTAGGTGGTCCCCTCAATCGACGATATATATGCGCTCTGATGTATACACCCTGTTCAGGGGGACAATGCGGACATTGTCTATGATGCACTCCTGGTGAGAGTCAAAGCCGTTCAAATCATCCCAGTATCATTCTAAACGATAGCTCAGGCCTATGGCCTATGTCCAACAGGTAGCGAGGTCACAAACACCGCCCGAAGCATCCACAAGATGTCTTCCGGGCGATTGAGTCCTGAAAGGCCCCTTACCCTTTGGGATTGAGTCGCCGGTGTCCGACAATCAGGGGGTGGCACCTTTGACACTACACACGTCCATAACATATCTCACATTCAAATAGCTACGGTGACGGTTCGAGCCAATCTCGAGGCAGATGTGGCTCGAATCAACACCGATTTATCCTGGACTTGCCGCTCATTCGAACATGGACATGCAAGTGCGATCACACTCTGCCGAAGAAGCTATACGCCTCTCTTGACCGTCGATGAATCTCCGACGCAAACAAACCGCAGTCCCGTGAGTTCGCCTCCACGGAATCCAAGGCCATGCGAGACAAGCCCGGGGCCATGCCACTCCGCGCTTGCTGCCCGGTCACGAGGATTAGACGCTCGTCGGTGTCTGGGTAGTAAGCGCTGGAGTGCTGACGACGAGCCTGCGCAACCTGCACTCAGCGCCATTCGCAGCCCTCTAGCCTAAGCACGGAGTCAAGCTTGCTTAGTTCTTCTTGCTCTGCCTTGTATACGATGAGTCCGCGATGCACATCTGGCGATAAGAAGACTCCTACACGGTCATCTGGAGACGGTGCCCGGTGCAAGCCGGCACGTCAGACATGTTTTGCAAGGCGCGCTATGTCCCGTTCGGTGCGTGTTGACTGATGTACGAGAGGTTCTCGTGAGGGTCAAAGTCATACGCCTAGACAGCCGTGGACAAGAGGAGGATGGGAGAGTGGCGGGAAGCACCAGGCGGCGCTTTTCAGATGAAGCCCCACGCCCTGTCAGGGCCAGTCGGAAATGGCGCGAGAATCTCCGAATCCCGACGCAGGTGCGTGTCGCCAGACTCCGGATGGCTTGCGCTCCTTTCTTTCCATCCATCATCATCTCTCCCACATGTTACCCAGCTCACGCTGCCTGGTCCTCATCTTCAACTTTCGCTGGACAGGGCCCCTCCGTTCTTTGTGCTTCTCGTGGGACGACTCGTTCTTGGCCCGTCTACAGCCATCTGCGCCTCCTCATTCTCTGGCCCAAGCTGTCTGGCTCTGGCTACTGTGTGCTATACTCGGTATATGCATCTGGACCAGGACGACCTCCCATGCCACACAACCGGTACGTGCTCACCGCAGCCTGAATACGCCACCCCGTTTCGGACGAACGTCTAGGGTGGTCTCGCGCTCGATGCTGAGGATGCCACCAAACGGTACGTTCATGTAAGGATTCCGCAGGCTTCCCATCCTCGTTTCCTCTCATGTTCACACGCATACCTGCGCCAGTCCGTCACATCACTCGTCGTCGTCGCTGCCAACTTGCCACGACATCCCATGGTTTCAGGCCTCCTTGAGCATGGCCTGCCCAACGTCGGTGCAGTGTCTGAGAGGTGCATGCATGGACGGTATGCCTCATTGCCGTCTCGCTAATATTGGCCTCCCGGTGCCCGCTATGCTGTTGGTCTGAGCCCGTCTTCGCGCACGTACTGTTTCCTGATCAAGTACGTTTTCGAGGAGGCTCACATGTCTGATGTACGGTAAGTGTTGTATCGTGCACTGTCCGTGTATAAGCACCGGATCTCCCTTGATCTCGGGATGCTGTGAAGCGACGACTCGACGTGCCGGTGGATCCCGTAGAGAAACCACCCGCACCTAGCTCGAGTCTCAGGAAGCTCGCGTCCCCCCGACGAGGTGATCGGTGGCGACGTCGTAGCCCTGCTTGCTCAGCAGCAGCCGGACGACAGAGTACAGCTTTGAGGACGAGATGTAGTACCTCCCCCGGAGGTAGTCCTGGAAATCCTCGTGCGGGATCACGCGGGAGCTGTCGCGCCGTCAGCGCACGCACACGGGTCAGTGACGGAGAAGGTCGACGCACGACAGCCGGATTCCCGAGTTCGGCTCGAGCTTCTCAAAGTGGGGGTCGTCGAAGGGCGGCGTGTGCTCGGACGGGCCGAGCGTGAGGTCCTCTACGAGAGCGAGGTCTTCGTCTCGAGCAGCGTTGGATGATGCGTCGATTTCGGGTGGCCGGGAGGAGAACGCGGACGAGCGCTTCGAGGCCTCGGGCACAGCCGGCGTGGCCTTCTCCTTGGACTTGTGCGCCTGGGCTAGCTTCTGGAGCAGCGTCGACGGCGCGGGCGGCGGTGTATCCTTGTGCACTTTAAGAGGAAATGTGGGTGCCGTGTTCTCTCTAGATACACTAGCTGCGGACGCGACTGCAGTAGGTCTGGGTTTAGGCTCTCCGTGAGTCCGACCATGCCGAGACTCTGGGTGCACGTCAGCCTGTATACATTTACACTCAAGCAAACACATACTCGGGGATGGAGTGGCCGGAGCAAGAAGATGCGAATCCGAGCGTTTGCGCTTCGGGGACGAGGACGGGGTCTGCGCGATAGCTAAGGGCTGGCTGTCGAGCTGCGCCTACAGGAGGGCGAACTTTCTGCGCATATCCGCTTGCTTTCTCTCCTCTGCCGCCTTCCTCGTCGTTGCAGAGTCCATCTTGGCCGTGAACACGCGACAACACGTGTCGCAGGCGGACGTCGTGGTGGTGATGTTGGCGTCGTGCGTCTCGAGTTCCCACGCCGAGACGCGTTCGCGTTGTTGGGGCCTGTTTGTGCGTTGTGTGCCACTCGCGCGTCGTTTGGCGCCCGTGCCGCTTGGCCCGCGACCGTTAGTCGGACAAAGTAAGCGGATATGGCAGGCTTGGTCCGTATCCGCAGCATGCCGCCTGGGCCTTGAACAATGAGGAATAGGTATAAAGAGCTGCGTCTGTGGGATCATTGTCTCCCCCATTGTCTCTCGCCACTCCACCGCTCGACGTCCCATTATTCTCTAAGCCATGACATCGTGCGTCACTATCGCTTTCACTCCCATTATCCAGCTCACTCATCCTCATACAGTCTGAAGCAATACGCGGCGAGGCGCAACAAGGCCTTCTACTACTCTCCAGGCTCGGACCCCACCGTCCCGACAGGCACGCCTATCCCCGAGTCCGAGCTGCCCGCACTCCGTCCTCACTCTCCCGAGCTCCGCGAGTGCAGCGCAGCAGCTGAAGACCAGATATGCGAGCCGTTGGGAGTTGTCGCGGATATTGCGCGCGAGTACGCTCGTTTGCGCAACGAGAACCCCGCGCCCGCGGCGCCGGTGCTGGACGCGAAGGCGCTCCGGCTGAAGAAGAAGGCAGAGAAGGAAGCTCAGGAGCGGCGGGAGGAGGCGATCTTCGTGACCCAGTACCATAAGATGATGGCGCAGGACGCGTACGTGACGAGCGTGTACCGGCGGATGGAAGAGGCCGGATATTTCGACAAGGCGGCCGATGTCGGTCACGACGAGGGCGCAGACGGAGAGAGCGAGGGCAATGAGAACTCCAAGAGCAATCAGGATACTGCTGAGGAGCGCGGAGAGGAGGCCGATCCTGTGCGAAGCTCGTCGAGACGCTCGAGGAGGTCGCGCCGTCGTCGAGCAGCGTAAGGTCCTCATCGTAGCTCACCAACGTCTCCTTGCCTCGCATGTTAATGGAGAGTTTTGCCTCACATCCTCTGATCTTCGTCCAGGCCACCGACGAATGTCAGGGCGGGTACGTCGCCCAAACCGGTCTACACACCGACTACCTAATCACTACTGGAAGTGACAGACACAACTGATACGAGCCCTACGATATCTTTGCTTGCCTACTTTCTCTTCCAACGGGGTGTCGATAAGAGTGCGATACATGTGTTCCCACAATTGATATACATAATAGTTGAGGCAATGACATACGGTCGCCGTGAGCATCGCTTGCACTACTTCGTGTTGGACCCCCTATTCGGTTTCAATCCATCAGTTGACCACACTGTAAGCTTAGGAAGATTACAATTCCCAAGTTATGCGCACCTTACTCCTCCAGACTGTTTACTGGGGCTTCGGGTGAGGATGTTCGGAGGCTTGATGCCGTGTGAGCGCGTCGCGTCGCTTAAACCACCGACCGCAATGAGGACACTGGAACCCCCAGTCATAGTGGTCGCCCTCGATATGGCGTTGGAGAGACTGTAGGTTTACAAACGGCTTGTGTTCGCAAGCCTCCCCTCCGGGCGATATGTACGGGCAATCGATCAATGTCCTTGTGATCGCCGGTGGATTAGCTTGAGCATTTGACGGTCCTGCGACGTTGGAGGAGTACGAGTTTGTTGCCTTCTCGTTGCCCGTCCTGGTTGTCTTCTTGCCCTTTGCTTTTGCCTGCGATTCTGTGAACTTGGGTAGGTGGGACTTCATATGGGCGCGCGCTGCCGCAAGGTCTGGCGCCTTCAGCGATTCTGAGCAGCCGCCGAGACCGCAGCGGGTCTTCGGGCGCATCTCGATTGGCTCCAGCTTGTCATTTGTTCGTCGAGGGCGGGGAGCATCTGCAGGTCTCAACGGCGATGGTCCTGCAGATGTCGACGCTGAAAATTCTGTACGCGACTTCTTCAAACCCGAGCGACGGTGGTCTCTTTCGCCCGTTGGCGCAATGATACCGGGGACGTTCTCCCGGTCGACGCGCTTGCGCTTGCAGGTTGAAATGTGTTTGGAGGGAGTGTCATCTTGGGCCGGGAGAGCTGTCGAGGGGCTACCTTGAGGATGATTTTCCTTCATAGTGTCTTGCAAAGCGAACGCCTCCGAGGCGTGAGCTTCATGTGAAGCAAGGACACCGCGGGGAATCTCTGGTGCCATGGGTGGCGCGACAGGCTCATCGTGCGACCCCAGAGGTTGTTCGAGGGCATATTCGTATTCGGTGTTGTGGCGAACAGGTTGGGTATTGATTGAAGTAGAAGCGAGCATGTGCCCGGGCAATAAGTGGGATGACGGACTTGGAAGACCCATGTAGGGGGTGTGCAAGTTGCCGAATAATTGCGCGGTAACAGACGACGGTGCGTAGCGGCCGTAAAACCCCTCAAGGGTGCTCGGGGCTGCTATTCCTTCAAAGAAGTTGGGCGCCATGTCCTGGGATGGCCAAGTTGAGCACATAACCTTTAGTAGTTGTGCTGAGCACTTACCACATTTCTCATTCCGTATGCACAACCTTCCGAGGCACTCGGAGAAGCAAGCACCTGAGGAAATAGAGGAAAGGTTTCGTCTTCTACTTTTGTTGATGGAATCCCGTTTCCGCCCTCAGCGACAGGCACCCTGTTCTCGTCGGCCGTCTCAGAGAATGCCGCAGGTAATGCGCTATCGTCGAAGAATTTGTCATAGTGTAATGAGGCAAGCATCTGGTGGCTACTCTCGAGGAGGGCTTGCTCGACAGCGTCGGGGGTATGAGGGGAATGGAGAGCATACTGCAAAATGTGTCCTCGATCGACGCCTCCAACATTTGGGATCAGAGGTGAATAGACTTACCATGGTGCCAGAACCACCGACATCTCCGGTATGCCCATACTGGTTATAGAGGTCTTGCATCATATGACTGATGGAGGAACCCGAACGCCCGTTCGCTGCGCGGTCAATGTCTCCCTCGAACGAGCGTGCGATATTCTTCTCAGACGAGTGTGGAAAGTCCGACCGTTGGCGAGAGGGCATCCCTATTGTCTAATACAGGGGAACATGAATGTATGAGAGTAGAAGGTGAGGAGCCTGGTAAACGCTTGGGGAAGAGAGCGCGAGGAGCAGCCACAACGAACCTCGCGCGCGAGGTGGCCCGCGAGTGTCGGCCGTGATTGACGCCCCCGCTTTGAACATCGACGCACTCGGCATGACTGAACCGGCTCGAACCAGATCGATTCTCTTCTGGTGCTCGTCTCTTTGTTCGGGTCAATAATGACTAGCTCTGAACAATGACCCGTTCCAGAAGGGACAACTCACCGTACCAGCACGTGCATCTCCTCTACCACGGCGCGAGTTGATGTTCCTTCGGGCATCCGGCTGAAGTTCGACAAGTGGATTTTGGGGAATGAGTAGAAGGGGGAGATGAGTCGTCGCAACCAACCTGCAAGTTAAAAACAAGTCTGGCAGCGGATCAGATGGAGGAATCGGAGTACACGGTGGTGCAGACTTGCTTTTGGCTTATATACACCGGCACACCGAGACGTCAATGACTTACTGTACATAGTCGAAGGCGAAAGTCTGGGCTTTGTTTTCTCCTCGCAAAGCCCCCTCATATTGTCTGGATGACAGTAACATGGACTCTCAAGAGATGTTCCTTGTAATCACGGAACTATTGTCGTGAATAGGACGTGTTTGCTGTGTCCAATGGGTGACCCCTGGTCCTTTTCGGCGCTGCTGTTTATTGCAGATTCCACTGAATGCTAAGTGCTGTTGCAACCGCGCGCATGTTATATGCATTACCCGTCAGACTATCCGCTAAATGAGCGCACACTGACGGTATGATCATGATTTATAGTTCAATCCCCGCGCCCGCTTTCATTGAGCATTCAGTGTCACGCACGAGGTTAAGGTTGACGCGCACGCCACACCTCCGTGATTCGTCGAGTTCCGTATCATCCCGGTGCACTTAGCGATGCGGACCCACAAACGAGGATCGTTGGATAGGTGGACCCAACCTGGGCACTATCCTCCTCTGAAAATTTAATGATTATGCTCAGTGCTAGAAAGGCTACGGTTCAACACTGGCTTTGGTGTCTACTACGTCTCCATGGCGTGGACACTGGGAAGTGATGCACTGGCCCTGGTGTTGTGTCAATGCCGGTTGGTTGTATCCTTTCATTGTCAGGTTGATGGATTTCTACTAAGTCTTTCTATAGAATTTGGCTCTGGATCCTGAAAGGAGGAAGAGTTGAAGCAGGAAGAGTAGTGCACGCGCTTACCCGGATGTGATCGTGGAGGTACTGTACGTGCAGGCCAGCGTTTCCCGCGATAACGTTTTTCTCCGTGACCACGGCGATGCATACTCTGGCTTTTGTTCATTCTACTGCATTCTCTTCTACGAGCATATACTATGACTGTTCTAGAAACTGTCACGAGCGACAACCCAGCAACGATGGTCCTAAGGCTCTCGCGCGATCACGTGGACGGCCGTGTCACACACCCTTCGAACCAGCTACGGCGATCTTCTTGTTCAACTTTCCGCTACTGCAGCAGCGGATCACATTCCGACAACATAGATAATGCTATTCAGCTTTTATTGGTGCGCAGCGTATCAGATGTACCGTACATGGTCGCAATAAGACAAATCCTCCCTTCTCCTCAGTCTCTCTCTCCCGCTAGCGGTCTCGCGCGTACTCGTTCGCGACTTCGCGTTCGCGTGGGCGCCCTCCACGCCTTCAGATCTCTCATACCTCCCTCTCTCTCAATCCACTCCTTGCTCCTCCGTTGCGCGTGCCAACGGTCTTGGCCCCGCGAAGTTGTACTCTGTCGTCCGGCTGCTGCCGAGCAAGCAGGGCTACGACGTGCCCGTGGAGGGCGACTGACTGACCATCGCTGTGATCGCGGAGCAAGGAAAGATGAAGTACACCCAGGCCCCGGTCGGGGTGACGAGGGACGACCGGCTGCTGGACGGCGGCGAGGAGCAGGTGGACGAGCTGCCACCGCTCGACGGTCAGGCCGGGGCGGGATCTTCTGCACGCCCGCCCCCGTTTCGCAAGAAGGCAAAGGAGCAGGAAGCACCGAAGGCGAGCGGGAAGAAGTATGTGAACCTAAAGCTGATCGACTTTGGGTGCCGCTCGCAGGGGTCGTCGGCAGACGGGGGCAAGGCGAAGATCCGAGGGGACGCGTTCCTGTCGCTGCTGCTGTTCGAGTCGGACTCGTGCGACGTGGTGACGAGGGAGGGCGGGAGGAAGGAGAAGATATATCGGGGCGGGAGCCGTGGCGCATTGGAGAGGATGTCAGAGCTGCGGGAGGGCGCGGTGGTCGCGTTCCTGGATCCGAAGATCCTCAAGCCGTTCCAGGTGCGTCGTGCGTCGCACGTGCGCTGCGCTGACCGACCGCTGGCACTCACTGTCGACGTCGACGGGTGCCTGGCGATGTTTCCCCCAATATAAGAGCCACAGACGGCATACACGCGGACTATGCATGATTCACGCAGCGCTCTTCCAGTGCGGACACCTGGCCTCGGCGCAAATTGTCCTTTCAGATGAATACTCTAGCTCTTGGGCGTTGTAGTGTGAACCGACGTGGGATCGCCATCAGCTCTATGCCCTGCGGGCATTGCAGCTCCGCCCAGGCTGGCGAACCGGGCACTGCTGAATCACGTCTTCGTCCTGGTTCGGGTACGGCGAGATTGGAAGGGCGGCTGCGGAAACACAGCTCCTCTGGTGCGACGCAAAGCTCGCGAGAAAGTACGATTCGCCACTAGGCCGATGCGTCTGACTCTGTCCACACGTCGCGTCGTCGCTTCACAGCATCCCGAGATCAAGGGAGATCCGGTGCTTATACACGGACAGTGCATGATACAACACTTACCATACATCAGAGATGCGAGCGCCCTTGAGAACGTATTCAGTCAAGAAACCGTACGTACGTGCGCGAAGACGGTCTCAGACAGGCAGCATAGCGGGCACCGGGAGGGCAGTATTAGCGAGAGACGGCAATGAGGCATATCGTCCATGCATGTACCTCTCGGATACTGCACCGACGTTGGGCAGGCCATACTCAAGGAGGCCTGAGCCCATGGGATGTCGTGGCAAGTCAGAAGCGACGACGAGGAGTGATGTGCCGGACTGACGCAGGTATGCGTGTGAACATGAGAGGAAACGAGGATGGGAAGCCTGCGGAGGCCTTACATGAACGTACCATTTAGTGGCATCCTCAGCATCGAGCGCGGGACCACCCTAGACGTTCGTCCGAAACGGGGTGGCGTATCCAGGCTGCAGTGAGCACGTACCGGTTGTGTGGAATGAGAGGTCGTCCTTGTCCAGATGCATATACCGAGTATAGCACACAGTAGCCAGAGCCAGAGAGCTTGGAACAGACATGGAGGAGGCGCGGATGGTTGTAGACGGGCCAAGAACGAGTCGTCCCACGAGAAGCACAAAGAACGGAGGGGCCCTGTCCAGCGAAAGTCGAAGATGAGGACCAGGCAGCGTGAGCCGGGTAGCATGTGGGAGAGATGATGATGGATGGAAAGAAAGGAGCGCAAGCCATCCGGAGTCTGGCGACACGCACCTGCGTTGGGATTCGGAGATTCTCGCGCCATTTCCAACTGGCCCTGACAGGGCGTGGGGCTTCATCTGAAAAGCGCAGCCTGGTGCTTCCCGCCACTCTCCCATCCTCCTCTTGTCCGTCTTGTCCACGGCTGTCTATGCGTACGAAAACCTCTCGTACATCAACACGCACCGAACGGAACACAGTGCGCTTTGCAGAACATGTGTGACGTGCCGGCTTGCCCCGGGCACCGTCTCCAGATGACCGTGTAGGAGTCTTCTTATCGCCAGATGTGCATCGCAGACTCATCGTGTACAAGGCATAGCAAGAAGAACTAAGGAAGCTTGATTCGGTGCTTAGGCTAGAGGGCTGCGAATGGCGATGAGTGCAGGTTGCGCAGGCTCGTCGTCAGCACTCCAGCGCTTACTGCCCAGACACCGACGAGCGTCTAATCCTCGTGACCGTGGCCGGGCAGCAAGCGCGGAGTGGCATGGCCCGCTTGTCTCGCATGGCCTTGGATTCCGTGGAGGTGAACTCACGGGAATGCGGTTTGTTGACGTCGGAGATTCATTGACTGTCAAGAAAGGCGTATAGCTTCTTCGGCAGAGTGTGATCGCACTTGCATGTCCATGTTCGAATGAGCGGCAAGTCCAGGATAAATCGGTGTTGATTCGAGCCACATCTGCCTCGAGATTGGCTCTAACCGTCACCGTCGCTATTTGACTATGCGAGATGCCATGAACGTGTATAGTCTCAAAGGTGCTACCCCCTGATGGTCGGACACCGGGTTCTGCGACTCGATCCCAACGGGTAAGGGGCCTTTCAGGACGCAATCGCCCGGAAGAACATCTTGTGGATGCTTCGGAGGGTGTTTGTGACCCAGCTACCTGTTGGACATAGGCCATAGGCCTGAGCTATCGTTTGGAATGCTACTGGAAGGTTTGAACGGCTTTGACCTTCACCAGGAGTGCATCATAGACAATGTCCGCATTGTCACCCTGAACAGGGTGTATATATCAGAGCGTATATATATCGTCGATTGAAGGAACCACATACCTTCGTTCTGCGTGCAGCTCCCTACAGGCTCCATCTCTCAACTAGGAAAAAAATCGCGTGGGGAGTACGCCGTACCGTCTTTGTGCGCGAGGACCACCCAAATCCTCAGGCCCATATAAAATGGACATACAGGTGTACGACTGGCGTGAGTCTCCTGCGCCATGGTCTGCGACCAAGCACTTGAACACGAAGAGGAGGAGCCAGGTTTCCCGCCCATCCTACGTCGGACTGTTCGGTGTGTATCACTACTCGTGCTCAATGACCATGTGTTCTAACGTGCGTTCGCGAACCGTAGACAGAGCACAGCGACAGTCTTCGACCAGCGCCAAATTGTCCCGATTGTGTCGAGTGCGTCGATGTTCAAGCCATGGCGTCAAGTGTTAGCCGAAGCGCACATAATGGGCAACACTCGAGGTGTGTGGTCTCTCCTCTCACACCACATCCTCCCGCGTTTTACACTACCTACCTACGCGCTATCACCCATACTCGCTTCGCCATTTCTTTCTTTGCCTTCTCGCCATCCTCGATTCACCTGTTACCACAATGCAGTCTCCTCGCTACACACACTCCGCAAACCTCACCGTTCCCCTCAATGACGCCTACGAAGTTCCATTCCAATATCTGCACGACGAGTACCTCACTTCCCCGGCGAGCGTTCCACGCACAGGGCGGGTTAACTGGGGCATGCAGTGGGAGGACTCGCCGCTATACTACGGTTCCCTTTCGTCGCAGTCGGAGAAGTCCCGGCCACACGTCGTCCAGGAAGCCCTACGGAGCGACCCGTACCCGTTTAGAGAGAATGAGGATGGAGAAGATTTCCTGTTCCCTGTGGAACTGGTGAGTGACTAGCCCACACTCCCTTGCCTTCCTAACTCATGCTTTGGTCAAGACGTCTTCGGACTCCACAAGCTCGGAGGAGTACGGCGCGCATGGTCGCGCGGTAGGCGACTGGTTTGACGAGGAGTATCAGCGCCTCGCAGAGGAATTCGCCAACCTCGAACGCGAGGATGGCGCGGGCGACCAGCCTTCACCAGCTTCCAGGGAGGAGCGCGCGGAGTCCTTTCCACAACTCTCTTCCACCCAGCCGACCGCGTCCCTCGACGTTCCTACAGACGACCATAGCGATCACGGCGCGAACGGAGTCGAGGACCCGTCCTCCGCGCGCGGCGCCCTTACGGACCTTTCCGCTGACTTAGGGAAGACGACGCGTAGGAGCAGTCGCAAGCGGGCGCGTGTCGACCAGAATGAGAGGCTCGCACCGTCCGCAACGGCCCCTCCCACTAAGAGGCGGAGGACGCGCCATTCAGCGCCCTCGAACGCGCAGCAAGCGACGGAGGCGGAGGCCCCAGTAGCCGGTCCCTCGCGCCATGCGCACGCGCTGGAGGTGGAGAAGACAAAGGTGCAGGGCGCGGCGGAGGACATCGGCGCGGCCGCCCCCAGCAGCCAGCCCGCAAACAGGCGCAACAGGCCACGGGTGCGGCGCACACAGCAGGAGCTCCACGAAGACGTCGACCTGACGCTTCCTCTCGTCGCCTGCTCGACGCCCGGATGCGGATTCCAATTCAATCCGCTCAAGTTCGACAAGAACCAGGCCCATATCGAGCACCACACAGGGCATACGAGGGCGGAGCTCAAGGCAATGAACGCCATCCACTGCTTCTGGGTCGGGTGCGAGGCGACCGTGGCAGGCAGCCACCTGCACGAGCACATCGCGGAGACGCACACGGGGATGGCATACCTGTGTCCGGTGCGGTGCGGCTGGAGGTCGATGCGCGCGGGGTATCAGCCGCAGCACATGCGAAAGTGCCACTCGTAGTGTCGGTGAGTCGAGTCTCATTCATTTGCAGGCCTTCATCAGCACTAAAACGGTCTTCTTCAGGTCCCGAGAGCCTTCAATCAGCCTTCACGCCCTCGACCGCTTGTTCTCGACTCCGATGAGCGGTGTATACCATATTGATCCTATATATACCCTGTACTACTATTGCATGTTCTTTTGCTTGTAACACTAGGAGTAAATGACTATGCATATGTCGGCTTTTCGAGGCAATGGAGTGTATGAGTGATGATTTGCCCGAGGCTACACATGCACCCCCGAGCTCGCGACGGCGAGCTAACGCTGCACGAGTACTACGGCAGCCATCGAGCAGCATGGCAGCTATCGTCTCCCGAGAGCAGAAAGGGAGACGACTGCATGAACTGATCCCTTGGGCAAGGCAATGCAGGGAGCCGACAGTAGCTGTACCTTCAAATTCCATACATCCTGGTACGCGACTACATGTCTGGGACTACACAAAGGCAAACACCACCTTCAAGGCTTGCTCGTCTCACCGTCACTCTCGCTGTCGTCGAGGTCTATCAGCCTCTCAGCCGGATGCCCTACTGCACGGCCGAACACAGCCTTCTCCGCGCAGTCCAGCTCGTCGTCGTCGCTGTCCGGAATGTGCAGGGGAGAGTCTGGCTCGTCGGCGTACTCGAGATCGTCGTGAGTAGCAGGCGTGGACGAGCCCGACGCTGTGGACGGTCTGGCACTCGACGGCTCCGGCCGCCGCACACAGGTATTCCGCTTTCCCGGGCGCGGTCCGAGCTCGATCGTGCGACTCGCGTGCACAGCGGCGAGAGCATCGAGCTGCGAGGGACGGTGTGAGCGACAGCGTAGTAACCTGCAAACATCGCACCGACCTTGCTCTGCACATTGGTGTCCTTCACCTTCCGCCCGTCCTTCGCCGTCGGGTCAAATCCCAGCTGCTTGATCAGCTGCGCCGAGTACGCGTTCTTCCTCGGTCTCCGATCCTCGTCGCCACTCTCGCTGGACGAGCGCTGCTTCTCCTTGCCCTCGGCCACCTTCTGCTTCTTCGTAGAGCCATCCCTCGCGCGCTCCGCCTCTTCCGCCTTCCTCTTCGAGAACGCGCGTGCGGTCACCAGCGCCTTCGTGCCCTCCTTGTCGCGCATCAGCAGCTTCTGCAGCGCCTTCTCAGAGTCCACCGCAGACAGCTTCCGCGCCGCCTTCGCCTGCGCATCCCGCCCGACGGTCTCGTTGACATACAGCGAGCGCGAGTCGGAGCCGGAGACGGCATGCCCTTGGACGACGTACGTAGCGCCGACGGCCTCGCGCTCCGGCTTGAGGCCCCACTGGCGTGCGGGATCGTAGGCCGCCTTTTTCTTTGCCGCAGCCGACATCCCCCCGGTCCTGCAGAGGCACGGTAAGCCTCCTCCCCGGCCAACGGGCATCACAAAGACCTACCCAATTGCAAACTCGGGACGGGACGCCCGCTTCCTCTCCACCGCGTGCTGGATGTGGTAGTCGCACACGTCGCTCACCCGCTTGTCGCACCAGCTGGTGCACCGCGTCCCGTCTCGCTTCGTCGCCCGGCACATTCCCAGGTCCTGTGCATATCCGATGACCGCGATGGACGCGTCCGACTCTGGTGTGATCGCAAGGATGTTGTCTGTCGGATGCGGCCTGTCCGTGGATCGCTGTCGATGGGGAGTGAGTGCCAGCGTTCGGTCAGCGCAGCGCATATACGACGCGCGACGCACCTGGAACGGCTTGAGTATCTTTGGATTCAGGAACGCGACCACCGCGCCCTCCCGCAGCTTCGACATCCTCTCGAACGCACCACGGCTCCCGCCCCGGTAGATCTTCTCCTTCCTCCCGCCCTCCTTCGTCACCACGTCGCACGAGTCCGACTCGAACAGCAGCAGCGACAGGAACGCGTCCCCTCGGATCTTCGCCTTGCCCCCGTCTGCCGACGACCCCTGCGAGCGGCATCCAAAGTCGATCAGCTTCAAGTTCACATACTTCTTCCCGCTCGCCTTCGGTGCTTCCTGCTCCTTCGCCTTCTTGCGGAACGGGGGCGGGCGTGCAGAAGATCCCGCCCCGGGCTGACCGTCGAGCGGCGGGAGCTCGTCCACCTGCTCCTCTCCGCCGTCCAGCAGCCGGTCGTCCCTCGTCACCCCGACCGGGGCATGGGTGTACTTCATCTTTCCCCGTTCTGCGATGACCGCGATGGTCAGCCAGTCGCCCTCCACGGGCACGTCGTAGCCCTGCTTGCTCGGCAGCAGTCGAACGACAGAGTACAGCTTCGAGGGCGAGATGTAGTACCTCCCCCGGAGGTAGTCCTGGAAATCCTCGTGCGGAATCACGCGGGAGCTGCCGCGCCATCAGCGCACGCACACGGGTCAGTGAGGGAGAGGGTCGACGCACGACAGCCGGATTCCCGAGTTCGGCTCCACCTTCTCAAAGTGGGGGTCGTCGAAGGGCGGCGTGTGCTCGGACGGGCCGAGCGTGAGGTCCTCTACGAGAGCGAGGTCTTCGTCTCGAGCAGCGTTGGATGATGCGTCGATTTCGGGTGGCCGGGAGGAGAACGCGGACGAGCGCTTCGAGGCCTCGGGCACAGCAGGCATGGTCTTCTCCTTCGACTTGTGCGCCTGGGCTAGTCTCTGGAGCAGCGTCGACGGCGCGGGCGGCGGTGTCTCCTTGTTCACTTTGAGGGGAAATATTGGCGCCGTGTTCGGTTTAGATACGCTAGAGGCGGACGCGACTGCAGTAGGCCTGAGTTTGGGCTGTCCGTGAGTCGGATGACGGTGAGACGCTTCGCTCGGCTTCTTCCTCTCTAGGTGCACATCAGCTTGTATTCATCTACACATCAGAAGACACATACTCGGGGATGGAGTGGCCGGAGCAAGGAGATGCGAATTCGAGCGTTTGCGCTTCGGAGACGAGGGCGGGGTCTGCGCGACATCCGAGGGCCCGCCGTCGAGCTGCGCCTGCAGGAGGGCGATCTGTCTGCGTATCTCCGCTTGCTTTCTCTCCTCTGCCGCCTTCCTCGTCGTTGCAGAGTCCATCTTGGCCGTGAACGCGCGACAACGCGTCTCGCAGGCGGACGTCGTGGTGGTGTTGGCGTCGTGCGTCTCGAGTTCCCACGCCGAGACGCGTTCGCGTTGTTGGGGCCTGTTTGCGTGTTGTGTGCCACTGGCTCGTCATTTGGCGCCCGTGCCACTTGGCCCGCGACCGCCAGCCGGACAAAGCAAGCGGATATGGCAGGTTTGGTCCGTACCCGCAGCATGCTGCCTGGGCCCTGAACAATGAGGAAAAGGTATAAAGAGCTGCGTCGATGGGCCCATTGTCTCCCCCGTTGTCTCCCTCTTAGCCATGACATCGTGCGTCACTATCGCTTTTATTCCCGTTCAGCAGCTCATTCATCCTCGTACAGTCTGAAGCAGTATGCGGCGAGGCGCAACAAGGCCTTCTACTACTCTCTAGGCTCGGACCCAACCGTCCCGACGGGCACGCCTGTCCCCGAGTCCGAGCTGGCCGCACTCCGTCCTCACTCTCCCGAGCTCCGCGAGTGCAGCGCCGCAGCTGAAGACCAAATATGCGAGCCTTTGGGAGTTGTCGCGGATATTGCGCGCGAATACGCTCGTCTGCGCAACGAGAACCCCGCGCCCCCGGCGCCGGTGTTGGACGCGAAGGCGCTCCGGCTGAAGAAGAAGGCAGAGAAGGCAGCTCAGGAGCGACGGGAGGAGGCGATCTTCGTGACCCAGTACCATAAGATGATGGCGCAGGACGCGTACGTTACGAGCGTGTACCGGCGGATGGAAGAGGCCGGATACTTCGACAAGGCGGACGACGTCGGTCACGACGAGGGCGCAGACGGAGAGAGCGAGGGCAATGATAACTCCAAGAGCAATCAGGATACTGCTGAGGAGCGCGGCGAGGAGGCCGATCCTGTGCCAAGCTCGTCGAGACGCTCGAGGAGGACCCGCCGCCGCCGCCGAGTGGCGTAGGGAGGCATCAACGAGGCCACCCTTCATAGCATATGTATCTGTACGGCCGTAATCCAATCATATCTTCGCGGGGTACACGAGCGACATTCCAAACAGCGTACACATTGCTCCAGTAGTTCACCATACCTCCATATTCCCCTGTCCTCTCCATGTAACATCCGCTCTGTCAATTCCCTAGCGTATGTCCGTCGATCCGCCATGCACCACGTCCACGATACGAAATGTTCCCCATGAAGCATCCGCTTCCCTATTCACAATACGAACGCAATGTCCATCATAACTTCTTCTACTCTCCCACTCACGGCGTCGTCACCTGTCTACACAAGCGCTGTCATGAGCATATGCATGTTAACTGCCGATACTCAGGGACTCACGATTGCCATTGAAGATACGTCTTTCCGTGCGCCCTCTTCATGTGCATTGCCTGATACCCAGAACGTCCCCAGGCGCTGCCGCACTTGAGGGGACAGGGGTACGGAAGTCCGATGTGTTCCTTCCCAATGTGATGTTGCATCCTCGCCCTCGACTGGCCCTTCTCGCAGCCCCACAAGCATTGGAGCGACCCATCCGACGACTTGGCTGGCCCGAAGTGCTTCTCAACGTGCGCCTTGACGGCGTAGTAGTCGTAGGGGTCCCAGACGAGGTCGCACCCCATGGCGGGACATGCGACGGTCTGCAGCCCTTTGACAGTGTCCTTCTCCTTGGCCTCTTGGGTACGACGGAATCGCGGGGGTTTTCCAGTCGCCTTCGTTGCTTCGTCTTTGCCATTCTCGTGCGGCCGTGTAGGTCCTAGACGAGAAGGGCCGGGCTCAGGGGGATTCTCGTCACACTCAGGTTGAGTAGCGACGACGGATGCACTAGTATCGCGCGCCCGAGATGGCTTCGCAGTTCGAGCCTTCTTTCCCCCTGTGGCAATGTCTGAGGTAGGGCAGAGAGCGTGCGAGTCGTCGCGAGTGCGCTTCCGAGTGCGCGTCCGAGTGTTTGTTTGTTCGGGCTTGAAGACCGAAGTGCTAGGGCACAGTCGAGGGCCAAACACTGCGGCATGATCGAGAGTGGTCGAAAAAGCGTGCGCGCCTGGAATCTCCGGCGACTGGATTGGGTATGACGAGGATGTGTGCCGAGTGAAGGAGAAAGGGGAAACTTCTGCTGCGAGGGGTTGCGTCGGGGGGAAAAGGAGGTACGGAGTGGTCGTTGGCTCCTCCGCGCTGGGTCCCTCATAGGGCACTCTCGTGAGAGCGGCGTCTCCAACAAGGCGAGAGGCGATGACCTGTCGTTCATCGCTTCCGCCCTGTTCGAAGCCCCAAATCTCGAACGCGGAGCCCTGCCTATCATCTTCGGGGGTGGTCGCGTCGAGCACATGGAGATTGGCCCCGATACTGTGGGCGTTGTTGAGAGAGAATGGGTCTTGACCGTTTATAGACGCAATATGCTTGGGAAAATGAACATCCTGATGAGTTGAGTGTGGATACCTGAGTTTAGCCACATACCTCGGATACGGTCAGTTCACCGCCGTCACTTTCATGGCTCTCTGCGACTCCCCCATGTTGCCTCTCCATGTATGTCAGAGTATCATCTGAACCCGCTTCGTTGTGGTCAAAATCCAAACATTCGAACGGTGCAGAGCTCAGATGCGTGTTCCAACTGGGGGACGAGGAAATCTGCCCGGATTGTGGTAGTCCCGGTTCAACCCCCTGGGCGCGCGAAAGGCAATGCATTAATGATGGATCCCCACAGAGAATCACTCCGCACAGTGTGGATAAAGGTGACTCACGTTGCAGCTCTCTAGGACTACTTGTGACGACGGGCCGGAAGCTGTAGTGCGGATACGCATGGTGAATGTGGAGCACGACCCAGCTATGGCTAGCGAGGGGCGCAGGGCCAAGGCCGTAGCTGACGAAGAGATGGCGAGGTGGGGGCCTGGAGTCGCTACCCAACTCACAGCTTGAGCGCTGATATACGCTGGGTGAGAGTGAGTGGAAGAGGTATGGGCAATGGGAACAGCCCGAAACTCTTGCCATTCATGAACCCTCGGCTAGACTTTGACGCCCTATCTCGATCGTGACGGACTCAACACACCCGTACACAATGGAACTCGCCGAGCCCCAGCCATCCCGTTGCCCTGTTCGCCCACCCAGTCTCGTAATTTGTGAACCTGGCGTGCACGGAAGCTCGTAGGGGGATAGTAGGCGATGTGTGAGGAACTTCACGTGCAGACCGGAGGGGGTCGCAACACCAGTTGGACTGTCCTAACATCCTTCTCGTCGAAGCTGATACGAGCCAAGTCATAACGGAAGACTATGCAACATATCGGCCTCCGTGATCTTGCTTCTATCCTTTTGTCCTTCGTCGCGACAGTGCTCGAGAGTCTCGAAGTGTCCCTTGACATTAGTCTGCACCGCGACAATGCCTTGCACTTCCATGATGAAGTCCCACCCACTAAGCCTTCGGGGGGTTGAAAGTAATTGTTTTTAGTTTCTTAGAGAACGCGAGAGGTCTCGGCCGCACGTCTCTTGCAGCGAGGATGGCCACACCCTCGCTTTCTGTCCAGGGAAACAATGGTAGAGCCTCCTTTAACTACGGGTGTTTCCAACCCATCCTGAGCATTGGTTTTAATGTGTCCCTTCTCTGAGCCAACGCTGAACGATCCTATCCCGCCCATCTCGTCCAATAGTTTCGTGCACGTACTGTGAGCGCGAGTTGGTACTCTGCAGGTCGTACGCAGCGCTTGTGTGCATTTGTTGCCAAGTTCTTGTACTTTCTGCTGGATCTCCTTGTTGGCGACGCGATGAGTGTGAGTCTCCATTGGGGTGCATCACAGCAAGCTACTCGTCAACCACGGACTTCAGTTAAGGCGCTCATTTTCCCTTAACGTCGCACTGGACGAATGCAAGGTTAGGGTTCGTACCAACAAGTTTATGACAGATTGAATGGTATGACGCCGGAAGGTCAACCGGCGCTTATTTCAACTCGTCACCCTCACAACGCTAGCGCGCGGTGATAACGAAGACCTGTACGACCACGGAACTCAGTCATACATAAAATAGGCGGCGTCGCCCCGGTGTTGGGGAGCTCGCGACGCCGAGCGTGTACGCCCGAGGGCGGAGCGCGTCCGAGGCGGCATGTGCACGCGGGCTCTCAGCGGCTCCCAGCGACCACAAACGTCCCATTGGACGCCCATAGTGTAGATACATTTTCCTTCCGACACTTTCAGTGGTGACATAGAGGGTGAGTACGTGGAGCATTGATGCAGCAAACCGCCGATGGTCCTAAAACCCCCGCCCTCGCGTGATCACGTGGACGCGTTCGACCGTGTCGCACGCCCTTCCCATCTACGGCGCTCTTCTTGTTCAACATTCCGCTCCTCCAGCATTCCGACATCGTCAAGGCTACCATATAGCTTCTACCAGCTTGCAGTACATAATATAGATCGTAAATGGTCTCAATTTGAACAAGTTGTCCCTCGTCTCTCTCTGCTCGCAATCTCGCCTCCGCACACTCGTTCGCGACTTCGCCTTCGCCTTCGCCTGCGCCTTCGCCTGCGCGCCCTCCACGCCTCCCAACCTTCCCCCCTCTCTCTCAATCTTGTCCTTGCTTCTCAGTTGCACGTGCCAACGGTCTCGCCCCCGCATTCGTTTTTGACCCATCCGCAAGACAGTACATCTATCGCTGGGCCAAGTGGTCATCATAGGCACCGGTGTGCTTGTATTCTGCAAAGCAAGACCACAGTAATGTACCGCCGTAGCGGTATAGCGCATGCTGATGGAGCAAGTTGACCCTCTACCCCTCTTCAGCGTCTGATGGTACTTACAGGAATACAGGCCTCAAGCCTCATTGCCCGCCGCCAATCGATGGTCGCCACGGTACGAGTAGCAGCTCACTATATACCGTAGCACAAGGCTCCGAGACAGCGGTCTGAGGCGCAGACTTGAACCGTCATGCTTCAAGTGCGGAACCATTGCACGTGCTAGGAGGGCGGGGACGGAGGCTCAGTAACTTTAACCAACTGTCCGGCCGTCTACATAAGCTCCTACGCTTGATCATCCCTCACGGGACGCAAGCCTGCGCTGACAGTCTGGGGACTTGCTACCGGCAACCCAAGCAGTCAAGTCACTGGGGGTCCCGCAGACACCACGCACGACGTGCCTTGTATCTGCCAGAATGACAACGAAAGCAACGGTAGATCACGCCAACACCGTGCATCGTCGCCCTGAACAGCACTCACCACGCTCGCGGAAAAACATCGTAGAACACCAGGCCGTGTACAGGATCCGTTGACAAGACGCTATAGAAAGATCAAGCAAGAAACGACCTAGGAAAGCTAGACTACACACCGGCCGCCCTTTCCGGAAGGGCCGCCAGCGACAAACGTACACACCCATTCGTAGCCGTGGTCGCGGTCCGTCCGAAACGTGGAACCAGAGCGTTAGAGAGGGGTATCACCACCACCACCACCACCAGCATCACCACAACCACGGCGTCGACGTCAACACGTAACCTCGTCCCCGCCCCTCGCGCACTCAGATCTTCTCGAACGCGGACGTGCCGCGCGCGCCGAAGTAGTCGGTGAACGTCTGGCGGAGGAACTCGTTGCGCTGGGGCGGGTCGCGCGGGACGTAGCGCGAGAGCGGGCCGTTCCAGACCTGCTTGCGGCCGCGGTTGTGCTCGGTGATCGCGTAGCGCAGGATGAAGGACGCGGTGAAGAAGACTGGGGAGCGCACGCGCGTTTAGGGGTGCCTGAGATGGGGAAGATGGATGGATGGAACTCACGAGCGACGAACTCGATCCACACGAACGATTTGAGGGCTTGCACGTCGCGGCACCAAGTGCGCTCGTCGGGGTACTCTAAGGTGTAGACGGGAAATGGGTAGAAGTACCAAGATGATAGAGGATGAGACGGACCCTCGGGTATAGAGTTGCAGTTCATTGGTATGTTGCGCCATCGGGAGGTGGAGAAGGCGTTGAACGCTACGAGAGGGTCAGATCAGGGTCGCGCCTGAAGACGCCGCCAGATAACACCTAGCCAGAAGATGCTCAGGACATAGAGAAGCCCAATGTCAACCGCCGGGCGCGCGGTCGGCATGTTCTTGATAACGAGGTCGAGGACGAGTCTATATGGATTCCGTTGACGAGACTATCCACGGCGTGGCTGAGAAATACATACGTGATGAAGAGTATAATCAACGTCGCGATCGCAAGTCCGAGAGGGAAGAGGTCCGCCATGACTATACATGATGTTGGTCGATATGACAGCACTTCTGTAGCATGACGTGAAGATGCGACTCACAGTAGAACTCCTGGAAGATGTTCACGCGAGCAGCGAACGCAAGAGCGATCACGTCCAGGACGATGAGGAGGACTGGAAGCCCGATGAGGATGACCCTGAGTATGTCTTCCGGACACAAGACGTACCATGGACGCCAAGCTTCTTCTTCCCAACCGACGAGAATTCCGCAAAACCCATCGCGACACTTGGCCCGGTCGAAGTCTCCGCGTGTGTCCAAAAAGCGCTTGAAGAGGAAGAACCCTAGGGATCGCACAGCGAGAACGAACGGCAAGGAAAGGGAAGGTGGGGCGGCGCGAGCCTATGAAGATGTAGGGAAGAGCAGGAACACAGTGGGGAGGTGAGGGATCGACTCGGACGTGCAGAGCATCATGTAGTACGCAGGATCCAGTCGCGCGCTGTCTTGACGACCATCGCGCGCGCTGGCAGTTGGACGCGATCTCTCATCGCGCACCCTGGCGCCCCCGCGTATGACCGCGCACTGCCTTCACGGTGCAGCGCGTGTACTGCTTGAGCACAATTACATTGATACACGGGCGGGAGCTGCTTTTCATTGTCATGAGAGGACTTCCGAGAGCTGCCTTTGGAGGGGGATTAAGCGTGCAAGCGCAGGTCGCGCATCGCTGGGCGCTTGACCCCAACGCCGGATAATGCCGATAACTGGCGGTCTAAAATCAATTGCCTTTGCACCTCATCTCTGCACCATCCCATCGCAGAGGTCGGTGAGGATTCGAGCCTTGTGCGCCCAACGACAGCACGTTTCGATTGCGGGAACCAAACGCGTCTCCATCGCTCGCGGACTGAGACTACCATCTTGAGGGCTATCTTCCACTTCCATGCCTTCGAACTCGTGACCGTCCTCAGTTCCTCCCCGTACGGCGATGCACAAGCTCATGCTCTCATACAACGCTCACCCAACTCTGACCACCCGGACTTGAGCACAACCATGACCTTTCTGCCCTTTGTCCGCGACTTATTAATACCCTCAGAAGCACGATGTGAGCTGCACATGGTCAACTGACCGTTCACTGATGTCCTAACCTTGCCGTCTACATAGTCGGCTTTTCGCCGGCAAGTCTCCAGGTCTTTGTACGGCAGACGTAGTACGACAGCGCCTCCTTCTAGGAGTCAGGCCCGTTCACCGGCGGCCCGATGGCCCTCACCGAACACACTCAGACGTCATCCTATCCCTTTCCAGGGACCGCGGACGTACAAGGCAAGCCCTGTGTTCAATCGCCGATTGCTGTGCGATGCACCATCTGCTGCACCCGGTTCTGTCGCCTTCGACGAGTCCTTCTGCGGTCATGTGAGACGGTCATGCCTATCCTACGTCGTTGAGGAGTAGGAGAGGAAAGATGACCGGCTTCGATACGCGTCCTAGAGGCGCTCGTTCTGGTCGCATTATATACGCGGTCCCATACGGCAGATTCTCGCTCGACGCCCGTCTCCCCGAGACTTCCCCCAGATGTTGACGTTCCGTGCAGTTGCATTCGCAACGACCGCCGCGTCTGCAGCGATGGCTGCACCTCCGGCGTTCCCAACCACCGGAAACGGCTTATGGTACAAACAGCCTGGCCGATTCGATGCTTGGGCCAATGACTGGCTGCCCATCGGAAATGGATTTCTAGCAGGTGAGTTCCGGATCTACCTAGAGCATCATTTGTGATATGGTACTCACCCGTCTTCAGCAACTCTGTTAGGAGAGACTACCCAAGAAGTGACACAGTTGAATATTGAGTCGCTCTGGTCTGGAGGGCCTTTCCAGGACCCCGTAAATCCCATAAATATGCTGCTCACGTTCGGGTCGTAACGTTTCATGTCCGCGCACAGACTTACAATGGCGGGAACAAGCAACCCTCAGAGCAAGCGTCCACAGCGCAGGCATTACAGGACATCCGCCAGACAGTCTTCGAAAGCTCTGACGGCAGAATCGACAGTACGTGGTTCCCCTATGTTGCAGCGTAAACATATGCTCATTCATTCTCGCATGAAGACATAGAGCAGCTCACTACCGATGCGGGAGCTTATGGTATGTCACCAAGTCTCGAGAATTGCTGACGACGCCCCTGACAAGCGAGGCAGGGTCATATGTGGGGGCGGGTTATCTGTTATCCTCCGTCGACTCCAATGGTGCCGTCTCGGACTTCTTCCGCTGGCTTGACCTCGACTCTGCGGTTCACGGAACACAGTGGACCCAGAGCAACACCACCTTTACGCGGTATGTCCCAGAGCGATATCTTTACACGCGAACGATCACCCCTCAGACCCCGATAGCGAGAGTTTCTGCTCCCATCCGGCCCAGGCATGCGCGCAACGCCTCGCTACGTCGGACGCGAGTGCCGCCCTTCCGGCGCTCACGTACGCTTACTCCCTCACCGAAGAGTCAGGCATCCCGACACCCAAAGTCGCCTGCTTCGACAACTCGACGCTGCAGATCACCGGGACCGCCTCCGACCCTGGTATGGCCTTTGAGATCCTCGCGCGCGTCACCGCCTTCGGAGTGGGCAACACCTCGCCCTCAGTCTTTTGCACACCCGCAGGGTCCAACGCGACGCTCTCCGTGGAGGACGCGCACGAGACCACCATCACCTGGGTCGGCGGGACGAACTACGACATGTCCGCCGGGGACGCGGCGCACAACTTCAGCTTCCGCGGCGCCGACCCGCACGACGCGCTCCTCGCGCTCCTCGGGCCCGCGTCCTCCGCGTCCTACGACGACCTGCGCGCTGCGCATGTGCAGGACTTCCAGTCTGTCGTCTCGGAGTTCAAGCTCGATCTGGGACAGACTCCGGATTTAGAGACGCCGACGGACGTGTTGAAGGCGCAGTACAAGACGGACGAGGGCAATGCGTACCTCGAGTGGGTGCTGTTCAACTTTGGGAGGTACCTCCTCGCGAGCAGCGCGCGGGGCGTTCTCCCAGCGAACTTGCAGGGGAAGTGGGGTAAGGACTCAAGCAACCCGTGGAGCGCAGGTACGGTCGACTGCTTGACATCACCCTTTGTGCTCTCGTCTCATACTGATCTTTTTCGCAGACTATCGTGAGCTTTCGGTCACTATAGCCGGTTATGAGAGTCGTGTTGACCGATATGTGTGCGCACAGACTCGAACATCAACATCCAGATGAACTACTGGTTCGCTGAGCTGACCGGGATGGACGTGGTCACCCCATTGTTCGACTATTTCGAGGTACGTTCCATCGATGCAATGCACCTCTGCAGCTAGTACTCATCGTGTCTGTCAGAAAACATGGGTGCCTCGTGGCTCCCAGACCGCGCAGGTCCTGTATAACATCTCCGAAGGCTGGGTCACTCACAACGAGGTCAGCTCCTCGCACGTTGTGATTGGTGCTTCTGCTGACGTACGAATTGTAGATGAACGTATGCACTACTTTTTCGTTCACCTTTAGGGCGATAGTCACACCTCATCCAGATCTTTGGACACACCGGCATGAAGGGTGGGGGTAACACTGCGTCGTGGGCAGATTATCCGGGTAGGCCTCAATCCGTCTCATTGCCAGCATAGCATGCTCACATCGCCCCTATAGAGTCTAACGCCTGGATGGTACACATCCTACGCACCTCAATCCATGAGCGCACTGACGACTTATTCTCTGTAGATGCTTCACGTTTGGGACCACTTTGACTTCACCCAGGACACCGACTGGTTCACGTCGCAGGGATGGCCGCTTCTCAAGGTCTGCTGGCCCCGCCGTTTCTCGTTCTTCCGCAAACTTATCACACTTGCCGACAGAGCACCGCCCAGTTCCACCTCCAGAAACTCATCCCAGACATGCACTTCAACGACTCCACCCTCGTCGTCAGCCCGTGCAACTCGCCCGAGCAGGTTCCCATCACCTTCGGTAAGCCTCGGATATGCAATAGCGATGTACGAACGAAGGTGGCATAGGCTAATGCGGTCCGTCCCGTCGATAGGGTGCGCGCATGCGCAACAGGTCATCTGGCAGCTCTTCAATGCTATCGAGAAGGGTTTCTCTGTCTCCGGAGACACCGATACGGCCTTCCTTGAAGGTGCGTTCATCCCTGGTTGAGCGATCCTCTAGGCGCCCGTTGATCTGTCCGTATGCACCGACAGAGGTCAAAGCGAAACGCGCGCAAATGGATAAGGGAATCCACGTCGGGTCCTGGGGCCAACTGCAAGGTACCACGACTCTGCCCTCCGATACATACACCATACATCATCCTAACGTCTTGTCAGAATGGAAGGTTGACATGGACTCGCCCACGGACACGCACCGCCACCTCTCCCATCTCATCGGACTCTACCCCGGATACGCGCTCACCAACTACAACGCGAGCATCCAGGCCACAAAGCAGAACCTCACCCCGGAACAGGTCCTGGCGGCGGCGGAGACGAGCCTCATCCACCGCGGGAACGGCACCGGCCCCGATGCCGACTCGGGCTGGGAGAAGGTCTGGCGCGCGGCGTGTTGGGCACAGCTGAAGAACGCGAGCGAGTTCTACCATGAGCTCTCGGTGAGTGCCGAGCCCCCACCAGCAGAGGCCCGCTATACTGATTCGCTCGTGCGCCGCGGCGCAGTACGCTGTCGAGCGTAACTTTGCCGCCAACCTGTTCAGCCTCTACTCTCCCTTCGACTCAGATGCCATCTTCCAGATCGACGCCAACTTCGGGTACCCGGCCGCACTGCTCGTACGTGTTTACCTTCACCCCATGATGGTCTCGGAACGCTTCTGACGCGCCATCTCTCCAGAACGGCCTCGTGCAAGCCCCGGACGTCCCCACGCCCTCGCACATCTACGTCGTGACCGTCCTCCCCGCCCTCCCGAAGCAGTGGCCGAAGGGCTCCCTCAAGGGCGTCCGCCTGCGCGGCGGCGTCAGCGTCAGCTTCTCGTGGAAGCCCTCCGCGGGCCCGACGGCGCTCACGTCGCTCGTCGTCACCGCGGGCGCACACGCGGTTGAGAGGCAGATGCGCATCATGCACGGGGGCAAGGAGCTGAAGACGTTCGTGGTGCAGCCCGGGATGACGATGCAGATCGTGTAGGATGGCAGAGATGGTATGCGAGGAGGACAGCGTATGTGGCATGATGTATGAATAGGATGTACCGTTGCGACTGTTTGCCTGGGGAGATGAACGCCTCCAGTCGGGTTGCAAGAACGACTTTTCGAATGTGGGGTCCGTTCCCAGGCCATGATGTTGTCTCTAGTTCTGGACGCTGTATCAGGAATCAATGTATAATACTGTTGTCTCCCATCCCTCCGGGCACAGTGGAGCAGGGAAGTGATTAGCCACTCAACCTAGCGGAAGTTCGGTGGAGACGGCCTATCACACTACGTCTCCTCAGCTTGCAGGCTCAACCATGCGCAGTAAGTGTCACCAAGCAATAATCTTATATAGCCAAATCCGTGTGTATAACTCAGATAGATCCGCTCCAAATGTCTACCAAGATACTCGAGCGCAAAGTAGATCACCACCCGCCGAACGGCATACGCTCGACCTCCTCGCTTACGTTGAGCGCGAGCGGTACGTCCGCGAGCCAGCGGGAGATGAGGTCCTGCAAGGCGAGGTCACGGTCAGCACATCGTTCGCGACGCTATGACTGTCAAGAAAACACTCACCAATGACGCCTCGGGCTGGTCGAAGGGAACCATGTGTCTACGTCGCAACGTCAGCGACATGCTCGAGAACAGTGAGGAAAGAGATAGTGATGCTTACCCCGCGGCGTGGACCTTGACGTACGTGACGTTGCCGGCGGTGAAGCCGTCGCCGCCAGCAGAGCGCACCCAGCCCGCGAGCTCGCCCGAGTCGAGCGTGACCCACGGCTGGAGGGTCGTCTTCGCGAACTCGTCGTGGAACTTGTTCTCGAGCTGCTCGACCCAGCGCTCGTTACCCTAAGCAGTCGTGATCAATCACCACGCCACGATAAAGTGCAGAGCGAGGGCAAACGCACGATGTAGTTGCACGCCATGTCCGCGTCGCCGGCGTAGATGAGCAGGCGGATGCCGCTCTCGACGAGCTCGGGGAGGAGCTTGGCGCGGTTGCGCGCGCCGTCGCCCTGGAGGGTGAACGCCTGGTTGACCTCCATGTTGCAGCTCGCGAAGTCGATGTTGGGGTTCACGCCGAGCGCGCGCTTCGTCGCGGGCAGGTTCATCCAGGTCTCGATCCACTGCAGCTCCTTGTAGCACAGGTCGCCGTCCTTTGAGCGGTCGCACTCCCGGCGCACATCGTAGATGTTCCGGCCCGACTCTGTGGACACACAAGGTCAGCGTTGAGGCCTCTCAGCGCGTGGTAGGATGAGCCAGCTACGTACGGACAATGGGGCCCATGAGCTGGCTGTTGCAGTAGAGGAGGGCGGGCACGCATGTGAACTTCGAGTCGAAGTCGTAGCAACCCTTGATGAGGCGCTGGCACGTGGGCACCTTGGTGCGCAGCGCCTGGCACTGCGGGCTCTCTGGGTCGCTGTATACCGGGAACTCGCCCTCGCAGGCTGCCTCGGGGATGGTCGCCATCTGCACGTATGGGTCCGTGATACCATTGCCGATCATGATCGACGCGAGGTTGATGTGGATGAGCCCGGGCGCGAGCTCGCTTAGGCCCTTCGCGAGGTCGAGGTTCTTGTGGTGCACGACGCTCGCGATGCTCGGCGCGTACATGCCGCCGTAGCTCTCTGCTGCGATGTGGAATGGCAGCTTCGCGTACTGCGGGAAGCGGTTGAGGAAGAGCTCGAGGAACGCCCAGACGTCCTCGGACGCAACAGGGGTGGTGTTCACAGACGTGCTGCCATCCGCGTAGGAGTAACCGACGTTGACGGGCTGGTCGAGGAAGATGACATTCGCGCTCTCTGTCCACGAGTGCGGGTGGTAGGTGACGTTCTTGCCATCCTCGGCAATACGGCAGGGCCCCAGCTCGAAGAGCAGGCCAGTCGTAGATGAGCAACCCGGGCCACCGTTGAGCCAGAGCACGAGGGGCGCCTCCTTCGGGTTATTGCGAGCCTCGAAGAACCTGAAGCGAACACCGGCCGTTTCCCGTCGTGAGTGCACGATGGTTGTGTTGTGCATTAAAGCACTCACCAGAAGAAGAGATGCTTGTCGTCGGCGATATCCAGGTAACCCGAAACCTGCTTGACCGAGTGGTCGCACAGAGACGGCTCGGTCATGCGCAGTTGGTGTTGGAGGAACGCGGGGTGCGAGACAAGCTCATCTATGATATGGTGGCTCAGCGCGTACTCTGCCAGCGAGGTCTATAGGCGACTCACACGTCAGGCCGTGCTGCTGAACGAACTCCTTCCCACCATCGACCCACTTCGTTACGCGTTGCTCTCCCTCATGGAGGATCTTGTCAGCCACACGATGCAGGCCGTCAGCGAGCTGACTGAGTCCATCGAAAACGACCTGGTCGCTGGTAGGCACGGCAAGGACAGTGGTCGCCGCCAGAAGAGACAGGAAGGTCGCGGAGAGCTTCATGGTCGTCGTCGCGGTTGAAGTCGAACGCGGGACCGACGACGCGTAGGAGGGTGCCACCCTCGCGGTGACTGTGCCGCCCACGCCCATGTGCTTCCCCGCCAAGATAAGATAAGCACCGCTAATGAGATAGACGCCCAACAATGACGCAGCCGGACGGTCATCTCCGTGTACTCGTCCGCGCATTCACCTTCTAACAGCAAGACGAATGCGTTAGTATCCAGCACATACAACGCAGACTTGCACGTACACAAAGGGTGCGCTTTAATGGGAACTTGGCGCTCTCACGTCCTGTCGGGCAAGCCATGGCGGGAAGGACGCGACGCGTTCCCCGCCTGATCACGGGCCTATCGCACAGCAATCGCGGAATCGCCCTCGAGCAAGCCGTCCAAGACGTCGTCCCGCACCGCCCGCGTTCATTACGGACATCACACCATGACACGCTCAACGGTGCGCAATCGCCCCCATAGGGCACAAACGTTCGGCCAGTGCACGTTCCGACCCCCATCCGGCGTCCGACGTGGTGCCGCCCCGCCTGCTGCGCGTCCTGCCCTGTCCTGGTGGCGCGCTCTAGCGCGTCGGTGACCGACTCGTGCCTCTTCCGTGCCTGCGTTCTGTTCGCTACAGGGATTATCCCTGTCATTCCTAGTGCGAGGGGCTATTCTTGCTCGACGTCCGGGGTTCCCTGGCCTCTCTGATCCTGTGCCACTTCCGTCTCACCCCGCGGTATAAGTACCGACACTTTGAGGGTCGCCCCACAGCACCCAACTCACATCCTATCCGTCGCAGCTATTCCTTCGCCCCCTCTCGCGCCTCTCAGCATGTCCGGCTACGGCAACGACTCCTACGGTTCCAACAACAGCTACGGCTCCAGCGATAACTACGGTTCCGACAGCCGTCGCGACAACTCCGGAAACGACAACTACTCTTCCGGCCGCGGGGACAGCTACGGTTCCGGTCGGAACGGCTCCTCCGACAACTACGGGAGCGGTAACAACAACAGCAACTCCTACGGCAACTCCGGCCGCAACGATTCGTCCTCGTACGGCGGAAACGACCGCGACACGTCCGACTCGTACGGCAGCCGCGGGGACCGCGACAGCTCTTCCCGTCGCGACAACAACGACAACTCGTACGGGTCGTCGAACAACGACTCCTACGGCTCCGGAAACAACAGCAACTCCTACGGCTCCGGAAACAACAACTCCTACGGCTCCAGCGACTCCTACGGGTCATCGAACAACAGGGACAGTCGCGACGACTCTTACGGCTCCGGCGACAACAGCAACAACAACTCTTACAACTCCAACTCCAGCTCCAACACGTACGGAAGCTCGAACAACGACGACTCCTACGGGTCCTCGACCACCAACAAGAACCGCACCAACGACAACTCGTACGGCTCCAGCAACAACGACACCTCCTATGGCTCGTCCAACGCCTCCAGCGGCGGGTACGGCTTTTCGAACCGGAACTCGGACGACAACGACAACAACAGCTACGGGTCGTCGAACCGGAACGACTACGACAGCAGCAGCAACAACAGCAGCAGCAACCAGAACAACACCTCCTACGGTTCGTCCAACTCGAGCGGCGCCACCGGGGGCGGCGACTGGATCAACAAGGGCGTCGAGTACGCCGCGCAGAAGGCAGGGCTCAACCTGGTATGCGTCCTCTCCCACTCAGTATATTCATCAGTGCTGACCGGCGTGCGTTACTTGTGCTTCAGGATGACGATACCGCGAACAAGATCGGCGAGGGGCTCCGGGAGAGCTTCAAGAAGTTCGGTCACTGAGGTGAGCGTGACGGTGCTCGACGGGTTCTGCGCAGACGCTGACTGACGCACAGCGGTGCCAGGTTTGCAAGCATACTACATATCACTATCATCGGAAGGAGCGAAGGATCGAAGGATCGAACGTGCTAATGGGTAGTCGTGTGGGATTGCCATCCCCTTGTCGCCTCTTGTATAACAAAATGCGTGTGGAAACTGAACAATGATGAGATTTGAGCGTACTTCACGGTCCTCCGGCGCGTGTATTCTCTGGTCTGAGTAATTCTTCTCGCTCAAGCAGTCCCCTGGGCCCGGGGGGGAATTCATTCAGTTACACTCTGTCCTACGACATCATTACAACATGCCACAACGGGGACGACATCTATGGTACAACTACAGGCTGAGTACAGGCCACGAACGCCAGTACTCAAACACGCAACGATTCACCCCCGAAATGAACCTGTGCCAGCATCACAGCAGGCTCGCGAACGTCGTTGTCGAGAGCGAACGCAGAGAAGTACTCGTGGTTGTCTGCGTTCATGACCGCAAGCTGCGGGTAGCTGCGGGCGAGCTCCTGGGTCAGAGTCTGCCCGTATGCGTGGTCCTTGGTGCCGCCGTTGCGCGTGAAGTGGCTCGACTGTCATGCACTTTGTCAACAGATACTTGGCAAAAGCTGGGATAGCCCGTGAACGTACCTCGTGCACGATCGTCGAGGCTCTCGAGTCCGGTCCACCCACCGGAGAGCGGAAGAACATGTCGCATACGTGGATCTTCCCGAACCTACGCTGACGGTCACACTATACGCATGCCACTGGAGGCTGGAGTACGCACTCGTCCGGGTACACATAGGCATACAAGCCAGCTTGACGAGCGCAGAAGGCAGTGTTGCAGACGAAGGTGAACTCCGTGAAGTTGTTCATGGTCAGAGCCTCAAAGTGTGAAGCGACAGTGGACAAGCGATGTTCGCTAGGACTGCCGAACCACCGCTTGTAGTTGCCCCCGGAGGAGCCCTCATGAGCCAACTCCCTGTACGATGTACGATGAGCTCGATCTAACAGGGCAGAATAGAGAATTCGAAACCGAACGTACGCCAGCGCATCCGCGACGTACTTCTTAGCAGTCGGAATCGCGGTCTGGATCGCCCGCTCCTGCCAATCGTCGCATTTCTCCGTGGCCTCACTAGAGGACCTGGGAGTACGAGACGAGACGAGTGATCCGGTGATGTTGACAGCGTGATTCGGGAGGTTCCTCCCTGCCACCAACGCGGAGATACGGCCATGTTCGACGTGATACAAGGCGTTGAACTCATTGACGTTGATGACATACGGGCCGGGACCGGAGGTGGTAAAGTCGTATGCGAGAGACACTAGTGCGTCATGGATGGAATCACTACTAGCTGTCAGAAAGTACTGCATATATGCGCACTCACGATCGTGCACGACCTCCACAGATTGCCCAGGATGCAGATGGGTGAAGACCAGCGGGTCACCAGAGATAGCAGCGATATGAGGAGAATACTTGACCTAAAGCATAGTGAGTGATGGTCGCATATATGCAGCGCGTCAATTCTTACCGCGATCCCAGTAAAATCGGGACTTGTTCCATGGGGATTGGTGATAGTGAATGTATCTGTCGGAAGATCCGACAGAGGGCTGCGTGGGTCGTTGAGCAGTCTCAACGGCTCGTCGCCCGTGTTGGTCAGCGTGGTCAAGATCTTGAGGTTATCAACGTCCACGATCGAGGAAGGGCCAGAGACTTGTAATAGGATGCTAGGCGTAGCGAGAGCATCGGCGAGGAAGATGGACAGCGCAATCGCTGCGGCGGCGACAGCAGTAGGCATGGTGAGGAAAGTCGCTTGAAAGACAGTCGGCCATCCCCACAATAACACAGGGGAGATTATATATGACCTGCCTCCGAAGAGAAGCTTGACAAGACCGGGTTGTCGTGGACATCCTGCTTCACCTTACTCGGTTCCCCAGCTGAGCGACAGTCATTTTCGAATTCGGGAGGGAGCATATGCGATTGACCTCGCCAAACTTCAGACAGAGTGCAGCTCGAGGATGGATTTATTTTATGAGAAACTCACAAGGGTTCGTGCGCTGTAGTGGTCAATCATAGCTAAGTACTGGTAGCGACACCGGTACCTTCAGGTGGTGGACGCCTCGATCAGGGCTGGCATCAAACGCGTGACGTAACGCGTAGCGAAGACGCGCTCATTGGCGATTGTGGCCAAGCAACCACTGCCACTCTTCTCTTCTCACTTCTTCCATCCCTCTTACTTACGATCGTATGCATCCACACGGGCTCCGTATTCTTTGTTTGGACGACATAATGTGAGTGCTTATGAATATTTGCGTGGTTTGTCTGTCAAAAACCGGCATTTCCTAACTCTTCGTTCGAGGAACGGCACCGTCAGCATTTGGGGCGTACATCCTGATTGCTCCAAGGTGTTCTACACCTAAACTACAACAAAACAACCATCCAGCAAAGTCCCAAAAGCAAACAAACAACAGAAGTAGTCCTGTCATGTCGTGTATAGGGTATCTACCGAAAGCGTCCGGACTTGTGTAGAAATCCGTAGCCGCAGAAGTGTTCCACGGTCCTTGGGCTCTACTCATCCCTAGAGGAGCCGCTGTTGTCTATGAGAGCGAAGTAGGTCAGCATCGTCAACGCTTCATGAACAAAAATATGCGCGCTCACCACCGTCGTTGTCTTCGTCTTCAGGCTCGTATTCGATGATCCGCCTTCCCGCCCGGCGCTGCTCCTTCTCCGGGCTGCACATCGTCTTCATGTGCCGGAGCGCCGCATCCCTCCGCGCGAACGGCCGGAAACACCGCCCGCACTCGTACTTCTCCGTCTGGAGGTGCTTCGTCGCGACGTGCCGGCCCATGTTCGCGCTGTCCTTGAACTTCTTCCCGCACGGCTTGCGGTCTCCCGCCTCGTTCACGACGTCCCACGGGCACAGGAGCATCCGGCCGCCGGCCTTGTGGAAGTGCTCCTTGAGGTGCGTCGTCGCCTGCGCCTTCTTCCCCGTCAAGAGCGACTTGCACCCGTAGAACTGGCACCGGGTCGCGCGCTGTTCGCCCACGTAGCGGTATACCGGGAACTGACCCTTCCCTTCAGGCGAGTCGGGGTCGATGGGCGCGACGGACTCGATGTCGTACGCCGGGCGGGGCGGACGTCCGCGCCTCTTCGGAGGCTCGGCTGGCGTGCTTGGCGGGGCCTTCGGAAGCATGGACAGCGGAGTTTCCGGGCTCGAATCGGCCATCGCGGAGATCGGGGGCGGCGAGACAGAGGACGCTGGCATATCCGAACTCGAGGAAGGAGGGAGAGAGGGGGAACTGGCGTGCTTGCGCTTCGACCCACTCTGTGCCGCGGGCGGGCGGCCGCGCTCGACGACCTCCGGGGCCTCCACCGCGGCATTGACGTCGCCAGACAGGTGACTCGCGACGAAGCGGTACTTCTTGGGCGGGGGAGCTTGCAGCTCGTTTGCGCGAGTGCGAGCGCGGCGGCTAGGCTTGCCATTTGCGTCCTCGAGGACGTTCCCCTTGCGCCCCTGGCTGTTCCTCGCTGTCGCGGCAGCTTTCGGGACGTCGGTGTAGAGGTTTGCCGCGATGAGCTGGTGGCGCGGTAGGAAGTCGGCCTCGTCGATCGGAGGCGAGGGGCGCGCGGGCGGCAGCTCGCGCATGCCCACGCTCCACGCGGGGCGCGAGTACGACTGGCGCGGCGCGGCGACCTGCTTTTGCTCGACCATCGGCACGTCCTCTTCCTCCGTCGGCTCCGTATCGGTCTGGCCGCCAGAGAGCGCTGTGGTGGAGAACGAGACGACGCTCGGACTCGGGCTGGGGGGCGGGCTCGAAGTGTCCTGGCGCTCTGTGCGCGTCGCGCTCTCGCTGAAGAACAGCCGCGACGAGCCTTGGATGAAGTCCGGGAACGAGGGGAGCTGCACACAAGCGCGCTTCGCGGGAGGGAACGGACGGTCGGCGAACGGTGAGTAGTCTACAGATGCGCGCTGCGGGACGGACATGCGGATCGGGGGAAGGTCCAGGGCCTCCGACCCCCAGCTCGTCGCGCGTGCGCGCGGCTGGCTGGGGGCGGCTGCCGGATGCGTGCGGTCTTTCGAGTTCGATTTGGTACGAAGGAGAATGTCGCTCTCGGAGAGAGGGTACGCCTCGGTTTCGGGGCTCGGGAGCCCGGGGAGAAGGGTGGATGCGGCGGTACGGTTGACGGGGAGCACAGTTCGCTCCGGGTAGGAGCTGTCGCTCGACTCGCCATCGTCGTCGCCCATCCTGCGGTCATGTGGGTGGTGCGCTTGCATCCACGCGTTGGGGCCTGGTGCAGCGCTCGGTGTCGGGGCTGGACGCGCGGAGCCCCACGCGCCTGAGAACGCACCGTTGAGGCCCCATGATGCAGACGCGTTCGTGAAGCGCATGCTGCCGCCGAGGCTCGGCGCAGGCGCATTGGGAGGGGGTGCGTACTGGTACGGCCTCCGGAGCCATGGTGGCGTCGGGGCCTGTTTCCGTGCGGGACGCCCTTCTGGCGCATTCGAGCTACGATACCGGTACCCAGTCAGTATCTTCAGGCAGAGATGCACATTAACGCGATTAAAGCTCACCTCATGTCGGATGCGCCTTCGAGGGGACGCGATCGGTCATTCGATCGCTCTACGGCACCCTCCGAGTTATAGGGGACGCTTCGTGGGTCCATGGCTGCTGCGTTGCGCTTCTGTGTGTACGTGTGGGTGTATGGAGAGGATGCTTCGTCGCGCATGCTGGTTGAAAGACGGTGTGGCGATGCAACGTTGTGCCGCTCGAAGCTGTCGATACGTAGTGTGGCGGTCATCACGCTCATCGGGTTTTATACCGTGACGGGGTCGAGGCCTGGAAGGCGCGACGTGACGTTGTGGGCACAAAGGAGGGTGCGCGCGGACTGGCGGCCGGCGAATCGAATCAAAGGAGGGCTTGGTGGACCTGCCTCGCGCGCGTGGCTCGATCAACACGACTTGAAAGGAAGTGAGACCGCGGAAAGCCACACATACGGTCTTCGCTCAGAGCTGCCCGGCGCGGAGTTGCGTGGCGCGCGCGGGGTTGTGGGCCGACAATGGACACACGGCGTAGGGCTCTGGGGAGTGCAGCCGGCGGGGAGATGTGGGCGGTATAGGGCGGACAATGCGACTGGCGCAGCTGACGCGACGACACTCGGATTGTCTGCGGCGACGCAGGGATTCAACAGACGGAGAGCGGCGTCCTGGGGGCGAGACGCGCCTATATATACGCCAGAGTAGCGTCCGGCAGCGGGTCCGCGACGCATGCCCTCGTATCTGCAGATTCGTTCCGAGTCCGGGAGAGGGCACAGGCCACATCGCGCAGCGTGAGTGGTGCACGCGTGGGCGCGCTATGACAACCGCTCACAAGCAGGGTCTATGACAGAGGCCTGGGCCCCGCGCCGGAAGGAGAGAACAAAGGGACCGAGTTTGGGGAGAGCGAGCGCAGAATGGCGCGGGGCATCATTCGATATGTCGCCCCGGTGCTTCTGGCGTGCGGAACAATTGGCGGAGTGGACCAGTGTGCCACTGCAGAGAACAAAGGACACAAGGACCCCCTTCCAAGTTCCAGCCACCGCCCTCTGCTGACGGTGTCCGCGTGATAATCGAGAGGCGCATCGACTCCCCTCCGCACGCTCATTCGCCACAGGTGGACACGGACCGCATCGATCCGCCATCGACATGGCGGCCTGTGCCTGTGCCCATCACCTCCCTCTCTTCGGGCAGCCTTCCATCTGAACGCGCAGAAGCAGAGAACGGCGGCGACGTGTGGCCACTCGTATGTGGCTCACCGATTATGACGGCCCAGGCCTCGCCCGTAGCCCATCTGAAACGGACCTCCAAAATGAAGGGCGGGGGCACTCGAGCGTGTTCCGCCTCCGAATGTCCGGCCTCCCGCGATTCGCCTGAGCAACGCAAACTGGGCGTGCCCGTCGTGGTTTGCACGCGGAGGCCATGGTCCGTCGCCCCTGCCACCCCAGATTCGCCCGCTCCTGCCACGGCAGGGCGATCACGAAGAGCGTCATTGGCATGGTGGTCCCAGGGCGGTCCAGAACGTCGACCTTCCGCTGCTGAGCTGTACCAATCGCATGCGGGATAGAGTGCGAGGAAGCAGGCGACGTGAGAGCTCCGTCAGGAAGCCGGCCCGTAGAAGGACGCCGGAACAAGTGCTTCCTGGCTCTTGTACGTGAACAAGGCGCACGCGTCGCTTGAGCGATGGCGAAGTATCGCAGACATGCTGTCGCGGGCCCCCGCCGCGCGATCCGACGTGCGAGCACAAGCGAAAGGCTCGCACAGAAAGCCGGGACGACAGGATTTGTGGAAGCTTTAGCCTCGGGCGCCTGCGAAAGGCTGCAGCCCCAGGTGTGCCTAATGGGGAATAGCAGCCACAGTTTTGCCTCCCACGGTGATCGACCGCTGACGCACCGGCGAGCGTCCTTGGCTCCTGAGCTCAGACTTGGACTGTGTCCACACACTCGAAGGGCTGCACGCTGCCATCAGCGCTCAGCGATCCAGCCTGGCCTATCCTCGTCTGCTCGGCGTGGCCGTCGGAACCACTCGCAGAAAGCCTCCGCGGCCTCGTTCCTTCTTCTCACTTCCTCCACGGCGCCACCGGAGGCCTGAACCGGTACCCTCAAATCGCAATCACTCGTCCCTAGCTTCTCCTTCCCAGGCGCGCCCCATGTCGCTCTGGAAGGACATCCCAGCTGCGGGCGATGTTCCGGGATACCGCGTCTTCCTGGGCGAGGTCGAGAAGCCCGCGCTAGATGACAGACAATACAGACTCCTCGAGCTGCACAACGGCCTCCGCGCCGTGCTCGTCCACGACGCTGCAGCGGACAAGGCGGCCGCCTGCTTGGCGGTGACGACCGGCTACATGCTAGACCCAGTGCGTAGCCTCGTCGTCCTCCTCGCATTATTGTCGAGGGCGGCATCTGGAAAGTTGACGCTTATTGTGCGAGCGATTTCCTCGTACACATCAGGATGACGCACCGGGCTTAGCGCACTTCTGCGAACATATGATTAGCAAGGCGAGCCACTGCTGTCGTCCGCGCGCATGCACCTGATGTCTGAAGTGACACCGGCCGACAAATTCAGGGCTCAGAACCATATCCGGCGGAGAATGACTTCCTCTCAGTGAGTTCCGCCGACGAGGGCGACGTCCATCAGCCATTCATCTGCTCACCCGAGCAGTTCATCAGCGCGAACGGCGGATCCCGCAATGCCGCGACGGGGCCCACCTATACCGACTACTGGTTTTCCATCAGCCCTACCGAGCTCGCGGGAGGCCTTCCGCGGCTGGCGGCATTCTTTCACGCGCCATTGTTCACGGAGTCATTGACCGCCCGTGAGATCAACGCCGTCGATTCGGAGTTCAAGAGGAACTTGCAGAACGACGGCAGGCGCATCCTTCAGATCACGAAGAGCTTGAGCGTCCGAGGACATCCGTGGACAAAGTTTGGCACTGGCAACTACGCCAGTCTCTCTGGGGTAGGCAGGGACGGAAAGGACTCGGACGCGAGCGAAGAGGACGTCTTGAAGGAGACCCGCAGACGACTCGTACAATGGTGGAAACAAGAGTACTGTGCGTCGAGGATGACCTTGGCGGTGATTGGTCGAGGTAGGAGCCCTTGCCGTCTACATGGGCGAGAGAAGCTGATCACGACACGCTTAGAGAGCCTTGATGAACTGACGGCTTTGACTCTCCCCTACTTCTCGAAAATTCCCAACCGAGGCCTCGAACCACGACCAGCGTTCAAGGACGAAGTATGGGGACCCGAGCAGATGGGGGTAAGGCTTGAGCGACCTCCCATTCGAGTCCGCCTCCCTCGAATCCTGATCATGCCTCACGCTCACAGACCGTGATATTCGTCCAAACGGTCAAGGACTACTACGGACTCAGTCTATCCTTCCAACTACCAGATCTGCGCGAGCATTTCACATCCAAACCCGCAGATTTCCTCGCACACTTCTTAGGGCATGAAGGGCCGGGGAGTATCTATACTTGCCTGAAGAAGGCTGGATGGCTACTCGAATTGAGCGCGGGCGCTTCGGGCAGCTCGCGCGGCGTACAGTTCTTCAAAGTGGGCTGCAAACTCACGGCGGAAGGCTACTGTGAGTCGTCATGGTTTTCTTAGTACCTCGCGTAGTACCCTGACCCACCGCGCAGTGCACTACCGGGAGGTCCTCAATGTGATATTCTCCTATATCTCCCTCCTCCGCTCGTCACCGTTGCCGAGATATCACTTCGACGAGGTCAGCACGATGGCACAGATCCGGTTCCGCTTCAAGGAGAAGACGCAGCCCCACAGCTACGCGAGCGCGCTTGCTCACGCGTTGGCAGAACCGTATCCGCCAGAATCGCTTCTCAGCGGAGCATACCTCTACCGGGATTGGGACGAGCCGCTCGTAAAGCGCCTCCTGAGTGGCTTCGTTCCAGAGAAAGGAAGGGTGGCTCTCGAGGCAAAGAGCCACCGCGAGGAGGTCATCGGGACCGACGTCCAGTGGGAGACGGACCAGTGGTACGGGGCGCAATATACCGTGAGGAGACTAGAGGCTGCGTTCCTTAACGAAGTACACTCCCTCCTATCGGCTCATGGTGCAGCCTGAAGCTGATTGGCTGCAAGCTAAACCAGACGGATGGGAAGCCTGACTTATACCTTCCCGCGCCAAACCCCTTCATCCCAGAAGACCTCTCTGTTGAGAAACATGATGTTCCAGAGGTCGGTTCCCCCCTAGCTGCACCTCGGTTGCGTCCCTCACGTGCGTTTGCTATATTGTCAGCCCGCCAAGCACCCGCTGCTGGTACTGCGCTCTGACCTTTCCCAACTATGGCACAAGAAGGACGACCAATTCTGGGTACCCAAGGCTCACGTCCGTATCGTCGTGAAGAGGTACGCCGCCTGTCCATATACACATCCTCGTCTCACGATCAACTTCGCGCACTCTTAGCCCGCTTGCGTACACGACACCTCGCCATGCCATGCTCACTCGGTATGGACTAGTGGTTGCTCCCTGACTATGCGCTCTGATAAAGAGAAACAGCGTCCTGGTCGACCTTGTCGACGATGCACTCGCAGAGATCACTTACGACGCAGCCCTCGCGGGGTTATCGTACTCCATATCCTGCCAGATTTGTGGCCTGACCGCGTCGGTGGGCGGATACAACGACAAGATCCACACCCTCCTCCGTATTGTCCTCGACAAGCTCCGCGGCTTGCGCGCCCAGCCAGATAGACTACATGTCATAAAGGAAAATGTGAGGCCCCTCATCCAGGGGTATGATGCAGTGCCAAGGCATTTAACACAACGACATCCAGATACAACGCGAGTACGAGAATTTCTACATGGGGCAACCCTCCAACCTCTCCGAATACTACGCGACGTGGCTGTTCATGCCGACCATATGGACACCTGCGGAGAAGCTCACCGAGTTATCTGGTGAGAGCGGTACGTACACTACGCTGCGTCTTCACTCATTTTGGAGCGTAGGCATCAACGAAGCCGACGTCGAACGACACCGCGACGACATCCTCTCGAAGATATCCATCGAGATGCTGGTCAACGGCAACGTATCTCGCGAGGTTCGTTCGCAAAGACGTTTACAGTGATCGGCTGAAGCCAACATAGACTATGATAGCGTTCCGTGGAGCTGTTGTCGCTGACAGAGGAGTGCCTATGGCCCCGAGCTCTTCTCCCAAGCGAGATACCTCAACAACGTTCCTTGGTGCTACCCCGTGGTAGGTCCTTATGTTGACTGCACCTCATCTACTCTGATGCAGCTACATCAAGGGTCCGACGTGATCTCTCGCAAGAGGCATACGAACCCGAAAGAAATCAACTCCAGCCTATCATATTACTTGCAATTCGGCGAGGTTCCGGACGCGAAGTTGAGGTCTACGCTCGCGCTCATCGGGCACATGATACGCGAACCGTGTTATTCCATTCTACGAACAGAGGAACAACTCGGGTGAGTGACATTGCACAATGTCGTTCGTACTATATCAACATGACTCCCTCTCCAGATACGTAGTGGCGTCTTCCCAATGGTCCATCGACGGTACGCTAGGGCTCGGGATACGGATCCAGAGTGTCCGCCCTCCGTGGTTCCTCGAGTCGCGGGTGGATGCCTTCCTGGAGACGTTCGGCGACCGAGTGGCAAACATGTCTGACGAAGAATTCGCCAAGCACAAAGAGGGCCTCATCGTAAAGAAGCTCGAGCGCGTCAAGAACCTGTACGAAGAGACGTCGCGCTTCTGGGGCCACATCCGCAGCGGCTACTACGACTTTCTCCGACGTACGTCCCCACGATCCTCCACAGTGCCCCGAGCTCGGGCTTGGCCTCGGGCTCGGGCTCGGTTGACAGATTGCAGATGTCATTGGACTCTATGCTAAATCATACCATCGACAGACGAGGTGGACGCCTCGCTTATCCGCGAGCTCACACTCCCCGAAGTCGTCGCAACGTACGACGCCCTCGTGCGGCCGTCGACAGGCGCACAGACGCGCAAGAAGCTGTCGGTGCACCTCCTGTCGCAGGAGATCCACGAAACGCCACTACCACCAGCTGTCCACGCTTCTTGCCCGCCCCCGGCCGACTCGGGGATCAGTCCTTTCACCCCTTCCACTTCCCCATCGGTATCAGTCTTGGCTACGACCACGTCCACGACCGCTGCAACGGCATCGGACGCGCCCGGGACCGCCGAGCAGCAGGGCGCGGGAGGCCCATCGGTGACGGTGCTGGACGCAGAAGCGGACCCGAGGGGCGAAGGCGAGGCCGCGTTCAAGGCACGCTTGGTGTGCGCCCCTGCGGCGAGCCCGGTCATCTCAGCCGCGTTCGGCGAGTACGGCGAGGCCATGGGCGCGCCCCAGGCTGCTCGTATCAGCGAACACGGGCCCGGGTCCGGTGCCAGTGCCAGTGCCAGTGGCCATGCTGTCGGGCCCGAGGGCGCCCCATCGCACGCTGGCTGCGCACGGTCGGTGTCGGCGTCGGCGTCGGCGCGGTCGTAATAGAGACCTGAATGTTCGACACGAGGCGGACCCGGTACGGGCGGAAGAAGCTCAACTTTGGACGATGCACGTGAAGTATGTCAGTGGTACGGTGGCTGCGTCCCGCGTTCATGCGGGTATACGGTGGTTCATGTCTTGAAAAGGGTCGGGAGCGTCGACGTTTGGGCGGGGCGCAGCATCCTGTGCGGGCGTCGTGAGGGCGGCCGGAACTTCGATGAGCTACGCCCTACTGCGCTGTCACGGTAACCTTCCGCACGACGGGGTCGAAATCGGAGTGGGATTCCTCGATGAGTACGACTGAAGGACCGGGGCCGTGCAGACGGGCCGGCGTTGTACATCGCGTTGCGTCCATTGGCACACTTCGTCCTGGTCGATCGTCTCAGCTAGCGTTCGACAGCTGCACGTTTTCTCACCACTCGGGCATTTCGGTAGTGACCTACGCTGGTGCCACAGGATATGAACACGAAGCAGGCTGACAAACGCTGTTCGCACGCGCTGGCGTTCATCGTGAGGAAAGTACTCAGCGTCCGGGGCCCGAGCCGGACACTCTATGGATATGGAACACATTAACGATACGGATGTGCGCTATGGATGGGATGAGAAGATGTCCATACGAATAGAAGACCGACCCGAGGAAACAAGGAAACGCGAGCAAAGCTATAGACGTAGCGTCATGATGTCCTGAATGTCCATACCATCGAACGAATGATCCGTGGGTACCCCCGTACTGCACCACACCCACGCGCTCTCCACCTGCCCATACTGTCCACCCGACGTCGCCGAGAGGGTAGGTATTCTACCGCATCGCTTGCCTGATGAGAGAGAAGCCCGAGAGGAACATGACGAGGAAGGTGACGGAGAGGCTGATGAATGCGGGATGGGCGATGTAGTCGGAAAGGGCGCCGTTGCACGTTGGACATGACCAGCCTTGTTCGCAAACGACCATCAGTTAATGTCAAACGCCCGGGACCTATACAGGAAAGCACTCACTCTCCAACGGGGTGTACGGTTGTGGGCTGTACAGGGCGAATTTGAGGGCCGAGTTCTCCGACAGCTTTCCCGCTTCCCTCGCAGCGCCAGGCCCTCGGTCGTCCCAGATGTGGAGCACGTACGATGCCTCCGCGAGTGGTAGGTTGGGATGGGAGGTCTGGTACGCCCAAAGGTCCCACAGCACGCTCGTCGCGTCTCCGTCAATGATACCGTCCGTGGGTCCAACAGGGTAGGTGTTTCCATTATCGCAAATGGCAGAGACGGTTAGATGTGTCGGGGTAACGAGTACGTCGGTGAAGTTCCATGCGAAGGTAATGGTGTTCGACGGGGCAATCTTGTAGTAGGACGTCGCTGTCTGGGGCGGTTGTGTGATGGTGAGACCGCCGGCAGCAGCGGTCTGGGGAATATTGATGGAGCTGGACGAAGACATAATTTACGAGTTTGTCGACGAGACCGCAGAGAAAGAGCGAAGAAGGAGAGGAAGGGTGGCTGTCGTCGCCGTCGCTGTCGTCGTCGTCGTCGAGAAGAACGGGCAAGGCGAGGCCGAAGCTCGAACAGCCGTCGCCACTCCCTGTGACACCGTGACACGGCCTATGTGACGCGGCGTTATGTCATGTCACCCAGCGGCAACGCGATCGCGGGCAGCGACGACGCACTCCTCGACGGCCATGTCGACAACGAACGAGCCTTCCGTGTATCCCTTTTCATGCTCACCTCGCCATACGGTCTAGTGTTTGAACGCCAGAATAGTGGCATTTTTATTTGACAGGCCCCGAATGTTCATCAAATCGGTCACTCGACGGGGTCTCGAATTTCTCGGGCAGCGTCTTCTGTTTGGGATGACGATATCCCCCCTAATCCCACACCGCGTGCAACATGCTTGTGGTTGCTCAGGCAGAAGTGTACTGGTAAGCAGCCACGCATGCTTCTTGTTCTCATAATAGGGAGTCTCGGGCAACGGACCTGTGCGAGGAACCCACGCTGCCACCCTCGCCCAGCCATCTTTGGATCATGGCACGCTGCGCGCGATCTCCCGTGTTGTGGATTTGTTGTATTCTCACCGTTCCACAGGCTGCGATGAATCCCAATATGGGCAGGCGGTGATTTGCCCCTGCGTCTGTCCCCGTCGGCGTCCATCACACGTCCATGCAACCGGGCAGCTTGAGGCAGGACGATCACCTCCGTAGCCGTTGCCCCGGTCTCCGACGACCCGTCTCGATTCATATACTCGAAACGCCCCGGTGCTCCCGCTCTCGTGCATGCACTCATCATATACCCTCTCGTAACCTTTCTCCTCCTTCTATATACCCATCTTCTGCCTGCCCCCAGACGCTCTTTACCTATGGCCCTTGCCTTGCCTACCCCCTGTTCTTACGCCCGAGACATGCCAGTCAGATCTTCTTCCTTTAAGGCCTCTGTTCCTGACCGCCGTCTGGTCATCTCTACCACGCTGCCGTCCCCAACAGAGCACCATGACGCTCCTTATCGTCTTAGCCCCGCTTCTCCGGAAGAAAGCGACGAGCCCCCGCTGAGTCCTATGATATTCCAACCAAACGAGGAGTACGAGAAGAATAGGCTTTCGTTTTACGCGCCGCCTCCACGGGCAGCCTCCTCTCCGTCGTCCCCAAACGACGAAGATGAGATCTCGCCTGTGCTCTTCTCCCATCCGAACGTCAGTAGTCCAACGCTAGTCCTCCCGCCTCTGCCCGCCTTTCCGTCCACGAACTCACTCGCAGCACGGATAAAGCGGCCTCTTCCTCCTCTTCCCAAGGTTGTCACTGTCAACGATGGTGGCGCGTCGCAAACAGCATCACGCCACGAACTGCCCGCATTCCCGTGGAGAGAGGGTCGGATATCTCCCTTTGGCAGCGATATCGACGACCTCGACACTGACAGCCTCACCGCCTTCTCGATGTCTTCGTCCCCTTCGTCGACGCTCCAATCGCCCGTCACATCAGTGTATACCACGGCGTCCTCAGGGCCTCCGGACAGCGCGAGGATTACGGACAACTTCTCTGGCGCAGAGTTAAAAGCGCGGCCACTGGCGTTGACTATCCCCTCCCGCTCTCACTCCGCACCACTGCCTACGTTGAAGATGGTCGCCCCCTTCGCCGACCGTTTCGCCAGCCCGTATATTTCAGTCACGCCAGCGTCGCCGGTGCCTCCGAAGCACTTTCCCTTCCACCCCAGCGGGAAGAAGAGGACGCGGACGGCGTCTGCCACCTCCATCGTCCTGCCATCCGACTCGGAAGACGATCCTCAGTCTCGCTCTCAGCTTCCCACTCGATCGACGTCTCCGGCTCCATCCCTCACTCCCTCCGTCTCTTCCACAAAATCGGTACATAAGCCGAAGTCGACGCTGAGACGCATCGCGTCGAAGACCAAGCTGTTCGGCCGGAGGAAGCTATCGACCTCCTCCGATCCTTGGGGGCACGAGGAGGAGGAGACAGTCGTCGGGCACGGTTCCCATTCGTTGGACGAGCAGGCGATGCGCTCTCGCTCCGAGAGCCCCCTCGGGCTATGCGAGAGCGCGCGTGAGTCCCCAGACTGCGTCCCTCGGTCAATGCGGCGGGTCGAGATCGCGGAGATCATCATCACGCCTCAAGGCGACCTCTGGGAGTCGCGCGAGTTGGACGAAGTCATCCCGAAGCTGAGGCAGCTGAGGGCGCCGACCAGGATCAAAATCTGATCGAGAGCGCAACGGCCGGACGTCCGTGGTCGACGTCGGGCGTTCAGCCCCCATTTGGTTGTCGTTCTAGGAGATCATGCCACATTGCTCGCTCCCCATACTCGCTTCTCCTTCCATTCACTCTTTGGTGGAGCGCTGCACCGTTCATTCTCTCTGGGGCATAGACCTCACTGTTGTACAAATACCCCGCGCCCCCTCATCTTGCCCTCCTCTTCCGGTTTATTTTTATTGCTGCACTTGGTTTATCTCGGTCGCCTATCATCCGTTTCTCGCCTCGATCTATACGCTCTATCCCCCCTCGCGCGCCATGCTCAACTCCGTCGTCTAACCTTGTGCGCGCGCCAGGCTGCGACCCGATGCCGTGCCGTACTACATGTCCCAGCATGACTGCTGTCTCCATGACTCTGCACTAACCGCTGTTGCTTGTACGTACGAGTGGACGCCCGTCATACGCCTGTTGTGCGTCTCATTTCCGTGCATGTCCGCCGCCGCCACCGCCGCCTCGCGACCCTCCGCTATACACTCTATGGACTTCTCCCTCTGCGTCGTTGTATCATCATCATTATTACCCCTATTGTTGCATTAATATGACCCCCCTTACACCTTCTCCGGCGCACCCGCCAAGCCCGCGAGTCCTGATCAGAACCGTCTCTATGGTCGGTGGTGCGCCAGCTCGTCGGTGAGTGCTTGCTGCCGCCCATTCTCATCCTCTTCCGAACGCGAAGCTCGAGATCCTTCATGCTGAGCCTGAAGGCGCGACCATCGACGAATAGGCATTCTCCGGACAAGTCCGACCACAGCTTCCATGATGCGCCCCCGGTCTATCAAGGGTGAGGACGTAATGCGTATCCTTGCATGAGGAGACTGGGATCGTGATGCCCCGTGCGCTGGAGAGTGGGCGCAACGCATGCACCGCATCGCGAGCGCGGAGATGGGAGGGCGAGGCCCAAGGTAGCATGGTGCGTGTGTGCTTCATGCGTCCATCTTCCGGCGGTGATGGCTCCTCGAGAATCGACGGACATGGAGATCAGGAGCGTGATTGCGAACACGGCGCCGTGGTGGCGGTTTACTCAGGTGAGGGACGTCATCTCAACTTCGTCTATGTCGAACTGAACATAACGTGCCGTATGCAAGGCTTGTACCGTACCCATGAGCGACACAGCACTGAAAGTTTGTCGTTGATTTCATCGACGCACGGTCCCTTCATATGGTGACATATCGCTGGACATGCGACCGCTTGGGTGACCAACGTCGACCTCGCTCTTCTGTTCTCCGGCGGTGATACGCCTCGCTTCCTCAGATGCTTTCAGATCCCAGGGGGATCGGCAGTGCGTTAGCACCGCGGCTTCGGACGTCCTCGATATCAACCGCTTATGTCGAGTTCCATGTGCACCGTGGCTGTACTCGTGGTCGCGGGTCTGATGGTCTATGTACGTGCTTGTAACGCTTCATCCGAAGGCGCATGCTCCTCCGAGCGCACAAAACCGGGAGACGGGACGGTTGTGTTATCATGCTAACCGTTGAGGAGGATGAAAATCACGGTACAGTCGTCGCCGGGTTCTATCCGGTTTCAAGTGACCTGCTGATCATAACTCTCCTTCTCTAGTCCCATTTGACCTTCTCGACCTCATCCTTGCCTTGATGTTACGGTAAATGATCAGTATCACCAGGTATCACCCCTATGTCAGTGAGCACCAAGTCTCAACTTCCTGTCTTGTAAGCCTCGCCCAAGCGCCGCGATGCCCGGCCCACTTCGCTCGCCTCGGGACTACTGAACCTTGACTGAACTACGCGTGCGAGGCGTCGTGCGACCGGGAGCTAGAGAGAAATTCCCCGTCGTCCTTGTCATTTGCCGGGTCGAAGACCTGGCGCGGGAGCGAGGGCGGCTCCTCGCACCGTGCACAGTCTGCTGACCCCACCCCGAGCGTCCAGATTCCCACTCGTACACTCAGGAGGCCCGCTCTCTGGGGTTGATAACACACCCGGTCTGATTATCCATACAGCAACCTTGCCCAGCAACCATGTTCTCCTTTCTTGCCCACCGCCGCGCATGGTACGTCGTCCCGCCGCTACTCCCCGCATGACAGCGTATACACACATCTGTCACGCACACGCCACCGGGGAGGTTCGTATTTTCATTGAGTCGCACGCCTGACTTGTGGGTCCATACAGTGCGGCGAAACAGCGCGAGCGCGAGGAGCGCATCCGCGCGCTCCCGCCCCAGTACCACGCCCCCGTCTCCGCAGCAGACCGCGAGCTCCTCGCACGCCCTGCCAGCGAGGTCGTCGCGGGCGTGCAGGCGGGCAAGCTCGAGCCGCTCACCGTGCTCCGCGCGTACGGCAAGCAGGCGCTCAAGGCACATGCGGCGACGAACTGTCTCACCGAGGTGCTCATCGCCAGCGCCGAAGGGTGGGCCGCGTCGTGCAACACCCAGGGCCCGCTCGCGGGCATGCCTATCAGCATGAAGGACACCGTCGCGCTTGAAGGCGAGGACGCGTGCATCGGGTACTCCGCGTGGGTCGGGCGGCCCGCGAAGCGCGACGCTGCTATCGTCCGTCTGTTGAAGGACGCCGGCGCAGTGCCGTTCGTCAAGACAAACGTGCCAATCACGCTGCTCTCGTTCGAGTCGGCGAACGACGTGTTTGGGAGGACGACGAACCCCCACAACAAGGACTACTCCCCTGGGGGGTCGACCGGCGGGGAGGCTGCCCTCCTTGCGTACGGCGGTTCGCGCCTGGGAATTGGAACAGACGTCGCGGGCTCTGTGCGCGCACCCGCGTAAGTGGGTTACTGCCTGCAGATGTTCTGAATGACATGCTGACTGACCTCGGTGCGAACGCGCAGCCACTTCTCGGGCATATACACCATCAAGGCGTCTAGCCACCGATTCCTGAGGAGCGGGAACTCGACGAGCATGCCGGGTCAGGAGGGCATCCCCGCCGTGTACTCTCCCATGACGGGGACGCTCGAAGACCTCGAGATGTTCTGGAAGGCGATCGTGAGCATGAAACCGTGGGAATACGACCATTCGGTACGTCCAGTTTATCCGCAGCACGTACACGAGGAGGGAAGGACTGTGTTGACGTCACATTTAGTGTCTTCCTCTCCCATGGCGAGAGGTCGACTTGGTCTCGGGGAAGCCTATTCGTTGGGCGGTGCTGTGGGACGACGGTGCGTTGCAGCGGCAGCAGTGGATTCAAGCATGACTGAGTCTGGGATCTCTAATCAGGTGTCGTTACACCTTCTCCGGCTTGTGAACGTGCGCTTGAGATGGTTGTATCTGAATTGACGGCTCGTGGCCATGAAGTAGTCAAACTGTACGTCCCGACAATTGAGACTGCGATGATCGAACTGACCATGCTCGTAGCTCGGAGCCACCCAGTCCATATGAGGGCTTCAAAATCGGTGCTCAGCTGTTGATGGCTGAAGCAGGTACGTTGTGGATGTGTGTTATGATACAAGGTGGTTCTGACGTTCGACGGTGCAGGCAAAGTCTCCACAAAGCCGATCCGGTGGGGTGAATCGAACGACCCTGGTGTACGTCAGGCACGGCTCGCATTCGCATTGCCGCGCTTTGTCAAGCGTCTCTACGCCTGGTATCTGCGTCATGTCAAGGGCGATGAGGTATATGCCGGAATCGTGGAGAACGCCAGCGAGAAGACCGTCGAAGAGTACCTTGGGCTTGTGGCGGAACGAGAGGGTTATAGGGCGCGGTGGTTCGAGAAGTTGAAGGACGAGGCCATCGACTTCGTGCTCACCGTTCCTAACGCGCTCCCCGCCACCCCTCATGGAGGTATGAAGGGCGGCTTCAAGGGTTGCGGGTACACCTTCCTATGGAACATCGTAAGTCATTTTTCTCCTTTCGAAGTCACTCTACGCACCGCACGGCGACTCATTGCGTGCATAGCTCGACTACTCGGCAGGGGTGCTGCCGGTCACCCACGTCGACAAGGAACTCGACGCGCTCGATGTGAAGTCCTTCAAGCCCAGGAATGCGATCGAGCGTGACATGTACAAGATGTATGACGCCACGAAGATGCATGGTCTGCCAGTAGGTGTGCAGGTAATTGGGAAGCGTTTGGAGGAGGAGAAGGTCTTGGAAGGCATGAAGATCATCGAAGGAGCCCTGAAGGAGGCTGGCAAAGCATACACTCTGCTGGAGCCTACCGAATGATACTTGTCCGTGTGATGCTAAGTGAGTAGCAATGTAAGTGTAGGGTTCCTTGTAACTATACAACATCGTACTATCTCCTGAAAAGTATTGCTCACCTTACATGATACTGAAGGGAGCGAGCACGAAATGGCGATAACCGTGAGGCTACATACTGTATGTGCACAGCTGAGAGTGTATACTGGGCGGCAAGTGAGCGGAGCTCGAAACCGACTGATTAGCGTTTTAAGGTTGACCGGCGCGCTCCCTTTGTGCGACGGTGCGACCACGGTCCAGCGCTCGTTGTCGTGCCAGAGGAAACAGATCATACAACGCCGGCTGCCGTGTATTGACCACAAGATGGATGAACTAGCATCTGCCTTCTCAGGGCTTCCTTAGTATGGATTCTTAGCGCTATAACCGAGTAGCTACGGACTCACTAAACCCCGTCTTCCTTCAGCTTCTCCCCCAATATGATGATCAACCGCTCGGAGACTTGTGCAACCAGAAAGTTGACACAATGCACAGACTTTGGCGTCTCCATGAACGATATCTCAAGCAAGTTTCAGCGTGGCCCCGAGAACGCGCCCGACTTGACCCGACAAGAGTACTTCGCCCGTAAAACCGTCGTAGAACAGGTCGCCAATTGGTGCGATGCCAATGCGGGTAGCAAGACTGCGAAGATCTACAACAATGAATGGGCACCGATTCTGTACAAATATGAGGTCTGTCCCCTCCTGAAACGCCGGGCAATTTCGTTTACACTGAACTGTCCCTCCTCACTGTAGATCGTCAAATCCACCGCTAAACGCGAGGTGAGGGCAAGCTAAATTGGGGCTTGGGTATAGTATCGCTCACGTGCGTACTATAGCGCGATTGGGGTCACCTGGTGTTCACGGACATGACTATCTCCCGCTTTCTCCTCGTCATGACCTTCCCTGATACCTGCAATTGCGGCAACCTCTCACACCATGACTACGATGCCCTGACCAAGTACCAAGCCGACCGCTTCATGTCGCTCCTCGTCTATCTGAACGGTGAGTGGGACTGGGGCAACAAGCCTGCATGGTATGCTTCAACGCCGATCCTTCAGACCAACATCGTTCACCCTCGGGTCGACACTTGTATACAGGGTTCGGGCGACGTACGTGACGCCGTCAACCGGCTTTAAGGTCACCTCAGACTTCCTCGAGAACCTCGATGCCCACGCGGGCGACCACCGCAAGCCTGGCCAGCCGCCCATCTTCCAAGTGACCAAGGACAAGTTTACTCCCACTCTACTCCCCGGCGAGCTCGAGAAGATTGACAACACCGTCGCTCGAGGCTCGACTAGTAAGCGCCGGGACCCGACGAAGCCCAGTGTGCGCGAACAGGTGCTTGGTACGAAGGAGGACCGGCCGGAGGTGAGCAAGGCGTGGAAACAGGCGAATGCACGCCAGTGCGCGTACTGTGAGGTGCCGAAGGAGGCGAAGCACCTCATGCTATGCTCGAGGTATGAGTTCATATGTAACAGAGCCAATGAGGAAGGCTGACTTGCATGATTACGGAAGGTGCAAACTTGTGTATTATTGCGGGCAGCAGTGGTACGTGTGCCGTATCATCCGTTGAGCCTCACCGCGACTCATGCATGTCACAGCCAGCGAATGGCGTGGCCGTCCCACAAGGTCTCCTGCAGAAAGGCGTAAGAAAACTACTACCAACAGTGGTAAGCACGTATGGTGCAAAAATGAAGAACCTGATTGACATTCACCAGCTGTATTCGTAGTCGCCATGTACCATCAAATATCATTGGCTCTGTCTTCCCTGCTGTCCCCTATCTCCCGTGCGGGCACCGTTGCTTGCTCGTCCGGCCGCTGCTAGCACAAATATTTGACCATGGTACGTATCCGCACCGTAGCGTAGTGTCCAGACATCAGGGCCCACTCTATTGTGAGATAAGAACGACGCTGCCCCGGGGGGGGGGGGGTGAAACAACAGTAGTTCTTGATTAGGCTACTTTCGCGTGCGTCGGTTGTCCATCGTGACGTCTAGATGTGGATCGAGTTACTGTGTAGGACAGCAGTGTACGATCGATCCGCAGCCTGAGTTAAATGTAAGATAGGTGAGGCCTTGAACTTGAGGACCGACTGACGGCGGTCCTGCATTGCGACGTCAATGATGCAGTGGGGTCTATACTTCCCCATTGTTGCGCCTGCGTTGGCCACATGTGTCGAGTGAAGACCAGAAGATATATTTTCATCCTCTGCAGCTGTAGGTACCCATCAACAATTTGGCCGTCAGTCATCGATACACGGGCCAAGCATACACGCCGTAGACAAACGGCGTCGTCGCCTGTCTCTCCGGTCGGACCTCCGACCGACATCTTTAGTGCAGGATAACATTGTAGTCAATACATCTTCGCATGCGTACAATACTACATCGTTCTCGGTCGAGTCACTTCGCTTCTTTCCTGATCCTCCATTCATTACACCGCCGTACATGAACCTTCCGAAAGAGTCCGAACCCCAAAGTCACGAACGGAGGAAACCACGCTACTGGTTCTCGAGGGCCATGAGACTGCCGACAAAGGTCATGATCTGAGGGAAGACGTCAGCACCGCATGCAGGGCAAGGTTGTGGAAGTTGGTACGTACCAGGCGCGGGCGAACGTCGACGATATCCTCTGGTACGAGGAAGATGAGCGCGTTCATCTTGCGGGCAATCGAGATGGCCAGCTTGGCTGTATCGGTCCGCCCAGTAAGCACATATTGCATAAGAAGTGAGCGGATCACTACGAACCGTTCTGTCTGCGGTCCTCGTACGGGCCGTTCTCGCTCACGTTGATGACGAGCGTCGGGTCGACGATACCCGGGCGGAGCGCCTCGAGCAGGTCGAGCAGGAAGATAGCCGTAGTGAGCGATGGGTCCTTGAACGACCGGATGGGCTTGACATTCGGCTTGCCCTTCTGCGCGGTCGTGTTCGCCCACCTGAGGATCTCGGTGTCGCTGATGGGGCGCCCTTGACTGCTCTTCGATAGTGAAGAGAGCGTCTGGGTGATGTTTTTCCTATAGAAATGTTTAGCACCGGCGACATCCAGGATCGTGCTGACGCCTTACCTCATGAGCTGCCATACGAGGCCAAGGACGAGGGTCTTGTTGCCATCGACAATGTCCGAACCCTGGATACCGACAAGGTGCATACCAGCTTGCTTGCCGAGGTCGACCACGTAGTTGCAGTTCTCGACTTGCTTGAAGCGGGAGAGGCGGCCCTGGTTCGGCGTAACACCGATATCCTCCTCTTCGCCGTCCTCGTTGTAGCGAACTTCCTGCTCGGCACCAGCCTTGGGCTTGCTGACGCGGCGCCATACAACGCTGCCGGGCATGATCTTGTCGAACGCCTGGAGGATGACGACGCCATCCTTGAGGTTCTCGAAGAAGTTGAACACCGCGGGTTCGACGCCGAGCGAGTTGAGCCAGAGCGTGAAGACACGCGCCTCGCGCTCGCCTTCCGCGTCGAAGTCCTCGACGACGCCGTAGTCCTTCGCCTCCTGCTCATCAAGCGGCGCGAGTCCGGGGTAGTTATTGAAGAGGTTCGCCACAAACGCAAGGTTCAGGCGCGGATTGCCGGAGACGAGCGACGCGGGCGTGAGGTACTTGCGGCAGCCAATGGCGTCCGCGTTCTGCAGCACCTGCTCTGCGCGCTGGCGAATGTCGTGCGTCTGGAGTGGTGCGAGCGAGCACTTCTCGGGCACCAACTGGTTGAGAAGGACAGTGTAGTTCTCGCCGTCTGACACATCGCGGCTGAAGTTGTTCACCCTACACGACAAGCGCGCGTTAGTTCCCAGTGGTCTAATGGAGCACTGGATACGTACCTCCGCTTCCAGCCGGCTTGCTTGAGGTGGTAGTTGAACCACCTGAGAAGGATCTGGTCGGGCGTCAAGCGCAGAAGGTCCTCAATAGTCTCACCCTCTTCGCACAAGCGGTAGAGCTCGGGGTGCAACTTGATGTCGATCTGCGCCAACAGACCTCGGCGGATGATCTGCCAGATGAGACCAAGGATGAGATGCTCCCGACCCTCTGCGATATCGGTTGGGCCAATGTTAACGACGGAGCAGCCAATAGCCTTGGCGGACGTGATGACGATGTTGTTGTTCTCCGTCATCTGGAACGCATTCAGGGGCTTCTTCGCCGTCGGCTTGTTCAGGACACGCGAATCAATGGTGTCGGGAACTGAGTCGTTGATGAGTTTGCACAGAATAAGACCATCTCGACACTCGTCGAAGAGCTGCATGGTGTTTGTGGGGATGGGGAGGCGGTGGCCAACATCGGGGTCGCCTTCAAGAACCTACGTGCGCCCTTACAGTTTAGAGTGTGAGTGAATATTCAAGAGTTAGGCTACTCACAGCGTTGATGTGGTTTGTGAACTCGGCACGCTCATCCTCGTTGATGGTATGGCTCACGTTCGCGTTCGAGCCATGCACGGTGACCTTCCCCTTCTTGGAAGGCAGAAGAGCATCCTTGGACTGAGCGCGTAGCTTCACGTTGAGCTGCAATGAGGTAATGCGATCAGTTCGGTTCGGCTGCGAGTATACATCTATGGCTAAAGTACGGACCTCGACCCAGTCCTCGAGCTCGACCTTTCCACTAGAGTCCACACTAACGTGCTTCAAAACTTCTCGCGCATTATCGTAGGATTCTCCCGCTGCCTGGAGAGACTGCAGAACGCGCTGTTTGTCGACGCGGCCGGGCGTGTCGGTCGATATCGCACTGTCCCAAGATTGGCGTCATTCTGCGAGAAGAAAGGAGGCGGACGTACTTGAAGCGGTTGATAAGGTCGAACATCTCATCTTGGGAGACCTCGGGGAACTTCTTACGCAGCCTGAATGCGTCCATAGTTGTGCGGAACGGGAGGAGATGGGGCTAGGGGAGAGAGATGGGTTGTGAATGTGCTCGCGGCGCGCGCTCGCTGACGTCTTTGCCGGATTTATCCATGCGCGCAGGTTGGCAGTCGCCCACCACCGCCCTCACCGTCTTCCGCCGCTGCGTATGCACAGCTGCACCGCCCACTTGCGCAGCATACACTCACTCTGTTTCCCTTCCTGCTCGGGTTGACTGTTGGACTACGCTCTTGAATAGCACTAGCACTACTGCGGAAACAGCGTCCGGAGGCCGCCAAGAACGTGCGCAGGGACTGGAGCGACCAAGGTCGCCCAACAAGTTTCACCTGCTACTGTGATTACTCGTTCTTGGCATTGGCAAATACTCTTCTTAGGACCTTCACAACATCCGAAAGCACGAGAGGCCTGGGCAAACGGCACATTCGACGTCGACAACGCAAAAACATCGCATAAGCCTTCACCCCGACGCCGGCATGTACAAGCCACACACCATATGGTGGCTGCACCACTCAGGTCATGACCAATATCTGTCGATACGGAATAGACTGTGGTCCAATCTGGTGCCTCATGACTGCCTCGCACTGCTGCGGCTAGTCTGCCGTACTGCTAAGTTTTGCTCGTCACTCCTCCCTCATGCAATGGCACACGACGAGTCGGCTACCTGACGGAAACCATCCTCTCAGTCGCTTCACACTCACCACCGGCTCTGCCTGAGAGTGTGTCCGATATCTACTGCAGTGAACAGGGTCTGATGTTGACGTGTCAAGGTGCGTGATGTAATATGGTCGTAGCGGCGTTCTTGTTAACCTACTACTTTCTTAGGCAGCACTTTTACAGAGAAGCACAGAAACTTTCGCCGAACGTTGAGCACTGCGCATGACCCTCCTGCTCCAGTTAATGTTACTCAACCTACTTTATTGGGCAGAGCCTCCGTTCCGCTAACCGGTCCCCACGTTGCTTTGAGCCTATCTCTTGACGGCCCCAGTCGGTCCTAAGGTCCTGAAAGTCTAGGCTGCCAACACCACATGGCCTGTTTTCCTACCCTACGCAGCACCTTCGACGCGTGTCTTGTCACTGCCTTTGATGAGCTCGACGTTTAATAGGAGACTATTCTAGCGGCCGAAGCGTTCGCAGGATACGGACCGGTAACGTCCCTCTCCTTTGCTTCCTGTGTTCAGCGCGGGGTTGGCGCGGTTCTGCAACGTTAACTCTGAAGGGACTGGGGACGGCTTGCCTCCGAGCGCTCCGATGGGCGGCTTCTGTGTTCTTCTCCTTGCGGCCAGCTACGGTCTGTCTTGCCGGCCCCTCGAGCAAGAGGCCGTCGTTCACTGGCCCGACTGGCAACGCAGCCTATTGGTCTAGCCTCGCCGCGCATCCTCGTCTGGTGACGCTCTGCGTTCGGCTCTTTGCTATCTCTCGAACGGCTCGAACCCTCGCGCCTTCTATCGTGCTCCGGGCTAAGACATGACGTGCACTCCGGCTCAGACCGTCGCGCATTATGTCGAACCACCTGCCGTTTTGCCTCACGAGGTACTGTACGCTCGCTTCTCGGTTGCTTCTCTTATCGCTGCAGCATTACGTCTCCACACCGGACGCCCTCGACACGAAGACAATATGTCTATCTCCAGCTAGTCGCCCGCGGCAATCTCGCCGCACTCGGTCATCCCGTCCGCAGGTCTCAATGCGCCTTCCGTTTCTAAGTCCGCACTTTCAGCCTTGTGGACCCTTGTCGAAGCACATACATACACATCCCCGGATGCGCTCGGTCGAAGTCCCGTGTCGGAACGCCCGCACGCGTACTCGCTCACGCGCACATCCATCGATGGGCAAATGGGATGGGAAGGAAGGGAAGATAGCCGTGGTTGATCCAGGCCCGTCCCTGCTGCCTTGAATGTCTAAACGTGGCAGCGACGATCCTGACGCGCGCCGTACTACGCGACGCGCGAACACCTTCCGCGCGAGGCATGCGTGAGCCAGCATACGGGTCCGGGAAGTCAGAGGGCCCGCAGGGTGTGGCCCGTGAGCCGCTGGGGCGAGGGCGGGTTCGCAGGTACAGTAAAGAAGGAGCTTGTTTGAAATGCAATCACCGATCATCTTCTCATACAGATCGTATCAGATGCCCTCTGCAGGTGCAGCACCGAGCAGGCCCGGGGGCGGGTGACTGTCCGTGCAATGTGCGCGGCGCGTTGGGGCCCCAATCGACGACCGCCGGGTCCCGCGGCACCCGCCCGTACTGGTGGGCAGACTATCGTGGTGTGGCCTAGACTGCGCGCACGACCGACCCCAATTCCGGATGATGTTGCAGGTGCATGTTCGCCGGATGGGCTAGCCGTCTGTCCCGCGGCAAGACACCCTCGGGCCTCACCACACAGTCTACACGTCCGCTCCCGACGCAGTAAATCCGACGAGCATAGGGCAGCTAGGTGCGAACGACCACGTGATCTATCGAAGGGTAGCAAAGGCAGCTTGGGGAACCTGGAAACGCCCCTTGCACTCGAACTTTTACCTGCTCACTCGCCATTCTGGCTCTTCGAGACATTGTCGACACATCTTTGGCCCGCATTTCATGTTTTCCGGCTCGAAGGCCGGCATCTTCTGCTGGAAAGGTCGCAGACGCGGAGGCGAGGCTGCCTCCGATCGCCTGGTCAACAGTTTCCCAAGACAATAATTAGTATTTACGCATCGGCGACATGCACGCGCCTGCCAGTCTAGTGCGGGTCTGCGGATGTGACCAGCTGCGTCGCGCGCTTCGGATTCTTCGTATCTTTCGTGGTCACCGGTGCGTGTGTCACTCTGTGGATTTCCTGTGCGGTACCACCCCGCGCGCAGAGCGCGACACATTGACCGCGCCGTAGGCCATCGATAGGGATAGAGTTCTGTCCCGTGGCCCGTGGCACGGTCTGCAGCGGACGGGAGCGTCCCCGCCTTCGAGTTCTCCGCTCACACGGCGCAGGGCACTCGCATTCAATGCGAGCCTGCAGAACAGCGCCGCCGTCCGCTGGGCACCGCCGCCCTTTGTTTCTGCCCCCTCGGACCTCTGTGCGACTGCGCCCGGGGCCGTCACAAGACCAGCCTCCAATCTTGCGCGGGCGATTGCAATCGCGGGCGCGCCTCTGTGCGGTCGGTGGCGCCATTCGGCGCAAATCTATCAGTGCACTTGATGCTTCGCGGCAGCGCGGGCGGGCGAGCGTGACTCCCTCGGTGAGATGCGGGGTGAGCCCATCGAGCGCGGCGGGTTGTCCAAGCCATCGCAGGTGCGGCGGGGCCGGGGCAGGCGGCTTGTTCTCGAGGCTCGAGGGCAGGGGCGAGACGAGACGGCCGCCTGCCGCGTGCTCCGTACCCCACCTCCGCGGCGGTGGCGGCGGGCGCACGCCCCGGGTTCCTGCCCGGCGGGGAGTGGAATTCGGGAGAGACGAGGTTGAACGCTTCAGCCAATCGCGTCCGGTGGAAGACGGGGAGAGAACGCGCGAAAGGGACGCGGGGAGGACGAGGAACGCGAGCACGAGCGCGGGCGCGGCGGCGGTTCTGAGATGGACTATCGGATGGCATCTCGCCCCCGCCGATTTGCACCCCCGAATCCTCGCGGCAGCTGTCGTCGGGATTGGCAGGATGTGTGCTATCGCGGACGGGGTCGACCTGTGCATTGCACGGGGCGCGGGCGGAGTGCTCGTGCGGGGTGCACGCGTTACGCCTGATGGCATGTCCGGACGGGCGTCGCTGGCTGGAAGGGCTCGCTGGGATGCCCGGAATGGGTGGGGTTTGTCCGGTGACCGCTGCATTAATTGCGGTGTATGGTGTCTGTGACAGACCGACAAAGACAGAGGCTACTATCGACATCGATAAAGCTTGGGCCCGTCTAGGCAGGCTCGCACTCGTCCGCTGCAGAGATCGAGGGAGGATGCCGGATGACGCCAGATCGGATCAAGATCCGTCCCCTCTCCCCGTACTAGTATAAGTGCGTAGCCACAATCCACCGACGCGCTCTCTACGCCTCCTTGATTATCTCCATAATCATCCGTCCCACCAGCCACGACCATGGTCAGTCTCGCTCGCAGCGTGTACCCCGCCCGCCGCTCACCTTCCCCCAGGGTGTCACTGTAGAGGTCATTACCCCCGGAGACGGCAAGAACTTCCCCCGCAGGGGCGGTGCGTCCCCATCTCCCCATCGATGCCTTCATTTCCCGCTCACTCTCGTCCGCACAGACAAGGTCACGATTCACTATGTTGGCACGCTCCTTGACGGCAAGAAGTTCGACTCTAGCCGGGATCGGTACGCCATCGCGTTTCCTGTCTCATTCGCGCCCCTTGCTAACAAGCCTCCTGTAGCGGTACTCCCTTTGAGACGGAAATCGGTGTGGGCAAGGTGATCAAGGGCTGGGACGAAGGTACGCCTCTCCCTGTGCGCAGAGCGCCCGTTCCAACTTGCTTAATCGTACGCCATCGCACCGTCAGGTGTACCACAGTTGTCCCTGGGCGAGAAGGCTATCCTGACGGCAACACCGGACTACGTGAGTGTCCTTCTCTTCCTCGCCCCACTTCTCGCGCGTTCCGTGTGGCCGATGTATTGACCCATATTCGTGCGACCCGCAGGCGTATGGCGCACGGGGCTTCCCACCGGTGATCCCGCCTAATTCGACGCTCCGGTTCGAGGTCGAGCTGCTCAAGATCAACTGATGCACGCGCGCCGCGTTCCTCCTACGCTGCCGCACTTGTCGTGATAGCGGGGCCAGCCACGCAGGCTGCTGCCGCCGCCGCCGCACATTCGCTCGCTGTTCGGGTATCGGTTGTTTGTGTACGTTCCGGGTGAGAGGGTCGCCCGTTGTGAGATTACCACTGTTCCACTGTTTTATAGCACACGCACGCCTTTTTCTCCTTCTCGTCATGTCCTGTATGCCTCTTCTCGAGCCGTGCCCTCCGGCTCGCTCTCCCCTCTCCCCTCTCATCAGTCCTCTGTCTGTGTGTACTCTCTTTTGTGGCCTGCCTGTCCTGTCCTCTCCTTCCCTCATGCATGTGTTCTCTCCTCATCCAGCCGGGGTTGGTGGTGTACGTACGGCGCTGGCCCTTTTCTTCGGACGGACATCTCCTGCAATCGATTCGATAGATAGCCTCTTTGGATGGATCCATCCATCGAACCCATCCATCGATGGACAGGTACGTTCGAGCCAAGTACTCGTCTGCCGTTATCGCGCAGCTCCCGAGCCCCGCTCGCCCGCTTCCGTTTCCGTTTCCGCGTCCGCTTCTGTGACTTGAAGTGGTGAATGCGAACTCTGAGTTGTTCTGTGGAGTCTCCGACTTCGTCACTTCATGTTACTGTATCTGCTGCATGCCAGACTGAAAGAGCTCAGGAGGTTCAAGCAGCCCAATGCGGGGGAGGCGAGTGGGGGTCTTCCGATGCTTCCCCGCGCGCGTGATCGCTATTCTGCGCCACCGCATTGGCTGAGCCGCGCTCCGCCTCCGCAAAACCCCTCCTCCGTTTCCTCTTCCGGCAGGCGCGGGGCAGGCCCCAGGCCCCAGGGCCTGGAATGTGGCACACGCGCACTCTGATGTTCTTGTTCAGCCGTTGGTTCATCCAAGCACTCAGTGCTATCTCGTGTAATCAGGTACTTGTAAGAACATAAGTAGGATGACTTCACGATGAGCTGCATCCGGAGTCATCAGGACTCAATGGGCCTCAGCTGGCGATGGCAGGATCTGCATAATGAGGGGCGTTCTGCCGAACGCCGCGGTCCCGGGGTGGTCCCGGCGGAGAGCCATCGCGGAAAGGCTATAGCTATAATCGCGCTCTGGCGGTTGCGCGCCTGCGACAATATCTCGATTCCGTACCACTGCAGCGCAGGATGCCCAATACGGCACGCTCGGAAGGGGATTGTGTATGCGCAAGACATCGCCCTGTTTCGTGAGGAATGATGTATGGTGATGTTGAGCTACGTTGTGAGTATGCATCCTATGATGTGGTTGAGGCCAGAACGACCCAGCCAGCTAGTACGACCGCACGTGCACAGGTACATATACACACTGAATGATATTACTCTACACTCGTACGGCGACACTGTGTCCGCATGACAGGCCCGTGGTCCACGCCCATACCACAAAGCGCAGTCGCACGTACGTCATCGAGGCAGCCGCATTGAGCCGCGCAGAGTTGACGCGTTTATTCTGCAACTCTAAAGTATGAAATGCAAGCGAGCAGCCCGCTCTTCTAGACCCGTATCGATACCCCTAGAAAGAAGGGCTGCACTTCGGTGGTCAGTAGTCCGCGCGCGTCTCGCTCGTGTGCAGACCCGTGACGGCGGTGTCTTGGAGTTCGACCCACGGCGTAGTGCGCACGGATGCTATGTGGTATGCAGTATGACCAACCGCCCGCCCCCCCCCCATGCCAGAACGCTGCTTCCATGCGGGGAAATGAAGGAAGATCAACTCACAGACCCTAGGGACGGAGGAGCCCACCATGTCACTCAGTCTCCAGACCCCGCTGAACACGGCACTGGCGGCTTCGACCCTCGGCCTGGCTGCTGGCTGCGCTTCGAAGAGTCGCGACGCGCGAAGCCCGAGGCGCTCGAGACGGGGAGCCCTTCTCCGGGGCGCACGCCCAGCCGACGTCCATCCGCCCTTCCCTGCCTTCGTGTGTGTTCTGGTACCGCGCGGGCAACGCCGTTGCGTCTCTTGGAGAGGCCTTCGCGGCTTCGGTGTCGAATGCGAGGGATCTGCGGCGCGTCCGGAGTGCCGTCGCTGCTTTGGGGTAGAGGGCCTACCGGGTGGGTGACCTCGGCGACAGTTACGGACAGATCGCCTCCGGGGTCATGCTGGTAGCACCGGCGTGAGCAGCGGGATGAGCAGCGAAAAACTGGGGTGCTCACTGGCAGCGCGAGGGAAAGGATGATCATCTCAAAGGAGTTGGGTCCCGGGTCCGCGTCGTCGCGTCGTGGTCGCCGGTGTATTGACAGGGTGGCCTCATGATGTTTTCTGCCCGAGAACGAGCATTCGCGGTGGCCACGGAGTAAATGTCGACATGTTGCGGTGTCGCCTTGCGCTAGACATGTGAGCCTCGCCAAGGATCTAGTTTACCCTTTCTGGCGTGCATTCGTGGGAATCCCTTGCGCAGCAGGTCCGGAGGTCACGACGAGCTTTCTGGGGAATGCATCCTTCAGCATTCAGACATATCTTATGACGTGTATGGGACACGACGTTGTCGCACCTTGTCATCTCAAATTCCGTATCCCACCGTGCTCGTCGACGACTAAAGTGCCACCGATGAGCTTGCAGGCGATGAAGTGTGAGCACCTCATTACTACATACGGACCACGGTGCAGATCGTGTGAGGATGATCCTGACGGCGAACGCCACCACGGTGAAGTGACAAGTCCTTGCAATTAGACGCTCGCTCAACCGGATGGATGTGATTGGTTCCCATTACGTCCCGAACGGCCCGACGGGCCGTGAGCGGTACTTGCCATGGTAAGATCGGCGCTTGTGGGCAAGGTGAGCGTCTGGCCAACTTCTGCCACTTTCCTCCAACCGCACTTTATGGCACTTGGGCTCAATCCGTGTACACTCTAGCGCAGAAAATACGCTACATAAATTACCACATTTTAGGACCGCTTGTGTCTCATGCCTCGCGCATCAACCACGGGTAATTGTTGCTTGGGCCCGGGTGCAATGTCCGACTCCAGTCGCCCTCGTCTGTGCCTTTTGAACCTCCAGTCTCTGTGAGGAGTCACTGAGGAGAGCGGATGCGAATGAGGCGTGCGTATGTGTAATTTCTGCATACTGAGCTCTCATCATACATGCTACAATCTGCCTCCCCTGCTTCCTCTCTTCTAAATTTGGACGGGACTGGTGAGAGCACATGATGTCATCGGTTCCTCCTATCCTCGACACCATCGCTCAATCCTCCAAAAACACCGACATTTGTTTCTTCTACCGCAACCACCGACAACCTGATGACTACCGGCAAAGACACAGGGAGATCATACCATCTGGAGTGTACCGGCGAGGCACTGCGCACTGCTCAGGCGCACTCGAGTCCGGAAAACATCACGCTGTTTGGCAGCTGCTTCTGCCCTTTCGTGCAGCGCGTATGGGTCGCGCTAGAGCACTTGGGCATTGACTATCATGTGAGATCTACAACGATCCCCTCTAATCTTGTGGACGCTTACTGAAAACGTCAATACGTCGATTGGTATCAGTATTGTACTTCTGCGTTTACGACGTGACAACGCGTCTCCGTGCTAACTATTCCCCCACGTAGACGAGGTAGACCCGTACAAGAAGCCTGCGGAGCTCCTCGAGCTGTCGCCCAAAGGCCTCGTGCCTGCGCTCAGGCTGAACAACTATGACCCACCCAAGGCCCTCAATGAGAGCACGATCATAGTCGATTTTCTCGAAGAGTTAAGGCGGCCTCAGTGCGGCTTCCATGGGATACCGAGCGCTGAACATAGCATCCCAGGTTAGCAACAAGCGACACCAGGCGCTCCTCGCACACCACGGGAAGCCTCTTCCCCCCGTCATCGGACCCATGTAAGTCGATCGTGTTATGCGTCCTGGATGTACTATGTAGCCACTTCCAGCAACACCGGCCATGTCCGTTCACTACGTGCTTGCTGATCCTACACGCATCTGCCTATCTAGACGCACGCGCGCTCATCCGCCTCCAGGCGGACAGCGTAAACCGCTCGCTCGTCCCCGCCTTCTATCGATACCTGCAAGCGCAGGACGAGGGTTCGTCTGCCGTCACCATTGCTCGCGCGCGGGACGCTCACCCCGTCGCGCAATGTAGCCAAACAGGTTGAAGGCGCCAAAGGGTTCGTGGAGGCTCTCAACGGCCTCGTGACACTCTTCAATAGGGCCGAGAAAGAGGGTTATACGTCCTATGGCCTGTGGAACGGGCGTGGCGCGCTGAGCTACGCGGACGTCATGGCTGCCCCATGTGAGCTTCGTCGAACTCGACGGCGACAGGCTACGTTATACGTGCGCCAGTACAACTAACATGGGCGGGCTCTGTGCTTGGACAGGGATATTTCGGGCGACGAACGTGCTGAAGCACTATCGCGGATTCGTCCTTCCCGAGGGCGAGCGGTTCCGCGGGTATGTCGAGCGCTTGCTCGGCCATCCGGCGTTCAAGCGTACTTGCAGCACAGAGCAACTGTATTTGGATAGCTATGAGAGGTGAGTTCGGCGGTGAGGCTTTCTGCATAGAGGGCGGTGTGGAAGTGACTTCATTTAACCCCACAGATACGCATTCAACCGGCCGAACACGAGCCAGGTCGCCAATGCCATCAACGCAGGGACTGCACTGCCTTGAACGATATCACTACTTTACCTCTCGAAGAGCAGTCCCAATATCAAGCATTGCACTTGTATTCTTCATGCTGCCCTGCCAGGCCTAGTACCGCTACCGGGGGAGGTATACTCAGCCTGGCGTCCGACTGTGGTCTGGCGGATGCACGCCTCATCTTGATCCCCATTGAGAGTTCATCTACAGTAGTCATCGGCGCCGGCCGTCCTGCGTCGATGCCAAAGATGGTGCGTGCAACGTATAGCATCGTATCCAAGCGATGGGGAATGGCTTGTGGTGGAAGTCATCGCGGAAGGCATGAACACCTGACGCTGTCAAAGTTCTGTTGCCAGGTGCGAGTGAATATTCACATCCATGAGTAGTCCGCTGCCCCAGAAGCACATGCATCGTCGAACCATTGTAGGTACCCGCCCTCCTTCATTTGTTACTCGTCAAGATCAAGCTGACTGAAGGGTCGGCCGGCCAAGCTTCAAGCCTCGGTCAGAGCGATGAATTTCCCGAGCCGCGTATGTTTGAGCCTTGCCTGGTGGCCTGGGCGCGCTATTGATCGTTTGATCGTCCCTTCTCCGGGGTTTGGTGGGGGCCTTGTGGCGGTGTTGCACACGACCGCTCCTGGTCTCGTTCCCACAGCCTTCTCGTCCTCGACACTGATGTTCTCCCCTTTCCGATGCTCAAACAACCTCGCTCGATGAACATGTCATCTCCAGATCGCAGCCATCCCCATTCTCACCTGCAACAGGGGAACTCCTCCTCTATGCAAAACTCTACGCATGAAGTCGTCCGACCTTCGTACGTAGCATGCGCACGGTCAGCGTGCCCGGGAAGGTCTGGTCCGGCTTCGCGTGTACAGTCTTGAGCATTTGCGACGGCTTTCCGTCACCGTATGCCACTGCAGCCACCAATGGCAAACGCAAACCACCCACTCGCGGCGTGCATCAGCCCATCGTGACCAGCTGTCAGGGCCCAGGCTGAGCAAGCTCTGGAGGCGAGGTCGATGCGCCGGGCGGGTCAATTGCACATTGCGGAGAACAAGACGTGGCCATCAGCGCAGGAGGGTTTTTGGGCCCGCGAGGCGCCCTCGAGTGCTTCATATTCTCGTGATGCCCCGCTCCCGGACGCCTGCCAACCGTTCTCGCCCTTCTTTTCCTCCTCTCTCTCGTTCCTTGTTCTCCACCACCAGCTCAGCGAGGCGTCGCCGCACGGAGCTAAGTACTGCGGTATCCTTGCTGTGGTCGCTCTCTATCGCCCTTCCCCTCGCTTCGCCCAGTGGTTGCCGTGCTCGAGTCTGGCCTACATCTCGCGCCCGCGCACCGGCTATTTCTAAGTCTATATAACTACCCATCACAGCGCTGCCTAGCTGCTTGAGACTCTCTCGTTCCGCTCGCGCGAACAGGAGACTATCCGTCCCACGGTACTCACACCGTCTGCAAAATGGTCGCGAAGAACCCGCTCTTCGTCGGCTGGAGCCTGAAGAAGTTCAAGGCGACGGTCATCAACGACATATGGCCTGAGGTGCTCTTTTTCGCCGGCGTCGCGACGAGTGAGTGGCCTTCCCCTCGAGCGCGTGCGCGCGCACGCGTTTGGGCGCGCTGGTGCTGACGGTCGCGGGGCGCAGTGGTGACGCTGGTGTCGGAGATGACATCGCACAAGCTGTCGTTCTCGAGCGCGATGCTCACAGTGCTTGGTACGGTGCTCGGTCTGGTCATCTCGTTCCGGACATCCTCGGCATACGAACGGTCAGTGCCTCACACCCCGGCGGCGTGTGGGCTGTTCGATCGCGGGGCTAACGTGATGCGCGCGGCGTATCTGATAGGTACATGGATGGGCGGAGGCTTTGGACTACGATCGCCATCGCCTCGCGCAACCTCGCGTTGCTGGTAAGTCGCTGTTTCGCGTCAACGGACAGGTGTGGTGGTAAGCGCGGGCGCTGACCACAATGCGCGACGCAGATATGGGTCCATGTTCCGTTTGAACGTGTGGACAAGAAGACCGGCGAGCAGAAGTCCATACTCGAGATTTCGATCGAGAAGAAGAGCATGGTTAATCTCGTGCAGGCGTACTCGGTTGCTGTCAAGGTGTGTTTCATCGTTGGCCTCGGGTCCGGGAGTACCGCTGATGACAGTTCATTAGCACTTGCTCCGCGCAGAGCCCGGCGCCTACTACGAAGACCTATACCCCCTTGTGTGCTTCCTGCCGCGGTATGCCACGCACAAATCGGAGACGGCCTCTGAGGAGGACATGCTTCCTTTGTGGAAAGCATCCGCGATGGACGCCGAGAAGCACAAGACCGCACATACCCTCACTTCCTCGCGCCCTCTCTCCCCCGATCACAGCCTGCCGCGTCGCGCGAACTCTGCGCCTGTCCCAGGAAGCTCTAGCGATGAGCAGGAGAAGGACGCGCGCGAGCTCGGCCAGCTCTCCGAGGACCAAATTTACCACTCCCTCCGCGGGCGTCTCAAGCGCAAGAAGTCGTTCGACCCCGAGATGGCGCTCCCCGTCGTGTACAGCGAGCACCCGCTCCTGCCCGCGCGCAACCCGCCGAAAGAATCTCTCTACGACTATCTGCCCTTCCTGCGCATCCTCAAGCTCATGTTCCGCCCGCTCCTGCGCCCGTTCCGGCGGCACGCGCCGGAGCCGGAGGTGCCGATGAGCGCGACGACGCGGACGTTCACGGGGAAGAAGATCAGGCCGGAGGCAGTGGACTCGAACGTGCCGCTCGAGATCACGCTCTTCCTCTCGAGCTACCTCGCGTGGCTCCTCCGCACGGGCCAGCTCCAGCCTGCGGTCGCGTCCGCGTTCACGACGGGCATCGCGCAGCTGCAGGACACGGTGACGAACCTGGACCGGATCAGGAACACGCCCCTGCCGTTTGCGTACCAGGCGCACCTCCGGATCTCGCTCTGGCTCTACCTGTTCTTCCTTCCGGTGAGTGTGGGAGTGATGCGCTTGGAGCTTGGGCGGTTGTTTGGGAGGAAGATGGACTGACTGTGGTTGTGGTTGACAGTTCCAAGTATGGAGCTCGTTCCACTATTTGACCATCCCGTAAGTTCACAATCATGCCACAACTACCGCGCGATATCAGTCACTGACACGAAACGCAGTGCTACGGCGTTCGCGTCCTTCTTGCTCCTGGGTTTCCTGGAGATTGGTCAGGAGATGTACGCGTTTATCACGGTTTCCTTGCATACTCCGATCGTGTACTGACAGGACCCACTCTGATGCAGTGAGAACCCATTCAACTATGACATGAACGATCTCGGTAAGCGCTCCGCCTCCATGACCGGTTCGCCTGGGCGGTGATACTGAGCGCGCACTCTCCCATTCAGACCTCGACTCCTTCTGCCTCTCAATCGGACGCGAGCTACACGAGATCACCGCCGTACGTCCCCCTCCACTCCCATCCATCTCCCCCCAAGCATCATCATTCTAATCTACCCCGCGCGCCCACAGCACACCTGCCCGGACCCGGAGGAGTACATCTTCACGGCGTGGAACCAGCCGTTCGCGCCGGGCGACCGCCGCACGGCGGAGGAGATGATGAGCGACGTCACGCACTCGTACCACGGGCCCGAGACGGGCATGCACAGCATCCGCCGGACGCTCCTCAAGAGCTGGTGGGACGTCGAACAGATCACCCGCACGAAGTGAGGTGGTTGCTTGAGATTGAGGGATTGGTGATATACGTTATACGTGCCGGCCAGCTAGAAGTTGTCTTCGCATCCACCGCCCCGTGACGGCCGACTATACATATGTATGGCCTCTTGCCGCGGGCGCGTGTGGCTGGTGGAGATGGAGTGGATGGCTGACGGACATTCATTGGGGGTCGACGTCGCCGATCTTGACGATTCGACGTACACATTTCACGACAGGGTTTCCACGACGCACGCACACACGTTCCGTTCCGCAGGGGTTTCGGGTCTGGCTAGGTAATATCGGCATTCATGTATTTATGCTCATCTTGCACTTGCTGTCGCGCATGCTCTACGTTCGCTTTATATCAGGGCCTTTGGGTGCTCTACTTTCATGAGTTGCTCAGGGAAGATGCGTGGATCAATACTGCGAGGAAACATGTAGGTTCGTTGTGTTACCATCTTGGGACGTGCATGCGAAATCTCTCCCGTCTTCGTCCCGATACGTCGCTTCGATGGACATGTTGGATATGAACGGCGTCACATCGCGCGCGAGGTCTTCTCAGTTCCTTGATCCTTCCCGCGAGGAGTGAAGACGTCTCGAACGTTGTACGACTGCTAGTCTCGGCGTCAAGTGATCCAGTGGTACGCGCCGCATTCCGAAGAGGGGAAGAGGAGTGTCAATCCTGAATCAGCCGTACTGTTGACTCAACTGAGCTGGTGCACCATCCTTACTCGACACAAGGCGAATAGTGAGCACGCCGAGCGTTCCTAGCCCCATTTCCGCCAGCGTCTCCGACATCGAAACAAGGACACTCCATACGGAAACTGTGGTATCGCTGGGAGCACTCTATAGCCTGACACGTCCTCTGCGCCACGAAGGATCCGACCATCCATAGGCGCGCGCTCTGCGTTGTGAAGAACACCGAGCCTGGCCGGGGTGGCTGACTACGTCCGGGCCCACAATACATGAGGGGCATGAGGCAGAGAGAAGCTGCACAAGCGACGGCGGGGACGTCTGATGCCGGTCCCTGGACGCTGGGAGGTAAGCCTAGCGAGACAGGGGAGTGCCACTGGGAGCAAGGGGGAGCCAGTGGGCTGCGATGCAGGGAAGTACGCTTGATGACTTTAGTAGTCAGGGCCCGACGAGCAGTACAGGAGACATGAGAGCCCAGAGAACAGCGCAGAGTCGAGATTCACCAGCCGAGTACGTAGCAGTCGTCCAGCCTAGATGGAGAGCCATTCTGGTGCATCCTACGAGAGACTCGACCCTCGATGGCTTGGGGGTGGTGTTTAATCGGCGATGCGTAAGGCTATGGCAGGACGAAGGAATGTAATATGAAGCGCTCAGGGACATGATGGGTGAGCAACGTTGCACCAGCAATATAAAAACATACCGAGAGGCAGAAGTTTTATGGTGCTGCATCGCAGGTAGTACCTGGCCGGGGACGGAGATTAGCACAAGGGCACACATGATGTAAGGTTTAACCACAGAGTGCGCTGACGCGTCTCCGCAGCGCGACAGGCGTTTGGGGTGCGTGCATGCTATGTCATTGCGCGTCGTTCCTCATCGAGAGTGAGTTCGTGGCGCGAGTGCGCAGGGACCGCGTGTGCTGGTGCGTGTGCAGGAGCGGATTGGGAGACGGGGTGGGACGCGTAGATGAAGGCCCCGTGACCGCGTGCGGGCGATGGGCGATGATATCTGGCATGTGGGGATAGGCCGTGGACGTTCTGGGGCTAGACCGCGGCGCAGGACGAGTGCGGCTGAGTGCGGTGGGGGAGACCTGAAAGCGTCCGTGTGCGTGGCGGGAACGAGGAGACTGCCGACTCGAGCGAGTTCGAGTTCAGAGCCCGGCCGCGCGCCGCTTGATATAAAGATCCGGCAGGGCGTGCGCCTCCGTCTCCGACGTCCGAGGCACGAGCCCGACGCTGCCTCCTCCCTCCTGCCCCCTGCACACCCCCATCGCCATCGCTAGCCCTACGCGCACACCACCACCACCCTTCAAACGACTTCTTGTACATACCGCGCCCTGGAGGACGGGAACACCGGTGCGCACCTCTCCTGCTTCGTCCGCGCGCGCGTGCACTTACCATGAGGCCGATCGCTTCAGGTGCTCTCACATCTCTATGCGGCGAGGCCTTCGTAGCTTCCCCACTTGCATCCTACGCATATCCAACCCCCCATCCACCCTCCCCCCGCACTCAGCTCGGTCTCCCCTGGAACCTGGAGCTTCCCATCACACCATCGCCCTTCTCCCCCGCATATCGCACACACTGACCCTTCCTGACGTCCTATGACGACGCTGCTTGCCCCCATCGCCGAGCAGAATGTCGGACACGTACCTGGCATAGACGATGATGTCGAACCCGATGCTCAGTGGAAGGAGGCCCTCAAGGCCAGGATCGAACAGGGCCTCCAGTCCATGGTCGACAAGGTGAGGCAGGAGCGCGACGCCGCACTCAGAGGCGTCCGCGAGGGCTCGCGCGAGCACGAGGCCGTCATGAAGAACTACAAGGCCTCCATGGACCGCGTCCGCCGCATCGCAGAGGACCAGTACTCTCAGGAGCTCAAGATCGCGCGGTTCGAACGCTCGCTCGCGCTCGGCAAGGAGGTGGAGGGGGAGGAGTTCGAGGCGTTTCGAAGGCAGCAGCAGGCCATCTGGGATAAGATTAAGAAGGAGGGCGCGGCTGAACGGCCGCAGACCCGCCCAGAATCCAGTGTCGTCGGAGGTCCTACTCTCGAGAATGGAGAGCCTGTTGCTGTCCCCCCGCGGGCGAGTGGTGGTGAGCATGACGCCAGGGAAGGCCCCTCTGTGCCGTATCGTGATTCTCGTCCGCTTGCCAGAGCGCCAGGTTCCGAATACCGCCCTCGCGATCGCACACAGAGCGGCGGGTCAGACCAGGTCGCTGGCGGCGGTGTGCCCAGCAGCTATGGGAGCGTTAGGCCGCCTCGCTCGCGCGGGAACTCCTCTGTCTTGGCTGCGGACTTCGAGCTGCCTACCCCGAGTCCATCGCCCTACGACCAATCCTCGATCGGTCGGCAGAATCTCAGCTCGCTATCGCGGACGCGGCCACAAGACATCTGGCTTCCGGGGCAACCGCCCAAGGACAGCGGCCCTGCGACGTCGCGCACCTTCGCGCATGCGTCCGCCCCGGGCATCTCACCGATCAGCCCGAATGCGCGCGAGGGTCCACAGAACGATGTCGGAGGAAGGACCGTCTCCCGTCAAGGCAGCATCCGTTTGACCGAGCGGCCATCCCCGATCACTGACCTTGACCCTGGCACCTCTCTTCCGCGGGACCGCTTCGGTATGGGCACCTCCTTCGAGGACCGGATGTCCTCCCGCAAAGGCAAGGAAAGAGACAGGTCCGACCCGCCGCCATCTCAACCTACCGTCTATGACTACTACGCCGCGCGCAGACCTGATTCACGCCCTCCGATGCCCTCGATGCCCATCACCCCTGCGCGCCCATCTCTCCCGACGCAGTCTTCCGATGAACTGTACCTCTACCAGGTCGGCTCTGTACCTCCTGCGCGCCCGCGACACGATAGCGACGAGCGGGACGGCATACCCGTACGCAAGCGCTCCACCCGCCGCAGCGTGACCTCTGACCAAGGCTCGCCCGAGAACGCACGCTACATGGCCGCAGGACCCATCCCCGGCCCCGCCTCCGCATCTGCCTCCGCCTCCGCGCGCCCCATCCCGAACAAACGCTCCTTCACCGGCATCAGCGAGTACGAGAGCTGGCAGCCGCCGATGCAGGCACAACAGGCGCAGCTGCAGCCCAGCCCGACCTCCCGCCCGCTCTACGGCCCCACGAGCCCGTCCGCGCCGTACCCCACGTCGAACAGCCGCCCGATCCCCGCGCGCCCCGCGTCGAGCGACGACGGCTTCCAGCGGCGGCACTCGCCCTCCGGGCCGTGGCACGGCTCGCAGAGTCCCCCGGACGCGTTCCCGTTCGCGGGGTACGACCTCCCGTTCAGCTCGAGCCCCCGCTACCGGCACGCGAGCAGCAGCTCCGTCGGCAGCGCCGGCGCCGGCGGAGGAGGGAGCATGGCGGGGAGCCTGGGCGCGCGGCGGAACTCGAACGGGGGGCGCTCCGTGCGCTCGCGCTCGTCGCGCCAGGAGTTCTGGGCGCCGTCGGACGTGGCGCAGCGGCCGCTGGCGACGTACGAGGAGCAGTCCGTCGCGTCGGACTCGGACGAGTCCGAGGACGACTACGGGATGGACCTCGACGACCTGTACCGCACGCGCGAGCGGCAGGAGATGGCGTGGCGCCTCGCGCAGGAGGAGGAGTTCCGCAAGATAAAGGAGGAGGCGCGGCGGAAGGAGGAGGAGATCCGCATGAAGGCGCTCCAGGTGAAGCAGAAGGAGGAGGAGCTCGCGCGGCGCGAGGCCGAGCTGGCGAAGCGCGAACTCGAGGCGAGGCTCCAGGAGGAGCAGCGCAAGCGGGAGGATGCGGAGGCGCGGCTTCAGGAGGAGATACGCAAGCGGCGCGAGGCTGAAGAAGATGCGATCCGACGGGAGCAGGAGGAGGCTAGGAGACGCGCACGTGAGGAAGCTGAACGTCGGGAGCTCGAAGAGGCGGAGAAGCGGAGACGAGAGCGTGAGCGGGAGGAGGCCGAACGGGTGAAGCGAGAGCGGGAGGAGAACGAGCGCCGCGAGCGAGAGAGGAGGGAGCGAGAGAAGAGGGAGAACGAGGAGCGGGAGAAGAGGGAGCGGGAGAGGAGGGAGATGGAAGAGCGGGAGAGGCGTGCTCGCGAGGAGCGCGAGAGACGCCAGCGGGAAGAGGAGCGCCAGCAACGAATACGAGAGCGAGAGGCACGAGAACAGCGCGAGCGCGAAGAACGGGAGAGGCGGGCGCGAGAGGAGGAGGAGAAACGCGCTCGGGAGGAGAGGGAGCGACGAGAGCTGGAGGAGAAAGAACGCGCGGAGCGAGAACGACGCGAGCAAGAGGAACGCGAGCGGAAGCAGCGCGAAGAGGAACAGCGGGCCAAGGAGCAACGAGAGCGTGAAGAGCTTCGACAACGCCAGCTCGCCGAACGCCAGGCCGCCGCCGAAGCCGAAGCCAAGCGCGAGGCAGAACGTTTGCAGGCGCAGAGAGCCGCAGCGGAACGTCTCGAGGCAGACCGCCTCCAGAAGGAGGCCGCCATGGCGGCTGAAGCGGAGGCCCGCGCCCAAGCCCAACTGGAAGCCCGCGCTCGTGCCGAACAAGAACGCATCCGCCTCGAGCAGGAACAAGCTCGCATGGCGCAGGAACGGGCTCGCGCAGAGCAAGAGGCGCGAGCTCGGGCCGAGCAGGATGCACGACGACGCGAAGCCCAGGCGGAATCATCGAGAGCAGCTAGCGCATCCCCCGAGCCTTCGTCCGATCTCCCAGACGAGCTTCACAGTCCAGAGCTCATCCGGCAGCAACAGATCCTCTACGAGCAGATTCAAGCCGCTAATCGTGCGCGTGAGGAGGCACGCAAACGAGCTGCGGACGAAGAAGCTCGCAAACGCGCCGCAGATGAGGAAGCTAGGAAGCGGGCTTTAGAGGAGGAGGGCCTTCGGAGGGAGCTAGAGGCCAGGAGACGGGTCGAGGAGGAGATGCGCAGGAAGGAAGAAGAGGCCAGAAAGCGGGAGGATGCTATATTGGCAGACGTCCTCCGCCGCTCCGAGGAGGAGCACCGCAGGAGACAGGATAGCGTCGGTAGTTCATCCGATACCGGCCGCCCTGGCGGATACTCGTCAGCGTCATCCTCCGCCCCGCGGCCTGTACCAGGAGTCTACTCAAGCGCTACGGCCGGTGACCGGAGCAGCTCCGCCTCTTCGTCAAGCTACAGCAGCTCCGCAAGCTTCTTCTCCGCCGCTTCGGGGCGGTCGACGTCCACCGGATACAGCACGTCCTCTGCTACCCGCTCTACCGCCACTCCGACGCCCACCGCCCCCCCTACTGCTGCCCCCAGCGTCGCTTCTTCGGCCAAAGGAGCGTGGAAGAGTTCTTCCTTCTCGCAGCCCGGTACGAGTCCGTCGACGCCAAGCCGGTCCAATACCTCATCCTCTTATCGCCCTGGCTTCGCGTCCCCCAGTCCTCACACGCCTTCCTCTGCTAGTCATGCTCGGCCCACCGCCTCGCATACTATGCCGCTACCTTCCGAAGAGGAATGGGCTCGGCGACAGGAGGAACATGCGCGCAAGCAGTTCGAGCAGTTCCAGAGGGATCAGGAAGCGCAGCAGCGACGCCAGGAGGCCCGAGTGCTGAAGCAGATGAGCAAAGAGGAGGTCGTCAGGTTGTTCGAGGAGCACGAGCGTCGGTGGACGCGGCTCGCGAACATGGACGTCCTCAGCTGGCATTCGTTCCCGTGGCCGATGCTGAAGTCCCCCTCGGACCCGGAGCAGGTGACGTACCCCGAGGTGCAAGCCTACGTCCTCTCGCCGCACCATCCGGGGGATAAGGCGCCGAAGGAGCGGATCAAGGACTACCTGCGCAAGTGGCATCCGGACCGCTTCGAGACGAAGGTGCTGCCGAAGGTGCGAGAGGAGGAACGGGAGAAAGTGAAGGAGGGCGCGGGGGCGGTGGCGCGACACCTGAACAAACTCCTCAGCAGCCTGTCGGGCAGCGCCGAGAACGGTCTGTTTGGATAAGTGTACGAGTGAGCACCCTTCTCTTCCTTTGTGTGGCGACGTGCCTGATGCTGATCCGCGTGTGGCGCAGTTGCGAAGAGAACAAAGCGAACTGTAGTCCGATACCCCAACTCATGCACTGTAGGATTATCACTCATTCATTGCCTCAATATATCATCATGCTCCAGGTGTTTGTACATTCGTGATGGGACGTGTAGCAGACGGGACTGGGCATTCACAATCATTCCATGTACAACCTAGTAGAAGACCTCACATACACTCACCTATACTGCGAATTCGAACGAATTGGCACGTCCGGCTTGTTGCGTGTTTCTGCCCGCGCTCACTGTGTTGTATGTAGGGAGTTGCACGTCACCGGTATACTGAAATGCTCTCACAATCGGAACGTAACCTATGTGCCTGGCCTTTGGGTGAACCGCCTGGGTCCTGACTCGATGTTCCGGACGGGCTGGGGAGGTGATTCACCGAATGCGAGTATCCTGACCTGCTTAACACCTGTTGAAGAAGGTATCGAAGGCATATGTTGACTCGCCAGACTGATGCTTCGAGTCGCCTGTAGCGGCTAGTAGATTCAGAGACGCTGAATGATCCTTGCGTGACGTGACCGGCACGGTGTCACGGAGTTTGTGGCGCAAGTTTCGACGCTTTGCGGGGTTGAACCGTTTTCACGACGAACCTCGCCATATCGACTACCCATAGAACAGAGTCTGCATCCTTCACCTAGTCCATCTGAAAGCTCGCGGAACACCTGCACTACGCATTCAGGACCTCAAGTATAGCATTGTACGAAGGCAGAAGAAATTCATATGTGCGTCTCGACACATCAAGCTCGCCGTCTACAGCGACGACTCTGGCCTCCCCGGTCTACGCCGCACTCAAATACAGTACCAGATTAAGACTTCGAAAGCAATTCCCCCATCCTATTTCGCATATCTACTGGGTCGCCAGGTCGGTCGAGGTGATGACCGGCTTCCACTCCTCGAGGGTTGCGAGCGTGGAGGTGATCGCCTTCTTCACTTCGTGGTAGCAGTCGTTCCCAATCTGGATCGTCTTCGGGATCGGCCTTCCCTTCGCATAGCCTTCGCCCTTGACGATGTCAACGATGAGCTCGCAGAGCTTCACAGGGTCACCGGGCTGTTTGCCGTCCAGGGCTAACGAACCACGTGTCAGCGCGCAAAGGGCCAGGCTGGGGATGAACGCCCGTACCCGTAAAGATCTCGTTCAGCGCAGAGATGCTCTCCCGGTAATCTGTGATGAAGGGCGGAGCCGGATGAGTTGCATCAACACACGTGAAGCTGACGGACACCTGCCTTCAATCTTGTTCACGTAAGGTACGCGGTTGCCCTCTGAAATGAACTTGGTGCGGAAGTACCCGGGCTCAATGCAGATGCTACGCAGGCCGAACGGAGTAATTTCCGCATCCATGGACTCAGACAGCCCTGGCGTCAAATGGTATCAACGGATGACTCTCTTCATGGGAATTGGTAACTCACCTCGCATCGCGTGCTTAACCGCAGCGTACATCCCGAGGGCTGCACCACCACTATCCGGTGTCCCTCAGCTCTAATGAAGAAAGCAGCGAGAGGAGGACAACATACACCCATCCACAGAGGGATCCGTTCCAGACGATCATGCCGGAACGCTGCTTGCGCAGGTAAGGCAGAAACGCGCGTGCGACGTTAAGGCCGCCGAACAAGCCGACACTAGACGTGAAATGATGGACATGAAGAGGTACGGATGTTATCAGCTCCAAATAGCACATACTTGAATTGTTGCAGCGTCGCTTCGGGCCTGTCCACAGACGGTTAGATCAGTCTTGACACGGGCGCAACTAGGAGAAGGGGGAGTACGAACGTAATCTCTTCAAGAGCTCCCACAGCAAGCCACGCAGCTGACGGATGCGGTCTCAATACCCACAGTCCACGAGGCAACGCGATCAGAAAGGCTTACCAGCGTTGTTCACGACGATGTCAACCCGGCCATGGATATCGACGGCCTTCTGTGCGACAGCCTTGAGCTCGTCGAGCGGGGCGGTCACATCCAGCTCGAGGACATCCGCGCCGTGCTTCTTCAGCTCCTCCACCTGGGCAAGAGAGCGCCTGCGCCCAGTCGCAATAACCTTGTCGCCGCGTTTAAGGGCAGCGAGCGCGAGCTCCCGCCCAATGCCGGACCTGTTCGATGGTCAACTGTCCGTAGTATCAGAACGACGGGGAGAAGTATGCTCACGAGGTTCCAGTAATCAGCCAGACGAGAGGAGAAGACATGACAGGTGCGAGACAGGGATGCAGAACGCAAGAAAGGATGAGAGTGTGCGGCAGACTTGTCAAGATGCTTTTCTAACGGAGCGCGTCCCGGTATGATGGTTATCGCGCGACTCCACGTTACGTAGAACCCTTGCGGCAGCGTGCAGCGTGCCTCAGACATGTTGCAGACTCCAGATCACCAGCTCGGCGTGGGGATCTGGAGGTCTTCACACGTCGGCCGCGCGACGGACGCCTGACGCCCTCCCGGCAAGCCCCCAGCTTAACCGATATTGGCCTGATGTCCTCTAGCGCTCGAGCAGAACTCGAGGCGCTCCTCCCGCGCTCTATCCATCGGTTAAGTTTCTAGGTTGTCAGGGGATGGGGCCGACGCGGCCGCATCCTTCCACAGAAAGTCTCACCTTTGCTGGGGTGCGCATCAAATGCGGGAGCGTAACGGGGGTGATGGAGAGGTCGCGGCCTTTGGCGCCACAAAGTCTGCGCTAGGAGTGTCCGGAGAGCGACACCGCACTCGCCTGAGTCAAGAGTCTCCACATGAGCGGATTTCGCAGGTGTTTTCGGTTATCCTTCTGTCGCAGTCAGGGTCGAAGGGTCTCGGTATTCTCTAAAGATGCGCCCTCCGGGGTAGGATAAGATGCCCTCGTCCATCGCTCGAACCTCCATCCTGCCCCTCCCATCCCCCCTTCGACAGCAGCCATGGGTGCTTTAGACCAGTCGCTCGGGTGAGTCCTCTGCCGTCCCTGTAGCTCTCGTTGGTCGCTGAGTTACGCCACAGCGCGCTCCTGATCGGGACGTGGTTCAATGCGATGCTGTACATGCTGGAGATCATGGAGGTCATCAAGTATTACAGGACGTTCCCCAAGGATCGGCTGGCCTTCAAGCTCACGGTTGCGTTCTCGTTCTTCGTCGACACCCTCGGGACCGCGAACAACTGTGCGTGTGTATACCTGGTACGTCATCCTTCGCGTACCTCTTGATCGCGAACTCACTCCCGACGTCGGGCACGTCTAGTACACCATCACCAACTGGGGTAACCCGTCGTTCCTGCTCGTTCAGGGCTGGACCATCCCCACATATCTCGCTCTTTCCGGACTCTCCGCCTTCGTTTGTCAACTCTTCCTCTCATGGAGGTTCTGGAACTTGTAAGTCTCGCTCGCCTCTCGCGTACGCATAGGCGCGCTCACTGGATGGCTTAGCTCCAAGAACTGGTACATTACGGCGTTCCTTGTCGCGACCACCCTTGTCGCCTTCATCGGCTCTGACATCAACGCCGACACGGTCGTCAAGTTCCCGAAGTATGAGCAGCGCGACCACAACATCAAGACGGTCACCATCTGGCTTGGTACGTCTCCGTTACGTCGAGTGCGCTCACCGGTCTTACCGTCTCGTTTTAGTTGCTAGCGCTGCTGCCGATGTCTGCATCGCTGCGGCCCTCGTGTGGACTCTGCGCGGCATCAAGTCCTCGTTCGACGGCACGAAGAGGTATGCCGTCCATCATGTCTTTCCGTCCACATACCCCTCACGCACCCCACTTCACAGCTTGATCAGGCGCCTCACCTACACTGCTATCCAAACCGGTTCAGCGACGTCGGTGCTCGCCATCGTCTGTCTGATCTTCTACCGCATCAACACCGAGAGCAACATCACTGTCGGCTTTGGGTTCTGCCTTGGTCGCGCGTACACGCTCACGATGCTCTTCAACTTGAACACGCGTGTCACTGGTCGCGTCGACGCCTCGCGTACTGGTCCCAGCCAGACTTCTGGGGTGCACGATCTCGAAGCGGCGGGCACGAACATCAATCTGAATTCGCTTAACGCCGGTGGCATCAGTGCGTCTCCTCGTCCCGCGAATACGTTCCTCCGGTGGCTGACGTTCCCGATCTGCCTTGCAGGCGTTCACAGGACGGCAATCGTCCACATCGACGACGGCACGAAGACGTTCTACGCTGGGGTTCGTTCTCGCTCCTCGAGCTTCGTTGCGTCTCACTCAGCCGACTGATGCTTGTCGATCATCCAGGAGCACCCTAACTCCGATGCGCACTCGCACTCCGATTCTGACACCAAGGTGAACCCCGACTTGCGTTGATCGTACGAGTCGCTCTCGCCTTGCCTGGTGGTCTCGCCGGCCCCGGCGCAAAAAGTTCTCTACTTGCGTCATCGTAGACTTCCTCCGCCGGGGCGTCGGGTGTCGCGCTGGTTCTTCCTGCTTTTCCAGTAACCTCTGTGGTTTATTGTACAACGTAGTCGAGTCTTGTCGCCTGAGGCCCGTGGTAATTTCACTTCATTCGTTTGTCGCGTTTCATCCGGGCGTGAGAGTGCGCGACGGTGTCCATGCCACACTATGCCAGTGTGCCCCTGCTGTGCGCGCACAGTGTCCGGCGGAGTCGCTGTCTGCAATCAGAAAGTTTTTGTTGAGGGATCTCAGCTCTCTCAAATTGAATGGCCCAGACCAATGATTGAATTGGAGTGACCACCTGCACTTCCCACCTCAAACCTACCTCGGCGTTCGTCACTGGTGGCCAGGCACAACCCTTGATGCGTCCTCAGCCACGAGGCTCGGGCTTTGGGCAAAGGCCCACGATCGTCCGACGTCAAACGCGCCTTTTGCTTCCGCGAGTCCGGGTGTTTTTGAAGGATCGGTACTGGCTATCAGTATCACCCTTGCAGCACGACTCCCCACGGCAGCGGCCTCGACCAACGTCGTCACGTCTCGTATGCTCGTGTCCAGCCTTGCCGATGCTTCTCTTTTTGCTGATCCAAACGCCCAAACCTTTAGCGATGCTTCTTGGGGCATTCCCCTGTCTTGCTGTGTTTCTTCCCCCCAGATCCACTCATCAAATTGGACTGCGCGCGCGGTGCCGTCAGATTGGGCCACACCGGGCCCGATGTGCACCATGGCACCAGTGGTCACCGATCTTCACTTGCCGTTGCCGTTTGCCGTCTACACGCGGGAGCCGACAGAAATGCCCACGCTAGGGGACGTCGCCTGACAGAATGTGGACGCGAGGGGTATAGGGCACGTCTGCGGCACTCCGGACTTGTGCACGATCTCACCTTCACGCACTCTAGCTGTCGTCCTGACGAAGTGACACACCGATCCCCACTATGTCCGCCCGCAGCGAGCTCGTTCTCATCTCTGGTCTGAATGGCTTCATCGCGACCGACATCGCCTTCGCATTCCTTGAGGCTGGTTACCGCGTCCGCGGGACTGTGCGCTCTCAGGCCAAGGCCGACATTTGGCTCAAGCTTCCTGCCTTTGCCCCATACATCGCGAGCGGGCAGATCCATATCGCCTTCGTCCCCGACATTGTGAAGCCAGGTGCCTTCGACGATGCGCTCGACGGCGTGGACTACTTCTTGCACACGATCGCTCAGCTGCCCGATTGGCGGCCGGGTGTCAAACAGGACATGGAGAAGGATATTCTGATCCCCAACATCGACGGCACGGTGAACGCGCTCAAGTCTGCTGCGAAGTTTCCGAGGGTGAAGAAGGTCATCGTCCTCGGGTGAGTACGTCGACGACGGTCTTCTACGATTTACCTCATTGTTGTACCTCGCGTAGGTCAATTGCTTCTGCGGTGGACCTTTCCGTCCCGAAGCATGATCAGATCATCAACGAAAATTCGTGGAACCCGCGCGACTACGAGTAGTGCGTACTCTGTCGTGCTATCGCCTCCAGACAGTCGGTCTTACCTATACAACCCAGTGGCAAGAACGCTCCCCATCCACTCTTCTCGTACGGTGAGTTGCCTTGCGTGGGCCTCACGTGTTGCATCGGTTTGAGCTTCTATATTCAAGGAACATCGAAGAAGCTAGCGGAGGAGGCCGCATGGAACTATGTCAAGGAGACCAAGCCCCACTACGCACTGATCACTACTTTGCCATGTAAGCGTCGTATCTGAGTTTTCCACGACTTTTACTCACGCTGCCCCGGAAGGCTACGTCTTCGGTCCTTCTCATGGTCTCGATCCCTTCGGTGTGAACAACTCGTCCCAGCAATGTACGTACCATCAACACACTCGATTGATATCAACGATTTAGCTGGTCGCATCTATATAGGGCTTGCGGGTACGCTGTTCCGCTCTGATTGGAACTTCAAGACGGCGGCGGGAGGACCCGCGTATGTGGACCTGCGCGACGTCGCGCGAGCCCACGTACTTGCCGTCCAACGAGCAGAAGCCAATGGCAAGCGTCTGATCCTGGTACGTCGTCGTGATCACAGCCCCTCCATCTGTAATATGCTCATGTGCTCACCCGTAACGTGCGCACAGGGCAAGACTGACCCCGTCGTCCGCTTCCCCTCCGACTTTGTGCCTCTCTTTGCAGAGGCATTCCCTGAGAGGGCGAGCAAGCTGCCTAAAGTTCCCGCCGATCTCGTGAATCAGCCAGAGTTCGACGTCGATCCCTCCGCGACCGAAGCTGCGCTCGGATTTAAGTTCCGTGGGCCGCGAGAGGTGATCCTCGAGACTGCGCGATGGCTGATTGAGAGCGGTGCGGAGAAGGTGTGGGAGCCGGTTCAGGCGCGCTACTGAACCTCGAGGCGCAGGCATGTGTGCCATGTGCGCTCTCATGTTGTGGTCCGTAGACTCGTCATGATGGCGAACGACGGATTGATACCCCGGATGGATATGGAACCCAGTACCACTACTTGTCGTCAAACTCAAATAACAGACTCAATTATCAGTGAGGTGTCACATAAACATAGAATGCCATGACAAAACTCGAATCCACTCTTCGCTCTCGGTGGGGTCACAAAACAGCTGAAGTCGGGTGTGACTGACCTTCGTCATTGATTGACATATTGACCCGTCAATCACTGGCCGTTGACTCCCTGTTGACCCGTCAATGCCCGCTTTTGACTTCCTTGACCGGTCATTTCCTCCCTTATTGATTAGTACTGACCGTCCATTGACCCATTGGCTTACGTTACTAATCCGTCAATGGCCGGTTGACTCGTCAGTGACTGGTTGACCCGTCAAGCCTTCAAAACCCGGCCCGGAATCATTTACTGGTACGAGGGCGGGTCAGTGATCACTGCCGGGCGAGCATCCTGCAAGTTCCCCAATATACTTATTCCGAGCTAGTACAAGCCAGGATCGGTCCTGGCCCAATGGAGCATCGTCAGTTGGTAAATCAGTTGCCCGGGGTAACTTCGCATACGTAGACGATAATGACCGGATAAAATAACTTGGGTCTATACCTTGAGGCTACATCTCACTACCGCTCGTTATTATTCTGTCAGTCGAGTGGAGTTGTTCAACGAAAGTTCGGAGGGCAATAACGGGATGTTGAGAAGTAGACACCGATATGATGTATATGACAAGTATCTGCACGCCCGGAAGAACTCATCGGAGCCTATACGGCGCGCTATGTGGTTCCGGAGCCGGTTCGTCGACAATGGACACGGGAACAATGTCGGGGACGCTCCGCCTTCTTCAGATTCCTCGAGAAGGATGTACTAGGCAGTCGCGTGTACTACCTCCGTAATCACGAGGTGAGGACACAAGCTGACTTCCGTTTTCGTAAAACCTGCCAGAACGCCAAGTCAGTACGGTCACAATGTACTTGCACGAACGGAGTTCTCACCAGTACCAGCATTGGTTGCCCGCCGGTCATCAGTTCTGAAGGTTAGTTCGAGCGCTGCCAGTAGGAAGATGCAGCCGGGAACCTGCCCCATGGTACCGCAACGATCAGTACGTGGCTCTAGTACGGGAGTCCGGGTGTACAAACTCTCACACTCACCCCATAAACCCACCTAATCGAGCGGAAGACGAACGTAGATGGTAGATGTGTGTGAAAATGTTCGATTCGAGGCGTTTAGACGCTGCACAAATCCTCCGAAACCCCACCTGAGGCACTCACATGAGTGATTATACCGCTCTGCCCACGCACAAAGTCTCCAAACCTCTTGAAGTCTGCGAACATACTGTGCCCTGTAAGCGATCTATAGAGAAGGGTAGCTTGCACTTACATCCCCATGTTGTTTGCCTTCTACAATGCAACTCGTGAGCCCTTCGCCGTTCAGAGAATCTCACTCCAGCCCCGATTCGTAGCGTCCCCGCCGGGGCATTTCTACTCGCGAACATGGCGTGTGAATGGGATGCGCCGGACGGATGTCCTTCTCAATTCCTTCGAAGAGGGCCCTCGTTAACGTGCTCGAGGGAAGCTGAGGCGAAGTTCTCGTCGGCGCTGCTGACCAAGAGCAGTGCGTCAGCACACACAAAGGCTCGCGGTTCCATACGGTAACATACGCTTACCTTGAGCTTCGTCGACACAAGCTCATTGGCGAACGTACGGTAGCGATCGGCAAGGCAAAAATTGACCGGCATCCAAACATTGACAGGTGCCTATCGTTAGCCCGAACATGTCGAGCATGAGCGACGCCACAAAGGGTGGCCCTGTGAGCCATACACCGAAAAAGAGAGATCCTGCCATCGAATTAGCTACCGATGCTCGGGTATAGGGGGATCTCCGCACACTTACCTAGCACCGCCCGCCCGCCTCGCACCCTAGCAGCGCGCCGTCTTCTAGCTCCGGAGTCGCCCGCAGTTCGCGTGGTGTACGGTCCATCGGTCGCCCATAAGCTCCAAGCTCAAGCTCGAGACCAATGGCGCGCACCCACGCGAAGGCAAAGAGGTTGGTAGCCACCCCGCGAGCCATCAGTCGGTGCGTCCCACGGCGCCCCGACGCTCCCACCTTCTCTGCCGCTGTGAATTTGTACGAAGGCCTTGGCGTGAATGGCGAAGGCGTGTGCGAGAAACGCTCAATGCAATGCAGCACCAAGTACGCCTCGCTCGCGTGCTATCCATGCTCCTTCCGCGTCTGCGAAGCTGAACGAGGTTCCAAGAACATGTTGCATTCACTCTGGGCCGTTCTGAAGCTAGCGCTTTTCGGAAGGTTGGCGTGGTCCGGGGAGAGGAGACGCACCCTTTTTCTACCAGTCGCCGGTCCGAGAGAGGCAGCGCAGAGTGCGGCCGCTCCTAGTGCGCCAATTCGTCGTGCGGGACCTACCGCAAGCAGGGCACGTCGATCCCACACGACGACACACAGGCTCCCGAGCGAACGACGCACAGCGATCCGCGCCTTGATTGCGAACTCGTATCTGTCCATTTTCCCCGAGCGCAATGCGCTGGGCAGCGAGTCGTAACATCTCGACGTCTCGGTAAACACACCATTCGAATCGCGAAGGGGACAGGTATACGCCCTACGTCCCTGCCGATGCGCTACCGCACGGTTGCCAGCCGCTCCTCATTCATCTTTACGACACGCGCTCGGTTCTCGTGAATCGCATCGCGTTCTCCCCTCTCGCGCGCGCATTGTGTGAGTGCGCTTCGTTGTATGCGGGCTGCATAGAGACCGGGGCCGCACCTTGCTCGATCAATCCGCGACGGAATACGCAGGGGCGCGGAAACCCGAGGAAGTGCGAGGTTGGTGCGAACTGTGGGGAGACGATACTCGCTGGCCGGGGGTATCCGAAGGTGTGCTACACATGGCCAAGGACGAGAAGGCGGGTCGCGAGCCCGGCATCTATAGCAGCGTGCACTCGTGACCCCTGTTGTGTGAACCCGTCGCTCTAGGAGAAAGAAACCAGTTACCAGTCTGCTCGACACAGAACGGCAAGAAACACTCACTTGTGTGCTGGCACAAAGCTCGTCACGCGGAATCACGTCGTTCTTGACCTCGAGAGCAAGCGATGCGCGATCGCGGAAGACGAGAGAAAAAGCAGACGCATCTATGTGATTAGAACTACAAGTATATACAAGACGGATGCTACAGTAACTTTGTGGTACGCCAGGACCACTGCCCTCCAGAATTTTTACGCGCCGCGCGGAGGGCCCCCCGGTCGTACGCACGCGCGGCGGGAACAGGGTCCGATACGGGTGTGGTGAAGAGCGCGGAATGCCAGTGAAGGAAGATTGAGAGAGGCGACAGCAAAACACACGGAAAGAGGAAGAGGGGGAGAGGAGAGGAGAGGATAGGGAGAGGGAGGACGGCTATGCGGATCGAGACAGTCAGACAGCAAGTACAGCGGAATGCGGATGCGGAGAGAGGGAAGACGATGCAATGAAACCCAGGAGCGAGGTGGAAAATTGATGAGCACGAGGCGGTGGGGATGGTATGCGGGGTGTGGTGCGGAAATTGTTCGCGGGGACAGGTGAACCAGGAGAGCATAGGAGAGGTGCGGGGACGATGCAAGCATAGACATATCCAACGGTGCGGCGCGCAGGAGCAGGAGAGAGAAAGCAGGAACGAGTGTGGGAGTATTACAGCAACAGCGATAAAAACGAGTGTGGTATATCGGACAGTGGATATAGTGGTGCAACGAGCGTGAGTGGAAGCAATGCGATGCGATGCGAGATGATACTAGAATGCAAAGAGAGTGTGTGTTGAGAGGAGGCGCCGCGGTGAGGAGAAGACTATGCGAGGTCGCGCCGCACATGCAACTTGTCAGGATTCCTGATTGAGGATTCGGTAGAAGCGAGGGGAGGGTAGACCACGAGATGTTTATGAGATATAGGACCACGCCAGGTTGACCCTGCCGACGTCCTTGATGACGACTTGCGCCTGTACACGGCACACCTGCACCAATATATTTGTCAGAATCCCGCTCAACATCGCGCAGACCGAAAACGGTAGCTACTCACCATGTCCGCAACCTCCCAGTCCTTCCAGTACACGTGCAGGCTCCCGTCCTCCTTCGTCTCGATCTTGCGCGTCGGCCCGAAGCTCTCGCACCACTTGATGACGTTCTGCACGCGCCGCCGCTGCTCCGCCGCGCGATGCGACACGTCCTCGGACGCCTGGAGCGCCGACAGGGACGACGGCGAGCGGCTCGTCGTCGCGATCTCGAGCGGCGCGCCGCTGATGACGAGCTTCTTCTTCCGCCGGCGCGGGCGGCCTTTCAGCGACGCGAAGAACGACGGCGTCCGGGGGGTCGGCACGAGGAACGACGGCGAGGGCGTGCTCGGCGAGGGAAGCGGAAGCGTGGGCTGCGGCGGCGGCGAGCTGGGAGTCGTGGGGCGGGAGGGGATTTGGAGCGTGAGCGAGACGCGCGGGGGAGAGGGGGGCGTCTGCGGCTTCTGGGGCGCAAGGAGGGGCGAGTCCGGGTCCAGGTGCGGGTTCGCGGCGAACACGGGCTCGTCCTCGAGGCCGTACGACGGAGCATGAGACCCGAAGGGGTCGACGTCCGGTAAAGGCGAGGGATGGTTGGGCTCAATCGGGGTCGCAAGCGTAGAAGCAGAAGACCCATTGGACGAGCTCGAGGACGAGACGGAGGGCGCTAGAGCGCGGGGCGGTAGGACGGACATAGTGAACGACGGCCTTGAGGCAGAGGCAGAGCGCACGGCTTCGCGGGAGCTGGAGCGGCGGATGTCGAGCACGTCGGAGGAGCCGCGGGGCGTGTTGGGCGGGGGAGAGGGCTTTCCAACCGAGCCTGAGCGAGTGCGCCCGGATATTAAGCTCAGCAGACGGTCTCGCTTCTTCGACTTGCTAGCCGGGGATGATGATGACACATCAGCGGCGACCTGCCGGATTCGGGGGCGAGACGCCACCGAATCAAGCGACCACCGAGACGCTAGGGCGGCATCCGCATCTTCTGCAGGGCTATCGAAGGGGGAGCAAGTGATAGCCTCGCCTGGGGAGACCACTTCCGAATCCGGCGTTACTGTCACGTCGCTCATGGGCGACGGGAGCAGTGATGAGGCGGGGGCTAGCGAGGGTGACGGCATCGTGGCGAGCTCCGCCAGGTTGCGCAACTGAGGAGTCGAGTGTGACGTTGTGAGTTGAGGAAGTGTGGGTCTCTGTTTGCGCCGCGGGCTCGAGCCTGAAGGAAATGATCCGCTGAAATCGTCAGTTGTCCGCAACACTGCGGCGCTGCTACTCCGCCCTCGTCCTGCACGCGTGGCCGCAGTGGGGAAAGCAACCTCGTCTTCAGGGACGTAGACGGCGGTCCTCTTCTCTGGCTCGGTTTCACGCTCCTCAAGCATCGACATGGTCGACGAGATCGAGGGGTACGTCGCATGTCGATGGTTACTCGGCCTCAATGGCGGCGAGCTTGAAATGGACGACGGATGTGCGCGCGGAAATGGGCGAGGCTTCGGGGAGCCAGATAGACGCGATGTGAGACGTGGTGAGGGTGGTGGGGTCTGTTTCCTCTCGGAAAGCAGAGAGCGAGGCGAGAGCGGTGCTGGCGAGGACGGCGCGGAGAACTCCGACTTCGCTGGCGTAGGCGGGGGCACCAGAGGGAGGCTTGGTCGCGGCCGCAGGCGCAACGGAGGAACGGGCAAAGGCTGGATAAATCAGGTGAGCACACCCATCACATTCGACTGATTCCACGGACAGGGAAGCGGGCTGATGAGAGTTAGAGCGAGAAAAGAGCCGACGGCCGCTGGAGGGCGTTCGCGCGACGGAGAACACTTCGCACGATTTGCGCGGAGGGGGACGGCATGGGCAACGTTAAGTTGTTCCCATCTCCGTCTTCTTGCGCGCCCGCGCGGGCGAGACAGCACCCGGCCGCTATCCCAAATCGGGACAGAGGCCAGCATCTCGGCATATGCCGGGGACCATGTGGGGGAGGCGAACGATCGGGAAAACGATCCTGCCCGGCCTTTCCCCCACGACGGCGTGCAAGAGGACGCAAGAGGACACGGCGTCCAAAAGTCAAAACCTTGAGCACATCAGATAATTTGGCCGCAACCGTCGGCGACCGTGCAGCATAACATGCCACTCTGCAGCATGAGACCAGGGCAGCCACGAACGCCTGAAGCCAGACTGACGTCGGGCCCACTACGACGCGCTCAAAGAGAGACAGGCGAGACAGATGACTTCATGCGCGGAATAGATGCTCACCTTGTCATAGTCTGTCCGGACAGGCTGTGTCAGACTTTGCGAGCGCGTCCGTGGCGTCGACGGTGCAGACTGTCGCGCCGCGAAGAACGTCGGGTCGTATACGCACGGCAGACACGCTTCTTCGTCTTCTTCCTCGACTGTTGACCGCAGTCAATCAACGACCTCCAGCCGCGAGAGGTGGAGAAGCAACTTACCATCGAAGAGGTCCGGGATGCCGAGAGCAGAGTCAGCTGCTTCCTCCAAGGCCCAGTCGTACTCTGTCTGAATCCAGCGGTCTGTCTCGTGGTCGAGGTAAGCAGACTTCTCCGAAAGAGGCCCGACGTGGTCGTCTTCCTCGGCGCTGTAAAAACGGCTGTCGTAGCCGAGCTGCTGGAGGAGCTCGAGTTTCTGGTCCAGCTCGCGCTGCGACGCGGCAAGGCTGCGGGTCGCGAGGTGGTCTTGCATGCTGGCACGGGTGGGAGGGTGTGGTGAGGTGGACAGAGGATAGACGCGTCGAGGTGCGCACGACTGGCGCGTGTCCGGCTACGAAGCGAGGGTGATGGCGTGCGGGCTGTTTACGTACGCGGGGTGGGCGTGCGCGGGCGGCCGCGTCGGCGTCGGGGACGGGGAGGAGAGAACGGGGCTGCAGTCGGGGCCGGGCGAGGGAGAGAGGGAGGGGCGAGGGCGCGGCGGGGGAGGATCAGCGGGAAGGGACATCTGGCTGGGAGGGTATTTGAAGCGAGGGCTCGAAGAGGAAGCCGGGGTGCGTTGATGCTCTTCGCTTGGCGCACAGTGGGATGAATATTCCGCGCAGAACCTCCATCTCGGTTTTTTCGCATTTCCCTCTCGCCCGCCTTCGAAGCCTCGCTCTGCCATCACCGGATTATGTAAGCACCACACCCGTCTCTCCGCCCGCCCAATCGCGCGCCGTCCCCGTCTCGGTCGGTTTCTCCAGACCCCGGCCACGCGACGGTCCCGGCCGTCGCTTGCGTTTATCCCACATTCTCCCACGCCCGCCCCGCTGCGCATCCCCCGCGTTTCTGCGAGAAATCGGCCTTTTCCTGCAAAACACAGCCTTGCCTCTGCAGAACGTCCCCCCGTATACGCACATCCTCCGAGCTCTGCTAAGTAGGCTGGGAACACTCTCGAGGAGTTAAGGAGGACATACGATCCTCGTTGCGCGCATACCGCCGCTCGCTGCATTGCCTCGCGCCCTCCAGAACACCAGCTCCAGCTCGCAGTCTTCCGCGGGCAAATCCACCATCCAGCTCCGGCACAATCGCATCGCGTCCTTGGGCGAACCGCCGTGAATCGCACACCCGCATCTCGTCCCCCGACGCAATACGAATGACGCCGCGCCTGGGGTTCTCCAGGCAGATGCCGAATTCCGCGCTGCTGCTGCGGGTTCCAGCTATGTATGACCGGTTGAATTGGTATCGGACTGCCTATACAGACGCCGACCTGGAATTGCCGCCACCATAGCAATCCATAGCAATCGAGCTCCCTCTCAAGCCCCCTTCCGCCCCTCGAGTCGGGCGCACCAGCCCGATGGATTCCCCAGCTTCCCCACACAGAGCAGCCCTTCCGTCTGCGATCGTGCGTGACTTGGATCGTCGCCACTGCCTCTCGCTGTGACGATGCATCCTCTTTCGGCTGCGCGTGTACTCACCGTCCTCCTGATCGTGCAGGTCCAAGTCAGTGGTCGAGTTCGACACGAGAGCGTGCGGCACGGCACCCACAGCATCTTGCCGATGCTCTGGCTGCGTTCACCCCGCCAGACACCTGTGGCATGGTATGCCCTGCTCTCGTGCACGAGCGGCTGCAGTGGACGATATAGACATACCAAGCGGACGTCCCTGTGCCTTGCGCATGTGCGACATATGATTGCGCTCACTTCCGGGCTTCCCATCTCCTCAACGCTGGCGTGCTTCGTTCTCCAACCACCGCCCCTCTTTCAAGCTTCATTTCCGCGCCCCGCACTGAAGTTCGCCTTGATAGTGTGGCCAGTCTTCTTCATTATGTCTGCTTCGCGGCATCCCTGAGCGATCCTCTTCCGCCCCCTCTATGAGCTCCTGGCTGGCAACCTGTGATGGCGAATCACCTCTTCCCGCCTGCGGCCCTCTAGTACCGACATCGCGTCGTACGCAACCTTCTCGTTTCCCTGCGCTCGGCACTCGCTGCCAATCATCCGTGCTGTCAGCCACAATCCCCATCGAGCATGGAGTGGGTCCAGCCCATCGCCCGTCGCCCGTCGCTCTCGTACTCAGGACGCCAGGGCTCGCGTGAAAGTGAGTCCCAGCCCGGCCGCGGACGACTGTAGCCGCCATCGTTCGTGCGCCGCTAATCCGTTCTCTCTCCGCCCGAAACCCTGTGAGGGACTGAACCTTGCTATCTTCAGCGCAGTACGTGCTGGCCGGTACTCCGCGGCCGCGGGACCACCGAGTGGCTACTCGCGGTCCGCCATTTGGCGTACGCAGCGCGATGGGGTGGATGCAAACGGCAAGCGTATCCCGGCCTCGAGGGCCGTTCATTAGGCAGAAGACTGCCTGCATGCCTCCCGAACCACCGACTGTTTCGTACGTCCCTTTGTTGCGGCGAGCCCATCTGGCAGCCTCCCTGCGTCCATTCGCTGCACATTACGCTGCTCGCAGCTGTCGGCAAAGCTAGAGCTTAACCTTGGCGCGAATGCTTGCACGTATCCATCTCCACCGCATCGCCATTGGCCGCCGGACATGGACATGATGTGCATAGACGTGCTGTGATATGTGTCCTAGAACACGGCGGGATTTGCACCCGCGGCGTATGTTCTCGCGATCTGTCGACAGGCCGATGTATGGACGCGCTCATGTGAATCTCTTTTCCGCCTCGGCAGCGCGGCCTCGGCCGAACAAGCGAGCAGTCGTCGTCTCCGCACGCAAACTCCTGCGCGGCGCCGCACCCGCACCCGCATCCCCCTCATCGACATCTGGAGAAGGCGTCCGGCGGTACAGAGTGCCCACAGGGACGTGCCTCTCGCCCGGACGGGCCATGATGGGATAGCCATGGAGTGCTCTCGCCATGGCATGGTCCTGGCTCTTGACAGAGTCGGGGCGTCTTCGATGTCTGCTCTCCCCGTGCTCTCTGATGCCCTGCCGGTGCTTTGTACCTCCCCAGCCTACCGCATTCCCCGGAATGACCCCAGGCCCACCTCGGCAGGGAACACGCACCGCAGGCGTGACCCGCGCAATCTACCCAACCTCGTCCGGGGGAGACTCGCGCACCCGCGCGCGCGACCCCGGAAAGGGAGGCAGCAAACGCACTTCGGTCGGGCCCGCCGAACGCGGGGGTCCGCTGAACCTATTCGACAGCTCGTCGGCTTCGGCGGGGGACCCGAGCTGCGTGCGTGCGTGCGTCCTCGTGAGCCGAGCCGGATTCGGGAGCCTCGTGGCGGGCTGCTGCGCGCGCGACGCGCGTCATCGCGGGCCTCGATCGGCGAGCGGAATATCGAAGGGATCGGCAGCTGCTCGCGCGTGCACGCTGCTCGGTGCGCGCGAGGAGGCGGGAAGGGCGAGCATCGACGCGCCGTGCCTTGCGCGTGCGCGGTCGGGGCGCGCGCGGGCGAATCGAAGACACGGAGCTAAGGCCGCGACGCCTATCGTGCCGTCAGGTGGGCAGCCTCCTACGTTCGGCGCGACTGCTGAGAGGGACGGTGTTGACGGCACACGGCCTAGACGTCGTCGACGGACTTGCCTCGCGTGTACTCGCCGGCATCCCATGCTCTCAGCATCCTAGCTTGGCTCTTGCCTAGGTACTCCTTGATACGCTTCCTTGCACACCCTGCGTACTCACGCCTTCGTCCCTGAGCTCAGGTTCGGGGTACTTTGACCTTCGTCGGTCCTGAGGCGGGCGCACTTTGTGGCCCCCGCCTCTTACACCCGTGCGCCGCCGTGCCCGCTCGAGCCGGCAACCTCGCTCGCGCTCCCGAATTCCCAGGCCTGCGTTCCATCCGAGCAAGGTGTCACTCGGGCATCGTCGACGTCGGAGGTGGGTGGGATGCCGAATCAAGAACCCGTACGAGCCATCGACAACTGGGCGTCGACGTCCATGATTACGGCCTACGCGACGTCTCTGTGGACACCTCTGGCTGACGGCTTCAGGTTCTCGGTGGAAAGCCCGAGTGCAGTCGGAGGCTTTGTGCGAGGCGGAAGAGCCCGGCGGCAGCGCAGCGAGTTGCCTGGCAGCCCCCGATGTTCTATCGCACTTTGGACGTTACTTCTGTGGTGCTCCACGTACTCCGGTGTGGTTGGTGCAAGTCGGAAAACGCGTACTTACCGTACTTACCCACACCGCAGCAGACAGACTTCTCGACGCAAGGCGCTGGCCTCGGCGGCCCGGCAAGGGCGCATCGATATCTCACTCGCTCCAACTTCCTGGAGCTCCTATTCACACATCGACGCTTCGCGCAAACGCATAGGACCCGCGAACATTTCGATAGCAGAGGAACGTCGGCGTCGAGGGACAGCCCTGGCCAGGATCAGGACCAGGACCCGCAGGGCCCGATCGATGCGCGTGCAGTGATGCGAATGCGGCTCCGGCCAAACGTACGCTTCTCTCCCCCGCCGGCCGTACGCCCTCGCTCGGCGGCCCTTCTGCGCATAGAGCCCCTGCTCCTCCACCACTGAGACTCGAGTGTCCGTCGAACGATTGGACAATGAAGCCTTACGTCCTCCCTTCGAGCTGGGTGCGACCTCGGCTTCGGGCGCAGTGCAGGGTCTGCCATTGTACGCTGCGCGGATAACGTGTTATACAGTGCTGCTCGAGGCTGCTCATCGTTCTCCGACCCCCGACCGATTACGACGACACCCTCAGCTCTTTCCTACAAGGCTTCGCTCCTCGCTCACGGGGCCTCGTTCTAGCTGCAGATGCCTCTCCGTCGTTGCTTTCAATAACTCGAAGTCTGCCGACGTCTCTGCACCGCGCCGGGGCCTGCCGTGGTGCGTACCTATTCGCGTCGTTCGTACCTGAGGGCGTCGTGCCTTCCTCTTTCACACCGCCCCGCCGGACGCGGGATCCGGGTGAGCCCGCCGCGCTTTCGATACTGCCTAACGCCCGACATCTACATTGGTATATCCCGCTGTGGGCACAACAGCATCCACCGCGCAGCGCTGGGCCCTGCCAACGAAGGCCCATCCCTGGGCGACCCGCGCCACCACAGGGGTCGCCTCAAGCGCAGAAGGGAGCAAGTTCAACATGACAGGCGGCAGAAGCAGGTCTGCCCGATGCCGCAGTGTCCTTCGCAAACAGTAAGCCCCCTGCTCTCTCATTGGGAGGTCGTAAGCGGGCTGCTGACCGCTGACCGCCAGCGGCGAATCTCTCGCATAGCTCCCGAGCAGCACGCCGTCGCGGCGTACTACGCTGGCGGATCATGCGTGGTAAGTGAGTACCGTGGCACCGCCGGGAGCCGTTTGCATGCATGCTCGTACGCCCGAACAACGCTCGGATTATCATGCTCGCTGCCCCGGCTACTCAATTTTGGCGCTAACCATCGCAGGTCAACCCAACTGTACCCCAATTGCCACCCCCTGCGGCCCCGGGCATCATGCCGCTCCCGCGGACGCTCGCTCTGATAGTGGCGGGTGCACGTGAGGGTGCGCGCAGTCAAGGTGCGCGGATAGGAGGGTCGTACGCTCGCTCAATGTGGTGGATCATGCCACCGGTACGTGTAGGTTGTGACATTGACACACTCACCCGTACCCGTAGATGTCCAACGTCTTTCCCGTGTCAAGTCGCTGTCGTGGGGCGGGCGGTAGAGAGCATCAATGTACTCCCTCGGGCTAACCTCGTTTGACGAGTGTAGCGCGCCCGTCCGCCGGCGGAGAAAGCATGCAAGAGGGCGCGGAGGTGCATGCGCGGACCTAGGTCGCGCTTGGACAGTACAGCGCTGATGCAATTCATCCCCCGGTGGTAGGGAGTTGCGGAGCCTGATGGTGTACTGTGTCAAAGCCCGATGATGGGCCCCGTCTCCCCGCGTTTATGACATGTACTGACGTCCCGCGATTCCCAGACGGCAAATGTCGTGCGTCCCAGTGAGTGCGAGGTGTTCCACGTCGACGGAATACTTCACTTCAACGGTCTATTGCCGCCCGTGGCAGGAGTATGCGATCGGCGTGTACCACTTCCTCTACACCTCCGCTCGGGGACAGCTTCTTTCCCCTCCGCGACTGGCTAAGCAGCTTCCCTCCGGCGGCGAACGAGCTTCCCCTCTCCCTGCAACGAGCCGTCTGGAGGGCTCATCTCCCTCTTTCGCTGGAATCCAAGCACTCCGACGTTCTTGCTCAGAGGTAGCCTAATACGCCTTTGGAGCGGACGCACCCTGATCAGTATCTGTGTAGCAAGCATTCGATTCATACCCTGTTGGACACGACGACTACCTGCGGCCGATCTTCGTACGGCTTCACGCCTCATGGCGTCGAAGTGTGGGTACCGTTTCCGTCGGGAAGTACGTCTGATCTGCATAGCGGGCCACCCTGACGTTATTCTCATGCTGCTAGACTCTGAACTTATGCGATCGAGCCCTGTTTAACAGGTTGAGATGCCCCGCCATCTCCGTGACGGCCGTGTCAGGTATGTGCATTACCCCCCGATGCGCCTTCTCTCGCGAAGCCCGCACTCTCTATGCGATCCCAGCCGAGGACACCGACAACCTTCGCTCTTCTGACATACTCCCTACGGTGGATGGCCGGACACTCGCGAAGCCCCACTCACCTCCCCGCCAGGCTGCACCCAGCGCCCGAGCATACAGGTGTTCCATGCGGCCCGCCTTCGTACCCTCGCGTACACGTACCGGAGACTGTCGGCACCTATAACGGAACGCAGAAGGCTCTCACACAAGGCCGCCTTCGTCTTCCCCATCGCATGCCACTGTCGACGTCGCGGCACGGACCTGACCCGCCCGTCTCCCCTTCCTCTTTCCCTCTCTGCCCATTGCCCTCGGGTTCTGCGTTCGGGGAGAAATGCGTCATGGGAAACAGACCGCCGCCCAGTTTCATCCGTGCTCATGCCAAGCTGGAATCGGCGGCCGCGTCATGCGCCTTCTCGTCTGGACCTGCGAAGTGGTATTTCCGCACTTCAAGCGACGGCCCCTCCGCCTCGCCTCACAAGTCGCACCGCCCTGCGGGCGAAGGGGGTGTTGCTGCTGCTGCTCACTAAGTAGCTACCTCGAGCAGGCCAACTTCTCTTCCAGGACGCAGCCTCGTGTTTATCGCAGGCGGCGGTCCGGACCCGGAAGCCTACGTATTTATCCGCACCCGTTGATTTTATCCCAATCTCCCTTGCTTCCAGTGCTTCTTCGTGGTAGCAGTGCGCGACATTCCCACATGGGCAGTGCGTACTTCCCGCGACCGCGCGCACGCGCAGAAAAACTCGTATGCGGTCCGCCAAGGCTGACTGATTACAGCAACGGCGCAGGCGATCGCGCAGAGAGTGCCCCCGGGCCCCCGCCCTGCGCCTGGGAACGGCTGATCGCGAACCGCGGCGGGACGGGCGTTGTACGTAGGCACTACGTACGTGCACGGCGGTATCGCGCGCGTGCCGTTAGATGCGCCTGCGGGCTTGGACAACGTGGCTTAAGGTGCGTACTTGGTCAGCAACCCAGTTCGACTGGGAACTGGACGTTCTCACCGACGACGTGCGGGTATGTTTTATGAGCTTCATATATCAACTTTCGAAGGTGCGCTCTTGATCCTCGTTCGGGTCGTAGTTTGTATCGGGGCTGACGGACCACCAGAGACCACCCAGACCGTCGGATCTGGTGACTCGGATGGCTTGCTGCTATGTGTATGTGGACGACTCTGGACTGCGGAGTCGAGCGAGGTTCCCCGGGAACGGAGGAAGCGAAGGAGCACACCGTCCGTTGGCAGTGCAATCGTATTCCGCCTGTCCACCCCTCCCCGTTCTATCTCCCCGCGATACGGATCGATATGTTGCGATTGCGGACAGATGAACGGCGTCCCCCGACACACCCCCGCATTCTCTAGAACAGAAGACGGCGAAACACCGATGCGCGGTGGGCCGCACCGTCAGCGATCGACTCGGGATCCGAGCACGCAGACACATGATTTATGCACGGGCGGGGAGCGTCCCCGGTGCCCGACCAGAACGGTAGCGTCAAGGACGTCGCTCCGGTGGCACGGAACATGAAGCTAAGACGAGGATCGAAAATTTCCGCAGAGGGGGTAACGTACTGAACACCCCAAGGCTAGGCCCACCTGTAGCCTTGAAGCTGAGGGCGGGTTCTTCGACGCGAGGGCCCGGACTGAACTTTGATCTTGAACTAGAATCCTGGTGGTGTCGTGAGCGACTGTGCCATGCACAGCGCGGTACGCGTCACGGCGAGCCCCGCCGTGCCGTCCAAAGCCCGCAGTGTCTTGGAGTCTGAGCACGTCCGGGGCTGCTTCGTTCTTGGGTTGCATTTGGAGCAGCAGCGTCAGCGCCGTTGATGGACGCCCTAGGCATCCCTGGCAATGGCTGTTTGAGAGAGCTTAGGCGACGTGCTCGTCGTTGCTTGCGAACCCCAAAGCCCGATCCTGCGAGAGAACGCCGCCCGTTGGGGCAGCCCCGGGACGACGCAGAGGAGGCTGCCGGGCGGAATAGAGCCCTCTTCGGCGTCTTCCTTCCATTGGAACATCTCCGCGGTTGAGTAGGAGTCCAAACCGTCTCCTCTGCAGCGGGCCCCATCCCGATGCCCTCGGTGCCCGTGGCGGGCTGTTCTTGTCGACGAGGATGACACGAATGCATCCTTCGCGATCCCGATGTTCGTCGGTGTGAACGCCTGGTGGACCAAGTCACCGAGAAATGGGAGACGGTAATTAAACAGCCTCGTACCCTGCGCGTTCGCACTTCGGCGTGCGAAGCGCGCGATGGTGTTCATGACGCCCAAGAAGCAGTTGCGCAGATGCCGCACCCCCAGATGCTGCCCGATGTGGAACAAGCGGAACGGGTGATCTTGGAAATCAGGAAGTTGGCACGTACTGCGCTCCGGGGAGGGTGCAATCTCGATATGATGCGACGTATGTCGCTGACGACATAGAATCGTCAAGTCTCCGTCGACCGCGGGGAGGATGAGCGTCCTCGGAACAAGACGTCAGCGTCACATCGAGTGTGAAATTTTGAAAGCCGATGGAAGAGCGTCTTGGTTAATACCATCTCCGAGCACTCGGGTTATGTGTGCGTCCCCTTTCGATCACCCAGCCAACATGATCCCCACGTAGTCTGGCGGACGCAGTCCATTCTGAGAGTAGCAAATGCTGAAGGAGCGTTCTGTAAAGGGTATGTGATGAGTAAAAGGTGTAGACGGATCACCACAGCAGAGATTCGCTTGCGTAACGGATGCAGCTTGCCAGGGAAGCCGCTCGTCTTGCATATTACTATGCGAACCGCTGCTGACGTTGGATGTGTTCTGTTGCCGCATACTGTGCTCACCAGCCTCGAGGTACGTATGTCTCAAAAGCGAGGAGTTCACAGCATATCGGGATGATTGCGGAGGGCAACGCCGTAGCGATTGTCTGGTGAGTGCTCCTAGTATGTCGTCGAGAGATTATATGAGGAGGTACGAGTATAAGCGATTCGTACATGCTTACCCGTTAGGGCGCGCACGACGGGGTCCATGCGGGGTTGCGTTCATCTTCTGCTGAACTGGATAGAGTCAGCACGATCGCGCAGGACAAACCATTTGGGGCGCATCCACCGTAGCACGAGTTCATCCGTGTCGCGGTCACACCCCTCGCGTAGGCGCCTTAGATCGCGACGCGACGCGTATGCGAGGGTGCATGCGATGACGTATCGAATACGCTTTCAACCTCTCACAACGCTGCGTGAGCTCCTAGATCCTGCTGTCGCGAGGCCTGGATCTGGGAACAGTGAATGTCAACGCATGGACTCGGGTAGTTCAGGCCGTTGAGTAATACCTGGCACTGCACGGTGACCCTGGGGTACCATCGGGATGGGCTACGACGCTCCCGACCATGGGCAAGAAGCTGACGTTGATGAAACCTGCGTGAAAGAACGCTGTAGGGAGAGCCTGCACACGCTCGCGGTTATCCACCGTAGTCTGTATATCCAGCTTTGGGTGACCGCTCGCGATGGGTCCAGGCTGTCTTCACGTGTGCCCTTCACCTGTTGTCTAGCCGGTTGACATCCTTCCACCTTATGCTGCCCAGAAGAAACCGGCCGACGCTTCAACGAATATGATATCGATCGCGCGCACGAAGGATGGCCATTGCCAGCGGGTATATAGATACGTCGATGGACAGCCCGCCCGTTGACGGCCCTTTCGACCCCTTCCCAGGACTCCTCATTCTTGCACTCGCTGGACCCTCGGACTAGTTCTGCTCCCCGATTCGTTACCTCTCTGCGTGCACATCGAGTGCAGCCAACTCGGGCTATATACAGCGGTATGCTTGCTGTCGCTTCGTCTATATCTCGGGCGTAGGCCTATCGCTCCATGTTGAAGTCCGAGGGCACTCAAGGGGATCCATCCTAACTTGATATGCTCGGGCGAATCGAGCACGTGTAGAATGCACCTCGAGTATGGCAGCATGGAGGTATGGTTGAGTTGGATTCAGCCTTGCACGTATGGTTCACTCACCTGCCGCAGGCAAGGTTCACTTGCACGGCCACTCGTAACTTGAGGCCAAAACGTGTGATCGCGGTCCGATCGTAGTTTTTGGGCAGCCTCTGCGGCCACATCGAGCTCAAGACTGCTTCGTGCACTGGCCACGAGCAGATACGCAGGCGATGACGCGTGAAGGCAAAACGCTGTTGGTTTCTTGCTGGACGGGATGGATTGCCGCATCGAGCATCAGTCGCTAGATCGGCATCCGCCGGTTTCCCGTAAGCGGCGGATTTTGAGTCAGAGCGGCTCTCCTCGTCTTTCCATCTTTCCTCGCATTGTCTATGTTGTCCTCGAAACTCGCTGCTTTCTACTCTGCCAACCTCGGAGGACGACTTTGCAGGCCACTCTCTCTCTCCCACCTCCCAACATGAGCCCCAAGAGGAAGAACGGCGCGGCCAACAAACAACAACCCCCTGCCCAACCCAAACCCGTGGCGACCACAGCCAAAGCCCCTGCGCCGCCCTCCCAACCCCCCTCGAAGCCTGCTCAGGCCCCTCCAGCACCTCCCGCAGCCCCATCGACGCAGAGAGTGTCCCCGCAACCGAGTGCTGGCCCTTCGCGGCCCGGCGTCACCATCCAGACCAATCCCGTCGCAGCCCCACCACGAACTCTCGCTCAGCCCCCCAAACCCTCCGCCCAACCAGCGCGATCAGCCCTCGCCTCTCATCTCCGGAATGCCCCCGCGCAGGCTCACGTGCCCACCTCCGCCTCCGCCGCCAAATCCGGGCCACCCCTCAAGCGTGTAATCACTCGTTCGGACCGGGTGCGCGCTGAATGGAACGAGTTTGAGGCTTCATGGGTCAAGCCCCGTCAAAACCAGATCGAAAAGGAGCTAGATGAGCTCTTCAAGGCTGCAGAGCGCACGAGCCGTGCGAAGGGCAAGACACGGAGTGCCGGGGCTCCGGACGGCATGGACAAGATCGTTACCACGATGCAGCGCGACTTTGCCCTGGCCGCCCGCGCGGAGTGGGAGGCGCGGCTCGAGCGCGCGAATCTCGTAGCAGAAGATTGGGCCGACATGACATTGGAGGAAATGATCGCCGTCGAACAGGTCCTCGCGTACGAAGAGGTCTCCGAGGAACCAGGCGTGTACGCACAGGTGAAGCGTGAGTCCATCGCGACGACGAGCTCCGGGAGTACCGCCGTTGCGGACACGACACCCCCCGCCCCCGTCCGATCTATGGGCGGTTGGACGTCACGCGCTCCTCAAAAGGCTCACGCTAGTCAGCCATTGCGCAACACACAGTCCGTCGCCTCCCGACCTATCGCAGTGACGGAAGATCAGTCCACGGTACGTTTCAGCATCATGCCAGTGGATGGCATGCTGACGCGGGATGCGCGCGTATTGCAGAAGGCGACGTTTCCTTGGGGCACGAAGGCTGCTTCCAATGACGGCTCGCGGGTTTCCTCAAAGCAGCCGGCTGCACCTATCCCCGTCACGCCTTCTTCATCCGCGTCGTCCCGCTCCGCGCAACCATCGGCACACCCTGCGCCTGCCGCTGTTCCTATCGCGACGTCTACGGAGCTCCTTGTCTACGCCGTCCCGATCTCCCTCACCCAGCCCCCCTCGGACCCAGCCCTCATGGCGAACGCGGAGTATGCCAATATCGTGGAGAAGCTCTATCTTCAGTCGATCACCCAGTTCCACCAGAAGGCGGTAGCAGCGGACGTCGAGTTCGCACGGCAGCTCCGCAAGCCCATGCCGCCGGCGGACCGCGACTTCGCCATTCGCTCTCATCAAATGTTCATGGAACAATGCGCGCGCGACGTTGTCACACGGCGCAACAAGTACATGGACGAGGAGCGCAAGAAACTGGGACTGGATGAACACGGAGGCCCGGGCGGTGATAGTGCGCCACCCTCTTCCAAGGTACCGCCCCCACGACCGGCGCAGGTTTCCGGCGCCTTCCCGGAGGAGCGAGTGCAGCCTACGAAACGCCCGGAGCCTGAGCCCGAGCCGCTGCTCGAGTACATCGGTGCTCAGGAGCCTGAGCCCGAGCCTGAACGGGAGCCGGAGGCGGACGTTGACGAGGTCATCGAGATCCCTATCAAGGGTAAGGGCAAGAAGAAGGGCAAGAAGCCTGCTGTTGAGCCTCCTAAGCCCGCCACGAACGGTCGGTCAACCCCAACGCTCGCCGCCTCGACGTCAAGCGCGAAGGCGGCTGCACCGGCACCGAAGGCCACTCCTGCAGCGGAGTCGAAGGGCAAGGCTCCGGCAGCCCCTACTGCCGCCTGGAACACAGCACGAACGGCTCCTGCACGCGCTGCCTCCCCTGCGCCCATCAACACGAAGGTTGGACTGGCCGCCTCTGCCGCTAATGGTCGCGGCTCCCCGGCACCTGGAGCATCGTCCAGCACGCCCTCTCCCTGGGAGGCCCGTCAGGCGAAGGCCGGTGGCGTATCTACCAGCGCTGAGGACGCAAAGGCCGCGGCGGCCCAAAACGGTATCTGGGCTCCGCCCGTCGCCCGCGGAGGGAGTAACAGCAAGAACCCGTTCGCGCCCGCGCGGCCATCCCGTCTTGCGCAGGTGACCACCCCAGTTTCCGGCCGAGGCTCAGTCCCAGCATCCCCCGAATCGCCTGAGCCCCCATCTCCCCCACCCTCGCGGGAGCCCACCGGTCAGGACTACGTCGCGTGGTTCGCCGGCTCATCGTCGGAGGACGACGAGAGCATCTCGGAGGGACTCCTCGATGAGGACGACGACGATGACGAGGAAGACGAAGAGGGCGCGAGCGGATCGTCGGGCTTCGGGGCCAGCCTCCTCTCTTCGCTGGCCGGAGCATCCCCCTGGGCGCTCTTCGGCGAGGGCTCTCAGCCCCAGCGTGCGCGCGCTGCCTCCCCCGCGCGCGGTCGCGGCGTGACCCCCACTCCCGCTCGAGCAGCGGCTGCGCCCCCTGCGAAGCCCGCCTACACGACGTGGGGCATGCCTACTGCTGGCCCGTCAGGCTCGTCCCATGCAGGTCCCTCGGCTGGCCCGAGTGCGCCACCAGGCATGTGGAAGCAGGAGTCGGAGGGCGAGGATCTGGAGCAGATGCTCGAGATCGCGTCGAGTGCGCTCAACACGGCCGTCGCGGGTGCCGGGCGCAAGGGCGGCGTGAACATCGAGGAGGCGATGGCGATGTACGTGACCGCGTCGAAGGCGCGCGAGACCCTCGCCACGCCCGTCGGTGGGCGCAGCGGCTGGAGGCGGTGAAGTCTTCCCGGTCCACAGGACACATTCCGTTCACTTGACTGACGGGTTATGCTTGCGAGCATACCCGACTAAAAGACACTTCTCGGTCACAACAAAACCCCAAAAAACCTCTTCAGTGAGGATGCACTCTCGGAGTGGTGGTGAGTGCCACGTTTACGACTATACGATACGCTGCCGTGCGGCTATGATGTTTCTCTCTTCCTGTCTGCTGCGTCCTCTTTATTCCTTGTCGTGCTAGATCGATGTGCTTGCGTTCTCGCTGCTTCCTGTTTTCCTCCTCGTCACCTTTCCTGATCTCGATCTCTCTCTGGCTCTCTCCGTCTGTTTCTCATCATCTATCTCTGTCTATATGTCTTTTTCCCTCTCGATCTCTTCCCCTCACCTGCGATCTTCTGTCCTCCTTGGATGTATCGTTTCATACCCCTAACATTATGTATTTATACGTTCCTCTCTTCCTCTCTATCTCCCTCTCACATAGACTTCTCGCCTCCTCTCCCCCTACTGTAGGCATAGCTGACTCCCGATGGACGCCCAATCTCTCTTGATGTCTTCCTCAGCATCTCTCCCTCCTCGTTGCCTGCTTTCTCTCTCCCTATCCTCCGTCTCGGTATAGCTTCCGTACTACGAATTCCACGAACGGCTCTAGTCACGCCTTATGCTGCCCTTGTACATACTTACGAATATTTATGACGCGTTCGAACTACTAGTACATGTCCCCGACATCTGCCCCTCGCTCTGCTATCCACGGCGCAACAGCTTCCTTCCTAGGTCACCCTCTGCTCTGGATCGCAGGTCTCCTCGAACTCGGCGACTCTTGTCTCTCACTCCGGCGCGATATGTCATCCGCAGCTATGACGTAGCCTTCATTCACACCATCCGGCCGGGTCCAGCGCCGTAAGGTCCCGAGCACGGGCACGCAGCATATGGGCGTGCGTGCGTGCATGACCGGATCGGCGTGCACCGAGCACAGCACCCCTGCTGTGCGGCTGACTGGGACTCTCCGATACTACACGAATATAAAGTCCTCCACCCCTGTGTTTCGACCGCCCCACTTCACTTGCACGCGAACCTCGCCACCTCTGTCTTACTCTCCGTACTGAGCTACCCACCCTTACCACCCGAACACTGAGATGGCGGACCGTGTATCTCCTACGCATGATGTTGTGCTGTATTTCCTCGCGATGTGAGTAAACTGGCAAGCGCTTCCTGGGTGAGCCGCTCTCTGACGTCATTGCCCTTGTACAGATTCATCCCGCCCGCTGCTGTGTTCTTCAGTGAGTAGACTCCCCCTGTGCACTATCTCATGCATCAGGCTGACCGGAAGCTACAGAACGCGGACTAGCGGCTGGTCAGTAATTCCTGCCCGATTCACCAGTACTAGGCCTATGTACTGACCGGCGTTCCGTACAATTCAGACTTCTGGATCAACATCCTGCTCTGGATCCTTGGGTGGATTCCTGGAGTTTTGCACGCATGGTCTGTATCGTACCCCCATTCAACGACAGTACGAGAGCGCGTAACTGACGATGTGGTTGTTTCGCAGGTGGATCATCTCCCGGAGCGAAGGAGCTATGTGATGTACTCCGCGTCAGATGATTCGCGGACCCTCGAATCTCTTTGGACCATAGTATCATACTGTATTCGTCTAGTGGAACCTATAGCCTGATTCTGTATCATGAATGCTTCCTACCTATCAATACCAAGGGCATCCTCCTTAGCCTGATGCCGGCCAGTGCAGCGATGAACGCTGGATGCTGACACCGAATGCATATAACTGCTTGTCAATCCTCAACTACACCTGCCAAATACGAACTCTGTTAATCTATCGACTGAACACTTCGTGCAGTGTGTAGTGTATAGGGGAGGTTGAGCGCCCTCTCCGCGATTCGCTGAGAAAGGAAATGAATAAATACGCGTCAAAGGCGACGGCCCCTGGTTCTAACACATACAAACACGACACAGCCACATACTGAACGCCATCCACAGCGCCAGCGCCTAAATCCCTCTTGAGCGGCACCCATCACGTCTGAATGTATCTTGGTGAGTAGACAGTTGGGGGCTCATAAAAGCGGGCCGTTTGTATGTCTGGTACTTGTAAACTGCTGTCGCAAGACTCTGAGCTGTACTCCGCCTGGTCTGGTTTTGTGGCTAACTGCTCACAAACGGCGCCCCGGCATCGGCATAGACGGTATTGCAAGAGGCAAAGCGTATCATGTCATGCTTAGTGTACCCTGCTTCATCATAATATAGTATTTGCCGAAGAGCGCCCTGCCGTGCATGCGCAACTTGCTTGGAGAGGATGGGTCACGTCGGAACTGGAGTCGATTAGAGCAGTATATACAGCGACAAAACAGATGGTAGCAAACGATCAACAATGGAAAGTGGGAGGGGTATCGTGATAAGCAGTATGGAAGTGCATGGTGGACTAAAACGGATGGAGACAAGAGGAAAGCATATGCAATAGTGAGAAAGCCACAGAAGGGGTCGACGACAAAGCGCGAGCCACAGCAGTCTTGTGGCCCGGAGTGAGGGGCTGGCGCGGAGCGGAGAGTCAGTATAAAAGCAATACAACACCGAGCTCAGAAGCCACTCACAGCGCGCTCAGCGTTCCGACTCAAGCGTTCTCCTCAAACACCGTCCAGCTCGACGGAAAACTGTAGGGGTCCGCCAAAGCGCCCTCGGGCACCGTCCCGTCGGTGAGGTCGATGTACCGGCTCTGGCGCGCGCCCTCCCCCTCAATCTCGTCCAGGGTGTGCGCGCGCGTCTCGCGTACGACCTGTCCGTTGAGCCTGCCGAGCACGCGCCGGAAGCGGGGCTGGCTCTCCCCGAGCGGGTTGATGCGGCGGGCCCGCCGACGCAGCTCACTGGTGTTGAGGCGTTCCTGCTGCCGGCGCGACGGCGGCGCGTTCTCGTCGTTCTCGTCGTTGGCGCGGTTCCCGTGGTGGTTCGCGGCGTTGTTGGCGTGGTTGGCGTGGTTGGCGTGGTTGGTATTGGTATTGTTCCCGGGGGCGGGTGCGGTCGCTTGTGCCGGGGCGGGAGCGGGTCCCGGGATGACCACGCCGAATGGAGTCGCGGGCACGAGGAAGTAGGTCATGCCCCACTGTGTCATGTACTCGGTCATTGTCGTGTGGAGGATGGTCGTGTAGAGAATGGAGGGTGAGTGGATGAAGAAAGGTCGCGAGGAGAATGGGTATAGTGGAGTGGGAGAGCGCGACCAACAGAGAGCAAACCGCGGAGAGAGCGGATTGGGGAGCAGAGACAGAGGTGGTCGCAGAACTTGTACCCTCACGCGCGCTAGATTTGAGGCGCCGCGCGGGCGAATGGGCAGGGTCCGCCGCGTCCGCCGAGTCCGCCGAACGCGAGGTAGGATCGTTCGAACCGGCCCGCTTTCCATGTTGGGCCTGTGTACAAAGGTTTCCAAGTTACGCGCCGTCACAGGCGCCCGTTCCCGCGGACGCGTCGTCGGCTGTGTCCCCAGTTTCGACGAACAATGCCAGAGAAGCAGGTGGGGAATGTTCTCGAGCGTGGCATTAGCCAGGAGAAGCACACGCTCACGCGAGGGGGTCGCCTATAGGTTCTTTCACTTCTTTGCCGAGCTGAGACAGAAGGTGCGCGTTGGACCCTTGCCAGCTTGGATGGTGACGTCGTGTGGGGGGCGGGAGTCGGCGTCGCGAGACTAAGGCTCTTGCTGTCACGTAGGTCGCTTTGCCCTCGGTGAGAGCGCCACTGTGGCTACTGAAGCAGGTCAGTTCATGCATCTCTTCCTTCACGGACGCACCATCGCTCACTCATCCACGGTCAGCAACCTCCCCTTTGCGCTCCTCCTCCAGCAGCAGAGTCACTTCCTGAGTCCGTCCCATACTGCGCCACACATATCTGAACTCAACGCGACGAATCCTCCGAAGCAGAATTTGGCACGCGATGATATCGTCCAAAGCACCAAGATACCTCGATCTCGGCGCACGACGGCATGCCGTCGCCCAGCAGGGTGCCTGCCTCTCTCCAGACCTACACCATGTCCTACCTGCAAGCAGGACTACACGGTTCCCGACGGAGTAACCGAACGCGCTCGACATCGGCCTCGGGCATTCCATCGGCCTCACGAGCATTGGGAACTTGATGCGGGACGACGCTGGACCATACTCTAGCCGCTAGGCCGTTCACCGAACGTGAGTCTAATCACCATTCTGTCCCTGGAATCTGTCCGTTGCCCGCTCGCCAACCACGGCGGGAGCGTATGCCGTACCGTTGCGGGCCACCGAGCATCGACCACCGGACGATGCGCGTGGGTTCGCTCTCCCCATTCGTGCAGAATGCCGCATGACCAAGGTGCATTCGTACTCACCTGCGGATCGTTAAGGCCGTGTTTTCCGTCCTGTATGCCCATGCTGGCTCGATGCTCGACCGCTATGCTGGGATGTAGCATGCGCAACGTTCTCATGGCACTACACAGCGCGTCTCATCCCATGAAAACCTGTGGAACAAGAGCATTCCCCATGCGCATTTTATCTGGACGCGTGTGCGTGAGGGCTCTTTAACCGCAGGCACGGATAGTGGCCTGGTGTGTGTGTAGTCTCATGGCTTGCCTAACGAGTGAGAATACGACTCACAGAGACGTTCACCGACCGTCCTATGTTGACGCGTGGGTTACCTCCTGCGTGGCTTGTGGGCTGGGTGGTTGTGAGCTCTTCCATCGGTGAATCAAGTACTCCAGTACTGCATGTGCATTCTTAACCGATGACGGCGCACATGATCTCTACTCGGGGCTATCTACGGGGCACCGTGGACAGTGCATATTGGCCGGAAAGCACACACATATACAGAGCGGGGGTTGTCATCTATCTGGGGCGCTGGTGAATTGGCACCTGCCATGCAAAATCCCATTACGGTGCTGTACATGTAGTAATCGACCCATTGCTGCTACTATGGCGCAATGGTCTGCTGCGGGTTGGTGTCCGCAGGAAGCTCTGGGGTGATAAGAAGGTTCCCGAGCCGTGGCGGCGCTTTCCGGTCGATGAACTCCATGAGAGTCGGGAGCTTGTCGCACGCGAGGCGGAGTGCTACGAATATTGGGCAGTTAGCGCATGCCATCAAGCACGGGTGGAGCAAAGATCCTTACCTTCCCTGGCCAGTTCTTCACGAATGGGAGCACCGCCGAGCTCGAAGATGACACGTCCAGGTGCGACACTGCACTTTTGTCATGTCGCGGTCATAGCGCCAGCAGTGGACCGTGCTCACCGAGTCGCCCAAAACTCAAAGGAGCCCTTACCCTTACCCATACGCGTCTCGTTTCCCTGAGAGAGCAGTCAGACACCTTTCGTGTTCGTCTACAACGCTGCGAACGCACCTTAATGCAGACAGGGATGTCCGGGAATATCCGCATGTAGACTTTCGCGCCCTTGATGGGCTTGAGCTTGCGCCTCAGGGCCTCATCCGCAGACTTGAGCTGCTTCGCCGTTATACGCGCGCCGTTGCCCTTCACGCGGATGCCCCAGTCACCGAACGCAAGCGTGGTGCCCTTGATCGAGCCGCCAATAGGAACGGGCAGGACGCCCTTGTGTCTCTTCAGAAACTTGACCGACCGCGGCGCGAGCTGGTGGCGACCGCGCGCGAAGACGAGAGAGGGCGAGCTGAGCGCGGGGCCCACCCGCGAGGACCAGGTCGAGGGCCGACAGGCGGCCAGCAGCGTCCGCGCAGATGGTAGAGAGAACATGGAGGACGTTGCTTACGTAACCACACGCTCTCTGCTTTCGTCGAGTGGCCCAGCGTCTACGTCTACTCACCCGCTGCCACCGCCGTCCCCGTCTCCGTCGCGTTCTGGAGGCTTTGCTCATCGCGTGCTGCTCGTTGCACGAAGTCCTCTGCCCATCACGATGTCGCGACGACTGCCACCCAACCTCAAGCATCTGTACGGGGCTCGGGCGACCCCCCAAGCACAGAGACTCGTCCTGTCGCTCATCGAGAAGAAGCAGGCGCTCACTATCCAGGAACTCTACAACCTCGCCCAGCAGGAGCAGAGCCAGCAGGCAGCCCCTGGAGGGGGCGAGGCGGAGCCTATCATCCGTTCCATGAGGTGCGTCTTCGCCGCTTCCTGTAGCCGTGTGCGCACGGCGTTGACACGGCCGGCCAGGTATCTCAAGAAGGTCGTGCTGCCCTCCCTCAAGTCCGAGGGCAAGATCCAGCAGGTGCACACGAAGCAGGTCCTCACCCCAGAGGAGCTCGAGACCCTCAAAGCGAACATGGGCAAGAATAGCCGGAAGGCGGCGACGCTCCCCAGCCGCGTCGACCTCTGGCGGTGGCAGCTGAAGGAGGACAAGCCTGCACCACAATGGGAGGAGAAGCCCGTGTTCGGGGCCGAGGTTGGCGTCGGGGCGGACTGGTCACATCTGAACAAGCGGCGGCAACGCGCCCGGCAGGAGAGTGTCGGACGGGATGTGGCATGGCTGAAGGATCTGCGGCGGGCGAGAGAGGAAGAGGCCGCATGATGCGTGAGTTTTCATGGCTGTCGTGTATTACCTGCATTTTCTGAACGGCGTGATGTTTTGCCTCGCCAGCGATCGCGGACAGGGTAGCGTATATATTCACACTTAATGACACACTTTGCTTCCACTCGGCCACTCCTGAGGCATGGTGCGGTCACTCAGGATTGCCAAGCCGTGTTGTATTCTGCGGCCTGCAACACAGGACGTCTCAATCACCCAAACAAAGGTGACATACGACCTGCATACATATAGGACAGTCCGCAGACCACACAAGCAATGACACCTCAGAACAGCTCCTCCTCCTCCGGCTTCCAGTTCTTCGCCTGGTCCCAGTACCCAGCGAGCTTCTCCCCAAGCACCTCCTTCGCCGCAGAGTCCGTCGGGCAGCTCTTCGGCTTGAAATTGCTGAACGCGCGGTCTCTCAGCTGGCCCTCCCAAATCAGCCAGCAGTGGTTGTCTTCCAACGAGACCTGCCCCTCCTCGGCCGCGCCGCTGCCGGACGCGACGGCCTTGCCCTTGCCCTTGCCGCCCTCGCCCTCCTCGTCGCCCTCGAGCTCGACGTCCTCGCCGCCGCGCTCGCGCGCGGGCTCGGTCCACGCGATGCGGCGGAGCATGAGCTTCTTGTACTGCCGGATGAACTTCGCCGCGCCCTCGACGTAGACCATGCTGAACGACGGGTGGAAGATGCAGACGCCCGTCAGGTTCATCTGCTCCGCGTTCTTGCGCACCTTGAACCGGTGCGACGGGTCCGAGAGCGTCTTCACCCTGCAGCGCATGTCAGTGAACAGTCGCGAGAGATAGTGAGAAGGACGCGTACTTGAAGACGGCGCCGTAGATGCCCTTCTTCTCTTCCTCGAGCTTCTTCGCCTCGATCTTCTCGCGTCGCTGCTCGTCCGTGAGCTTGCGCTCCGCGTTCATCTTCTCGTGCTGGTGCTTGCGCATCGCGACCTCGCGCCTCACCCGCGCCTCGACGCGGGTCGGGTCCTGCACCGCGTCCGATGTAAGGACCTTCATCAGGTTGGCCAAGCGGACTGCGGATGAAACATGAGTGCCGATGCGCCGTTTGTCGACCGACGACAGACGTACCCTTGGGCGGGTCCGGGGGAATGAGACCCATCCGGATACGGTCGCGCTTGTCTTGCAGCTCGGCCTGTCGCCGCTGCTTTCGCATCTTCTTCTGCTCCTGTACACCCACCCAGGTGTTAGCGCTGCGACTACGGGCACGCACGAGGCAACTTGCCTTCTTGGTCAACTTCAACGGCTTCAAGGTGACTTCGTTCTTGTCGCCTGGAGCGGGTATAGGAATGGGATGCTGGATGTACAGCGTGATGGGCGAGTCCTCGGTGCGGATGTTCAGCTTGGACATGCCGAGTTCAATATCGTCGTACGTCTTGTTGGGCAACAGGGCCGCATCCCACCACTCCGCCGCAGGGGGTGCGTCTCTCTATTCATTCGCAGTCAGTCTCCGCTCAGCCACGGTCGATGATAGCAGCAGCAACAGACCCTGATGTTCTTCTCGAGTGTCTCGAATTCAGAGTCGAGACCAGCCTTCTTGGCGCTCTCCGCGATACGCTGCTTGAGCTGTTCTAGCTGCTGCTCCTGCCGGACTTGGTTTGCGATCTGCACGTACTTGCCCTTGGGGTTGAAGCGGAAGTGCCTTCCGACACGCTCTTTCGGCGCGCCTTCGAATCCGCTCTCTGCGGGCGTTGCCGCAGCAGCAGCATAGGGATTCGCTATAGTCTCCTTGGGTACGATAGGGACGGCTGCCGGAGGGGGAGTAGGTGCGTTCCGGAGGTTGGCCTGATGGGTACCTGTTAGTTCTCTCGCCGTCCCTGATGGATCCCAGCGCTTACCTTGATGGACGCAAACTTGGGCTGCATAGGCTTGTACTTGTCCTTCTTGGATTGGGGTAGGGTGGGCGTAGTATCCAACAAAAGCGGGTGCGCAGCCATCTTCAGACCAGCCCCCTGCTGGGGAGGCTCCGGAGCAGGTTGAGCCTTCTTCTTCCCAACCTGAGGAACGGACTGGGATATGGTGCGCGTGAGCAAGACGCAAGCTCGTGTTAATTGTGGATATGCTCACCATGTACGGATTGTCCTTTACCGCCAACTTGCTCTGCGCTTCCGCCACACGTCGTTTAGCCTCTGCGATACGACGTGCCATGTCATCAGGGATGGGCGGGGAGGGAGAGGCTGCGGCAGACGCGGAGGTGGACGCCACCCTAGAGGCAGGTATGGGAGTCGGAGCAGCAGTAGGTTGGGCAGAACTTGACGCAGAGGCACTCTGTTTCATTGCAGCAATCTTCGCAGCGATTTCAGCCCTCTTCTGGGCTATGAGAGCATCCGCCGACAACTACAACGCGCTTGCAGTCAGGCACCAAGTAGTCCGCACAACATGGGGTAACGTACCGACGACCCTGCAGCCTTGCCATTGGACGCGGTCTGAGCAGGCACAGAATGGTTATAGCGCAAGTTCGTAGCACGGTAAGAAGCATATTCACCTTCAAGGAGTAAAGGAACAACACTCACGGTATCGCTGCAACGGTAGGATGCCTGTCAACACCTTGCGTCCGCGCATACGAGAGGAGCAAGCGCACCTTTTCAGCTTCTTGGCCGCGTTTGCGTCTCCATTGCCTTCCCACGCACGTTTCCGGTCACTCATGGTTGGTGTAGCTGCGGCTGGGGGTCACTGCAGGATGTGGGACGAAGCCAAGGAGCGGAAGCGCCTGCGGTCAACGCCTCTCTAACGCTCTCTAACACCCGAAAGTAACATTGCTTATCCTCTTAGATCGATGAATGTACCCGGAATGCTAACAGACCCTTTCAGTGACGTTCGTGGCCCTTGTCTGAACCACGCACCTCCTCTCTCTCGCCCTCCACCTCAACCACGATGCCCCCTCGCCGACACCGCTCAGCCTCAACCGCACAGGGCCAGACCAACGCACAGAATGCACCATCACCCGCACAGCGAGCACAGACTCCTGCCTCCGAGGCCCAGCGGCAGCTGGGTATCTACCAGAGCAATATGAAGGTGCTTTTGCGCAGGGAGCCCTCCATCACCGCCATTATCGACCAGTTCAGCCACGTCTGCCTGTACCACTACAATGGACAAAAGTGGGAAAAGCACGGATACGAAGGGAGCATGTTCTTGTTCGAGAAGTACGCACATCGCATACGCGCACGGCTCTGTCCTCTCGTACCCAGACTCAAACCAATGAGGCAGGTCGACCTATCCGACGTACGGCTTCTACATCCTCAACCGAATGGGCACGGACGACTATGTCCGTCCGATTTACCCTGAAGACGACATGGAGATTATTGGCGAATATCTCATGTGTCGGTTCTACCCTGACTTCACGAAGACGCGTCTAGACATGGGCTTGCCGTACCCTATTCCGCCAGAACACCGTGCGGCATTCGACCACGAGTTGTCCAGGCGTGCGCCATCTGACGAACAGACCCAAAACAAGGAGAAGAAGGGCCGTTCGATCACCCTTGGTTTGTGGATGTTTGCCACAGATGCTCGGGAGCCTCTAAAGCAGGTCATGATGCGGTATGTATCCCGAATCTCCGATGTCGTTTCTGCGTTGCCGCTACGACGAGCAATACGACAAAACACTACTTGCGTAATGCCGCTTAAAGTATCCCATATTGAGAACATGCTACGCGGGTGAGCACGTCCCGGCTTCGCGTGCCGGGTAAACCGCATGGCAGAGTTATTCGGTATCTATTTGGCACATCCTTTTTAGGGGAGCCAAACCACAAGCACAAATCATCAGCCAGGGGAACAATATGCTGATGTTTATCGCAGGCTTCATTCGTATGTCAAGCAAGGTCTACCCTACCCAGACGAGTTCAAGTACGGTCCAGGCCGCCCGCCGCCGCCAAACCCTCATCTTCGCACTACGAGTCGTGCGTCTGCGCAAACACCATCTCAAGGTATGTATCCTCCACCTCGCTATAGGTGTAAGACCGCGGCTCAAAGATGGATCAGATCAAGGAAACTCTTCGCGCACGTCCCAACCTAACGGGAAATCTCACACTCCTGCACCCCGCGCTGTCGAGCAGCGTCCTCCCACGAGTAGCGGAACTAGCGCGGAGCTTGACAAACTATTCGCTAAGCTCATCCCGCCGTCTGTCTCTGCACCCCTCCCGTCTGCTCCGTCGAGCGGCGGTCCTGCGACCGCCAAGTCGGTTCATGACCTGTTCGCCAACCTGACTGGTCAAGGATCGGCCGATGCGTCAAGGGGTGTTCAACCCTTGCAACCTCCTGCTCCACAACAGCCCGCGCCCGCTGCTATCCCTGAGCCTCCACCCAGCCGCGGGCTAGCTCTCTTGGATTCGATCTTCGCGTCTGTTACACCAGCTGCTTCCTCGACGAGCCTGCACAACGACGTGACCCCCGTGCAGCCTTCCCGGCCCGAGGAGGTCAATATCGTCTCTCCCAAGCCGACATCAAGCGCACTCCCTCAAATCCTAAACCAAGACGTCATATCAAAGTTACTCGGTCTTGGACCTGACTCTCGAGCATCATCTGCTGCGCCGAGCTCTGTGGGTTCGCGGCATTCCAACCAACGTCGCTATGAAGGCGACAACGAGTACAGCGAAGGCGACCCTGTCTCCGACGGCGTCCCATCCCGGTCGCACACCACGGATGTCGAGGCCAACAGCCGTAGCGCCGGCATCCCCACCTTTTCAGTCCAGAACACGGGCTCTTCGGAGTCGGATGACGACCCAACGAGCAGGCCTACAAGCTCTCGTCGCGTACCCGGCGACGTGACCCCTCGACCGCCTGCAGGCGGCTTGCGCCTCCCACCCACCTCACCTCCCGAGTTCCAACAACAGACCACTTCGGTGTCCGCGCCCCATCTGAGCAGTGCCTCGAAAGGTACGCCTGGCCCAGACACCCCTTCCGGCCCTCGCGAGCGCCAGCTCGTGCCGTTTGAAGCGAACTCGGACTTGTGGCCCTACCCCCGCGCGCCGCTCGACGACCGCTCGTTCGAGAACGACGACGTAGTGGAGCTGGACTTTTCCGACACGCGCGCGCTGAGCGACCCTGTGATATTCACGTCGCGGCTCAAGGAGAAGCAGAAAAAGAAGGGCAGGAAGAGCAAGAAGGAGCGCGAGGAGGACAAGGCGCGCGAGCAGGCGGAGATCGAGAAGGGCTGGGACATGCCCGCGCAGGGCCATGGACAGCAGCCATACCCGGCCACCGCGAAGACGGCTGCGGCTGCGCTCGCGCCCAACGGTGCCAGCACTGGTCCCGCGGCTGTCAACGGGGCCCCGAAGGAGGTGAAGAAGGCGGCGGCGAATGGGGCCAACAGCGCGCCGGTCGTGAACGGCCATGGTCAGAATGGTGTTCTGGACAGCAACGCCGCGAAGGACGCCGTCCTGGCTGCGATGTCCAGCAAGGCGGTCCCCGCGATCGGCAAGAAAGAGTTCATCACTGAGTTGCTTACTCTCATCCACGTACGTTTCTCGACCTACACGACCGTGCGATCCTCGCTAACCTCAGTTCGCAGACCGACTCCAAGTTTGCTGAGAGCCTCTGGCACGACTACCTGTCGCGTGCCGCGTAGATGCCTCTGCCCGCTTCATAGAGCAGATCTACATGACCTCCGTAGCCTCGTACACATTAGCATCCCCGCTCCTCCCCATCCATGTGTAACATACATATCAGGACTCAGTTCTTGCGCTCTATCCTCAATAGCCATGTTGTGTCTGTATCAACCTGCCACTCGCTATCCCGCAATGATCTTAAGCTTGATACAATGTCGGCCCGCTGATGCTGTCGTTAGTCTGGCCGACGATCTGTGAGTCTTCGTGGTATATGCCGCACGTACGCAACTGATATGTGCGGTAGGCTGGAGAGCCGCAGCGCTCTTGCCTGTGAGGTTTGATGCTACTTGAAGATACTGTACTATTCGCCGAATGCGACCACGTGATGCGCGCGTCGCGTTGAGTGACAAGCCTCGTGTGTCGGTTCGGCAGTCGAGAATGGCAGTCAGTCGAAGGACGCCTTGCGCCAGTTGAGGAGAGTATACATCACAGAGACACTGATAATCTACTAGTACACCGAGAAGAGGCTTCCTTCCTTCCGCTATGTCGTCGTCAAATCCGTACACGTTGGGAGACCTTCAGTCGTCGTCCAAATCCGCGCTCACGTCGCGCGCCCACGCCGCTTCCTCGTCCCAGTCGCTCCCCGGCCCCTCCCCCGCGTAGAACCTCCAGCTGCCCTCTTCTTGGGCGACGCGGCCTTGTCTGCGGCGGCGGCGGCGCCACCAAGGACGTTCGCCTTTGCGCTCTGAGCCGCGCTCGAGCCCGGCGCGCGGGCCCGACCCCTGGCGGTCTTCTTCCTCCCTCCCTTCTCCTTCACGGGCGGAAGCACGATGATGAGCCTCGGCTTGTCCTCTCCATCCTTCAAGCCCTCCTCAGCAACGGCGTCGTTCTCCTTGCCCGGCAGGACTCCGCTCCCCTGCGGAGCCCGGGAAGCCTCGAACTGGATCAGTTCGTCGAGCATCTCCCGAGTCTTCTGGATCTCCCCCTCGAGCTGCGCGATTTTGCGCTCGAGGACGGATATCGTGATGGTGGGCACAGCGGCGTATAGTACGGCGACCGGTTCGGGGGCGTCCTCGGGGGAGGCAGGAGTAGGTGGGGGCGGTACAGGCTCCGGTGAACTCGCTGCGGCTGTCGCGACATACTCCGCGAGGAGCGTTGGGTTCCCGAGAACCGTCCGCCGCATCCTTGGGGGAAGACGCGCCAGTACCACTTCAGGCAGCGTGTTCGCAGCCATTCTAGGTGGTATCGGAGTAGGAGTAGCGAAGGGAAACACTGGGAAAAGGGACTGGGGTCGGAAGGGCTGTGAGGGTGCGAGAAGGTAGTGGTAGTGGAATGAGTGTCCGACATGGGCGCTCCAGGATTATATACTCCCGTGTCCAGTGTGGCTAAATGGCCATGCAAGTTAAGCGAGACGGTCGAGATCACCTGACGGGCCTTGTCAGTGTAAGTAGTGCGCAGATCTCTGTTCGGTACGCCTAGAACAGATTCGGGGAGATTATGTGTAGGGTATATTGAGCACCCAGTATGAAGCAGTCTCGGGGGACAGTGCCAGCCTGGTCGATTGTCTTCCTCGAGCCGCCAGACACTATAACTCGGACTCCGATGCTCCGCATTGCAGCGGCCCGCACACCCTTTCCAAAAGATGTTCAGGGCTGTTTGAAGTGGTACTACTCCTCACTCTACTACCAGACAGCACTGTGTGCTAGCCTGAGTGCATTTGTCGGCGGGAGCAGCTGGGGCTCGCGGCGTCGCCTCGCTCTCCAAAGCCATGCTACCGAATACGCATACTCTTCTCAAAGCGTCTTCATACAGAACTGGTACTGTACTATGATGTCTCTCACTTCGAACCGATGGGATGTTAGAAATAATACGCGGGGGTAGTATGGGTGGTGATCGAGATGATCTATGGTCCTAATCGACTATTGTGGCAGGAAATTCGAAAGAACACCGGTATTTCGCTGCCTTCATGGTCGCAGTGGTCAAGTTACCTGAGCCATGGGGTGCCCAATCTGCGGAGGACTTCCCTACGGCATGGCTGCCGAGCGATGGAAAAAACAAAGATTACCAGGGATGATCTCTCTGTCGGGGAGTCGAACCCCGCTTTCGCGCGGTCAATATGACAGGCGCGTGTACTAACCGATATACTAACAGAGACATGTTCAATGTGCAGCATATTGTCGATGCGATCGCTGTTGGTTGTGCCGGGGCCTGGGCTTGCATAATTTGAATCAACCCATTCCACAGTATCGAGAGTAGAGGATATTTATCAGGAATCATCAGGGCAGCCCTTCAGGCTGAATTGCACCAGAGGGTGCCTGCCACGTACAAGACTCGTACAACCCAGCACCTCCAATTGAGATCGAAAAACACATGCCCGTGAACACTGCGGTTACCTAAAGGAGCTAGGCTCGACGCCGATCACTATTGCGGCATTGCTACAGTGTACTAACAGTGCTGCTACTATAGATCCCCGAGCGCCTACCGTACATCACACTTGGGGGACGGTTCAACCCCATATACCCAAACGCTCCAAGGCTGAAGTGGACTCGTGAATATACCTACGTTGCTCGCACATCACCGACACTCAGCGTCGGTATCACTGCGACGGTACTACGACGATCCCTTGTTGACTGAGGTCGCTGGGCCGCAGTATTATTGCTCGTAGACTAGGACACTGCCACTTTCAGCCCCCTCGTTCAATATACGACGCTTCACTACAGCACAAGTTTTAGCTCATGGTGAGAACACCGCATGGAACGCCTCAGTACCACGAGCAATGTAAGGTGCGAAGGTTAGGGACGGCGGCCTGTGTTACAGTCGCGTCGCAATATACATAACCTTTCAAGCAGGACGACAGCGACGGCCGGAGAAGCAGTGGGATTCCGACAATGAAATGAACTGGACATTTCCCGGTGACAGTTGATACGCAGAGGCGACGATTGACATAGCAGATATACAAACAAACAGAGCGGGCGACAGAGACACGGTACGGTACGCGAGGAGATAGAGACGGGTGGTAGTTGCTGCGATGGATAGATGGGGACGGACGACACTAACACTAAATGATACGAGACAAAGGAGCAGATGTGCAGCATGGTGAGTAGCGTGTGCGAGAGCGAGTGCGAAATAACAAATAACGTAGGTGTGAGAGTCGTGAGGCATGGGGGGTCGTAGCGCCTTCAGCGCTGGGTTTGGAGTCGTCGCCGTCGCCCGCTCGTTCTGCACGACGACACGCGTCAGGGCGCGTCAAAAGTAGGGAGAGGGAAGGGGGACGTACGCAGAGCACAGTGGAAGAATCAGAAGGTACCAAATACGAGCTCGTCCTCCCCTACGATGCGCGTCCTGCGGAGAGGCTCGCGGGGCCCTCCGAAAGGCCAGCCGGGCGTGAAGAAGGTGGTCTCGTACTCCGAGGGGAGCTGAGGGCGGATGGTGGTCCCGAGGGTGCCGTTGTGGTTTCCGAAGACCCTCCTCGGAGGCGACTGGGTGTTGGGGGCGGCTGCAGCAGTCGTGGTGGTAGCGCCCTGCTGGGCGGGAGCAGGGGTCGGGGGGACGTTCTCGTCGTTACGCACACGGACGTTGTTCTGGCCTTGAGTCGCCATGGTAGGTAGTAGTGATGACGGGTATGGACGGGTATGGAGATGAAAGGGTATGAGGAGGCGGGAGTGAGGTGCAGGTGAGGGCGAGTGGAGGAGTGGAAGTGAGAGACGAATTGCGGGAGAGCGGCCGGTTTTGATCTGCGCGCCTAGCGGGCTCGCCTCGCGGGCCGACACGTCCAGTTTCCTCCTTGGGCCGTAGCGCGGACCACCCCAGACACCGTCTCCGGCGTGTGGTCCCGGACGAGTCTCGCGGGGTCTGGGAGTGGCACCAGGACGCGCGACGGGGGAGACCTGAAAGGCGATGGACCTTGAGGGCCACGAGTGGCGTCGTCGTCGTCGCGCTCGACCTCTACGGTCCCGGACGTCCTTCGTCGCGCCGGACGCATTTCTGCTGCGCATAACTTCGCTGTGCACAGAGGGGAGGGACATGTGTGCAGGGGAACTGCAAGTATGTCCTGCATGCCCTTGGCGGGGTTGCTTGTGCTGCACAGACGACGATGCTGCCTGCCGCCGCGACCTATGCGCGAGCATAGGTGCTCATATCCCGTGACACTGGGCGTCGAGGCAGAGCGTTCAGTGCTGCTGCCGTAGGCATAAGCACGGCTTCGCTGGCCTTGACAGAGGGAGGCCGGGAGGGCATCGCAAGAGTCCCGTCCCAGGCCGCGCCACGGTGTCCTATACCGAAAACATTATCTCAGAGCGTATTGCTATGACACCTGGGTAGAAACATGTCAGCTTGAACGTTCGACTCCAGTCTGCTTGAAAATGGGGAGAAAGGGTATGGTGACATCGATATTATGTATGGCGAGCTCGCGCTATCTCTACAAATACTACGGGTACAACATCTCGTAGCTACAGCGTACACACATCAACTGAGCCTGAGGACTGAGGCCTGCACATGGAAGATGTAACCCTGACTAACAGCGTAGAAGGCGCGGGGTCGTGGGCGGGTAAACGTTAAAGATGTGGATGCTAACATGGGAACGGTATATCTAAAGTCTATGACCATGAGTACGGCGTGCGGCAGGACAACATAGAAGAAAGGAAAACAGGGCAGAAGGGAGCAGATGAGGTTGACGTACCACCGCCTGTGGCTTGGTCCAGCCTCTGTGCCTCTTGACATGGCCATGTGAGCGTCAAGCGCGGACAATGAGGCATCTGTGATGCTGTGATGCCAGCCGGTGCCAGTGGCCGTGCAAAACATGCAATATGCCATAGACAGAGCTTTGAGGTCTTCATAGGCAGATCCCGAATGCTGCGGAGTAGGTCCTGGCGAACTGGCCGCTTTGCCCTGCCATGGGACGCGCTCTCGCACCATCCCAGAAGTTTACGGCGGGATTCTCCATACAGTGGGTCAACATAACCTAACAGGTCAAACTGTACTCAGAGCCGGTTGTATTCATGGGCTCCCCTGCGAATGTGCCCCCATAGAGGCGTTTTGGCGTCAACCAACGGACACCGGGGATGGGCGCTAGACATACCTGAACGGGTAAGCGCCCAAAGCCATACAAGCGAGCGCGGCTGATGCGCGCCTTCGACAAAGGACTACATTCACCAAGCGCGACGCTTTGGCCAAACATATTCCTATGGCACAAAGAGTACCGGTGGGAATGGTATTTCAGCGCGTGGTGTTGGCAGGGTATAGGAACATACCTCCCCCACGACTCCGCCCTCCGTTAGAGCACCGTTAGCCCCCCGTTCAGTAAGTCACCTCTCTTGTTGGGTGAGTAGGGGCACAGTTTTGTCCACGGAGTCTGACGATATCTTGCACAGCTGCCACTATGCATACTTACAACACCCGCTCCAACAAGCACCGCGTGTACCACGAGCTCATCGCCGAGAAAGTCTACCCTAATGGCGAGATCATCGAAGTCACGCCCTCCGGCACTGGAAAGGGACACCACCTCCGGTGGCACTGGTCCCAGGCCGCAATCGAAGAGAGCCGCGAAGGCAGCACAAGCCGCGAGAGTTCCCCCTCCAGTGACTCCGACGACTCCGACGCGACAGAGCTGGTCGACGACGACGGAGACAGCGTAATGGGAGACGAAGAACACCCGCGCACGCCAGAGCGCGAAATCCCATTCCGCCCGGGTTCAGTGCTGGCCACGCCCGACAAGCGGCGCACACTGCAGCGCGAGCAGCGCATCGGGGGCGGGTTCGACTTTTGGCATACTCAAGACGGTGCGCTCAACCGCCTCGCCTTCGCCGCGCCCGGTGGACGCATCGCGCCTGCCGACGTCGCATCTCAAGAACTTCATCCCGACGTCCGACATGTTCGCAACGCTATCGATGCCTACCGCCGGAGCGCCACGCCCTGCATTAACGGACAAGACGACGGAGACGACGATAACAGCGACACGGTGAGCGTGTGCAGCCAGGCGACTGTGTTGATCGACCCGCGCGCGACTCCGGAGCCGACGCTCGTGAACGGCCAGATGCCTCTGGTGCGCCACCCCACCCTCCCGGCCGACTACGACCCCAACGCGGCGGGTCCTTCGGGAACGCGCTCTGACGGTCTGTCGACCATCCAAGAGGAAGAGGAGGGGAGTCTGCAATGGCCGCCACGCATCCCGCAGTCGTCGGTCATGCGCATCAGGCGCAACGGCGGAGAGTGGGTGCGCGAGGGATCGCTGGGCCCCGATGCCGCGTACTCGGTGGACACGTCCATCCTCGCCCCCAGGATCGACCGTCCAGAGGCAGCTGCGCCTCAGCCGGCACCTGCAGCGCCGCGACGGGCGGTCATGGCGTACGTCCAAGTCCCGGTTCGGTCGCCCAAGAAGCAATGACGCGTCCGTGGACTTACGTTTCCTTCCCCGCTCGGAGAGAGCTGTTTCCTATCCTATGTGGCGTATAATCAGTACGGTCGCGCTATGTCTATATGTTCCATATGCCCCCTTCATACCTCCGACTCATCTTGTGTTGTAATCTCGACTGTATCTGTCTATGCCCGCGACCTAGCTCGTAATATATGACCTCCCTTTTTCCTTGCATGCAGACAGAGTGCGACGCGAGAGTACAGCAGAGCAGGCGTGGACGATAGGGGTGGATGTACGCGTGGTGGAGGGTGTTCAGCTGTTCGTAGCACGAGGGACGCCGCGTCCCGCTTTCGGCAGCGTCCGAAGGGGCCGGCTCGCTCAGGACGCCGGCAGTCACAGGCTCCTCATCTTGCTTCTCGACGCCCACGACCCTTCCCCCGACCTCGCCATGCCCTCGCCGCCAAAACCCTGGGAGAGAGGCGGCGTCGCTGCTGCTACTGCTTCCTCGACCTCTGTTCCTCTAACTGCACCTGCATCTCAACCGACCCAGGCAGCCACGGCCTCATCAGGAGGCTCTGCAAATACGCCTCCTTCTGTCCCTACGCTTCCAGCTGCGCTTTCGGCAGCAAGTACGACAGCCTTTCCCGGAGCCTCTACCGCGCTGGGATCGTCGACTTTTGGCAACTCCTTCTCATCACCCTACTCCTCGTACTCCTCCCCGTACAGCCGCTACGGCTCATCATATTCACCCTATGGAATGAACAGTATGTATGGTGGCATGGGCTATGGTGGATACGGCGGGTATGGCGGGTATGGCATGGGTGGGATGTACGGTGGTATGCCCGGCATGGGATATGGCATGCCTGGTCCTGGAGGGCCATTCGACCCCAACAATCCCAGCCTCACGCAGACACTCGAGTCAACCACTCAGCACACCTTCGCCCTCCTCCACTCCATCGTGCAGACGTTCAGCGGCGTGGCCCAGATGCTCGAGTCCACGTTCATGGCGACACACTCCTCGTTCTTCGCCATGGTCGGCGTCATCGACCAGTTCGGACAGCTCCGCAACGCGCTTGGCAGCGTCCTCGGCCTCTTCGGGCTCGTACGATGGATGCGCGACCTCCTCACTGGGCGGCACGGGCAAGCTTCCGCAGGGGCGATGCGCGGCGAGTTCCGTGACTTCGTCAACGGGAGGCCCGTGCAGGGCCCCGGACCCCCGGCGCCGAAGGCGAGCAAGAAGCCGCTCATCATCTTCCTCCTCGCCATCTTCGGTGTCCCGTACGCGATGCACAAGCTCATCCGCATCCTCACCGAGCGCCAACGCGAGCAGATGGCTGCAGGGCAGGTGGCGGGACCGCTTCCTCCCCTTGACCCTTCGCAGCTCACGTTTGCGCGGGCGCTCTATCCGTTTGAGGCGTCCTCTCCTGCGGAGCTGTCGCTCAAGGAGAACGAGATCGTTGCGATCATGGGCAAGCTTGACCCCGCCACCGGGGCGGAAGTCGACCCTCGAATTGAGGTACGCGCAGAGATTCTCCGGCGCCACCGCATACTCACTGAGTTGTCTCTTAGGTTGAGGGTAGCGAATGGTGGAAAGGGCGAACAAGGGAAGGCCGCGAGGGTTGGTTCCCGAAGAAGTGGGTGGAGGTCCTTGAGAGGAGAAAACCCGTCGAGAACGCGGAGCCCAAGAAGGTCGAGTGAAAGGCTCAATCGTCCTTTCGTGCTCGTGAGTTCTCGCATATACCGTCCGTCTTGCATAGCCACTCCTTTCGCTTTCCGTCGCTCTAGTATACATGTTTGTCTGCTCGTTTGGTGTCACTCTTGGTACAGCATGTACGGTGTACAATATGGGATCTATTCTTGCCCGGGACGCCCCAGTAAATGCCGTTCAATCGCCGCTTTCCTTGCGCACCGTCCCGCCCGGAGCGAATTGCTCCCGTCCGCTGGCTGGATTGTATGCCAGGACTTCTACATGTGCGTCTGCAAGTAAGTGCACGGTAGCGCAGCACGGTGAACCAAGTATGAATTCAGTACTGCCCTTCGACTAGGATTGTGGACCATGCCGATGCATGTTTCTTCTAGCAAGTAAGGTGTAACGATATTTTCCCAGTATCCATCTACCAATGGGGCGTTGTCCAGCAGCACGTACTCCCGGTTTCGAGTATTAGGGCATGTCCGTAGTCGCCACCTGTTGGGGCAGCATGTCGCTATCTGATTGCTGCCCTTCGAGTTCGTCATACGCCGTGCAATCCTTGGAGTCCTTTGACAATGCATTACGTACTGCTGACGATGGCACCTTACAGTCGCTTCTGGGACTGGCCTGGAATGAGCGCAGTTTTGATGTTACAAGCGACAAAGTCACCCGGCTGGCAGTTGTTGCTGTCGTAGTGGTAGTCTGCAGCGTAATGTGGGGGGTTGAGGGGAGGTCCCCGATTCTCAGTGCCGAGTGATGGCCGTCAACTCCGCTGTCCTCTCATTGGACATCTGCCAGAGCGCCATCAATCCTCCTCGTGGCAAGGCGTCAAGCGCTCGTGTCCAGTGAAGGCCGAGGGAACCCCTAAGAGGACTTTCTGCGTTGTGAAAGGTCTGAGCGAGGACATTAAGGCCCCAGGAGTCTACATATCTGATTTCTGCTACCGTGCAATGCAAAAATTGTGCAATAGGTCGTGCATTGCGGTCAAACGACGGGAGGGCATTTGCTACGGGCGCTACGCGGAGTTTGAACCGCTCAAGAATTGGCGACCTCCTGCGAAAGGGTCAGATTACGTAGCAGACGTTCGTTGTGCTTGCACAACGGACGTCTGCCTAGGGGAGACTATCGTAGTGGTGATCTCAATTAGATCCGCCCCCTAGTCGGGTTAGGGTTGTTTGCACAACTACCTAGGCACTCCGGAGCGCTCAGCGCTGAGAGGGTCCAGGTCATTCGGAGTCACGTCGCTATGCCTTCTCGCGCCCGGTATGCTGTATCCCTGCGATGTGCGATTGGTGTGTACGCGTATGCAAGCATCACCGTTTACATCTTGAGCATAAGGAGCCACCCTAGAAAGCAAAACCCTCCGCGCGGCAGCACTGGGGCCGAAGGCCAAAGTCGCTATTCTCATACATCAAAAAACGTCATAGTAACCGTACTGACCATGGCTAGACTATCCCACGAAGGGGGCGCTCGCGTCGAAGCTACCGAAGCCGCTGCCGGTATGCTCACGACCTAGAGTAGTACTGCTACACTTCGCTTCCCCCCTCGGAACATGGACTTCAAGCTCAGAAATTCTCAGAGTGATCACTACCCTGCTCTTGGCTACTCTAGCTTTTCCAGCATGACGCCGTACGCCACTAAGACGTAGCTCGCGCTACCTACATTCATGCTACCTTCAACACTCTGGTATGACCTTTTCAGCGGAAACCTGATAGCTTAAGAATGACATACTAACCACTACGGCAGCACAAGAAGCTGCTGAGGGCAACGAATCGGGGCCAAGTGGGTCTCCACGGTGGTCTCTCCGACGAGCTGGTCTGTGCCAAGAGCTGGGAGCAGTACTAGTCAATGCACCGGAGTTACGTTGGCGACGCCGACGTATCCTTCCCTTTCCGATGTACTAAGAACTTCCCAGCCCCCTGCGGAGTTCCCTAGTATAAGTTGCAACCAACCAACCAACCACCCAAGGAGAGCGCTTGAACTTGAAGTTCACGTTCAATATTGGGTAGGCGTTAGCGCCAAAACACGTGTCTACCGGACGCTCGCTGAAGTTAAGCGCCGATTCTTCGATTAATCACGCCCTCGTCTCGCGATATGCGAAGCGCCACTCCCCACCATTGAACCATCTGCTAAACAAAAGTACTGTTGCTGCAGTGAGTTGCGGCGGATCTAGCGTAATGCAGAAATGATCCCCTTGATGGCTGAGCAAAGTGACAAAAGCGCTGGAGCTCGGCCATTCCAGGGGTCATATAGTCAGCACGGGTACGTCATAAGCAATCACAGCTTCAGTTTATATGTGTACGTGCGTTTGCGTTGGAACAAAGGGTCTGCAAGTGACCTTTGTCTGAGTGGCGCGAGGAAGTAAGTCGTCGGCTATTTCAAATTGAAGCGACGGTGGACTTATGCTCTCCAGTGTTCTATCACCCGTTCTATCAGCATTCAATCCAAGTTTCCTACTATGAGGCTGCACCTCGATGCGAGATACGATGGTGCCCGTTACGAGCTGAGACCTTCTGAGGGCCACACGCTTCGGTAGGGACTCCGGGCAGAAGTACGAGAAAGGAGGTTGTATGCAGCCTCGTGCGTGATGCATGATTGCTCTGTGGCAACCTCGACTAGACAATGCGATTGTCTGGTGGTGCCTCTGGCCACGGTATAAGAAGACACCAGGAGGACGTCCGGCCCAGCCGTGCGTCGAGCCACACTACCGCAGGAAACACCAGAGTATCGCCGAAATCCCACAAGAATACTACAACCCGAACCATATCGACGGCATCTGTGACGTGGAGAAAGCCAGCTAGGGTCTTGGTTTCCGCCAGCAATGCATCGCGACCGGAGCTATGGTTCTCAACCACTCATGCATTATTTCGAGGCGGCGAACGCTTTGCTACCCCGCGCTTCCCCCCTATGTTCCTTTGTTTGACCCCGTGTCATCTCGAATACGCCCATGGGGTGTGTCGCGATGGGCATCCAAGCTTGGCAGGTGGCGAGGTTCGTCTGGCACACTGTCCTCATGCATGTTCTTGGCCACTGAACAATAGTCTGCAGCAGAACGACAGGCCACAGTCGCCTTTGTGACGCGGCATGCTCTTGGACCATGGATGCACCCTCGGCACGTTATATTGCCCTACCTCTCCGCGAACCCGTATCTGACAATTATCCTGACCTTCGTCAACATCCTCTGTTCGACCCTTCAACGTTATAACGGCTCCTAACACCTCCAGCGCCCGCGCGTGGCATTACTACCTTCTTCTCACGAATCCACAGTACCCATTAGGTATGTTCGACAAGATCCAACGACTGCGCGGTGTTCAAGGCAGCTAACCCGTTCGCGATGCAGGGAAGATGCTTAACGACGACTTCAGCTACGGATATGACTTCCCCTCTGCGCTTATGGACCTTGGATCACCGAATCCCCCTCTCCCATTCTCCGATGTGGAGAACGTTGCGGCCGGAAGCTCTCCTACATACACCTCGATCCCCGGACGCCGTGCGGTGGCAGACGGAGTAGAGAACTTCACGGCGCTCTCTCCATTCAGGTGGGATCAGCAACACGAAGAGGACAAGGTAGTACATGACCTAGGCATTGAAGACCCAGATGAAGAGGAACAACTGGCGGTATTCAACAGCATCCCCGGATTCGACGATGACTGGGACGAAGAGTCCGATTCCGGACGCGCGAATGGCGAGCGGTCGACCCGGCAAGACGGCGCATGTCATGGTCTTCAAGACTGCCTCGACAATACCGCTAGCCAGGGCTATGCGGAGGAGTACCCGGACACCGACTACGAGGACGAGCACACCGATATCACCGACGCTGAGGAGGATAGATCCTCCGACCGTTCTGACTCCGATGGCTCTAGCTTGGACACGGATTCAGAGGAGCAAGATGACTCGGACGTGGACCAAGAATCCCCCTCCTCCGACCCCGTGAATCCGCCAAATATGCCTAGGTCTGGAGACTCTCCTATACTTGAAGAGGACCAAACAAGCACGGCTGTCGAGCATGCTGCAGATGCAACAGTAAGCCGTTCCCGGAAGTGCGAATCAGGGAGGTCCAGCAACCGCGTTGGGTCTCCGTCTACTGTGCATCCAGCACCCCGACGCTCCGCCCGCATCAGAGGTGCGAACCCCCTAAAACGCGCGCGCGACGAGGACGAGTGGGAGCCGGAGGAAGAGGAGGAAGACGTCGCGCCACCTCCCAAGCGGGCTCGACGCAAGGCTACCAAGGTCGTGTCTCAGGGCAAGGCCAACGCAAGCCGCAGGACCAAAGTCAAGACGCGCGCGAAGAGGCAAGGTGCGCGTCCGTCCACGGCCGGGCCGTCTACGACACCAGAGAAACGGAGCGGGCGCATTCCCCCGTGGTTCATCGACTCGTGTATCATCAACGACCCCGCGACAGTCGAGTGCGGCGTACCAGGTTGCGAGACCGTCCTCGACCTCAAGAGGATCTCAGAGGCACGCGCGCACGTGAAGGACCACCACAAAGGCGACGCGCGCGGGGCCAAGAAGGTTGAGTGCCGCTGGGAAGGCTGCACGGACAAGATCACGAACGCGCCGAATGCGGACCCGCTGAAGCGCCATTACAGCCGGAAGCACTTCCGGCTCGTGTATGGCTGCCCCGGGGAGTGCACGAACGCGCGGGGAGAGCGACGGACATGGTCGCGCTCGGACGAGCTGACGCGCCACGAGTCGGAGTCGCCGTGCGAGTATGGTAAGTACCCTGGGTTATTGGTATCGCAGGTGACTGTGCGGATGCTGACGCGCCTGTTGTAGTCAAGAAACACCCCTTCCCGCGAGGCAACGCCCGAGATACCGCGCGCACTACAAATCGGTCAAAGAAGAAAGCGACGTAGTGAACTGAACTCCATACCACGTGTCAAAGGAAGACGTCCGCGTAGGGTAGAGTATATAGTGTACTAACAGTCACCATCACGATGTACATCTATTCATGTGTAGCCATACTTCTATCGCCTTATTCTTTGCCTCCAGTCGGGCGGGGACGTCACGGATGTATACCTTGAGTACTCATCCATGTGCACACTGATTCGCTCCTAGACGGGTTTGCCGTCATCAATAGGCTTTCGGTTGGATCGGATCTAGTACGAGTGCGAGCGCGAGCGTATAAGTTACAGAGTGCATTACTGGCCGACCATATGATACTATCTACCCCCTCCAATCTATCCACGCTCGCAAGACTGCTTGGTCTAGTCATCTGCCTCCTCCGCCAGCGTGAGCCGTTCATGGCACAGCGCAGCCACCAACGCGCCGTCGATTGGTATGCTGTTACCCTGGAAGCCTTCGGGGTAGGCGACGGGCGGGACGTCCGGGCGGGTGAAATACCTATACCGCACATCAGTACGTATACAAGCTGACGATGCGAAGCTGATCGTACCGGTCGCCCCAGAAGCCGTAGTGGACCATGCCTAATGCACGCGTCGTGTACTCGTAGTCGTGCGCGAATCCACCAGGGTAGAAGAACTCCATCACCGTCGACCGGGGTGTGGGCCGCATCCAGAGCAGCGCGGTCAACCCGTTACCGTGCACACCCATCATGATCTGTTAACGCAATCATCCATGAGCCTATCACCCATGAGCTAGTAATGAGGAAAGGCTGCTCACCGTCGTCCGCGCGGCAAGGCGGAACTGCTCAATCCGCGTGAGCTTGTCCATCTCCACCACGTTCACCTCGTAGCCGTACGTATCCCGCAAGCGATAGAGCTCCTGCACGAGGCGCTCGTGGTCCGCCTGGATGAGCATGCGGCGGTTCCAGCCCTGGCGAGAAATATACGTGATCACCGGGCGAGTGGGTACTCCCGCGACGGACATTGCGCCCGCGTGGTCGTCGAGCGCGGAGAAGCCGACGACATTGTTACGGATTGTCGTCCACCAGTTCACGCTGCCGGGGAGCGAGAACGCGTTCGCGGCCGTGCGCTGCGTGCGCAGGTACATCTCGCCGTTCATCGCCGCCGCGCGGTCCGCAAGCACGACGCGGTCGAGCACGAACGGGCGCCCGAGCTCGGCGCGCTCCTTCCAGTCGTTCATAAACTCGGTCGAGATGGAAGGGAAGGCGGAGCGGAGGACCCATTGGTTCATCGACGCGTAGTCGCGCCAATTCGCGGCGTCCAGGTTTGAGAACATGAGCCGCCGTGGTGCGGGCAGCGACGTCTCTCCGGAGGGCGGGATAGTGGGGTCTAGCGAGGAATATGTCCTCCAGAAACCGAAGAATAGCTCGGCCGACCAATGGTAGTAGTGAGTGATGCTGTGGCCAGGGTGAGTACATGATCCTTGGGAGGACCCTTCAACACGTACAATTGCTTCGGGTCATTTGCAAGCCACTACACGCAGGAAGGCGTTCAGTGGTGGGGGTTTAAGAGGGAATTACAAGACGTCACTCACCGAGACGCCGTCTAGCCGCTCCGCCTCAGTCCCAAATAGCTGCCGCGCCTCTTGTGTTGAGATGATGCGCATCTCCTTGTCGGTAGGTACACGGCGTGCCTCCGCTTCGGGTCCGTTCTCAATGAAGGCAGCAGTCGAAATCATGAAGCGGCGGTCCGGGACGTCTTTTGGAGAGTCGGAGACAATGTACATGGTGCCGTTCAGGATGTAAAGCCTGTCGAATATTGTCCACCCTACCAGCCGTTCAGACAGGCTTCTTGTATGCTGGTGTGCAGAACTAGCATATGGAGTTTCTCTTACCTGGAACGTGCGCCACGATTTTTGTTTCTGGTACCTGACCCGTTCCCCAGTAGAACGGGGGATTCAGCGCCTGGAGGGTATACTGCGTCTCGAGCTTGAGAGATGGCACGTCTAGTACATCTTCAACGACGTGTGGTGTTGTCCGGATGTATTCGGCGACAGAGCCAGATGGTCTTGGGAACGTCGCAGAGAAGTACAGCAGACCAATCAGTAGGGAAGTGAGCAGACAGAGCTCCCTCGCTGTGGGCGTGAATGGCGGCATAGTCTTTAGCCGTCAGCGGTGTCGCCGCCCAAGGTACCCCAGAGATCAATATGGTAGTGTCCTTCTAGCCGATTCAGCAGCTGCCTCGCGTCGTGATAGAGAACATGGGCAGACGGGGGGAGAGAGCGGACGAGAGCGGGCAACAAGTCCGAAGGCAAGCTGTCCCGTCCAGCTCGCGGTGGCTGCGCCGCTCTGGCATACATGGGGACCCCGGAGACCGTGCCTAATATGATACTGATAGGCGAAGTACTGTGCACACTCGATTACACTCGATTACCGTTTTTGCATTTGTGTGTATGCCCTGCTTGGAAGATACAAACGCAGTGTACAAGTATTATTTGAAACGACGCATGAAAACCGGAAAGGTCAAGCATCCATCTCAACCTCCGGCCCACCACCGCTCGAGGCGCCGGCTAGTCTTCTCCTGATCAACCTAAACACAAATTGTTATACTACAGCGATTCGGCGATCAGGCTTGAATCACTGACCTTTCGAACATGCTCAGCGGGCTTTCGGGTCCGCTGGCGCTTTCTACGCCTATAGCCTCTTGTTGGATCCGCTCCTCATGCGTCTGGTATGCACGCAGCGGTACCCAGCTGCTCAGTGGGCTCGTTCCTGGCTCGTACGTCGCCTGTGAGACATACAACAAGAGGCCGTCGGAGCGTATCGTCGCCTGCATCGTCTGCAGCCGTACAAGAGGTGGCGCATTCGTGTTGTCGAGGTCCATATCTTCTCCTTCTCGCTCATCCTCTCCTGTTCTGTTCTGCGTGTTCGCGGGAACCGGTATAACGATGGGTATTTGACGATCGGCTCGTGTGAGGGGTATCAGAGTCGAGAGAAGGTGCGTAAGAGTAGTGTTGGTGTGGTATGGGACGGGGGAGAATGTGGTCGGATGGGGAAACTGGTAGGTTGCCGAGTGTTGTTCTGGGGGAGCAGCGTTGGGCGGGGGTGGGAGAGGTGGGAGTTCCGAGAGGCGAGTGTCTCTCCACCAGAACCTAGATCCCAGGAGATGTTCATGTCAATGCTAGGTGTCACATGCACGAGTAGGCGGGGACCATACCTGAACGGCGTTTCGCAATCCGCAAGGTCCTGTGCCTTCCAAGTGATGACGTCGAGGATGTGCAAAATGCCGTTCTCACGCCAGTTTTCGTCCAGAATACAGTCCAACACGGTTTGTGGCGGAAGTATTGACGGGAAAGGCTTCATGAGTGGTTTTCCCAGGACACGGGAACGCAGGATCGTGTTGGGAACTGCAGGAAGAGTGTTGGCAGACGATCGCACACGGACGCGGTTTTACATACCAACACCAGCTATCCCGGATGTTTGATGTGTCACAGCCAGACAACGCTTGCCTACCGGGATGGGTGTTACTGCGACCCACCCGGTCTCAATATCGTCTGGGATTCCATCGCGGAAATCGCCCGACGCATCAAAGCCATCCTTCATCTCCAAGAGCTCCGCATACATGCACTTGTCGGCCCATTTGTTGGCTTTCACATGTCGCTTCGAGCCTCGCGACGACGTTGCCTGGTTATTGCCCCGAAGAACGTCGGCTGTGGGGGCCGGTGCTCGCCCTTTACCCCTTCGTTTCTTCTTGCGCGGCGCCTGGGTCTGCATGCTGACTTCCGGGGAAGCGGGCTGTGCGGACTCACTAGGACTAGCCTGGGGAAGAGACGGTCCAGAGGATGGTGGGGCATCCGCAATGGGCGGAGGCAAAAGAGAGACGAACTGGCTGATGCCTTCTCGCACGACTTCGGGACCTGCCTGTGCGTTGCCCGCGTCATCTTCCTCATCGTCAGACGGACCGAGGGTAAGGTCGGCAAAGAAGTCCAGTTGCCTTGAGGAGTCTATCCGCTCGGCCCTTCTCTGAGAACGTTTAGATTGAGCTCCTTAAGTAGGATGCCTTCAAGGCTCGTGGAGTCTCACCCTCTTTTGCTCTTCGAGAGCCTATGCGCATATGAGTATGCCGTCGCATGAGCTGAACTATGGTTGCTCACGTACTCGAGTTCTGCGGACATCTTGCGAGGCGGACGGGTCCCTCACTGCTGAAGGAGGGGCCTTGAAAGCCTGCTTTCGTTCTTGAAACATTGAGGATGTAGATCACAGTCCACCTGTATATACAAAGTATGGTATTGACGTGCCCTGCAAAGTCACATCCTTGTCAGACGAGGTTCATGAGATCGATGGGTGGCCCAGAGCCGCCGAACCTGAGTGCAAGCCAGAGCGAAGGGAGAAAAATGTATCGCGCCGACCTTCCTTGGATGAGACTTTCTACGTGATACGGACGCTGTGATACAGTCCTATAGGCACGCAATAGTCGAGGACTAGTCGACGTAGCTGGAAGATGCTGCTCAGATCGTAGACGCCAGCTTCGCGCCACTACGCGCTGTGACGAGGCGCGCGTGAACGCGGCGCGATTGTGACACGTGACCAATCCTCAAGTCTTTCTTTCCTCCTCCGAGAACCTCGGGATTGCCCAGATCTCATTGCACGGTCAAGTACCGTGAGTCCGACGTTCTCTCTGAAGGTTAGGGGTGATATAAATCAGTTGTTGCAAAGCGAAAACTGACACGGGTCATAGATAGCGCCGCTCGCGTTGCGGTAATATGTCCGATTCCGAAGGAGAGGGTGGACTGGCCCTCGACTCCGTCTTTACCGTACGTTAGTGTTATAAATACAGAACGATTTCTGATACTTGGGAAACGCTAGGAACCTCCTAGACCGCCTTCTCCGGAGCCCACCGTGACTGTATACACAAGGGAGCGTCAGGTGAACCCGGACGAATGGTCGACCATCAGTATTAGACTCGTCGGCTCGCATCCTCTATGGGGACATCATCTGTAAGTCGCACATGCTCGCACCATTGTAAAACAAGGATATTGATTACTTATACTAGGTGGAATGCGTCTCGAGCTTTTGCTTCATATCTTGACGAACATCCAGAGCTGTATCGTGAGGGCACGGTGTTAGAACTGGGAGCCGGTGGTGCTCTGCCGGGCATCGTTGCTGCTAAGAACGGCGCTAGCGCGGTAATTGACCCTTCAAGAAGTACCAGGCTTTGATACTGATACGAAGATCGATCCCTGCAGGTCGTCCTTACAGATTATCCGGATGCCGCATTGGTTGACAACATCTCGCATAACGTCCGAGAAAACATCCCAGAGTCACAAAGGAGTGGCGTCTACGTAGAGGTGCACCAAATCACGTCTCAACTCAGATGCATGCACTGAACCATGCACCACAGGGATATATTTGGGGCCATCCAGTTGAACCCCTTCTGGCCCTGCTCCCAGATAGCGAAGAGAAGGCATTCGACCTCATCATCCTCTCCGACCTCATTTTCAACCATTCCCAAGTACGTGGAGGTTGCATGGATTCCACAGAATACTGATACCGTCGGTGACTTGCATAGCACGAGGCGATGCTGAAAACGTGCGACCTCGCCCTATCCAGGCGTAAGTCTACCACCGGAGATGACAGTCAATCGCGACCATCGCCATGCCTCCTTGTTTTCTACACACATCATCGACCGCATCTCGCCGATCGCGACATGGAGTTCTTTGCGAAGGCGCGCGAACGTGGTTGGATTTGCGAAGAGATCCTGACAAGGAAATACCCGGTTCGTGATATATCATCTGTAAACGTATGTGGGTGATCTATTGACTTGTCACTTTCGCAGCCCATGTTTCCCGAGGATCCTGGCGAGGAGGAAGTCAGGGCTACCGTACACGGATGTCGCTTGACGCGCGTCTGAAGAAACGTTAGACGTAACCAGACCCTGTTCGCAGAGTGCACGTCGGGGCTCCCACAATGCACAAGCGCGAAATGTCGCACTGTTCGCGCCACCTGGTCGCTTGGGATCGACAGAGGATATATGAGCACAGACCCATGTTCCCCATAATGGGGTATCACATCAGTTGTATGAGGTACGCCGGTCAATTTAATACCTAGATGACGTCGCTTCGCGGTTGGCATCGGCGTTCCTTTGCGCCATCTATCACTTGCGTTGTGAGATCCTCGAGGTACGTCCTTCGGCGTCGTCTCCGGTCAAACCTGCAATACAATGCGGCTGTATCAACAGGCACGTCTCGCCTTCAAACGGACACCGTCTATCTACAATACTCTACGAGTTCTATATCAGTCCGTGCTGTCTCGGTCGCAGGCAAGTCGTCAGTATCTTTCTCCGCATACGAATGGCCGTCGACTGTCTACGCGCTGTCCACATCGAAGATCGAGTACAGCGTCGCGCCCATGTTGCCCAGCGTCGCCTAAGACCCATAGACCGTCGTGAGGCGTGTCGGCATAATCGCCGGGCTCGCCGAGTCCGCGTATGGGGGCGATTGGTACTGGTCGACCTGCCGTAGGTTGAGGAGGAAGCGAGAAATGAGGATTGAAGTGAGGCTGGCCGTAATGAGGTTATCGGCCGCACGCCTGCCGTCTCTTTTACGTTCGACTCACGGGGAGATGAAGAACGATATGACACCGCCCCGACGACACACTCCATCCGTCCGGATCAATCGCTGGATCTGTGGGGAGTGAGGTTGTGTCAGGGTGAGAGCGCCATGAGACTTCTTACATGACAATCGAGTTTACGCACTTAGAACTCCCCCCTTATACCGCTGGGTGTTCGGCCAAGTTCACTGATAAAATCATCAGCGATCATCCTCACTACAGGCTCAGCCGGTGACGTACCACGGAGCAAATTCCTGGCGCGTGTTTTTGGAAATAGCTGCAGGAACTGTTCCTCGTCCGAGTCGACGGCGTCTCGATGATCAAACTCGAAGATAATCCCCTCCAATCCTTCCGAGAACGGCGCTTCCGTAAGTGTATCGTCCAGCTTGGCGGTGAAGCCATGCATCGAAGCAAGAGCATGGGTGCTGGATATGAAGGCGAAGCGGAGGGTGCGCAACGTGCGGCAAGTAATGTTTGACAACAGCCACACAAGCCACGTCCAGTCGGGTACAGCTTCGCGCTCTTGCCTACAGTCGAAGCGAAGGGTGCGAAGCGTACGGCATGGAGACAAGTCTAACTGCTTCTCTACGGATATAGGTTAGATTATGAAGCAGAAGGACTTTACACGCCCTCACCAATGACATCGAGGGGCACGCGCACCCCAGAGGCGCGTTTCGAGATGCGGATGGATAGATGTTCCAGCGTAGTCGCAGTATGCGTCCAGAACACCCCAAGGGCTTGGGATGTATCCTGAATAGATAGTTCATAACAACAGTCCATATTGCGAAGAGACGGGAAGCTGTTGTACTGTATGAGCCAATCGACTACTTCGGAGGGGTGGTAGGAAGCAATCGTCAAAGTGGTAAGGGATGGGAGCTCAAGACTTGCGCTCGAAGCGATATCGGGGACCAACCGTCGCTGACAGTCTAGATGCTTCGCAGACAAGGACTTCAGACCTGGCAAGGCTCGTAGCACAATGGAGAATTCTATCACTGTCGTGAAGGTTACGTCGTATAGATCCAGGGAAGTCAGGGGGGAGAGGCGAGACAGGAGGTGCAAGGAGTCGGGGCTGTAACGGGTTGGCAGCCAAAGCTGACCGTACATGGAAAGTCGAGTTGGCCGGAGACGCGGATAATCAGCCAGAAGGACAGGAAGCTGTGCCGCAATCGACATGGCAGGACGGAGGAGGCCGAGGAGGGATTGCTCGCTGACATGAATCTCGTCCACGTAGTCGGCTATGTGGGGAGAATTAGAGATCAGGTCGCGAAACCGGTGGAGGTCGTCAGGGAGCGTGAGTTCAATGAGGCGGAAGAGATTGAGATGACTCCTCGGCAGCCATTCTCGGCAAACCAAGGATGTCGCCCGTAACGCATGTTCGTCGTGTAGGAAATCAATCGCATGCTCGAAGAGTTCAATGGGGAGAGTGGTCGTGCACATGTAAGTGTAGGTGAGTGGGAGCGACCTGTACTTTTGGCGACTCGCAGTTAGGTGTGGTCAGTATCTGTAAGCAATGATTCTGAGTCAGACAACTGTTCGGCCGGGAGTATCCCGGTCGATCCTAGGGAGTGGAACGTGGGCAGTCTACAGCCTGATAGAGCTGCGCCTGGCGTGATAATACGGCAGGATACACAACGGCACTTACCTCGAGGGCGATGAATGGTGTGTTCTAGTTTCCTATGCCTTTCGCTGCTAGCCTGTTGCTGATGGTTAACTGTAGCCATAGGTAGGGTGTCAGGTAATTCTTCTATGGCCGCAAGATACTGCTCCACTGGCGAAGTGTTCGCAGCTTGATGCTCATCAACAGGATAGCGTCGTACAGACCACTTACCGCCATGTGCCGGTTGAGCCGGGTGTGTTGTGCCGCAAGATTCAAGGAGATTCGAGCGCGCCGAAGGACCCGAGCGTCTATAGAGTGATGGTGACATATGACCCTAGCGCCCGTTGGATATGTTTCCCCGCAACCGTCGATTCACCATCCCGACTCGGAAAAATTGGCTCACAACACCTCACAAAAGGGGACGTCAACGGCGTGATGAACGCTGAAAATGGTCCTCGAAGAGTATCCTACATCGTGTCCAACGAACTCGTGAAGGTGGTATCACTTTCCCAAGACTCTAACTAAAGTGCGATATTGTGACTGACTCCGTAATGCGTCTCGTCGTGCCAGGCGTCTTCACGTCTACCTTCGAACAAGAACAGGTCGTTCTTAGTACACTCGCTGGTTCAATCGTACGGTCTATTGACACCGAGTCGGGACGACGCCGGCACAATCCTCCAGGTGTTGCCGCCAATACCCGCCGACATCAGGGAGCTATCTGCCTACCATGATCGAGAATATCTCGAGTATATTCTAAGAGACGATATTGCTACGTGCAATGACGAGATGGGAGCCGAATTTGGGCTGGAAGAGGTATGCGTGATCGCACCGTCGCTGGCAAACGATGCTTAGCTATCCAACAGGACTGCCCGGCATTTCCAGAGTTGCCGCAGTACGTGAAGCTAGTCGGTGGCGCTACTTTGACAGGTCTCGATTTGTGCATTTGGGGGAGCCCATTTGCTGATAAAGTCATAGCCGCGAAGACCCTACGCGACGGTCGAACAGACGTTGTCATATGCTGGGATGGCGGCAGGTTGGCCTACGTCTTCATAGCTCCGAGCATGATGGCTGATGCGTATACTCAGACACCATGCACAGAAGTCCCGCGCGTCTGGTTTTTGTTACGTGGCGGACTGCATCCTGGCTATCCTGGTACTCAAGCGTACCCTCTCCGCAACTCTTGGGAACGGTCCTGTCCCAGTGAAGCCCCGGGTGATGTACCTGGACCTAGACCTGCATTTCTCAGACGGTGTATCGCAAGCCTTCTATGCCCCGTTCGCCAGGTCTGCCAACCCACAGATTCTCACCTTCTCTATTCACCACGCAGCCCCCGGCTTCTTTCCAATATCCGAACTCTCTGGGCTCCCTGATCCTACAAGCCCTTCGTTTGACCCGTTCACTCTCTCTTTGCCTCTCGAATGCGGGGCCTCCAACGCGACATTCGCTCGCGTGTGGCCAATCGTCGACAAAGTGAAGGATGCATTCCGCCCAGACTATGTCGTAGTTCAATGTGGCGCAGACGGGCTAGCTGGAGATCCATACGCGACCTGGAACTGGTCACTGGGAGGTGAAGATGGCAGCTTTGGTTCGTACATCGACAAGATATGTCGTTGGGGATGCCGAGTCCTACTCCTCGGCGGAGGTGAGTAGGCTCGACAGTAACATGTCCGGCGATTCTCACACTGCCTCCTCTGCCCCCTCTTGTTCAGGAGGATACAACTCACCGAATGTCGCCCGTGCGTGGACGTATCTGACATCTATAGCGGCAAGTACTTCTCTTCCCTTACTCGTGCACACAAACCAACATGCGCACCATGGCACAGCTCAACCGGACTCTGTCTCTCGACGCCGATATCCCGGACCACGCAGGGTTCCCGTTATACGCCCCTTCTTTCATTCTCGACGTTCCGCCAGGTAACATCCAAGACCGGAATACGGAACAGTACCTACAGCACGTCGAGGATGTCTACTCTCAGGTCATTGAGAGACTGAGCGAGCGAGTGGCGTCCTCTGCACCGGGGAGGTGACCCGTGAGATACCTCATGACGGTGTTTCTGGGATTATACAGATGCGATTGGTATGTTCCTCGGCAACAAGTCTATAGGGGACAAAATACAGGCGATTGTACAAGATCATCGTGCAGGAAGCGTTACAAGACATTGCTCGACGAATAAGTCAAGAATTCGTCCGAGCACACCTGTCCACCGACAGGTTTGCAGGATTTCCCCACCTACTTCGCGTCAGCGGCCTGTACGCGATGCAATCCTGGAGGTAATGACACTCACCAATTCGGGAAGTCCACCGCGTTCCCACTCGCGCCGAACACGGCGAAGCTCAGAATGAACAAGATCACTTGGCTCCCGCCATCGAGCGCAGCAGACGTCAGGTAGTTGTACTTTTTGAACCATTTCGGGCGATGCGAGCGCGCCCAGACCTGAGACGCGTATCCGAGCACGAGGCACGTCCACCACTGGCCGTTGACCGAGTACGGGAGGTACCCGACGTAGAGCGTGACGATAGGCGTGATCACATACTTGGCCGCTCGGGCGATGAGCGACCCCCGAGGCGCGAGCTTGTGCACCAGCCAGAAGGGGAGAGGGAACGCGAGGCCGATAAAGATCGCGAAGGCGATCAGGTAGTAGGGCTTGCCGTATGCGAAGAGCTCCCGACCGAGCGCGCCCATGGCGACCGAGGATGAGTTGTAACCTTGGATGATCCAACCGCTCCACTGAGTCGGGCGGGCTCAGCTATCTGGTGCTTGCTCAAAGAACAGGGGGTACTCACGATACGGGTGCCAATGGGGTCGATGAGGGCTGCGCGGTTGTTGCTCACGATGCTGATCATCACTATGCGGCTTTCAACGAGGGATATCCACACACGAGATGGGGTAGGACTCACTGGCGTAGTTGAAAACCGAACCGATGACTGACCCGGCCAACTGCGCGGCGAAGGTCGCCCGAGGAGGAATCTTCGTATATTGGCCGAGCTTGAGGTCTTGTAGCATCGCAAGGGTCTGGTACGCGGTACTATTGCCGTAGAGGTTGACATACATGACCGAACTAGTGGATCCACGCTATGCTCAGAAACAGGCAACGTCGAAGACCCAAACGAAGTGTACTCACATAGGCTTTCCGGGGTGCACAAAGGCGGCCAGAATGTTGATAGCGTACTTGATCTCGATCTTGAAGCCAGTTGTCGCAGAAACTGCAGGCCTCCGTCAGCCGCAATCTCGAATGCACAGCCAAGAAATACATACTGAACCCGATGCAGATGGCAACGACACAGCTGATGACGGTGAAGAGGATGATGCTCCATGCGGGCAGCAGCCACTGGCCGTGATTATACTGCCCTAAAGTCAAAAAGCGGCTGTAACAAGGTGGGACAGAATACGTACGCTGCAGCCGATACCGATAGCCAGGGACCCTGCGAACAAGCAGAGGTACCACCACTGAGGAACTTCCTTGTATTTCCTCATTTCTACATCGCCTAGTCAGCCTACTCGCAAAGAGGCATCCACAGTCTCATACACTTACGTTGATAGTGCGGGTCGTCAATGTCTTGGGCCGACTGCAGGAAACGCATGCCTCCGAACGCCCTCTTCAGGTCCGGCCAGTGCCACAGGAGAACGTGCACGATCGCCGCGCCCAGACTGAAGTTGTAGCACATCTGCGAGATGACGTATGTCGTGGTATACCGCGGCAGGCCAACAGCGCTGAGCTTGGCAGCGTCGACGGTGTTCTCCGGGGTGAGGATGGCCGTCTGGTTGTACGAGCCACCCTCGGAGTTGAAGAGGGATTGCGACATCCAGGCGAGGTTCCGACCGTCGAACGCGTTGTTGTAGTATGCCAGCGTTAGGGTCAGGTAGCCAATGGCCATACCGACTGCGCCGAGGGTCAGCGGTCGCGCAGAGTGACCTATGGCTATAACTTACTATACGAGTTGATTTCTGCAGGGCGATGAGCAAGTGTCGACACTCTCTTCATTCAATCAAACGGAACGTACGCGTCCTCCAGGGCCAAACCAAAGGATAACCCTGGCTAATGAGCGTCCAGCTCGTGCCGAAGCTGAACAGCCCGATACCCTCGTTACTGGAGCCGGCCCCAAACAGGTTCCTCACGAACTCATGTCGTCCGTTATCCGCGAGACAGATGACGGAGATGGCGGTGAGCAATGGGAAAGGATACTGGGGAATCCTGGAATTCATATGAGCATGCCACTCGAGAAGCTGTATGTATGGAGAGACTGTGATTCACCACTCCCAGCAGAAGATGGCAGCGAACACGATCCAGAAATAACGGCTGATGTGCAAGAGGAGGAAGATCAGCGAGAGCGGGGACGCAAATTGGGGACGACTGCCTACCGCTTCTTGTGGTTGAGGACGCCGCCAAAGTGCAAACTCTGTAGGAGGTTGACAACAGAAATATAGTTCGGGAAGAAGGCGCTGCAGAGTGATTGAGCAAACAATCCCCCATTTCACCCAGAAACCAGGAGAACCGCACGTACTATGTCGGGTACACCAAGAGAGTGCGAACTGCACAGGTTCATGTCAGTGGCTGACGTCTTGTATGGAGCTCGAGGGAAGTACATACGCAGGCCAGCAATGCCGTATCCAATCATCTGACTTGCAAAGATCTGGAAGATGGCGACTGCAGCATTCAGCTTCAGGTTGTAGAATAAGTCTGGTCCTCCTATCAGTATATGCCCTACTCATCCACAGTCCTTTCGGAGGAGACTCTTACCGAGGGCAGCGATGATCTCCATGGCCACAGCAACCGTAGAGGCTGTCGACGACATGATCACAATGACCGTGTGCTCTGCAGAGGATGCGTCAGGGACGGGTCAGATATCTATGAAGGATGTCGTGTACCTTTGATGTTGAACGGCCCAGGGTTGAGATACCGCCAGAAGCCGGTGCGGGGCATGATGCCTGACATATAACGAGATCAGCCAACCGCGTACGGGATGGGGTCGGAGTCAAACTCACTGTGCATCGCGGTCCCGAGGACATAGGCAATGATCAAGCAGAAGAGCTGCGACACTGTCGCATTCTGCGCATCATCAACCACGAGTGAGTCTTGGGGTCAACTGCATGACGAAGGGGCTGCTGGCGCACCTGGGGCTTGAACGTGTAGATAGTAGCGAGCACCGACGTGAACGCAGACAGTCCGACGCCGAGGAAGACCGTCCTGAAAGTGAAGACAGGAAGCGAGGGGTCGTCCTCGGCCGATATAACCTATAATGCATCCTCGCGTCAACATCTCGAAGTAAGGGATACGGCAAGTAGACCACGCTCACCTCGAGAGCAACGTCCTCGTCCTTCTTGATCACCTCCGAGTCGACGTCCTCGTCGTCAACGGAGAGCGCCTCGACGTCGACCCGCTGCTTCCCGTCCGAGAGCTCGTCCTTCACGTCCTTCTCGCTGAAGCTCGCAGTGTCCGTCACGGTGTGCGCAAGCTCGGGAGCAGCCACGGTGACAGACGGGCGCTCCGGTTTTTCGTCCATGGCCATCTCGACAACGGTCGTCCCTGCAAAAGAACGCTACCCGTGTGCAAGCTCACCACAGAAGAGAGCAGAAGCGACAAATCCCGACAGCGAAGCCGAGGACCAGAAGAACAGAAAGCAGGAGGGTGACGGAGGACCTGCGTCTGCGCCCAGTACGCCGCGCGGCGCTCGCACCCCCTTCCGTGCATCTTTATATCGGAACGGCGAGGCTCGCGCCCCTGGGCATCGTAGCGCGCAGAGAAGCATAGAAGGCCTGTCCGCCCTGGTGGCTGGGGCTGGCGCAGAGCCGCTATCTGCGCGAGGGCGCAGAGGGAAGGCGCGATAAGGGCATTCGGGTCGCTGCTTCAGAGATTAGCAGCGGCGCGAGACTCAGGGTGTGGACGCTAGACGAGAGATATACATCAGCAGATACGAGATTGTTGGCAGTGAGCTGGATATCTCACCGCTGCGTGAGAGTGTACCCATGGACAACAAGTACAGTGTCGCTTTGTACTTCACGGGGGACTGTACATACTGTACAGGCTGCCTATGGGCGCCTATGGCCCGCTATAACGGGGTCACGATGTACGTACCAGACATACTTAGCACGGCCTGCGCGAGGTATCCTGTGCATGACAATCACAATCGCAGCGATTCGTCCCCAGGCCCAGGATAAGTGCGGGGTCCGCTGACGTTCTGGAATATCGCCCTCGAAATTGTCCTGCCAAGCCGAACACCATACATCTCCGAGCCTGTACACTCGATTTGCGCGAGAACTGAATGCGCGCCGCCAAAAAAACCTGCCCTGCGCTCGGGCGCAGCGCGAGGAGCGATAATGGCTGCTGCTGATATACATACCCTCCGCCCCCCCCTCCCGATAGACGATAGACGTCTCCCTTATCGCTTCACCTTCTCTCCTTCCTCACTTCGTCTCCGGCACTCGTCGAGCCGCAAAGGCAATTCGCCGACCGGGCGACGGCAGTGCACGGGCCTATGTATCATCAGGCGTGGCCGTAGTCCTGATCTGTAGGGGGGACGTCATGGGGCGACAACCCATCCAGCCACAACCCGAGCACGTCTGGCTCCCGCGAGCGCAAAGGACCCGCCTCCGGGCCGCTGCCAGTGTCCGCGAGAGCACCGCCGCCGGCCGCGCGCTGAGCACCCGGAACGGCCTTCGACGCCTTCCCGTGCTTCTTCTTGGGGCGCGAGCGCGCGGTGCCACTGCCACTCGGAGGGATATTGCCAGGTCCGTTGAGGACGCCCGGGGCGCCGACATGGATGGCGGAAGCGCTTCCGCGCCGTGAAGCGGCTGGAGTGCCGAGCATGACCCCTCCACCCAGAGCCGTCTGTGCGAAGGCCCGATCGTAGGCACCGAAGCTGTCCGGGAAGCCAGCGGGGGCGGCTACGCTAGCGCTCGGCGGGTAGGTGGCGGTAGGAGGAGGTCCAGCGGGGGCGCCTCTGGACACTTGGATCTGGACCATCCGCATGTCAGTAAGAGCCCCGCTAGAAGCATCAAACCGCCGTGAGACGGATGAGAACAGCACTTACTATCACCGGCGGCGCCTGGGGAACATGGGTATAGTACTCCGGGTGCTGGAAGTGGTCAGCCAAGCCGCATGGCGGACATACGGCGTCGATGAAGACAGGGTTCGCCATGTACTTCGGGGGCACGCACGGCCGTCCTTCGTGGGGACCGAGCAGCAGGGACGCTGGACAGGGAACCTTGGTGATGGTGTAGGAGTGAGCATGCCTACATCTGAGCCAGTGTACGACGGGGACTTGATAGAGGCACATCGTGTGCTTCCTGAGGGTAGATGTGTGGTGGTCGAGAATGAGCGTACCGTGCTCATGCGGCCGCGGTCGACTATATGCCGCTGGCCCGATACAAAGACTGAAAGCCCGTATACGCCGGCAAACGCCACTTGCACGAACCCCTCAACGGTCTTTGTGGCACAAGGTATGGATCAACAAACGGCAGAGAAGAGACTCGCGACTAGAATTAGTATATTCAAGTAGTAAAGCGCACCACGAATCATCACAGGAAGTCCACCCCAATGCCAACCTGGAAGCCCTTCCGGATGCCGTCGCTCTTGCTCGCGACCAGCGGCACGCCGAAGTTGAGCTCCACCCGTACCGGGTCGAGTTTATATACGAGTCCGACCCCAGCGGAGATCGAGGGCTTCGATATGCTAGCGACGACGCTGTCCATGAGCGGACGTGCTGGGCGCGAGCGATGACATGAGTCTCGGTGCAGACCGGGGATCGCGGAAGCTCGCTCACATTTGTCGACATTGTCGAGCCGCCCGGCGTTCAGGAACAGATGCGTTTTGACGGGCCAGTGGGGCTTGCGCGGGATGTTCGAGATGAGGCTGATGCCTGTCGACCAGTACAAGCTACCGCCCAGGGAGTCGACTGTGGCGCGACGTCGTCAGAACTTTATCCTCAGCCCCGTCGTAATGGTCCGTCGACCTACCGCCATCATGGGGTCCCATACCATTCATCCTGAACATCCGGACGCTGACAGGCCCGCCAAGCTGGAACCGGTCCGAGAAGTGCGACTTGCCGCCAAGGTTCCAGAGAAGACCTGTCCGTGCCGCGAACGAGACGGTCTGTCGTACGAACGTTAGTACGTCGGCGGAGATGGTGGATGGTGACATACCAGGCCTGGCAAGATCGAGCGCGCAAACTGGCCGTGCGCCTCCGTCTTGTAGAAGGATGCGTCGCCGCCGGGACCAGCAAACTCCTGGAAGAGCTTGGTGTACGAGCCCTTGGTACCCAGTAATCTGTCGTCGCGAGTGTCGCGAGTCCAAGAGTGATAAACCGACGACTTGATGGACTGTCCAGCGGCCTCGCGCATGCTGCACGCCGAAGGTGAACACATGTGCGCCGTAGTAGACTAGCTATCGTACCTGATGGACGCTGATGGTGTGAGGTTGCTTATATGCCTCAGCACGGCCTCATAGCCAACCTCATGAGCGCCGTGGTCAAGCGTCCCATTCTGCAGAGCACAACGCAAATGGATTCAGTCGTGCGGCTCGCGTCATGAATTGTCAAGCTGACCTAGCTCACCCTGAGAACGGCTCGAAGACCACGGACGCCCTCAAAGCTGCTTGCGAAGCTAGAGTTGTCCCGCTCCAGCCCAAACAGTGAAAGCTCGCCGCGAGTCTTCAAGTTCGAGCTTAGAGGTGCGGATAGCGACGCATTGAAGGACATGCGCGTCTTCGTCGCAAACGCGACGTTGGCCTCGAACGTCTCTGCACCACCGAATGCGTTCCGGACACGGGCGGTCGCACTCTGCAGCAGGTTTGTTATACACAGAGAGCGACAGCAGAAGAGCGTTACGTACGGCTCCACCCTCATTGTTCCCAACTTGAGTGCTGGTGTTGAGGAAGTAGCGGCCCTTCTCCTTGGTCAAGAACACGACGTCTACGTCTTCGGGGTGCGCGAGCGCGTCACGGCTGCGGTCGATGATAGCTTCCACTTGAGTGAAGAGGTCTGTTTCCTCTAGCAAGCTCTTGATCTGCTTGGTCTTGCGAAGCACAGACTCGAGGGTCGCGCCCTTCTCGTCCGGAGTTTGGAGGACCGGCTCGATGATGGAGCCGAGGAACGAGTCGCGCGTCCGCACGGCACCACGCACGCGAACGGACGCAATGTGCAATGGAGTCGAGAGATTCCCGTTCACCTGCATACGTCCGATGAGGTGTGGAATCGAACGCGTGCCGAAGGGGGCAACTCACGAGCTCGGAGAGCTGCACGAGGGCAGACTCATACTGTCCACGCAGCTTCCTGAGCTTGCGTTCCTCCCACCATTGCCTGTACCTCTCGAGGTCTGCCGGGTCTGGCTCGCGGTCCTTGGGGGACGCGGTGTTTTGCAGCGGGGGCTGAAGCGGGGGAGCCTGGGCTTCCAGGTCGGCCATGGAGGGAGAGAGCAGCTGTGGACTCGACACTCGAAACAGCCCGGGTCGCTGGCGGCTATTCGGCGTCTACCCTCGATTACAAGGTTTGTTACGGTTCCCCGGGTCCTGTGGACCCAAAGCGGAGGCTATGACGCGCCCGGGCCGACGGGCCAAATTGCAGATCGAAGGGGGGTAGACGCCCGTGCAAGATCGTCGGTGCTCGGACAGAGGCCTGGTCGGGGACACCACCGCAACAGCCCCGGAGACATTCGACGCTCGCTCGTTCGCCCGCCTGCACGCTTGCTGACAGCACCCACGATGTCGTCTACGTACGTCCACTACTCGACGCCCTCCTCTCTCCCCTCCGACTACGCCCTCCTCTCCCGCTACGCCGCGGCACACGACCACTCCTCAGACACACCGTCCCCAGACGACGCAGGCCCCTCGACCGCCATCGAGGAGAACGACTCCCAAGACCCCCACGGGATTGACATCAACGGCCCGGGAAGGCACAAGTCGCGGCGGCGCAGCTTCCCCACTTCCTACCTCACTCCGTTCAATCCTACGATGGGCCCCCTCCCCGACAAGTCTGGCCACCGCTCGGGGCCAAAGCCTATCGAGCCGACCGAGAACACGCCTCTTCTGGCGCCTCCCGTGCCACGCATAGAGGAGGAATGCGATGCAGAAGACGCGGTCGATCCTCCAAACCCGTTGAAGATGTTCAAGGAGGAAGCTTTGATTCTCACGAAGTACACGCTTCCTGTCTTCGTGTACGTGATATTGGCGCAGTTTTATTAAGCACCTCGAAAGTCTAATCCCCTTCCGTTGCAGAACGCATCTATTCGAGTACTCGCTCGTGATTGCCTCGGTCATTTCTATAGGGCATCTGTCCACCACAGCTCTCGCCGCATCGACTCTGGGTTCGATGACCGCGAGTGTGTCTGGATTCAGTATAATTCAAGGTTTTGCCAGCACGCTTGACACCATGCTACCGAGCGCTTGGACGTCTTCCCAGCCTCAGTTGGTAGGCCTCTGGGCACAACGTATGGGTAAGTAGACCTCCTATGCTTCCTTGATCCGTCTATACCATGTCATGCACTCTTGCCATCCATTCACCATTGCACAATTGAGACCCAGAGAACTGGCGCGTATCCTTGTTTCTATTCAGCACATAATTTCGCCCTCTCATGCCGAATCTACCATTAAACCTCTTGATTGCTTCCATTCGATCGCGAGAGCGCTAACATCCTCCACCAGCTGTCGTTATGGTCGCTTCTCTGGTGGTATGTGCATCTTGCGCATTCTTGCATTCGAACGGTCGTATCTAACTTCTTTCAGCCAATCCTCATGATTTGGTTCAGCTCGGAGAGTATCCTGCTCTTCCTCAAACAAGAGCCAGAGGTTGCGCGACTTGCTGCCGTGTACCTCAAATGGTCCGCAATCGGTCTCCCTGCATATGCCTTCAACTCTATCTCTCGGTAAGTACGGGCTACCCCCCCCCAATCTACACATGACTTACATCTTATCACAGACGGTACTTCCAGTCGCAGGGTCAGTGTGTCCGTCAGGCCCACACACGTCTAAATCACTCACGTACTGCCCTCTGTAGGTCTGTTCACCGTCCCTACCCGCATCATCCTCGGCGTGGCACCGGTCAACGCCGCCCTCAACTACCTTCTCGGTACGCTCCGCCCCATATGTTCTACCCAACCTGTCTGACAGCTAACGATACTCGCAGTCTGGGGCCCCGAACCCGTCCGCCTGGGCTTCATCGGCGCGCCGATCGCCACAGCGATCTCATTCAACCTCATCTCGCTCATGTCGATCGTGTACGGCGTGTTCTTCGTCCCTAAGACGGCGTGGCACCCGCTCTCGATGCGTTGCTTCACCAGCCTTGGCGTTCTCGTGCAGCTCGGTCTGTCTGGTGTCGGGCAGGTTGCGAGCGAGTGGTGGTCCTGGGAGCTCGTTGGACGTGAGTAGTCGAGGACAGACTCGGCTATGAACATTGCTGACCTCGTTTCCGCTCGTTCTTTTCAGTCGCGGCTAGCCAGTATGTCTTTGCGACGCTCTGAGATCTTCACAGCTGTTGACACTTCTACTTTACAGGCTTGGACCTACCGCGCTTGCAACGCAGTCCGTGCTGCTTGTCTCCGCCTCGACTACGTACCAGGCGCCATTCGCACTGAGCGTAGCCACCTCCGTTCGGTACGTGACGTCACATAGCCTCCTCAGTGGACGTGCTCAACTGCCTTCGCGTGCAGTATCGGTAACCTCTTGGGTGAAGAGAACGCCAAGCGTGCTGGTGTTGCGGCGAGATGCTCCATTCTGATGTCGCTCGTTATCAGTGCCGTCTGGAGGTACGCAGACCTCCATGGGCTCCGTTCCGGTCTTGGGTTAACCCGAATCTGTAGCACGATGTTCATGGTCTTCCGGCATTCTTGGGCGCACCTCTTCAACGACGACCCCAGTAAGCCTCTCGCTTGCATGTCGCCTCAGTCGATCGCAGGACGCTAACTCCCCGTGTTCCGAAACAGCTGTCGTCACCCTCGTCGCGTCCATCCTCCCGCTCGTCTCGCTCTTCCAGGTCTTCGACGGCCTGAGCGCGATCACCGCCGGCGTCCTGCGCGCCATTGGGAAGCAATTCACAGGCGCGCTCCTCAACCTCAGCGCCTACTACGTCGTCGGTACGTCTCCCTTCCCCCTCCCTCCCCCTCCCCTCCCTTCCTCTCCCTCTCCTTCCTTCAGAACGACACTGACCTTTGGATCGGCGCAGGCATCCCATTCGGGATCTGGCTGGCGTTCTGGCACGACATGGCCCTGCACGGGCTCTGGATCGGCCTGACGGTCTCGCTCGTGTACTGCGCCGCGGCGGGCGTGACGATCAGCCTCCGCACGGACTGGGACCGCCAGGTGGAGAAGGTGCGCCTCCGGCTCGAGGCGGACACGAAGCCCCCGCAGGGCGGGCACGTGTAGACCCACCCCGCCCCCCCTCAGATGTAGGGCAAGCTTCAAGTTGACTGTGGCGGGCGTATGGGAGTCCTGTTGTTGGGTGGATCTCGTGACGCTTTGAGTACTGGTGGAGAACGCGATATCTTGGAGAACGATGCGGGGACGAGTACTTGTCTCCGGAAGTACTTACTTTATACCTATACTACTAGAGATAGAGACACCTATGCGAGGATTGACCATGCCTAAGCCCACTTTATCTGCACGTATGGACGTCAGTCAGATTGGCCATGGTTCTTGGAAGTAGCGAACCTTTACGCCCATGCGCGGCTCAGCCAGACGCGTTCTGTCAGGCGCCGGCCGTGTACTGCGCGCCACAAGGCCGGCGCTTACTGTTGTATCTTCTTCGACCACTCAGGCCACCAGTGACTCCAGTTGTCTGTTTCAACTGCCTCAGCCGTCGCCCAACATTGTGTATTCTGACGGGCTATGACAAAACTATGTGTAGTGCTTACAGAAGAATTTGCGCCATTCGTCATCTCGCGGAGAGCACACGGTCAGAGCGTGTGGCAAGGTAAGAATATCCTGGTCACTCTGGCCTATCCTGGCGAAGTCGGCAGGGCGCTGCGGGCTCGTTTGCCTACCTTGTTGCATTGATTGGACGTATTATGACATATACTGGTGCTGCGGTGTACTTGCCGATGCAGTCAACGGTGGAAGAACCTATGGCTCGCACATCCGCCGGGCAGATTCCGTCTCGCTAGAGGCTGCACCACGATGGACGGGGGAGGGGGGCTCAACTTCTCTGTCACCGCGTTTCAATGGCAGGTAAGTGCACTGCACCCTCCTGATGAACGCCGGCAGAACCGTTGACCAGGCCCGGTCATTTTGCCTCAGTTGGCAGGATCTTCCGCTTCGGATTCCCGCAGTGGGCTTCGTCGAGCCTCACTTCCGCGCGCTGCCTTCTCACGGAAGCGCGGGTAAGAGCGCCAGGGGCAGGATGTGGGCAAAAGTGCCTGTATGAAGCCCGCTGAATTGCTGCTCTTGGGACCTGAGGCCTGAGGGATGTGCAGGATGCCGGCGGCTCCTCGGGTGCTTAGCGCTAGTGCTTCCGCGCCCTGGCCCAGCGATGGAGCATACGCTACCCGCGTTCTCTCGCCCTAGCAGAACCCACGGATTCAGTTCGATTGCGACCTCAACATATGGTTCGTATGATGTATGTAATCTGACATCCCAACGACTACCGTGAATATGGAGAGCCCTCTAACCCCCTCCTCGTGACGACGCACAGACCATACTGCACCCATCCCCGTCTTCCGGCGGTGGCGTTTCCAAGGATCAGCGCAAATGTCCACCCGCAGCAGCAGCAACTTTAGCATCGGCCAGGGGTAACGAACCGTAATCCTGATGTGGACGTTCTGCGCCACACCGCCCGGGCTCCATTTGAGCGGGAGCGGCCGTGAGCTTGCGCCAGACGCGCTCAGTCACGCTCGAAACAACGCGGGAGGCCACAGTCCATTCCGTCTCTGGGCGTGAGAGCTCGAGGTACGCGCATACATATCGGTGTGTCATGCAGGGCCCATGGGCTAACATACCGTGTCATTACCAGCATACGTGAGGTGCCCTGGTATACCTCCCGTCACCTGCGCCGTCCACCGACCGTCGGGTGGAGACCTTGATGATCTTTTGAGCAAATGCGCATGACGGGAGTGTCTGCCTAAGCCTAAACCACCGCGGGTGGCCGCCTGACGGGGAACGCACGGCGCGGCCGTGGCGAGCCACGATCATGTGATGCTCGGGAAACGCAGGTGCGTCTTCTCGGGCGTGTACGAAGAAGCACGCGCGTGGGGACGCGGAGACAATTTGAGCGCGTTCGCGTCCGAGGTGTTCACAGGGTCTCCCAGGCGCTGCGCTAACCCGTCCGTATAGATAGGGCGGCGGGCGTGCGGCCGCCCTGGTGCTCTGTGTCTCCACGTCCCCCACGGCCGCTGCGTAGCGCGAACCGACTCCGGGTCGACAGCATCAGCTTGATTAGTCCCCAGTGCAACTTGGAGGCGCGCCGACGGTAGTACACGGCCACGATGTCGATGAAGGACACGAAGCACGACGCGTCGAACAGCATGGAGGAGGTCGACGAGAAGGTGCCCGAGAAGGAGACGGCGTCGGGCACCGAGTCCGAGTTCGACCTCAACTCGTACCACGAGCACAACGCCGGCCGACTCGTCATCGACCCCGAGTGCGTTCCGCGCGACTCGCTATTTCGGGTGGGGATTGGCGCGCTGACAGTTCCGGACAGAGAAGCGAAGGTCGAGTTTGGCGAGAAGGTCGCGAAGAAGCTCAAGCTGTCCAAGGACGGGACGAAGGTCCTCTGGCCCCAGCCGACCGACGATCCTGAGGACCCGCAGAACGTAAGTATTTTACGCAGCGAACTGACAAAGTGTACGAAGCGCTGATCAAATATCAATGCAGTGGACGGATTTCCGCAAAAATCTCCAGCTGTTCATCGTCACCTTGGCTGCCATTGTACCCGACTTTGACTCCGGAATTGGTGCGCTGAGCTGACAGGCTCGATTAGCCTAGCATAGTCTAACGGTCGAATCTTCAGGTATTGCGGATATCTTTGCTTTGGCCAATCAATATGATACTACCACCGGAGTCATCAACAACCTCACATCGAAGTAAGTAACGGATATACCCGATTGTGACTCGCACTGATGGATCTCTCTGCTATGTGCGCAGCTGGAGTATTTTCCTGCTCGGTATGTTATACGATGTCCTGAACTCAGGTCACGCTGAGACTTTTACCAGGCTGGGGCGGTATCTTCGCCGTCATGCTCATGAGGAAGCTCGGTCGTCTTCCCGTCCTGTTCTGGTCCCAGGTGCTTGCACTCGGATTCCTTGTCGGCTGCACTTTTGCCCCCAACCTGAAGACCTTCACCGGTCAGCGAATCAGTCCACTGCATGACGGAAGCGGTCCTGACATGCGATAAACCCTAGCCATGCGGTGTTTGACTGCCTTCTTCGCGTACGTCTCGTTATCTTCTATCATGATGCATAACTGACGCGGCACACTCCACTAGTACGTGCCCGCAGGTGACGGTATGTAGCTGATTCCGCAGTGCCATCCGAACCGGAGACTCAATGATATATCAGGGCCTTTACATTGTGACCGACCTGTTCCCGTTCCACTTGCAAGCCCGGAAGGTATGCGGCTCCCACGAAAGCACAGGATGATCACTGAAGGATGTCCGATCTATACTAGCTCAACATTTGGACCATGGGCTTCATCATCTCGCCCTTCCTCTCGCCCTTCATGATGGGTTTCATCGTCGCCCGTATCAAGTAAGCTTCCCTCACGGATGATCTAAAATGGCTTGCCTGACAAGGAATGACATAGCTGGCGCTGGACATATGGCATCGGCTCGATTTACGGCGCTATCGTTGTGGCTCTCATCGCGTTCTTGGGTGAAGAGACGTGAGTACCTCGATTCTATCCCCTCCCGTTACCCTGTCCTGACAAGGCCGGAAACCCAGTATGTTCGACCGCAAGCTCCCGAACCCCCGCCCCATCCCCGTCCCAGAATCGCGCATCCGGTACCGTCTGGAGACGCTATTCGGTGTGACTGGTCTGCGCATGTCCAAGTACCGCGACAGTTGGAACGACTCTATCTTCGCGGTGTTCAACGTGGTCTGGCGTCCCCATCTTCTCGCCATCCTCATCTTCGAGGTATGTTCTCCTTTTTGAACGGCAAGCGTCAATCTCTGATAGGTCGTCTACAGGGTATGGTGTTCGGCTTCAGTATTGGTATCAATGTTAGTGTCTCCCCGCGGCGTTGTGGTGGTAAATCCACAGCTGATGATGATTACGCCCCTCTCAGACCACAAACGCTGTCTTCCTGGGGACGCCCAAGCCTGGTGGCTACGGCTTCAGCCAATTCGGCATCGCCGGTGCCTACGGTACTCCCATCGTATGTCACCCATAACCTCTGTGCCACGGCCATGGTTTGACCGCCCCGAACCATACAGGTCGCCGTCTTCGTCGGAGAGATCCTCGGCCGGTACTTCAACGATTGGGTCATGAACTTCTCCATCCGCCGCAACAACGGTGTCTTCGTTGCTGAGAACCGTTTGTGGTGCGTATAGTTGGCCTTTGTAAGCCCGTGGGCCGACATTCACGCGCTGCCATCCAGGACATGTTACATCGCCATGCCGTTGTACATCTGTGGGTTCGTCCTGCTCGGTGCCTCTTTCCAGGAGCACCTCAGCGTCGGCGCGCTCGTCATGGGCTGGGGCATCGCCGAGGTCGCCGTCATGATCAACACCGTCGCCGTCTGTAAGTTTCGTCCCCCCCTCTCTCCCCTTCCCCGGATCACTGCTCCCATTCCCATGTATTTTCCTCCGTGCGCGCCCGTACCTTCATACTGACGATCCGCGCACACAGACGCATACTGCAACGACTGCTTCCCGCGCAGGCAGGGCGAGATCTCGGCGCTGATCAACCTGGCACGCACGCTCGGCGGCTTCAGTGTCGCGTACTTCCAGGTGCCGTGGGCGATGAAGAACGGCGCGCTCCAGACGTTCGGCGTCGAGGCCGCAATCGTCGTCGCGCTCTTCATCCTCATCGTGCCCACGCTGCAGCTCAAGGGTGGTCCTCTCCGGGTGAGTTATACAATCCATACTGCATGGACGAAGTCCTGCGATAGGTGGCTGACAGCCGTTCCTGCTTCAGGAGCGTTACTCGTTGTAGAGGTTTCGCTGACGTTTCGTACGACTGAAATGTGTATAGTAATGGGTATGACTGGCGACGTTCTTGATGATACACGATTCACGTGCAGACCAAGGGGTGTGGTGGGCCTCGTAACAAGGCAGATCGCGGTTGAGAGCGTGACGATATCAGCGAGGCAAAGAGCAAACAGAATCCTTGCATACAAGTACAGAAAGCAGCAGCCAAGAAGTACAAATAAGCAAAATCCAAGGATGCAGAAACTGCTTCCATCAGACACCCATCGGTCTCGCAGTCGTGCCAATCCTCGTATTCCTCCTGGACGCCTTCCCACCGCCTGGCTTCTCCATCGCAGACTTCAGCGCACGTATAGTCGAGACGATCTCCGCTACATACGTGCGCGCATACAGTCAGCAAGCCCATTCTCCCTCGAGTGTGAGAGAAAGACAAAAGACGTACCGGCCAATTTGGGACTCTCTGCCTCGAACTCGTACCGCTTGCTGCTCTCCGCGCCGCTGTGCACAATGAGCTTGAACGTGGCGTTGTTCTTGTTCGACTGCGAGCACGTCACGACGCTCTTGAGGTGGTAGGACGAGGTCTTGCCGCTGTCGAAGACGTGCTTCGCCTTGGTCACAGTGGGTATGATCTACACAGAGAGAGTCAGTGCATGGGACCGCTGCATTGCGCGATGAGACGCACATGGATGTAGCCGCCGTCGATGGCGAGAATACGAGCGTTGCGGGCCACAAGCATCGGCACCTTGCGATACACGGTGTATTTCTGCGAGATGTGTCAGATCGAACTGATAAGTGAAAGCACAAAGGTGGCGCACCCGATAGGCGTTCATGTACTCGAACATCTTGCTCAGCGACTGCTCTTGTGTAGCCACGTCTGTGGTAAAGATAGACGCTATCGGCTGGTGTCAGGAGCTGTGTACCAACCGTGTAGACATGGGAGCGCGTACCGTTCGGGTCGGTCGTGCCCTTGCGCTCGCGGACCTCGACGCCGTACTCGCTGAGCATGTTCTTCTTCATGAGGATGAGCTCGCGCTTGCCCTGCAAGCTGCGCACGGTGCGATCAAGCGGGATGTTCATCTTTATGTCCCCGACCTCGACGACGAGCGCGTAGTCCTTCGCGTTCTCGATCTTGCGTTTCTGGCACACAGCCTCCAGCACTTCCGCCATGTACATCCCGCCGGAGCTATACGTGCGCCAAGATGTTAGCGACGAAGCGTTGTATATTGCACAAGTGGGCTTACGCTTGGATGGTTGTGGAGATATGCCCGGGCTCGTCGGCCGCGTTCGCGATGCGTATACGGAGGAACAGTGGAGGGCCGTGGCTCGACGACGGGCCGAGAGAGCTGGGGAACATGCTGACGGAGGACCCGAGCGAACCAAGACCTGCGCTCGTCCCAAGCAGGGTATCTGCAGGTGGGAGAAGGTTGTTCGACACGTTCGCAGGGGCATTGAGCAGACCAGTAGATTTCTTCTTGACCACGACGCGAGATATACGCCGTTGGATCTTGGACTCCAGAATTTTGTTCTGCTGCACTGTAAAAGGCCATGGAATCAGTACACATGATCGGGGTCCAGAGACAAGGAGCTGCTCACTTTGAGACGGGGTGGCTTCCAACACGGCGTAGGCGTCGAAATTGAATCGAGAAATCTTGCTCGTGCGGTCCGGTGCTAAGAAACGTAGTGAGAAACGCCACAAATGCTGTCTGGAAGTACCTACGAGGGAAGTCCTCATCCACCTCGCCATCTTCCTCCGCTATACGCAAGATCCAGCCTACCGCCGAACACTTGATCGCCCACTTGGGATCTTCCTCTCCACTGAGCCCCTCGTCAATCTTCGGGAGCCAGCCTTCCTCCCAGTACGTCCAAAGCGCATACCCAAGCACTTCTTCGACGGTTGCATCCTTCCTTACGTTCAGTTCGAGCGCCTGACCCTCGGGCTTACGCGCCATCGGGAAGAACACGCGCACGACCATACTCTCGCTCTCCGCACGGCCCGATATCGCGCTGTACAGCTCAGCGAAGGGGTTCGACGAGGACGTGTTCGACGTCGCCGCGAGCATCGCCGTCAGCGCCGACTTCGCCGGACGCGGCGGCGGCACAGGCTTCCTCTCGAACATCCCCGGCGGCGTCCCAGCAGCCAACGCGCCTGCGCTCGGTTTCCTCGCGGGTGCGGAGGAGGCGGATGCGCCGTTGGCAGGCGGGTGCTCCGTCGCGCCGCTGTCGTCCTCGCTCTTGGGCGCGGGCGTGACCATCTCGAACATCTCGTCAATGTGCTGCGAGTCGGAGCGCGCGTCGGGCGAGACGGACGGGCGCTCGCGCTCCTCGCCGTGCAGACCCTCGCGCACGGGGCTGAGGCGCGATGCGCGCGCGCTGCTACTGGGCGGGACAGAGGACGCCATGATGGATGAGTTGACGGACATCATAGAGTTCGTTCCGGAGAGGATAGAGGCTCCCTCTGAGGCGCTGTCCGAGTGCATGCCTGCTCCCCGGCCAGCCGCGAATTCACTGGAGGAGGATATTAGCGTGAGCTTCTCTGAGCTGAGAGGATGGATACTCACGGATCGAACTCGTCATCGTTGAGTTCCATGCTGTTATCAGCCTCGCCGCTCATCTCAAACTCCTCTTCGTCCTTATCGGGGATTATCTCCTCCTCTGACGACTCCGCCTCTTCCTCTGAGGAGGAGATCTCCGGGTTCAGGTTCTGTGCGGGTACTGGCGGCCTCGGAGGCATTCCTGGTGGTTGTGCGCGCGCCATCAAGCGCATACGCCGCCGCGCCTCCATCTGCTCTGCGCCCCTAAACTTCGGGACGAACACAGGCATCTGGCGAACACCTTCCTGAGCAGGTGCACCTGCCCCGTTAGGGATCCCATTGCCATTCTGTTGTTGAGCGGGCGAGGGGCCGGGACTCTCCTTCACAGGAGACCTCAGTGCACCTTGCTTCGTGGGGGAAGAGTTTGTGGGGGTCGCCGCGATGACCTCCGTCGTGATCGGCGTTTCCTCAGTCGGCACCGCGCTCGTCGTCGCGTCCACACCTTTCGTGCCGTTGCGCAGGGAGAGGCGGACAGAGTTTCGCGGCATAGAAGTACGCTTACCGTTGACCCTGAGGCCGAGCGCACCTGTACGCGAAGGGCCAAGGATCGTCGTTGTGTACTTCAGGTTAGCCCCGGGGAAGCCTGAATGTCTGCGACGGGCTGCCGGGGCAGACTCGTCATCGCTTGGTGTGGGGCTCGTCGGTGCTGCAAGCTCCGGCCATCGGTCGGTGTCTGCGAGGCCAGCGGCGACGATGTAGGGATTAGAGGGGTAGGTCGGGTCGAGTGAGATGAGGCGGGCGCCGTACGGGTCGTCTATCTGGCGTAGGTAGTTCAAACGCAGGTTGTGTATGAGGTAGCTGTTCCGCGCAGGGTTTGGGTATCCAGAATTTGTAATTGGGGATAGCATAACAACACTCACTCTGTATCACTGATGAGGGACATGACTAGTACTGCAGCCTAGTGGCTGAGCTCCCTGCTTGTTCAAGGCTTCCTGCGATTTATTGATAGTAGCGGAGCCACAGAATCAATCTTCGACGAGTATTCGAAGTATTCCGGATCAGGACTCGGGCTGTAGAACAGTACTTGTGTGTTCAAGAGCCGTGAAACCCCCAGATCTTGTCAACGGTGGCCAACCAACTTCACAGCTCGGGGGGCAGTCTCAGTTGAAAGTCTTTCTGCCAGGCGAAGATGTCTTGTCTATTCGAAGACAGCTAGCGAGTCACAGTAGCTCAAGATGCGCAGAGCGTGGATGAGGGGTGAAGCAAGTGTGAGCTCAGGCTCAATTGATGCAATCGCAGTACTGCATGTGCATGTGAGCTCATGACATTGAGCGCTTGAGCATCGTCCTCTTGACCATCAACGTTCACCCACCGTCCGCTACGGCCTGCTGCCTCTTGCTGCTAGAAACAATTTCACGACCGCAATCAACCGTCCATGAAACAATTTTACGACCGCAATCAACCGTTCATGGATGTCTCCGATTTGCTCTCATTTTTGTCGACTCAAACATCTTGATGAGATACATTATGGCTTGCACGTTGCACTCCTGGTCGCTGAGCACTGTGCACTGAAACTATCTTGCTATTGGGGCCTTCGGACTTTATCTTTGCATCGTGGGTATAACTGCCTTAGCTTCCGTAGCTACAGGGCCAACTGTCCACTCGTACTCGTCCTTGGACCAGTCCTCGACCAGTTCTCCGCGTCGGCCGTATGCATTGAGGCATCGGAGCGTCTTCTATCAACGTCGGAAGCTTCACCACTCAACTGCTGCTGTCATTGTGTCTACCACTATGACTACCTACAAGCCCAATACCAGTAGCCAATAGCGTATCTTTTGAAGCGGCTCTAACCGCTCCAGACGGAAGGAATCGAAGGGCTCAAGAAGAAGAGGGCTGTCGAGAGGAACGCAGGTAAGCTGTCAGAGGTCTTCAACGTGCCCCTCGATGTCTTATTTAAATTTCGTCGCTCTACGTCTACCCTCCGCTCATCTTGGTTGATGAGTGTCGGCTATGTTTGCTCACCGCGCCTTGGTACAGATTGTGCCCTTTTTGAGACCGCTCGACATCTACCATGGCCTGCCCAAAGATGCGACGAGGTCAGATGTCCGGAGCACCTTTCTCTAGAGCAGCCCGGAGTATGCGTGCGGGTGGCAGCCACCCTCACGGACGCATTTGGGTCAGCCGGAACCCCGCGCATCGGTGTGGGTGTTCATGGATCATTGGGTATGTACTACGGTCTGGACGCCGTCTGTCTCTGTCTGACGCGCCATGGGCCGCATGCCGCAGTTCTGGCAACGAAGCGCGCATTATGGTGCCATAGATGATGCGTAAGGATTCTCGCCAGCTCTGCGGTGGCGTGTTGCGATGGATAGCTAATGCGAGTTGGTGAATAGGTCGGACTCCGGAACCGCTCGAGCACCGGAACACCTTCAAGTCTACGGAGAGACGCTCACCGCTGGACCGCCGCGATTGCTGAGCTGACGTCGCGCGTGCCTCCTCGACAGCCCGGTGCTACCAGCCGTGGCCTTGCCATCTACAGTAGCATGTGGCGCCAAATTGCTATCGTAGTTGCGGAGTTATCATGACATTGGCCGCGAAGAATTACAACGCTAGGACTGGTCTCAAGGCTCGGTCGAGGGCGAGTCAGTCCGCTCGCGGCAGCAATGTGCACTCAAGTCAGACTCGATCGGACGAGTGCCGTTCTATCCGATACATATGGGCGTTGCCCGCATGGCTTGCAAAGATATAAAAAGCGGGGTTTGCTCACGACATGATGGTGCCCATGCTAGCGCCGCATGTTACTATGTACGACACTGCCCCTCGTTTCCGGCGTAGCCACAGCACCCACCACAAAAAACGCCTGTCTTCGCGCCTCGTCTATATACTCCGACGTCCGACTCGAGGAGGGCAACGATTCCAGCAACGTGACCCTGTAGATCTTTGACTACCTCTCCCATATCAACCACGTGTGCGACCAACCAGAGCCATATCATTCCTCAACGTCAACCCCAACGATCTGGGCTGCAGCAGTCCACGTATCCCCTCACTTGCACGGCCACTATGAACACTTTCAAGCCCCAAATCAGTGGCCGATCGCGTATATATCGTGGCTATCACGACCGCCCCAGCGGTGAACATCCCGCAGGGGCCCCGATGAGAAACAAGGCCCTCGAGACTCAAGACATCGGCGAGCTCACGCAAGTCCTCAAGATGCCGATAGACGTCTTCTTCGAGGTCCGCGTAGTTTGCCATCGATATCACACCCCGTTTCGGCTTCCAATGTATCGTCTTCCCACAGATCACGTCTCACTTGGAGCCGATAGACGTCCTGCAGCTTGCGCGGGCCTCGAAGGAGCTCCGCGCGATGCTCCTCTCGCCTGCGTATCAGTATGCCTGGATCGCGGCGCGTTGCAATATGGAGCCTCCCATGCCCGATTGCCCGCCGTACATGACCGAGACGCGTTACGCCCGTCTAGTGTTCGAACCAGTGTGTGATGTATGTCTGCCTCTCTCTGGTGTTCGCGCTGGGTGTGGCCCGGCGCCGCTCCAACGAGGCTGACTCACTGCCTCCGACGCGTGTCGCCAGGCATGCGGCGACGATATGTCGGTCTGCGTGGACTACGCCATTCCCGCGCGGTTTTGCTGCCCATGGTGGGAGCATAAGTGAGTTGTTCGCTCCCTGTCTCCTCGGTATCCTTCTACAACGACGTGTACAGCGTGCGCGATGGAGGGGAACTCGCGCGTGAATTTGAGCTGGTTGACTCTGCGCAAAGCGACGTGTTCAATCTGCTACCCATGGCCAATCTCTTTGGTGAGTGACAATCACCGGTGATCCTCATAATCCTGAAGCTGACATCCACCTCAGAACGTAATACGGAGCCACTCACCACCTTGGACCAGAGCTCAGATGGTATATATTACAAGCCGGAGTTTGCATTCGTAGCGATGCGCTATGGAGAACTCATGCTCAGCGGAGAAAAGGTAGCGTTGGATGAGTTCGTCGAGGAACGCAAAGCCAATGCCCTACTGAGGTTGAATGTGAGTCCGCTGTTGTTGTTGTTGTTGTTGTAACTCCTGGTTATAGTCCTCGAAGGCCGGGCCTTATGGTAGACTATATACAACTGGTTTTTCCCGCGTATTCTATCTGGCGTAGGTAATCGTGCATATGGTGTTGGGGTGTTGTTGTAAATGGTAAGTAATCATGCGTGACCAGCCGGGAGCCCGTGACCTTCCTTCCAAACTCTTCTGCCCTCGTCGTTCCCTCGCAGAGCCGGGCCGGACTGATGCCTCCGGGCCCCCCTTAAGCCGAGCCCACTGCCATCGGTTACACCTGCTCCTCGGTCCGGTTGTGCGGGCCCCGGACCCCGCCACGGTTTCCCACGCCACAGCGGGTGAGGTCGGCCGGGCTACGCCGGTGGTCGTTATGTGGTCGCTTGCAGCGGCTGCGCGGCGGGGCCAAAGCCCGGGTTGGCGATGCCGTACCCCCTACGAGCAGCGTTGGCCTTGACGGGGTCAATGACCGGTCAATCACAAGGTCAAGACAACGGTCAACCACGACAAGTCAACGCTTGACCCGTCAAGATTGACGGCCGAGGGCCCGAAAACCATCAGTCATCTTGATTATCACATCGGCATTTGTCCGAAGTCGACTACTGCACATGCACCGCCCGCCCGCGGCTTCGTCCAAGGGTGCCCATGATAGACCACATTTGTAAAGTATGGTACACAATATGATAGAATGAGGGTCTGTAGAAGAACCGTAGAACATAATTTACGCTGGATCCGGGGAAGCTGTTTACTACTGCCAGAGTGAGTCTCCCGCTAATGATGAGGCACAAGCTATAGTGGACAGGGCTACCACAACAGCAACACTATCATTAGCTACCCGCAGCAGCTTTCGAGGTACCTCGCCGGGCATTCTAATGGGACTGTAAGATACATGCAGTTCGTCACGAAAAGGAGACGATATCGGGCGGAGGGAGTCCCGAGTGTCTAAGTTCTGCAAGCCCGGCAATGACGCAAATTAGCTTTTCTATTGAAAACCTGCTTAGGACATTGTATAACACGGTCAGATGTGTTTGACTAGACGATACATAGTGCTTGTGCTCGAGTACGTCGTGCATTCCCTGCAAACGGCCCTCGGCGTCAACGCGAAGTCAAGAGAAAGTCTTACTGGCGCTTGTCAACCCACGTGGTTTGATTGACCGGTCATTGACCCGTCAATGACCGGTCAACGGGGGTCAAGACAACGGCCTTGACTTTTGTTGTCTTGTTGACTTGACGTCAACCAACACTGCCTACGAGACCCTGACCATGCGGGGATGCACGGGAGCGTACTGGGTTCCGGTAGGTCCCGACTGCCCGAATCCGGGCTGGTGACGTAATCGGGGTAGGAGAAGCTCGGCGCCCAAAATAGGACACCGAGGCCGGAGGCAAGGGGATTCGAACGCCCGGTTTCACGAGCGTGAACCCCCACGGAGGGCTGGTTTCCCACTACACCAGCCTACCCCCTAGTCCGCTGTTATGACCGCTACTACCTACTGCGCGGGTTTGACTCCGTGAGCGGTTGCAGTGGAACTTGACTATCGCCGAATGGGAGGGCAACAAACATCATCATGAGCGTTCCTTGAGTATGAAGGTGCAGCAAGAACGGATCGCTGCGTGAGTTTCGCATTCGTTGGTCTGCGAGATCAATCAGCGGCTCGAGCTCACTTCTTACATGCACCGTAGCATCGAACATCGCCTGCGTGAGATGGGATACGAGCGGTCGGAGTATCCGCAAGAGGACTCGAATTTCTACCATGTGCTGAACCAGCCACGCGCGCTCACACCCAAAAGTATGCACCCAGAACACATCGTGTTCCACGTCTTCCTGATTCCATACTGCCAGTCTGGGACACAATGCACCCGAAGCTCGTCGCGATACTGGACGCCGAGCGTCAACGCCTTGCGGACGAAGCTTTCAGGGAGAAGTGGCAGAAACGCCTTGCACAGTTCGCCGCGCACTACAAGGCGTTCCTGCACAAGGACCGCGAGCAGAAGCGCTTCTTCCCCTGGTTCGAGGACGCGGCGATCTACTGCCGCGACGTCATTACCGGCGCCGAACCCGAAGCTAACGTTTCCCAGGACGAGTACGTCCAGTTTGAGGTTGTCGTCTCGGCCAACGCCCGCGCGTATTATTCCCGGGCAATCAGTGATCTGGCCGACCTCGCCGATATGCAAGCCCATGGCCGGACGAGGAGGGCAGCGCGAATGACCAAGAAGACTGAAGGCTCGAAGTATTCGCACAAGGGCAAGGGCAAGGAGAAAGCCGTCGCCGCCTCTGACGCAGGCGAGGCTGAGGCGGATGATATCGACGCAGAGGATCTGGCTGTTCTGGAGCCTCCGAACGTCGTCTTCACGTGCCAGTACTATTCGTCCTTCCACAGCTACTGCCCCAGGTACAAGACCTACCACGAGCAAATCGAACACTGGAAGGACTGCCATGGCACCGTTGCCTGGTCGGCGCAGGAGGGAGGTATCATCCGCGCTCTCAACCTCAAGATGGAGCTTGTCAAGAAGCTTCTCGACGCCCTGGGGCTACCTGAAGACACAACGATGACGACCGTCCGGGACACCATGCTTCAGGGTAAACCAGAATGTGTGTGTGGGGAAGCCGTCCTCACCTACCAGCCGAGTTTCCCATGTACATGGTACGAAATGGTATGGCATAATTCTTTTGTGTGTTCGCATACCCTCCGCTTACGCATCGGATGTTCCCGCTGTACAGTACTCCCATGTCAACGGACACGGGATCCGTGATGCGTGAGCACGACCTTCGCCCCCCTTCTGACAGGACGCGGAAGACTGATATTGACGCGTCTGTAGATCGAAACCGATCAAGCACCAAATCACCTTCAAGACCACGGGCAAAGAGGTCTAATAGACGGGATAGCTTCCGAGACCATGAAACGCAGCGTCATCCCGCTATGCTTGATAGCAAAATGTGGCCCCTCGAGCATGAGTATTGAATACGTGGCTCGGCCTTGTATTCCCTCACTTGGTCCCTCTGAAACGGCCGGAGGTTGGCTATATAGCAAATCTTGGAATGTATGGATTGAGGCGGTCTATGAGTCGACTCCTTACTACGATCTCCCCGCAGCCTGGATGCTACGCTTATCCTGCAAGTCACATACACACGCTACTTTGGTATTCTGGGGACACAGCACACAGACTGTTACCAACCTTATGCAAGGCGTCCGTGCACAGCGAAATGACTCGGGTCATCCCAGCGAGGGTGGCATGAGGTTCTGTCAAGTCGAATGCCACAGCGCTCTGAGTCAATGTGACTCGCTGCCGAGTCTGTCTTGCCGATTTGAAGTACTCGCTGCGCGTTACGCCCAAAACGGCCGCCCTGGACTTGATTCAGATGCGCAGCACTGCCACTTCTAGCGCGCTGGCGTTTCGTTCCCGGCCGCGTAAGCACTTCGAGTGAGTGAGCCCTTGGCCCTTGTACTGTATATATACCCCTACCCCGGCCATAGGTGTGTTCTCCCAATGAGCAAGGAAGCATTGCTTGAACTACCAGCTCCATATTCCGTACGTGTGCCTCAAGTCATCCGCCGACGCCGCGATCTCCAACTTCGTACATTGAACAGTCCACTGCCAACACTGCGACCGTCATGAACACATTCAAACCTAAAGTCAGCGACAACTCGCGTATACATGGAGGTTACGGTCGTGCCACTCGCACTCGCAAAGGTCCTGCAGAGGATCCGAAGAGAAAGAAAGCTCTCGAGAGGGATGTTGGCAAGCTGACGGAAGTGCTCAATCTGCCCTTGGACGTCTTCTTCGAGGTTTGTCCCGCGTTCTTCACCTTGAAGAAGATGCGAATCAGCTCATATCATATCCCTTAGATCGCTTCTCACCTGCATCTTGTTGACATCTTGCAGCTCGCGAGAACCTCAAAGGAACTCCGCGCGATACTCCTCTCTCCCGCATGCCGGCACCTCTGGGTCGCGGCGCGTCGGAACATAGCGCCTCCGTTGCCCGAATGCCCGTCGTACATGACCGAGAACCGGTATGCACGCTTGGTGTTTGAGCGCGTCTGCGACGTAAGAAACGCTTCATATTCCGCCGTAACTGCACATTGTTGTTCACTATGTCAATTCTCCAGGCGTGTGGTGTAGGGCGGTCCGTGAACGTGGACTATGCTATTCCCGCGCGGTTCTGCGGGGCGTGTTGGAAGGCCAAGTGAGTTGCCATCACCCCGCCACTGCCTTATCCCCCCTGACGTGGTGGTAGTGTCCGCAATGGAGGCAAGCTCGCACGTGAAGCCGGTCTCAAGAAGGCTGCGCAAGGAGACGTGTTCAATCTACTTCCGATGGCAGCCCTCGCAAGTTATCGTAAGTGGATATTGACTCCAGGAGCGATGATATGTGTCGATGATACTCTAAGATTGGAATACGGAACCGATCACCACGCTATCGCAAACCTCGTCACGCTCGTACTATGAACCAGAGTTCGCGTCCGTCGCGAAGGAATATATTGCACTGAGAAACGGGACAGACAAGAAGGCTCTGGAAGAGTTCGTCGAGCAGCGCAAAGCTAACGCTCTAATGAGGTTCAACGTGAGTCTCCTTCTGCGTTGGCCGGCGACATACATCTTATAGCGCGGGCCTCCGTCACAGTTCAACCTATCGCTCGCCGAACGGGAGAAAACCTTCCATCAGAGTAAGCACGCGTTGGAGGAGAGCATCGAGCAGGAGAGAATCGCAGCGTGAGCCCGTTCACTCGTTGTGTGATACAAACACTCATACGAGCACGCGATGCAGCATTCAAGCCAACTTGCGCGTGCTAGGATACGAGCCTTCGGAGTATCCCCAGGGGAACTGGGAATTCCGCCAGATGCTGCACCAACCACGCAAGCTCACCACGAGAAGTACGTCGCCCCCGAAATACACCATACATCACAATATGCACAGACTCGGGTCCTGACCTGACCGTACCCAGTCTGGAACACGATCCGACCGAAGCTCATCGAAATCCTGGACGCTCAACGCGAACGGCGCGCGGACGAGGCCTTCAAGGCAAAGTGGCAGAAGCGCCAAGCTCAGCTCGCCGCGCACTACAAGACGTTCCTGCAAAAGGACCGGGAGCAAAAGCGGCTCTTCCCGGGGTTCGAGGACGCGATGTTGTTCTGCCGCGACCTGCTCGTCGGCGCTGAACCGGATAACGACGTCTCCGAGAACGAGTACGCACAGTTCGAGGCGCTCGTGCTGGCGAACGCGGATGCGTACCGCGCTCGCGTCCTACGCGACCTCGCTGGCTTGGTGCTGCTCCTCCGCGCGGGCTTGGCCAACCGCGGCCCTTGGCACAAGAAGGTCGTCAAGAAGGCGAAGGGCAAGGGAAAAGGCAAGGCCAAGGCCAAAGCCACCGCCTCCGACGATTCTGACGACGACTCTGACGAAGTCTCCGCCCGGGCGCACGACATGGCCGAGGAAGACGTCCTCGCCATACTAGAGTCGCCAAACGTCGTCTTCCAGTGCAATTGCAACATGTCGGGCGACTGCACGACGTGGAAGCCGTACCTCGGGCACATCGAGCACTTCCAGGACCGCCACGGCTCCCGCCTGTGGACGAAGGCGAAGGAGGGGAATCTGTTGCAGGTGCGGGAGCTCGATATGGAGACCGTCAAGCGCATGCTCGAGGCTCTGGGGCTGCCCGAAGACGCGACGTCGACGACCGTGCGGGAGACCGTCCTCCGGTGCAGCGCAGAGTGCTCGTGCGGGGGTTCTGTGACCAGAGGTCAGCAGTACGATCAGATGATGCCGGCGTGGTATTCGATGTGGTTTAAATTGGTACGGCCTCGCGCGTTCGAGACCTTTGTGCGCCCTTCGCTCACGCGCTGAATGTTTTCGTTCTGCAGTACGTGCATACCAACAGGCCTCATGATGGCAATGACCAGTAAGCGTGGCTTCTGTGCACACACCTAGAATCTCCGGAGAGCTAATACGGGTGGACGTTCAGGACAAAGCCGCTCGAACACAAGATCGTCTTGAAGCCGAGCGACAACGGCGCCTGATTTAGCTGACCCGGACTCACCTCAGGCAAGATCGCCATATTGGTGTTGTCCTACTATTTCTGCCATTCGATGAGACTCTCCATTCTATCCGTGCCGTCGTCTTGCTTTCTGATACACTCGTTGGGTCGTGGAATTATGCACTTGGGCATATATCTCGTACCACATCTTGTTCGCATACTCTCAACGTCTGATACAGTTGATCTGGCTATTGTTGCTTCTTATTTTTGGGGAGGCTATCTTGGGGTTGTGTGCGAGCGTGAGCGCGAGGCCGCGAGGCCGCGCGACTCCCTCCACTTTCTAACAGGACACCGATGCCATTGCGCCCAGAACGTATGCGAGTGCTACAGATACACGCGTGCAGAATCATGCTACGGGTCCACCAATCCGATGCAAAACGACCTCCTTAATATGTCTTCCCTCTCGATCCATCTATGTCAAAGCTTGCAGTCAGCACATTGATAGCGACGCACGCGCGAACACTGTGGCCGGAAAGACCCCTCACCTTCAACCCGATGAGGATGTCCTCGTCGAGCAGCACGCTCTCGTACTCATCCGGGACGTTCACGCTCGTCTCCATGTACGGGAGAGCCGATACCAGTTCATCCTGCCAATCGCCATTGTCTTCGATTCTCGTCTCTCCCAGCACCAGCTTGATGACCCGCCCAGGGTCGTCCGGGTTGAGCGACGGTCCTGGCGCTTCGTCATTCTCATCTTCTTCGTCGTCGTCCATCTCGTCGTCCGCTTCTTCGCCCGCCGCTTCGTGCACTCCCTCGTTGACCGGTTCATCCATCTCCTCGTCGTGTTCTTCGTCCGTGAACATGAAAGCCGCCGGCGGGTCCTCCGGCTCCCGCCGCTCGCTCTGCTCCCTCTCCACCATCCGCTCCCCCGCGCGCGCCCCGATAGGCTCACCGCGCATCGCGCGCTCATGCGCGTACCGCCTGATTGCGAGCTCGTCAAAGTCGTACACATGCAGCCGCTGGCTCCCCGCAGGGCCATCCGGCCGCAGGCGCACGAACCGCTGCCCGCACGTGGTCGTGATCCAGCGCGTGCCAGGCAGCTCGTCCTGGAACCAGCGCGTCACCGCGGGCCCCCACTCCGCCCAGGGGAGCTTGAGGATGCCGTCGTCCGCAGCAGGCGCGTCGCCTTCGTCGTACCATGAGAACGCGCGGTTCCGCCGCTGGCCGACGGGCCTGACCGAGGAGATCGTGGGGGGCTCCGGTGTGCCCGAGCTTGAGCGGGGGGAGCGCGCGGCTTCCTCGTCAGAGGAGTCGCTGTGCGCTTCGTCTAGGTTCAGGTAGTCCGAGAGCGACGCGCGGCGCATCTCCTCCACCTTGCGCTCGCGTTCGAAGGCGTCGTTCATAACCTTCAGGAGTGAGGCGCGGTGGACGATCATAGTGAAGACGCGGGTCGAGCCTGTGGGGAGACGGAGGTGCATGTGGAGGACCATGATTGCTCTCTCTGGGTCGGAGAAGAATGGGAGGTCCTTGTTTACGTGCGTTGCTGAAGAGGGCGGACCGCGTGGGTTGGGCTCGCAGCGACATGTCATACGCAGCACGAGCGCCCCTGTGTATATCGGCGGGAGTTGCAGGATACATTTCGTCTTGAGAAACGGGACGTCCTGGTCCGTGATGCTCTTCTGTGCAGGTTGCGGTCGTGGAGGCATGTTGAGCTCCTCTGTGAACTGACAGATCTCCAAGTGGTTTCCGGGGATGATTGGTAGCATCACTGTATCTGAAGAAAGCATGACGAACGAGTTGAACATCGTAGGGTCTGAGTACATGCGGCACTGTCCCTGTCGGTCGGTTCATAACTCTTCCTCCACGCGCACGGAGAGGCAACACGGAGACTCACAGCAATGGGCAGGCCGGTCTTCCAGTTATATATGACGAATGTAACGGGGTCCGCATTGATGAAGGGGAAGTAGTTGTTGAGCAGGAAGCACAGCGAGTCCCCCGATATCTCTAGCATTATGCTACAATGTCCGGGCAAATAGTGTATGTTGTCGTAATGTATAACGGGCTTTGCCGCAGCTGGGTGGGGTTGCCCAGTTGAATGCTTTAAGAGGTGAATGTCTACGGACGCCAGTAGTTGGGCCTCGTTGACATAACTATAATACAGTCATTGCGTCATGAGAATGTGGTTATATGCGACGTCCAAAGGGCAGAATACGTACGAGTATGTTACGATTGCGATGAGGTCATGTTCGTGGATGGCAAGACCGACGTCGATGATCTGTTTGCCCAGGTCGATGTTAGACCACAGGGACGCGTTATTCCGCGCCTCGTTGAAGGCGGAATGCAGCGAGATAGTGTAAACGGCATCCGTTCCGGTATAGATCTCGCTGTTCCGCCGTTCCCCTAGGAGCAGTGTGCCGCCGGTGAGGTCGTAGATCCCCGACGGACGGTGGCTTAGTGTGAGCGCCTTCTTGTCGGAGAGGTCGAGTTCCCTCCACGCCTTCTCCTTCGCGCGGAGGATGCGGAGGCGTTCGCCGAGGACCATGCGCGACTCGGGGTTGTCCACCATGCCCGCCACGCGCAGCTCGATGGCGTACTGCAGCGCTGCGTGGGACTCGACGACGTCGCGCCATCGGTTACATACGCGGTTGAGGGAGACGAGGTCGCGGAACTCGAGCTGGGAGGCGACCTGGACGAGGAGCTCGTCGGGGAGGGAGAGGAGGGCCATGGGAGAGCGGGTCAAGGTCGAATGCAGGCGATCGACGTCAAGACACAGTCTATGGGCGCCTATTCGCGGCTTTCTCTCCAGCACCGACCTCGCCCCGCCCACTTTCTCCGTCCCGTCGTCCTTTGTCTCCGCTTGGTGCGTACATTAGCCACTTTTTGCGCGGTATACTCATTGAACAGGACACAGGGCGTTGGAAAGATGGTCCTCCCCCACAATCTCTGCTCGCATATCCAAAACGCCTTCCGCGCACGGCACCAGCACATCGCCGTTCCGCACAGCACACAAAACCTTGCCATCCTCTCCATTCTCCTCCGCGCCGGTTTCCTGTCCAACGTGACGCGAGGAACCACAGAGGCTCCCGCGCCGGATCAGTTCTTGGAGGTCAACGACTCGCAGAAGCGGATATGGGCCGACCTCAAGTACCGGGACGACCGCCCCGTGCTCGCTGACATGGAGCTCATCAGCAAGCCGAGCAAGCCTATCTTTATGGACCTGAGCGAAATCCGGAGACTGTGCACGGGAAGGCGTGTGCAGAACGTCAAGCCGCTGCGCATGGGCGAGATTGCGATTGTCAAGACAAAGGACAGGGAGAACGAGTGGTTGGAAGCCCGGGAGGCCCTGCAGTTGAGGCTACCCGGCGAGGTCATTTGTCGGGCACGGTAAAGGGTCGCCTAATGGATTACAGTGAGTCATTCGTATGCAGTCTGAATGGTTCAAGGAGACTGACAGTCATTTCGGCTAGTCTTATACGTATATAGCTTTGCTCCTCAATCGTACATGGAGCGTAATCTGGTCTACACCTTTTTGATTCTCGGAAGGCACCCCGGCTTGGCATCTTTAAGAGACGTATGTCATTGTTCAAAGGTGACCAACAGTACTAACAAGAGTCGACTCCCTGCACATATGGTGTCCGAAGAGTTTTTGAGCCGGTCCGAACGTAAGGAGTATTGTTACCATCTATCCCGACTTGGCCCAGATGCCAAATGTCACACCCCCAACCTATCGTTCACTCGTTGGGCAGTCTTGCTGCACGCCATGTCGCTGACAGCTTCCTCACGAAGTCCAAATACTGAATGGAACTCCGGTCGACCAACAGAGTAGGCAAGATCGGGTCGTGCACATGCTGAATTTCCACTCGCAGTAGCTACAAACATTTGACTACTACGGCCTCTCGGCGAGTACACCCTTCTTACTGGGAGAAGTTCTTGATGCCGTTGAAGTTCCTGATCGACCCCGCAGAGCCACCGGACACCTTCAGCGCAGACCAGTCCCAGGTGCCTGGAGGAGGACAAGTCGACGGCGGCCGCACGTCTAAATTAAGTGCCGGTGCTAGGAACCGGGAAAACAGTAGGGACTGACCGGAGCAGGCACCGGAGCCGCAGTTGACCTCGACGCGCTTCGCGCCGCTGTTGACGGAGATGGAGTTGGTGCTGCCGACGAAGTTCACGCCCTGCGCGATGTACCATACCCGTCAGTAAGTTGGTTGGATACGGGCTGAACGTCGCGCATGGTGGATGACTCACGGAGAGCTTCACACCCGTGCCGGGCGTGCCAAGGGTGGAGGGGTAGCTCTGAAGAGTTCGTATGTCAGCGACGTTGTTGGGCCGGGGGGCATTGAAAGCACGCACCTGGTCGATGATGACGCCGAACCTGCGAATGCCGGTCGCGGTGTTGCCAGAGTAGGTGATCCCGGACACGGTCGAGCCAGTCGCGGACTTCTTCGTCTTGATGCGGAGGGCGTTGTCGCTGCAAACTACGAGTCAATCCCAGCGCATAGAAAGAGAGGAATGGTGCGCACTTGTCCTTGATCACGTTGTTCTTGATCGTAATGTCCGACACAGTCACTCCAGAGTCGATCGAGCCCTGCGAAAGGTGTGCAGCGCACAATCAGGCGTCGTCGCAACACAGAGACAGACGACTGTGGAAGACGTACGACGGAGATGCCGTGGCCGCCGATGCAGGTGTTGCCCTGGAAGACGATGTTGCTGCCCTTGTTGATTGCGAGACAGTCGTCCTGGTTGTGGATCGTGCTGCCAACCCGCGCCCCGCGTTAGCTGTGCTCTGGGTTATCCGTACTGAGCGACCGACCTGTTCTCGATGACGAGGTCCTTGGTGCTGCAGTCGAAGCCGTCGGTGTTGTGGCCGGCAGCCTTACCACCGCTCTTGGAGTTGGGCTGGTCGCCCGCAGCTACGTTCGGTGCGCGTTCAGCATAGGGGTACGCTACGCAGTGGCCGTACGGGACGCTCACAGTTGTCGATGGTCAACTGGGACATAGTCAACTTCGCGGGGTTCGACACGCTGTACACGCGGGCGGGCGAGTTCAGGACCTTGACATTCTGTGGAGCGCAACATAGGTCAGCTCGATAGTCACGTCTCTCGGATGTTATAGAAGTACTGACGGAGTAGGTGCCAGAGATCTTGATCCTGAGCGAAGTCCCTACAGTCAGCCACTGCCCTCTGAAGTTTTGAACCGGACAGAAGCGCACTTCATCATGGGGGCGGGCTTGGTAGCACCGCCGTTGCCGCCCTTGCCATCCTGGAGAGGAGGTAAGCGGCTCAAATGATGTTCATACGCAGGTCCGACACATACCCAATACGAAGCGCCGTTACCGTCGAAGGTGTGGCCGTTCCCGTTGACTGCGATGCCAGAATGCCTCAATCATCCGTCGCAGCTAAGTGACACCTGATAGCACTTACAGGTGATAGATTTACCGCTAGCGAAGGGCGCCAAATCAGCAAAACCCTCTACAACAAGCGGGCAACCCTTACCTGACTTGGAAGAGCGGACCCGCCCATTCCTTGACGCCAAACTTGACGTCGCCCTCTGCATCCACCATACCCGGGCAATCTACCGTACGGACGCGCCTCACGCGAGGGCAGACGTACGCATGTTGACGGTCGTGCCGTCCTGGAGGGGGAGGTCGAACGTCTTGCCGGCGGGGACGGTGAAGCCCTTGATGTTCACCGTCTTGCACTTCACCGCGGCGGAGACGTCATCGAGAGAGGCGATGGTGCCGGTGCAGTCGCTCGCCGCGGGCACGGCGGCGATGAAGGGGACGAAGGCGAGGAGGGAGACGAAACGAAGGAACGAGGGCATGGTGCTGCCGGTAGTCGGTGGGTGCAAGGAAAAACACGAGAGTGTCGGTTGGGCGGTGGGGCCGGCGGGGGTAAGCTCAGTTCGCGACGGGCGAGGCGTTGCGCTAGAGCTTGGGAGGAGACATGGGGCAGTCCGTCCGCTGGCTTTTATACGCCTCCTCCGCTGCCGTCTCGCGCCTCGCACCTCGCGCCTTACGCCTCACGCCTCACGCGCACGCCCGGCCGGAAGACGAGGTGTGGTATTTCGGATAAACGTGCGGGCATGGGGATGGCAACCGTGACGTGAAGAGCAGAGCGCACCGTTCGCGGGTCGGGCGCATGCTGCACCTAGGCCTATCATGAGACGGTGGGCACTGGGCCGGCCGCTCACGCTCGTGCTCGCGCTCGTGTGCGCATGGTGCTCACCATGTGGACGCCGACGCTTGTACGCCTTCCGAGAGAAGATGGGTCGTAGCTGGCCCTGGTCAGTAGTAGCGTGTACACTTCGGAACCAATCATTATTGCAAGACCTGACCGTTGGCCCAGCCCAGAAAGCCCGAGGAGTCCGCCCGCAATGACACAGACGGCCGGCAGGGTTCCAAACCGACGGATTACCTACATGAAGGGGCGGTCGAGCCCTCCAGGAGTATGATGGCACATTTAGATGAAAAGGGACGCACCCCGAGGCTGCTCTGTTTTGCAGCACCTCGTCGAGCCCGGACATGGAAACGCCGCCGGGAGCGATCACCGCAACTGGGTGGAGAACCGCTAGAAGTGCCTTAGAAAGCCCCATGGCTACAAGGTACGGCATCCAGTTTCGACGGTGCCCGAGGCCGAAGACAATAAATCGAGCGACGAGGGCCGAGGCCGCTCAGGGCGTACGTATACTTGTGGGTGTCAATGTATGGCTGACTTCACTCACTTAGCTCCCAATTGTACAGCTCCGCTATGAACCCCATACGGGACGTCCCGAGTTCTTGGGTACCATGAATCCTGTTATTTCCCGGCTCATCGTCGGCGTGAATAAGGCAAGCATTGTACTCTGGATGATGCCGCACATCACAGTCATGGTCAACGACGAAGACCCGGCCCGTCGAGCGTTCCACGGGCGCGGTCTTTCGCGTAGGTGTGGGCCCTTGTGGCCTCTCCTTGTGGTCGGGTCGTTCTAGCGATCGTCAGGTCCGCCGGAACGCGCCGGCGGTTCGCTAACAACGCGCCAAGACTCTGAGAAGCCGTTCGCGGACCGCGGGCGGCCCGCTGAGCCCGTTCTGCGAAATGCCCATCTCGCTGGCCTTTCCCAAGTTCGAGCAGCTCGACGTCTGACCAGCCGCAGAAGGTATGTCGGGCACTTGTATGAGCATGCGTCGGGCAAAGAAACCTATGACTATTCGCTGTTCGCGGGATAATCGGTGTACAGTCGGGTCCAAGGCTAGGTGTCCTCCTCGCGCTCTCCGAGCGGCCGCAGGCTCTCACCGGAACCGTGCCATACAAGGATTGCCATTTCCATCGCCATGCAATGTACGATGTCTTCGCTGCCATTGTCTTGCGCGCTTGCTAAACGCACTGAGGAAGCGGTATACCGCCACTCGTCGCGGAAAACGACCCCGCAGCTCGGTAGCCCCAATATGTCCCAGACTTGCGCCGACAGGCGTTTGCGCTACTATGGTAAGTCCATTGAGCCGAGTCACATGTCATAGGACAGAAGTGGCCGTTGTTCGTACCTCGACGACTCTCCGTCGGACTGTGCTGTAGCGGTCTCGATCTGGCATTTCGTAGGCGAGGGTGGTGTCCCTGTCACCTTGAGGGCTCCGGACAGGACTTGGCAGCGGGTCTAGAGCGGGAGAGGCAGGTGGAGTGTGTGCTCGACGAGACCGACGGGATGGGGAGCCAGATTCGATGTGCCCGGCAGGGAGACGAGGCGAACTCATGGTGGGTGGAACAGCGCGGCGAATAGCGAGTGGGCGGAACGGACGGAAGGGCTTGGCGCGTCTGACGGTGAGCGTGCTTCCACGGGCAGGGACTCATTCTGGGGCGAGACGTGGTCTGGTTCTTTGAGGGGAGCATTTTTCGGCGGAGGCGGAAGGTACGTTGCGAATCGCCGTCGCGCCCCGCCGACACTGGATCTTCCGGTTTTGCGATCATCGTCTCCGGCCCAACGTCTCTTCAACGCGGCGCTGAGCTGCGACGGGGCTTTGAACTTCCCGCTAGCGATTCCACGGCGTTCGACATCCTTGGTCGAGACTCGAGCCTTCTTTGAAGGAAGGGTGCCCCAGGATGCGTCTGGCGAGCCAAAGGCGGCATATGCGTTGCGCTTGGGCGGCGCGGTTTCTGCAAGAGGGGCATGCTGGGTCTTACGTCTTGGCGGAGGAGACGGGCTTGACGGCGGAGACGGAACACGCGCCGGTCGGTTTTTCGGCGGAGAGCATGTAGGGTGGTGTCGCATCTTGAGAGGGGGCGGACAGCGGGAATGGGGCGGAGGAGTAGGCTGAAAAGAGCGTTGAGGCCAAGGGGTATCCTTCTTTACATTGACACGGAAGAGCCACGGCGCGGTAGGATCTGTAGCCGTCTTGCTTGTCGTATCCGGTGGACAGTCTGTGGATGGTCTTGGTATTCTGACCTTACGAAGGTCTTGTCGAGGCTCGTTGCTTTGCACGACACTAGATGGTTTCGGCGCAGGAGGTCCAGCATACACGAAACCGTGAGATAACGTAGGAGTGAACTCTCGTTCGGTGGACGAGGAATAAGTGGGCCTCTCGTATTGCGACATGGGTTGAGGAAGATGTGGGGAGCGCCGTTCCTTCTTTACACGGATATTCCCAGGGGCTTCATGGGGACTGGAAGAGTGTCTTCCCAAGAAAGCTGCGCGGATATGAGCTACATCAGCATCAGAATGCGTGTATATGCGGTACGAACATACTCTCTTCTGCATTTGCACCAGGAGACGTCGAGTTGCGATTACTACTATGGGATAAAGAGGAGAGCGCTTGTCCTTGCACGGGGAATCCACGAGGGAGACGCCTAGCAGCAGAATCCTGAGTCAAAGTAGCCGTCGAGGTTGGCGCGGAGACCAGCCCTTGCTGGTAGGTGTTATGACGAGAAGAGAGCGTGTTGTGGGGAACCCGTTGGGAGTTGGGTGCATGCGTGATTTGAGAATGTTTGTCGGTATAGGCCATACGCCGGTAATCATCGCCAGAAAATGCAGTAGTCTTAGCACAAGAAATAGCAACACGAGTGTCGAGAGAGCCAGCACGAGTCGTTACGTTGTCAGTGGGAGCATCGTAGTCAGCAAATTCCACTCCAGAGTCACAACCCAGAGAATCAGGAGCGTAAAACGAAGTCGAAGGGAAAGCAGCGCAAGTCTTCTCAGCCTTATAGAGTACGTCTGGTTGGTAAGAGGAATCGACTAGGGTCTCGTCCGAGGGTATATGCGCCTCTTCTTTTTCGTCTTCTAGAGGTGGTTCAGGTGGAAGTGAAATCGCAGCAGTTCCGAGTGGGTGTTGCGGTTTTCTCAAGGAACCGGGTGTCTTAGTGGTATCGGAGATCTGTGGTGTACAGGTTTTGGCTGGCTGGCGTCGGAGGAGGTCTAAGACAGTCGACTTCGCAGTTTTGGTCGGGGGAGGCTTCCTGGCACTTGCCCTAGCAGGTGCAGACGGCCGAGCAGATGCGTTGGCTTTTGCAATTGACCAAGGGTTAGGCTTGTAGTTGGCAGCATCAGTGCGAGAGGCCAGGTCGAGTTCTCCCAGAAGTCGAGCCTCTTCCGAGGGCGCAGATATCGTGTCAGAGCTAGTAGCTATAGCAGTTACAGGGTCTTCGTCGTTTTCATCGCTCGAGGAGTTGTCGTCAAAGCAGGGACCGCGGAGACTGAGCGACCAGCCAGCGTCCGTACGGGCTCTCTTGGACATCGTCGTGGTCGGAGGTCAAGCGGGAGGACGTCGGGCCTCGGCAACACGCGCGAAGAGCCGTGTCAAAGTCACGTGGGTGGGGGTACGCGGTAGCGTGACTGGTTGGAGTGTTGGCGCTGGTTCGGTTCTTGTTGCTCGTTCCGGCTCGGTGGTTTGCCTCTCGCTTTCCCCTTTGTTCTGTTCTGAGTCCCTGGCCCGACAATTGGCGCATGCGATGGAGAATGTGCCCCCCCTTGCTATGAACGGCGACGACACCCCTGCGCACGACGACCTCCCCCGTCCCAGGCGCAACGTGAAAGCCTCGAGGCAAAAGCGATCATCTGCCCTGAACGCGCGCACTAACGCTGATAATGAGGAGGACGATCACTCTCGCGATGACTCTGGTCTCTTGACACCTCCTTCATCCCAACAAGAGGAAGACATGGATCCCGTGCGAATGCTGTTCAGCCCGCCTCCAGAGGAGGAGCTCAGAGGCACCGGTCGGAACTCGGTGAGTGTTCGATCATCTTCACGCACCAGGAATTCCTGGACACTGTTATGGGTGAAGTTGTGTACATGGTCGATATCAGGGGGAATACTTTGATATAGACCGATGTACTGTACCATCGCCGATTGTTGCTGTTCGTCTTCTTGACACCCAGAAACCAGAGAAGATATGACATCAGCACTAGACTCGAGTATGCATCTTACCGCGATAGCAACTAACGCAGATCAACTTGCCATAGGTTACTCGCGCACGCTCGGCACCCGCCCAACCTCCATTCACTCCCTCTCTCCTCGCCGACCCCCCACACTCAGGCGCAGCCTCTTCGAAGCGCAAGCGCAACACCCATGCCCGCTCCGCCTCACATACCGCTCTCAGCTTCATTGCGGACGCCCCTTCTACCAGTCAAGCCCACACTGAGGCGACGCCCAATCCGAAGCCGCGCAAACAATCAAAGCGTCATGTCTCTACCATCACTGTCGACTCTCCCACTCGCCCGACAGAACTCGCTGACGAGCCGACTACACCTACACGATCCTCCTCCCAGCGTCGAAGCCAGTCCCCTTCGAAACGTTCTTTGCTCGTCTCACCCCACCATTCTAACCCGAATGCAGACTACCTCCCGCCTCTTCCCGTCATCTCTCGGCAAACCGTCTCAGCGCGACGTCGGTCGGCCACCCCCATTCCCCCATACGAACCGCCCCGCGAACGGTTCACACCACCACGCGAGATCATTCACACGCCGCCCGGTGCGGCTCACTCCCCCTCGAAGGTGACGAAGTCAAGCAAACGCAAGTCCGTCGCGCCCAAGAACAAGAAGAAGCTGATCATCCTCGTCAAGACCGAACCTCCTGAAGTCGACCTGTCTGCACCACCGCCTCCACCCTCTCCCACTGATGACCCTCTGCTCCTGAAAGGCGAAGAACGGCCCAAGCGGAAACATAAACCCCGCGTGAGCGAGCTGTCGACATCCTCCTCCACGCATGCGCGAGAAACGCCCTCCATCGCGTCTAGCTCTCCCAGCCCCCCTCCTGAGGGAGGTATCGGCCGGTTGCCCGATCTCAACTCGAGCATGGATGTCAGCATGCGCGACGTGAGCTACGACAGCGTGGATGACACCTTCGCCGGACCCGCCGCTCCTGTGTTCGATTTCACGCACGTGGAGGAGAATAGCGCCTTGTGGGACCAGGACTCGGATGATTCGGACGAGTTTGACCATACTGGGGAGTATACTGGGCGATTCAAGGAACTGACTGTGCCGACCAAGGCAGATCCCCCGAGTAGCTGCACGCGCGCACGTCAGGACGCGTGGGGTCACCCGATCAGTCCGTTCCCGAGATCCAATGGTCGCCGTACTAGCCTGCCGAGTTCTCCACCACTAAGGGCTGGACCCGACGAGGACATCACAGAGCCACAGGACAGCCCGGATGAGGACGACGTTTTCTTCTTGGACGGGCCTGTGGATGTCGACAACGTACCCGATCCGGATACGTCCCAAGAGACTATTGAGCCTTCCGAGGAATCTATGGAGATTCACCAAACTCCCCGTGCACAGTCCCCGGTTGCAGAATCTCCGACCCGGTCACCATCGCCGTTACCCATTGTGGAAGTGCCCGAGGCTGAAGACGCAAGCACTGTCCATCATCCGATTGAGCATCATGTTCGTTTCGCCGCGAGGCAGTCGTCCGAGGAGCACGAGCAGCAGGAAGTGGACATGTCTGTGGAGGACGTATCCTTCGAGAGCAACCAGGACGATGCCTCGGGCGGATCCTCACCTTCGCGAGCCTTAGAGCAACGCGATTCGCCAGCCCCTCAACCCGACCCCGAAGACGCGCCCATGTCAGAACACCACGACGACCAGACGCCCATGGGTCAGGACGCAGATGACCACAGTGACAGCGACGCCAGCGATTTGGAGACTGTCGACCGTGAGCTCTCCCGCGAACCCGATCCCGAGAGCGACGACGAGGAGCGTCCTCCACGACCCACGGTGCTCACTCCCCCGCGGGCGGTCACGCCTGTACGGTCGCTCTCGCCTCAGCAGACACGGCCCCGTGGTTTCCTCTCCATCACCTCTCCTCTTCGCCGACAGAAGTCTCCGCAGGTTTACGGTCGCAGCGTCTCTCCGATGGAGGCGCCGGCCATGCCTTCCATTCAGTCTGTCTTCGCTACACCCGCTGCCCCTGCTCCTGATATGGGAGAGGCGTCAGCGTCATCAACGCCCGCAGTCCGTGAGGAGACTCAGGAGACTGCGGTGGAGGAGGAACAGCAGATGGACGTGGAGGAAGCCGCACCGGAGGTGGATGTCGCGACTACGGTGGATGGCAGCGAGGACGAGAGCGAGGAGCTGGACGATGGAGTCATTAAGATCACGAGCGGTGACCCCCGCGCTGCTGCCCGTGCTGCAGCAATCCTCAAGATGGTATGTTCCTGCTACTATAATGAAACGCCTTCTTACTAACCGACCGTATACAGCACGACTACGACTTCATCATCAAGGACCCGTCCCGGAAGCGCAGATTCTCAAGCGTCGACTCCGCCATGCGCAAGGCCCGCCGGAAGTCCGTCATAGAAGGCGGCATCAGCAAGGCCCACTCGCCGATGAAGCGGCGGCGCACCTTTGGCGGCGTCGTCGGCGACAAGGTCATCATCCCCGGCAGCCCCGTGATGACTGTCCCCGAGCTGCTCAACGAGGCCGAGCGGTCCGTCGAGCAGCGCGAGCGGAGCTTGCACACGCCCGCCCGCGCGACGTCCTTCCTCAGCGACAGCGGCGTGTTCAAGGTCCCCTTCGACAGGCCGGCATTCGAGACCCCGGGCCCGCGTCAGCGCGTGCATTCCCGGCCGTTGTTTAATCCTACGGGCCCTCGTGGTTGGGACAAGGACGACTGGAAGCTGCTAGACGCGTGTTTCACGGACGAGCGGCTTGCTCTCGGGTCGCATAAGCGTCCTATTGGGGAAGCCGTGCTCGCGCCTGTGGATGATGTGGACCTCGACCGTGTGGTGGACAGGTTCTTGGAGCAGACGGGCGGCATTCCGATGGATGATTGCTGGCCGGGTTGGTCCAGGTGCGTGTTGACGGGCTCATACCATATGATAGAGGATCGTTCTGAGCCTCGTGCAGGGCCGATCTCCTGCGGAGGACGCAAGCGTTGCAGAAGAAGCAGCGTTCGGGCAAGGTCGCGCCGCCGACGCCCAGTGGCCGCTTTGCCTCGGCGACGTTGTCTGAGGTACCGGACTTCACGCCTCTTCCTAGTCGCCATTCGTCGGTTCAGCCAGGTTTGTTCCGCAGCGAATCTGCGACGAGCTCGCACAGTGCGAAGGCACCCGTACCTGCCTCGCTGCTTGCGCCCCGCTACTCCCACTTGTTGGACGAGGCGATTGCGATCTCCAGGGGGGAGAGCGGTCTTCATGCGAACACGCAGCCTGTCGAATATCGCAGCTTGTCTGTGCCTGCACCTCAAACACACACCTCAGAGGCCGATACCTCCTCTGCGAATCTTACCTCTGTCGCTGCGACTCCAAAGGCGGCTTCGGAGCAGCCCGCCCAGCTCACCCCTAGTCGGTCTATCGCCTCGCGCATGAAGGGCTTCTTCTTCTCCTACCTCCCCACCGCAAGCAAGAAGACGCAACCCAAGAAGCCAGCAGCACCCGCCCATCCCGGTCTACCTATCCCCCCTCCCGAAGTGTTCCAGAAGCCCCGACCCCCAATTGCAACGCCCGTCTCCAAGCCACCCTCAAAGCCCGTACCGCCCAAGGAGCTCGTCCAACTACACCACGCGCCCCCTCCGAAACCTTCCATGATCCCCCGCCCGGCACAGCAGAAGCCGAAGCGCCTTGTGGAACTGCACCCTGCGCCCCCACCTCCGCCGCCGCGCCCGCGTTCGTCGACGGGGCTCCTGAGCGATCGGCGGAGTAGCAGCGGGAGCGTGAAGGACCTGGTGCGCACCTTCGAGTCGCTCGAGCAGCAACAGGAGCGCGAGAGGCAGGAGGAGGCGACGCGGCTGCGCCGGGTGCGGAGCGTGGGGGAGTGGGCGGCCTCGGCGGGTCAGCGGGGTCCGCAGGCGACGAAGTCCCGTCTGCCTGCGTGGAAGCCCTGAGGCCGGCGCAACTACGGTTTTCGATTTCTATGCGATTTATGGCGCTATCTACTATATACCACTTATCGACGCAGACGCTTTGCATACCTTGGAGCACGATGTAATCTTTGGCTGCACGACAGTGTCGTGCGCCGATCCTATGATACATATGACGACGATACGTCTGACTACATGCACTTGTTCTTCTTGTCTTTCTTGTTCGAACCCTGGATCTAGCTACCCTCTTGTTTTCCCGCTATGACGTAGGCCAATTCACCGATCTAGTAATATCCGAGTTCTTGCTGGGCTGCCTTCATCGGCTCGTACAGCCCGTGCTGCTCCCCCAAGGCGTAGGTGAGTGTCATACGTTGCAGGATGGACGGACCATCGTCCGGGTCGCACTCAATCTGAGCTATTGTGAGACCATGATGTGATTCGATGGGAAATGAATCGAACTGACCAAAGAGATGATATCGTCCAGGAGGTGTGCTTGTCCGGTGGACATGCCCGGTAGGCCTTGGTAGTTCGCATTGACGATGTGCACATGGAAGTGGTCTACCACACCAGGTGAGACAATAAGCAACACCGAGCGAGATTAACGGGTACTGACAGTAGGACGGCTGGTAGTGGATGAACATGCGCAGAGATCCGTGGTCGAGTCCCCACCGCTCCTTCACGACGCGCGCACTCTCCCGGCGGATGCTCTTGAGCATGCTGAGGTGAGCCTTGTTCAGGTCGCGGAGGCTGCGGATGTCACGATTGAAGGCGATCGCGACGAGGTAGAGCGAGCTGATCGTGGTGAGATCCCACTTCATGTCGGGGAGGATCAGGTAGCCCAAGTCGGGCGAAGGGTCGCGGTAAAGGACCTTCTCGACTTCTGAGACCCCGTTGAGGATGTTTTCGACCCTGATTGCTCTTGTTAGCATAACGTAACAGACTCGAGGAGACGTTCATGCAGGGGCTTCGACGGACCATTTTGTGCGTGAGGGAGGGAAAGCGGCGATGTATGGCTTCACGATCCGTTCGAAGAGAGCGGGTGTCTCGTGTACGATGGCGACCTCTTGCCGAGAGTACTGCAGCCGACAAGTTAGCACAGCATCTCAACGCAACCTTGGATAGATGATATACTTTGCGTATGTGGACCTCCGTTGCCGGATGCACAATGTTGATCTTGACATCAGGTCGGTCTTCTGAGGGTTTGAGCCATCCAAAAGCCCAAGTGTACTGAAGATGGACGTGCGTCATTGGCGACTTCTCTGCCAACCGAGTCATAGTTCCCTTACGATGTCGGTACCTTCAATCAGCCTTGACTTGTCCAGAGCATGCGTGAGAAGCTGATCCCCTTGGTCCGCCGCAAGGGCGGTCTTCTCGATTCGTACAATCGCCGGGGCATGCTCAGAGGTCTCGCCATTCGGCAGGGTCCCCAGAAGAGTCAAGGCATGCGTTACGGGATCTGTATGAGCCCTAAGTCAGGCCCTCCAATGAACCCATCTATCCCCGCGTGAACGTGCCCAACCCACCTTCATTCAAAACACGTTCGAAACGGAACTGCCGGAGGACTGCGGCATTGTACTTCGCGGCCATTATAGATCTGAGGACTGCAACTGGGTATGCACGGTCTCTGTCACTGCCAGATTGTCAGATATCATCTGGGACTCTTGCACAAGCTCGCCTTGTGTACGCACACTAGAGCACTAGTACTTGGCGGCACCTTAGTAGCAGTGCTACTGATGTGAGAGATCAACGTGCGAGTGGTAGGCGCCGGCACCACTTGGAAGCAGACTACCATGTGCACGTTTACTATCTCCATTACGCCGTGACCTCTGATAGCCCCATTGCCACCTGACCGTGCTTCGAGAAGAGCTCTGGCTCGACGAATGTACATATATATGCAGTCACGGTTGAGCCGCGCCCCGGTCTGATCCCCTCGGGCACCTCAATCGTCTGTCAGCCTCTCTGTTTCGAGGTTTAGTCTCGCGAACTTCCTGTGAATCGAAACGTTTCTCGAGTTCCAGCACAGGTATCTGCTCTCGCTTTCAATCTGTACGTTGATGATGGAATCTTACAACCTCCAGTCGGGTGCTCTGAACTAGGATGAAGGCTATAATCTACTTGGTTTGGGCCGCGGCAACTGTCACGTCTTCACCAGTGGTGCAGACGAGGTACACGCTTCCTCGAGGTATGTACATGACGTATCGACATCGGTTCTATGTCTGCGCTCACCTGAGTTCTTACCTGTCCTATGTCAGATGCCGAGACGCAATCCTTCTCCCTTGACCCTCGCTCCGCGGATATAGAACTTGATCCGTATCGCGAGAAGCCCCGTCTGACATTCAGACAAGATGGGACCTTCAAGATCACTGTATTCTCAGACCTGCACTACGGTGAAAACCCGTGGGACGATTGGGGTCCTCAACAAGATGTCGACAGTACGCAGCTGATGAACACCGTTCTGAACGATGAGAAGCCCGACTACGTGTTGGTACCACTACCATTCTCACATCGTGTAGTGACTCCTGACCATCTCCCCAGGGTCCTGAACGGCGACCTCATTACCGGGGAGAGTGAGTGTGCCCAACTAGTACCAAGTCGTAGTGTTGGTTCTAGCGACATGCATCAGATACATTCCGCGAGAACAGCACCACCCTCATCGACGAGATAGTGGCGCCGCTCAACAAGCTCAAGATCCCGTTTTCTTCTACGCACGGGGTAAGCATTTGGCCATCCTTGCATTTAGTTCTGGTGCTAAAACGTGACCGCTTATCAGAACCACGACAACGAGCCCAACATCACCCATGCTGAAGAGATCAGGCGGGAGCTTCGCGTCGCCCCCCTCAGTTATACGCGAACTGCGCCTTCTTGGGCAGATGGCGAGGGTTACGGTCCTGGGACGTATTGGGTTCCGGTCAGCCGACATGCCGAAATCTACGCGCATGCACAGACTAATGCTCGCCATACCATCGCATGCAGGTCTACACCAAAGCCTCTGGTCAGTCCCCCGGGCGCGGGTCGGGGGGTATCGCTCGCTGATCTCTCCCGCAGACCGCAGACCATCCCTGATACTCTGGTTCTTTGACTCACGCGGTACGATCCTTCCGAACGACATGCGTATCCGAGACCGCTCACGTTCAGTGGATATGCAGGTGGCTTTAGCGAGGGTGCGAACTCGACGGCCTTGCCTGACTGGGTGGATGCCAAGGTCGCGGACTGGGTGAAACTCACCGTGGCGAAGATGAACTACGCATGGGGACCCGCAGACAAAGTTCGACGAGGATCTCTGGCATTCGTGCACATCCCTCCGTACGTATCATTCTCTCGATATTACATGGGCAAACATGTTGACTGTAAGTGACTACACCAGTCACGCGGTGCAAGCTCTCCAGCCGGGGCTGAACAGCACCCAGGACCCTGGTCTGAACGGTACATCAAACTGCTCTTTATCGATGACGATGCTGCCTGCTGACTGCCTATTTAGCTGATCTCCTTGGATCGGGTTCCACTCAAGCCAGCGGAGAACCCGCAAACGCTGGGAAAGACGAGCCGTTCTGGGATGCAGTGAACGCCGAAATTAAGAATCTTCACGCCGTCATTTCAGGACATGGTTTGTCCAGCTCGTTCCTACCCTTGCGCTTCAATGGCTGAAGAGTTGCTCGGCAGACCATGGAAACGAGTGGTGCAAACGCGAGCCTACGAAGAACGTGATCTTCTGCTTCGATAAGCACTCTGGGTACGTGTTTCTCGTCTTCAGTCACTATGTTGTAGTAAAAGACTGACGAGTCGACGCGCACCCCTGACAGCTACGGGGGATACAGCAGCACGGGTTGGGGCCATGGTGTCCGTAACGTAGTCTTCAGGTCGCCCGACCCCAGCGTCGGTCCGGAGACCTGGATCAGAATGGAGGACGGGGAGACTCATGCGCGTGTCGTTCTGGATGGGTCGTATAACTGATAGGTTTTAGGATGGTGCTTCGAGATCTTCCCGTGTACTATAGGCCCTCGATTCTCGTATCCCTCGATCCTGGTATCCTGTTGGTTGATTAGGGCGCCCACTCACGCCTCGAGACTCATCGCCGCATCAGTGTGGGAACAGACGAGCCAACCATTCGCCTGATGGCTCGGTCTCAAGTTCCTCATCACATGCGAACAACATGGTCGAACGTTCTGTGTGTGAGAGCGCTTTGACAATTGACATGGGATCAGTGATAACCGCGACAGGCCGTATCTCATGTGGGCACTCTACTCTCCAGACTCCTCCTGGCTAGCACCAACAACCTTGCTGCTATGCCCGCTGTGAGCTCCGGTAGTAGAATTTTGGTGACCGGCGCAAGCGGGTATATCGCTTCGTGGATCATCAAGGCCCTGCTTGAACGCGGGTTCACCGTCCGGGGTACTGTTCGTTCAGAAAGTAAAGGTGCAGTCGTAAAGGAGACCTTCAAGAAATATGGCAACAACGTCGAGTTCGTCCTCGTTGAAGACATCGCGAAGGTAAACCCACGCACTCGCATCGCATTCCACTGGGAGCTGACCTGAACCGGGATGAGGAGGAGGGCGCGTTCGACGAGGCGGTCAAGGACGTCGACGCCATCATCCACACCGCGTCCCCATTCACAATGAAAGTCGACGACCCAGACGACCTCATCGTCCCCGCAGTAAAAGGCACAACCGGGCTCCTCGCCTCCGCCCAACGCGCCACTGGCAACACCAGCGCCGGCCCCGCCAGGCTCAGGCGCATCGTCCTCCTCTCCTCCTGCGCCGCGATCATGGGGCCTGGTACGACCCCTCGAACGGCGGACGAGAGCGTGTGGAACGACGAGGCGGTCGCGAACGTGCGGTCGCGGGGCCGCGCCGCGTCGCCGATGGAGAAGTACCGCGCGAGCAAGTCGCTTGCGGAGCGTGCGGCCTGGGAGTTCTACGAGACTTGGAAACACAGGGCGGAGTTGAGTTGGGACCTGGTCGTGCTGAACCCGCCGCTTGTCCTGGGGCCGTTCTTGTACCCGACGGCGCGGCCGGAGGACCTGAGCGAGTCGCTTCTGCAGTTCTGGGGTTTCGTCACGGGGACCAGTGGGATGTCTCCGGAGGTCCTGGCGAGGGCTGGGCAAGTTCCAACAATTCCGTAGTTGCGGTTTGGTGCCTTCGCTGACTCCGTGCTCTTGCATAGGACATCGTGGGTGGACGTCCGAGACGTCGCCGAGGCGCATGTGCTTGCGCTCCTCAAGCCGGAGGCGGGTGGAGAACGGATCATTCTAAGCGTAGGGCCATTCAAGTTTCTGGACCTAGGTGAGTTTCTCTTTCGCAAATCAAAGGGTGCATAGGGACTCACCAGAATCTCACAAGTTCTCGCTGCACGCAGAGCAGAGGGAGACAACGCCCCATCCGAGGACGAAGTCTATGAATCCTCCAAGGCGGTCCATCTGGTCCGCTACATCAGGGGAAAGGAACAGAGGGTGCTGGGCTTGAGCTTGAAGCACACCGATTTGGACCGGACGACTTGGGATCTGTTGGATCAGTTCAAGGCGAATGGGTGGTTACCTCGAGATCCTCTGTAGTAGGGGCAATCTACGGAAACACTTGGATACACTGTTGGCTACAGAGAGCATTAAGGTGGCGAAATATTGCGTAGACCTGGCTGCACCGCTGAAGAGAGAATGTCACATCCATAGAAGCTGGGTTAGCACAGGAAAAGAGCTATCCACTACGCACCTTTATCCAACTTCTCGCATACAACCCATAGGCCATCAATGAGGAACCGAGATGCATATCGCGCAACCACCTACGTAAGTACGCATGATATATCGATAGAACAGGCACCGCAGAGGCCTAGCGCGTACGGAGTCGTGGCCACCAAGACGGCGGAGGTACATAACATCACCCGCAGCATATCGAGAGAGTAGCTAGTATAGTATAGACGATAGACACGGTCTCGGAAGCACTGGGAGCAGTAGCAATATGATGATAGAGAGAAGGGAAAGGGGGGAGACAGCGGAGGGATAGGGTGTGAGAGGTGTCGCAGGGGTACGTATCACGGATTCGCGCCCGCAGGAATGCGCGGCGAGATAGGGTGGGCGTAGAGAATGGAGAGTAAGATGAGAGAGATTGGAAGAGGGAGTCGGGAGTAGGATGGGGTGTCGCATGGGTGGATACGCAAAACTATGCGGGACAAAACGAGCATGCCACCGCATTAGGAAGACAGACGAGATGGGGAGGATAGGGGTGCGGATAGCAGTGGAAGGGCATCACAACAGCGCGTGGTCTGTCTAGGCAGGATACAACATCGAGCAAACGGAGAACAAGAACGAGAGACCGCAAGGAACGATAGGAGAGGTCGTGATAGGCGTCAAGTTGAAAGCGGGGGAGAGGGCGGGGGGCCCAGCCTACGCCGCCGGGCGCACAGGGCCCATCGCGCGCTTCATCGGGTCGCTGCGGTCCTTTTCAGGCAGCCGGGGCACATCGCCCGATGAGCTACTCGGGCGAGTCCTTGGAGCCTCGCCATCCGCGTATATGCCTTTGCGCATACGCTTCGCGACCCGATCTGCCATTGCCGCCGACATTGCTTCTGCGTCCTCGGGTTCCGCAACTGCAGACGGCCCAGCCGCCGGGACAGCGGGAGCCTTGCCCTTGCCTCGGTCTTCGTCACTCGAAGTTGATCCTGCCCTACGTTTGCCTGCTCGTGGAGTCGGCGAGGTGGGGGCTGGAAGGACGGCACGAGTCCGCCTGCGGGAGTGTTCGCCCTTCCGCGCCTCAGGGAACAGAAGCGTGGGCTCGCAAGTCTCGCTTGGGGAGAAGTCGGGATGGTTGACTGGCAGCTTCGAACGCGCTTCGGCCTCAGCAGCTTCAGCGGCAGTACCGGGGGAGTGGTAGTGCGGATTCGCAATGAGCATCCTCACGCCACGGCTGTTTGAGGGGAAGAACAGTTAGCGCTGAGGAAAGAAGCGATAGACTGGCGTGGACAACGCGCAGAGAAGACGCACAATACGTAGGTGAGAGTCGGATTCTCCACATGCTTCTTGGGCGTGCGTGGCTCCGGCGAGCTGAGATCTTCGCTCTGGGGAACTGAACCAGGGGAATCGTTCACCAAGAAAGGGTTATTGGGCGAATCTCGCTCAGGCAACTCCTTCCCCTTCTCCTTGCTAGGCTTTGGTTCCGGCGGAGGAGTTGCCGGCCTTGGAACAACAGCGGGCGCACGACGGGAGGGCGGCGGCGAAAACAAGCCAGTATGACCCCGCCGCAGTAGATGAGGCGCCGGAGGGGGCGAAGACGACGGGGAACGCGTCCGCGATCGTGCACGCGTAGGCGCCCTGTTCTTGACCACCTTGTGTCGTGGTGGGGACTCGCTGCTAGCCACACCAGCCTTCCCACTGGACGATCCTGCTGATCCAGTACCTAGCCAGAATGCATCCTCGGCAGTAGTCTCGCTGAGCTCCTCCGCGATGGCGTCCAGGGTGAGCGTTCGCCGCTTCTTGTTGCCGATGACCAGTGCGCCGACCTTGCGCTGGGGCTCCCCGTTGGTCCGTTCATCCTCGCAATCCGAATCCACAACGGGCACCTCATGTTCGTCTTCCTCTTCCGAGGACGAGTCGGTAACGCGCGAGCGAGAACGGCGCTTGCGCTTGTGGGTCGTCCTAGGGGGCGTAGGAGGAAGAGCTGGTGCCGCGGACGCTGCGCGTCGCAGGGGCGGAGGTCTCTTGGTCGCCATGGAGGATGAAGAGGCGGCTGAGCGGTCGGGGGCTGGAGCGGGGGCAGGGACTGCTCCGCCTGCGGATAGTTTGACCGCACCTCGAGTTCTGGGCATCGCAGAAAGATGCTTGGAGACGGTGTGTAATCGCGATGCGCAGAGAGAGCAGGAAGTGAAGGCGATTAGAGGTGTGGGCAAAGAGGAAAAGGCGGAGACGGCGGCTCGGTGCGATTGGGCTGAAGGACAACTCGGACGGCAACTCAACCCAGACTCGAACAATGGTCCTGCGTACAAACACACCACAACATCTCCTGGCTACCTGGCCGCGCTCATAGGCGCCCGCACCCTGCGTGCTCTTGTCCTTCGATACATTCCATGTCTTGTCCTCTTGGATCGGAGAGCCCCTCTTCTTTGCCTTTTGTCTAATGACGTGCAGCCAGACGTGCTCCCCAGCTATCTCGTTCTGGCAATGTGGATCGTAAGTGGATCAATCGCCCTTGTCCGTTTGCATTTGGGTTGTGTGGTTGTCGTTCTCGCGATACAACTCGCGATGTCTCCGCACCATCAAAGAGCCCGCTGGACCGCCGCAAGGCAGTAGGAAGGTCGGGTGGACGTGTGTGCAATATTGTGAGGCTCGACACCGTGGCCTCGTGCCTCACCGTCAGCCGTGTAACTGTTCTATCGGATGCTCTCAAGTCACCGTGAGGGCATTCGACTATTTGTTGCATACATACCTTGCCATCTCCTGCTGCAGACATGGTAGTTGTGCAGATATGCAACGTACATATCCTGCGTGGTGTCTAGAATGTTAAAACAACATATTGTGACTTCTATGTTATACATACTGCTCTACGATGATTCTGCTGTCTAATGTCCCCGCAATCGCAAGATAATTCGTTCTAGATATCTATCTTAGACCTCTAGCTTCAGCCCACACGATCAGCATGATCATGCGCTCTCATACTTCCCGACCCTGAGCCACATCTCGGGCTTGCTGCTGCCCAACTCGACGCTAGGGTACACGATGCCCGAGTGGTTCCACACGATCGGCTTCTCCGCGGACGGAGAGAACGTGAAGTTGGCGAGGAGGTGCGCCAGCACGACCTCTGCGAGTCGCACGTCAGTTGAATTGATCTTTTCAGTAAGAGGATGATACACACTGATCTCGAGCACGGCGAAGGTAAATCCGCTGATAGGGCACGTCAACCACCAGTTGATGAGTGACAAAGGAGGATACGCACATGCAAGACCGTTGGCCTCCGGAGAACGACATCCTGACCAAACAGTCAGCCTGACATCCTGAGTCACATCTCAGTGACAAGAGACTCACAAGTTCGCGTACACCCCAGGGATAGCCGTCTCTTCCACCGCACGGGGAAGAGGTGAGAGCCACCTCTCTGGCTTCCACTCGTCCGCATCAGGGCCCCAAAGAGCCGGGTTGCGGTTGCACGCAGAGAACGAGATGACGGCGATCGACCCCTTCGGAACGGACACGCTCGAAATGGGGGAACCGTCGATGCCTGTGACGGGCTGGGAAAAAGGCAGGACGGTATCGCGGAACGCTCTGGTCGCGTCGGCTGGTCAGCCAAGCTTTCGCAAAGCGCGTTACAGCTTCTACTCACTTGCGGAAACCGAGAGGCGCAGGAGGGAAACTACGCCAAACGGATAGTGTGCTTAGGGCTGAAGGGATCAGAAGTAGGACAGGGTACGTACACTCGCAATGTCTCCTTGCATACCGCGTCGAGGTATGGAAGCGACATGAGGGCGTCGTAGCTGATCCCTTCCTCGACACGCGCCTCCAACACTTCCCTGCGAAGTTTGGTCTGTACGTCCGGACGCTCGCTCAGCTGGTGCAGAATACGTGCGATCACGCCCGAGGTTGTGTCCGTTGCAGCAAGCAGGAGCCCTCTGTCACGGATCAAAGTGAGTTATCCAATAATGCGTAGAGGACCGAGGTACTCACGAGACCTGAGCAACGAGCTGGTCGTCAGGCAGCTTGTCTCCCTTCGCCGCGTCGCTGTTCGCTCTAACTATGCCGAAGTCAGCCACATCCAGATACTCGCGATGAGAAGACGTACGCAAGACGCTCATAAGATCCTTCCCCGAGCGCATCTCACCCTTCGCGACGGCCTCCTTCTGGCGCTCGATGAGCCCGATCGACTTGTCGTGCAGCAGCTGTGTCGTGTCCCGCAGCTCCTGCATGGAGCGGTTCTGGCTGTGCTCGACGAGCCACCGGGCGACGCCCGGGATGCCCATTTGGCGCGTCAGCGAGATGAGGACGTGGTGCACCAGCGCGATTGGCGAGAAGAACAACGGCCTGCAGATTATAACCGGGTCAGTCAGTACTTAGCGGCGTTGTGGAATTTCTTGCGACTCACAGGAAGTTCTTGGCCGCGGTTGCGAACGGGTCTTCCTCCGACCTCTCGCTCAAGAGGCCGAAGGAGTAACCGATACCGGCTCGCCCGATCAGCTCGAGCGCCGCATGGCCTGTCCACCCCAGGATATTGGTGTCGGCTGAGCCGTCGACCACGTGTCTCTCGAGAGCAGCTACGAGCTTGCAGTAGCGCGGTGGTCAGCCACAAGGACTGGGATCTACTGACAAGGCCCGGACTCACTTCCTTGGAGACGTCGTAGAAGTGGGGCAGGAGGTCTCGCATGTGTTTGGCCCCGAAAACGGGGTGGAGCATCTTGCGTTGCTTCTTGTGGGTTTCTCCTGCGTTGACAAGTCAACTTAACCATCCCAGCACTGCTGTGACGCTGACTCACCAACTACGCCGATGAAACTAGGACCAAGGAAGTAGTCGTTTGCACTATGAACGTGGGCGTCAGCCATGGATCACTTCCCTTGACCGGGAGGGCTTGACTCACTGGATGAATAGCTCCAGTTCATCGTACGTGGCCGCGTCTGCAGTGATGAGGGCGTGGACAGCTGCTGGGTCGTACAAGTACAGCCAGTCCGCCTGCCGATCGACATATGTGAGCTACCATGCGGCTGAACGCAAGCGGGACGCTGTTTTACTCACTCCCAGTGGCCCTTTGATCCTACTGACGGCGCCGTACGTCTTCTCGAGCATCCGAAGGAAACCCGTTGCACCGGGTACGGAGATGTCCTTGAGGTGTCCTGATGGGAGTACATTAAGCATCGCGGAGCTCGAGGAGTGGAGTGCACATATGAAACCTTACCAGAAAGCCAGGACTTCGCGGGATGTCCTGGGATATTGCTAAACGGCGAGCGGTTCGGTCTCAATAAACGAACAAGCGCCCATAGAAGCAGAGCACCAGCGGCAGCTGCGACGACTATCATCTCGTAATGTACTGTAGACAGTGTAGGATGGGCGAATGAGCTTGGGGTTGGGCCTGCCAGTCGACTTACTTATAGGCTGAGCTCGGGAATACCCTACGCACGAACACGTCCGAACTGCGAATCAGTCTCAGCACACCCGACAGCCTCGGGGCCACGGAAGCGTATACCACCGCTTTGAAGCTGGGGATCATCATGATACAATCATAACGGACGCGCAAGGCCAATGGGATACCGCTTTCAGACACGCCGGACAGTGGCGAACACTCACGCCCGGCCTATCTCTCAATCACCAACACCTTCTCCCCGCCCGCGGAGGGCTTCGCCATCTGTTACTCCTGCGGGAGCCGTCGAGGGACAGGGCCCGAGAAGGGCGCGCAGAGCCCCGCGTGTAGCCGCTCGTGGGCGAGGCGTTTGTACCTAGCAGTAGGAGAAGGCGCCGTGAGTTCGTGCGGGAGCTGTCGGCAGGCACTGTTGGTTGGGGGCTATGAACGGAAGGATGATTGACTCCTGGAGTCAGTTTTGCAGATGCCCCGTTTTCCGCAGGCACGCCTGGCATGTTATAGAAGCTGAGGTACGTCTCGATAGTGTGCCCAACTATCCCGCTGGACACATCTGTAGCAGCACTGGCAAGGTTCGATGCGTGAGAGCCGGGTAACTTACGGAATCCCGCCTTCCAGGATGTATGGGGAAAGTCACGGCGATTGTCCTGCACGAGCACGCAGGTTCATACTTACCAAGAGCAACAAAGCGGAACATCCATTGACTGTGTCACATACATAGCACATCAGTACTGTTCGGGCAGTTTCCCGGGGGTGGAGCGCGGTGTTGCACTTGATTAACGTAGTACGCTGGACATTGCTGGAGCGCGAGTCAGAACATCCCGATATGCCCTATGTATCACGTCTGTGATATGTCAGAAGAGAAGAGGAATAGGCTGTGTCGGTGCCGCAGTTGCGGTTGTCCAACTCGGAGCAAGTGACGATGATGATAGTTATATTCGAGGCTGTTCATTCGCCGCCGATGGCTCGTACATAAGCACCAAATATTCGTAAACAAGCGCTCGGATCCTGAGTCATCCTGAGTCGTCCCGAGAAACAAGCGCCGATGAATAAAGGTGCTGATCCTCGGGTCAGAGTCGTCGCGGTTTCCGGGATCGTTCAGTTACAGTCGGCGACCGGGTGAATAGAGTGAGGTATTAATATCGTCATTCCTGCGCTGCGTCTTTGATATTATTAGGGATGATGCAGTCATGATTCAGGCCGAGAAAGAACGTCATGCACGCCAGAATTTCACGCATTGAAGCACGTCGGGCCAGAACGTACGAGGTGGGGGAGCGCTGCACTCGGGTTGACTGCTACGAGCAAAGCTGTTATCGTCCTTGTAGCTCTCTTCTGTGCGATTACCATACGAGAAAACAACAAGAGGATCAATCGAGCTATGGAACTACTCACCATAGGCGCCCCATGGCTCGAAGAATTCCGGTATCAATACTCGGCATGACGCACGGCGTGACGGGGAGTCCGACAAACGGCCTTCGATCCCGCATGGCCCATTCCACCAACGCCGCAAAGGCCAAGCGAGAATTCCCAGCTGGTTGGCGCGTCGCGGCGCGGCGGCGGGATCGGCCGTTTCGGAGGTCGCCGCGCTGATATGTTCGGGACCGCACGAAAGCCGCCCTTCTTCGATGGCGTACTTCTGAACCCCCGTTCAGGCACGCCGTGTCAACACTTTGCTCATATTCCAGTGGTTCGTGCAAGCGAGTGTTGAACCTTGAGTGTCGAGAAATGTAAGTGCTGGTAGGTACAGCGAGGCTACAGTCATTCGCGAGGATATGGGGGCGGCGCTCCCATCCTGCGATATTGGCACCGGCGTTCTGAATGATTGTTCGGCGCTCGCCATCAACAACTTCAGCTGCCGCACAAGCAACATCTTACTTCGAGGTGTGGAGGGTCTGATGCCAACCCTGTCAACCGTCAGCCGAATGCGATCATTCGCTGACTCAAGAGGTGGTCGAAGGGGGTACCATGCTGTCTGCGCCCACCATCCCGCCAGCGAGTTGCGAGAAGCACCGTTCACACCATGCACGCTCCCTGGGTAGCTCAGGATAGGCGGGGGTCGTAAGCGCAGCGCCCGGATGTAGAGATGCTCACTTCGCTTAGTTGTGCTTGTGCGAACACGCGTCACACCTATGTCATGTCGGAGCCAGTACTTACTGATCTCCTGGAGCAAGCGGGGAGCATACGCGCTGGTAGAGTGTATGCTCACCAGTACCATCTGCTGGACGTTGTAAGTCCCTTCGAGAACTAGCGATTCGGCAGAGGCAGGAAGCGGAGGGGGGTATATTGCCTGCGGGCGGGGTGGTGGTACGCATGGCGACCGACGCAAGGTTGGGCCGGGCGCCCAGGGCGGTTCGCACGGCATCGTTCTTAGTTACCGCAAAAGGGAATTTTTGCGCGTGTGCGAAAAAGAGGGCGGGTGCAGTCCGGGGCAGGCCGCGGAGGAGGGTGGGGCGTCGGGCTGTCTGCCAACTCTCATCGGTCCTGCGTCGTTTCGTGGCTCTCTGTGGTGCTCGTTGTATCTGCTCGTCTGGAGACCTGGTGGAGGCCGCCCCCCTGTAGACTCCAGTGCTGTGTCTTTGTCGCTCTTTGCTTGGTTAGACTTTCCCTCGGCTCTCGGAACCTCAGGCTTCTTCGTCCGGGAATTTGGTCACGCTGAGCTGACCGCTCTCTGACGTCCACGGTCCTGCATGTCGAGCGAGCCCGCGCAACTGCGTGTCACTGCATCTCCCTCTCCACCGCGGAGCCGCTCCGCACGCTGTACGCAGTGACCGCCCGCCGACCGCTACTGCCTGCCAATCTGCCTTGACGCGAACGCCCATGATCCCGTCCTGAACTTGTCAACGCTCTCCCTCCGCCCTCGCCCATCCACCTCGTTATCCGACCTCGTAACCATCCCGACGCGACTGCCAGCGCGCACGCCGTCCATGAGCATGCGCATGACATACGCCCAACCTAGCTCGGTATGCAGTCACGACTCTAGCCGTCTCCCCGGCACCTCTTCTTCTCCACGCCTCCCAGACTCCGCGCAACGTTCCCGAGCCCCATCGTCCAACTCGCCCTCTCGCTGTCCTTCCCCCGCTCGACCGCGCGCGCTCCCAGTCGAGCGCCGCCGCCCAAGAAGTGGTAGTCATAGTCATACACACGCTGGACGCACTTGTCCCGAAAAGCTTCGGGCGTCCCCTCCTTCCTCAACGCAACAGCTTCTTCCTAGTGTCGATCGTTATCGACAGTTTGCCCCGCGATCGAGCGCCGCCCTCGCGCCATCTATTCCGAATACTATCCCCAGCGGAAAGTGCAACGGAGAGTGCAGTGCATCGAGACCTTCTCGGTGAGTGTCATTTATCGGGCTTCTAGTCTTCCTTCTCTCCTCGCGCACTCCACCGCGCCTTTATACCATTACCTCCTTCATTCTCCCCTTACGCGTCAGGCCGTCAAGGATGTGTGGCAACCCCTTGTGCCCCTGTATGCATGCTCATATGCTCTCTGCCCCTCCAGTGCGATGCTCCGTTGGTCGGCAGTGACCGCGCTCTTCCTGCTGAGTGTTCCCAACGTGCCTCATGTGCATGCAGGCGTTGTTCCGTTTGCCGCAGGCCACGATGCACGCTTTTCCACATATGTCACGCATCCTTCCTCCCTGTCTGAGATGGGCGCCTATCCTTCCATTACCCAGTGGAGGCGACAAGCGACGGATCCCAGCGGCAGCAGCGACCCAGCCAGCAGCGGGGTAGGCTCCCCGACGTCGACCGCAGCGGCCTCCTCTGGCGCGAGGGCCCCGTCGGGCTCGGGCCCGGCGTCCACCGGCGCGGGTCCTAGTTCGGGTCCCGCCTCGCAGGGCTCCACCGCCGCAACCTCTGCATCGTCGGCAGCGTCGCCGGCGAATTCGGCGACGACGTCGGCCGCGCCGTCGGGCCCCGGATCGGGCGGCGTTTCTCTCGTGAGTGTTCACGTTGTTTGTTTCCTCTCGTCGGCCGGGCCCAGCGCTCACCACGCCCTCGCATTTTCATCTATTCCTCTGCAGCCGACGAGCCTCCCCCTGACATCGGTAAGCTTGCCGATATCAATACCGACGTCACTCTCACTGCCGACGTCGATCTCATTACCGACGACGTTCCCCTCGTTGCCCCTGCCTTCCGCCTCGCTTTCGTTTCCTCAACAGCCCACTACCACCTCTCTGCCGCAGTCTGCCTCGACGACCGCTAGAGCGTCCTCTGGATCGACTCTGCCGACCTCTCAAGCACCGACCTCTCAGCCAAGCTCTGGATCGGCTTCTAGTGCTTCGGTCTCAAATGCGAGCTCGACTTCCATTCCGCTGACCTCAGTCTCGTCGCCTTCGACGTCCCCTCCCTCGACATCGACGCGCCCAGAGGGCTCAAGTACTAGCAGGATGAGTACATTGTGAGTGCTCCATTTGATCATCTCTTTCGTTGCGTTCCGTGCCCACGCCCAATATGCAAACACTTCACCTGCATATAACGGTTGCGTACTCTGCATTGCTTCTCTCCACCCACGCTGCTCCCATTGCGTATAGCGCGCGGTGGGGCGCGAGCCGCTCTCTTGTTAAAGCAATGCTTCTGAGATCCGCGTTCAACGCTGGACTCTTACCATACATCGCTCTTTAGTACCACTCGGACCAGGACCACATCCACCAGGTCGTCTACAGCTGAGGCCACTACGTCGTCGACGCCCTCGACAACGAGCACATCGCGGACTGGTTCCTCCTCGTCTTCTGCTACCTCGACAAGCACTTCGGTGTCGTCGGCTACAACGACCGTCTCCTCCTCTTCTACTTCCTCTACAACCGTTTCCTCAAGCTCCTCTACAACCGTCTCCTCATCCTCCGCATCTTCCTCTTCCATGACCTCGGTCTCATCTTCTACCTCTGTATCACCATCCGCATCTGTGCCTTCTGGCGCTACCAGCACGATCACGATCACGATTATTCCCACCTCTCCCTCTGTATCACTCACGCTTTCCTCTGCATCCTCATCGCATGTCTCCTCATCATTCTCGTCTAACACCGCCTCTAGTACATCCTCTTCCTCTGCGCGCTCGTTGTCGTCGATCCAGCTCACCTCGAAACCCGTCCTCGGGCCGACCGCGTCACCGTCCACGACCACGGTCAGAGGTGTCACTACCATGTTCACTACGGTCATCGAGACGTCGACGTACACGACGGACGGGAGAACGGAGACGCGCACGTTTACCACGGTCGTTCCCACCGGCACGTTGATCCCCAATGTGGCGGCCACCAACGGCAACATGTACGTCGTAGTCTTCGAGAGGACATGTATGTTCTTTCTGACGCATACACAGCTTTGCGCACGACAAGGGCGCACTTGCCGGGCTCATCATTGGTGTCATCGCATTCGTCGGCCTCATTGCTGCGTGGGGCGTCTTCGCCTACCGTCGCCACCGCATGCATCACATTCAAGCGGAAGCAGCGGCCGCAGCATTAGGCCGTGCCAACACCGGCCCTCGTGCATTCGTGCTGGACGAGGAAGATGACGACCACGGAGGTCCGGGAACCCGCTTCGTGGGTTCCGGCCCAGTGTCGCACCCTCCCGGCGGCGGTGGAGCGGTAGGCTACGATCGCCTGCGAGGTGAAAACACTCTGGAGTCCCCATCCGGCGAAGAGGGCGGTATGAGTCCCGCCGGCGACACTCGCAGCCAGGACGACGCAGGTGGGGGGATAGCGGGCCTCGCCCCCGTTCCCATTATCGGAGCCGGGGAAGACGCGTCGCTAATGCATCCCGCGAATCGATCCGCGGCGGACGTTACCCTGCTTACGGCCGTGGACCCGGAAGCGGACGCGGAGATGGGTGTGCTTCCCCCGTTGAGGCCGCCCAAGTCTCCCACTCGGTCCTTAGCTTCGAGGCCGTCTTCTGGTCCCGGGCCGGAACCTGCCGCTTGGCTGGGAGGACGCGCCGTTTCGTACGGCTCTCTTCGCAGCCCGACGTCCGCCGACCCGTTCAAGACGGATATCGGACCACAGCCTGCGTCGCCCACTTCGCCTGCGAGCCGCTCGTCGGTGTACTCGGAAGAGGGCATGTCGAACGTGGGGCACATCGCGACAAGCCCCGACGCGCAGTTGGCTGCCGTCGCGACGGGAGCCCTCGGCGGGGTGTACGCGAATCGCAACGCGAGCTTGTCCTCTCACGGACACGGGGGCTACGTCTCCGGCTCCTCCGCGCACGGACATGCGGGCGGTGGGACGGGATCTTCGTCTGGCGGACACGGCTCGTCGAGCGGACACAAGACGGGCACGGGCTCTTCTTCTGGGCACATGCGCTCCGGAACGACGAGTGCGCACGGCCACACGCCCCTCATCGGTCCGCCGGCACCGTCGAGCTTGCTTCCTACGCAAACGCACCCGCCCGACGCTCCGCCTTCGTCTTACCGTGACGTCGGCGACGAGGAGAGCGGACGTATTCCTGGTAACCAGAGACGCATGAGCGGCTTCCTCGGTCGCTCCCTTCGTGGCCTCCGCATGCGGAGTGCGCGGCAGTCGGTCACGTCTCTCACGGGAGTGACTGGTTCGCCTACCTCGCAGACGTCGCCAGCCGCGTCCACGGCGCTGCTCGGAAGTGCGAGTCCACGCCAGTCGATGTACGATCCCTCAAGTGTACGCCCGTCGTCGATCTTCCGACCGCAGTCACCTACGCTCGGTGGGCTGCCAGAGCCTGCATTCATGCAGCCGCCGACGATCCGTGGGCCTGCGCTCGGGCCGCATGCCGTCACCGCGAGCGGCGCTCCTGTGTGGCCAGGTCTCGGGCCTGTGCACGGCCAGCCCGCGATGCCGAGTCCCGCGCTCACTGAGGGCTCGAGTGTGAATGCGCCGGAAGGGTTGCTCGACCCCAGGTTGGCGTTGAGGTTGGGAGCACAAGGGATGCAGAGCCAGGGTGCGCTGAGCTTCAGAGATGATATGGATTACTCAAGACCAATCGGAGGGGTAAGTGTTCTCCTTAATCTGCCTACACGTGAAGAGAAGGGAGCTGATGGTGTCCTTGTAGTGGGTGAATAACAGGCAGCACAGCCGGACGACGATCCAGACGACGTCGACGCGGGATTCGCCCCGCCGTCCGTCTCTGGAGTCGCGCGAAACCCACACGACGGGGGCGGAGACGGTTCATGCGCACTATGATGCGGAGCATACAGCGAGCGAGCACTCCGCTCACTCGTGAGCCCCGCCCTCCCGGAGCCACCGACTGTGATTAGTCTTTCGTGAACTGTAGAACGTTTCTCATCGCTTCAGTTGGGCTGCGCGCGTACGCTTTCCTTCACCTCCGAACTACCCCTACACACACGTATCCTCCCCCCCTTCTACCGTTTCGCCCTTTGCATACGCCCATATTTGCGTTATCCCCGGCCCGACCGCTAGACTCGAAGCACACACGCTCACGTCGCTCCGCCGTTACCGCTCCTTACACACGCTCATTGCCCGTCCGCTAACACTGACCCGTTCAGGCCTCGCCCGCCCAGTCACCTATCCGTCGTGAGACAAAACTGAGCCAGACCGTTGGCTGATACCAGCGTGCAGACGCCCCTGCCTACAGTGCGCACCCTCATCTCCCGATATGTCCGCATTCCCTCCCTCCCCCCTCTCCCGTACCTTCTCCATACGTACCCACCCTGCTATCGTATACATCGCGCTAACTCCTGTCGACCGCACCTGCTCGCGCTATCCTCCGTCGTGCCCTGTCCCAATTCGCTGCCGTTACACCCCCTTATACCCCCCGTCCCGCTCCCCTACCCCGAGATGACTTTTGCCTTTGCCCTCCCCGGCGTCGGCCCCGGCGCGCCGCGGCCTGCCCCCCCGTTTGTTGTACTATACATGTGGGCGGCACCCCGGCCGTCGACCACCTACGTACCCGCCGCCGCGGGACTCGGACACGCGTCGGACCACCGCACCGCGTACTCTTTCTTGTTTACTTTTACTTACGTACATGCTACTTACTGCTACTAGTACTATTGCCCCGCTACCGTCGACGTCCGCCCGCTCTACACAGCTACTACGTACAGTTGCTACGCCGTTTGTGTATCTGTACTGCCCCTTACTGGGCGCGGGGGGCCTCCCGTCGCTCTCGAACACACGCTTTTTATGACTTTAGACAGAATGCAAATATAGCTCTAATGTACCTGACCCGCCTTCGGGCGTCGACAGGCGGTTCTGTGGATCTCACGAGGTGCGTGATGAAGCCTGCATTGGTCGTGGGCAATGAGCCTATCATACATAACTTCGCGTTACTTCGTACAGTCACTTCTCGCCATCGGTCGCGCAATCGGCTACAGCCACCCTCTGGCCTTGAAGTCCTCCAGGGTGTCCTTCGTCGTCTCCTCGAGGCTTCGGAACGGCACGCCCAGGATGCGCCTCTGCTTGTCAGGCGCGTACTGGAACAGGTGGGTGGCCTTGGCGGGGTCGTACGACGTGTTCCCCGCTGGGATCTTCGGGTTCAGCTTGTGCGCCGCGTTCACTATAGTCAACTGTTAGGCAAACGGGGCTAGAAGTCAAGTATTCCGAAAGGCACGCACCGAAGTCCTGCCACTTGTATGGCCCGGCACTGACGATGATGCGTTCGCCGCCTGCCTCTGGCTTCTTGAGGGCGAGCACATGGGCCAATGCGAGGTCGCGCACGTCGACATACGAAGATCTGTCGTGCAACTATTAGTTGGCGGGACTCATGACAGGCAATCCTTCTAGGCGAATACCCGATATTCGCGAGACCCTCATTGTCAATCTCGCCCTTCACGACCTTGAGGTACCACTCTCGCGCAGACTCGTTCAGGCTCTCCGGCGCGCCGACACCGTGGATAGCAGGCCCGAAAACGAACGGCGGGTTGAGCACGACGAGGTCCCAGGGGAGTTTCCCTTTGTGCTCCTCGTAGAACGCCCACGCAGCGCGCTCGGCGAGCGTCTTGCTCGCGCGGTACTTGGCCGGCTGCGACGCCGCGGCGCCTTGCTCGCGCACTTCCTTCACGCTGCCCTCATTCCAGTCCTCCTCGGAGAACACACGCGGCTCGTTCGAGAGCGAGAGGACGGCGGCGCAGGAGGAGGTGACGACGACGCGCTTGACGGACGTGCCGTACTTGAGCGCGGACTGGAGGATGCCGGTTGTGCCGTGTACGGCGGGGACGATGAGCTCGTCCGGGTCGTTCGCCTTGAAGTGGAAGGGGGACGCGGTGTGCTCGATCGCGTCTACGCCCTGGACGGCTTGGTCGAACGCGCCGTCCTGTCGCGATGAGACGTGGACGTAAGCTGAAAAGTTGACTACGATGAGTATGCGCTGCTCACTGTGGTGATATCTTCTACGATGACGACCTCGAACTTGTCGCCATGGGATTTGAACAGCTCGCGGAGGTGCGTCGCCTTGTCCTCGGAGCGAACCGTTCCCCGCACGGAGAATCCTTGGTCGAGAAGCGTTTTCACGACCCACACGGCGATGTAGCCGTTTGCGCCGGTGACCAAGACTTTGCCTGAACTGACTGTGGGCATGGTTGCGGCTCAAGAGCAACTGCGGGCTTGTGGTGGATGTCGTGAGACAGAGTGCAGCTGTTGGGAAGACAGTCTGCAGGGATTTATATAGCGTGTCCGAAGGAACAAGCAGTCGATAAGCCGGGCCGTGCTCAACCTGCCAATTGCCCGATGGCGTCATAGGTTCGCGTTTCTGTCTCTTCTAACAAGTCACAGGCCGCGTGTTCTGGGAATATCTCCCGCCACGTGGCCTCTATATTTTAGTCCATCGTCTCCGTGAACGGGTCTAGTGTGCATCGCACCGCCAGCTTCCACATGCATGCACATACGCATTCCTCTGCTAGGACGCCTTCGCCACGGACGCACATCTCGAACAGACGGGAAAGGGAGGTTCGTACGAGTGCGGATGCCAATTACGGTCGTCTGGTGTCCGTGCACAGCTTTCCCCTGGCCATTTCGAACTTCGACTGTACCCGTGACGTAAAGTTTCATTGGAATCGTTCTCGGCCAGCTCTCTTCATACACTAAATCCTCTGGATTCTACTCACGAATGACAAGGCAATTCAGTACACTACCCTCTCTGTGCGTGGAGGCAAACCCGTTTAGAACAACCATCCCCTGCTCTCAAAGTCCGCGATCGCGTCCCTGGCCGTTTCCTCCAAAGCGCGGTATTCCATACCTAGGACTCGACGACTTTTATCTGCATTGAACACCACGGGGAGGAAGATCTTTGCAGGGTCGTAATGTTCGACGTCTCCAGGAGGGATCTTGTCGGAATAGCGACGCGCAGCGTTGACTACGAAACCCAGTGAGCTTCTACACACCCATGCACTATCCGGGGCAAACGTACTGAATTGCTGCCACACAAAGGAGCCTCCTCGGATAATGAGCCGCTCTCCGCCGGCGTTTGGAGTGGTGAGGGTTAGCACCTCTGCTTGAGCAAGATCACGCACATCCACCCAATCAAGCCTATACGCACGGGGGTAGTGAGTACTGACACCAATGCGTCGGCGGCCATTCCACCACCAGCCCACGTACCCATTCCTAACCAGATCATCCCCAGCCAGGTCGCCTTTGACGACATGATTGTACCAGTCTCGCGCCGTCGACCCGAAGGCCTCGATGGTGGGCGCTTCGTGGAGGAAAGGTCCGAACACGTATGGCGGGTTGACGACGACCAAGTCCCAACCAAGATCTTCGCCCAACCTGTTCTTCTCCCTCTCGTAAAACGCCCAGGCCGCCTTTTCAGCCAGTACCTTGCTTGCACGGTACTTGTGCATCGGGGAAGCGTCCCGACCCTTCACCTCCACCTCCTTGACGGACTCCTCGTTCCAGTCGTTTTCATCTAGCACGCGTGGTAGGGACTCTCCTGGCCGCGGTGAAGATATGATAGCTGAGGAGGACGAAGTGATCACGACGCGCTTGACGGTCGAGCGATACTTGAGCGCGCTTTGCAAGATGCTCTCCGTCCCTCGGACCGCGGGGACGATGACCTCGTTAGGATCCTTTGCGGAGAGGTGCACAGGCGATGCCACGTGGAGTATAGCATCGGTGTCCTGAACGGCAGCGTCAAAGACCCCATCCTGCGACATAAACGCGCGAATGAGTTTGAGAACAAGCAAGCCATGGCACCCGCTACCGACCTCGGTGATGTTCTCGATGACGACGAGTTCCAGTCGATCCGCGTCGTCCTTGAACAGCTCGCGAAGATAAGCACTCTTTTTCTCCGAGCGAACAGTCCCGCGAACGGTAAAGCCGTGGTCAAGCAAGTACTTCAGAATCCACACAGCGACATATCCGTTGGCACCGGTGACGAGGACACGGCCGGAAGTGATAGCAGGCATGGGCGATTCTGGGGATCGGTCGAGTAACTCGGTGAGGCACACTGGTAGGTCCTGCCGCTTCTCCTCAGGTGCCCTTTATATCGACGAGCTCTTGAGACCCAGCCTGCCAGTCGACGGTATCGTTTCCAAGTGCAACACCATCGAGCCTATAGTGCGTCGAAACTCCGATATCGGGCTTGATAAGCAATGGCCTCGAAGTGTGCCCTATTGTCAGCAAATACGCTGTCTCAAAGTACTGAGGACGACCTGCTGAGTGTTCCCAGGATACCCCGATGAGCGAGGGTCCCGAAGTGGGGCATGCTTGCTGGGCGCGCCCCATACTAAGACGTTAGTCCAGGCCTGCCGGTCCACACAGGAAATCGCTTCGTTATCAATACACCTTGTAGTTCCTCCGTCTGCAACACTCAAGCTTTACCCAGAAGGTAGTCTTACACGCGTTGAAGGAACGAAGCAGAACAGGGGAGCAATGATAACCTGAGGTTACTTTTGAGGTTACCGCTACTCGACCGCGGAGATATCCGTAATGAGCGAGTAGACGGGTTACTACCGCGCACCTGAGCAGTTATCAAACCTGGAGGTAAGCAACACAATCCAGCGTCGATTCTCAGAACCTCTAGAAAGATCACATCGAGTCAGCTTCTCCTATAGTCTTACACACCGAGAACGCGATCTCGGTACGACGTTACAGCCACCCTCTGGACTTCAAGTCCTCTAACGTGTCCTTCGTAGTCTCCTCCAAGGATCGGTATTGTATTCCGAGCAGACGGCGGCTCTTCTCCGAGTTGTAGCTCGCAAGAGGCGTAAGCTTGGACGGGTCGTGCGACGGGTCGGTGCCAGGTATCTTGTCGGAGTAACGACTGGCGATGTTCACTGGAAACGGGGCAGAACGTCAACTTGGTAAGTGGTCTGAAGCTTTGGAAGCGAGTCATCTCTTACCGAATCCTTGCCACGTGAACCGTTGCCCGCAAGTTATGATCCTCTCTCCGCCGACGTCGGGAGAGATGAGCGCGAGTACCTCCGCATGTGCGAAATCGCGGACGTCGACGTATTCGTAGCTGGTTTGTATATTGAATGGTAACTCCAACATCAATTCCTGGAGACGCGATGATTGATGACGCACCCATTGTTCATCCAGGCGCCATGTCCCGTCTCTATGCCCTTCACGACGCGGTTGTACCAGAGACGTGCCGTCCCGCTGAACGCATCAAACGAGGGCACCTCATGAAGGACAGGCCCAAAGATGTACGGCGGCGCGAGGACGACGAAGTCCCACCCAAGCCCCTCCGCGCCCATCCTGGCCTTCTCCTTCTCATAGAACTCCCAGGCCGCGCGCTCAGCGAGCACCTTGCTCGCGCGGTACTTGTTGAGCGGGAACGCGTCGCGGCCTTTCTCTTGGACCTCTTTCACGGCGGCGTCGTTCCAGTCGTTCTCGTCGAAGACGCGGGGCTTGGCGTCGAGAGACTCGGGCGGAGTGACGATAGCGGCGCACGAGGAGGTGAAGACGACGCGCTTGACGGTCGCGCGGTGCTTCACGGCGCTCTTCAAAATGTTGACGGCGCCGTTGACTCCGGGGACGATGACTTCGTCAGGGTCTACGGCATGGAGGTTCACCGGCGCGGCAACGTGGAGGATGGCGTCCACGCCTTCTACAGCAGCATCGAAAGCACCTTCCTATGGTTGGTTAGCGCCAATTTAGAATACATTCCGTGGATCCGATGAAGCGGCGGCGGCGGCGCATGGCTGACCTTAGTGATATCGTCGACAACGACGAGCTCCAGATTGTCGCCGTACGCCTCAAATAGGTCGCGCAGATACGTCCCCTTGCTCTCGGACCGTACTGTCCCGCGAACCTCGAAGCTGCGCTCAAGCAGGTACTTGAGCACCCAGACGGCAACGTAGCCGTTCGCGCCGGTTACGAGGACACGTCCCGAAGTGACAGTCGGCATAGCTGGTGACGATCGTAGAGTTGAGATGAGGATGTTCGTGTTCTGTGATAGTGCGCCGACATGCGACGCTCTTTATACCCACTGGTAATTGCATATCGTCAGTCGATCCCACGTTACATGCTCTCTGAGTCTCCAGATACATAGTTTGAACTATACTCACTAACCGTCAGCTGACTGGGCATGACTGTGCACACGCGCCTCCTTCGTGGGAACCCTCGGGTTGCATGAGCGCGGCTTTCTTCCCCGACTGAATCCTACCAGGTAGGAGTTGAGCCGCATGTGGGAAACATGCTCCTGGGAACGCGAAATAGGTTCTCCGATCGAAGACGCGCGCGGATCTGAGGCATTGCAGAGTAAGCCCTTGCAATACGCTGACGCGACAATACCAAAGTGACACATTCGCGAGTAGCCGATACTCTGCCAGCAATCGCACGGTGAGTGGAAGATGCACTATGCTCACGCGAGCGTTTGCGAATGAGGGGACGTGAGCTGCCCGTGGCCGCCGGAGACGGGCTGCGAAGAAGGCGAACGCGCACATACCGACGCTCCTTCGCGGCGAGAACTATGCTTCCACCTTCCTTGCTGTTGTCATTGCTCTCTTTCCCGGCCCCTGGGTGAATGGTTCAGTCTGTGAACCGTACGTCAAGTCTGATAGCACTTGCCTTAGGCGCCCTGGTACCCTCTGGCGTACCCGTTCGTCTCCGGACACCTTTCATGATTCTTCTGCGCTCATGAACGAGCAAAGATGACGTTCGGATGCCTATCCCATTAACCAATGGTCCGGACAGGCCCGCATGAGTGAGAGAGTATAGTGCATATATGCCGGTCGGGATCCCTATTGGCAGGAGAAGCCTCGTCGCAGTAGTATGCGCAGATATTCATCACTAGTTGTATACTAACCGGCAGCTGCGCCAGGAGCTGCGGCGTTGTCGAGCAAGCCTTATAAATCCGTGAGTGACCGGCGAACAAACGCAACGCTAGGATCCTGGCACTCACTGCTACACATCGCCATTCTTGGGAGAGGTTACGATGCCTGTCATATCCTCCGGACTGGTCTTGATCACAGGCGCAAACGGCTTCGTCGCGGCGTGGACAATCAAAGCATTCCTGGAGAAAGGGTTCTCCGTGCGGGGCACGGTGCGGTCTGCCGCCAAGGCGGAGTACCTGCGCAACCTCTTCAGCTCGTACGGTGAAAAATTGAGCTTCGTCGTGGTTCCGGACATGACCCAGGTGTGCCCACCTTGCTCCTCCACATCGACTACCCGGCGTACTGATGCGATGTAGGAAGGGGCGTTCGACCAAGCCGTGAAAGAAGTCGACGCGATCGTGCACATCGCTTCGCCCGTGCACCTCGACGCAGACGACCCTTCCGAGATCATCGACCCCGCCGTGAACGGCACCCTCGGCATCCTCCGCTCCGCCGCCGCCCAGGCGTCCGTCAAGCGCGTCGTGTACCTCTCCTCGTGCGCCGCCGTCTTCACGCGGAACGCGCCCCCGGGGCGGGAGTACGACGAGTCGTCCTGGAACGACGCGGACGTGCGTGAGGTCGAGGAGCACGGGCGCGACGCGTCGGCGCTTGCGAAGTACAGCGCGAGCAAGATCTTTGCGGAGCGGCGCGCGTGGGCGTTTTACGAGGAGAACCAGGGGAGGGTCGGGTGGGACCTCGTCGTGCTGAACCCCCCGTGGGTGTTCGGACCTGTGCTGCATGAGGTCCTCGGAGGTCCCAAGGGCTTGAACGACTCGAACAAGCTCTTGTTCCTTGCAATCACGAAGGGCGGTTTCCCCGTCGCCGAGTGAGTAGCATCCATCCGAATGCGAAACATCACTGACCTGGACCGTTGTTCCGCAGCCACTGCTACATTGACGTCCGCGACCTCGCGCAAGCACTCATCTCGTCCGCAACGAAAGCGGAGGCTAGCGGGCAGCGCATCATCGTCAGCGGGAGCAAGTTCAAGTGGGAGGACTTCAGTAAGTACCGAAGTAGTCTCCTACCTAACTATGCATCCGCCATCCGTCTTCGTACTTATCACATGTCCAGTTCTCGCCGCAAGCAACGTCAACACGAAGATCAAACCACCAGCCGGATATGATGGTTCAAAGGCCGTGTATAGAGCACTTTACGACACAACGAAGTCAAAGAGAATCTTGGGCATGAGTTATCGTACTCTGGAGGAAACTACGACAGATGTTGTGAAGGACTGGGAGGCGCGTGGATGGTTGTAGTTAGCGATATATCGGCGACCGTCATTGACAGCGGCGGACTCGTTTGCACTTACATCCACCGCAGGACAGAGAGTAGTAGAGATTTGATTCACGTACGCAATATCAATTGTACAAATACACTGAGCTTGAGCTCCGTTGCCACACATTCACCGACACCTAACCGAGGTCGAAGCAATCAAGGAGACGGTCAAGAGCAATGAAAACAAGCGCCAGCCACCCAACCACCAGACCTACCAAACCCGTCCAAACCCCCAACCACGTGCCGCCCGTTTACCCGTATAAAATCCTCGCCGGCTCGCCCGCGGTCGAGTTTCTCAACTCATTCCGGACTCGCACTATTGTCCCCCTGCGACGCGATCTTTTTCTTTTCTCGCAGGAGTCTACCGCAAGTCCCAGAGCGAGCTTCCGCCTCTAGCTGGAGCGCGCGCCATCCCCCACGTTGCGGGAACGTCGGAAACGGCGCTGGCGTGCTTTTCCTTACCAGAGGTGGGACAAACCGTCCCTTGCGTCCTCGTGACTGTTGTCTATATCGTATTGTAGAGCAATAATAACTTTTTGCGACTTCTCGTGCAACGCGTGGACGTGTCTGTGATGTTCCATGTTCCCTTGAATTGCAGTCTATGGTGCGAGAAAACTATCTAAGAATGCGGCGTGCTGCGCCGCGACTACAGTACGCGAACGTTCCCAACGGTACACACGACCAGCAACGAATGTGGGGACAGGCCTTCCCACCCTCGGCCTATCCTTGGTATCTACCCTAAAGCGACCGTCCGCCGCTCCACCCACCAATCCCATCTCCATGTACAACGAAAGTGAAGGCGGCGATAATGCGCACCTAGCCACACATCCTGCATAGCGTAACACCGACGCCATACGCACCACCCACCCACACGGTCTGCACGCCACATACCCCCCAAACGAGACGAAACCGACCGACTACGGAGCAGCCACTCACGCAGAGACGGGCTTCCCCGTCTTGGCCGGCTTCCCGGGGACGAAGAGCCACCAGACGGCGATGACGACGCGCATGCCCGTCCCGACGCCGAGCGTGGACGCGGCGCCGACGGCGTCGATGATCGCGCGCCCGACGAAGCCGCCGAGGAAGAGCGCGACGATCGCGATGAGCTTGTGGTCGCGCGTGATGACGCGCTTGCGGAAGTTGAGCAGCTTCGGGTCGGCCATGAGCTCGCACCAGACGGTCGTGAGCACGACTGTGCGGGTGGGAAGTGATCAGCCATTGGTGTGCGCGTGGGCGCCGCAGCGCGAGGTGACATAGGGGGCGGTGGGGGAGGTTACGGCGTGGATGGGTTGGAGGTACAGGAGCACTGTGAGATGGAAAGGGAGAACTCACTGGTCGTTGCGAACTGGGTGTTCACCCGCTTGCCCATGATACCCTGCAGGCCCAAGCTCGCGCTCATGAACGCGATCGCGACGAACGTGAGCGCGTTCGTCCACGCGGGGTCGCCGCGGACCTCCGCGACGCTGCCCTGACCGCTCTTCCACGCGGTAAGCGCGGCGGCCATGGTGAAGAGGGCCTGGATCATCGTGCCCAGGAAGAGCCAGGCGCGAGTTTTTGGGCCCATCCGGTCGCCGATGCGGCCGAGGGACGCCCCGGCGATGAAGGTGAGGACGGACGTGAGTGCCTGCTGATCCGCGAGGTGGAAGGAGGTGTCGCGCTGGCCCGAAGGGCCGGAGAAGAGCCTCGCGAGCGCAAGCGCAAGCTGGACGGAGTTGCCGGTTTGGAAACCACACCAGACGAAGATGGCGGTGAAGGAGACGGAGTCACTGTGTCGGATTGGGGGATCGAATCCGTGGAACGAGACGCGAGAGGAAACTTCGGACGGGGACTCACATGAACCCAGTCATAAAGCAGTACGCCGCGAGCGGGAACGTCGACTGCAGCGGGTCAACGTCCGTCATGAGATGGCGGGTCGTGAAGACGGTGCGGGGGCTTGTCCATAGCTGCGCGGTGTCAACGATGGTGTTGTGGGACTCCTTGGAGGAGACGGGTTGGGGGAGGGCCTCCGCCTTCTGCTCCGCGTAGTCCGGGCCCGTCGGGATGTTCTGGGACTGCTGTGTGGACATGGCGGTGATGGGTGCAGCTGCTCGCAGACGAACAAGGAGCGCGTTGGCCGGGCGGTGGAGGGCGTCGCCGGGGAGGGGGCGTGGTGGGCTGGGGAGGGAGCACGGAGGAGAGCGGAGGGGACGGGGCTGGTTTTGAGTGGTGCATGGTGCAATCTGCCGCAGAGGGACTCCGCCTTGGCAGGATGTCCATCCCAGCGCCCCGGACGGATAGCCGCCCTCCGGATCCCTCCTCCACCACTCTATCCCCGCCCCCCGCCCCTCCAACCGCCTGCCAAGGCGCAGATCCATCTTGGCCTCGACCTTTCGGCCGCACGTTTGCCATCCTCAAAGCCTTTCGTGACTCGGGAGCGTCGTGTCCGGCGGACAAGTGCTTCGCGTGCCCACGCCGCCCTGTCAACCTCTTGGATCTCGGAACCTAACACCGCATCCTGCTTCTATCTACCATCATATGGACAGCCAAGGGGTTCGATTGTGTGTACCAAGGCCGTGAAACAAGAAAACCACAGCAGGCTTTGCATCCAAGCCCATGTGTGTGCCCGAAGCGCCCACCAACGCCACCGCTCAAACGACGATGTTTCCATTGCAAAGCTCAGTACCTAGCAGTCTACGATTCGTGCTTTGTACAAGGAAAATAATCGGGACACCGCAAACTCGAAGGCTGATATCATTATATAGGCGTATATGTAGAACCTTCCGCATTGTCGAGTGAATATTCACCGAAGTGGGCTGCTGAGAGCTGGCGTTCCTCTCGGCATTGTATATCCTGGCCATGGTCTCGTAGGCCAACCTCGTTGTGTTTCCTGTCACCGACGCTCCCGAAACACAAACGCCAGCATGTGGGAAACCACATTGTGTGACCGGAGGTACTCGCGGAGCTTGGCCAATTCCTCAGGCTCAGAGCCTCCGTCCGGGCTCCGCCAGAGCTCGGCGACCGCCTCCTGCGCCACCATGGTCGTCTTCCAGTAGTTCGTCCGCGTGGACACCCGGGTCTTGCGGCTGGACAGTTGGAAGAGCAGCCGGACGCACTCGACTGGGTCGATGGAACACTGCTCACAGTGCGGCTCGATAGGGCCGCTCTCGACGGTCCAGAGCTGCAGCGCCCGCATGAGGCCGTCCGCAACGATCTCCATGTGCGACTGGTCGAGCGTGGCGGACTCCTCGAAGCCCGGGTCGTACAGGACGTCCGCGCTCGGCTCCGGCATGCTGTACAGCTCGACGACGTTGCCCAAGGCCGCCCAGATGTGGCGCCGCACACTCGGGGTGCGCTGGACCACATGGTCGGACGCCAGCAGTGCGGACAGGAAGGCCAGCATCTCGTTGATGATCGCAGAATCCGGCGACTCCTCGCGCGTTTCCCTGCCAATCGAGTAGAACGCGAGGCTCACGGATATGCGGATGAAGTCCGTCAGCACCGCCTCCATGTCGGGGTTGCTGAAGTGGCCTCCGCGGACGCACTTCGTGAACATCCGGCAGATGGGCGTATATCGGCTGCGTAGCACGATGGCGAGCACGTTCCCCGGGTGGTTTTTGTCCTGCTTCAAGACCAGGCGTTTGGACCGCGACCCGCCCGGTTGCGTCGCCTCGGTGTACATGACCGCACTCAACAGCTGCAAAGCGGGTTTGAGCGCTCCGTAACGCACGACGAAGCTGCTCGCAGAGAGATGCAGGAGCGCCAACAACCCGTCGTGCTCGATGAATGCGGCTAGCATGCTCACGGCCTCCCAATCCCACATGTTGGGGCCGTCGGTGTCCGCTGTGGTACCCCTTGCGAAGATATCCTTGAGGACGGCCACGAATGCTTGGAGAAGGAAGGGGTCCACAGGCTTCAAGTGCGGTGTGGCTGACGTTGTCATCGACACCCTGCTGCAGAGGACCTGGAGGGCGTGCTTCAACTCTGTCGCTACTGCGGGCATGGTGTTGTCTGTGGAAAGCAGCTCCTGGGGGTTCATCGAAGGATGCGAGCTTGCGCTCTCACTCGTTCCCCCCACGCTGAGATGCAAGGATACGATGCGATTGCATGCTCGATAGATCCATCGTCGGGCGTTGTTTCCCCGCAGAGTCGTGGTAGCGGCCGAAGTCGACAAATTGCGGAACTCGTGGACGACGATGGCGAGCGGCGCTGTGTCCTTCTGATTGAACGTTGCCAGCTGTTGGAGAATCTCAAGCGTGTTGCGTACGAGGGCGGCCCTCGACTCGTCGGTTACGTCTCTGATGTTGTAGACAGATAGGGAGACAGCGACGCGCGCTATAGAGACGACCGACTTCGCCACTAAGAGTACGTCGATTCGGCCTATCCGTAGCCGCTGCTTGAGTTCCGCAATGAACGTTCCATATATAGAGCTCAGGAGGCGGGCCACGTCGCCACTGTCGGGGGCGTCCGTCCATAGAAGGCAGTCGAGTGCGAGCAACGCCGCCCAGAGAACGTCTGGCTGGGTATTGCAGGACACCAGCGAATTGAGCGGACTGATGAAGTTCTGGAGGTGGATGGGTCTCGGTATGCGCGGGTTTACGATCACTCCTCGGTCTTCGGACGGCTGTAACGGGCCTGACGCCAAGGTACAGATGGCCCAGCCCAGATGCATGCGAGCGTCCCGCGAGATGAACGGTTGCATCATGAGCGTCTCGGAGAGGTAGTCGAGCCAGTACCGTGCATCGCCCGTGGGTGATAAGAGGAAACTGCAGCGTTCAGGATACGAGCTGTCGTGGAGTGCGAGATAGATCGCCGTGTCGACGAGGTGCAAAATGTCGTCTAGGTAAACGTCCGGAGGTGGACGCCATTCGGCGAGACGCACTAGGAACTGGAGGGTGAGATCCCCGCAATAATCGACGGACTCTGCGTGATCTTCAGCAGGTCTGGGTATTCTCACGGCAAGCCTCAGCGTGGAAGCAAACAGAGAGAGTGGAAGGTCCCCTGCGACATTGAGGAGCGAGATGATGGTCGGGTAGAATGATGGAGAAAGTGAGGATATGGCCGGGTTCACGGTTGGTTTGATCAGTACGGTGAGCGCATGCGGGTTGGTGATCACAGTCTCCTCCGGATCGGCAGACGTCCGCTTCGCTGGTGATTCATGACGGTCAATAGACGCTTCTGAAGTTTCCGACTCTAGAATGGCCAATGCGCGCACAACTGAGATAACCGCGCCTTTGCGCCCTTCGGAAAGCTCCGAGAAATCGGTCGACAACGATGATTGCAGTATGCGTTCAAGGGACGCGATGGCACCCTCCAAAATGAAGAGTCGTCGATGGAGGACCAAGTAGGGAAAATGGACGACCGCGTGGCTGAGTCTCTCCACCTCGTGTACCCGGTCCGCGTTATGCACGAGCCACAGCAGGACACGGGAGTCCATCGCTGCAGCATTGTTCTCAATGTACGTCTCGTCGTGGCGACGCAGAGCAGCGATATGAAGGGTCTCGTACTTCCTCTTTTCCGAGGGAGGGGTGATCGTTCCGGTCCGTGTCAGCTCGATCATGGTGATGTCGCTGTCCACAGGCGAGGCGCCCTCGCGGCGGCTGCGATACCAGCTCTTGAGCCTGAGCACGGCAGCACTCCAGAGATGTATGAGGGTGCCTCGCGTAGCCACAGCAGCGACGCAGGTATTCTGATAGCCGACAATCACGGTGTCGATGGCCAGAGCAAAGACCACGGTCGCCGATGTCTTGAAAGGGCAGTCGGGGTATGCGTACGCCAACAGGTTCGCGACGAGGTATATAGCAGCAGTGAGGCAGACCAGGACGGCAGAGATTGTCGCGACCACACGGTTGAGGTCCAATATGAACTCGACAAGTCCGGCGAAGAAGAGTAGGAGGGCGACGTGGAGGAGAATAGGGAGAAAAGAGAGGACCGCCGGGAGGTTCCACCTCTGCATCCCGTCTATGCGGTACTGGCGATGTCGGGCGCGCATCGCCGGGACAGGAGACAGGCCGGCGAGGAGGTAGTTGACCCATTGTTTGGCGAGGATAGCGATGAGCGCAGTAGCCAAGCTAATGATGAGACTAGAAAACCAATATATGTTAACTCGAATAGAGGACGCGGCTGCTTGGAACTGTTGTACAGCCGACGCGGGTGCGTCTGTGCCATTTCGAACCGCCTGCAACTCGTTCAGTATGGCGTACAGGACCGCGGTTTGAGGGTCCGCCTGTAGAGTTTGGTATGATTCAACGATGAACGTCGTCAATACCGCCGAGAACAGCGCCGCCTGTGGCAAGTTCAGTGAGGTCAGGTGGATTGACGCAGCCAAGCAAGTGATGGCGGCACTCACGAAGATCAGTATCGTATCCAAGTCCGTATTCCAGGCGAGTACCATCTCCTTGTCCTCGGTAATAGCGTGTTCGAGGTACATTGGCCATATGTCGGACATTATGCGTTCCGCTGAAGGTGGCTACAAATCGGCATCAGGCGCCGCACAGGACTCCCTTACACCTCACTTACCTCGTTATCGACCTTCTTGGATGCCGTCTGGGAGGCTCCGGGCTAAGCCCAAAATGCTTCAGAACTGCCGAAGGACGGGACGGAGGTCATGATGACATACCTTTTGCGTGGCACCCATTGGCATGAACGCCGAGTCCTCGCGCCTCTTGTCCTGAGCATATGGCGCATCGGAGGTGCGTGGGGGATCACCTTGCACGGGTTCGGCGTGCGTGTTCTGGTCGGCCCAGACTATTGAACGGCGCACGGCGCGAGGTGTGTAGTAGCTACCGTGGAGCGATTGATCGTCGCGTTCCCTGCGAGGGGCCCGGGGGTGTGCGCTGTGTAGGTTGTCGACAGAGTTACCATTCGAGGGATCGGGGTGGGCTTGCAGCGGGGAACCCGAGTTGAACAAGATGTTGGGAGTAGATGGCTTGCGGCGAGGAATGTAGTACAGCGGAGTAGGAGGCCCTGGCAAAGGACCTAGGTCTGGTGGCCTCAAATACAGGATACGTGTCCCCGAGTCGCTGTCTTGCTCCCAAGGGCTCGGAGTTCTGGGCGGAGGGACGAGCGACGAACCAGGCGCAGAAAGGTCAACGTGAGGTACATAGTATTGCGCATGAGAAGGTCCTGGCGGGAGGTCCGATGGACTCACAAACTCGGTGCTCGCGTCTGAATCGTTGTACTGTAGCCGGGGATATGGATTCCTCGATGGAGCGTCGAGCGACCGCGGGCGGGTATGAGCGGTGGGGCTACCCGAACGTGAGCTCCGATCGGGTGAGTATGAGCGAAAGCGATGCGACGAAGTGGACGGCGTTTGCGATCTTTCTCGGGGTCGGACGGGAAAAGGATACGTGAACCCTGTTGGTAGTTGGTTGCGGGCGTGTGCATCTTGTGACAAGGCCAATCCGTGTTCAACCCATCCCGGGTCTCGGATGAAAAGAGGTGGGTGACCGTCCTCGTCGGGTGTCAAGCCTCCTCCACGAGTGTAACGGTCCTCTTCTGTGTCAAGCCCTCGTGATAAGTCGTCCAGGCTTGTACTCTGCCGATAAATAGAAGGGATCAGCCAACTCATGTTTAGAATGACGCAGCCAACTCGTGTTTAGAATGACGCGTCACGAAATGCACACACCATGTTGTGTCCTCGCGGCACCTCCTACTTGTCCTGAGGAGGGTGATTGGAGTGGGAGGGTCGATAGGTAGTCCCAAATCTCATACCTTTCCCCCATAACCCGGCGTCCAAAGACACGTGTTGGGCGAAGGGCATGCCTGGGAATTGTCCAACACGAGGTGCACGCTAGGGCATATGATTGAGCTTCGACGCGGGAGATTCTTGGAGGTACGATACGGACCGCTGGGAGCACACGGGATGACGAAGCGTCAATTACCTAAATGTTCTCGAGAGAGCGCCCGGATTCCGAGGGATGTAACGCAGGCCCACAGAAGCATAGGCGAGCGTTGTTCACGGCGAGGATGGACGAAAAGCAAAGTCTATGGATGTCATTATAGTTTCACATGCTAGATAAGTACACCAGAAACGCGTGATGATCGTGCAGAGAGTCGTATATCCGACCGTTTGAAAGCAAAACAAAACAACCGCCCGCCCCTCGGGCACCCCCTTCGCATTACGACGACAGCGCTCACTGCATCTTGCCGAGCACGCGCGGCTGCGTGACGTCCGCCATCTGGATGAAGATGTCGTCGGCGGGGTGACGGTACAGCGGCGCGCGGAGGCGCTTCTGGTCGAGGTGGTGGCCGATGAAGCCGATGCTGCGACCGAGGACGAACAGGCCGTTGAGGGTACCAATCTAAATGCACATCATCGTTAGCATCGACCCAGTCTCCGGCACAACGATGCGATGATACATACCTTGATGTACTCGTCAGCCTCGTCCGAGGTGAACGCGCCGCTGTCGCGGAGCAGGTCGACGAAGCAGACCGCGATACAGCCGTCTACGTTCAGGATGAGCGTGTCCTTCTTGGACGTCGTGACCTTCTCGACCGCGAGCGCGTAGTCGAGCAGGCTGTGACTGGGGAAGTGCTTGCGCACGTACTCCTTCACGAGCTCGACACGGAGATCAGGGTTGTTGACGCTCTTGATCTTGTGGCCGATACCGCTGACTGGGAGAGTGTGTCAATACACGGATACCTGAGACGGCGAGAGAAGATAGCTACGTACTGAGCTTGTTCTGCTTCCTGCAGCTGTCGACGAACTCGCGGGGAGTGAGACCAGTGTCGCGGGCATTCGAGAACATGGCCGCAGCCTCATCGAGGGCACCACCGAAGCGGGAGCCGATGGTGAGGAGACCAGACGCGAGCGAGGAGATGAGGTCCTTGCCAGCACGGGTCGCGACGATGGTGTTCATAGCACTATAACCCGTATATCAGCATCTCACAATTGTGCAAGTAGAAGTCAAACGTACCCCGAGACGGCGGGACCGTGATCAGCGGTGAGCATGAGCACCATCTCGATGAACTTCGTCGCCCACGGCGGCAGCCGGCGCTTGAACCAGAGCAAGCTGACGACACCACCGACGCCGATGTCCTCCTTGAACACGTCCGAGATGCGCATGCCGGCGTACAGCAGCTCCTGGCCGCGCTCGTCCGAGATCGTCGAGATGAACGCGGCGGGCTTGCGGATGAGCCCGAGCTCCTGCGCCCACTTGTAGTCCATCGGGATTACGGGCGGCTCGCGCTCCGGCTGGGGCTTGATCGCGCCCGTGCTGACGAGGCGCTCGTACGTCTGCTTGATCACCTCCGGCAGGTCCTCGAACGTCTCGGGCACGATGAAGCCCGCGGCGCGCATCGCCGCGTTCTTCGCGTCCGCCGTCTCCATGTCCGAGTTCGCCATCGAGCCCGCGTGCCCGAACTGCACCTCCGTCGTGAACATCTTCGCGCACGTCCCGATCGACCAGGCGATGATGGGCTTCTTGATGATGCCCTTCTTCACAGCGTCGATGACGCGGTACTCCTCGATACCGCCGACCTCGCCGAGGAGGACGAGGAGCTTGCACTCCGGGTCGGCCTCGTAGCGGAGGAGGTGGTCGATGAAGGTCGAGCCGGGGTAGCGGTCACCACCGATGGCGATACCCTCGTACGTGCCGTTCGTGGTGAGGGAGAGGATGTTGTTCAGCTCGTTGGACATACCGCCGGACTTGGAGACGTAGCCAACCGAACCGGGGCGGTAGAGCTTGGAGGAGATAATGTTGTCCATCATACTGCGCTTTTGGGTTAGACGATTATAGGTGGCAGTATAGTTGAAGTTACTCACCCTCCAGAGTTACCGATACGGAAGCAGCCGGGCTTGATACCACCAACGGTAGCAGGGCCGATGATGAGCACACCCTTCTTCTTCGCGATGTGGAGGATCTCGCGCGCGTGGCGCTCGGGGACACCCTCCGCAATGAGCGCGATGCTCTTGATCTGGGGGAACTCGAAGATCTCGAGCGTGCTCGAGTACACGCTGCGCGAGCTCGCAAAGTTCACGACGACGTCTACCTCGGGGTGCTTCTTCGCCGCCTCGGCGACGCTCGTGTACACCGGCAGGAGCGTCTCCTTCGTGCCCCAGTAGAACTTCTGGATGTGGTGCCCGCCGAAGGGGTAGATCATCGCCGCCACACTCGGCGTCTCGCGGCCGCACGAGTAGTCGAAGTCGAGCATGCCCTGGATCGCACGGGGCTGGAGGCCGTACACGAACGACCGCGTCTTCGCGTCGAAAGGACGGAACCATGGGCGCGCGGGCTGCGCACCGGTCTTGGTGTCGAAGCTGACAATCTGGTCCTGAGGCTGCGTGCGCTCACCGTCGGGGTGGATGCTGCCCACAGAACGGTCAGGCTCGAGCTCCTTGCCATCGGCAGGGCTCTTAGGGGAGGAAGGGGCGGGGGTAGGGGCGATGGAGTGGAGAGGGTTCTTGGGCTTGCTGGTGACACCGAGAGCAAGAGGAACGATGGCAGTAATGTGGGTGTCGGGACCGTAGACCTTGATCGGGACACCAAGCGATTCGCCGAGGAGGCGCATCGCCTTGAGACCCTCCTGGTAGTTGGGACCACCACGGCGCACGTAGATCTTGACCTTGTGCGCGATGAGAGGCGCCTTGTACTCCTTGAGAGCGCGGATGATGCCCTTGAAGGTGGCAGCGACGTTCGTGAAGTTGGCAATACCACCACCAATAATGAGGATCTTGCCGTCCTCACGAGGCGTGCCGCGAGTCATGAGGTCAACTAGACAATATGCATCAGGACGAGTACATGACTCAAACGTGCGAAGTGAACTCACGGATCGTCTTCGCATACTCGTACGTCTGGCCCTCGGAAGGAGCACCAGAGTACTCGCCGTAGTTAGCAAGCTCGTGCGCGAAGCCATGTGCAGCAATCGCATCGGAGTACACGACGGAGGCGCCACCACCGGCAACCATCGTCCAGATGCGGCCCTCGGCGTTGAGGACGGTCAGCTTCAACGAAGCACCAGTAGACGCATCAAGCTTCTGGATGTACGCCTCCTCCTTAGTCAAGTCACGACCGAAGGGCGCTGGCCAGACCTATATTGTCCCGTTAGCGAGATTCACATGTTGTAACCCAGTCTACTCACCATCGGAGGACCCCGGTCGGCACCAATGACCTTCCCCTTCGTCGTCGTGGCTTGGCCAGCAGACTCGTAGACGGTGAGGTCACGAGCGATCGCCCACTTGGGACCGCAGATGGACTCAGCAGTCTGGTCCAGCTTCGCAGCCATATCGAGGTAGTGGATGGTGGGCTCGCCGCCATTGACGCCATCGAGGACGACGAGGGGGTTGATCTCGAGGTACGCGAAATGGAGGTCGACGTATACCGAGTAGAGACGGGTGAGGAAGTCGATGAGTGTCTCCTTCTTGGCCGCAGGTACGTGCTTGAGGAGGGTGTCGGCGATAGTTTGCCTTGAGGGGAAAGGCTCGCCGACGGGGAGACTCAGCTTGAGAGCCTTAGCATCGACATCGCCAATGTCGACACCACCTTCGTGGGTGAAGAGGATGTAATCACCCTCACGCGCGGAGTTGATGCAGACGTAGTACTCGGCATCGGATGGGTGGGGCAAGAATGGCTCGACAATGAAGTTGTTCAGCGTGCCAGTGACGGACTCAACCTAGAGCAGCATGGTGTGAGTATGGCAGGCCCGATCAGGAGTGAGGATCGGCAAAGGGAGAGAGGGTGAGACACAAGCAATATCACGTGGGAGGTACGACGCGTCCTAAGCGACCTCACGCTCGTCGCGCGTCGCGGACGCGTCTTGATGCATGCGGCTAATGAGGTGTGTGCGGTGGCGCGTACGAACAGACTATGGGGAAGCGGATCATCCCCAATGAAACGAGTCTGGTCGTCTGCTTCATCGAAGCCAGCGCAGGGCCGCAGACAAAGTGGGGGTGATGGGGGCGCGCAGAGGAAACAAGAACCTGTACTCACCTTCTGGGGCTTGCCCGCGCGCTGCTGGATCCACTCCTTCGCCTCGTCCCAGGTCTTGTTGAGCGCAAGGAGACCGGCCTTGCCGCGACGCTTGATCAGCTGATCGGGCTTCGCTACGAGCTTAGTGGAGAAAACCCAGCCGGGGAGCTGGGTGTCGGGCGTGATAGTGTTTGTGGCGGGATCCCAAGAGACCTGCGCGACCTTGGGCGAGGGGTAGACGAGCTTTGTCTTGACCTGCGCGGAGGGGTCGACGGCAGGGGCGCGCTCGAGCCAGTATGCGAGCAGGAGCTTCGCGTCGTACTCGCGGATGGCTATCACATCCGCGGATCAGCAACTGATATCAGCGCAAACAGAGGGGTGTATGTGCACCTTTCGAGGACATTTTGGGTGGGAGGGGGACGTCTAGGGGGAGGGTGGTGGAGGGAGGAGGGAGAGGGCGAGTGCGGCGGGTGCTAGACTCACTCTGGCGTATTTGTACGGCGAAGGTTAGGCGGACGTCGTAAAAGGTCGCCTCACTTTCAAAAAATCGTAAATGGGGACATGATGGATCACTATATCCGCCCTTATTAGGAGCGCCGTGCTACTACTCCCCAATTTTCACACGACTGCTATATACCATTCTTATTGGCCCTCTCCGCCCCGCTCGTACCATCCCTCCGCCTCCCTGGGACGCAGATGTTCGCCTTGCGTCGACGGAGAGCAGAGAGGGGCCCTTGGGAGGCCGCAAACGTCCTTCCGGAGACGTCGCTGGAGACAATTCCGAGAATTGTGGCGGGCCTGCGTCGCTCGGCCTGGCGCATCGATAACTCTCGATCGCCCACCTCCGCTCGAGCCTCGCGTGGAGGACGCATGTCGGGGAATGCCCCAATGCCGACCGTCTCTCGCGTATTCTTTTACGACAGCTCTCGCTTCCCGTGCCTGCCTGTGCGTCTAGAACAACAAGCAGGCCGCTCGCGGCGAACATGCTTTGCACTTCCTGCACACGCCGTGATCGCCTGCACGGCTCACACCTCATATGAGCCCCATGCGGGCTGTGGGCCTCGCCGCAGCCTCCTATGCTCGGGCCAATCGATGCTATGGGGTGCCTACTGCCTCAGACGACATCCGCCACTTATCACTAGCCTTTGTGGCGCTCCGGCAATGGCGTACCCGTCCGCAGCCTTCGGTCTTCACTCCGGCTCCGAAACAGGCGGAGGGGGCTCTTGGACTGCCCGTTTGGGAAGCCTCCTGTAGCAAGTCCGATGGTACCCGGAGTCCACATTCTCGGCGTCTGTGAACACGGTTCTGACATCTTGAGAGGAGGTGTACAATAGATATGGTATAACGGCCATGTAGGATTGGTGGAAGGAGGACGAGGATCGGTGAGTATCCTGCCTTACTGAGAACAAGGCTGTTGCTACAACTTACTATCGCACGGCGCTATAGTGTAGTGGTTATCACTTGGGATTCTGACTTCGTGAGTTCCCAAAACCCAGGTTCGAGCCCTGGTAGCGCCTCATCAAAGGACGGTTTCCTTTTTCTCGATCCCATCACCTGCCTCGGCCAAGTGTTGCATATATCCGAGATCGTCTGACATATGGGTGGACATTGGTTCGTATATCTAAGTTATCGCCCACTCTTGCTACTGACAGATGAGACCACTGCTACTGCTGAGCATGTGTCCTGAGATTCTATGCCTCAACCACAGGAAAGTACTACTTTCTCCATGCTTGCGCAGGCTCAATGTCGTGATCAGCTCGCGTTCTTGCAGCGTGAGCATCTCCCATGGCCATCCAGGAGCATCAGTATGATCCCCGCATCGCACTCGATCGCATGCATATGCGCATGGGAATGACACCTGTGAATACTGGTCATCCCATGGTCGTCTGATGCACTAGAAGCAGAGCCTGTCGGTCAACTCCATAGGTGTTCGACAGGTTCGCGAGTATCGCCTATGATCGCGCTCGAGGCACCTCTACTATCAGTGCACCGGTAATGCAACTTTTTGATTTTGAACTCGATTTCTCTGCTCTCACTACACCCCATCACTTCGCAATTTTTGCAATGTCTTCCAGTACGTCTTGGGCACCACTCTGATTTTTTTTTGAAGTGGAACATCGCGAAACAGCCTCAGCAAGTCGTGAATAGCGATCGCAACAGTAATGCAACCGCTCTAGGCGCCCGTGTCACACAATGATCACCAGCGCTAACGAGGCACTTCACGCTCCGCCCGGCAGCGTAGCGTCTGCGCCTAACCCCCGCGGCCAGACGCACTCCGGAAAGAGCCCGATTTGGAACTCCGAAGGTAAGCGGTGGCGGAATGTCACGCTCTCGAGGCGTACATATCTGTTTCTCTCCCCATTCACGTAGCTCGTCTTGGATTGCCTCGGGAACACAGATGTAGTATGGGGCGGCAAGGTATGATGTTTGTGCAAAGTACCAGCACGGTACGTGCTGAGGGAAAATGAGCCGAGCCCCATCAGTTCAGGAAGGAGCGTCCCAGAGACGTCTCTTACTCAACTATCTCGAGCAGTCCTGCACGGATCCACATGAAACTTGGCACTCCACTTTGTCATACAAGGCGCTATACGACAAAAAAATCCCGGGAATTTTACGGTGGCAGCGGAGCTAGTAATATGAGAAGTTGCACTACTGTTGCGATTGCATTACCGGTGCACTGATAGTACCCCATGAATCAGCAACTCGTTCCGCAGATAGCATATACGTTCCTCGCTGACGGATCCGCATCCAGGGGCCCCGCCCGTCCTATAAGAGGAGGCATGTCTAGGCGCGTCAATACTCACAAGTTCCGCTCGTTCCGCGGGATACTCACAGAACAGTCAATTGACGATGCCCGCAGTCACTTCTGGCAAGGTACTTCTCACCGGCGCGAACGGCTACATCGCGGTCTGGGTCGCCAAGTCCCTGCTCGACGCCGGTTTCTCCGTGCGCGGGACGGTGCGTTCCGAGAGCAAGGCCACACACCTCCGTAAGCTCTTCGCATCGGCGAGAGACAAGTTTGAAGTCGTGACCGTAGAGGACATCACGAAGGTCGGCTTCTCACCTACCTCCTCTGCTACTCGCCACTAATACGTCCCGCAACGTGTTATAGGCAGGCGCGTTCGATGCGCACGTCGCCGACGTCGACGCAATCGCGCACACGGCCTCGCCGTTCCACTTCAAAGCGGACGACCCGGACGAGCTCATCATCCCCGCGGTCGAGGGCACGCTCAGCGTCCTCCGCTCCGCGCGCGCGCACGGCCCGAATGTCCGGCGCGTCGTCGTGCTCTCCTCGACCGCGGCGATCATCCGGCCGAACCCGGACCCGTCCACGACGCTCGAGCTGTCCGAGGCGGACTGGAACGAGCACGACGTCGCGCTGGTCAAGGAGCAGGGCCGGAACGCCGAGGGCGGGGTCAAGTACCGCGCGAGCAAGACGCTCGCGGAGCGCGCCGCGTGGAACTTTGTCGACGCCGAGCGGGCGAAGGAGGGCGGGCTCGCGTGGGACCTCGTCACGCTCAACCCGCCGTTCGTGTTCGGGCCGTTCTTGCACGAGGTGGACAAGCCCGAGAACTTGAACCAGTCGGCGCATGACTGGTATTTTAACATCGTGAAGGGAAAGCTGGACAAGTCCGTTCTGGCTACGCTTGGGTACGCAGCGTTCTAGATCTTTGCTCGCCGTCTTTGGCAGGTTGACGCGGATGCGGGCTTCCGTCCATAGGGCTTCGTTCGTAGACGTACGAGATATCGCCGATGCGCACACCTTGGCCCTGCGGAAGCCCGAAGCTGGCGGAAACCGGTTCATCATCAGCTCGACGGCGTTCAAGTGGCAAGACTTCGGTGCGTTAGATCAAGTACCGGCTCCCCGGGATACACAACTAACGACGTCCACCAGTGTCTGCCGCCCACAAATTCGAGCCATCGCTCCCGGAGGGCGACACATCTTGCGATCCATCGAAGGCCAAACATGCGTCGGTGTACAAGAACGACAAGGCGATCAAGACGCTTGGGATCAAGTTCCGCACCGTGGAGGAAACGACGAAGGACACCCTCGCCGACTTCAAGGCACGGGGGTGGCTGTAGATAGAGCATCGCACGTCACCTGTATAACAGCTGTATTCAATACACTCTAACGGAATTGCGAAGGAAGGTACAGAAGCGGCCGTCGACCGAACCTGGCCATCGGTCTGGCCCGTCCCGACGAAGGGTAATAGATCCGACTACAGAGTGGCATGTTGGAAAGTCGTATTCCTTGGCTATGCCTTGCGCGATGGCAGGGAACGCCGACGGAGTACTGTACATATCACAGGTTCAAGAGATCGAGGAGCTTCTGGAAACGAGGGGTTCCGAACCCAGTCACCTACAGGCCAGAAATGGGTCAGTCTTTAGCGCATCTCGACTCCCCCAGGCGAAGGAACGTACCGGGTCCCAGCCCTCAACAGCCTTCCAGGTGTTCACAGGACTATCGCTCGAACACTGTACGGAGCTGTTCCCAGTCGTGATATCCGTAAACGCCTTGTACCCCTCCTTGTACAACCACGGGTTCAAGAACCCAAGCGCAGGCCGCCCCGCAGAGACGAGGCGGTCGTTGACGAGCGCGACGATGCTCGCGACGGTTGGGCTTGACGCGCTCGTGCCCTGGATGCGGAAGAAGATGGACTCGAAGATGACGAATTGGTCCGCCTTGGCCGCGATGTCGGGGAACGCGCGCCCGCTCGCGTTGAACCTGCCCACGTTCTCCTGCCCGAGCTTGTCGAGGAACGCGCCCACCGCGGCGTCTTGGTAGGCGGGGCGGGGGAAGTAGCGCGAGAAGCCCCCTGACGACCCGGTCCAGCCTTCTTCGGGGCTGAAGCTCTGGGTGCCGCCGACGGATGTGACGCTAGCGGGAGTAATGAGCATGCTGCGTAGGTGTGTTAGAGAGTAGGCGAGACACGCACAACGGACAGTCCGAGGGGATCGTGGCCTGGAGCTGTGAATGGTCGTCGGGCTGGCACCCCGGTCCGCTGTCGCCCGAGGCGAACAGGACAGATGTACCGCGTGCACCGAGCTGCGCGTACGCCTGGCAGAGTTTACTGCGGGCAACGATCAGCGTCAGCTACGAATCATGTTCGAATCATTGGACTGCTCACTTGGCCAACGCAAACGGCAGGGTGGACTCCTGGAAGCCATAACTAGTCGTGAGGACCTGAGGAGGCTGATCCAGACCAAGGAGAACGTTTGCTTCATCCAGGAACCCGTTGAGATCGCCGTCCTGGTTCTGGATGCCAACGAAGTAGTAGGTTACGGGTACACCCGTCGCGAGGCCGACAGTATACTGGATGTCAAGTTCCTGTAGACTTGTGTAAGAAGTTGACATCGTAGGAGCATCATGATTAACCCACTCCTTCAGACACGGAAGGGAAGTTTTGGTCGTTGTCCCCGCCGTCGATGCCGAAAACGCTGAAATTGGTCGCAGGGTCCATGTCTGGTCGGTAGGTCTCAAGGAATGTCTGCGCCGTGATTGTATCAAACTAACGCATGCCGGTATATGCAAGAGCAACTCACCTGAAGCCAATCGTAGTGCGCACTGTTCCCGAAGAAGCCGGTCACGCCGAGCTGCAGATCCTTGTTGACCGCAGGGGTCAAGGGAATGTCATACAGCTGTTGCAAGCACGCCGGGATGGTGCCATTCCCGCACACGGACTCCAGTCCACGCGAAACCACGTCACGAGCAGTGACGGGTATGGCGTGGCGGGAGAGCGACGATTGTACGACTGGTACGGGGAAACTGAGGCGGTCACGTCAGAGGATGATCGCATGGCTCGACGAACATAAGATGTCCTACGAGATGGTCGGGTGTACCAAATCGACGTGGCCTTGCAGCACGTTTGGAAGAGAGTACTCCAACGTGCGGACAGTATCAGCGCCGGTGGCTGTGTGCCGGAATAGACTGAAGTTGGTGTTGAATAGCTCGTTCGCCTTTGCAACTGGAACATCAACGGCAAGCCAGTCGCCTGCGTGAGATAAAGGTCGGGCAGCAAGGCCGTTGTCCTCCAGCCACCCGTTCACTGCAGTGAGCGTCTTGGACTTGGGAGCGATGAATTTCTCGACCTGCACAAGGGGTTTGTTTTTGTGAGCGACTGAATCATCGCACGTAGGAAGAGAACACATCACCTCTTCCTTGGACAAATATTTGCCATAATCAGGGCTGTCTGGGTCGCTGACTCGATACAAAGCATCGACGAGGCTGTCGGGGTCACCTTGCGCAAGCGCAAGCCGAAGACTGAGAGTCGTCTCTGGTGCCGCGGGGCCGACACGGGTAAACCCAGAGGGCACGGCTGAATGAGCCTCCTGCACGCGGAAAATCGTCGATGCTGCTACCAACGGATTTGCCGCCGCGGTAATGGCCAGTGCTACGGATACCAGAGCGGGCAGAGTAGACATAGCAGGTTGGGATGATGAAGCGAAGACGATGGTTTCCCTGGATCGTATTAGCAGTGATCCACCGCGCCTCTTATACAGCTCGGTCAGACCTGGTCTACCGCGCCCGAGGATCAGGTGAGAAGGCTAGGCTACTCCAGCGACAGTGTCGGTGTTGGACTTGGCGCCCTCTTATGGGGATAACATGTCGGACATTGCCAAAGTCGGGAGGCAAGTGCTGAGAATACACGGAGATGTAGGCCGTCATGGGCGTGAAGAGGCGCAAGACCGCCGTGTAGCCCTACAGAGCGCATGGTCCAGGGATGTTGCTCGTCAGCCGAGGTTCACGGCAGACGAAGAGAACGACTATGCCGGAGGGCGAGCCGGAGACCCGTGTCGGGCATAATTCACCATGTCAATCATCCCCATGATCAGGAAAAATGAGAGTATCTTGGATCAAGCTAGAATGGGTGTTCCTGGTGACACATGTTCAACGCCATAACTGGAGTACGTGGGTAGGCTGGTAGGACGATAGTGAGAAAACATATGTATGCACATGTGGATGGCAAGGAGAGACTCGAACAAGCGCCCAGTACTTAGTGTTGGGGTGGGTGACGGCAAACTCCGACAACAACTTGCTGCTCGCCGACCGCACCACTCCGCGAATCGCGCCTCTTCGCACTCGCAAGCAGCATTCGTGCAAGCAGTGTGAAGGCGAACGCTAAGGCGAGTAAAGGCTAGGATTGCGTCAGGGTGTAAGGCTTGTCGTTACTAAACGTAATACAATGGCCATGCCATTGCATGGGATCTTGCCCATTGGCCTATTATGTTGCAAGGCACTCGGGGAGAGGTACGCTTCATCCACTCGGTGATTCAGTCCAAGAGGCTTTGACATGTCTGCATGGCCTGTAAGGTAAGGGGCAATGCTCTTTCGAATACTGTAGTAGTAATTGTACGAAGCCACTCGGTTCATCGTGGCTGTTCATCAATCTACGCATGCCTTTCTCAATGCACCGTTTACCTTACCGTCTACCTCGTCTGTTCATCTTTTGCCTCCCCGCGGTCAAAAGCGACGCGTCATATAAGTTATAGAGGACGAGACGACTGCTTTGACAGGCGCCCTCGGTCACCCTGAACCCTCACGCAGCGCAACATGGAAGTTTACGATGAAGAAGTCATCCGAACAGGAGCAACGCTCCCCACGGAACGCACCTCATTCGCCAACTTATGGGAGCGACACACCGTATACGATCGCATTCTCTCATTCTGCGCCCCACAGGTACTACTACGCCTAGCTCGAGTCTCCAAGGCCGCGTACTGCGCGGTTAGCGACTACAAACGACGAGCTTTCAACGTCGACAAACGACTCTCCCGCTTCTTCAGCGATCCCTTGGCTTTCCGCACTCTCCAGGCACGCACGGCGACCGTGATTTCAGGCTCGTTTGCCCTTCAGTTCTTCGACAGGACCTACTACCCGGACTCCGACCTTGACCTCTACGCCCATCCCGACCGAGGATTCATCGAGGTGGGGCTGTACTTGCAGTCTGAGGGCTATGTCTACGAGCCCTACTCTTGGCAACTCGACGACTTCTGTGAAGAAGCGGAAAGGCTTTGCGAAGACATCAAGAAACCGCTCTCTAGGATAGATGATGAGGCAGAATTTGCGTCTCTTTACGATATGAGCAGCATGCGTGCCGTGTATACGTTTGTGCGACGGCGTGCAGCTGACACCCTGGAAGGGTCGGCGACTCGCCAGGTACAGATCATCGTCTCCAGAACGTCCCCCATGGCATCTCTGTTGGACTTTCATTCGAGTAAGCCACCTCTACCCCCTCCTTTCGACACGCGGCTGACTAGAACGCTAGCGTGTGTCATGAACATGATCACGTACAACGCCGCCTACGCCCTCTACCCACACGCAACGTTCGTGCGGGGCGTAACCCTCGCAATCAACGACAAGGCCCCGAACGCCCGCGACGCCCTAGTGAAATACTCCCACCGCGGCTGGCGTACCATCGCCAACCCGTCTCCGCTCACGTTCAGCCTCGAGCCCCGTGCATTCCAACTCAACGCCCCGCGCTGGGTGTCTGACGAGCACAGCTGGGCCATCCCGCTCTCGATGGATGGCGTCACGCCCCCGCCGCTAGCGTCCCCGATGTCGGACCCGCTCACGTGGGACCCCATCGTCGAGTGCGGATGGTCGCTACAGCTCGTGGAGGACGAGGTGCGGCCTGTGTTCCGGAAGATCTCAACGTCGATCTTCCGGTGGGGCTACACGGAGGGTTGCGCGGAGTATTTCGACAGGCTGCTGAACTTCTTCGCCGCCCAGGGGCACGTTGAGCACATGAAGGTGCCGGAGGGGAAGACTGCCGCGGATTGCCGGGATATTTGGGTGTGGTGAGTTCGTGTCGTTACCAATCCCGCGCTAGTATAGCTAACCTAGCATTTTGGTAGGTGGGATGCCGCGCTCCCGGTTCTGAGGCACAGGTTCTGTATGGAGCGGGAGTGGGTTGTCATCCAGGGACGCTCGTAAGGAAATTCAATTCCAAGGCAATCAGTCCTCCAGCGTCCTCGGTGGTCAAAATCCCATGTGCGGGACCTCAGTAGGTGCGACAGGCATGTGCGTAGCATTCATAAGTAGTCTAGTGTTCCATAATACCTCCACTAATTCCGATCGTGATACATCCTTTTCCTCCTTACAACGTTCAAACTCCGCAGACTGAGAGCCCATGAACACAATGCGGAAGCACTATCACAGCTCGATCTTGATGCGATGGTACAGCTCTGCGCTCTTGCGCATCTCCTCCGCAGTCGCCGGCGGTGCGGGCTTGCCATCGAGGCCGAACGTCTGCACGCCGCGGTACTCAAACGGCGGGACCGCGGCGGGCACGCAGTGCGCGTTCCCGACGCCGTAGTCGTCGAACTTCCACGCGTCACCAGCTTTCTCTGGGGCGGTGAGCAGGATCGAGTTCGTTGACTCCATGGAGACGTCGGTGTCGAAGTAGTTGAGAGGCGTAAGGAAGAAGCTGAACGTCATATGCAATTAGCGAGTGGAGCAATTGCACGCAAGGAAACGATCCTACCTGGACGCGGCGAGGTTCGTGCGCGTGTTCGGCGCGTCCTCAGCTTGGGGCAGGTGGTGCATGCCGACGTTAATCCAGGCGACGAGATCCTGCTGCGTGATATTCTCGCCATCGAAGAACTTGTGGAAGTCGACCATCGGATCTCCGGGCAAGTTGAGGTTCCACTGGCAGCTTGAGCTCGGCTCCGTGTCCTTGCGCTTGGACACCGCGAGGTTGTACCGCGCCCAGTTCGCGTTCTTCAGGAGTCGTTTCGAGCCTACGACAGTCTATCCATGATCGGAGGCCTCAGCAATTGTGTATCGCGAGTAGACCAATGTGCCACGTACGTTGTGGATAGGCGAATACCCGGGGTGGATCGCATAGCCGCGCGGGATGCCCCACTTGTTCTTCGCATCCTTGTTGACCAGGGAGTAGCCGCCCTGCAGGTTTTGTGGGAACTTCAGCAGCGCGTCGTCCTCGTTCTCGATGTACTTCTTCGAGATCTTCTGCTGGATGACCTCAGCGCCCCAGTCATCTTCGAACCAGGGCTGCGTGATGGTCTCTTGCGAGGTGCTGGTGAACAGCAGCGAGTTCTCCTCTCCTGCAACATCCAGATCGACCTGGGCGGAGCGTGGATATGTAAGAAAAGATATTCTGCGAGGACCCCTCCCAGTTATGTACCTTATAGTTGATTACGTGGTCGTGCAGAGATCCCACTACGACCTCAGAGAGTGAATAGGAATGCGTGGTGAGTGCATCCGGAATGACGTACTGGTCGTATCACGAATCGCAGTCCCATAGCCCTCCTGAGCTGGCTCCCAGTAGCCGCCTTGCAGATAGCCGGAAGCGGAGATACGAACTTCGATGGTACCATCGATCTGGAAGATGTAATCGAACACTGCAAATCGTTAGCCCACACTGCACACAACTCCAGAGCATGAGTGGACTCACAATAGTCGTAGCTGTAGTGCACAAAAGTAGTTGAGCGCGTACTCTCAGGGAGGGTTATCCCGACACTTACTTCCCAACTGTCGAGATACTCCGCACGACGAGCTGGTACCCGCGCGTCGCCCCAAATTCGCCATCGGAGTATCCGGTATGGCGTGTGATAGGCCGGGCAGGGTCGTGCTCGAAGATGCAGATCGCGCGGTCGCGCACAATGCTGCCCTCGAAATTGTTCGTCGTCGCAGGTAGGTAGACCGCCTCATGCGGGCAGTCGTACCCCGGGATCATGTCGCGCACTGCAGATCCCTATCTCGCGCAGTCAGTAGGGGGTATTGGGTACGGAGGAGTCGCAGTACCATGCCAAAGAACCTATCGAGCCATGCAGTCGTGGTCTGCATAGGATCGTTACCCGCTACGGCCTCGTCATCAGTACGTTCGAATAATTATTCCGGCTACACGCTGACGCACCGTACTGAGCGATAGCCTCCTGAGGCGCGAGCTATGACAGGGATTATGAATTAGCAGCACTTCTTGGACGTAGCTGTAGTGCGAGCCCACCTCGTAGATGATACGCTCTCCTCGGAAGCGCAAGTCCCACAAACTGAGACCCATGTCCCTGTCGAAACCAAGGTACATGCCCCAGCCCATCCAGCTAACATATTGAAGCGCACGGTCAACGCGGAAACGAAGGCCGCTGAACGAGACTGAGCGTGGACCAGGGAGATGGTCGAGGTCGCGTTCAACGGCAACCGCGGGGCGCTTGCGGGTGCTCCATTCGCCTTGTGACGGGTCCTGATCTGGGCGCGCCGGGAGGCGCTTGAGAGTTCCGTCATGGTAGGCGGCAAGGAACGCCTCTGTGGTGTTGAACACCTGGTGGTTATACACAATCTACGCAGCACACAGTCAGCTTTGAGGACATCGCGAAATGCGGGCTCTCGCAGACCTTCAACACCTTCCACTGGGAAGGGTCCGTCCCGCTGAAATCGACGTACTGGAAGAAGTTGACGGGGTGCAGCCACGGTCCTGCAATGTTGCGACGCCAGGACACCCAGCCCCGGCGGAAAGAGCCGTCGAAGCTGAACGGCGCGACGACCCCAGCGACGAGCGTGTCGTTCGGAAGTCCCCGCGCAGAGCCACCAAACAGGTCCTGGCATCGACATCGTCGTCAGTCCACACCTCGGCTCCTTCCAAGTACGAGGCACAGCCACGACTCGCTTGCACCGCGCACGCACCTCCGTCACCTCCGCCAACTTCGGCATGAACATCGTCATCAACGGCGTCAGCTCGCCCAAGCTCGTGAACCCGCGCGCGTTGTACGGCACCGCGTCGCGGTGGTATATCTCCGTCAACCTCCGCATCCCCGTCCGCGCGCCGACGGGCAGCGGCCCGACGAGGTAGTCCTGCACGTACGGCTCGCGCGCCGCGCCGTGGTGCACCGTGACGCGCGCGAAGCGCTCCGGGGGGTTCACCGCGTCCGGGTTGTCGAGGTACGCGACCGCGGCCTTCTTCGGGGGCCGGAACGCCTCGATGTGGTAGATGAAGTTGTCTGCGAGCCCGGCCTTGTCGCCGCGCGTGAGGTTCAGGCCGCGCGCTGGCGCGAGGAGCCACCCCGAGATCGACACCGTCTCGGGCACGGTGAGCGACGCGAACGGGTTCACCTTCGCGGGCGGGTTCGCGGGTGGCGGTAGGCCCGAAGGGCATTGCGGGAGTGGCCGGTCGTCGACGTTGGGAGTCAAGTCCGCAGCTGCGAGATTCGGCTTGGTAGATTGCCTGAGAGCGTATGAAGCTGAGAGGAAGGCGACACCAAGAAGCGCGACGACACCGCAGACGACCTTTCTCGCGCGCGTGCGGGTAGACTCCGGATGATCAGAGGAACCCTCGAGCTCGGGGTCGCCCTTGTGCAGCGGCTCGTATCCAGCAGGCGCCATATCGACGATCGTCCCGAAGGGAAGACCTGAGCAGGCAAGACTGAGGTGCGGGGAGAAAGCAATGTCTCCCCAGCTCGGGGAAGAGGTGGGAGATCTGCGCCTCCCGGGCTTATAAACGACGCTGCTAACCAAGGACGGTCATCGGCCCTGCGGATGGCGGCAGCTGCCCTTATGACGAGCGCCTAGATACTTGACTTGAGTCACCCTAGCACTCACCACGACGCGGTCATGAGAGCGTGTCTGTTGTAAATACCGCGAGGTGTATCCCACGACGAAGTGTTGGCTTCCCGCGGTGGCAATGGCCCGAACATGGAACACGCAGCTTGATCCATAAGCTACCGTAAGACGACAACAAACGGTTCAGAGCTCATTCACATTCAACGGGCAAATATCACTCACAGGACCATGCAAAGCGTCTTCCTACGCCGCCCTTGGTGATACTACACCAAGATAACAGACTCGCCAACCTGGAGGAAAGACGCTGATAAGGATAGGCAGCCGTGCACTGGCATGCGGCACGGCGCGTCTCAACAATCTCCTCAAGCTCAGATATTGATAGTCAGATAGCGCTCGATCCCAATGAACACCATACCCGTCAGTCGATACCGCGTTGACCCAATCTCGATACCTGCAAAGACTGCTACATTGTTACACTTTGCGATACACTGCTTCTGTTTGACCCTGCGCCTCTAGTATTTGCATGTCGACACCGCCCCGCCATACGGCCGGCTCGTAGCTGTCTACCACGGAGCCTGCACGTCCGACATAGGGATTCACTCCTTCCGCCACTTCTGGTAGTAGTGGATGAGGCCGGTAGTCTGCAAGTGCAAGTGGACGTCCGATCGGTCAATATGCACGACCAGGAACGCCGAATGAGACACAGATACGCACCGAGCTGTCGTGGTCGGTGACGTCCTCGGGCTTATCGAGCTGCTTGAGAATGTTCTTTGCGAGCACCTTGCCGAGCTCGACACCCATTTGGTCTGTACAGACATATTTGGTCAGCACGAAATCACGATGGCTGGATGGCCAGTGACTGACCGAAGGAGTTGATGCCCCAGACAACACCCTGCGTGAAGATCTTGTGCTCGTAGAGAGCGATCAGAGAGCCGAGGGTCGCGGGGGTGAGGAGAGGGAAGATGATGCTGTTGCTGGGGCGGTTGCCCTCGAAGATCTTCGACTTGACCAGCGCGTCAGACGCGTTGGGGCCAAGCTCCTACTCGGTTCATGAGCACCAGAAAGGCAATCCATTTATCGGATGCGACTGACCTTGCGGACCTCCTCCTCGGTCTTGCCGAAGGCCAGCGCCTCGGGTTGAGCGAAGAAGTTGCTAAGCAGGATGCGGTGGTGCTTCGAGTTGGCGATGGGGTTGTGCGTCGTTGCAGGAGCAAGGAAGTCGGCCGGAATGAGCTTGGTTCCCTGGTGCACCAGCTGGTAGAACGAGTGCTGGCCGTTCGTGCCCGCCGCACCCCAGATGATCGGCTGTGAAGTCCGTCAGCATCACATCTCTCAATCTTCGGTAGTAGAGAGTCTACTGACGCCGGTTTGGTAGTTGACGCGCTTCCCGGACTTGGTGATCGACTTGCCGTTCGACTCCATGTCACCCTGCTGGAAGTAGTCCGCGAACTTGTGCAGGTACTGATCGTACGGGAGGAGCGCGTGTGTCTGCGCGCCGTAGAAGTCGTTGTACCAGATACCCAGCACAGCGAGGAGCACAGGCAGGTTCTGCTCTAGCGGCGCGGTCTTGAAGTGCTTGTCCATCGCGTGTGCGCCGCGGAGGAGCTGCTCGAAGTTGTCGTACCCGATCACAAGCGCGATGGAGAGACCGATCGCACTCCAGAGCGAGTAGCGGCCGCCGACCCAGTCCCAGAACTGGAACATGTTCTGCTCGGCGATGCCGAACGCGGTGACGGCCTTCGTGTTCGTGCTGAGCGCGACGAAGTGCTTCGCGACGTGCGCCTTGTCCTTCGCCGTGGCGAGGAACCAGTCCCGGGCGGACTCCGCGTTCGTGATCGTCTCCTGCGTCGTGAACGTCTTGCTCGCGATGATGAACAGCGTCCGTTCCGGGTCGCACACGCGCAGCGTTTCCGCGAGGTGCGTGCCGTCGATGTTCGACACAAAGTGCGCCGTCAGGTCGCGCTTCGCGTACGGCTTCAGCGCCTCCGTGACCATCACGGGCCCGAGGTCGGACCCGCCGATGCCGATGTTGACGATCGTGTTGATCGTCTTGCCGGTGTAGCCCTTCCAGGCGCCGCTCCGGACGGCCTCGGAGAACTCCTTCATGTGCGCGAGCACCTTGCTGACCTCGTCCACGCCCGCCTCGTTGATCTTGAACTCGTCAAAGTTGCGGAGCGCGACGTGCAGCACCGCGCGGTCCTCGGAGGTGTTGATGTGCTCGCCCGCGAACATCTTGTCCCGGACCTCCTCGACCTGCGCCTCGCGGACGAGGTCGAGGAGGGTCGCGAGGATCGGCTCGGTGATCAGGTTCTTGGAGAAGTCGAGCAGGAGCCGCACGGAGGGCTCGTCCGAGACGTACTCGCGGCTGAACTTGGAGAAGCGCTCCGGGTCTTGCGCGAAGAGGTCCTTGAGGACGAGCTTTTCATGTTGGGTGTCGTAGATCTCCTGGAGCTTCTTCCAGGCAGAGTATTCTGTACGACGCGTTAGCCGCCGTATTCGCACATCCGCTGTTCATGGCGCGGTACTAGCAGAATTCCGTTCCCGACGGATCTGCAGACTCTCTGTATGCGTCCATTATCCATCTCTGCAATGGGCTCAGCCCGACTTACGCGACGAGCCGAGTCCATTGAGTGTTAATGACACTTGCTGGTCCACCGTACATCCCATCCCGACTACTTCTCCCGCCCGCACGCCCAGTTTGTGTACTCACCGGTAGCCAGCTTCCCGCTCATGATGTTCGTCGAGATATGTTACAGGAATGGACGCAGGGATGTGGTAGATGTGTCGAAGGAGGACGGAGGGGGCCGAGGGTCTTATAGTGGTGGTCGCCGTTGGCGTCACCGTCGAGCGGTGATGCTATCGCGATCGTGCGAACCGTTCCCCCGGGTCGCCGTCCGCCACCCTCTCCGGCTTCTCTCCGTGCCTCTGCGTTGCACTCTCCAGGCTCCCCGCCCTACCCGTCTCTTCTCAGGCAGTCATCGACGTTCTCAAGAGACAGACTACGGCTTGTCTACCTTTGGCACGTCTTTCGGGGCCATGTGCAAACGTGCGCTCGGCTAGGATCGGGCATGTCTACGGTGGTAATCGTAGGACGGCTCGGGCCGGGTGCCGCCATTGTAGCCCTGGGATGCAAGGACCTTGTGCTGGCCTCTGGGCCTCCTAGGAAGAGTGCCTCGGATCTCAACGCTAAGAAAAGGGAGTAGAGCCGTTGTTCCCCGTGGGCCAAAGGTCCGGAGCTTCAATGTACCATGGATCCTGTACTTAGCTTGAGGAGATCCGATCCAGTACACGGGACGTTCACAGGCTCCTTGGATATGCAGACGACACCCGTGGGTTTGGGATCTTCCACGATAATCCTCGAATGGGTGAGAACTTTCAGCGCAGTCGACATAACAGACACGGCAGGATCAGCAGACCTCCTGCGACTATCACAAGCTGGAACAACGTAAGCGCGGCAAAGGAATCGAAGAGAAGCAAGGAACGAGCCGTTTGCGGTGAGAAGACATACAGGTTTATGTCGCCCACGCAATCAGAGATGCGGTATGGAGCCAGCGCACTACGTACAGTGCTCGACTTTTTGTCGGAGAATATTTGAAGAGCTTGTGAGTGATAGCACAGAAGAGTCGGGCTTGTCAATGTAGAGTTGGGTCATGCCAGACGCAAGCTGAAGGCGGCCATCATCCGGGTGGTTGGGGCACTCGAATCATAGAGAATCGATAGGTTGTCGCAACGTTTTTCGTTCAGGGCAGTCACCTCATTCACAAACGTTGGAAAACGAGTGGGTATGGTTCACGCAACGGATACTCCATTGACCGTCTTGACACGACCTCCACTCTCCGAGGAGCCCGGGACCCTAAGGGGTTGCACTCGGGTCCGTCACGGTCGGACAGAGAAAGTATAGACGTTGGAAGCCGGGGCCGGAGGGTCCAAACGCGGCAGGTGAAAACGAATGCAGACGCTTGGCCGGCCGCTGGGAGTGCTGGAGAGGGAGAGAAGGGGGACGAACGTAGTCTCCCCTAGGCAGACGTCTATTGAGCAAGCACAAAAGACGTCTGCTTCATAACACGCCCTCGATACCGTAGGTCGACGTTCGAGCTTCCGGATCAGCGGAGTTGACGTTGCCGAGTGATGGCAGAGATGCCGAGTGGCTGTTGCTTGCTCAGGGAGCGGAGACGCTCGACACTCGTTCTTGTACCACACCGTATACATCCCTGTCTACCCTACCGGCTTGCGACCCGAAACCAGGCTTAGGGAATCAGGAAACCAAGATAATGACTCACGGCTTCCGAGCGAGATCCCGTTCTTCCAGCAGCTGCAGACGAGAAACAAAGACAAAACCGCGCTGAGCGACGCGTCCTATACATCGGGCGCTAAGCTTGGGACGCGTTTCGGAGATTCAAAATTAGCTGACCTAAGCAGCGAACGTCGACCTACGGTATGACCCCCTCAATAAGAAGCAGACTAGGACGAACGAGGAGGAGACCGGGCTGAGAGAGTCGGGCTGCGGAGCTCGAGCGTGCCTGGACCGCCGGCGCAGAGCAGGACGCGACCACCACAAGGGCGCGCAAAGGCGCCCATCCCCTATCGGGCAATGGGAGATCTCTCCCTCGTCCGGGCGCGCGCTCCTCGTCCTCGTCCTCCTCTTCGCTATAAGTACCCGTCCCCGTGCTCCCCGTTTCCCCGTCGCTGTCTCTCCTTCTCCCCGTCTTGCGCTGCCTCCACCGCTCTCACGAAACTCCAGCCACACCCTTGCAGCGTGCTACGGGCCATCGTCATCGCCCGTCGCTTACCCAGTCCCGCGTAACTTGCCGAAGCGGGGTAAACGGTCACACGAACACTCCCCACCTGAGCACCCATCTCCCTCCCGCCTTCGCCTCTTATAGCCTCCGCAGGCAGCAGCGACACCTCGCTCCTCCCCGCTCACCTCCATCGCCTTCGTACCCTCGTGCCTTACTATCTGCTTCCTGCCCCGGGACAAACGCTTTCAAGCTAGCGGCACATCTTTCGATCCATTCTCCTGATCGAACGCATACAAACTACCCGAGCCCTCCCACGTTCTCGTCTAAACGCTCCGCCATATATACCTACACCGTCACAGCTCGCGCTCCCCCACCCCGCCTTCCCCGCCTTCCTCCTCACGAACTTCACCATGACCGATCCACGACCGTCCTCGTCACCCGCCCCGCAAACGAACGCCGATGCTTCATCCGCTTCGCAGCTGCCCCGAACCGCATCATTAGAGCAAGCTCTACACGCACGCGTCGATGCGTTCGCACCCCTGTGCCCTTCCGCGCGCACATCCTACACCCGGGTCGACTTTTCAGGCGGTACGGGGGCGAATACCCCTAGACGGGACTTCACAGGGGAGGTCGACGACGCCGAGGGCGAGGACAGGGACGATGACGCACCGGCGGGCGAGAGCGGTCAGCTAGCGGAGGAGGCGATTCCCCAGACACCGCAAGTCTCCCTCACATTCCTGCTCGTGTCGGGCCGTCGCAGGACGATGTCGTTCGAGCCGGAGACAACCGTCGGGAGGGTGAAGGAGCTCGTGTGGAATACATGGCCGAATGGTGAGCCTGAGCCTCCGCGACTGCTGGCCCAGCCCCGGGGGATGCTCGAGCCTCGGAGCTTGTACGCGCTTCGCGCACCGTACTTAGAAGCTCCACTCGTCTTCCGGGGCGCACGCGATGCGCAAGCACACCCTGACGCTTTCTGCGTGTAGACTGGCAGGACGTGCGGCCGCCAGCGCCGTCGTACCTCCGGATCCTGTACCTCGGCAAGATCCTCCAGGACGAGGACTCGCTTGACAGTGCGTGTCTGTCTTTCTGCAGTACTATGGACCGCCTCTCTGTGTCCGCCTATCTGACATGACCATGCGCCGCTGCAGAACTGTCGTTCCCGACACAGCTCGCGTCTTCGGCCCCCGCTGCCACAATCGTGCATCTCTCCATCCGGCCATATGCGCCCCCATCAGAGGACGTGCCGAAGAAGAAGAGACGGAACACGGGTGGGCAGCCTGGGGCTGCCGCCGAGGGCGCAGAGGACCAGAACGCGGGCTGTTGCGGCTCGTGCATAATCTGCTGAGCGCGGCGCCACCTCTAGGACGGTAGGTTCTGTCCCGCCGATCGCTCTCCGCCCAAGAAGCTCAGCGGTACTGAATTGCGCTACGGCAGCTCGTGCGGCTTCTGGGCCAAACGGGCCTCGTCCGCCTTCGCTCGTCCACCTGCCGCTTGGCTTCGCTTCTGCAAATTTTACCAAGCCCGACGTCTCCCGACTCGCTCCCCGCATCCCATGCTCCACTTCGACTGCGACCCATAGGCGCCTGCTTGTCACCCGGGCGTCTTCCCTTCGACTTTTCATATTTGCGATCACCTCTAGCTTACGATATACCCCACGGGCCACTTGATGCTATGCTGGTTCCCTCGGCCCTTAATTATCGGACATTGAACCGGACACCCTCCGCGTGCCGCGCTCGCCCGTTCTCTGCCACCTTACGACCTCTCATGCCCCCGTCGTGCCCCAGGATCTCCGTCACCTCGCCGTCGCTCTCATTTACACCTGTGTATGCCCTACGTACAACGGCGGTATCGAGTATGCAACAATCCACCGCCGACCATCGACCACCACCTGTTCACCAACCAGCATTCTTGGAGAACATAAGACCTTTCCGGTTGGATGAAGCCTCGTGGGAGCCGCGCTTCGTAATATGGAGCTATGCTTCATTACCCACCCGTATCATCTCCCCGTTGACCTCTCCCATTGTCATTCCCCGGCGCTTGCCTCTCCACCCGAACGCTCGCCCATGTACAATGTCTGTGTCCGCGCGCTGTAACTGGCGGATTCATGCATGCGGCTTATGTACGTCCTATCGACTCTTTCCGGTCCTGGTCGACAACCCTTCGAGACCGCCGCGCGCGGCAGTCCCCTGCTCTTTTTCTTCTTGGGGCGAGGGTTCACAAACGATGACGATACACACCCTACCTATCACGCGCCGTTCAGGATGCAGAATCGCGCGTACGCTGTTCCGTCCATCTGTATATTAGCCTGTCGCTCTGCACATGCATCGTGTTCTGGACCCTTTTTGCAAGCGACGTGGTACACCAGATGGAACACGCAGGCGGGGTCTTGTCTTCTGCACGTAAGTGGTCCGCAGCAGGCTGACTTCGGGAGGGAGCACTGTCATGGTCCATTCTACGTGGAGCGCTGTACCTTGGTCGAAGTTCTCGAATTCGAGGATAAGTATCGTGTACTTGTATATGGTTGCAGTCAAGGGGCAATCACAGCGGGTTGCGGTGACTCCAACCCTAGTAGTAGTGGTCAACGACAGGTGACAGGGGTCCCGAAAATCACTTTCTGAGCAGGTTTCTGCTCGATCGTTCACCAACAACAGGGGTGATCCCAGATGGCCCTGGTTTTCGGTATACATACTCTCTTAGATACATAGCATCTTCCTAGGGTGTCAAGTTCACGCTGAGTATGTGGTACACATGGCGAAAGAGTTGAGAACAGTCCGGGCACTCGACCAACCGCAAGCGCCCTTGACTGACCAATTCAAGGCATCGAATCTAATCAGATCTTTCATTCGAGATGGGATTCAGCATAGTACGTTTGTACTGCTTCGAACTTGACTTCTACGCACCGTCCGGCAAATCCAATGGATGACGAAGTCCCTTACGTAGCGTCTGTCAAGATCGAGGCCAGAGGAGATGTTTTCCGCACCGAGCATGACTACGAGCAGGACCGCACACTGTGACCTGCGACCTCTGTGGCCGGGTTGTATCCCTCGCAAAGGAAGCAAATCCGACCTACCTCAGGCTACACAGGCGCTCCATAAAGTGTCATAGGGCTGCATGCATTAGGAAGGAAGTGGCAGCCTCCAGCATACAGTAGTATTGCAAAATGGCCCAAAACACGACCCCCCAGTGGAGCGTTGCGGCAGGAGGACGGCGAGGAGATAACAGGATCCCTCAGTGCTCACTGTAATCTTATCTCGGCTAGGTAGTAGTAGTCGTTCACAGGTGACCGGGGTCAGTGAGCGCACTTTTCGAGGTTGGAGTCGCCGCAACCCGCTGTGATTGCCCCTTGGTTGCAGTAGAGGTTCGGTGGGTACTTCACGTTTGTGCACCTCCTGCACATGAAAGATATCCCCTAAACAGTTTCCCATGGCGCTATAGTGTAGTGGTTATCACTTGGGATTCTGATCTATCGAGTTCCCAAAACCCAGGTTCGAGCCCTGGTAGCGCCTTCCATTGTAGATGTGCTTGTATCTTTTCTCTTTTACTTGCCCTAGCAAGTGCCCCTCGACCAAGAACGCCCCAATCCCTTGCAAATGCTCGACGAGCGAGTGCTGAATCGCGCCAAAAGAGCAGAGTACAATTGTGTATCAGAATACAGGGATCCGCTCAACAAACCAAGTAGTATACACAGCATATGGATCGTCGTCCATCCCGCCAAAGCAACACCGACCTCGACACCTCAAGGGATGCCAGCGTTTGCGACGTTGCATTCGGCCTTTTCTACGTCCGAATCGTGCGACAGGAGTTTCTCCGGGACGTGCTCTCCAGGGAGTACGCCCGTCGTGGTGACGTAGTCCGTCGCGCCCCTGTAGCTGATCGTCGTCGTAAATAGCGTACAGGACTCCCGCGTCCACGCCCGGCGCGAAAGCACGCGCAGGGTGATGAGCAGCGGTGATATGCACTGCCCATCGCGGCCATATAGAAGTGAGTACTCTGACAGGCACAGGCAGAAGGGAATATGACGCGGCACTCACGGTGAACATCGCGTAGAACGAGAACGCGACGGCGATGTCGCTCCCTATCGCGTATGTGACGAGGTACGCGGCGCTGAAGACCGTGAAGGGGAGCGCGGACTCGACGACGATCGCGACGGCGCCGGTGTACACGCGGAACTCGCCGCTTCCCCCCGCCCCGTGCGGGCTCCCGGCGTAGGCGGATCCGATGCGGCGTCCGACGGCGACGATGCGGCCGACGATGAGGGAGGTGACGATGACGTTGAACGCGAACGTGGACGCGGTGTATGCGGTCACGAAGAGCGTTGAGATGCCGGCGAAGTAGTCCCCGTTGGGGCGGCCGGACTCGTATAGTAGGCCGATGGCGAAGGCTGGGCAAGGGAGGTCAGTTAGCTGGACAGAAGGGATAACCCAAAGATCAGCCTAGAACACATACCCAAGGACGTGCACCATAAGATGACGGGGAGGACGACGATCCTACGACTGTTCCAAATGACAAAACACCGATAAATCTCGTGTTCTCGTTCAGCACAGGGCTCATCATACGGAGAGTGGATGCGCTTACCAGAAGTGCGTCGTTCATGAGGTTACACATGACGCACGCCGTCGTTCCCCAGGTCTGATACCACACAGACGCGAAATCCGTCCAGTACGCGTCCGCGCCTCCCGGGTAGTCCACATGGATGATCCACATCATCTCCCCGAAGTATGCCTGCGTCGCCCAGTAGATAGTATTCAAGAGGACCAGCGCGGTGCAGAAGACGGTCAGGAACTTGTCCATCGCCGTCCGCTTCCGGCTATTGTAGACATGTCGGAGGATCCTAAAGTACAACACGAGTTCAATACCTGAAACAGTCGATCGTAGACATCCTCGTCAGCGAGGTACTCAGAGATCGAGATGCCGTACTTGCCGTAAAGGATGGAGTTGATGATGTTGACGACGTAGAGGGAGTTCTGGAACAGAGCCCCTGCCATGATCGACTGAAGGAGGCGGTCGGTGACAGGAGCACGGCGTGCGGGAAGCGGGAAGTAGAGCACCGACAGGAGGCTCGGGCAGGCCAATGGCTTTTGAAGGAGGGCATGGACGATCTTCCGGACTTCCTGAGTCCAGAAGCGCGAAGGCGCCCCGCTCTTCCGCTGACGCGATACCACAGGACCTGTCATTCGAAGACTTCCCCTTTGGCTTCGGATGGGCGCTGCGATATATCCTCGCAGCATCATGAACTGTGGATGCGGTGCCGTTAGTAGGGCTTACCACCACCCGACGTCGGCAGAGTGCTGCGAGAATATAATTTGTTTCTCCTCCGTACCTCCGGGAGTGGAAAGGGCGGATGACAATGACAAAAACCACTCACCCCGAAAACAATTTAAACGGCATGGCCGGTGGGTGTGTTCCCCGGAAGCACGGCATGGCGGAGGAAGCACGCACCGCAGCCGAACTGCACATGATGCACGCTTCCCTGCGACTGTCAAATCAAGCGCGTAACGTGCACAAACTGTGGGCGCATCTGCTTATCGTCGTCGGCGTTGCCGAATATGTGTGGAAGATGCATACGCGGGTCGGCGTCGTTGCGGAGCGTCGTGTGCTATGGAATAAGTTGCTCTGGTAAGGTAAAGGTAGATATCGCCGGGTCGAGCCGCGATATGATCTACCGTTGGTTCTGTTGATATCACCACGATCCGGCACTGACGGGATATCGGGGGTCAGCGTATGTGCGGCTTCGCGCTCAACGGGTGGTCACTGGGGCGAGCGAGGGTTGGATCTTCTCCATAACCCAGGGAAGTCGACGATCTTTGGAGCGTTCGGGGGCTCAGTAGCTAAGGGGACGGTATCATCACCTGAGAGCCGTGTTGAGCCGAAGACTTGACTCTACTTCAAGTTGATTTAGTGCAGGACCTAAGTGATCAACAGAGACGAACCCGCGATGCATTGCGCGAGACGAACGAGGAGTGTCTAACGAGCCGAGCGCTTGAGCGGGGAGCGCGAGGGGGCGCCCGAACTTGGCACGTGCACGACGCGTCGCGCGTCGGCGTCAATGTCGTTGTGGCGCACGGCCGCCACACCGCCGTGGTGGCGTCAACCATCTTCACCAAACCGCCATGAGCAGGAAGTTGCCAGCCGCAGGACACATCAGGTGCGAGCGCAGAGGTATGCAGGAGAACGTGCCTGGGATCGATTGCGGGAGGGAGGGGATGTGGCGTCGGCGGAGGTAGGCACACAGCATGACCTCGAACCCGTCGCCGGAGTGGTCAGCAGTCAGCCAACGGAATTCCACGGAAAGCACTAATGCCTCCGACATGCCCAAAAGGAGAACAATAGCGTGAGGGAAGAGGCGGTCCAGATCACAATGCGGCTCACCGGGATTTCGCGGCGGAGTGCGAATTGCCGCGGAGGTTTATAAGGGTCCGAGCGCACCTGGGGTTAGCCATCGCACCTTGCCTCCCCCCACTTCCCTGCACCAAATTCCCCTCTCCCGCATCCCCCGCGCACCCATACACATTCCTGTTCGCCAAACCCACCGCTACATCGACGAAGCGCCGCGCGTTCGCACACGCCACGGATGATCACCTACCTCCCGATGGCTGAGCCGCCACATCGATTGGACCCCTGGTGGCGGAGACGGCTGGTATGTTCCCCACCCACATCACTCCAGGCTATTCAAGCTTCCCCCTTGGCCTCCCAGAGTGCCGCGTCGCATGAGTGGCCGCCAATCGTCGTGGCCACCTCCGCGTGGCGCTCATTGTCGGGGTGCGCCACCGTGCAAGTCATTTCCACAGCACCAGCCTGCGACTGCGATGGATGCCGATAAAGGCAGCCATCGTCAATGCACGACGTTGCATGGACAGAAAGGCCACCACGTACCCTATACCCGGCGATGCCCCTCCCCGCCTCGGCAAGATTGCGGCCGTCGTTGCGTCTCAAGGAGACAATCCCGGAGCATCGCGGCGCGTGGATGCGCAGGGATGACATGTCCACCAGCCGCTTGTGACGTGGATAACAGCAATCCAGTCACATTGGGATGCTCGCACTCGACCCCACCTGCATTGGCATAGCCGCCGGCGGACGAGACCCTAGGATGATATCAACGACCGCGCAAGCGGCGACGATGAGGGTAGCATGTCGGGGCCGAAGGGCGAGGGCGACCGTCAGCAGGCCACGGCCTCCGTACCGTCTACGCCCCGCCTGGAAGGCTGAGGACCATCCTACGTCGCCACGGCAGATACGCAAGACCTCATGGGAATGAACGAGCACGTCATAGGCGCGAGGACCTACACAGCAGACTGTGGCATGCGCATACGCATGCATTCGACCTTGCACAACCTTGCACTTGCATTCATGCCATCATTGGATTGAAGCCTCACCTGCACCAAAAGACACAAGCTTAGTGAGGACAATCAATCCAGGAGCTCAACATATGGCTGTCGGACATACTATGGAAACGTCCGAGGCAAGAGTTGGGACAGTTGCGTTTGTTGCACCAGCACACCAGCTTGACGAAGCCGATGCCATCCCGGGACAATGTATCGCAAGCCGGACACATGGCCATTGCCCCCAACGGCGCCGCGTTCGCCTGGACTTGCCCGGAGACAAATGCTACCAATGCAATAGTTGTGGCATCCGGGGTGGCCCGGTGATTAAGTCGCGGCATCGACGGCTGCAATGATAGGCAGTTCAACATTCAACCGAATACACGCACAGGCCATGCGTAGGGAACGACGCAGAATCACCCCACCCGGGAAGAGCCGTCGCGGATTCAAGGACCCACCTCGTCGCGCCTGAAGATGAAGAGCTGAGGTTGATTGGCGATATATGTGCATTGGATGGAAACATTGCGAGCCCCCAGCAAGTATCTGTGTGGAAACGTAAATGAACGGCAGTATGACGGCCTGAAATGAAAAACGGTGTATTGGCAAGACTGGCGTACCTCCTCAATCGTATCGGCCAGGCTTTATGATCGAACACCGGCGGACCTGAGAAAGCACGCCCTAGGCAGTCCATAGTGCCGACCCAGGCCAGTATAGGCGGACGCAATCCCATGAACGGGAAGCCATTGTGACCACAAAGTCCTCCTGCAGGTTACGATGTACATGGCGAAACAGTATCGCAAGGCATGCTGTGTCGACGAAAAATGCAATTGTTATGATGTGATACTTCGATCGGGACTCACCGCCTGTAAATGGGCATATACTATGCCTCAAAAGATAGCTCGCATGTCAGTCACTCGAAGGGCGGCAACCCAACCGTGGATTTTGACTCGTGTTAATAAACGGGTTCCAGGTATACAATAACATCTGTGCGATATACGGAAGAAGTACACTTAGCAAACATCAATCGAATAAGCGTGTGCACGCACCACATCATCCCTACAGACTCTCATGTCACGCCCATCCCCTGAGCTTCGCCACGGTGGCGACCACCGGGTCCTCCTTCTCACCCTGAGCTAGCGCCTCCCTCGTCTCCTTGAGCTTCTCCCTACCCGTCGCATCGTCCACGTCGACCCACTCGCGCCACTTCTCCAGTTCCGGAGACTCGACGTTGAGCGCCATGACGATGTTCGAGAGGTATCCCAGGTCCGACGCGAGCTGCGCCGCGCCCGCGGGAGTGAGCTTGGGTATCCGCGGGAGCACGTCATCCGTGAGGCGCGAGACGAGCGAGAGGCCGAGCGACGAGAGCCACGCGGCGGAGACCGCCTCGGGCGTGAGCGTCGGCGGGGGAAGCGGCCCCGCGCCCGAAGGCGTAGGCGACGCTTTGACGGACAACGAGGGCGAGCGGCGGGTATGCGACAGGCCTCCAGAGGAGAGGGCCGCCTCGGCAGGGGGCGTGTGCTCCGCAAGCCCGCGCAGGAGCTCGGGGCTGATGGACGGGAGCGTCTCGAGCGAGAACGCGAGCGCGTCGTCGTCCGCGTACACCTCGAAGAGCCGGGGGAGGTTGAGCAGGCCCTCGGCGACGTGCTGCATTGTGCTGCTGGGCGAGAGCGAGAATGTAGGGACTTGGACTTCGCTGAGGGCGCTGCCGCTCCCTGCGAGTGGCCGTTTCGCCTTCGGGTCGCCTGCGGCGGACCAGGCGGAAGAGGTCGCATAGGAAGAGAGATACTTGTAAAGGGGCGAGAGGATGACGTCGTGGAGCGCTTGCTGACAAGTCCTGGCCAGTTCTGATATCGCGCTGCGAGCATCGACAAGCAGTGGAGGGGCGGATACAAATGCAGGATGGGGGACGGCAAATGTACGTGACGCGCGACGGGCGTCCGGGGTTGGAGGAGTGGGGGCAAGTAATCCATCTCCTCGCGAGGGAGGCTGGGAAGACGGATCGGGATCGATCTTGTTCAAGAGATCGTGCAGTTCCGCAGAGTTCAGGGAAGACTGCATGAGTAACTGTAGTTTGCCTCTGCTTCCCCCGGAAAGGTACAAGCTGGCCGGGTCGTTCCTCGCCTGGCGCAGCGTGGTCGATACTTGCGTCACGGTGGCTCGAAGCTTGTTCTCAAACGCGATCGTGCGTTCAAGCAAAGTGCGAACCGCTTCGAGAAAGTGTAGCAGAGCCTGTATGTCCGACCAATCCTCCGCAGTATAGTCGAGGTCGGAGAGGTCCTCCCCGGATACTGACGCCGTGAGGGACTGCCCGCCTCCACCTGAGCGACGCTCGAGGATCTCAACTCGGGACGTGTCCGCGAAGGTGGTGAACAGTCGGTCGACGGCTTGGACGAGACCCAGGACGCCGTAGCCATGAGTGAAGGCCATGCAGCGCGCGATCGCCTCCTCCGCGACGCTGAAGATGTCCACCGCACGTTCCCGAAGTAGCCGAGCATGGTCCACACGACCGCGAGAGTCGCTGCTTGCAAGAGCGATCTTCAACGCATCCTCGAGAAAACGGGTTTCCAGAGTGGCATAGTCGATCTGGAAGTCGACGAACGGCTCGAACAGTTCCTGGTCCCAGTCCAGGGTAGGGGGCACAAGGGCGCCGGTTCCGCTGATCGAAGCACGGTGACCGCCCGTACGTCGAGACATTGACAAGGACATGCGCGCAGAAGAGCGACGACGGAGATGTCCCCCAGCTGGTCGATCCTCGGAGGCGGCTGGAGTAGCGTAGCTGACCTTTTCCATGATCTTGTTGGTCGAGTTCGCAAACTCCTCGGTGGCACGGTATAACGAGATGAGTTGTGCAAGAGCGGTCGCGCCGTAATACGTGGATAGCCCCTCCAAGCGCTGCGAGAAAGATGGCTGGAGAGCTGACAGGGTAGAGGTGATGAGGGCTGATAGGGTCGGTCGCGGGTCGGGGAAGATAGCGGGTACGGAGGTGCGCTCCGTTTGCAAGATGGTCAGGAAGGCCTGGTAGAACGTCGGCAAGAAGGTCGAGAAGGTCAGAGACGACTGTTCCACCGGAGATCCAGTGTCGCAATCTTGTAGACGAGCATTCTGCCACTGCTCGACGAGCGGCCCACGACGCGAACCATAGTAGTAGTTGCGGAACTCGGACTCCCTCTGGATGTTGCGGAAGATGGAGAAGTAATTGCGGCATACAGCCACGTCCTGAGAGTTCACAGCGGCGACCAGAGCGGAGCTGAGTGATGCTTCGAGCTGGTTTTGGAGGCTGACCATGAGCGTCCGCCGACTCTCGTACTCGGGGGTGTTCTCGAACACGACCATACTCTTGGACGCCTCCGACAGCCTCTCCGCGGCCTTTTCGTAACTCTTCTCGCCCAGCAAAGACGTGACGTCGCTCTCGAGCGTACTCCAGCTTTCAGCTTCGCGCAGGACCTCGCGCGTCGCCTCCATATTACGCTTGACGACGTCGAGGCAGTGCAGCTTCTCCAGCGCGGCCTCGGTGTCTGCACCAGTATACGACTTCGACTGGCGCTCGACGCCGTGTAAAATGCCCTGCAACGACAGCGCGCTCTCGCGCATGAAGTGGAGATCGTAGGTGAGCCGCGACGCGCCACGGGAGATATCCTCGATGAGCCTGTCCACCTGTGCAGACGTATCCTCGGACGCAATCTCCAGGGTGCCGACCAGATGAGAGACGCGTCGGTCGAGGTCGGTCAGCGCGGTCGACCTGTCGGCATCGTCAGGCTCCTCCGAGACCCCGAGGATGTCGTTGATCCAGGACACGACGTCAGACTGGTTCTCCAAGGAGCTCAGTAGTTCAGAAGAAGATGCCAGCGCAGGTTCTTCTGCATTCGCCTTCTCGACATTCAGGACTGGTTGTTTGCTGCGTGTTACAATCAGGATTTCAATAATGAAGCATCGGGTCCAATGACCTTCTGCTCACTGTCCCGCTGTGTCCGCCATGTTGACGCTCCCCAATGATTCGCCTTGGTCAAGCCTATTCACAGAGCGCCCCAAGTATACTTCGCGTCTCTAGTCTCAGGAAACGGGCTCGGAAACGGACAGACAGAAACACGGTCGCGGACAGCTGGTAGAGAGCGGTACGAGCAAGAGGAGATGAGTTCGGCGCTTCGCCGTGCGTACGATGAGAGCAGTCGTGACTCCAGTCACGCATTGTCACACGGAACGTCACACCTTTGCGATTTGCTTTGCGAGCGCGAGACTGAGCAGCGCAGACCCTCCCTTCCCCACACCGTCACTATGGCCGCCGCAAAGTATGTCTTTGGTCCTGCTGACACTGAGAGACGGAAGTTGAGCGAGGCTGGGCTGTAGCGCAATCAAAACGTCCTGGGCAGACGATGTCGATGAGCTCGGTGAGTCTGATCTGCGCACCATTCTCTTCACGTCTTCTCATGCCGGTCCGTGTTTGTAGAAACCCCCAAGGGCGAGGACTACGTTGATGAGAACGGTATCCGCACCACCGTAGAGTACAGCATCAACGATGAGGGCAAGAAAGTCAAGGTGCGTCCGATCATATGTCTTCCAGAGACCCGTTCAATCGAGACTCACCTGCTGGTACAGATCACGAGGAAGATTAAGCGTGTACTGCAGAAGGCGGTCGTAGACCACAGCGTCGCCGAACGGAAGACGTGGGCCAAGTTCGGCCAGGAGAAGGGAAACAAGCCTGGACCTGATCGGGCGACGACGACAGTAGGAGAGAATGTCTACCTGAAGCTCAGCCCCGGGAACAAGGTGCGTAGCGTCGTTAGCTGCTCGAGGGATGGTCGCTGACATATTGACTTAAACGCAGTCCTCGGAGCCGGAGCAAACCGCAGAGCAGTCCGTCAAGGCCAACCTTGCGAAGGCTGGTGCCGGAAAGGTCGTCTGTCGTCTGTGCAAGGGCGACCACTTCACCGCAAAATGTCCATACAAGGACTCTCTGTCTGGTCTGGATGGCGCCGGTGAGTACGGTTACCCCATCTTGTCTCAGCATTCCCTCACAGCCCTTGCAAGACACGCCACCTGCCGGTCTCGACGACACTGGTACCCCCGCGGAATCCGCGGCTGCCGCACCTGCTGCGAGCACCGGCGGGAAGTACGTCCCCCCATCAATGCGTGGTGGCGGGCGTGGGCCTGGAGAGGCCATGGGTCGGCCAGGCGGCTCCCGCGACGACCTCCCCACACTGCGTGTCACCAACATCTCGGAAGATACTCAAGAGGACGACCTGCGCGATCTCTTTGGCGGGTTCGGACGTGTGGCGCGTGTGTACGTCGGCCGCGACCGCGAGACGCGTGCGGGCAAGGGTTTCGCGTTCGTCAGTTTCGAGGATAAGGCTGCGGCGCAGAAGGCGATGGAGAAGATGCATGGCCGTGGATACGACAACCTCATCTTGAACGTCCAGTGGTCACGTAAGTTGCCGGTGCCGTACAAGGTTGAGATCGCCGCTGACGAGCATGGGTATAGAACCGAGGGAGCAGCGATAGAGTGTGGTGGTCGTGTTTTGATTCGGTGTTCTCGGATGTCATGTGCTCTGTCCATCTACGTTCGCGATGTTGTTGTGTGTATTCTGAGCAGCTGCCTGTATCGCTCGATGTGGATGTTCCGCTCTGCTCCATGTCTGGCCGGTTGTTCTACGCCGGTGCTGTGGCCCATTCTCCATGCCACACCTTGCCAGAAACGCCGTAGCGACCTCGTGCAGCAGCGATCTGCAAAATCAGAACGGTCGAATGGGCGAGGAGGTCTTGTCATGGGCACGCAGATGGCTATCCGGGCGCCAAGGGGAAGAGAAGCCGCGCCCCAGGTGCGACCCGAGCGCGGGACGGTCGGAGCGCCCGGTACAATCGAATTCCGCTCCGCTTCTAGCGCACTCGCTTGTGGTCAGCCAGAACTTGGATCTCGCTGCCAAACATGCTTGCCCTAGCCGTCTCTTGCTCAACCCTCATCTACCTCCGCTGTGCGGCCCCCGCACCCCGCCTCATGCCCGTCTCCCCTCGACGACACCTGCTGGTCGACTGCCTCTGACGCCGCTGTTGGTCCTGGAGTCTGTCGGCCTGAACACATTGACCCCGCTCCCGTTCAAATTATCGGTGTCTATACGGTCAAAGAAGCAACCGGGGGAACATCGAATTCAGAGGGAAGCAGAGGGAACATCAGTGCGTTTGACGAAGAGAACCCCTTGGGCTGCCCACACCTGATGCACTGTCGACCATAGCGTGCCACAAATACTTGCACTGAGGGAACTACTGGGCTCCAGAACCGCCCCCACTCCCTCTAGCCATGGGCGCACTCTTTCAGAACTCGTTTTATGTGGTCAACAACCTCAACGCCATTCTCTACGGTGCGTGTCTCGTGAAACTATGTCCTATGTCCCTGCGTTCGCGGAGCGCTCGCAAAGCCTCGCCAGTTAGCGGTTGATGCACTCCCTACCGGCGTAGGGTCCATGTTGTATCCGTAGCGCCCTCACCTTGGTAGTGGCCGGACCAGCCCCCACGCATACCGAGGGGAAGGGTCCCCGCATACTACCGCGCCTTGGTGCACGCATACATTGCCCACTCCCGGTCGACATCTTATATGTAGATCCTCGGCTGACAGCGTTCGTTGACAGGCGTTGAGCTTGTGCTTTATTTCATGACTATTCGCCAAATCTACATTAACAAGCACAAGACGCGCATGGACAAGTTCCTCGTCGTGTTCAGCACCATTCTGCTTGTGCTCAACACTATCTACTGGACGACCCAGTCGTACTTCGGCCAGCAAATGTGGGTTGTGCACGCGGACTACCCCGGCGGCATGGACGCCTACCTGAACGACAACGTCGCGGTATGGTACCAGACGTGGGGCTCGGCCGCGGTCATGGTCAGCAACCTGATGGCAGACGCGCTGATGGTATGTATCCAATTGCCTCCGTCGACCCACTGTGATCGCTGACTACACTGGCTCTGATAGATGTACCGCCTCTATGTCATCTGGGACAACCGGCTCGTTGTCATCCTCCCGGCTCTCATCTGGCTGGGTTCCCTCGGTAGGCTTCGCCACTGCTTCATTCCCACTTTTCACTACTGACAGCATACAGGGAGCTGCCTCGGTCTGTTGTACGAATCCGGCCGCCCCGATGGGAACTACTTCGCGGGGATCGCGACCAAGTTCGGCACGGCGTGGAACTCGCTCGTCTTCTCTTTCAACGTGATCGTCACCTCGCTCATCTGCGGCCGCATCATCTACATCGGCCGCCGTCTGGGCCCCATGTCGGACGAGGGCACGAAGGCGTACACAGGCGCCGTCGCCATCATCGTCGAGTCCGCGCTGCCGTTCACGCTCGGAAGCATGATTTACGTTATCACCTACGGGATCGGCAGCGATATCGCCGTCGCCTTCTCCGGTTATTCGATGTTCACCGTACGTCCCCGCGCGCCTACTCGCCCCGTACCCTCCCCAGTTCGCTGACGGCCTGTCTCTCTGCCGCCGCTACGTATAGGCCATCTCCCCGCAACTCATCGCGCTCCGCGTGCTCACGCGCCGCGCATGGCGGAAGGAATCGACCTCGGCACTCATCACGACCATCAACTTCTCCGACCGGACGAACGTGACGACCGCCACCCAAGGTGCCGGGGGCCCCAAGAACGAGTACGAGCTTGACAAGCCCCAGGCCGGCGACGCGAGCTCGTCGATGCACAAGTCGAGCGTGCACACGAAAACGGTCGCCGAGCTCGTCGTTTGATCGCTATACCCCGTTTCTTGTTTATGGTTTATGTGTCCGTGTCCGTGTCCGCGTACGCGGAGGCTGTTGTACCAGTACGTGTATGATTTATGTGCGGAATGATTACTTTGCTCCGTTATTGGGGTACCGCTCGCTTTTTTCTCGAAGTGGTGCATCATTCAGTGCACGCTTTTCGATCAAAATTATCGATGTCTTCTGTGTCGCATCGGTACGGCTCTTGCTCAAGATGTGTCCTCGGACTTGACCTGGTGAGTGTCTTGTTCAAACGCCATCGGTATGTTCCCGTGAACGCCTTGGCGAACATATTGTCGTATGCGTGGGTACGTTGTATGCACGGTTGTGAATCCTCCTGGTCGTGGTCTTCGATTTCGACATCTTTCCAACGTATCACAGGGTTCGACACGCTGTCACGCTCTTTGACTGTTAGCGGCTGTTGCGTTGTAATCGGTTCGGCGGTATCGACGCCACCGCGTGCACTCCTCCGTTGGTGGCTTGAACAACCCTCGCGTCCAGGCCGGTATTGCTGCGGGGTGTTTGCTTGATGAATTATGTCATCGCGGTAGCCCCTCACTAACGGCAGCGTTTTCCCGGCTTTCTGTCTGTAGGGATTGTCCTCGTTGACCAACTTCGTTTGCATCCCGCGACTATGCTACGGCCATGTAGTCGCCCGATGTTGACCCCAGTGCAAAGGGCTTCCATATGTTGAGCACGTTGCACCCAATCAGCGGCACCATTGTCGCGCTCATATGCACCCGATCCCGTGTTGTCGCGCCAATCGGCCAACTACTTGCAATACGACCGTGTTGCGGCATCGGGTGCCATGCCCTGGCAAATACGTTATCCGTTGCAGAGCAGGCCATTATTCGCTCCGCTAGTGCGGTGCCGACGCTGCCCTTCTGACCATTGTCCCATATATCAGGCCCTGCTTGTCGGCTTCATGCATTCTCCGATGTCTTCGTCCGTCCATAACGACCTTCGTGTCATAGCGGGTAACCCATGGTCGGCCCACCAGTGGGCCCTCGTGATCCTATGACTTGCGCCCCTATGCGCCTGTTGCACACACGTCGCGGTACCCGGACGAGTTGACATGAATGCTGCCCTGGATGACGGCCGGCAGGGACCCTGTGGGTTGGCTTATTCCCAGAGGATCATGCCCCAGTTTGACGGTCGGCCTCCTCGGTGTCTTGATCCGTGTTGTGGGCGTTGAGGGCCGGACCTTGGGCTCCGGATGGGGGGGTCGACGGTACGGAGGCCGCAGCCTACTGACGGTCTTCCTCATCCTTCGCTTTCGGGTTCCTACCCTCGACGCCGCCCGTGGCTTAGGATATCCGTGCTCGCCGTTGCCATACATAGGAAGGACCGCCGGCGCGCCCGGCACATATTCTTGTGGCACGGAGGGTCGCCTGTCCCCATTTTGAGCCATAGATGGTGCATTCGCACCGAACGGCGTCTTGGAATAAAGCTTCGAAGGGGACCGGCCTGACGTTGAAGTGGCAAGGCCACCGACAACGCTGTTCACGATGCGCTGCATCCGTTCCAACAGATGTTTGGAGCATTCAATGATGTCCGCGACCTGCAAGGTAGTCCAAGGTCAGCATCGACGGTGTAGGCATCTCGGTCCCGCGCCACCGGGGGTGGCGGGCCTCAACGACCCCGGCGCCGGATGTGGCGTTGAAGCCCATCGGTGGCGTCGCTCTGACGAGCGATTGGGAGGGGTACAATGCGTGTTCGGCGAGAACGTAAAAGACGTACAGAACTTATCCCAACGTCCTACAGGCCTCCAGTGGGTGTGGCGTTCCACCCGAGGCGAAGAGGCGAGCGGTGGCGGCGGCGACGAGCAGGGTCGATGGTGGCCTCCTGCTGCAAGTAGCGGCGTGGCACGCAAGCAGGAGGTAAGGTGAGAAGTTAGGGTCCAGCTCGACGTGATGTGGTGGGGAAGATGACGGGGGGAGACAAGGAACGGTGGGAACCCACGGGGCGCGCCCAAGCCTTATATACCTCCGCTGCAATTCGCACTCCGCCGCAACTTCCCGGTCAACCCCATCGTGGCCTGGACTGCGTCTGCTTCTGCACTATTGTTCTCCGCTTCTGACTCGGAGAATCTTGCCGTCAGCCTCCCCGTGAGCTGACTGCTGACCCGCTGGGCGGCGTGGTGAGCACCCACCTGGTCCGTCGGCGCCACATCCTCTATCGTCTCTCAGGCGGGGCCCAGCCCCTCGTGTGCGTACCATCGCAATCAGGAGGTCAGATAGGTGACTAGAGACTGTCCAGCGTCCGCACGGGTGGTGGTTGGGAGAGAGGCTGACCGACGCCACCGCGACGGCGTGCGCCACAAAGGACATTGACGCCGACGCGCGACGCGCCGTGCACGTGCACGTGCATGGCGCGCTCCCGCCGCCCGCGCCCTCTGGAGCCGGCGCCTACCAGTGCTGGAGTCCTTCCGTTCACCACGATCTTAAAGCCTCGGTCCGTCACCTCTCAGACTCCGACTCGTACGAACAAACAGCAGTACTCAAAGACCAAAGGGAATGGCTCTTGCGGGCGTGTTACCGTCGCGCATGAGCACTCGGTAGCGTTGGCTCGGATCACGAGCAGCTGTCCCATCTCAAACATTTCGCAGCGTTGGCATGGACCGCTGGGACGATGCACTCGGAAGGATACGAAGGGCTGTATAGGGCTTTATGCTTCAATTTGAGAACGGAAGCTTGGGCACCGAATGTACAGATCGCATGCTTTAGAGACTAGGGAGACGTCTCCGCCGACAGATGGCTGAAGCTTGACACGCCGACGCAATTCGCGGGCCCAGGACGGTGAGTGTGCATCATCGCTATACGATCATGCGCCAATTGACGATATCCAGCGGCAGGCCGGGCGTGCGTGGTCAGTTTGCCCAAGGCTGACGCCACAGGCCCAAACGACACCTTCTCCCCGCAGCCACCAAAGGCCGAGCACGGCCCGCCGATACCAGCTCTAGAAGAAGCCTCACGACGCTGACCAGTCCCACACCTTATCCCCGCGTACGCCGAGACCATTCCCATGCGCTGCACGCCTCGACCTCCACGCGACCGACATCGCGCACCGTGTACGCCTCCCGTCGCTCAGAATAGGCCAACGCCAAAGGCGCAGAAGCGCCTTTGCCCCAGAATAACCGTGCACATGGCGCAGGAGCCGCTGATAATAACCGTACGCCCGTTCCTCGAGCTTCTCCTTGCGTCTTCCCACACATACAACTACGCCGGCTTCTCCCCGCTTCCCCGAGCGCGCTTGCGCCATCAAACGCGTCCAGCTGACCGCGTTTGATGAACGATGCGGGCAAGATAGGCACGGTCGAAGTGCGAAGAGCGCACTCGAAGCTTTAGAGGGAAGGCGCAAGCCTGCAGAATGCTTCATTGGTGACGATCGATACCAACGCTTGACGTCTTCCAAGTAACCGTGAATTTGCAAACCTCCACCGGCGCGCCGGGGAGTGTGGCGTCACTACTTACCCGCCCACGCGTTCGGACCGGGACCCTTCGAGGGGGGCGCAGTGAAAGTGAGTTAATGGTATAATACATTCCGAACGTCTACATGCGCGTCCAGGGGCGGCTCACAATACAACGACGCGTATATTTAGAACTTGACCTTGCTAATGACCTCCCAGAAGTGCTTGCCCTGGATCTCAGCGACCTCCTTCTCGAGGGCGGTGGGCTGGCGAGAGCCGTCGCCAGCGGCGAAGGTGCCGGCACCCCAAGGAGAGCCTACAGGCGTTCAGTCAGTACGTCGTCAACATAGTAAAGGACGTTTGATGGCTCGATGGATGGCGCATATATGCGTCGCTCCCCACTCGCCGTGTCGCGCCGAGAGAGCAACAGAAATAGTACTCACCACCGTGGACCTCGCTGACGTTCGTTAGCTGGCCGAACGCCTTGGAGTAACCGAGAGGGACGAAGATGAGGCCGTGGTGGACGAAGGTGGAGAGGGCGTTGCTGACGGTCGTCTCCTGGCCGCCACCGGGGGACGCGGTGGAGACGAAGACGGAGACGTACTTGCCCGCGAGCGCGCCCTGGGCCCAAAGGCCGCCGGTGGCGTCCCAGAAGGACTTCCACTGGGCGGGGAAGTTGCCGTACCGCGTGGGGATACCGAAGACGAACGCGTCGAACTGGGGGAGGTCCGTGGGCGCAAGGACAGGGTACGCCGGCTTGGCCGGGGCGTGCAGCTTCTCGAGGATGTCCTGGGGGAGCGTCTCGGCGATCCTGGCGCAGAGTTAGGAACGAGAACATGGGAAGGTTGACGGTGCGGCACTTACTGGTAGATCGTCGCGGAGCCACCGGCGGCCGTGATACCGGCCTTGACGCTCTCAGCAACTGGAGGAATATACGCGAGGTGAGTGCAGATAACGAGAGAAGAGTAGGCTGCACGCACGCTGGGCGATGTGGCCGTAGAGGGTGTAGATGACAATGGCGACCTTGGGGGAAGACATGGTGGTAGCGGTGGTGGTCTGGGTGGCGGGTGCGGGTGCGGGGGTGGTGGTGGTTGCGGCGGGAGCCTTTGGGGATTCTACGTCGTCGGAGAGGTTCTTCTTTGTGCGCTTTCCGGGGAAGCACATTCAAGTGAAGAGCAGGGACTGGCGGACGAGGAGGGCGCGACCGGGAGGGTTATATACATCGATCGAGCGTCTACTCGAGGAGCACTGTCTGAGAAGCCGTGAGAGGTTCTGTCCTTGATTGGGGAGCAGCCCCTTCTTCCGCATTCCTTCGTCCAGCCACGCCCTCCCCTCCTCGTCCTCCACGCGCCATCCCGCCCCCTCCCCGCCGCCATATTCCGCTCACAATCGCCGCGCCTCTCCATTCCTCGCGCGGCGCGTCCCCTATGCTGCCCAAGAACTGTCCAGTATACGCGCATATCTCAGAATCGGGAGGGGCGAGTTGCACGTCCTCGACGCGTCCATCGCGCGGTCTGTCGTCATCTGCGACTCGCGATCTAGAGGCGCCGGGCGCCCCTTTCACACACCTTCCATATCTGGGCGGATTCTCTCGCCTCCTCCCGCGCGGGCGTCCAAATCCGTCGATTCATTCTCTCGACGGCCGCGCTTGATTATTCCCTCCACGCCGCCGTCGCTGCACCCCAGCCCCTCACCGATCTTCTTGGTCACCTCGCAGGGCGCGGCCGTACACCAAATTACGCTCGCACTCCTTGCGTGATTCCGATTCCACTTGGGAATCGGGCTCTATACCGGAGCTCAAGCCTGTGCTGACTAAGCGGCCAGTCGCACCGTTCTCCACTGCCATTGGCTATCCCCCGAGCTCCTTCATTGGGTCCGTCCACGGCCCGCCGTCCCCTCCCTTTGTCCGCGCTCGCCCCACGAGCGTCTCTTCATCCTGCTTTTCTCTACCTCATGCTCTTGTACTTCGTAGCTCTCTGCTATGCTAGAGACGTCACTTAACCGATGTATAATTGGCTGTTGGGAGCAATACAACGTTCACCATAACACAGAGTAGTGTTGAATCCAGAGACAGGCGGGACTTGTGCCGTCAAGACTCAATGAATCAGTGGAATCGGACACGCGGGAACCGCCCACACCCAACAAGTTAGCAACATCAGATCGTGCAAGCACTGCCGACGCTCGTGCCCGCACATGGCGCCCCGGGGTGTTCGCAGACGTTCTAGCTTCGAGGACGTCAATAGAGGCGTTCTTTCCCTTTCATGGTAACTCGTTCAGCCACGCCTCGTTCATATCAAACTGCCGAAGATAGGAAGACGACCAGCCACATCGCGCGAGGACCTGGCCGCTGACCAAGCCCGTTGTCATTTCCATTATATCCTACGAGACGCTCTGACAAACCTAGGCCTGGAGAGTATGGGTGCGCAATTTGTCTCCTCATTTCGTCAACCGGGTACAGACGTCGGGCATTGCGGGCATATTGATCGCTACTTGCAGGGTATGAGTAAACTGACCAAGGGCGTGCGCAAACGTAAGCGGGATTTGTCCCGACCTCTTTACGCGTCTTCCTTCGCGGCTCTCCTCGATCCCTGCTGATCCGTCTCGCCAACAGATTGAGAATAAGGTATCGTCGATGGCTGTGGTCCACGGTTTCGGTCAGCCCTCTGACAGCCTGTCCTTTCGATGGGCGCTGACGAGTATTCGAAGTGCGCGCTGGATCCATAGCAGCGCTGCGACCCCAACTATCGGTCCTTGTCGATTAGTGGTTAGATCATCACGTTGTGGTACCCCACAAAACCGTGAAGACGGAGGCTCGAATCCTCCCTGGGACATCGTTTTTTGCTTATCCTCGTGCCCTTACCCCATCAATAGCACACCAATACATACTGTACGTTCTAGGGTTCAAGTAAACAATATGATTCTGCTCACACGCGAACTTCAAATTCGGCTCATCAGGAATGCGCAGCGGTCCTCCGTGTAAGCAACGTTGCGCAACAGCTACCGGTCCCTGTCGATTAGTGGTCAGATCGTCACGTTGTGGAAACACAAGCCCGTGAAGACGGAGGCTCGAATCCTCCCTGGGACACTTTTTTGCCCCTCTAGCTATGTCCGCCGTTCGAATGGACCCCGGGCTCCCAACTGCCATCTTGACAGTATTCGCCAACGCACCTGATCACGCAGCTACAAGTTGAGTCGTCGTCAATCACTTTGCGAGGCTGGCTGAACATGACTCCTCATCAGTCACGTCCACCAGGTATAGATGAGGATCGCAGCACAATGCCGCCCACAGTCGCCCGCTGTCAAGAGGGATTTACGCCAGTCACTCCGGCAGCCTGTTCTCGCACATGGCATGACCGACGTGCATGTGCTCACCCGCAGCGAGCGGCCGACACTCTGATAAAAGACCTCGGGCTCATCGCAATATGGGGACGGAGAACGCCCGACGGATAGAATGGCGACCCCAGGCCCTGAAGAGCTCAACACCCTCACCTCGCAGTTCTACGACGCGAACTCTGCTCTTGAAGATGACCGGTTGCGAAAGCACCGGATCGAGTACGAGGTGACGTTGAGGACTATCATCGGCCGTCTCCCATCTGGGCGTAAGGGGCTGAAGATCCTGGACATAGGCGGTGGCACCGGTAAGTATCCCAACGAATTCCATGTTGATGATTGCAAGATTTATAGAGACGTCGTTGTACAGGTCCTTATTCGTTCGCCCTCGCCGCTCTCGGGCACACCGTCACCCTCGTAGACCTCTCTCCGGGTCTCCTTGAACTCGCTCGAACGCGCGCCGCATCCCTCCCACCGACGGTACGGCCTGCCAGAATCGTCGAAGGCGACGCGACAGCGCTCTCGTCCGCCCTGCCCGCAGAAGAGCGCGGGACGTACGATGCAGTGCTCCTCCTCGGGCCGCTGTACCACATCATGTCCCAAGACCTACGCGAGAAAGCCCTGAGGGACGCATGGGCTATGGTGCGACCTCCACGCTCGACGGACTCGCAAGAGGGAGGCACGCTGTTCTGCGCCTGGGTCAGCCGGTGGGCGCACTACAGGGACGTGGCGACGCGAGACCCGGCGCGACTCGTGAGGAACAAGGCGTTCTACGCGAAGCACGCTGAAGATGGGTACGTGCTTCCCTCCTTCGCGAAGGGCCTTTGCAAAGGATCAGAGTGGGTGGTACGTGCGTGTGTGCTGAGAGGTTTGCGTAGGGATTACGTTCGGTACGACGAGGATGGAAGGCCGTGCCATGCGATGAACCACGAGCATCCGGCGGAGATGCCCCTTATGCTGAAGCGGATAACCAATGAGGACGACGTTACGATGGTCGGCACGGAGGGCCTTTTGGCGGGCGGCATCGATAAACTTGTGACCGAGTTGCAAGGCGACGAATTTGAGGTAAGGTTGTATACCACACCGGGGCCCCGCTCCCAAGTTAGCCGTTCGCTGTCCGTCTCTGACATGTTTGGCGCAGGCGTGGGTGGACAAGTGCTTCGAAGTTGGTACGGACAAGCACGGCTGGATGCTCTCCGATCACATCGTAGGCGTGGTGTCCAAGACAGGCGGTGCTCAATAATAATAGGATCGTACACGTACACGTACAACAAGAAGTGCCCGAAGCTCGTCTACGGAATGTCATATGCAAAATCAACCGTATATCGTTCACTCCTCTGACGGGGGCGTCGAGAGTGCTGCCGCGGCCTCGAGCGCTTGCTCGACGTCCGCGATCAGATCCTCCACCTCCTCAACGCCGACGGACAACCTGACGAGGTTGTCGCCGATCCCGAGCAGCGCGCGCTCCTCCGGCGGGATGCTCCCGTGCGTCATCTGCGCCGGAAGCTCCGCCAGACTCTCCACGCCGCCCAACGACTCCGCGAGCGTGAACAGCCTTGTCGCGGTCAAGAACCGCTCCGCCTCCGCCGCGGCGCCGCGGATGCGGAACGACACCATGCCCCCGTACGGGAACCCGCCCGCGGCGTCCCCGTGCTCCTGCACGAACCGGTCCACGAACGTGCGCGCGTGCGGCGAGAGCGAGCGGTACGCGAGCTCGTTCCGGGGGTGGCTCGCGAGCCCGGGGTAGATGACCTCCTCGACGTGCGGCGAGCGCTCGAGCGCGCGCGCGACCGCGAGCGCGTTCGCGCCGTGCGCCTTCATGCGCAGGTGGAGCGTCTTCGCGCCGCGCTGCGCGAGCCAGCAGTCGTACGCGCTCGGGACCGCGCCGATCGCGTTCTGGAGGAAGCGGAGCTTGTCCGCGAGCGCGGCGCGGTGCGCGGGGAGGACGAGCGCGCCCATGACGACGTCCGAGTGCCCGTTGACGTACTTTGTGAGCGAGTGCATGACGAGGTCCGCGCCCTGGAGGAGCGGGGACGCGTAGAACGGCGAGAGGAAGGTGTTGTCGACGAGCACGAGCGGGTCGGAGGGCGCCGCCCGCGCGAGCGCGACGATCCGGGGGATATCGATGAGGCGAAGCGTGGGGTTTGTCGGGGACTCTATCCAGATGAGCTGGGGCGCAAGATCTACAGGTTAGCCGAACGCTCGGTACGGACTCATCGATGAAAAAATGGACGGACCTTGGTATTTGGCCGGAACGCGGCGCGGATGGTATCGTCGTCGGCGTTCTCAAGGTCGACGAACGTGGTCTCGAGGCCCTGGTTCTCGGACGCGACGCGGCGCATGTAGCGGAACGTGCCGCCGTAGACGTCGTTCACGCTGATGATGTGCGCGTCGGGCCCGAGCGACTGCAGCACCGTCGCCGTCGTCGCGGAGCCCGACGCGAACGCGAGTGCGTACGCGCCCCCGGACTCGAGCGCGGCGAGCGTCGTCTCGAACGCGTTCCGGTTGGGGTTCCCGGAGCGCGAGTACTCGAAGCCCTGCGGAGTGCGTCAGCCACCGAAAATATTCTGCGCGCGCGGTGCCAAGTACCTTGTGGTTTCCGATGCCGTGCTGCTTGTAGGTGGTGCTGAGCGAGATGGGCGGGATGACCGCGCCAGTCTCCTCGTTGGCCTCTGAGCCGGCGTGGATCGCGCGCGTGCCAAAGCCGTCAACGGAGGATTTTTTTACGGTGTGGACGCCGTTCGTGTGGCCGTTGGAGGTGGAGGCGCTTCCGTTGAGTACCGCGGGCGTCATCTCGCGTCTAGGTGGTATAAAGGTGGGAGTAGGGGTGGTGGTGGTGGGAGTAGCAGGCGAAGAGGACGAGAGGCGTGGCTTATATATGCTTTGGGGGATGGAGGCTGAGCGCAGGAAACGGTGGCGGCAGCATGACGAGATCGCGACAGACTGACGAGGGTGCGGCGACGGATGGGCGGCTCGGCTGACCAATATCCTCCGCGCGGCGTTCTCCCGAGGCTCGACCCCGACGACGCACCGCGCTGCACTCACGTCCTCTCCAAATCGACGCGCTCTCCGCGCTCGCCAGCCCGGATCCTGGCTGGGGCCTCGCGCACCGGATTACAACCTCCTCGTCCGCATTGGCTCGCCCTCGCGTCTTTACGTGTGCCCGGGAAGACGACGCATGGTCATCTGGCGTCGTGCCCCGCGCTCCTCCCGGCCATGCGACTTGGCGCGACGGTACACGATGTGCCCCGGCCGGGGGCTGGCACCCATCGATCTTGTTCACCCAGCTGAGACTCCGGAGCTCGTGTACGACTTTCTCTGAGGCTGACGGTTCTCCGACCCGGGACACACGCTAGGCAGAATGCGGCGTCGACTAGTCTCCGCTCTCCTGGGTCTGCACCCCACACGGTGCAGCTGCGTGTCTTCGGAGTGTACCTAATAGACGTTTACGCTCGGTCGCTAAGAAACGGATCCCCTCTATGCTCCTCAGACTTACTCATCGTGGATCCAGTCTGGTCTGCAACAGCATCTGGCTCATGGCTTCGTCACCCACTGGTATTCTGGGCGCTCGGTATATCCATCCGCTGATGTACATGCTTACAAGTTACACGCAAAAAACATATCGTACAGTCCACATCAACCCTGCTCCATGTTGTTGCAATCGTTCACCTCGCCGCACCACAGTTGGCAGCAGACTCCAGCGAAGACTTATGAAGACTTCTTGCCCGCCTTCTTCGCGGCCGCGCGCGCACGGGTGATCTGCTTCTTCCAGCCGTAGCACTGGTTGCAGCCTGCGGACGCATTCGCAATATCAGGTCGGTCTTGCTCACACGACGCCAGCCGATACCCGGGTATAGAGTTCCAAGTATAGGCCACATACCGGTCGAGCCGTGCTTCTTGCACTGGTACACTCCGTCCTTGTTCTGGCTGGACGGGGGCGCCTCGAGACCTTCGCGGTCGATGGGGTCAAACTGCATGCGCATATATGCGGCTCAGGTGAGTGCCAGAGACCGAGGTGAGTCGGCGATGACGTACCCCGAAGAAGGTATCGTTCTCTTCCCTGCCGTCGTACGAGCATTCGGTGCACTGCGCAGTGGCACGCCCACGTATGCTCAGCCGCCGCCCAGCTGTACAACGGCACGATGTGTACTCACGACCTCCTTGAAGTGCTGGCAGAAGTAGGCGTCGTTGATCTCGATGGTAGCGGGGGCGACCTCGGCCATGGTTGCGAACGTATCAAGGTAGGTGTCTGAGGACGGAGTCTAACCCGAGCAGAGGAAACGGAGCGTCAACGTCTACTACGGTCGCCGTCTATCGTGTGGGAGATGGGTGTGGGGAGAAAGAGGCGGTTGGGGCCCCTAAGGGGGTTATATAGGGGGTCCCGGATCGTTGCGCGAAGACGGGGCTTCTGCCGGGTGTGCGGGTCTACGGGTCTGGTGCTGCGTTGGCCAGAGGCGGTGGGTGCAGGCGAGAGCACCGGGCCAGATGACCCTGTCACCAGGCTCAGCCCGTTCCCAAGACCCAGCCTAACCTCGTTCCCTGTAGACCCCCGCCGTCACGTGGCCGCCTTCTTTATACAGTCCCGCTCTATGGCTCTAATATCCTCCTTCCGCTCATCGTTGACCAGGTTCTATACAGGCCTTGCTTCTCTACCCTCCGTCCACCTCAGGTGCGTTCCCACCCCCGTTCCTTATCAACTGGCCTTGTCAAGAGTCGACGCCTACGCGCCTACCAGATGACAGAAGGACCCGCCGAACTCGAGTGCCCCACATGCGACGCCGTCTGCGTTTGTCCCTAAAGTCGCCTCGTCGACGACCTTCCAATCTTGCCACGGCCAGCTCCGTGCATATGCGACGACCTCAACAGTCGCCCTGAAGCTCTCGTACGCGTAGTCCATCTCATGTCCGTCCTTCAGCGGCGCCGTCACGCCCACAAAGCTCTCCGGAGGAGCCGCGATCCGCACCTCGAGCCTCCTGAACCACGTCTCGACCCTCAACTCGACCTCGCCCCGCCGACTATCCCGCCTCACGCGCATGAACGGCGACAGCCCGCCCATCCCCCGTCCAAGCGCGAGCGCGAACGGCGGGCGGAAGTCCCACTCTGCGCACGCGCGCCGGGGCGAGCGGTACCCGACGAGGTACGCCTGGAGGGGCACGCCGGGGAGCGCGGCGCCGCCCGCGAGGCAGAGCGTGCGCGCGCCGTCGGCGTCGGCGGAGAACGCCTGGGACCAGAGCCAGCCTGAGGGGAAGGCCGCGCCCCAGTTCTTCTCGACGTGTGCGCGCCCGGTCCCGCGCGTCGCGGCGCCGGCGCCGGCGTTGGCGCGGGCGAGCGTGTAGGACGCGGTGCTGTGCGGGGAGCGGACGTGCCAGTTGAGCGGGAGGAGGCGGGAGATGTGCAGGAGGGGGCCCATGGGTCCTGAAAGGGGATGCGTGCGTGACCAAGGCTTGGGGGAGGTAAGGACGAGGTGGAGGCGGAGCCCGTTCGGCTCGGGGACGTGGATGTCGTACTCGATGGTCGAGCCGCTCACTTTCATGCTGCCTAGGCCGGGAGCCGTGATGGTGAACGCCTGAGGCTCTCCTGGAACGTGCTCTCCTACAACAACGTCGAAGCGTTCTGGGAAGAACTGATATTTCAACGCTCGCAATCTCCCGCTCGAGGGTGCGGTGGGGTCCCTGTCCGTTGATGGTGACGCTTCGGCCTCTAATCCTAGCGAGGTGCGATCCGGAGGAGGCTCGTACAGAACGAAGACCAGACTTCCGCGATGCTTCGCTCGCCTCACCCAGCAGAAGATGACTGCGATCGTCCCACCATCTTCGGTCTGCGTGCGCGTGTAGTACCCCTCGAATCCGCACGACGAATGCGGCGCAAAGTGGTCTCTGCCGAAGACAGACGTGTGCAGCATCATTGAGCACTGTTTGGACGGTGAGTTCTACGTCGTCATATGATAATCCTTCCAGTATAGTACCTATCAGGTCCTATGCTCGTTCCACGTCGTCAATCCCGAAGCACACCAGTCGTCGTGGGTGCTGTGCAAAGTGCAAGTGCACGGGTGCAAACGACTCGAGGAGGGCTGCTTCGCGGGCGCTTTCAGCTGGGAGCTCCCGCCATGACGCAATGGCTGTATGCGGGACATCGGTCAGCGCGGACAACGAGAGCAGGGCGCCCGCTCAGGAGTAGCGATACAATGAACCCAAGCTATTGTTAATGACCTCCATACCGCGTCGCCCGCGCATCTATGTACATGTCCATCCCGACGGCAAGACCGGCGTACGTCGAGGTATCCCTCCGTTTGCCCTACACGCACATATGTATGTATGTACTCCACAACCCTCCACCTGGTACCTGCAGCGAACGCCGTGAGCTCGCGCGATTGGCAGATGCACTCGCGCGGCCCCGTCGTGCAGGCCGATATCGCATGTGGTGCGTCGAAAGCCGCGCAGCCCACCCCAATGAGCGCTCGGCTTCGACCTCGACAGGATGGAGCGTGTGCTGGACATGTTGCAGTTCTCGCTCATCCCGAGAAACAGAGCCCGCAGGACATGCTTGCCGACTTCAAGCGCAGGGATTGTCGAGGTGTCGGTGGGTGGGTATGGACACTATAGACAAGCAGTCCCTGACTCGATCAGCCACCAGCGCGATGCGTGCCTTCGAGCGTCTCACCAGAGACGCACTCTCATCCAGATGCTGTGGCACCGACGACACGCCGCAGGTTCAGCGGCACGGGTTCTCGCTCTCCAGCGTGTCCATCTCGAGGTCGATGTACGACGACCGCTGGTGGACCGGGGTGTCGAGCGGGCTGGGGCCGAACGCGAGCTGCGTCTGCCGGAGCTCGTCGAAGGTCATCTCCGTCAGCTTCGCGGCGACCTTGCGCAGGTTGAGGAGGACGCGGGTGCAGAGCGCGCTGTGTACCACTCGCAGAGGCCTGTCATCCCGTGAGGCCATTAGCCTTTGTCGGCGTAAAGAGCGCGAGAGGATGCGTACATCTGAACGACAGGTGAGGCGGCTTTCTGCGGGTCATGATAGGTATGAGGTGAGGCGCGATAGCAACTGCATGGAAGAGCTTACCGGGGCAAGCAGCATAAAGCACAAGTTCGTGGTGGAGAACGCGAAAAGGACGAAGTAGTCAAGAGACCCTGGATTCGCGTGGTGAGTATGGGGATGGCCGGAGTATCGTGCGTCTGCAGGAGACCATACCATCCCGATACATTGTGCGCACCAGCAGCGACCGATGGCTCCTCTCATCTGCAGGCATGCTTTTGAGTTCGACGTAGCGGGTAGGGGTAGGGGGGGGGGCGGGAAGGCGGCTGCGTACCGTATGTCAGCCACATCTTGTAGCCCGTCAGTAGGACCATCACTGCAAACAAGAACGTCAATCCAGAGGACCGTGATCTAAGAGACACATACACTCTTACCGGTTTCGGATATGAGCACGCACATGAACAACGCCCAGGTCGAGCGGGCCTCCACGCTGACAACACAGCCAGTGATATGCAAGACGGCATCGTCCGGGTCTACCTCGAGAGTAGTGCGTATGAGCTGAGGAGGCGGTGAAATACGGTAAAGGAGAGGACTGGCATTTTACTGTCGAGAGAAATGAGCGAACGACAACAATCGAGTATGCCTGAGTTATGGAGTTTGTCAGCTTCTACGAGCGAGAGATAACGCGACCTTTGATATCAATGATGAGATAGATACTCACAAGCAAGCCGAGGCTGAGCAAGCACATCAGGGCTACGACGAATCTAGCGAAGTCGTACAACGCCAGGGTGCGCGCCATTAGGATGACTAGGTACAGATAATGAGCGCGTGTCAGCTACACAATGCGTATAAACTCCAGTAGGATACCGCCACTGACACTCGGAGGATAGGCTTCCAGCAACATATGCACCTGTATGAGTAATGCCGATGCACCGTCCGTCAACAGGCCATCGGACACCGAAAGGATGGGGACAACCAACAGGCCATCAGATCATACAGAATCTGGCAAGTCTAAGACGGCCCTTGAGTGAGCGAACAGCGTCATTTCGTGATACTATCGGCAACAGACCTTGGAAGTCTTCGTAGCCAGCATCACTGTACGGCTTTAGTACGCCATTCGGAACGTTGAAAGACCCGAGGGAGTAGACGTACTGATGATGTTAGCGGTCGCGTCAACGAAGGGGGAGTATCGATTGAACATAAAGATGATTTTCATGATACTCCAGCGTGACGGCCAGATGAAGGTAATCTATTAGTCATGCAAAGAATCAAGGCCCGGGGTATTATCTGCGCACGAATAGGACTCACCTCATCGTCAAGTGTCGATAGGACCTCCAGTAGCTTTACGATCCACTGAGCGATCGAGCAATAGAGATCGATCTAGGAACCTACAAGAAGGGTGATCGACAGGACTAGAGTTCGCGCACACTTTGAGCTCGACACATTGGGTTGGAAGGAGCGTTGTACATACCGCCGGCATACTATCAAGCAATATGCGTAAGCGAGCGTTTAGGGATCATATGGGCCACAAGCTGACCTTCACCATAGTCAGCATCGTCAAGTTATACGCCGCATCTTCCAGAAGCTCCTCAAGCCCCGAATCCATCCAGCACCGTCACGGCGGGCTTGGCCGCAAGCACCACCAGCGTAGCCGTGCGCAGGCGTAGTTTTCCTAGAACGAACGAAATGGTATCCAGACGAGAAGGCGTCGCGCAGGGCGGGAAGAAGGGCATCGCCGCCATCGAGACCTCTCTGGCCGGGTTTTGTATGTAACGCCATCCCCCGCGCCGACAACGTCAAGGCGCAAAGGCGAGCAGGGTCGTCTTGCCGTGGCACGCTCCCCGCAGGTCCCAGGGTGCGCGCTGTCCGCAAGACTCGGGAATCAGGATTCAGAAGCGTGCGCGCCCGGCTGCAGTGCCGCGGCGGGGCCCCCAGCCGTGCCGGGTCGCCCGCCGTGCAGGCGACTCTATTGACCGTCCCTTGGGCGTGGACGTCGGCTGCCGGTCGGTGGCAGAAGTCGAGTGACGTTCATACGTACGAGGAGGGTATATTGCTCCTTTCGAACGTCCGTTGAATTTGGGGACTGGGCCGAATGTCGAGCGTCGCTTGCTAGTGGGCATCTATCCGTTCATTCCGTATGTCCAGCGAACCCGTCTAGCACGGTCAATGTCCTGTTCTGTCACTACGGACAACAAGCGAAGACAGTGCATGGCACCGCTGTCGTCAAAAGGTCTCCACGACGAACCTCATTGCCTCTGGCTGCCTATGCATAGCTTTGTCGCGTGATAGATAATCATACACTCACCTTCCGTGTTCGCCTCGTCGCCAGAGTATCGTCTGCATCCAGCTTGGGCACGCGCCGCTTGATGTAGGGAGCACAACACCGAACTCGATCGAACTCAATCGTACCGCGGCGACTTGTAGAATCGTAGTACCAGAGTGTGCAGCGCTAACAGCTCCGTCGTGTCAACGTCTCTACTCGTATTCGGAATACTGTACCCGATATGCGACATGTTGTATGCACATCGTTAGCTCGTGACGGCGGGCAGCCTGAGGATGAGAGGGCGCCAAGTGCTCCCCGGGATTTCGTGTTCATGAGCGAGGCGGAGCGCCCGTAGGTATTGGGTCTCAAAAAGGACTAGCCCATCCGGGTGTCTGGTAGCATCCGGGTATCTGGTAGACACGTGGATGGGTCCTTCGGCATTCGCCTTTGATGGCGTCGGCTCCTTATCCTTCCTTATGCCACGACAGCTTACTTTGCTATTGCCAGGTACTAAGTTGCTACTATGCGGGTTCTACAGTGACTACTTCCACTAACTACGCATACCATGCTACCACTGTACCGCGACACAGCTGCTACCGCGGGGACCAAAGCTGCGAGTCGTACCCTGCGTATCTCCACCATCTGCAAGCCGTAGCTCATGGATTTTGAGCATACCGACGATACAGTGTCGTTGTTCACACCGCAGCCGCACGCGTTCAAGTAGTATTGTGATGCCATTCCCCGCCAACCGAATATACTTCGTACAATACAAAACAGACAAGATAAACATAACTAGCGGTAGTAGTGCTTCTGTTGTAGCAGTGTGCGTGTCCCCCTCGTCAACGCGCAGGACGTCACGGCGCCTCGTACGCCCACAAACAGGCTGAGAATGTGCGCAACCGACGGTATAGGGGAAACCGGAAGAGGCGATGGAAAAACAGCGAAAGTGCACTATGTATACTATACTTCTACGACGCTCCCTCCCCAGAAGCAATATCCCTCCAAAACGCATCCTCATCATCCGAAAACACAGCAGAGCCACGCACGCCCCCAAAAAAGCGCGCTCACGAAACGACCGCCCCGCGCTTCTCGACGTCCGAGCCCTCCATACTGCTCGCGTCGTGCGCGGGCACGACCGTCGCGTGCGTGTGGTTGTGCGGCATGTGGCGCGGCTCGCGGCCGCCGGTGGGCGCGGGGAGCGCGCCGTGCGAGTGCGTGTCGTCGCGGTACTCGTGCCCGGACGCGCCGAGGTCGATGCCGACGTAGTCGTACGCGAACTCGCCCATCTCCGCGTCGTCGATCCCGAGGATCTCCGCCTCCTCGGACGCGCGCAGGCGCAGGCCCGGGATGAAGTGCATGATCCACAGGATTAGCGTCTGCGGGGAAGGTAGGTCATGTCAGTTACAGCTTCTGAAAGGAAGATGGTGGAAAGGGGGAGACGTACGGTGACGACGAAGGAGTAGCTCATGCCCGCTACCGAGTCGGCGACCTGGTAGCCGAGCTGGATGTAGTGGTGGTCGAGCCAGCCGCCGGGGATGTCAGTGATTCCGTCGAAGCCGGCGACGCTCTTCTGCGCGAAGAGACCGGTGAGGACGTTGCCGATCACACCGCCAATAGCGTGCGACGCAAAGATCTGAGGATCATCTATGTCAGCTAACAATCTGAGAGGCAGAACTGGGGCTACATACATCGAGGCAGTCGTCATAGCCGAAGATAAACTTGAGCTGCGTGGCAAAGTTGCACAGCGTCCCCGCCATGAACCCGAACAGCACAGACGCGGCTGGAGGGAATACGGGAGTCAGTATACGAGCATAGCTCACAAACGATATCAACGTACGGGAGCCGACGTATCCAGAGGCAGGAGTGATCGCGACGAGACCCGCAATCGCGCCGGAGCAGAAACCGACCGCAGACCACTTCCTCTCGAGGCGGTAATCCCAGAGCATCCACGTCAACCCGCCAACGCTCGCGGCGAGGTTCGTGACGATGCACGCCTGCACGGCGCGGAGGTTCGCCATGAGCGCCGAGCCGCCGTTGAACCCGAACCAGCCGAACCAGAGGAAGACGGTGCCGAGGACGACGTAGGTGGTGTTGTGCGGCTTGTACGCGAGGCGCTCGGTGCCGTACCCGCGCCGCTTGCCGAGGTAGATGGAGATCGCGAGCGCGGCGGTGCCGGACGAGATGTGCACGGGCGTGCCACCCGCAAAGTCGAGCCCGCCGAGCTTGGCGGACCAGCCGTTCGTGTTCCACGTCCAGCATGCGATCGGGTCGTAGACGATCGTCGACCAGATGAAGACGAAGACCATGATGGGTCCTAGCTTGCCGCGCTCGGCGATGGCGCCAATGGCGAGCATGGGTCTGGTAGGAAGGTGAGGGCGAGGACGGCGATAGAAGAAATAGAAGGACGTACGTGATGGCGGCGAACATGAGCTGGAAGACACAGTAAATGAGCGACGGTATCCGTGTGCTGCCAATCGAGGGCTGGGCGAGAACACCCTTGAGACCGAAGTATTCTGCACAGAGGGACCGTCAGTGGCAACGTCATGGTGTGAGAAGAGCGGACTGACTGAGGTCTCCGATGTAGGCACTGCCGGTTTCGCTAAACGCTAGCGAGAAGCTGCGGAAGGACTGTCTCAATATATGGGATGCGGACCCAGGCCGTAAAGTTGCTCACCCCCAGAAGAACCACTACAAGCAAGGACCATGTCAGTACCTTACTGGGGTTGAGAGGAATGGATAGAATGGGACATACCTGGAACGAGACGACTGCGATCGTCATCATTGAGGCCCAGATCATGGATAGTGCGTTCTTCCTTCGGAGGAGGCCCGAGTAGAAGAAGCCGACGCCGGGGACCATGAGCCAAACCAAGGCTGTTGAGGCGAGGACCCACGCCATATCGCCGGGGTTGTAGGTCCAGAGGGTATCCGTGTCCGAGTCGAACCATTGAATGGAACCCGCTGTACAGTGAACATGCGGTCAATGAGTGCTCGGAGGACGCGTAAGCGAGAGCTGGGGCACTCACAAGGATCGTAGGTGATGTTGACCATGGCTACTCGAAGCGAGCGTGAACGCTGTTGAGTCGGTCTGCGGGGGTGGGGGTCGGATGCACGTCGGTGTCGGGGACGACGAAGGCGACGGCTAGAAGACGCGGGTCTTCTGGAGAAGGGCAGACGGGGCGGCTAGCGAGAAGGGCGGGGCGATAAGGGCAGGCATAGTATCATATATGTAGACGACAGGACAGTACGGACGGAGAGCGAGAGACGCCCGGGCGAGCTGCGAGTGCACTGTTTGAGCGCGCCCATGACAGCGCGGGGACCTCGCCCTCCGTTATCGGCCAATCGCAGCCCGCCAGTTTATCTCCTCCCGCTCGCCCATCTCTCCTTCAATCTCACCCATATCCGCCTCTCCACCAGGCCAAGCCCGTCCAACTCTATCGTCTTCTCATGCGTTTCGTGCTGGCAACGCGTCCTTCTTGACCGCTGCATCACCAGCCCGAGCACAGGAAGTCGTCCAGCGCTGAGGCGTGCCGACAAGGGCGGGGGCCCCGGTGAGCTATCGTCTGCCGCTATCTGTGGGTGTGTGGATGGGGTTGTTGCAGCGCCTGTTTCGCGGGGAAGCTGTGCGATAAGCAGCCGATCCCAACAGCCCGATCTCCCAACTTGCATTGCCTGATAAGGAACGTCGCCCGTTCCTGATGCGTTCCCCCGCATAGTCACTGCGTGTTTGCTCTCTCTCCTCGCAATCCTCCTCTGTATATAGCACGCGCAGATAGCATGAACGATCCCGTCGCGGCCGCCACCTCGTCTTGTTTACCCTCTCTCCTGGTGGCGCACGTTCAGCACGACGACAGCGATACTCACATGCCGCCGCCTCGTCTGCGCCGCCGTCGACCGAGCGGTAGTTGCTACCCGCGCTCTCCGGCATCCTATCTCGCCTGACAGCTCCGTACCTGGACCTCGCTCGCTCAATCTCACGGAAGAATACCGACGCTGTCTCCTTCACTCGGGTCCCTCGTGCAGCCACGTCGTCACTCCCCGTTGTGTCCTTTCTTTCTCTCGTCCCCGCTTCTCCAACCTTCGGCCTCGACGCACATCGGCGGATTGTCGCCAACGAACTCTGACGGACTCAGGAAGCAAAGAAGACGGTATCGGGTCAGGACACGTAGACAGGCGCTAGGCGCGTACACCATGTATGGTCGCACCACGATAGCCGCAGCACTGCGTCTCGGTCATAAAAGACTCGGGCGACGTCAGACGATGCCAATTCCCCTCCCGTCCGTGTTCCCTTGGCCTCCTGCTTGGTTCCTTCGGCTTATCTCCCTCGCTTGCGGCTTTTTCCTCTTGTCTATCTGCGGCACAGCTAGACACAGCTAGGCTCTCGGGCTCCGCAAACTACTGCGACCAACGTCCCTGTGGCGCACCACTTATCTCCCGCGCATTTTCGTAGGGGTTCCTCGCCCATACCGAGTTACTCTCTGCTTGGGCTGTCTGCCGCGACCGCACTCCCAAGCTCAGCGGATGGTGCTGGCACTAATCTCTGGCAGCGTGTATCCTCTGCAGCGACAAGGGACAAGCCGGGCCCAGCCACAGGCTAGACGCGATAGGCCTCGGAGAATATCAAGCGATCAGGCCTTCCGAAGTTCTCCGTTGACCGTCTGCGTAGCTCCATCATGATGTTATGTTCTTCTTATCGTACATGTGTCGAGTTGCAACGCGGACTGCTGGGTTATTTCAACATCCTGCTTGTTTCCTTCATGAGAGCTTTCTGCACGCTGCCTGACAACTGCCCACACCGCGAGGATATGACGAGGTTAGGAATCTGTCGTTGGCGTCCGCCAACCGCCTGCCACGCCGGAGCCACGAGCCCGCGTCTTGCGTCGACATCTGAACACAGAAGCCGCTGTCGTACGAGTGGGCATCTCGGGGACGCTCCTCTCGGGCCTCTGGAGATGCGTGTCGAGCTTTCTCAGCCACTTCTGACATGTTCTGGTGGAGTCCGTGATTCTCGGAGGCGGGTACTCGGACGTTGTGATCGCAATGACGCATATGGCAGTCGGATGACCATATCGGGATGCTCCCCGACACAGAATTTTTGGCCGACGACTCTGCTAGAACGACGCAGGCGACCTCAGTGACTCGACAAGTACCTCCTTCAGCTCGACTCGCGCTCACACAGGATTTAGCTTTACCGGGCCCTTGAATTTCCACGACATCTCCGACACAGCCTATCCCTACGCACCCACTGCTAGTATACATACATGGCCGTCGTCCCCAAGCCCGAGCCCCAAGAAGACGTCCTCCCACCCGCACCCGCACCCGCAAAACCAAAGCCCGCAGTCGACCCAAAAGCACGCGAAGCCGCGCTCAAAGAGATCTCCGGCTACCGCGTCGTGACCGCGTGGTCAATCCACCGCTGGCCGCTCGAGAAGCGGATCGTGCACGAGCGCGCGCGGGTCTACCTCCCCCGCACGTACCGCGCGCGCCACGGCACGGACGTGCGCACCGTCTGGCCGGGCACGGACATCAACCAGTTCGTGCACAAGCATTATTGCGAGGACGTCGGGGGTGAGCGCAAGGGCAAGGGCAAGGAGGAGAAGGAGGAGGAGGGGGGCGAGGGGAGGGTCAGGGGGAGGGAGAGCGAGAAGGCGAAGAGGGCGAGAGAGGAGTGGCCGAATTACGTTGCGGGCGAGGCTATCCTGGCGAAGAGGTGAGCACTTTCGGATGTCACGTTACTGGTGGGCATGTCCGAGTTGAGCGCGCCGTGGCCCTCCGCATCGCACCGCACCACCCACCCGGACCGTACCTTCGTACCGTCGGGACGCGCGCATGCGGAGGGACACGCGCCGCTAGAACACCGGACTCGTACCAACCACCGTTCTCCCCTTCTTCCCCGCACAATCCTCCCGATCGCCCCCTTCGACGAACCGAATCAACCTCCAACCATCACTATAACCCCCGCGACTTACCGCCCTCCGCGACCACGGGTACACACGCACACGCGCACGCGCAACCCGACGCTGCAGACACGAATACCTCGGCCCGGACCCGCGCGTGGCGGGGTACAGGATCGACGCGGACGGGGACTACCACGTGAAGTGGTACGACGCGTTCCTCAAGGACCAGTGGGTGGACGACCAGAAGTGGGACTTTGACGTCCGGCTGAACGCGCAGGGCAAGTGGGTCGAGGTGGACGACGTCGATCCCTAGGCAAGGGTGGGGAGTGGAAGCGGGATGGGAGGGAATGTGCTATGTGCTACTATGGCGGCGGTGGGACGAGGGTTTGGTTTGGCTAGATTAGTTTGATTTTGAACGCAAGCACTGTATCATTACCACATGCATCATCCAGATTGTCAAACGGAATACTTGAACGAACTTCGTTGGACATCTACTTTGGTTGATACATATATACTAGGAGAGTACACACCTAACTTCGCGGAGACGATGCAGCGCAACCCCGCGCGAGCCTACTACCTCACGGAACCATGCCAGCACCGAATGCAGCTGAACATAATGGCTACACGAAGTACACGCGAGATCCAACGCTACACAGTCCATCCTATATACACCGAACATCACCTCCACTCCTCCCATCCATCCATCCATCCACACCTACACACAACTCCGCAAAGGATATATCCAGATCGATCTATGCATCAACACGCACACGACTCCGCGTGTCCCGCGCGCGGCGTCGCGCAAACCCGCCCTCGCCTCAGAGACAACCCGCGACGCTACGACGCGCTCGGACTCTGGCCGTGCCGCCGCTGCTCCCGGTCCTTATCCAGACTGAGCCTCCACGACGGCGGCGCGACCCACGACCGCGGCGGGCGCGCTCCCCCGTACCCGTACCCGTTCCCATGTACAAGGGACGAGTCCGAGCCGGGCGCGCGCGGCGAGGAGGGCGACGGTGGGGGGTAGGGGTATGATGAGGGCGACGTCGACGCGCCGGGCGCGGAGTGCGGCGGTCGGGAGGGGTATGCGGGTGCGCGCGGGGCGCGTAAGGACTGTGAGTGCGCCGAGTCGGGCGACTGCGGTGTGAGGGGCGACGAGGGCGGGGCTTGGAACGAGTGCGGGGATTGGGGCGATTGGGGGGAGCGGGGTGTCGAGGAAGAGCGGGGCGTCGAGGGCGGGCGGGGCGAGAGGGGCGTAAGCGGGGATGTGGGTGGGCTCGGCTGGGGCGGTGGGGGCTGGCGGGTGAAGGAAGGCAAGGAGGGGAGGCGTGCGCGCGCCGCTGCGAGCGCGTGGTCGGGCGCCTCGTCGACGACGACGACTTCCTCGGTGACTTGGACGACGAGGTGCCCCGGGAGCGACCGTGTGTGGTCTGCGTCGTCGCCCCGTCGGTGCGCGTCGTCTGCGGTGCGTGGGCGGCGCTTCGCGAGCAGCTTCGGGAGCGGGTGCGGTGGGGCGACGGTGGTGAGCGAAGGCGTCTTCGTGAGTTCTCCCCGCGGTTCGTCCCCGTCACTACCCCTCCGCCCCGACTCTGCGCTCCCGCCGTCGGAACCCCCGCGCGGATGAACGTCCGAACGGTCGTCATCAGCGTCATCGTACAACCCGTACTCGTCTTCGTATCCTGGGCGTTCGAACGTGATGATGGGTGCACCGAGATTGCCGATGATGCTCGACTCGAACGTCTTCCCCGAGATGTCGCCCGCCGCGGTGAGCTGATACTCCTCCATTCCGCTGGCGTGCATGCCATACCGCTCGCCCGAGGAGCCGCGCATGACGGGCCCGCGCCGGAGAACCTCCGAGCGAAGGTTGAGCATGAGCCGCGACACCATGAGGCTCGTTATTCTGGACAGACGGCGTCAGTAAGATGCCCGGGTTGCTACGACGAGCGAGAAAGAGCACGAATGGAAGCCCGAGGCAGGAATGAATGGATGCTCACAGCGTGCTGAAGGAGGCGTTGATCACCTTCAGGTCGGGCTGCTAAACGCGTCAGCACGGATAACGCCGCGCATCAGTCCCCAAACCCACACGCGCGGTCGCAGGACCGCGGACTCACCGTAGCGAACTGTTGGCACAAAAACAAGGAGACAAGGGCTCGGTCAGCATACCAGTTCCGCGGGCGCGGGTTAAAGTGACAGGAGTACGTACGATGAAGATCAAGACCGTAACGAGGTTGGAGACGAAGATCGCCGCGAAGTACATGATTCCTGCGGGGGATCAGCGGGATTAGCATCCGTACGGCCCACAGTGGGGAACGCGCTGTCAATGTCTGCGCCCGCGGCCGGAACTGGCATCTTTGGCAGTCCGCAGCCGCAATGCGCCCGTCAACGCGACAGCGGCAAGCCACACGCGATGGGAAGAGAGGAAAAGAAGGTGCGCGGTGTACGTACCGTCGCGCATGATGACCGTGATGAGCGAGAGCGCCTCTCCGATGAGCGTGCGCCGGTAGAGCTGGATTGTACGGTAGAGCGTGGCGAAGAATACGACCGAGTCTGCGCGCGACCGCGGCCGAGAGCGGCACGTGTCAACATCTGGTGGGAATCGCTGGAGCGCAGGGGAGGGGGTACGTTACCAAAGACGAGCTCCGCTACCCAGGTGTAGATGATACGGTCGCTCCTGTATGTGCGCGCGGGGGAGACATACACGGGTCAGTACACGCATGCCGACGGCAAGGGGGTGGGCCCGGGGCGCGCCAAGCCGCGCCCGCGGGACTGGCACTCACGGTGAGGACTTCCCGGTGAGTATGCACCCGACGAACCCTGACGACGGATCGCACCGTGAGCGACGACGAAGAGAAAGGGGCAGGCACAGACTCCGTGTGGGTCCATACCTGGTGGGAGCTCGAGCATGGTGCCGTCCGTGAATGCCCACTGTTGTGAATGTAATGTCAGCGGTCGCGATGGTGCGGCTGGACTCGGGACGACACGTACTATCTTGACAGCGAGCATACAGACGAGGAGCGTGCCGAAGCCGTAGAGGATGATACTCTTCTTCGAGTAGATGGAATATAGTCGTAGAATAAAGATAACTGCACGAATGTTAGTGCTGACAAGGGGCCGTTCGGATGAGCACGTACTTCCAACAGCCGTGGCAGTGAAAATCTTGAGGACCTCGGGATATAGGACGTAGCGTTGGCATGTCTCTTTGGACCATGAAGGATCGTGAAAGGCTGTGCAGTAGGTCCAAGGTACGGCCGACGTTAGCGTCCGGCGGCGCAGATTTGAAGCGAGGACGCGGCGCACAGGGCCGCCTCGGTTACGTACAGACGATAATGACGATGTACCCCAACGGCGAGAGGTAGCGGTTCTAGTGTCGATCACGACCGTCAGCGTTCTAGCGCGAGCGGACTCGGGTAGAGAGACGGGCACGGGTACTGACGAGGAACCAAAGGACGGTAGCACCTGTGAAGCGCTGCTTCCAAATCTTCTCGACCTCGTCGCCAAAGGTGATGGCGATGTCGTAGAAGAGCATGACTGCACGCACGCGCCCAAAGTAGGTTGGTCAGTACGTGGACCCACAGATGTCTCAGATGGGCGACGCGTCAGGCTGGACGCACCACTGGGGAGGGGGACGCACCACACGAAGCCAGAGAGAACATCTTGGCAGCCAACCTGGACGAGCGCAGACGGAGGCGATCAGCGATTGAGTTGGGCACGGAACGCGCGGGGATACAGCGCGCAGCGTGGGGGCCGCGGACGGCGATCCCGCATGGGACGGAGGTCGAGCGAGGAGCCTAATCGGCGGAGTGGAACACTCACAGATGCTCGGCCGCGGTAGCGAGCTGCGCGGGGGTCATTTGTTGTGCGCTCATGGCGGCGGCAGGACCTGCACTCGCTCGGCGTCCCGGCCTCGGGACGAGCGGGGGGTTATAAGCGAGGGCGGGGGAGCCTAGAGCGGGATGGGCACTGGCGGGGGGAAGCAAAGAGATAAAGGAGCGGATGGCGGGGGGAGGAAGAGAGCGTAGGTGAGGAGGGCGTGAGTGGAAACCCTGCTTGAAGGGCGGAGGCAGGGAGAGGACCCGAGCGGGATGGGAGCGTTCCTCGGCGTGGCTAATTGAGGGCGGGCGGGGAAGGCGTTAACGCATTTTGTCGGGGATAATTCAAGCTTGCCAGTTAAACTGACGCAGGTCCTGGGCCGCCATGCGCACGACCGACCGTGACCTGAATTCGAACTCGCCTTCGCGCTCTCCCCGCAGAACGCGCCCACGCCCTCACGTGCCCGCGTCCCTGGCCCACAGGCGCCCGCCGTCCGCTTCGCCCCGCCCGCTGACCTCTCCGCTCCCATCAGCCACCCCAGTTCGTCCCATTCAGTCCCATCAGCCGTCCTCTTCGCCGTCCATGCATCCTCTCCCACACAACCACCGCGCCCACCTTGCCAGTGTCACCACTCACTTCTGACGTTGCCTGCGCTCCGAGCCCCCGTCCGGGCAGCCCGGGACCCACGCACGCAGTGTCTTGCCGCCACCCCCGCCTCCTGTCTCAAGATCCTCAACGCTGTCTGGCTCGTGAAATGCAGGCCTAACTCACCGCCATCGCTGCCAGTGCCACGCAAGCCTCCCCAGCCCCTCTCTCCCGCCCGCCGCCCCTCCAATCGCAGCCCGCCCGCGGAGGCACAGGGCCCAGGATCTATGTTCATCACCCCGCCCAGGCGCCCTCGGATGCTGATGACGAGCGGAACCGGCCCTCCGGGCATCCAAACACAGATGCAGCTCGACCCGAGATCTAGACCCCCGCACGAATTACCGTCGACGAGCGCCCTCGTCCTCGCGTACGTACCCCACAGGCCTTCAGGCCTTCTCCCGCCGAAAAAAATCGCGCGAGGCTATGTTCGACGGGGGGCCCAGGTGCGGACATATCTGCGCACGCACCTCGCCGCCGCCGCCCCCGCTGCCGCTTCTGCGGCTTCTGGCTGCCTGTTGATCTCGAGCCTTGACACACCTCGCCGTTCGCGCGGCGTTTTAGGGACGCGTTCGCGTTCGGAAACTGCGAATTTTACGACAGCGCCGCCCTCGGTCCGCACGGCGCATGCGCACAGATGCGATCGAGTAAATGCTGCTGCCTGCGGCGGCCAGCGTTCCGGCATGTACTGTATGAGCCTATAGCGCGAACCGGCGGGCCGCGGGCTGTAATGCAGCAATGTAACCTGTAAGTGTGCATATTTGCGTCGAACGAACGCGTCGCAGCGGAATTCTCCCGTTCCGTGGCACGTCCTCTTCGAGTCATATGCAGCTGAGGGATCTGGGAGGCTGGCATGTCCTGGGTCCATGGGCCGGCGGAAGTATACGCGCCGGTGGAATGCCAAGGCAAGGCGTGCAAGGAACGACGCGCCCCGAGGCAACCAACCAACCAGCCAGTGAGAAAGCGCAGAAAAAATCGTCGGCATGCCGAAGGGCATCGGAACGGTCATGCTGGTCGAGGACTGCGCCGTCTGGGGTGTGTTCCGCGACGATGACCATGGGCATTGGGGGCCGGCCAGCTGGGAGGATCGGGCCAGCGTTCTGCAGTGATAGCGTTCAGGAACCATACGATGGCATGCGCCTCCGGATCCGGCGAGCCTCAAGGCTCAAAGACGTTTTGTCAGGCATCATCAGTCTCGACGATGGCAACCTTGGTGTGGGACCCGGGTGGTCTGTCCTGTGCGTCGTGAGATGATAGTAATACATATGATAGATGGATAGGATTGGGGTTTGCCGTCGTTGCGGCACCGGTGCCACCTGTGTGCGTCTGTGGTAGAGCATCGTTCCGGGCGTTGACGTACCCTGACATGCATGAGCTCATGGCAGAGTATCCCGGCTAGAGCGAGCTGGGCGGCGCGCTCGACGTAGCGTATCCATTACTCACGAAACAACAGATGCATCGTGTTCGACGGGAAGTGGCTGTTAACATTCGCACTAGCAGAGGATGATATGTCGCAGCTGTCTTGGGTAGCACGCACGCTTATACGGACGTATCATGAGCGGAGCGTTATGTTGTTGGCGATCTTGCCGTCAGCGTCGTTCGGAGAGTTGTTCAACTTGTTGTCGCAAGATGCACACAGAGGGTACCGGCACGTGCCGGACGCGTCCAACGAACGCGTGACGCAACGCGTTGGACGCGTCGACGACCTGATCGAGGCTGCAGAACGCGGCCAGCCGCTGCCACCCTCGCCATGCTCGTCAACGAGCAGGACAAGCCTCTGCGAGCCTCATCGTCAGCCGCGATGAGTAGCAAATATAACGATGCCCGAGAGCAGAAGAGACGATCCTGTCTCCTGCTTCTGTTCGGCGAGCATCATCCTCCTTCCAAACGCTTCCGCTCCCTCAGCAACCCAACTGCAGCAAGACGCCAGCCAACATGGTCGAATACCACCTCGGACTTACCCCAGGTGAGCTCCGACCGTGCCGCACAGCAACCAAGCTAGCGAGCAAAGCTAACCAAGCACCGGGTCCCAGGCGTGATCGTCGGCCTCATCCTCGTCCTGCTCGTCCTCACCGCGATGCTCGTCTCGACCGTCGTCGTCGTCTGGCGCTCGCGCCCCGCCGCCCTCGCACGCGCACACCAGAAGCAGCAGGAAGCCCTAGCCGCGGCCCGCCAACGGTCGCCAGGCACAGCAGACCTCGAAAGCGGCAGCGGCAGCCCCACGCTCAACGACAAGCCCCGGCTCTCCTCCCTCCTCCCCATCAGCATCCTCAAGAAGACGCCCGCGGCGCCGGCCCAGGGCCACGAGGGCGGGGAGGACGAGGACGGGGACGGGGACTGCAGCAGCGTCGAGGGCTCGCCGGACCTGCAGACGCCGCGGCTCGCGCACGCGCACGAGAGCGTCTCGTCCTCGGCCATGAACGTGATCATCGCGACGGACGGCGCGGGCGGGCTCGAGGTGCGCGTCACGCCGCCGACGCCGTCGCAGTCCATGGCCGCGCTCAAGGCCAAGGGCGAGCGCCGCGTCCGCTTCGAGACGCTTGCCGGCGCGGGCAACCAGGGCGAGAACGAGTCCGTGTGGTGGTTCATCTGAGTTACGGGATTGGTTCTTTGGTTCTTGGAAGGAGGGATTTTCTGGATAGGTTCTTTGGAGGAGCGGTCGGGTGTCCGCCCCAACCCGCCGTCTGCTATCCGGATGCGGTTCAGTCTATTACAGTACACTGCCCCGACGGGGTGCGAGCCTTGCCGCGTATGTTCCGTACCAGCGGGGTTGGATGTATGCGTGTTCGACGGGGTTCGCGCGGTGCAGAAGAGAAGAATCCACAGTTTACGATCAGTTTTATTTGCAAAGTTTTGCGTGATCCGTCCCCCAGAGCGTCCGTCTTCGAGAATGCGAGAAGGCATGAGAGTCGAGAGCGTAAATGGCCTGCGAAGCACGGGGAGGCCCGAGAGTGGCAGAGCCACCACCCTCCGCACGGCCCCCGGCGATCTAACGCCCTGCATCAGCCTTGGCCCGCCCAATCGCCCTCCGCCGCCGGTCATCGACGCGCACGAAGACCGTAGACGATCGGCCGGAGTGCGCACAGACGTACTCACTGACTGTACGGGGCGCATGCGGCAGCCTATTCGCCAATCACGTACGTGCACCCCGTTTTTCCCATCCACACCTCATGCACCTTCCCAGCGGGAACGTCGATGCGCGCCCCAGGCCCGAACGTCTCCTTCTTGGAGGGGTCTTCGTCTGGGTACGAGACCGTGAACTCCCCGGAGAGGATGAGGTGGGTCGTGAGCCCGCCGTGTTTGTGCGGGGGGTAGTGTGCGTGCCTGGATTCGCGCCCGAGCCGAGCCGTTACGTCCGTGTGCGAAAGGATGAGTCGGATGGAGCGTTCGAGAGGACAGTAAGCACCGACGAGCGCAGGACATGGGTGTTCGGCAGTTGCGATTCGACAAACGGCAGAAGGCGCATGGCATGGCATAAGCTCATGTACGTTCACATCGCTCCGAATATCGAAGAGTGGGCGCGAGAAAACGGGCCGAGAGGCGAGGAGGGTCGAAGGGAGGAAGTGGAGGAAAGTGGATGCGTGAATACTCACGGGCCATCTGTCCATGTGTAGACGGTCGGGAATCCCCATGAGCGCACTTGAGCCTCGGCGTCTTGTCTCGAGAGCGAAGACATGGTGGTTACCGGCAGGTGTTCTGCTCGGGGAATTACAGAGGGTGCAGTAGGCTGTTTGGCGGAGGTCGGAGAAACTTAGCAGCTAGCGGATTACCACGAGGAGCAGGTGAGCGAGAGAGTCGAAGGGGAGAAGCAGGTCGTCATGCAGCGGGGGCTTTTGAGAGCGCCACAGTGGCAGAATGTTCCCGAGAGGTTAGGGAGCGACATCCTGGTGGGCAGCAGAGCGATACTGGGGCAGGCCAATGCTTGCAGCGGAGTTTGCCAGTCCAAGAGAGCCCTGTAGACGAGAGATGACAGTCTTCCCCAGCAAGAGTAGCTCAGAGCACAAGTCCTTGCGCAGTCTACGATCGTCGTCGATGTCAGGCAGCAACCGGCGCTAAACAGGTCACGCTCACACCAGTCACATTCTACGATCGTCACGCCAAAATTCAGTAGGCGCCCGGTGTGCATTGATCTGGTCGTGCTCTCATCCGCTCCTGCGCTAGAGGCTCTCGCTGGCCCGGTGTCTTTACTCCTATACCCCACTATCGTCGCTCAAAGGCACAGAGTTAATTCGAAATGGGTCTTGCTGGCCGCAAAGTCAAGCAGCGCATCCCAAACGACCCGCGCAACCTCGCCTGGGCAAACGGTGCACCCCACTTCCCGCTGTCTCGCGCCCCAAAGTCCCCCTAATGCGTGTGTGCATAGATGCAAACAAGTTCGGCGCCGCGTACCTCGCGAAGCTGGGCTGGGACCCCTCGCAGGGCCTCGGTGTGTCGGGCGACGGCCGCACGAAGGCGATCTCTGTCACCCAGAAGCTCGACATGCTCGGCATCGGCGCAGACCACCGCAACAGCCAGGAGGGCATCGCGTGGAAGCAGAACAAGGACTTTGAGAACCTCCTCAAGCGCCTTAATGCCGCGAACGGCGGCGGGGAGGGCGCACAGGACGAGGACGTCCCGATGAAGGTCGAAGGCTTCGCGCGTGCGGGGCCGGGCGCCGGCGCAAGCACCGTGCAAGCTGATGGCGGCGAGGAGGAGAATGCGGACACGACCGTGGGCGGGGAGGACGAGGACAAGAAGTCCAAGAAGAAGCGGAAGAAAGGCACGGCCGATGAGGAGAGCGAGGAGAGGAAGAAGAAGCGCAAAAAGAGCAAGTCCTCAGACGATGCCTCCGACGCTGAGAGCGGCAAGAAAGACAAGAAGAAAAAGAAGAAACAGGGCGACACAGACGAAACGCCCACCGTAACTCCTTCGAAGACTGAGGCGGCCGTCAAGGTCGCTCCTCAGCCCACCGCACCTGTTACGTCCAAAGCGTGAGTCCCCCGCCGTGTGTGCCCTCAGATGCAATGTCTCCCGTGAACCCTCACGGCTGCTCTATTCGACGCTTCTATCTTGCCGTACCACCCTACCCTTCGATGCTAACCGACCGCCTCCAGGCCCCGCCTCCACCGCGCCCGGCACATGGCCGCCAAAAACCTGGCCTCCAAGTCCGCCTCCGCCATCGCAGAGATCCTCGGCATCGCGCCCGACTTCCCCACTCCCACCCCCGCCCCCGCCTCGTTCTCTACCCCCGTCTCGGGCTCCGCGACGCCCTACTCCGGCTTTTCTTCCTCGACCGCGTACCCGTCCACGCCGTACGAGCCCGGCCCGAGCACGTCCGCCTCCGGCTCGAGCTCGTCCTCTCAGTCCGGCTCTGCGACGCCCGGCGCGCGGGCGGACGAGCTGAAGCTCCAGGAGCTGACGGTCTCGAGCAAGAGCGTCATGGACTACTTCAAAGAAAAGCTCGCCGCGAAGAGCAACGCCGCGTCCGCCCGCGCCTCCCCGCGCCCTCAGGGCAAAGACGCAGACGAAGAAGAGGACGCGTATGCGGAGCGGCCGCGCATGGGCCTCGGCGCGTCGCGTCTGCGCATAGAGACTACCACGGTCGAGGAGAAGGACGAGGCACAGGAAGTGCGGAGAGGCCTGGGCGGGATCGGGAGCGGCGCCCGCGCGCAGTTCGCGAGCATGTTCGCGAAGGCCTCCACTTCCACTTCCACGACCATTACAACCACGACCGTGGTGGAGGAGAGCACGGAGGCCGTCGGCGCGCAGCCGACGGAGCCCGTAGAGGACGAACCGGAGCCGGCGGAGGCCGCGAAAAAGGGCAAGGAGAAGAAGGCCAAGAAAGAGAAGAAGGACAAGAAGGGGAAGGGGAAGGGTGCGAGTGTGGACGAGGAGGGCCCGGCGGACGCTGCACCGGAGGCGGGTACTGGCGAGGCCGACGAGAAGGCGGAGCGCAGGCGGCGCAAGGAGGAGAAGCGGCGGCGCAAGGAGGCGGAGGCGGCGGCAGCAGCAGCAGCAGCAGCGGCGCAGGAGAGCGCGGACGCAGTCGTTGCTGACACGGATGAGAAGGAGCGGAAGCGGAAGAAAGAGAAGAGGAAGAGCAAGGGTGATAGCTAGTCCATATTCCAGCTATCGTATCCCGCAATACCAGTACTCTTTCGATTTTCTGACGTCCACACACACGCACGCGCGAAATTATGAGTTCAATGTTCCGGAGAGGGGAGAGTTCTCATTCCAACACGTCCTCTAGTCACAACTCGGGGGCATCTCACTACTCATACTCGCCGTGCCATGGGTACAACACAGCAGCCGGCGAGTCCTACGCGCATAGGCGCGGACACACTCCTCTAACGCGGAAGAGAGATCATAAGATAGAGAGGTAGTCATTAGGGGTCGTTAAATACCAACCGAGGAGAGACATAGACGACGAGAGAGTAGAGGAGAGCGAGAGGAGTATGTACAACATATGCGGGTTCAGGTGCGGGTGCGGGTGAGGAGAGATCGTGAGAAGGACGGATAGAAGGAGGGTCGGGCGCTGCCGCGAGACGCGGCAGGTGAAGGACGAACGTGTCGGGGACGAAGGCGGAGACGAAAGACGACGGAGAGCTGCTATCCAGGCGAGAGACGCGTCATAGAGGGCACGGCGGAAGGCAAAGAGCTGCAAAGCTGAGACGAATTCCGGGATATTGCGAGACGAAGGAGAGAACGGGTGACGAAGAGCGGGAGGAGGAGCGAGGCGGGTAAGGAATATGACGCGCCGGGGACGCCGGACGTCACCTACATGCAGAGATACACGGCCGTTTTTGCTAGTCTGACGCTGTTGCTGTTGCTGCTGCTGCTTTCTATGCCGCCACATCCGGTTTGACTCTCCACGCGACTGCAATGGCGGCAACAGCGAGCACCGTGACGCCGACGACAGTAGAGAAGTTGTGATGAGGGTACTGGAGTGCAACATTAGGGGGAGGACCAGGGAAGGCGACGGCAGCGGGACTTACGCCATCCTTCGGGGGCTTCTGCGCACGAGGATCCGTTGTCGCGCCCGATACGACGCTGGCGGAGGTCGAGATGGGCTGGTTAACAACGGAGGACTCGGGAGTAATGGGGAATGGCATTTTGCCCTGTGCTGACCCGTCGCCGTTGCGTTCGCGGTCGCTCGGATGCAGGCCCTCCGAGTCGCTCGAGTCGTCGACAGCCCAAGGTGAACGTCGTCGAGTCCCAGAAAATGAGGCCTCGCTATCCCCATCGCGAGGCGCAGCCCGGTCGGCCTCGTCGACCGCGGGACCGGGAGACACAGATCGTGACCGCGTGCGACCCCTTGACGTACTGACGCGTTTTCGGCGCTGTCGCGGCCGCGTCGACTCCGCTGACAGACTCCTCGGGCTCGGGGGCGTAACCAAGCCACCACTTGAGTGAGGTTTCGCGTTCCCGTTCATGAAGCTCTGCTGCTGTTGGGCCTGAAAGGACGCCAGGGAGAGGAGGCCTGATTCCACCTTCGCAGCGGCGCCGGTAATAGTTTCCTCGGCTGCGCGCATCCGGCTCTCCCACTCCTCCTTGGCACGGCGAAGGCGCTCGCGCTCCTCGTTCCAGTCCTCTTGCACGCTGCTCCACCGGCCCTCGACGTTCTTCTTCCACTCAGTGAACATGGCCGTGAGAGACTCCCGCTCCTGGACCCGTGCTTCCTCCACAGCTGCGGCAGGGACCGAGGGCTCCTGGGATGCCGAGCGAGCCTCCTCCGCCTCTTGTGCAAGACGGTCGGTGACCTCGCTCTGAGACTGAACTTGCGTCTGCGTGACCTGAACGAGGTTTTCCAAAGAGGCGACCTTGGCCTCAAGGACGGAGATCGTGGACTGTGCGCTCGCGTGCTGAGCTTCCAGGGAGCGTGAGAGTTCGAGTGCCATTTCGAGCTGCTTAGCGAGGGCGTTTAGCCGCTCAGTAAGCTCATCAGGGATGGCGGGCGGCGCCGGCGGCTGCGGTGAGCGGGACCGTGTGTGGAGGTCATTGACCGACTGTTTGCGGTAGCGGTCCTGGTCGTGTTCCTGGTCGTCCTCGTCCTCCGACATGCCCATGCCAGTTGGCTCGGGTGTCCGTGGCCGGCCAAGCTCGTCTCTTCGCCTCCTCCGCTCTTCCTCCTCTTCGGCAGCGACCTGCTCCTCATCGACCTCATCGACAGGTTCGAGCTCGTGAGGAACGACGGTCGAGATACTCCTAGCATCGTCGTCGTCGTCATCCGACGCATCGTGCTCATCGTTGTGCTGCCCGCGCGAGCGCTGGCTGTGGTTGCCATTCTGGGCGCCGAACCGGACCAGTTCCATCTCCCGCTTTCGCTCCTCCATCGCATCGCGAAGGGAGTTGACCTCTTGCTTGATCACGTCATGCTCTGCCAGCATGCCCTCCAAGGCACGGACCTTGTCAACATGATCTGCCAGCGATCGTTGAGTCTCCTGTAGCTGAGCCTGAAGCTCGGATATCGCGGGTGAAGGTTCTGGCTGAGTTTCATGTTGGGCCTCCTCTGCTGGGCGACCGGGTTGTGGCGGTACGACGGGTGGAAGCGTAGAAGGATACGGCGGCAGAGTGGGTGGCTATAACACAACATGAGCGCACGGCAGGTGTTTGAAGTAGGGAAGAATCCTACGAGGTTCCCGCCCAACGTTTCATGGATCTCGGCGAGGCCGCTGCTCAACGAGTGCAGTTCAGCACCAGTCTCTCTGCTCTTCTGAAGCTCGCCCTGCAATCGACTGAGGATGTGGTCGAAAGTGAGGCCGCTCTTCCCTGGGACCCGGACGTTCCCACCCATACCGCCCATACCAACAAGCCCCTGCGGCTGTAACGTTGGTCTCCTCTGAGGGCCAGCGGGGCCGTTCGAGCTCCCCTGCCCGTTACCTACGAAGTTGAACGCGCTGTTGCCAGCGCCAGGCTGATTTGACATCTGCCCGAGGTATCCCTGGGGACTCTGCTCGGCGCGTTGTGCGGCCTGCGCCTCGAGCTCGGTAAATACGCACATGACGCGAGCAGCGACTTTGTGGTGCACGATCGTCTTGTTGTCCTCGCCGACGATGTCAATACCGAACTCCTACGGGTGGGGATGCGCAGCATGAGGGACAAAGGCGGGCAGAAAGAGGCGGTTGATGGCTACGTACGACGACGTCGTCCGACTTCAGTTCGTACGGGTCGGACTCGAGTCCCTCGGGGCTGAGTCGCTCGCCGTTGATGAACGTTCCATTCGAGCTTTTCACGTCCTTGATGTAGATCTTCGGAGAGTGGCCCAAGGCAAGGAGAAGTGGTTCATGTCAGACCCAGACGCGCTCTCTTCTCCCGCTCGCCCGACCGGAGACGCGACGTCCCCTGCGTCACGGCCAGCCAGGCAGACACTAGCCACACACCTTTCCGTTCTCCTCCCAGACCTCGGCGTGCTGCCTGCTGAGCACCTTGGAGTCGAAGTAGCCATTTCGTTCTTGGGGGACGGTCTTCGCGTTCGTCTGGCGGCCGATCTTGACGCGCTGGTTGGCGGCGAGGGAGATGTGCTTGGGGATGAACGTGTCATTGAGCGGGTAGAGGTAGAGTGCGGGGAGAGGCACGGGGGCGTGCGGCGTGGCGAAGGGGGCAGGCATCATGGACGCCGTCGTCAACAGCGAGCGGGACGGTTGCAGGAGAGGCCTTTGTTTGGCCGCTGTTTGGCTCCCTCTGACTCTGCTGTCCCCACCGCTCTTAGCGCCGGGGAGCACGTGGCTCGCACTCCGCTCCCACTTGCCACTTGGTCTAGTCTCCCCTAGGCAGACGTCCGTTGTGCAAGCACAACGAACGTCTGCTACGTAATCTGACCCTTTCGCAGGAGGTCGCCAATTCTTGAGCGGTTCAAACTCCGCGTAGCGCCCGTAGCAAATGCCCTCCCGTCGTTAGACCGCAATGCACGACCTGTGGCACAATTTTTTTTGCATTTCACGGTAGCAGAAATCAGATAAGTAGACTCCTGAGGCCTTAATGTCCTCGCTCAGACCTTTTACAACGCAGAAAGTCCTCTTAGGATTTCCCTCAGCCTTCACTGGACACGAGCGCTTGACGCTTTGCCACGAGGAGGATTGATGGCGCTCTGGCAGATGACCAATGAGAGGACAGCGGAGTTGACGGCCATCACTCGGCACTGAGAATCGGGGACCTCCCCTCAACCCCCCACATTACGCTGCAGACTACACTTGGTCTGTGTAGCAGCCAGCTGCAGTAACGCGGGAACGCGGCACACCCTCGGGTCCTGCATCATGTGTGCCCGCCAGATGAGCCAGGTGGGCTGCAGCCCAGGCCGAGAGCTCGTCTGGAACACACGCAATGCACGCGCTTACGGCATACAGCACCATAGCAGGCGCGACCATGGCAGAGGATCCGTGCGCGGCGACATCATGCGCGACCGCTTCCGCAACGGTGCGCCCGGGGCGGCCTGCCACCTGGGGGTGTGCTTCTCGAGGGCCAATTGGGATCGTCAGCCGTGCGGCAGACCGAAGTCGGCGACCACTGCGGAGCACGGCTTTAGGCAAGGGCATAGCGCGTCGAGAAGCGGCTCCGGGAACAGAGAACGTCTATCGAGGGGAAGCATCAGCCCCAAGTACTATGGTACACTACGTATATAGCACAGATCCTCCCTTGTGCGGCGATGATACGTTTCCACTATAAGTAGGCCCTCCAAGCATACGTTAGGTAACGGCGATCAGATGAAGATGTACATGGTAAACACTGCAGCGGCGGACGGATGCATACTAAACGAAGAGAGTGCAAGAAAGAACAGATAATCCGGACATACGTATATGGGCATCAACGTACAAGTACTACTATAGAGTCGAACGACCGTTCTGTCGTAACAAGTCTCACCATCACTATACCCCTACCACCCACGTCCCCAAACGCCATAGAACAGCACAAAAATACCGCAACCCATTCTTACAAGAAAGCGACGAGATCGTCGTGACGACGCGTTTCGTAGAGGACCCGACACGCGTGCTGCGCCGTCAGACAAGGTCTATGGCGTCAGCAACCTCTACCCGCCCACACGGTGACGAAAGACCCGGGGACGAATCACCGACGAGAGCTGGACGTGCGATGCATCATGCTGCGTGCCGGGGTGTGGCCTGCAGCGCCTCCCTCACCCGCTCTGCCTCCATCGCCGTGAGCGGCTCGAGCTCGGGCGCGTCGTCCGCGGGTCGCGAGGAGACGTGGAACCACGGGCCTGCGATTGCGTACATGCCCCCGGTGGCGTCCTGCACGCCAACTCCGACGTACTGGAGGGACTGAATGCCCTGTGCGAGCGCGCGTGCGAGGCTCAGGAACCGCTCCTGCCGCGTGTCGGGACCCGAGGGCGACTCCTCAGCGCCGGCGCATCCGATGCAGAGGCCGACGATCGAGGTGGTCCGGAGGATGTCAACGTTACGTTCCTGCGTGTAGTCCGATGAGGTGAGCCAGGCTGGCATCGCCCGAGGAGACGAGGAAGACGTACCACCCAGTCCCGGAACGTTGCCCAGCGGACGCCCGAGCGGCCGGATGCGTCGGTGTAGACTAGCTCCAGATAGCGTAGTGACGGCATCGCGCCCTTCATGCGCTCGAGCATCGTGAGCGGGACAGCGTCCGACACCGTACATGACAGCGCCACCGGGTTGGCACGCTCCATCAGCTGGAGCGTCTTGAGGTCGGAGGAGTTGTGCGAACCGGGCGTAGTCCCGATCGGGTACTGCAGCTGCAGCCGGCGGGCAGGGGAAGGGAACGCGGGGATAGGCGCGCTGGTCTCGAGATAGTCGAGCTCGGGCCAGCAGACGGCGGGCCCGGTCTCCTGTTTGAGCGAGAATTCGAGGTAGAACGTGAGCCGCCGGAGGTTGGGAAACGCGTGGGCCAGCTCGGAGACTTTCGCAATGCGGCCCCCGATCTGGAGCGTGTGCACGTTCGGATAGACGTGGCGTTTGGCGACGTTCTCGTCGATGATGCTCTCGAGCATGCAGCCGCACTCCCAGAGCTTGAGGTGCCTCATGGAGTCCACGAAGGGCCCAAAGGGCGTGATGTCCCCCTGCGGGCGCGGGCCGTCCTTCCAGAGCCCGTTCTCTATGATGGCAGGGGTACTGCGCAGTAGCGAGATCGCCTTGAGCGTGGAATTGCCGATGTAGTACAGCGAGAGCTCCTTGAGGGACGGGAGCTGGGCGAGCGCCTCGTATACCGCAGGGTTGAATTGGAAGAGCGGCTCAGCGTCACGGATGTGGATTACGCGGAGATTGTCCGCCTGGTGGAGGAGCTTTGCGAGGACATCGGCGGAGGAGAAGTCTGCGTCTAACCGCTCTCTGCCCCGCACAATGCGGATACGCGCGAATGCACCCTCGAGCAGGCGGAGGGCGCGAAGATGCCTGATGCGGCGGCGAGGGTCCGCAAGCATGAAGCGGCAGAACTTCTCGAGCCTATCCGGGCCGTCGTCTTGCAAGGGGTCTCCGATTGCGACGTCGGCGAGTACGCGGGGCATGGCGAGGTCGTAAGCGTCGTGGCAGGTCATGGCGAGCTGGAGGGCATCGGCGGGGGCACAGCAGTCGGTGATGGTCTTGAGGACATCGCGGTTGAGGGAGAGCAGCTCGAGACGGCGGTGGGGCAGGAGATGGTCGAACATGCGCGGCCGGTCTGCGCGCGAGACGGGAGGGTGTGCCGGAGCGGGCGGGGCGGGGTTGGGCGGGGGGTGGGGGAGGTGCAGGGGCACTGAGAGGGTGGACTCACTGCTGACGGGCATCTTCAGGGAGGCGTGGGCAGCAGCGGTTGCATGGAGGAGGTAGAAGACGTTCAGGAACGCGGGCTGGGCTGGGGGTGCGGGGGCGAGGGGGATGTCGCGGACAGGGGGCAGGCGGGGCGCGAGCTGGAGGTTTAGACTGAGGTTGGGCTGGCAGGGCCCCTTATTGGCAAGGCGGGGGTCATGGGTGAATATAGCCTGAGGATTAGCAGGAGGAGCACCATCTGGATCCGGTTGACGTTGGCAGCTGCAGGCCTGATCGGGCGCGCTTTCCTCGTAGAAATGATTGCGAGAGAGCATCCCGGGGGCCTCCCGGTCCTCGACCATCCGAATCGTCCGCAGGCCAGGGCGGGTGCACGCGCAGCGCAGGCGTAGTTCAGACCACTTGGGGGAGCTGGCCACCGCGACGACGGCAGGACGACAGTCACGAAGAAGTCCCGACCAGCTCTCTCCCGTCGTCCCCACGCCCTCGCTTCAGCTGCTTCTTCTGCACCGGCTCGATACGCGACCCCCTCATCTCGCCCCCTCCGACCTTTCCCCTCCCCCGTCCTCGAGCCTGAGCTCGTCGCGGCCGCCACGGACGGCGCAGGAGCCCCCTGTGCCCCCGCCCGGCCTGCTCGCTTCCCGTCAGGCAACACCCACGGGGTATTAGAGGGCCTGACTAAGTGCCCTTCCCAGATGTATGCCACAGATCCGGCGCACTGGCACGATCGGTACCAGAGGCTGTGGTCTGATTGCGTTTGTCCAAGCGCCCGTCCTGTATCATCATCATATCATTCCGCACCAACCCAACTCGGCCCTCTGCACCAGAGCGCCCTATCATCCAAGGAACACGCCAACACCCACCGGCGTCCCGCCCTGGTGAGCGTCCTGCCGCCGACGAGTGCGCACAACACGGTAAGTACGCGTCGCACGACCTCGTCCAGCGCACCTGCGCGTGAATACGACGATCTTGGACGCAACACTTAGCGCTGCCGGGACATCAAATCGATCGCGACGCCGATCGGCCACGGATTCTTCCAGCCTTCCAGGTCGTCCACAACAAGTTCGCCACGCCAACCGCCTCCTGGTTCGCTCGTCCGGGGGCGCCCACTACTACTGGCGCTCACAGGGGTATCATCAGATCTTTCAGCACCGTGACGCACCAATTGGAAAACCTAATCGCATCCCCTTGTTTCTGACACAAGTCCAAGACCCGTCCCACCCGGGCGGTCTCCAGCAGAGCTCCCATCATCCGAAGGAACTCCAGCTTCTGGTGCCAATGCTCGGAATGTACGCCGTGCGTCGCATCGCGCACGCATGGCGGCTTGGAGTGATGCGGTCTCGCTCGCGCTCGCGTTCACGCACGCCCACAAAGCTAGCAGCGGCGGCCATGTTCGCCCACCGTCCGCGCCGTTCGGGTTCCAAGACATGCGTCGTCCAGGCTCCGGCCCAACGCCGGGAGTCGCGCCAAGTGGGCTTCTGCTTTCTGAAATATGGTCAGGTCCCCCGCGGAAGTTCAGTAGACGCAATATACCCGTGCGCCGCCGTGTCTGCAACTTACCATCTCCGGCTAGTCACCCAGGGTCATATTGAACGCGGTCCCGTTCCCGGTATTCTGCACAACCAAGTGCCCACGGCGTCGAATTCCGGGTTCCCCACCATACGTTACACCCCATCCCCACCGAGCCTCCACCCGTGCCGCTGACAGTTCCTGTCCGCAAGCCCCGAGCGCAAGACACGGCTCTCGCACCATTGCATCCGCCATCTCCTGCCGCCGCTGTGTCCGCACGAGCACATCCTCGGCCGAAGAGGCGGATGCTATAGACTACAGGCATGATAAATGACCTCACAATATCCGGCAACGCCGCGGCCCTCCGCCCGTGTGCGGTCCCGAGCACACTCCCGTCGGCAGTCGGCACACACGCGCGCCATCGCCCTCTGGCGACTGGGACGCAGAGGACCGCTGCGCCACCGAGACGTCCCTCGTGCGGCGTCACTCAATGCGACCTCGTCCGGCATTAGCGGGAGGCACGCCTTCCGCCGAGCCTAACCAGCTCCAGCTCCGGCGCTGCCGTCCACGGTGCTGCCGCCTGCGCCATGACATGACACATTCAGGGCCACCGCGCGCGGCCAGGAGGCAGCTGACACCGCCCGGCAGGCGCGCTGCAGGTAAGTGCGCGCGTGCGAGAGGAATTTCGCCGGCTATCTTGACGCTTGCGGGGGGCGACCGAGTGCGCGACCGACGGGGACTCGACTTCATTACACGGGGCAGCGTTCTCGTCCCTGAGGCGGGGCAGGACAGCGAATCGCACCGGGGGAAGGGGTGGTAGGCGGCGGCTATCTGCTGTAGGGACCCGACCGTGAGGAGTATTTCGATTGCCTCGTATGCTCGCCGACCGAGACGCACGGGCTTGGGCTCACGAAGAAGGCCGTACGGATTATAGGTCGCTCAGAGCTCGAGCTGCCCGCCGCCTCGAGGCCGCACCTCGGCTGCGGTCTGCCCTCCTGGAGCCTTGTCCGCGCCTCCGTATGTCCTGGTGACCCGACGCCGGCGGTAGCTGGTGGCACCGGTGCGCACCGGCGCAGCGTGGTGAGGGCATCCGGCGAAGCACCCGTGCCCCATTAGCCTAGGTTCACGCCGAATGCGGAAGTCTCGATACCTTGCGCCAGCCGCTGCATACGTACACGGACCCCTCACTCGTGCACGGGGGCAGGTCGAGTTCGATAATCGCCTCGAATCGGGGTTGGTGCCGTTTGCGCAGGTGGAGAAAGCTGGGAAGCCTGCCGTTCCATCTTCGTGGTCTGGCTTCGATTGCTGAGGCTCCAGATGGTGCCTGAAGCAGGTTAGCCTCCTGTCATACTGGGCATGTATATAACACGCACACGCACCGCTGTCCTTCGAGTTGGCTTCCGTCTAGCGCCGGCCTGAGTGCATAGACAGGACACTTCACGGTATAGACGTCGCGCTCGGTTCAAGACGCTAGCTAAACCGCACACGTGGTAGCATCCTACAAGGGAGGTCGCCGAGGCCCCCGGTGTTCACCTGTAAGTATTGTACGTACGGCCTTGTGCGGTGTTGAATGTGGCAACGTACAAGTCACGACCCACGGGCGCTAACTATTGTGGCGCACACAGACTTTGCTCGCGTGGGCGGCTCGGCAAAGGCCACAAGCCCGGGTCCATGATACTGTTTTTGAAAGTGTTAGACGCAATCGCCATCGCAATCGTTCATGACGCCCTCGATATCCGAGGACGCGCAGCTGCGGACACGGTCAGAATGGGAACGCGACATAGGCCTTTGTCAGACTTTGGAAGACGTGGTGAGACACAGGACACAGAGCGGGCGCATTATCGGCGATATCGATGCCCGCCGTGGGTCATCCACAGGCGTGGTTGCCGGCGTTTGCAATAAGTATCACGACATCCCGCGATACCGACCTCGGTCGCTCCCTCTCATCTAAGTGGCCTTGTTTCGTACTGACTGCTACGCGTGAGCGGGAGGTCGTAAGTGAAAAATCGGCTCGCATCGTTTATCTTGGGGACTTGTGCACTGGGCTCATGTACTTCTGGCAGCAGTTATTTACGCCCGCATTCGGTGAACCGCAACACTTGTCGACACTTGTCGGTTCTTGCGTTGGTCATCCCCCAGTCTGCTGTGCAATACGTGTGATATCAGCTCCAACGAAGATCAGCGGGTAGCAAGACAGAAGCGGGGCAAGCTGCAGTGCCACCACGCCGCCGCCAGACTATCCGTCGAGACGGCAAGACGTAAACCCTGGAATTCGGAGTCTCACACAGCTCGCCTCACTGTTGTGCAACTTACCCGTCGATCAGCAGGCGGAGCATCTCCCGGTCGCCATACATAAAGCAGCCGCGGACGCCGTCACTCCAATACATCCCACCTGCAGTCGACCTTCCCTCACAACCCTTCGTACCTAGAAGATCAGCGCTCGTCCCCGATGCCTCAAACTGCGAAGTCTACTGGTGGATCACCACAAGCATACGGAGTGCTCTACACATCTGACTCTGGCTCGGCGACCCAGACGAGAAGCCTTCAAGAGCTGCTGACGCCGGACATCGAATTCGTGCGTGTGCAATGGGTAGACCTTATCAACACCATCCGCTTTCGCGTCCTTCCCGTCGGGTACTTCCGCAAGCTTTTCTCCAACCCCAACTCCCGCGCCGGGATCACCCTTGGTAAGATCGCTTTCGGGCTCGTAGGTCTGCAAGTCGCACCCGGATTCAGCGGCGTCGGCGAGTACCTGTATGTTCCAGACCTGAGCAGCTGGCGCGTGTGCACGTACGCACCCGGGCATGCATCCGTCATGGGCTGGTTCCAGGAAAAGACCCCGCATCCGAGCACGGGTCTCACTGTCGACCTCTGCCCGCGCACACTCCTCGCGCGTCTCGAAAGGTGAGTAGAGAGGGTCGAGGCTTCTATCTCGCTCTTCCCGCTCTTCCTGCGATGCGCGTGGGTACGGCAGAAGCTGATAGCGTTTAGAGAGGCACAAGAGAAGGCGGGCGTGTCCTTCCTCGTCGGCGTCGAGTCGGAGTTCATCCTCCTGCGCGCGACGGACCCCGAGCCCGCGTTCGCGTGCGCCGCGGACTGGTCGTGCTCCGCGAAGACACGCACGGGCAGCGTCGAGGCCCAGATCATGGATGAGATCGCGCGGGACCTCGTCGACGCTGGCGTTGAGCTACAGATGTACCACGCCGAGGCGGCGCCCGGACAGGTGCGTACGCGGAGCCCTTGCGGACCTGAACATTCGTTCCCCTCCCTCCCGCCCATCCCTTCCTACCCTTCCTCGTCCCCCCTTCATGCTTCCCGTTCCCGGCGATCCATCTGCTGAAGCACGCACTCTGCTCCCGCCGTTCAGTTCGAGGTGATCACCGGGCCCCTCCCGCCCCTCGAGGCCGCAGACACGCTCGTGTTCACACGGGAGACGATCTACAATGTCGCGGCCAAGCACGGCCTGCGCGCCACCTTTGCGCCGCGCCCCCGCACCGACACGTGTGAGTCCGCCTTTGCTACTGCCGCTCCCGCGCTGTCGCCCGCTGAATGCGCCCTTGACGTACGCCCGTGCCTCCCCATTGACCGCCTCTGTGCCTCCTGCCCTTGACCGTGGATCGCTGGCTCTTGGCGCTCCGACCTCGCAGGCGGGAGCGGCGCGCACACGCACATATCCGTGCACGGCCCGTCGAACGCTGCCCCGCGCCCCGCTGACCAGGCTCGCGCGCCGACGCTCACGCCCACGGAGCGGTCGTTCGTACAAGGCCTGCTCACGCACCTCCCCGCCGTGCTGGCGTTGACGCTCCCGACGGCGGCTTCCTACGCGCGGATGGTCGACGGGATCTGGTCGGGGGGAACGTACGCCGCGTGGGGCACCGACAACCGCGAGACGCCCGCGCGCCTGTGCGGCCCTCAGGGACACCACCACTTCGAGGTGAAGTGCGTGGACGCGACGTCGACGCCGCACCTGGCGATCGCGGCCCTCGTCGGGGCGGGTCTCAGGGGCATCCTCGACGGCGCGCTGTTGACGTCTGGCGACTGCCTCAAGCCGGTGTGGGAGATGAACGCACAGGAGAAGGCGGCGGTGGGCCTGGCGAACGCGTCGCGGCTCCCGACGACCATCGCGAGCGCACGGGCCACGCTCAAAGCCGACGAGGCCATGAGGAGCATGCTCGGAGCGAACTTTGTCGATACGTACATCGCCGTGAACGAGGTGCGTGCATGCGTGCGCGGGTCCGGTCGTTGCCCTGACCGACGCGGTCGCTGCAGACGATGGAGAGGTTCATGCAGGGCAAGGACGAGAAAGAGTCCATCAAGAAGCTCGTCGAGTACTTCTGATCGTCGATCGGCGCGCGCGCTGCAGCTTGACGGGCCTTCGCACGTTCTCGCCGGGAACGCCGATTGGCGTTCCGCAGAGGGCTCCACTTTGGCTGCGCCACAGCGTCCGCGGTAAAGCATATATAGAAGCCTCAGCTTGTTTAGCACCGCGAGTCCGACATCTCATAGGCGTACACAATAGAAGCGTCCTGTAGACTGCGACTGTTGGATCGCTATCTCGATCAGGCGAGTATGAATACACTTGAGGACCGACCTATCTACCTCCGAACACGGGCCCTATGCATCACTGGCACCGTCGATCACCCCCTCCGTGTGTTTCTCCGACATCGAATCCCGGCCGACATGTCCCTCGAGTGTCACTTGCGGGCCGTTGAACCAGTACTTGCCTCCATATACGGGGAAATGGTAGTGCGCAAGACAAAGGGCGACGGCAGCGAGGAAGACGATGGCCATGTAATTCATGCTTGCTGCTGTCGGCGGTCCTGGCGCGGCAGGAAAAGCGACAATGACGGTAGCAAACACCATCCATGCAACCGCGACGGCGGCCACGGGAAGACCCTACGTTTGTGTAAATGTAAGCGGGAGCGCGGTACATGTTGCAGTGGAAGCTGCGCACGAATCGACCCAGCGTGAAGGGTCCGGGGGTCCACTCCTTCCCACCCAAGAACCGGCTGGCAATCGGTATACTGAACGCCGTGAATTGGCCCGCGATCCCGAGACTGAATATTGCTGAGTTCGCTGAAGCGCCGGCGAAGGAGAGAAGACCGAGGAGCAATGCGACAAACGCGCAAGCCCATACGGCATTCACTGGTGTCTGAGTGTGCTTGTTGACAGTGTATATCCATCGAGAACACGGAAGCCCTCGGTCGCGTGCAAACGCGAATATTTGGCGAGATGCTGCGGTAAGCTACGAATGTTGGTGTACACATACAGATAGATCAGGGACCCTCTCACTGTGCTTGAGCCCATGAAGAACCTGTGTACATAGAGCGTCAATTCTAGGAACACGGTGAAGAGGGTCGGGACTTACTGGACAAAGACAACAACGGCCCAGATTATCAGCGCCCCTTTACGTCCGAAACTGTTGAACAGAATCTAAAGGACATGGAATGCAACCCCGCATAACGATGCGCGCTAAATCAACGTACGGTAGCCATCGGCTGTCCAATCGGGTTATCCATAATAGTTTCCAGATCTGTGCCCATGCAGAAGGCGATAACGATGTTGACGACTATGAGGACATGAGTATACAGTCCGATGCCTGGGTAGGTGTACATAGAACGCACTCAAGCCTAACACACCGGCGATGCCGACGGTACTAGCGATAGCCCAAGGTACCGCAGTGCTCGCATTGGCCGCCTCTTCGCTGATGTGAACAGGTGCGTCAAAACCTCCTGATAGGGAATGAGCACGGACACAGACGGGATGGGATCGCCGAGTGCTCACCAATCGTCCAGAGGGGCGCGAGAAAGCTCAGGATGAACGCAAACCCATTGGGCCATCCGCAGACTAGCTGTACGTCAGCGGCAGTTCGCAGGTAGTAAACCACGGGGATCACGCACAATTCAAGAATCCGCCAAAGGCGTAGGACGCTGAGTTCATTCTTTCCTTAGGCGTCGCCACGGGCAAAGCGATGATGATGGCTACACAAAGTCTACGAGAGATATAAGGATATTTCCATCCCGGGACGCGACGAGCGGGAATACACAACACCTACAAAACGTTGAGAGCAACACATACTCCCTGTAGCCGTGCTATAACAGACGTGGCGAGGGAACCTATGACACTGTGGCAGACCAGCAGTGCAGCGTAGACGGCGCTGAGGTATGTCGCGGTTGATGAAGGACAGTACGGAGGGATAGAATATGAGATAGCACGTACAATATTTGGCCAGTGGTGGGCGTGAAGCTCTCATTCGTGCCGATAGATACCCCCGCCATAATCTGAACGGCGCAGCCCCAATCGATCGATGCCAGCCCCGCCACGAAGCCCACTGAGTTCGAGGTGGAGGTGAACTATAATCTGTGCAAGCGTACACTCACAGCCGACGATCCATGCAAGCACCTTTCGCCACCTCGGTGTCGCATAGGTCCAGGTCCAATAGTATAGGCCCCCGGCTGTTGGTGCCGCAGACCCCAGCTCTGCTATCGCGAGAGCGACGAACATAAGGAAGAATGAGCACACTGCCCACTGATTTGAACGGGTAGTCAATGCGGGCCTGAGGACACGCGGTTGTAGGGCGGACATACCCCCCACACCAAGGCTACCGGCCCCCCGTATGGTATCGCAAAGACGAGCACCGAGCTAAATGGGCATAAGTTAGCATCAGTGACCGACATCCTAGCGTAGAGCAGATCACTCACGCGATGGATGGGAACAGGCCGATGTTGCTGAAGCTGATCCCAAACACCTCGAGGAGATTGAACTCTCGCTTGAATTCCTGCCTGTATCCGAGCGCGGCCAGGACAGCCTCGTCGCTCGTCGTGCAGCCTCCTTCGTACGCTTGTTGCCCTGTACGTTCGACGTCGGTGACCTCTACGACGACGGCTGAGCCTGAGGCCTTCTCTTTGGCGGCGGAGGGTGGCATGACGCCGTAGAGGAAGGTATGCGGGTAATACCACGAGAGCCTCGGGCTTATCACTAGAGGTAGGCATTACGGGTGGTGGAGCGCGGAAGCCAATAGACAGACTGGGGAAAGCCTCTCCCACAAAGAAGCCTGCTTGCAGTCAGATTGCCTTCCGTCCGGCATCCCGCAGAACCATAGTTCGGCGTGCGTAGAAGCGCATTGGCAAGCGATAGAAGTGTCGAGTGGCTTTTTGCGGGGCCGGCAAGACAAGGCAAGCTCTTGGTATACAAGAAAAGACCGTTAGTGCCACATTTTACGGTGTTTTGTTGTGACACACCAAACTCGTATGCACGCCCAGCAAGCGTTGTACAAAATGCACGCTGGGATGGAGTGCATTCAGCGAGTTAATGAGAGGTTGATATCTGTCATGGGGCCTGAGAGCAGAACTTCGAGAACCTCGTTGATAGACCGCGGATGTTGTTCAGGACAGAACTCAGATGTATCCGATACCCGTGTCCGTTGCTCTGATACAAGCAATCGCCTTACGTCGATTCGTCTGCTGTGCCAGACTTTCATCCACGATTGCAATACACAACGCCAATGGAAAGTGATGGTAGTCGATGTGAAGTGTTGTGAAGAAATTTGACACCCCACTCCTCTTTTGGTAGGTGAGGTGGTTCGCGATTTCTCAAGCGCCCGTACTGTCAACGTCCAGGGCATGAGAATCCGCTACAAGGCCTGCACTCATCTAAGCCACTGTGGTGCGTCATCCACGAGATGAACAGACACTCTATACAAAAAGCAGACTGGTGAAGGCTTGGCCAGTCTTGAGACAATATACACAGAGATACTGTCACTCGGTAGTAGACATCACCTAACCCGATTCTACAATTAGCGAGAACTGCGTCGCGTGGACTATAGGAACCTTTCGCTCACAAATTTGCCAAAACCTCATTCATGCACCTTCCTTCTCACCCAGTCCGAAAGCTGCGTCCTTTCCGTCTCTATCTTGAACACGCTTCGGATCGTTCTTCATCCCGGCGCGGACCGCCTCCTCGAGCGTGACTTGCGGACCGTTGAACCAATGCTTACCGCCGTAAACGGGAAAGTGATAGTATACCAGACAGAGCGTGATGGCGCCGAGGAATACAGCGACCATATAGTTCATGCCTTCCACCGTGGGTGCCAGCGCGGCCGGGAAAGCGAGGATGATAACAGGGAACGTCATCCATGCGACCGCGATCACAGACACATGGAGACTCTACCTCATATCGTCAGCACAAGAATTCTATGAAGCCGGTATACGAGAAGGTTTGCATACAAAGCAGCCGAGAGTAAACGGTCCTGGAGTCCACTTCTTCCCGTCCAGGAACCGGCTAGCAATCGGTATGCTGAACGCCGTGTACTGCCCAGCGAGTCCAAGGCTAAAGATGGCGGAGTTGGCTGTGGGGCCCGCGAAGGCGAGAAGACCGAAGAGAGCAGCGATAAAAGCACAGGCCCAGACCGCGTTGACCGGCGTCTGGGTGTGCGCGTTGACTCTGTATATGTATCGAGAGCAAGGGAAACCTCGGTCGCGTGCGAAGGCGAACATTTGACGAGAGGCAGTAGTGAGCTGTAATGAGAATCAGCTTATGCGAGGGAATCCTGGACGTCGCGCCTACGGTACTTGAGCCCATGAGGAACCTATACAATCGAGCTGTGAGCATAGTCGGCCAACAGAGCCGAATCCGGGAACTTATTGGACGAAGACGACAACTGACCAGATGGCCAACGTTCCTTTGCGTCCGAAGCCATTGAATAGTATCTATAAGTTCATCAGTACTTCGTTGAAGACAAAGAGAGGAAGGTAACCAACTGTAGCCATTGGCTGCCCTATCGGGTTCCCCAAGATGCTCTCCAGGTCGGTGCCCATGCAGAATGCGATGACGATATTGATTGCTGTAGGTAATTGAGTACCGTATCATGCCATAAAGACGAACGTGCAACGCACCCTAACCTAATACGGCGGCAACGCCCGCTGCACTGATGATTGCCCAAGGCACGGCGGTGCGAGCGTTTGTCGCTTCTTCGCTGATATGGATCGAGGCGTCGAATCCCCCTGAAAGTCAATGAGTGCATGCACGGAGAACGCGCGTGACGTGTGAATATACCGAAGGTCCACAACGGCGCGAGGAAGCTCAGTACAAAGGCAAACCCATTCGGCCACTCGTAGACTACAATGCATCATAGATGAAGATGGATTGAAGGCCCGACAATGCGCCTCTCGATCGAACATGCATAGTTCGTGAAGCCGCCAAAGGCAATGGAAGCCGAGTTGATGTTTTCTTTGGGTGTGGCTGCGGGTAAACCGACTATAATAGCCACACATCGCCTACGGGCGCAAGCCAGACGCGTCAAACAGCTGCACTGCGGGACGACTACCTGCTGACCCACAGGATATTTAGGACCACATATATCCCCTGCAGCCGTGCTAAGATCGGCGTGGCGAGCGAGGACAACACCCCATGGCATAGGAGCAACGCGATGTAGACGGCGCTGAAATGCCCGATGATTGCCAGCAGTCTCTCGAATACGTAGCGGGTGTATACGTAAAGCTCTCGTTCGTGCCAATCGATACCGCAGCCATGAGTTGAACAACACACCCCCAGTCAATCGACGCAGTCCCTGCGATGAGGCCTATCGAGTTCGAGTCTGATGCAGTAGCGTTCAGCGGTACAAGCTGAGCATCGGCATATATGTAATCGGCATATATGTATAGACTCACCCAACGATCCACGAAAGGACCTTCCGCCATCTGGGGGTTGCGTATGACCACGTCCAGTAGTACAGGCCTCCGGAGGTGGGTGCCGACGAGCCTAGCTCTGCCAAGGCCAGGGCAACGCACATGAGGAAGAAGGAGCATATCGCCCACTAGGAGGCTCGTCAAATAATCACCTCAGCATTGGCGGTCAGCTCACGTACTCCCCACACTAAGGCTACGGGACCTCCTTAGGGAAGCGCGAATACAAGGACGGACCTGGGCAACCACTCAGAAGCAGACCCTAGGATCACGATGCGTCGAGGAAACAGGCCGATAATGCTGAATCCGAGCGCGAAGACTTCGATCGGGGTGAACGCTCGTTTGAACTCTTGCTTATATCCGAGCGCGGCCAAAAACGCGTTGTCTCTGGCTGTGCTATCGTGGACTTCCGGGTTGTGCTCCACGCGGGAGACCTCAGCGACATCGACGATGGGCGACCCCGGGGCCTTCTCTGTGCTGGAGATGGAAGACATCTGACGAGTAGACTAGGTGCATATACGGAGATCTCGGGCTTATCAAGGGCTCGCGACTGGTGGTTCAATGGGTTCAATAGGTAGGTCGACTGGCCCATAGGTCGCTCCCATGACGGACTCATGTGCACCTGAACTGGCAAGCCGACCTCACTGAGAGATGTTTGAGCAGGATTATGAGGAACGCGGCCCGAGGTATCCTCTGTTTGAGGCTGTTCGCACAAGTATGGCGATATGGCAGGCCTTCACGAGACCTATAGTGAATCAATTCGGCAGTCGCGAGATATTGAAACGGCACAACTTCAGAATTCTCCACATACCGAGGACTGATTATTCAAATGTGCATATATGTAGCAATACCGGCAGTCAGTCATGAGGTCGACTGCGAACAACTCGCAGGAGTGTTCGTAGAAGTTGCGGCCCTGGCGCTTTCCACTGACAGAAGCCTGAGCTTGGTGGTAGATTGTGCGGCATACCAAGCCCATGTCTTCGCGCTGAAGATGAGAGACATCGTGGTGCGTGTGTCATCACAAGAGAGCAACAATTTCAACAGACGGACTTGGTGGCCAATATGTGTGTGAAGATATGTGAAGAGCTCGTCGTTTTTGGAAGGTGAAGTAGTTGCCTGCGAGCGCCTGTCACGGTCGCTTCGTGAGCCACTACCGCAATATGTCAGGATAGTTGCGGTCAAATGGATATCCTGGAAGCAGCAACAAAATACAAGGGAGCTGAGAACAATACTGATTACTCGATTCCTCACCCTCGCGAGCAACCCCCGTGGCAGCTGCTCGCCTCGAAGGGTCTACTATTATGATGTCAGCACGATAATGCAGCTTTCGGGCAGCGCGTGCTCGGGCCGTCATCAACGTAGTGCATATTCCAGAACGCAGTAGGACGAGAACCGAGGTCAAGGTACCTTTGAAGGTCTCGCCATGCGCGCTCTTCCTAGCAAGCAAGTTTAGCACCGATAACGAGGCTCGCCTCAATCAGGCGACTCGTCTCCATAGCTTATCTCGCCGAGCACTATTCAGGAACTGTTGCTATCCTGCCATTATGTGGGATACCTAAGCGCACTTGACGTAGTCAGGCCTCTACCCTCCCAAACGACCTTATCTACTGACTTCGCCGGCGAGCCTCCATGTCCACGTCCTCTACTCTTTCCACGGCGCCCACTCTCCGTCGCGGAACACACTATATCATACCATCCCGTTCGCGAGCCACAAGGTACGGGATCATTCGTCCATAGTACGTCCCTAGATAAAGCCGGCGATACCGACGGTCGATCACCGCCACCCGTCGAGTCGGTCATGGCCATGATATCGCGCACCAGCGCTGCCTCCGACACCTATCCCTCGAGCCTGATACACTCGGAAATCGAACGCGCGTCGGACTGCGCACTCACCGACGACCAGGAACGTCTAGGAACAGCGAATGGTCGCTATCACGCCAACACTGCACGCTAACGGGCGATACGGTCCCCAGGGGAAGATCATTCATCTCGATTCCAAGAAAGCCGATATAATAATGTAGGAGCAAGAGGAGGTGGGGATATCGATATGGGGGGAGGACTTCCGTAGTCCTCCAGCGTCGTCGTGGTCGTCGGTTATGATTCGCAGGTGAGTCGGTCAGTGCACGACTCCCCGGCTCTGCGCAGGCCGGGGGTCGTGCGTGCAAGAAGGCGGTTGCTGTTGTACATGTTTGCTGCAGAGTTCGTTCGTGTCTTCAAGCGTCGATCGTTTCAGGGTGAGTGGTGTGTTGATATGTTGTTTTTTGCTGTTGATGTTTCGCTCCAGCCTCTTCCAAGTGTCGTCGCCCTTGCCGCGGCACCTGCGCTGACGCCTCGACATCCCGTGCTCTTCGTGGCGCACACCCTCACGCCGCAGCCCAACAACCGATGCCAGGCGTCAGGCGTCAGGCAACTTGTCCACAACCCGACACCACGACCGGTCTCTAACGTCGACGCCGCGGGGAGCAGCAGCAGATACGAGTTTGAGTTCGTCGCCGCATGCTCCAGCCGGACCCGTGCGCACGTCTCACACTCGCACTCGAGCTCGAGCCCCGTCTGCGCGCGCGTGCGCGTGAGCATCTGTAGAGAAGAGTTAAAACGATCAGCATGCTGTCACTCGTACACGGGAGGAACGGGCGGGCGGGTGGGCGGTAAGATAAGGGAACGAGGGCCAGGTGAAAGTGGGGAGAACAGAAAGGAGAAAGCGAAGTTGAAGAATGTCAGAAGAAGGGGCAGGGTCGGTGGACGAAGGGAACAGCGAGACGCAGAGGGGTGAGGGTTCGGAGCGTGATTGACACTGGAGCTGCGCAGCCCAGCCCAGTCCCAGCGTCCTGCATCCTACGTCCTGCCGCCCCACCTGCGCACCCACAACCACGCCGCCCCGGACCCAATCCCGGACTCGGCACGCATCGTCGCGCCCACAGCTCTAAGCCGTAGTCTGGGAACAACGACACATACCAGGCCGGATGGGGAGGACGGGGAGAGCAGCGTGCGGCAGCCGGAGTCGCACACACCGCGCGAGCACGACGTGGGACCCGGCGGCGCGCGAGCAGATGGTCGCTCCTCCGACTTCGCGCCGCGCAGCTGGCAGCACCCTGCTAGACGGGCGGTTGGTAGGCAGGACTGCAAGGGGTAGGCAGGCAGGCAGGCAGGCAGGTAGGCAGGTGGGAGGATCTAGACGACGTAACGTAATCCTAGGCGTCCAGCCGTAGAAGCAGATGCGGGCGTTCAGTAGCGCGATACGCAAGAAGAATGTGCGTGGTGGAAGTGTAGAGATAGGGGAGAAGCTCAGAAGGGAGATCCGACGTCAAGGAACGCTGGGAGGAGCCGGCCGACAGACGACGGGGAGCTGTGTCCCCAGGCCCGTCGGCGTGTACGAAAAGGGGGAGCAGAACAGCCCGGCATACGGAGGAGAAGCAGAGATAAGGAGGAAGACGTCCGTCAGCGGTCTAACATCGTACATGGAGTGATGGAGAGTGGCAGATGGATGGGTACAGCGGCTGGACGTGTAACACACGCGACCGGTGCCGCCCGCGCAGCTCGTCCTGGAGAAGCTGATACCGAGGGAAGGCGCGACAACGGGGCAGATACGCGAGGATAGATGGTGTTGGGAAAGAGGGAGGGCGCTGATAGACGTGGAGACGTCGAGAAAGGGCGGGGCGGTTCGCAGGAGACCATATCCAAGCAGGGGCAGAAAGCATAGAGACCGGAGAGCGCAATAATAATCCAACAAGCCCGAGAAGAAACGCGAATAAACAAGGAGAAAAAGAGGCGGGAAAGCATGGAGATGGAAATCAGTCGAAGTCAATGAAAGACACGTACTCTGTACCCTCTTCTACCGTTGGAAGAGTTTGGGCCGAATGGAGAGAATGCTGAGAGCGTTGCCACTGCGCCCGGGCCCTGGCCGTCTTGTACGACCACGCGTCGGGTGCGGGGAGGAGGTTAAGGGCATGCGAAGTGGTAGCTCGATGGGGCAAAAGCGTGTGCGGAATGGTGATTGACCCTGACGAGCTCGCGGATGCGCCGTCGGCGCATTCAGAGCACGCACACGAGCTGTGGTGCGTGACAAGCGAAAGAGGTATCGGAGGAGGGAGAGAGATGGTGGAGACAGACGAGTTGGAGGACACGCTGGGGCTGAGCGGGGCAAACTGGAGCGCAGAGGGGGCGGGCGACGAGGGGTCGTAGTAGTGGTACGCTTGCGGATGATGTGAGTGGGGGTGGAGATGGGGGACGACGCTGGAGGACGGCTGGGAGGCCTGCAGGCCGGGCGGGAGGGGCGCGGATGGCTTGCGCGAGGGGCGTCTCCGGAACAGACGCTTGCGCTGCGACGCCGAGCCTGCACGCCTCGCGACAAGTCATTCGTGCACCGTCGACCCCGAGCCAAGGGTCGGCTCGCCGTCCTCGACGACGGCGCTCATGCTGAGTACGCTGCCGTCCTCGCCATCGCGTGGGTGCTGGTGGATGCCAACCTTGTTGAGCATGCGAGCAAGGCTGCTACCCCTGTCTTTCGAACTTGAGGGTCCACGGCTCGCACTTCGGCTGCGGCTTTGTTCGGGCCCGCGAGAGGCGGACCGTGAACGGATGTTGCCTGCTCCGCCTCGACCAGTAGCCTCGTACTCGTGTGGCTGAGGAGAGACAGGTTCGAGCGGAGGGCTCGGGAGGGAGGTCAGGTTTGCGCGGCCACCACGGCCTGTTGAGTGGCTGTATGCGGTGGTCAGCTATTGGGCTGGTAAACGAATTGCACGGTGGCTACGCACATTCCTTCTCCGTGGGCATGCCGAAGGCGCTCCTCCTCTTCCAGCTGAGCCAAGAGCTCGGCGTCGACATTGTTGCCAGGCTGAAGGTTGCCCGCACCACCACGTCCTGTAGAGAGAATCTGTGGCACACGCGATCGCGAGCGCGACTTTGACTCGGACTTGATGTTACCCAGACCTCCGCGTCCAGACGAACGCTGTTCGAGTTCAGGAAGGGGAAATATGAGGCTGCGATGTTTTGGGCTTACCGCGCGTGCTCTCGCAGCCTCCTCGCTCTGCTGGATAACGTATTTCTCGTATTCGGCAACGTTTGCTGCCTGATCGGAGACCAGGGATGCGGTTTGAGTCAAGTTCTCGGGCACCTTGGATACTGAGCGCGCGCGCGATCCCGAGCGGATGTTGCCCATGCCACCGCGCCCGGTGGTCTGTGCCTACAACGAGTGTCAGGAGGCAGACAAGGCAGAAACCAAGGCATACTGACTCGCTCAGGGTCTACGGTAGCCTCGCGCCCGCGCACTGGTGACATGGGCTCTGCACCAGGGCGCGAAGGGCTCCTGGTATCGACGGACGGCCTGTGTATGTTTCCAATACCTCCTCTGCCGGATGACTTAATGGGAGTCAGATGTGTCCCGCGCGAATGTCAGCAGCGTGGACGTACGAAGGCTTCGCGGCCGCGCGAGACAGAGCGGTCGGGCGACGAGGGCGTAACGGATCGCTCAGAGTCTGCCATGGTGCGGTGTAAGTCGCGGTGGACGAACGGGCGGGCACACAGAGAGCACGAGTCGGGCGCGAGAGAATAAATTGGCGCGGAGGTGAGCTAGTGGCGCACGGCGGGGGTGGAGTGTTCCTGGCCTCCGCGGGCAGCGCGCGCAGACAAGTACTCGCTCGCTCGATACGCGATAGAGAGCCCCCGCGGGCAATAGCCTCTTGGAGATAAGAAGCGATAGCGTTTGGGATGCGGTAGAGAAGCATCTCTCTCCGAGGCAGCCAGGAGAGGCCGTCGACAGCCTTATCTCCTTATCTCCCCCCGCCCCCAGCGGCCCCAGGCCTGCGCTGCCCCCGACAACGAGGCTACTCACCTTCTTGCTTTTCCCCCACCACCATCCCCCGCCCCCGTCGCGGCCATTTCTTCAGCGACGGCACGTCCCCCTCCTCCGCCAGTGTCTCCTCCTCGTCTTTCCCCCTCTCTTCGCCCGTCGATAGTATCCGCTGTATCTTGGCGCCCAGGGCGCCTGTCCACGACGGCCGCCTCTGCGGCGACACCGCCGTGTCCTGGCTATCCATTCTCTTCAGTATCGTCAGCAGCTTGGGCAGATCGTCGTGCTGGCTCGCCGTGCGCGGGACGGGATCGCCAGCGGGCAGGGTGGGTGCGTGTCGTGAGTGGACGAGTACCCTCGCCGTCTGGTCCGGGCCTACTAGTACCCTCGCCTACCTCGGTCATGCCGCGCCCCGGCTCTTGCGCTCGATTGCGCCGTGCCTGCGTCATGGGACGTCTCTCCTCCCTCGCCCTCGCGCCGACCCCAGTCTGTTTTAACCTTTCTCCGCTCTCTTGGCTTCCCATCATCATTCTCGTGCTCTGCGCATGTCCTTCCAAACACCCCGCGCGCACACGTGAAGCCCCTCTCACCGCCCCCGCATCCCTCTTGTCTATTTCTGAATGGGCACGTTGGCTCTTCCTCGCACGAACCGGTCCACATACACCATCGTGCGTGATCGCTCGCCTTCGAACGTTCGCCTTCTCTCCGCCTCCGCGCGCGGATGCCCACCGCGCGCTGTCGCGTATATATAGCTTTGTGTAGTTTCTGCACTCCGCATGCCTCCCGAGGACACTCGGGAAAGCGCGATGCTGCACTTGAGCGCATTACGCCATTCATGTAGCTCCGATTTTACGCCCAGCACGCAATGTACGCTCTAGCGCCTATACCCTCTTTTACAATCCCTGCTTCAGAGAAGAAGTCGGCCCAGCTCCGCCCCAGGCCGATTGGCCCAGTCGAGTTTACTGTCTATATATACACCAGCTGCACACTACGTCTTCGGTAAGAGGGCTTCTAGTCTATTGCTGTCCGGCGATTCTCCCGCGTCTCCGAGCAAGGGCTAAGTATACACATGTGCCCGGTGTATATTCAGCATGCTCAAGCTCGCCTCTCAGGTACTCAGGCCCTCAATATATACATAGCCTGCTGTGAAGTTCGCGGCAAGGATCTGGCATCCTATCTTTGAGCATTTTCAGCCCCTCGCCTATGTCTGGCAATGCTAGGAGTGTATGCCGCTCTTCCCCGGATATCAACTCCTCCTCCCGAGTCCAGGTACCCTGTTCCTCCGGGTATCGTGCTACTGAGCCACACGAGTGTGAGAGTGGGGCGCGGGCCACCCACGCCCCCAGCGGCTGCGGCGTTTCCATACCATGCTGTGGCCATTGGGTTCAGTCAACGGTGCCGTCAACCTAGTGGTAACTCGACCTCGGAGCTTGCAAGGATGTTGCACAACGGCATGCCCGCCAGACGTACTTACGGTACGCCCCTGCGTCTGCTCTGGAATGCTCCATCGTTCGCTGAATACAAGAAGAAAGGTTAGGTAGGGCCTGCTCGGCACCTTCAAACGCATGGTCTAGGAGCGAACTGCTTCACGAGAAGAAGGCTAGTGACTCGTCCCTCCTACCATCCCACCCTCACAGTACCGAAGCGCGCTCATCACCGAGGGCTTCCCCGGTGCCCCTCAGTGCCCACTCCACGGTATGTATACGCTCACTATCGTCAATTTATGTGCTCGTAGTCTTGATCTACCTTGTCTTGCTAACTGATCGGCTTCGAACTGAAGCCACATTCGATGGCAGCGAGAGAAACATTAGGTCATGGTAGGCCGCCGAGGTGATGTGGTGTATGCAGAACGAGATCCCTACTACGCGTGAAACTCCAACTGCCCTGGGGCGCACAGTTGTTCAAGCTGCCTATGGTTTGTCAGGCCGTCAATTCGGACTATACGCTGGGAAGGTACCCACATGCGGAGTACCCTGCACGTCCAGGGTCTATGTAGACTGCCCTACGCCATGTCGACACCCCAAACGAGGTGGGAAGTGCGTTCGACGCGTATCCTTCCGCAGGAACCACCCTCTTCTGCTCCCAAACGTCTGGCCCCCAACCACGTGTTTGTGCACGTCCCCCTTCACTCATATAATATCTTCGACAAGGCCAGCAAGTCAACGAGTACATCCATCCCCCATCTCGTAGTCGTACTTGACCAACGACCTCACATGCCCAGTGCACACACCGGCCCGGCCCAGGACCTCGGCGAAGGTATTCACCCTCCCAAGGCCCACTTCGATGAGACAAATAAGGGCTGCCGCACCCGACACCTGACCGGCGTGCACACTACCAACCCTATCGGCTGTCCGTAGGCAACGGTACTAATCATGCAGCACCCCACCCCATCGACCAGAGGGCTCCCCGACGGCCTTGCAGTACTCTCTTGCCTCTCGCTCTCATCGCGCCAGGTATGTCCGCGTCGAGCGCAGGAGGCGTGTCTACTTCAGCCATTGAGCCGCCTCGCTGACCAAATTGACTATACTGTAGCTCTTCAAGGCCGAATACCACCCATCTCCACAAGGAATACCCCCCTACAGACCTCCACCAACGCTCAAGCACACCATCGATGTCGCCGCTCACGCACCCGCTCCTGACCGCCTTCCGCGCGTCCAAGCCCGCGTTCGGCGCGTGGCTCACGCTCCCCGGCTTCCTCGCCGCGCGCACCGCCGCCGCGGCGTCCCCGCACCTGTCCTGGGTGATCATCGACTGCGAGCACGGCGCGATCGCGCTGCAGCCGGGCGCCGCCGAGGCCGCGCACGCGATCGCGGGCCTGGGCGCGCACGCGCCGAGCGCGCTCGTGCGCATCCCCGCGACGGGCGCGTGCGCGGACGGCAGCGCCGGCTGGCAGATCAAGTACGTCCTCGACGCCGGCGCGAAGGGCGTCCTCGTCCCCATGGTGCGTCCTTCCCCCCTTCCCCCCAACGTCGGGTCCATAGCGCGGAGCGCGGAGTGCTAATGACGCGTGTCGCGCTCGGACCGCAGGTGTCGACGCGCGCGCAGGCGGAGGCGGTCGTGGCGGCGGCGCGCTTCCCGCCGCGCGGCGTGCGCGGGTTCGGGAGCCCGTTCACGCACCTCGCGTGGGGGCTCGACGCGGGCGCGTACCTCGCGCAGGCGAACGACGCCGTGCTCGTGCTCGTGCAGATCGAGACGCGCGCGGGCGTCGACAACCTCGACGACATCCTCGCCGTCGACGGCCTCGGTGCGTGCGTCCATTCGCCCACATGCCCCTTACCTATGTAGCAGTCACGGAGGGAGCTGATATCGGTATTGGGGGCGCGGGTGGGTGCGGCCCGCAGATGGTGTGTTCATCGGCCCGTACGACTTGTCCCTCGCGCTCGGCTACCCCGCGCCCTCGCCCGACCCGCACCCCGACGTAGAGAAAGTCATCCAGAGCATCCTTGCCGCTGCCCACTCCAAAGGCAAAAAATGGTACGTCCGCCCCTCCTTCGCTTGCCGTCCTTCTCCCACCGTCCTTCTCCCACCGTCCGCTCAATGCTCACCGTGTACAAAGCGCAATGTACTGCACGTCCGGCGCGCAGGCCGCCGAACGCGCGAAGCAGGGGTTCGACATGGTGCGTCACAACGCCTCGACGGTCGGTCGAGCGGCTGCTTACTCCCGTAATGTATTGACCGCGCGCGCGTAGATCAACATCGGCTCGGACAGCGGTGCGATCTCGGAGAGCCTCTCGCGGAACGCGGCGATCGCTGCCGGCGCGGACGACGCGAAGAAGGACTTTGGGTACTAGCTGTACAGCGTCTGTGGCACGGTGAGCCGTGGCTAAGGCTAGGCGTGTACTGCTTGGGGTGACGACCAGGCAGAAAGCGCAAGCGCGCAAGAGCGCAAGACAAGTGCTGCGAGTAGGGATGTGTCAAGGAGAACATGTAACACAAGTGTACTATTACGCCCGTCGGAATACACGATACCCCGTCTGCCTGGCGTGATATGCTCTTAGGTGTGGCATGGACTGAGCTCACGGGCACGAAAGAACGACATCCGGGAGGCCCATGGTATACATTATACACAAATTACTCTATACAAACGTACATACGCCGTGAAGGGATATACAAAGTACACACCAGTGGAGGACGCGATAGGATGTACGAACCGAGTTGTAACATCTGAGGAAACGAAAACGGCGGTCTAGGGGACGTATACGGCATAGCTGGTAATTACGCAGGTGCACATTAGCTCATGGGTGTGGGACTTCGCCCAGGAAATAGTAGGGGAAGGGGTCTAGTCTAGGAGACGCAGCCATCGCTCGCCCAATCTATGGTCTATGAGAGGGATGATGCATAAACGCAAGAGGCTCGGAGTCGTTGGACGAGATGTTGAGGCTGCATCATTGATTCAGTAAGACAGCTCGCACGAGACCATGCAATGGACACGTACCAACCAGCTGCAGGGGGACCTGCGCTCAGTCCCACCGATTCAACACGCGCATCTTCCTCGACATCTCCATGCCTTCAGCTTCGTCGAGCTTGACGACGCGCCGTTGCGAGCCCGCATTGTATGCGCGATACCAAGCCTTCGCGCCCTCGCTGACGGCAGCGCCTGGCGCAGCGGACAAATCCAACGCAATGAACTGGAGGGATGGCGCGCGTTCCGCAAACATGAGGGCGAGGGCGTCCAAATCAGGCTGATCATCCTGTGAGGCTGGCGTAGCGACCGGAGTCGGCACGTAGTTGGGCTTCAGCGCGGAGGCAATGGTCATCGCAGGGATCGCCGGGGTGACGGAGATGGAAACGCCCAGCAAAGGAATCTGGAGAGTTGAGAGTGTGTTCGCGACGCGAGTCTGATTAACCAAAAGTCAGGATTGCGCCTGGATAGTCGGGGATACGGACAAAGAGCGGACGTACCGTCCATTCGACCGGATCCTTGACGCCGCCACATCTGTCCCCGACGAGCTCAAGGGACCTCAGGCCGGGTCCTACGATCTCGCCGTCGAGAACCGCGCACAGCTCCTCTTCCGTGAGGTCTGAGCTCGCGGACGCGGATAGAACGACTGGTCGCGTGCGCCGCAAGAATTCGCGTGCACAGAAGAGCATGTATGTGTCCGAAACAAGTGGATTCCGGAGAGAGACATGGCGGGCAGGGCACGCGAGGGGTAGAATGGGGAACCCGGTATCAACACGGTCCAGCTTCTGTTGCCATGCGCCGAGGGCCTCCGCATCGGCGGTATCGTTGGCAGTAAAAAGAGCCCAGTCGGGCGCACACGACCCGCTCCCACCAATGAACTCCAGCGCGCGGATGTGAGGGAACGCACGGGCGAGGATAGGGAGGGTTGGGACGTCACCGCCCAGAAGTAGGGTCTGGATGGAGGGGCTGCTATTTAGGCAGAAGTCGGGGTACGCGGCAAACAACGCCTCGGAGCCCCAGATCGTGAGCCTCTGGAGGTTTTGTGCACGCGCTACGACGGAAGAGAGCAGGCTGGCGGCGGTGGGATCCACGGTCCATACGCCATTCTTGCGGACACGAACTGCGTCGCGCATCACTTGCAGGCTTTGTAGAGCGTCAAAGCGCGCCCCTGGTGGGCCGTGCCATGCTGGCGCGGGAGCCAAGAGGAAGTTGCAGAACGCGGTGAGCTGGGAGAGGGCGCTGCCACCAGGCTTGTAGTATAGGCCGCCGAGCGTGACGTCGGAGACGATGCGAGGGAACGCGAGGGTATAGGCAGCGCGAGAGGTAAGCGCGAGCTGGGCGGCATCATGGGGGGAGAGCAACCCGAGGACCTGTGAGAGGACGTCGTAATTTAGCGTGAGGAGCGTGTGAGGCATATCGACGACTGGGATGGAGGAAGAGGAGAAGAAAGACTGCAGGGGAGGCGGTGTGTCTAAGGGGGGGAAGGGAGGGGGGCGATGGCGCAGAGAAGAGAAAGATTTGTTGGGAGCGAGTCAGGCCACAGGCTGGATAAGACAAGGCCTGCAGCAGGCAGCAGCGCGACGCTCCGTTGGCCTCCGTCACTTCCCCGCAATCCCGGCCCAGGGCTCTCCGCTGCCCCGCGGGGAGCGGGGGGCGCCACGTGGGAGCGCCCGCCGGCCCGCCCCCACTGCGCCCGATCGCGTTCTGCGCACGTCCGGCGCGCTCCTGCAGACGTTGTCCTCCTCTGTCCTCCCATCGACGCTATCCATACCTCGCACGACAACTTCCAGGCCTGTTGCTGCTGCCTCTGAAATGCTCGGACCCTCTGCGCTCGTCAGGCACGACTATCCGGGCGGTACGCTGGGTGATGACCATGATTAGCCATGGCAATGCGTGTATGATGTGCTTACACGCACCCGACAACTGCCCATCCTTCCCCCGAAATTGCGCGCAAGCGGTCCTATCAGGAGCTCATCTTTGGACCTCTACGGGAACGCGGTCAGCCTCGTCCTGCTGGTATGCCTCGCGCACGGGCTTCATCAGTCATCGCTGGGGGCCGGACGACGATCCAGGTGAGTTCTCCTGCCGGACGACGATCCAGGTGAGTTCTCCTGCCGGGGCGATTCGGGAGAAGCATTGGGCGGAAAACGCGGAAATGGACGGCAGATACGACCGGCGCCGGGCTGGAGGATGTCGCAGGTGATTGATGCATGGCGGAGGACCGCACTTCGTCGTATTTACGGCCTGCGAGGTCGGGAAGGCGGCGGGAGCATGAGGAGGAGAAGGGCGGTTTGCGCTCTGTACTTGGCTCTGCTCGGGATATATAGCATGGCAGCTGGCAGGTGTGCATTGAGATGGACCGAGCACATCACGACGCCCACGCCAGCCAGCCACCTGACTCCTCCCTCGCCCGCCGTCTTCACAGAACCCGCCCTTTTTATGGCATCCAGCGCTCCGTATGGGGAAGTTCAATACAGTGCTCCCTTCTGCGTGTCCTCTCCTTTCGATTGTACTGCACTAGCTCGCATGGTCAGCCCGGCACAGTCGCAGCGGCTGCACTAGTGCTTAGCCTCTGATTGAGAAGGACGCATACCTTTTATCAACACCAGCATGCAGGGGACCTATAACCGTGCAGACGTTGCGAGGGCCCGTACTGCTCTCGGAGGATGTGGATCCTGATGGGATTCACCCTCCAGTCCCGTTACACATTGCGAACGGACCAAGTCCTCGCAAACACCTCACTTTGTCGGCTACAGATCAAACTTACCGCTGAAAGGATTCACCGGGAGGAGACCCTGACCGGGTTGCAGCGCTAGTATCGACCCCAGTCCTGGTTTGTAGCAGATCGCAGACGTCTCCTTTGAATTTGCCGATGGGCATAGCTTGTTCCTTCAAAAACTGCGCTTCATAAGGGTCCAGCCAGGTGACAGCCCTGCCGCTGTCGAAGCGCAAAGTCCGACCTGTTCCATCATACAAATTCCGTCGACATGACCGGCGGAAGACCTCGTCGCTCGCCCTTTGTTAATTTCGTCGTCGACACGTCCACAAAGTCAGATGCCACCATCAACCGAATTCCCCGCACCCAAGCAACGACGGTGTACATCCGCTGCCCATATATTGTGTAGCAACGAAGAGGACTACTGTACAAGCGCTTTTGCAGCATCTCTGCTGCTAGAATCCTTCTGCCGATCTGAGACCGCCGTCTACCCTAGACGACCGACGACCGATACAGCCCCAGTACTAGTACTGGGGGCCCATCGCGTTGGGCGCGCCTGCGAAGGCGTAGGTGTTCGCAGGCGCGTACGCCGGGGCGACGACGGTCACGTTCTGCTGGCCGCCCTTCTCGCTCTCGGCCTCGCGCTCCCTCTCCTCGCGCAGCTGGCTGACGTACTCGAACGCGATGTGGCACCCATCTGTGAATACAACGCGCACGCGGTCAGCCACCCACCCGGTCGCCGGAACGCGCAAGCGCAGACGCAGGACGCGAAGGAAAAGAAGAGACGCACAGATGGAGATGAGCCAGAAGAGGACGTAGATGACGACGACGACGACGCGGGCGGCCTTGAAGCTCGCGTTGCACGCAAAGTGCGTAAAGTCCTTGTTCACGCCGTCGCCCGCGTTCGCCTCGCACTTGCTCACGTCCGTCGCGCCCTCGCCGTGGAAGAGCTGCCAGATGACGTAGATCCCGACGGCGATGTCCGCGACGGTCGCGAACGTGATCGCGCCTGCGTACAGCCCGACGAGCGGGAGGATCTTCCCGATCGAGCCGACGAGCCTACAGCACTCTGAGTGAGCGTACGGTTCTCATGTGTGCAGGATGAGGTGCACTAGATGAGACATGACTTACCCGCCGATGGAGATAAGCAGGATCAATGTGGAAATAATCGCGAGGAACCACGTCGCGGTCTTCTCGTTCCCGGAGAGTGGGGGGTTAAGCGTGCCCTTCACTACGAACACATACACAACGAGTAAGCCCCAGGAGCTACCCACGTCGGAGCGTACAGCACTCACTCATATCGTGTATGACGATCCAGCCCCCGACGGAGAAGAGACCGCCGATGGCGATCCCGAGCAGGCTTTCGCAGAACACGCCGAATCTGACCGGCAGACAGCAGCAGAACTTGCGCGAGCGGACGTAGACCATCTGGTACGTTTCGGCTTCGAATCGACAAGTCGCCGTTCAAGAGATAAGAGAGAGAGGGAGAGCGGAATAGAGCAAAATCGTCAAAAGCGACGGACGAACGAACGACGGCAAGAAAACCCGCAAGCAACGAAAGAGAAAAGGCGGGGAGGGAGGTACAACGAAAGTCGAAACGGGGGTGGAGGAGGAGGAGGCGCAGCCCTAAGGGGCCGCCCCTTCGCCCCCAACACACGTTATATACCATCTCCACCGCCGCCAGAGATCGCGTTGATACGCACACAGAGTCAGACAGGGCCCGATGATGTGGAGGACGAGATGCGATGCAGACATCGAGATGTCGCGTTACGGGGGGGATGCCTCTGCCGCCCCTGCCCGCGCTCAGCGCGCCCTTGCAACAACCAACAGTACCATACAGTACTGGCGCGTGGTGGCCCGCGGGCTGTACTACCACCGGTGCACGGTGCGCTGAAATGAAGCCGCCATCATCACGGTCCAGGCTGGTACTTAGATCGCGCCCGCGCCGGTGCTCGCCTCGTCCTCGATGCCATGATTTATCTGTCAACTGTGTGCGCGGCAGATCCAGGTGAGTTACGCGCACGCACCGTTCGCACCGCTAGAACAGGCGGATGAGATCGCAGCCCGCATCCGGCGTTGAGCTTCGTGAGCGCGAGAAAGGAGAAGGGAGGAGAGGGGGGGGGGGAAAGCGGTGCACGTCTCGCTCGATATGGCTGTTGCAGTATTGAGAGTGTTTTGATCAGCCGTCACCGTCAATGATCGTCGTCCCGCCGGTGATGGGATGTCCGCTTGCCCGTGAACGCTGAACATCCAGTACGGCAGGCCATATTCGCCGGGTGATTCATGAGCTGGAGGAAGTACCGTAGACCGCAGTGGTCGTGGGGTAATGCAAGTAGTGCGCATGTGCCGCGGCAGACGAGAGTGCGGAGAACCCAGATGCCATTGCAACTAGGTACCGGAAGGAACACTGGATGATTGCAGGGGTGATGCTTAGTTGTGAAAATCACTGCTATTTGTCGGTATCCGGGGGAGTTTGGGCGGCCCGTGTCTGAAATCAACTATGCCAGTGTGGATAAAAACCTTGGTGGAAAGTCGCGACAGCCGCTGTACAATGTCTATTAATTGCGCATTCAAAGTCGTTGAATGCGAACGGACCCGACGGGTCCAATCACCTCAGTATCGTACTGGTACCACACTTCCGGCATTCGTGGCCCCGGCGTCGCGAACTGGCAGGAAAGCTGGTGGCGATTCTACGCTGTAGCCGTTCACTAGACTCACAGACCGCCGAATGCTTGCGGTAGCTTCAAAAAGCACCTCTTCTTCGTATGGAGAACCCGGCGGCCGCGCAGCCGCGGGGAGGGACAAGCGATGGACCCACAAGGTCCAAGTTCACGGCAAACACCCCGCTAAAGAGCGGCTCGGGTCCCAATACTGTAACGGCACTTCGCAACGAGTTGGCGACGGTATCGCCTTTCTACAGCCTCGCTACCACGAGAATCGCAGACCCCCTACAGAACACTTTCGAGCAACGGTGTGATCAGCAGCAACGCAAAGGCTCTAAGCTATTGGGTGGTAGTAGTAGAATACACATCTGCGCGACTCCTCGTCGTCAATGTCAAGAACTAGAAGCTTGGAAGGAAGAAGGATCGGGAATGACCAAAGTGAAACGAACCTCCACTGGTCCTAGTGAGCATCTCCGCAACTGGTCATCGCGCGCTTCTGCAACTGGGGAGAGGAGCTTGCGGGATGCCCCGGGAAGCGACTGGCCCAGAAGAATGCAGGGTGCGAAAAGCGGGACACGACACGACATGGATGGATGTGAACGTGCATGCAGGAGACCAAAGAGAATAGATGAACGACGTCGACGAACATGCATAGCAAACGCGCGGGCAGACGCAGCGGACCACCCGCACGATCGTCCATGGTCCAACTCGCCACCGGGCACCGAACCGCGCCATTAGGAAGCCCCGAACCCCTGCGAGCGACACGCCGGACGCCACCGCCGACGACTCGAACAAGGGTAGGGAGCCTCGAGGAATGTATCGTACGTGTGCGTGGCCGACGTGAATGCGAAGGATGACTGCAGGCAGGCGAAAAAGACTGAGTACTGAACGCTCAAAGGTAAGACGGGGGCGGAGAATGAACGTGAAAAAACATTGTCCCGGGGGGTCAAAGCCCGACTCGTATGTGTATGTGTGTGTGTTATATCGAGGGATGAATGATATGTAGTGCACGTACGCGTGTGGGGCGGGAAGCGTGGATGCATGATGACGGAGGGAGGTATGGAGGTTGATGGGTGCGTAGTGGGGTGGAGCGTATGTGTATGGTAGAGGACATGCGGGGTGGGATTGGTGCGGGGGCTCGTCGTACGTGGGGCGGGCAAAGGGTGAAGTAAAAGTGGTATGGTAAGTAGTCACTATCCCAGATGTACACAGAGGAGGGGACAAGGAAGAGGTGCGTGCGGCGTGGGCGGCGGAGGCGGCTTCGTGGCAGTGGCACATAGTACGATATAGCGTTACTGTTACTTTAGTAAGGTGAACGTGTCCGAACGACGGCGGCACGAGACGTCATGAGGTTCCCAAGATGATCAATGGTCCTGCTGCACTAGCATCCACCCGCAAGCTGGAAGGTTCGCCGTACCGTGTGAGTCAAGCCCCTCCGGATCGTAGACACTGTGGCACGTACTGCAGAGTTTTTGGGCCATGGGTATCCGGCGCCCGTGGGGCTGGATTGTGACCAGTACGTCAGGTTCGCGTCTGCATCGACGGACAACGGATGTTAGTCAGAGACAGCGTATAGTTGGACAAGGCAGGTTTACGCACTGTTATACGCGTCGAGGTGCGACTGGATATAGTCCGCGGTGGGGTAATCCGGGGGGTCGCATCCAATGTTTATCGAGCCCGAGCGCTGGTACACGCGCACGTAGTCAATCTGCATGATTGCGGGGAAGATCATTGTCTCCAGCGCGATCTTCTGCCAGTTGTCTATGGATATGCTCGTTAGTGATCCTCACTGGGAAGGCATCGTGAATACGCGCTACTCACTCGAGATGCCCAAGTTGAGGACAATTGACTGTACAGGCGCGATTAGCTGAGCATCGTCTGCCAATACCGAAGACCTAGGACATACCATCGGCTCTTCGGGAATCAGTCTCTGTGAGACCTGCGAGCCGTCGGTGCCCTTATCGGGACCCACAGCGGCCGCACCCATCCGTACGGATGGCTTGCCATCCGTCTGCCAGGTGATGAAGCCCTCGTCACGGTTCTTCGGGTTCGCCCAGTACTCGAACCCGAGCGTCTTGAAGTTCTGGCCGGAGCCCTGGAACATGTCATCCGGCAGCTTCGTCAGCGCGGACACGGCCTGTTGGCTTGTGCGCGTCCAAACGAGATCAGCCGGTGATCCGTGCACGACCCCAAGAACACACTTACATGGCTGAGCCCCTGTATGTGTTCGCTCTCGTGCGGTCGCTGTCGTAGATCTTCCACGCGTCCTCCGTGTCGTTCACAAAGAGGTAATCGTGCGTGAACGGCGCGAATTGCGCTGACTGGGACACGACCTGGCCAACGCCACCCTCCTCCTTGTCCTTCTCTGCCTCAAGGATATCAATCTCGGGTACACCGCGGCCGACGCTGTTCTTGGGACCCGGGTGCTCCTCATTCGGGCACGTGCACGCGCTCAGGCGCTGGCCCGGCAACCACGAGAGCTCGTAATTGTACTTCGAGCGGGACTGGTCGGAGTGCAGTGCAGCGGCGGGGCCGGAGCCGTTGGTGAACGTCTGGTTCGGGAATGTACCGACGTCGCAGGCATCGTAGCTATGGACCGTGGTTGAGATCAGCGGTATTACGAGATGGGAAATGCGGCCTTACGAGTACGGCCACGTCCCGTCCGTCGTCGCGCGGTATCCCGGTCTACCAAGGTTACCCATAGTCCACGCACCGGGCCACTGTGCACGCGGAATCAGTAACTCGCACGGCGGAGCCGCAACCGGCGTTCCCGGGGACGAGAGGGGCAACAGGTACTCACGTAGCCTTGCGTGTTGGAATCGGGGCCAGGCAGCGTCATGGACACCTCAATGTACCCGCTCGTGAAGCAGAACTTGTTCCAGCTCTGGAGCATGCCGCTCACATACGACATGTTGTGGTTCGTCGAAGGATCCGTGACCTGCTCCATGACAATTTGCAACGCGCCGTTCTTCGTGTATACCTGCTTCGGATCGTACCACTCCAGGTCCTGGGTGGAGCCGTACCAGAGGTCCACCGCTTCCCAGAAGGGGTCGTCGCCAGGGTAGAACGTCCGGCCATCCAGGTTGAATTCGTCAGAGAAAACAAGCTCATACGCTTGTCCATCGAAGCCCGTCCGTGTCTTCGCAGACTCGGGGGTGTCGGGGTCGATCAAATCCGGCATATCAAACCTGAAGAGTAAGAGGTGAGCGTGTTTGAACAGCCTGAGAACGCAGACGTCGCGCGGAGCTTACAGGACTGGCGCCTGCCCTGTTCCATTTATCCGGACGTTCGCTGTGATGGCGACGTTGCGGGATTCGTTCCTGAAGAAATCCAGGAGGGGATAGCATAGGAACAGGGTGAGGATGGCGGCGACGAGGATGACGAGGACGCCGACGTTCAGGATTCCTCGCGTGGACCAGTACGACTTCCGGTCGTGGCCGTATTCGGGCGTGTGCAGGAAGTCATCATCATCATCGGGCGCGTCCTTGTCTACGTCCGGGTCGTACGCGTAGGGTACGAAGCCCCTCTGACCGACGACCATACCGGAAGGGTATTTGGAGTCGGACGAGAGACTGAACACGGAGTCTCCGGATGAGGAGATGACAGAGTCGCGATTCTGGAGAGCCTTCGGGGGCGCAAGGTGCTCGCTGCCATTGTCGTCCGCCGCTAGGCGGTAGAGGACCATGGACCCGCGCTGGCCGCCACCTAAGGAGCCATATGGTCCTGCGAGAGCTTGAGACTCTTCTGATGCGATGCGATTGAAGTAGGTGCTCCCGCGCGAGGCAGGGCGCGAGCGCGTGGAGAGGGTCGAGTTCGGGTTGAGGGGGGACGAGACGAAGTTTGTGCCTGCCGAGGAGGAGCGAGTCTGCGCCCTGGAGTGTGGCGAATCTCTTGAGTCGGGGGACAAGAGCGGGGACTCGAAGGTAGAGGTGAGGGGGGTGCGAGGCTGGGTGTATTCCTCCGGGGTGGATGCGCCGGAGCGGCCCTGCTCCTGGGGCGCATCGGAGGACTCGGACGAGGAGGGGGTGGTCATTGGACCGGGGGGCGGGGACGACGTGCGGAACGTCGAGGGGGCGAGGGGAGGAAGGAATGAGGGGGAAGGAGAGACAGAGCTCGAGGGCGGGGAGGCAAAAAGGCAGGAGGCCCGGGGCGAGTCCCCGCACGATTCGCGGTCGAGGGCCGGGCGCTTACCGTGGGACGAACGCCCTCACACAGACGCCCGTCGGCTGCCCCTCCCCGCCCTCGCCCCGCTCGGCCAGCTCGAGTGAAGGGGCGTCATCCCCCTCCAGCCCCCGCTCGCCCACCGTGCACCGAGCCTCCGCTGTTCGTGTGCGTATGCTTCCCTGTTCCCCGTAACCACGTCCGAACGGCACTTTCGCCGCCTTTTTCGCACCAGAGAGCTTGTCCGTCCCCAGCATGCTGCCTGCTCACTTCTGCCATATGATGTCGGCCCCGGCCTCTGTACCACGCGTCCAGGCCATGAGAACGAGACGCGGTATGCTTCCTTGCTGTTCCTTCCCCCGTCTCCCTGGCCTACGGCCTATCGCACGATAAGCCTCGGCCAGCAACGCGTCGGCCGCGGCGCATGCTCCCCTGCGCGTTGGCAGCACGGTATGTGCTACTCGCCTGCCGTATCACAGCTGCATCACTGCATCGCACAGCGCCCAGCCGCCCTGCATCATCTACATACCGGGAATGCAGGATGTGGCCCTGCGTCACGTACCACTGCAATCAGCGATCGCGCAGAACGCGACAAGCCTTCATCCCGCCACACGATCGTTACCGTCGCGGGCCGCGTCCCTTCGACCTCTCCCCATGGGAGCCCAGGGAGCCCCAAGCCCACGGGCGCGGAGACAGAGACACCAATCGCGGCATGGTTACCCATGCCGCGGCTCACGCGCATCGCTTCAATGGACTTCTCTGTCTTCTATTAATCCGCCGCGCCGTTAAAGCCGCGCAATTACCCCACCGTCACCGTAAGTGGCCTTCCACCCGCCGCGCCGGGTATCAAGGCTGCATCCATGTCAGCTTCCAAGCTCGATGAATTCGCGACACTGAGCGTACATGCACAGACACATCCGGCGAGACGCGTATATATGCAGGCCCGTCTGAGCTGCGTTTGGGCTGCGTTTCTTCCTCCACCGTCCGTCGGATCGCGCCGACGCCGCACTGCCACCCCCTGCCCTCCATGTTCCGAGCAAGAGCTCTCAGTGCGGTGTCGGCGTCCCCGTACTGTACGCGCCGACGATAAGTGCAACCCCCAACGCTCTAATCAGCACTGCTGGCTCCCGTAACGCGGCCGCCAACGCACCACCACAACTCACTAATCGCCCGTAGCTTACCATACAAAGCTGCCGCGGCGTGCGTCACTACGCATCCCGCCCTCGATCTGCATGCATGCCAGCGGAGCCGTCCGTGCGCCCCCTAGATCTTCGGAGCGCGCGCAGGGCTGAAAGTGGCACCGTGCATGCATGCGTGCCCAGTCAGATGAGGCGCGCCAGGCGGCGGCGGTTTCGGTGCCAAGCCGAAACGTCGTCCCCTCCGGGCCCCTTTCCTCCTCCACCGCCAGGGTGCTCGAACTTAACGCCGACCGCGCCTCTAATCGCCGATGGCGGCCGCTACGAGAGAAGCGTTTGCCGCTGCAGACAACGCAGTGGAGTGTGTAGAGAATGAAAAATGCGACGACGGCGTACGCGTCCGCCCCGGCTGTTTTTCGCCGTAAGCTTCCCTTCGTCCGGGAAAGCGTTTCGGCGCCGTCTCTCTTCCCAATTTCGACAGCTACAGTATGAAGGCACGATGAGGTTGTCAGCTTCAGGGTTCAGGTCAATATATGTTCTGCGGTTCCGCAGATTCTGCATCCAATGCACATCGAAAGCACACCACTTGCTTCGAGCTTGCGACGTCTCGACGTCCACTCCGATCAAGCAGCGGCCTAAGACTAATCACTCCGATGACGAAGGGCCAAGGCATACGTCCGCCCACTCCGTTCCCCTCTCCATCATCAGCTGCCCGACGCCGAGCACCCCCACACGTCTCATCTCCGTTACACATGCCGTCCTGATGGTTTGCACCCCTTCAGGCTCGACGCGACGACGCGCTAGCGCTACTACACCATATACGGCGAGCCAGTGACGACCGATAAGTATATTGTACAGTGTCACCAAAGGCCTCCCATGCAAGCGCACACAGTTCTTACTGCACCGAATATGTCGAAGAGTACCAGACCAGTGGGTTGATCGTTGATGTCGATACGCCCGCCGGCGAGTCGAAGGGGCGTGGCCACCCACGTCACTGTGGTTTCTAGCAAGGTACAGAATCCTCGACCGTTCAGCATCGACGTGCTCTACGACGTAGATTTTACCAGGAACGGCGACCGTGGCCGCCACTGAAGGAGGACTCCTCGCCGGTATCCTGATTCCGGAACCGTCTCCTGATGGTGAGTAAGTACTTTGTGATGCTATGACGTCATGATCACCGACTTGTCTTCCGCCACGTTATGGCTCGTATTTCGACATTGGTTTTAGACGTGGTACCTTTGTATCTCCATTTGATCACTAGAAAACTCGACTGTTCATTGTTGATGTGCCCACAAGGAAAAAGCACCACGTAGCACGATCAGAACAAGTTGTTTTGTATCTCCTACGTATGCCTGTCTGTACACACATCGCAGAACATCGACACCGGGCACACCTCTTAGCACAACGCTCGATGATACGTATCGTAAACTCGGCAGCGAGCACCGTACACCACTAGTACGTATAGAGGCAGGAAGGGAGAGACTTGGGGGGAGGGGGATTGGGAACGTATAGTTAGGACACGGACGCGAATGTACCGGTCCGAATCCACAGCAGGGGGGCAACGAGGGAGATGGGTACGCATAGTAGTAGGAATCTCGGCTCGAGCCGCCAAAGGGAAGAACGAAACATCAGTAGTACATGTATTGCGGTAGCAGCAGCAGCAGTATTGGTGGCATCCACGCGGTCGGGAAGTCGGGAGTCGGAGGTCGGAGGTTGAGTTGTCGAATAAATACACCGAGGGCCGTATCTGTGGCAGTTTGTGCTTGACGATAACGTTGGGGCATCCCACGTCATATGAGGCAAGGGGAAGGAGGAGGGGGCATGAGAGGAAGAGTGGGCGGGGAGGGGAAAGGGGAGGCGGAAGTGCTGAATCGGAGAAGGCCACAGGAGACGGGGATGCTACGAAACGGGATGAAGAGGGCCGGAATAGGGGCAAAGAGAGAATAATAACAGTACGCATGGGATAAAGCAACAATTACGCCGCAGTTGTAGTGTAGGATGTGAAACGGTCCAAACTCGGTAGTGTCATATGGAAGGCATAATGAGGGAAAGAGGACCTAGGAACGAAAGGCGATTGAGGCCAGGGGAGGGAGGAGATCCAAGCAAACCGGGACGGAGAGAGGGAAACAGTGCATACACGCATTAGACCTTGTCGAGGGTTGTGTCTTCGTCTTCTTCATCGATCGCTCTGATAGCTGCGTCTTGATCGTACGCTTCGCCGTCCGCGTCTACGCCTTAGACGGGAGAATCGTCTTCAACCCTTCCAGCCGCTCCTCGAGGCCCTTGCCGAGCCCTTCGCGTTCCCACTCTCCTCCGACATCATCGGCGACGCCCGCGGCGCCGTCACGCTCGAGCAAGTATGTCGGGGCGCCATGTATGCTACCACCGCTAGAGCTCGCGGCGTATTGGGCTTGGGGAAGCCCGATCACGCTCGGAATGTGCGGCGGAGGCTCCGTAACGACGGCAGAAGACGTGAGGCTCGACAGAGGGAGAGTAGACGCCGGGGTGGAAGACAGGAGGTCGGCATAGGAGATGAAAGACAGTCGCTTCGACGCAGCTTTCGGTGATGGCGGGTGAGAGCCGAAAGGAGCAGGCACGGTCATCGACGTGAGCTGTTGTGGCTGCGAGTGCGACGAAAGACTGTGCAGCGGGTGTTCAGTGTGTGTTGCAGTTGTAGGCGAAGACGAGTTTGAGTTCATGTCCGCATCAGAGGCAGCGCTCGATGAGGTCGAGAAGTATGCGGATGTGGGGGTGGGGGTTACAGTGGATTGTGGCTCGGGTACGGTCGAGGGAAGGGGATTTGTCTGCACGGTAGGGCGAGAAGGGGGCGACCCTTGGACATTCTTCGGAGGTGAGCCAGGGAGCGAGTTGCTGAAGAGAAGACTCCGCCTATTCCCGACACCCGTTGGGCTGGGGCTCCGACTACTCAGGCGAGAGATAGGGCTTGTAAACCCGCTCTGGTAGGCCGGGTCTGGAGGAGCAGGAGTGACGATCGAGATGGTGTCCAAGTCATCATCCTCTGGGTCCTTCGACGTGAGGACGACGGCGGCGCTATCGAGAACGGACGGGACGGAGCGTTCGATCTCCTCCGTGAACTTTGCTCGAGGGATGTGGTGGGGGTCCGCGCAAAGGGAGAGGGGCGAGTTGATTGGCTCGATGTCCCGCTCGAAGATCGCGGAGGAGGAAGAATGGCTAAAGAGCTATGAGCAGAGCATGCGATGTGCGGTAGATGGCTACTCACACCGAGGTGGGGGACGAGGGGATGGATGCAGGCGAGCGTGAGCCCAGGCGATGGGTGCGTAGGTACTGGGAGTTGCGGTTGGACAGACGGCGCTCTCGCGAAGGGCTCGCAAGGTTGGTGTTGGAGGTGATGTGTCGCAACTCGGCCGGCGAGGAGGCTGTTGAGTTCATTGTGGCGAGTTCTGGGGCGACTGGATGCGAGGCGGGTGAGAGGCGAGGCGAGGGCGAGGCCTGGAGATTTGAGGATTCCTGGGAGAGAGTAGCCATGGCGGATGATAGCAGACGGGAAGTTGACGGTGGAGAGAAGGTGGAGGTCAACGTTATTACTGCATTACCACCCGCGCTTATTTTCTCTGCTTATCTGATTACCTACCATTCTTGACATCCGTCTTTGTTTCCTCCAACCTTCTTTCTAAGCTGTCGACAAAATTGCTCGTTTCTCATCAGCACGGCCTCGTCGTTCATCCCGACTCCCAACATCGAACTGCACGTCGTACTGAACGCTATCTCTGGATGCATCGCAGACTCATCGCCTACACCACTTCGATGCAAACAGTCCGAAACTCGTGGTGATTGAATCGCCTACAGGCTCTATCTACGACTCTAGTCGACGTCAGTCATGCAGAGTGTCGTCCGTTTCCACGGAGTTCTCTAGTATCTGTACCAGGCAACCGCAGATACCAGATAGAGTGTGCGTTCGCCATCATCCATTGCGTGTTCATTTCTGTGTTCGTACAGACAAGGGTTGAACTCAACGGACAACGGAGGGTTCACATCGCCTTGTTCATTCCCTCCATGCGTACCGCCCATCCCTCCTTTGGGAACCCGGGCGCAGCTCCTTCGCTCCCATCCCATCCCTCACTCATCATCGCCATCGCGTACAGGAGTGCGCCGGAGCCCGGGAAGTACGGTGTCGGGACTCGTACCCCGCCTACGGGCATCCCGACGTCGTCGAACTCAAACAGCGGGTGCAGCAACCACTCGACTGCCTTCTCCGTTTCCCCGTTACGCGCTGCGGACATCGCAAGCATAGGAAAGTCCCAGCTGCGACAGCGCGGCGTGCGAAAGGGACAGGCTGTTCAGTATCACGGCGGGCTTCGAAGACGTGACGGTTACCCACCCCCAGCAATTGCTGATGTTCCAGCTCGTCCAAACCTTCTCTGCGGTTGCCTTGGCCATGGCCAGGCTCACGTTCCCGGTCCTCGGAAGCCAGCCGTACAGACCCACCAACGCCGGGTGGTCGTTTGTGAATGTCGGCGTGTCCCAAAAGTCGCTGGGGATGCCCTCGTAAACCGCATAGAGCCCGCCTTCGCTCGGAAGCGGGGCGAGGTTGTCCCTGACTTCTGTCCACGCGGGGGGCACCTCTTCTCCCAGCCTCTCCATCCAGATACTCGCGCGGTCCAGTCCGAAGCGCCAGTACGCGAGCTCGAACGCCGGGTTGCGCGTCGCGTTCGGGCTCGTGTCCTCGCTCACCACGTACATCGGCGGTCCCAGGTCGAAGAAGCCCGTGCTCTTGTTCCGGTGAGCGTAGACTGCCATCCAGTCTGCGGTGGCGTGCACGACGTCGCGCCACTTCTCCAGCGTCGCTCGAGACCGTCTCGCACGGTACTCGTACTCGGCGAAGACGAGCGGGTGGGGCTGCTCCCAGATGAGGAGTTCGTTAATCTCGCCCGGGGCCGAGCGGCCGCTGGGGTCGGTCATCTTCGACCAACGCGCGCCGGTGGGGTAGCCTTGCTGCACCTGCGCACGCTGGATCGCCGTCGGGAGGAAGCGGGAGTACACGCTGCTCGCGCGGTCGAGGAGGTCCCAGTTGTTCCACAGGGCCCAGTGGGCGCTGTGCCAGAAGAACATCTCCATGTGGAATTTCCCGTACTGCGGCCCACGGTCAGTTTCTCTGCCGCTCGCTTGCGGTCCTACTTACCCATCCGTTGTTCACCAGGCCTGACTGCCATGCACATGTTAGGAACGGCAAGCCGCACTGTCAACGGTGCGTACTCACCTCCTGAGGCGGGTAGTCACCGGCTTCGTTCACTCGGAGGAGATACTGCGACAGGATGATCCTCCGCTGCAGTTCTTCTGCGCGAGCGTCGGTGGACCCGGTCATCACGTCGACGAACCCGTGATTCGACCAGAAATTATCCCAAGCCTCTTCCGACTCGTGCTGGATCGTGGTCGTGCTCGGTATCGACTGTATGGCTGCTGGCGAGTACGCGATTGCGATGGAGAACGACCGCCGACTGTGAGAAGGTACGATCGTATACCGGTGTTCATCGGGGGAAACACGGGCGATGGAGAAGCCGCTTCGTCCGCCGACAGACGTCAGGAAAGTCGTCGCGTCCATCGTATGTGTGATTTGCGCCCTGACGCCCCGCCCTAGTCCCCCGCCCGTCCTCAGGAGCGTCGTATGGTTCTGCGTCGCGTTCCACACCCCGACGAAGGGCGCCTCGAACTTCTCGCTGCCGTCGTTCCACGGAAAGTCGAGGAAGAGTTCCAGGCGGCGCCGCTCGAGGAGCGGAGACGTGATCGTGACGCCGATCGTGCTGCTCCCCTGCGCCGCGACGGTCTGCACGGCCACGTCCTCGCCCTCCCAGCGGAACGTGCTCGTCATCGTCCCTGTCCACAGATCTAGCACCTGCTTCTTCCTCTCCAACTCATCCTCTGTGACATGAACCCCCTGCCCGTGCTCGTCGAGGAACAGCAGCCCGACTCTGCCCAGGTTCACGCGGTTCGGGTTCGAGATCAACCACTGCTGCACCGGCTGCGGGCCCCCGAACTCGTACTGCACCCCGTCCCAGACGACGCCGCGGTAGTCCTCGATGTCGGCGGCGGTCGTCCTCGCCGGCAGCGAGTCGTTCTTCCACCCCCAGTCGGACATCGTCGCCCACGGGAGGAAGGTCTGCAGCCCGGTCACGTCGGCGCCGAACGCGAAGTGCCCGTTCCCGACCTGCATCGGCGTGCTTGCGCTCGACGCGGTCCGCACGGGGTTGAAGCGGGACACGAGCGCGTGGCGGTCGATCTTCTCGGCACTGACCAGGGTGGTGTCAAAGAGGGTGGTCAACCCGAGGAGGGCCGCGCATAGGTGCGTTTTCGACGTCATCATTGGCGAAGACGGTTTTGTAGCGATATCGGGGCAGGCGATGCGAGAGAGGCTCGCGAGGAGAGGTGGGGAGGAGCTCTCGCCGCGCGCCCTTTTGCACGGGTCCTGCGGCGTCGAAGTCCTCCCGCATGCCGTCAACGTCGCGCTGGTTCTCCCCGGTCAAACGACGAGGCGGGTGATCGTCATCTTCCAGCTGACTTGTCGCGGTCCGCCGGCGCAAACCATGTGACTACGTCATACAGCATATGCTTTGCATTGTACCCGCTATAAGTAAGGAGTTTATGGTCTGTCTGGCAGCACATTTTGTGTAGACCTCGTCATGTCGTGACGTTGGGGAGTTGAATACAAGTAATGGCTATGGTCGTTCGTGCTACTCAGCAGGGGTTCTACAGGTGTACCTCTTGGTTTTTCTGAAGGCCTCCACGAAGGTATAGACAATCTCCATGTCCCCGTCCATCGCTTCTTCGCACTCGCCGTCGTGTGGTTCCTCGCGGCCTTCCCATGAGCTCAGGTAGATACGACGATACTGATAGTGGTTCTGCAGCAGTATTGTCAATGGAAGCCGTCACAGCCACGTTGGGGGCGTGCCTGTCGAAAGAGACCAACGGGAGTGTGACATTACTCGGCCCACACCCCCTCGTCCTCGGTTCCGCGTCTCGGCACCGACGTTGCGAAGATCGATGTGCTCTCGGATGCCGCAGACGGCTGTGCCAGCCCTCTCAGGGGTATCCACGCCTCTCCTGCGGCACTTGACCCAATCATCAGCCATTAACAGAAACATGGCTCAGTCTGGATGTAATACCTACTCCTTGACATCGACGGATTCAACGTATATATTCTTGCCCTCGTCGAGTTCGCGACCTCAGGTCCTGGTCTCATTCTCGGCGAACTCGGTCTTAACCGGGTCACACCTGCCGAACAGTATCATGGCGTAGACATGCTTCAGCGCTGCAGGGTATTCGGTGTGAGCCTCGGACACGCGCCTAACCTTGAAAGCGCATGTCAAGCAAAGGGAGTTGTGGGGCCGGCGTCGCTTATAGTGAAATCGGGGAGGGGATGGTAGAGATGCAAACCGAGGTACTTATACGAACGCGGCGTGGGACAGCCGAGTTGTGGCGGGCATTTGAGCAGTGCGCGATTCCGGACTGTGTCTGCGTTATTCGCGTCCGTGTCGCCAGCATGCTCGGAGTTCGCGACGCTCGCGGACGTGCGACTACCACATCGCAGTGTTGGGGAACTTGCTCAGTCCCGCTGTCTTCTCGTCAGCTGAGCGATATTTGAAGGTGTGAAACGTATGTACAATCACCGGAACGACTCTCACAGTGCTGGACCCTGTACCCAATGGCCCACGAGGTCCTGCCGAACTACCGGGCGAGTACGCCCTGTCTCTCAGCCTCCTCCAAGAATTCGTCGTCCGACAACCAGCATTCCGCATACGACTGATGAGTTCACGTCAGAATGCGCACAGATTGCTTCGAGCACATGGGTGACGAACCTCCAATTCCTCGGGCGATAGATCAACAGTTGCGGGGGCGCTTCTTGCTGACGGCGTTGAATACGACTCAGATGGCCGTGCTTCTTGCTGAACGATCGCCAGCCTTGATCGTCTGGGCACGGCGACTCTTTCATCTACCGATTGTACGGCAGGATGAGTGGTCTTGAACGGCATTTGTGACGCTGTAGCCCTCACGGAGGGTTCTACGGCGTCCGCGATCGCGGAGGCCGAGGGATCCGTATGAACGAATGACGATGTGGGTCCAAGCGCCTGGAGATTGCTTCTCTGAAGTTGAGGTGGGGAGATCATCGCCATCCGCGCTTGGGTTTGTCGAATCAGATCCTCCCAGTCGCGATCCGGGCGAGGAGGCAACGTAGCACCAAGGTTCGCTAGTTGATCTGCCCCCTCGTTGCCCTCTACGCCGGAGTGTCCGAGCACCTTGATCAACTCCACCTGTATGTACGTAGAAACGTGAGTTAGCGATGCCAGCCACTTAGACGACCATCGGGGTCTATGTTTGCTCACGGGTTGTCTTGCGAACTCTCGGCGTTCTTGCAGCATGATATCTGCATACTTGATAAGGGCAGCATTTAGCACGGGTTTTCCAGTTGACGTCCTCCACCCCTTTTCCTTCCAGCCGTTGAGCCAAACGCAGAGACCTGCGCGATGTCGTACAATGTTTCAGATGCTCTCCCGACAGCAAAAGCATCTGCACACGTACAGTTGATACTGTACTGCGAATCCGTTTTGATCACGAGGGGACGTCCGTCAATTGGTGCCGTTTCTAAAACGCGGATGATCGCCTGCACTCCGCGAAGCGCAGGTGGCAGGCGTCAGCGCACACCACGCCACTCAAATTCGTCGCGTCACCTACGATAAGTTCGGCGCGGTTATTCGTTTGATCGCCGGGGCATCGTTCATGGATGTTCCTGTGGGGGCAAGGTGATGAACGTGAGAACCGTTGTGGGTGACGGATGAATAAGGGAAGTAGGCACCTTGGGTCGTCCTTGGCCCACCACACGCCGATCCCGGCGACTGCGCCCACTCTTCCGTTGCCTCGGCAGGCGCCGTCAGAGTATACCACCCAAGGCTCGCCATCGGCTGGTTGGTGGAAAGCCTTGATTGGGGCTGCTGTGGTGGTAGGCGGTTTGGGTGTGGAAACGGATGGATTGAATATGGCTGGATCGGACGAGCTTCCTACCGTCGCGTGGGACGTCATAGGCGCAGACGTTGTGCTCTCGGCCGCTATCGGCGGCATGGGCTCGACCATACTCCGAAATGCAGGGTTTGAAGCAAGAAAAGTTTCCGTGGCCTCACGCGCGACGGTATCTCCAACACCGGCTTGGATCCATGACGCAGCTTCAGAAGGGGTCGTGAATTTCTTATACTTGGCGCCATTGTAGTTCAGTATCTGTGCCTTGCATTCATTCCTAGAGCACACTGTGAGGCTTTTGCGCCTCATAAGCACTCAATCAACTCACCAATCCGTATATATGCCTGGCTTCCGACCCTTGGCCACAGCGTAAAAGCCGGGTCTAGTGCTGCTACTGGGCATATTGCCAATTGATCTGGCCCCAGAGGTAGGAGTGCCTCGTATCAGGCGACGTATTATCGTAGGTAGCACGGCAGCAGGAATGAGCGCAGCGTGTGGTTTCTTTCCCACCTACTGCGTGTTTTGTGGCTGCAATGTCCGTGTGTCTGCAGCGACATACACGCAGGTCCCAGGAGGCAGGAGATGCACCGGCGCTTGTGTCGCTGCGTCGTCGCGCGTGGATATCACGTGCACCAGCCGAGCGATGTCAGCATGGGCGCCTCACCGCTCTCTTGCCACTCTTCCGACTTCGACACGGCACCTTTGCTGAATAACACACTTACCAGCTTCATACCTCGACGGTAAGTGTGTTATTCAGCATTGTCTTTGTGACAGTGTCTCGAAGAATACTCTATGCATATGCGTAACTTGCTCACAAACATTGTACGCTCGCAGGATCATCCATGTTTGCCGGTATGTCCTGAACACTTCGAGGACGATACACAAGGTGGGACACTGACAACTGGCTTTTCTGCGTAGCACTTCTTTCAAGGCACCCGACAGCAATCTCTGTTACAGCATTCACCGCTGCTGGGATCGTGATTCCAGCCGCATACTACGGGATCAAAAAGCTATTGGCACGTACGTGGAGATCCGGTCAACCAGGGGTTCCGAAGTCGTGCTAACGCACCTTTACCAGGGCGACGAACCCAAGTGCAGTTCACTTCCTCTCAATTCGTCTTGTCCGCGGGAGCGGTACCATTCCTTTTTGTGGATGGAGTGCCCAAGAAGGTCGTATTGGTCCACTTTACGCGCAAAAACGAGTGGCTCCTTGCCAAGGGCCGCAAGGACCAAGGAGAAGACCTTCCTTCGGCCGCGATCCGGGAGGTCTTTGAAGAGACAGGTTACCGGTGTCATCTGCACCCTGTCCCCCGACTACCGACGCGCGCACCTCCGTCTGCCCTTCTGTCAGGCAGTCAGTTCCAGCCCGACATCGTGCGGATCGCCGAACAGTCCACGGAACCCTTCGCCATAACCTTCCGGCCCACTGGCCCCGGCCAGGTCAAGCTCATCTTCTGGTATATCGGATCCGTCGACGCCTCCGAGGAGAACGTCTTGGACGGTGTGCTCCCACATGCCGCCATGCAAGGGAGCCATATGGCGGCGGAAGGATTCGGGAAAGCTGCACTTTTCGACATTGACGAAGCTCTGCGGATTTTGACATTCGAAGGCGATCGGGAACTTGTGCGCACGGGTGTAGCTATTCTCACTGCATAGCCAACTGGCGCCAGCACTGGTAAGCCCCACACACCCCTGGGCTACACTCTTCGCTGATCCGGTATATCGCTCTAACTCCAGCCTCCCTCGGGATCGTACCACATCTCACCCAAGCTACTGTACTCGTATTCGTGGATCATATGTACTATCGATATTGTACCAATACTTCTTGATTTCCCTGCGACGCGTTATGTATACGACTTACGAACAAACTTGAGCACAACACAGCGACGCCTTCGCCATGCGTACTGAATATCGCACATTGTCAGCGAATTGTCCGGAAAGGATGTCGGTATACCGCGTCTGATCCATGCCGATAGCATATGCATCATCACGCCGGTCGGATTGTGGCGTCTGGCAGTAGTCGCCCTGCTTTGTCACTGCTAATCCGGCATAGAAGTGGCCCTATCAGACTGGCGCGATGGGCAAGCATGAAGTTATCACGGGTCTTTCCTTCGGACTATCACCTTCAAGACTGCCAGCTCAGTGACCACCATTCCTGGCAACGTCACTTGTCAGCATGTCGTCGAACGTATCATCCGAGTACAGCTCATATGCCATCCCCAACTCTGTACTCAAGCGAGAGCTGAACTTGCTGACGCATCCCGAAGGAGGTGCGCGCGACCCCTCCACCTTATTCAATCATACTAACCTAACCGCCGGCTGCCCTCCAGGGTATTTTGTGGAGACGGACCGGCAGAAAGAACAAGTCCCGTCGCCTTTCGCCAGTAGGTCGAACCCTTTGGGTTGCGGACTCGGCTGACTCACGCGACTTCACCAGACGGAGCGTTGCGTCCGCTGGCAACTACCATTCACTACTTACTCACCCCGGACGAGCCCAATGGCGTCTTCCATATGAACAAGTCGGCGGTACGTATTCTATTGATCTGACAACGATGGTGGTCGCTCAAGAGAGCCCGCAGACGATGCATGTCCTCCATCAGGGCCGCGCGGAGTACACCCTCATCACCCCGGGCAATCCCCCCACTATCGAGACGAAGGTGCGCAGAGAGAGCGGTCACCGCATTCTTGGCATCACAACATGCTAGGGTCACTGACCATGTAGCACGTTGGTGCAGGTTATGGGTCCCAATATCCACGCGGGCGAAGTCCTCCAGCTGCTCGTTCCCACCGGCGTTTGGAAGATGTCGCGCCTTCTCCAGCAAGATCTCGAAGCGGCGACCTCGGATGCATTGAAGGATCGGTGCGGCTGCCTCATTACCGAGGTCGTGTTTCCCGGCTTCGCCTGGGAAGACCACGGCTTCCTGACGCGTGACGCGTTCGAGGAGCTCTGGGGAGGGGCGGTCCCATCTGAGGCTCGCGACCTCGTCAAGTACGTCAAGAGTAGCTAAGGTGGGGTAGCGGGTATCTATGGACGAAGAGACGGTGCCCTTTCGCCTTTGATGCAGAATTTGACGGCAGCATGGAACGCGATCACGAGACCGCGATGGAAGCAATGGGAGGTACTTTGACCGAAGAGTGCACGCAATACGACGCTCCATGTGCATCCATCAAAGTGCCCATATGTCTGCGACGGCGTGGCGCACATACTGTGTGCTCAACCGGCGCGGGTAAATAGCACAGTGACTCCCGCCTGTGACCGGACCGAGCCGAGTCAGAGTCTCGGTTGACAACGCCGTACTTAATCGCGCACTATCCGCCATGGCCTGTAGGTTCAAACCATGTCTGCACCGCCCACCGTCGACAACCTCGATGCCCTCGCCGCAATCTATCCCCATTCGCCGGGGCATTTGCACATAGTCAGGGCCCAGATAGAGCAGCGACTACAGCTGGTCAAGACGTGGCGCATTGAGCCTGGAGAGAAAGTCCTCGAGATCGGGTGCGGACAAGGAGACTGTACGGTAGCGTTAGCCGCCGCCGTAGGAGAAACGGGCTCTGTCACCGCGTTAGATCCTGCGGACTTGGACTACGGTACGATCGCGGATGCATAGTGATGCAACTCGTCTGACCGCACGCTACCACAGGTTCGCCGTTCACACTGGGACAGGCGCAAGCGCATCTACGCAGCTCGACGCTTGGGCCCCGGATGAACTTCGTGCAGGCAGACCCGCTGGAGTTCCTGAAGAACACCACCGAGCGTTACACCACGGCCGTCCTGGCGCAATGCACGTGGTACTTCGCGTCCCCCGCAGTCTTCTCCGACATCCTCGCCGCACTCCTCGCGCGCGTCGATAGAGTCTGCGTGTCGGAGTACTCACTCACCGCGTCCGACTATCGCGCCGTGCCGCACGTCCTCGCAACCCTAGCGCAGGCGTCGCTCGAGTGCCGGAAGCCGGAGTCTACGAGCAACGTGCGCACCGTCCTATCGCCCGAACGCCTGCGTAACGCCGCTATCGCTGCGGGCTACAAGGTTCAGAACGAGACAACAATCAGCGCACCGGAGGGGATGCTGGATGGGAAGTGGGAGGTCGGATGGGTGCTTTCCGAAGGTTTCTTGAAGGAACTGGATAGTGCTGTTCAGGACCCGAAAGAGAGATCCGTCGTCGTCGCTGCGAGGGACGCCGTGCGGGGAGCGTGCGGGATACTGACGGAAAGAGGGGAGGCCGTTCGCACCATGGATATTTGGGTGGCGAATTTCGTTGCGGCCTGAAGCACGTCGCGAGTCGATGAGATGCACAGAAATACACAATGTGGCTATCATTTTTGAGTCCGAGAGATGACAGTATAAGGAGGGGTCGAGAGCGATGAAGTGGTAGAATGCAACCGTGGCCGACCGGCGGAGGAACAAGCGGATGGCGGAGGGCGGCGGGCGCTAACGGAGGGCGCGGTTTACCACGCTGCTACGAACCGCCACGGGACTTGCCGACGACGTTCGGGATGCCGCCCACGATGGCCAGCGCTGCGACTGGAGCGTTCGCTGCTACCCTCCTCGCCTGACCGCTAGGCTCAGAAACGAGGTGGTCTCTCCGTTACTTCTCGCGCTTTACTGGCACCGCGGACTCCCGCTGCTACTTGGGGTTCCGGGATCCCGTCCAGCGGTGTGCCCGGCTTGGTCCAATTCTGACCAGAAGACAGCGTCTCACGGCGCCTTATCTCAGGGTCCTCCTCTCTGCATATGGCAAGGATTCCGGCAGCAGGCCCAACGGCGACTCGTTCTTCTCTGAGGAGACCTTACGCGCCCCGGGGGCATGGCCGTTCCTCGTCAACCCACATGCGGCGGCGGCATTCGAGCCTGTGGGAGGCCTACGAGTAATTAGAACAATTACGGAACACAGGTATCAGTGGTGTGCCGCCATCTCGCCGTTACTCCATCCAACTCATCCTCTCGCAGACCCTGAGGCATCCTTCGCTTGGCTACAGCCCTCACTCAGTTGGGTAGGGAAGGGCGACCTCCTGACGTACATCCCATGATGCTGCGGCGCACCTGCCATACCTCGCGACGCCTCGCGACATGCGGTATACGGATTGGCTCGGAACGAATACCTGTGTGGTGAGCGGGTCAGCCGCGCCTCCGACAAGACTAGTGCACAAAGGCATCCGCCGCAAACGTACAAGGTACGCCTACCTATCGCCCCAATTCTCCGCCTCCGCAGGGTCCACCGCACGGCATTGTACACGGTTTTCCCCACTCTGGAATAGCGTCCGTACAGGTCCCGGCAGCTCCCCAGACGGCTCAGAGAAAACTGCGCACCCTGTGCCCCAGGGCTCGTACTCACGGGCACGGCATACTCCAACGAGCGAGAGAGTTTGTGGGGAGATTGAGTTCGCAGCGGAGATGCCTGCACACAGGCTTCATGGGCCCCGGGCGCTGATATCGATGGAGGGGTGCCGTAGGATGCGCTCCTCCCTCCCCAGCTGAGTGAATGAACCATTGCCGTGTTTGGGTAGTCCGTTGAAGAAGCTCCTGCGTGTGACAATCAAACCACAGCCCCGCATGAGGCCTTTGGCCTCGCGGCGTCCCAAGGCACTCCGAGGACCATTCGAGGCGGTGGCAGGCTGTGCGTGCGGTGGGTGCCGACACTTATTCGTCATACAGTTTCTAGGCTGGGGCATGGCGAACTTGCCTTGAGGCGTTTTTGCGGGAGTGAGTCTGTGTCATCGCGTCAGGTTTCTACTCCGACAGTGCAGGGGGTCCTGGGTCCCTCCATCTGCTATAGCACCGCCGAAACACATTCGTGTCTTGCCGGCCATTACGAGGCGTCATATTGTCCGCTTTTGTTATGTCGGAGTGCCGTTGTCGTTTGCTCTCTGTCTCTACGAACTTCTTCGTAGGCGAGGTGCAAGTATAATAATGCATCGCTTGGACAAGAGCTGCACAAGAGCGCTATCGCTCGTATGGCAACGTATCAGGATAAATCCGAACCATCGGCGGCTGGTCCTCCAACGTGCCAGAGAGACCGACAAGGACGCTCCTTTCCTACTCGGATGTCCGAATCGGCGCCAGCCTAATTCACATCCACAGAACGTACCCGAGGAATCCGACGCGGAAACAAGCGAGGTCCGCTCGTACGCTCGTAAGGAAGGCTGACGTTACTGGTGCCGGCACATCCGGGACGTGCGAAGTCGCCCTCGTTTTCGCCTCGCGCGGGCACCCAGAGACCCCGTACACGCATTCCTGGTGCCCCTGAGTAGGTTACCCGGCGTCCGCACGTATACCCCCGCCTGGCAATGGAAGGTGCAGGACTGGCGGCTGCGGCCTGGTATCGGTACGCGCGGGCGTAGCGCCGAGCCATACGGCTGGTGCCTTCTAACGATCATCGTGACCTCAAGGGGACCTTCTCGACCGCTCGCAGTCTTTAATCAAACCACAATTTCGAAGATCCACCCAGATCCCATACAGTACTTTGTGCCAGAATTATGTGTTGGGAAAGAGTGCAGATGGTGCGCACACCAAGGCGCTCCGACCGGCGTCCGACTGCGCGGACGATAGCCCGCGACCTCCCCCAGCAGAGGATGCAGACGAATCCGCCCGGTGTTCATAGCAAAGCTTAGATCGACCGCATCTATGGGATGTGTGGTCTGCTATAGATTCCACCTGTGCAGGATCAGCGGGATCCCGCGGGTCACTTCTGCGTTGTGAGATAGGCGGAAAGATCCCGGAGTGATCACTGGGCTCAGGGGGGCAAAACGGGCATTGAGCGCGAGCGATGCCGCGATAGAAGCCGGGAGTGGGCTCCCAGAGCGGGCACATGGACGCTTGAAAGTGTCGCGAACCTGGAGTAAGGTTTGCCGAGGGCACAGGGCGAAGGCTCGCCGTGCTCGGCGAGGCTGAGAACTGATTCGCAGGGCGAATCCCACGGAACGAACCCGTCTCTATGATATGACCTCTTTCCGTGGATCAAGTGAGGAGGGACCGATGTGCCTTGGGAGAGGATTGCCGTTTCTATCGCTACATGCCTTTGTGAGCGGACAATAGCATTCTTGTGCGATAGCGGAGACCCTAAGTTCGTTTCATCAAGGAAACCGATCCCGTGTCCGGTGCGCACTGCTTCCGTACCCGAAAACAGCGAGCACCAGGTACTCGTCAGGCTGTCCCGCCGCTCTTGCCATAGTAGAGATCGCGCATGTAGATTAAGTCAGGAAGGCCCCACGCCTCGCACGAGGAGGACGCAAGTTGATATGCATATCTCCCCAAAGTGGACAGCTTGATGTGAACGCGCCTACAGCTACCGGGGACGAGATCGAGACTCACTTGTCTGTCGAAACGCGCGCGTGGTCGCCGCTGGAGGTGATAACGATGATGCTCTGCGATTTTGACTGGAGATCGTGCTGAGGGGGCGGTATGCGCAGCCAGAAAAGTCTATAGGACGGCGATGGCTGGGGAAATGACGAGAGAAGACGAAATCACGGTGGCCGGGGTGCGTGAGGCGAGCAGCGTCACGGGACGCCCGCCCACAGCGCACTGGCGCCGGGCGTGGGCAGCCGGCACTCGAGGGCCCGGCCCGAGTCTGAACCGGTTTTCGCCATCACGAGAAGGCCCGAGACCTGCCGTAAGGAGCAGTTTGATCCACGGTGGGTGTCTGTGGGTCCTAGCGCCCGCCCGTGGGAGCGCGCCAGCACGGGCGCGATTGCTTTTTCATCACAGGCGCAATCCCAGGCAAGGCCGCCCCCTTGCCGCATGCATTGCCCATGCGCCCCCTTCCAAGCCCTCTTATCGCGTCACGAGGTGCACCCGACAGGCGGACGAACGGCGAAATCCCGCCAGGCCTCCCCGATCACCCTCCGACCATTATCAAGCACGACTTCCATGTCTCCCCCGCCCTCGGATCCAGCGGAGTTCAGTACGGAGACTCCGCTAGCCGAACCAGAGCGATTCTCCACGTGTCCTGACGTCTGGGAGGGGGCAGGTACGCCCCCCGTGTCACTTTGACTCTTGCATTGACTCGGACCTGGTAGTGCGCGTGAGGGTGCGCTCGCTCCTGGTAAGCCAATAGTCGACCGGGGGGTCCCATCCCACGACACCGCCGCGCGTCCAGTGTGCTGGCGACAGAAGTCCGGAAACGTCCTCTCCCGTCTCTAGGCGCGCGATCCGTGAGGCGCGCCAGCTGTTCATTGGCGAGTGGCACACCCACCATGCCCCCTTTAGCGATGATAATCCGTTTCATCATGGGAGGCTGCCCAGATCACCGAGCGCTCGCTTGCTTCCAGGACGCCGCGCGCACAGATCTAGATATTGTCCGCGTCGCTCCCACGCGCCTGCCCTCCTGGTCCTCTGCTCTTGCCCCCATCCCCCAGAAATAGGGTTGCTCTGGCCCGCGCAGACGCGTCCCCTTTGGAAAGGCGGCGTTTCTGGTTCTGATCTGCCATGTCGCGCTGGTTCTCTGTACTCGCTTGTGGAAACGCTCGGGTGCGCTCGCTTGCGCTAATCGTCGGGAGCGCTCGACCCTCGCCGCGCCGCCGACTTGCACCAGTCCCCTGTGCCCTCCTTCTGCTCGATGCGGCTGCGATGGCTTGGATCGCCAAACTCGGACGAAACGTGTCCTCTGGTGACCTTGCCAAAGCGGTCAACGGGAGGCGATCTGTCCTAGATGGCGTAGATCGCGAGCCAGATGTGGAAGCCTGAGAAGTGCGCGGTCGACTGCTCGCGACCCCAGGAACTGCGCAAGTTATTGTATTTTGAAGATAAGTACCATTTTGTTCCCGCCATGGCCAGCACGACACATGGTCGATCCAATCTTCTGCGCGCTTCCGGACCGATGAAGAGCGTTGCCGTACTCGGAAGCGCACCCAAGGACGGTGGGAGTACCCCCCCTCATGCAGGCTTCGAGCGCTTCATGAGCGCCGCTGGACCCACAAAGAATGTCATTTAAATGGCGCAGTCTCTGCCGACTGCTCGAGCCTCACCGCCCGCTTTCCTCTCGCCATGTCTTCGAACGACCTCTATCGCATGCCCTCCTCCTGCCCCAATGTCTCGATGCTGCTAGACCATCTGGTGACTCTAGTGCCCGGCGAGCATGTGCTATACGTGCGATCGGTGCAGCCCCTCCCGTTGTACCCAGAGACGGACTGGCAGCTGGAGTCTTCCACGCGCGCGGAGCCGGTTGTGGGCATCTTGCCCATTTATCTCATTACCTCCCGTACACATGCGTCGCAAGCGATGCGCGAATCGCTGTAGGCATCATTGCTCAATTGGCGTACTCCTGCTCAACGTGATACCCCTCATCGCAGACCCCGATACGAGGGTGAAGACTTTGTCTCAGCACTAAACGCGCCGTACGTCCAGCAGCCGGATATGGTCGTAAAGTACAAGTACAACAGAGCTGTGCTCGCTGAGGTACGGACCCGCTCGCTTCATCTATAGATTCAACTGTTCACTTTGCTGCATCACAACTTGCAGAGAAACGAAGGCGACGTCGTCGTCTGGGCCGACGATTTGTTCACGATGATCAAGAACTTTCTACAGTTGCACAGACAACTTTATGCACAATATCTGCATGGGATCCCGGACAAGCTGCAGAACGCCGAAATCCAGACAGCGATGAAGGAACGTGTGAGTCACGTCCCGACGAATTCCCTGAAGCCTCTTCTAAAGTGGTTGTGCGCCCCGGGGAAGGTCTTACCTGGAAGAGCATCCTCTAGCGACACTAATGTCGTCAGTCAGTATCAGCCGCGTGTGCCCGTTGACTCGCCAATGCTCTACGATGGAGTAAGTACTCCCTTACGATTACCAAATGGTACTAACGATGGACACAGCCGATGGACTGCGAAGTTGACTACCTGCCACCGCGTCGATCGACCTCGCCTGACCCGCTGCTCCAGTCGGAACATTTTCTGGATGCAGAGCGCTCGTACACGCCTCCGAGTGATGACGGGTCCGACACTGGTCGCTACCAGCCTACTGCTTGGGACATTGGGCCTCTGCCCGAGTTGTTCCCTGATATCAACGACGACTTTGGGTACTCTTACTTCTTCGACGACTCTCCTGTTGTGCGCCTCGCCGAAAGCGAAGAACTTCCTCTCAGCACGATCACCTGTCTGACGGTCACTCCCGTCTCTGACCCCATCCCTGCTCCCGCCTCTCCTACCTCCCGCGAGTCATCACTCACGCCCGTTCCGCCATCGCCCCGAGCTTCCTCCCCCACTCACGCATCATCCTCCGCCCGTGCTCCATCCCTCGCGCCCCGGCCCCCCACACCATGCGCGAACGTTCCCCGTCCGCTCCTCCAAGAGCCTGTACGGCGCAGCGTTCGACAAGCCGCGAGGCGCATTGCAGAGTCGGATGCGTCGCCTGCTCCTCCAGCGCGGGCCATGCGACCTCTCCCCTCTCGTGCTGTGGTCTCTCCTCCTCCTCTCCCTCCTCGTCAGACGAGGAGCTCGTCCGGCACCGGCGTTGTCCTATCTGGATGCGCCATGGATGTCGACGGTGGGGACGGCCGGGGCCGTGAAGACGGGGGTGGCTGCGAGGACGCTCTCAGGAGCGCGGACGGCACGCGCGAGGGGGAGGACGATAGCGCCGATGGGGACTACAACGAGAGCGAGCACGACGACGATGACGAGGATGGCTCCGGCGACTACACCGGGGGCCGCTGGTCCTCCTCCACTCGGAAACGCTCCCGCCCTACCTCCACGACGCGTCCTGGTGAACCTGCCGGAGATGGCCCCGCCCCTAAGAGGGTGCGGCGTCGGCGTAAGCACGGAACGAACGAGAAGAGGGAGTCCTTCCGATGCAAAGACTGCCCTAAGTCGTTCACTCGCGCGGCCGATCTCAAACGACACCAGGAGCGATCCTGCAAATCCCGCCCCCACAGTGGTCCGCTCTGTCTGAAATGCGGCAAGTCCTTCTCGCGCACCGACTCACTCGATCGGCATAACATGAAGGTGGACTGCCGCGCCAACAAGAGCAAGACGCAGGGAAACCGGGGATCTCGCAAGTAGACGCAACAGGCATCGAATACCGAGGCCGCTCGCTACTACCGTTCCTCGTTCTTCCCTCCCATCCCTCCCTAATCCAAGGACTTGCCCGTGTCTCTTCTCTCTGCGCCTTGCTGTGTGTCTGAACGCCGTCGACCGGACTTTAGGTCTGCATCGCTCTGATATCTTCCCTGCCCCAGTTCCGACGCCCTATCTGTTCTGATTGTTCGTTGTAGTATAGCTCTGCCTGTTCATTGTTCTCTCCCCTGTCGGGTACGCTCTTGTTTCCGTGCTCAATTGGATACCCCGCGCCTGCTCTCGAACGACGCTCGTTGTGATGCCAGCCCCAGCAACGACTCGCTATCCCCTCACCTGGCCTGCCGGGGACGGCCGTCCCTTGTCTTCCCGGCCCCCGGCCAAACTGATGATCAGGTATCTCCGCGCGACCTGCGGATGTCCGGAAGCCCGTGCGACCGCGCATGGGCTGGAAATGCTACCGGTGAGAGCGCGGACAGGCTGCGAATTCCCGTGCAATGTATCAGGCTCCCCAACGATAGCTGCTTCGGGCCATACGCTGATCACTTGTCGGGGTGCATCATGTCATTGGGCAGCCTGACCTTAAGTGTCACCCGCGGGGGCGGTCCCTGGTACCCACTGTGCGCGCCGGCTGCATGCGCATTGGACGAGCATTCCGGCACCCCCGCCATATGTGCCGGGCGCGAGAGAGGCGATGGGCCCGATATGTCGCGCACGGCTCGGACGAGCGGAAGGTTTGCCCTGGGGAAGCACGCGCGGCCGTCAGATCGTCCACAGAAAAACCACAATTTAGAAGCACCTGCGCTTCTCTGGGCCCAGTGCCCATGGCCGGATGCGCATTCTGGCCGGGGCTGAGCCTGGGGAGAGAGGTGAACAAAAGCGGGAGAAGAGGGGTGGGGACGGTCGGCAAGCGGAGCGCGTGGACGCGCGAAGTCAGTACGTGATCAAGTCGACTACAATGCCATTGTTCCCGACTCGACCTCCCTTCCCAGCCGGGTTGGCATCCATAAGGCGGGCGCTGATCGGCGCACGCCCAAATCCGCCCTCTGGTCGTATATGGAGGATAGCTGGCTCCTGAGTCACCCAAGTGAGCGGAACCTGGGTGGCGTGAAACAGCTACCGTTGGCACTTACTACTCCGACGCCTCATCGAGGGGTTCACCGCCTACCGCACGACTGCGCAAGCAAGCCTTGAGGCGCACCTTCAATTTCGAAAAAGCCATCAGTGCCTCCGCATGATCCTTCCGGTGCCTTCGAAGGTCACGCTAGAGCGGACTCGAATACAGTATCAGGACGTTCCGGCACGCTGCCGTAAGTGCCCTGCGAGTCGTACACGCTGGGCGCGAGCCCCGCGCGGTCCATCGACGCACCGCACCGAAGGCAATGCCTTTTGATTCGAGCTAAATAACCAGAGCTTGATGAGAGCACCCCAAAAGCTGCATGGACCTTTCCATTGACTTCGGGCGAGCGTGTCGGACGCATGCCCGCGACAAGCGACATTGCGCGCCGCTATGACGCGTGTCATTGCAACTCCCCGAGCGCGCTCGGACGACATGCAGGCTCGACCACACGGAGCGCCGTGCTGAGTGCGCTATGAAGCACGGCAAACAGCCGATCTCAGATGGAACCACAATAATCTGGAGACAGGCGTTGGCGTCAGCGTCGCTTCGCCCGGGGCCGGAGGGAAGCTCTCACTTGCAGCGACATCAGATCTGCCAGGAGAGCACGCGGTCTGCACTATGTCCATCCTGAGCAAGGCTTTTGGGCGCATGCGAGGGCTTTACGTCTCTGCGGCGGCTACGCGAGGCTGCAGTCGTCGCGGGAGACGAGAGAGCGGTGCAGAGGACGGGCGCGACGGCGAGCGCGCGTCGAAATCCGACGCGGGAGAACAGTGGGCGCCCGCTGGGAAACGCGGACAGACAGGCGCCGAGCGAGGTGACGGCGATCGCAGTGCAGGCAGAGAGGCGCCTGTGCTCTCTTCCGCCGATACCCTTCACGTCGCTGCTCTCTGCGGCCTCCGCCTCGCCCTGCCCTCGAACCCCATGGCATCACCTACTCAACGCTCGCCATCAGCAGCCCAGGACGAGAAGCACGCTCAGGACAGCCCCGCCCATGCGCCAGACGCGCTCACTGAGCTGCTCTCCTACCCCACACCGTCCTCGGAGGTCTTGGTTCCGCTCGCATCGTCCTCGTCGGCCTCTGCGCAGCCCCGGACCATCCTCAAAGATAGACTGTACGTGGGTAACCTCCACCCCACCGTGGACGAGTACGTCGCCGCCCGGGAACAGCTCCCGCACCCTGCTGACTCCTCCCAACCGCAAGATACACGCTCCTCCAGCTGTTCTCGAAATTCGGCAAGATATCGAAGCTCGACTTTCTCTTCCACAAGTCCGGTCCGCTCAAGGGCAAACCACGGGGCTATGCCTTTGTCGAGTTCGCCAACAGAGACGTACGTCCTTCTCTCCGCTCCGCAGCGGCGCGCGCTCACCCCGGGTTTCTTTCTGCATGGCATCGCACCCGCCCACGACGGCCGCATGCACATCTGTTTTCCGCATCAAGCGAGACCCGGGGTCCGCGGCTGCTCCGTCAACCGCTGCTCACTGTTGAATCACCGCTACTTGCTAGGACGCTGAGAAGGCGCTCACGCACGCCAATGACAAGCTCCTCCGAGGCCGCAAGCTCGTCGTGACGTACGCCAACCAGGCGCCACTCGACGCCGCCGGCGGACCAGTCCCCGGCGCGCGCTCGCGCCGACCCGTCAGCGACGTAGGGAAGCCGACGACACTCAGTCTGCTCAAGAGCGCGGGCACAGGGCGGTCAGACGCGTCAGTTATCTCCGTCCGCGCTCGCGTCCTCCCCCATCAGCCCAGTGCTCACCTGCCTGTCCATCTGTCTCCAGAACCGACGCCAAAATCGCAAGAATGGAGGCGAAGCTGCGACAGCTCGAGAGCTCCGCCGCGGCCGGAGGCTCGAGTGGGGGCACGGGCGCGGGCGCGGGAGGCTCCCTGCCGGGACACCCTTCGCTGCCGCCCAAGCCCGTCGCGGCCTCCATCATCCCGGCATCACGACCGACGCCCACAAACGCTGCGCCTCCCACCGCGTCCTCGCGGGACAGGGGTCGAGGTCAGCCGCTGCCCGTCCTCCCCATCAGACCGTCTGCTGCTCTGCCAGCCGCCCCTATCCCGAAGCAAAGCCCCTTGCCGCTCGCCGTATCATCGACTTCCACGCCGTCCCCACCCCCGCGCGCGCAGCCGCCGCGGAAGTCGGGGCTGGCAGGGGTCCGCATCGTCAAATCCAAGCCGAACAAGAGCAGCGGATGAGGGAGGGGGGCCAGCCCTACACGTCTTTGGGCTATGTGTGATATGGTTTCGAATCTGTTGTATTGTTACTTGGGTGGATGTTGCCAGGGTCCTGCTATTGTTTTGCTCGTCTATCGGACTCCCTCCTTGAATAACGCATTCATATTAGGCAGGTTTGTCTTGAATCCGCAGTCCCTGGTAGTATATCGGATAGTACACGCGCCTGTCACTCGTTGCGGTCGCGCGAGAGCGGGGTTCGACTACCCGCCAGGGAGAGTTTTTTGCCCTGTTATCGACCCAGGGTGCGGCGATGACTGCTTGTGTTCAGATGTACATACATATGCCACGACGGACTGTAGCGCAGCCTTGGAGGAAGCCTCAGGAAGAGACCGCTAGGAGCTAAGACATGTACGCCGTGGGTCAGTCACTCCGAATTTTTGCATGAGTTTCATGAACTGACAAAGCAATGACGAGGAGGCCGCTTATGCTGCAGTGTACGAGGATTGTGCCCCATGCAATCGTCTATCACCAGGTCTCGTTGATGCTTACACCGCGTCCGAGACGGTGCAGCATTCGCGGCGGAGGGGGTTCCTATGCTCATCTCGATGCCATACAAGGTCGCCATTCGAACTCACTCACGAAATTCAGGTCGACACCGCGTAAGCCTCACAACGCTTCAAGCAAGTCCACAACAGCATCTCCTATCTGACTCTCCCTCGTATCAACAAACCCGCGGAAACATATGCATGTTCATGAAGGGTCGAGAGCGTGGTTGCGGTCATAACCATAAGAAATACAAGCATGCGACAACAGTAGGACGGGCTTATACGACGGTACCTGCGTTCGACGCGATACGCGGCCAGAGATCCGCCTGCAAGGAGGTAGTGTAAGCGGAAGAAAACCGAAGAGGCAAGAACAAATACTGACGCATTCTTTTGCGACGGGGCCAGTGATAGCAGAGCCCTTCATCTCACCCTTAGGGTTGACAATAACACCAGCGTTGTCCTACGAAGAGTGAGCTTGTCTCCTCACCTCTATCATTTCACGGCTACGTACCTCGAAGTAGAGGAAGACGCCGTCTCGCCGGCGCCATGCCTTGCGCTGGCGAACGACGACGGCGGGCATGGCTAATTGCGATAAGACCCATCAGTATACGCTCACCGATCACCACCCGGGTTGCAGGGATGCCTCCGCCTTGACTGGCTCCCCTCGCCCCAAACAGCTCGAACGGAGGACTCACTCTTCTTCCTCAGCTCGGGCTTTCCCTTCTTGACGGATGCGACAACCATGTCGCCAACACCAGCATCGGGGAGACGGTTGAGGTGGGAGCCGGTGCCGTACGCCTCAATAACGAAGAGGGACTTGGCGCCGCTGTTGTCCGCGCAGTTGAGGACGGCACCAGTGGGGAGACCCATGGTCATCCGGAACTTGTTGCCAGAGGCACCCGCACCTGTTCATTCCATCGCAAGAGGGAGAAAGAGGCCATAGGTCAGGACGTCGGATAAGCGAGAATCCGGGGATAACGAGTACGAACCTGTTCAGAGCGCAAAACGAACATCAGTACGCTGTAGGAGCATGGATTTCTCTTCCGTCGCAGGATAGCTACGCACCGCGTTTCGACATTTTGCTTGAGGACTTGCTGGAGTTGCTGGTGCCGCTTGTTTCGGTAGACTACACTAGTGCAAGGTTTCCTGCCGGCAGTCTCCGGTGGTACTGTACAGTTCATCAGCCTGCAAGCGCCCGCAAGGATTTCACGTTGAAGTGCCCATTTGATCGGTGTCCCGTGCTCGTGTCCCGACTGTTACGGTCGCCTCTATCGCAATGTCCATGCCATATTGGAGGCTCTTCGAGTAGCTGCTGCGACGTACCACGTCCTGGTGTTTTGCACGTTAGTCGAGGAAGCAGAGAACCATAGCGCGACAATCGCTCTCAAGACGCGAGTGTGTGTCAGCACGTGATAACCGTGCTACGCCGTCCTGCAATACTTAAATGAAGTGAACTTGGAGGAGTCCTGTCCAGAACTTTCACCAACGTTGCTAGCTGAATGGTAATTCCAGCTCATATACGCTGCAGCACTCCTACAGAAACGCAGACGGCCTCCAATATTATCAGACCATCTGAAAAACTAGCATGTACCAAACTTGACCTCTCGTCGTGCACACGAAAACGGACCTTAGGTCTTCTAGACAGTCATGCGATACCACTATGACCGATATAACCGATGCATTGCGATTCAACGTTTCTTTCTACTAGTACATAACGGATATCTGCGCTTTATACATCGTGACATCATGATACAGAAAACTGTCCGCGGTCTCCCGACAACGCCCCAGACGTGACACTTACACGCCAGACACCTTGTAGCCGATGGCCTCCGAGGCGGGCTTCACCTTCAGAGGCTGCACACGGGGCGCGCCGATGGCGTCCGCGATGCGGTCGGACAGAGTCTGGTCGACAGCGGCGAACACAGAGACTGCGGAGAGCACACATAGTCAGCATACGCGTCGGAGGAAGGGGAGGATGAGGATTGTTACGTACGTTGCCTGGCCTTGACCTCAGCGCTCTTCGCGTTCTTGAGGTGACCAGCGACGTTGCTGACGTAGTGGTCGCGGTCGACGTCGCTGAAGACCTTCTGCCAGAGCGCGCGCGGCTGCTCAAAGTCGACTATACGCCAGTGAGGTCAGCTACATGGCACTTTGGTTCACACACGAATCCAGGACGTACGCTCGGTGATCTCGCTGAGGTGCGCCTGTGCGTGGCCGAGCCAAAGCTCGTGCGCGACGTTCTGGTACGCCTTGGCCTTGTACTTGAGCGGCGCGATGCTGCTCTGGTAGTTCGGCCGCGAGCCCTGGTTGTTGAAGGCCATGAAACCGTCGCGCTGGAAGTTGGCAACGGGCGCGAGGGGTGCGTTGACTGGCAGCTGGTTGTAGTTGACGCCGAGACGGTGCCTACGATGCGAATTAGCGTCGGATCATACGTGAAGTGACAGGCACAAGGTACGTACCTGTGAGTGTCCGGGTAGGAGAAGAGGCGGGACTGGAGCACGGGGTCCGCAGAGGGCTCGATACCGGGGACGAGGTGCGACGGCGAGAACGCGGCCTGCTCGATCTCGGCGAAGTAGTTCTCGACAGTCTTGTCGAGAACGATCTTGCCGACCGGGCGGAGGGGGAACTCTGCGTGCGGCCAGACCTTGGTCAAGTCAAGGATGTTGTAGCGGAACTTCTCTGCCTGCTCGGGCGTCATCGTTTGCTACATCGCACACACAATCAGCACGGCACTTTCTGGTGACTTCCGTAGAAACAGACTACTTACGACGTAGACAGTCCACGAGGGGAAGTTGCCCTTCTCGATGTCCTCGAAGAGGGTCTGGAGACCGTACTCGGGGTTCTCGCCCGCCAGCTTGGTCGCCTGCTCATCCGTGAGCGTCTTGAAGCCGCCGTCCTTGCGGACGTGGATCTGGACGTAGTGGAACTGGCCGCTGGCGTTGACGAACTTGAACGTGTGGCCGGAGTAGCCGTGCATGTTATGGTAGCCGTCGGGGGTGCCGCGGTCCGAGAAGAGGATCATGATCTGGTGGATCGACTCGGGATTCTGGGAGAGGTAGTCCTATGTCCATAGCGGTATGAGCAAAGAAATGGTGTCTACGCTAGGCCACGGACTTACCCAGAACATGTCGGCATCCTTCAGGTGAGTCTGCGGGTCACGCTTTTGGGTGTGGATGAAGTGCGGGAACTTCGCGGGATCGCGGATGAAGAACACCGGCGTGTTGTTGAACACCCAGTCGAGGTTGCCCTCCTCCGTCTTGATCTTGATGGCAAAACCTGCACAGAGTCAACATCGTGGGCCGCAGAAAGCATCTTTGCGCACTTACCACGCGGGTCGCGGGCAGTGTCCGCGGAACCAGACTCGCCACCGACGGTCGAGAACCGCATGGTGACGGGGGCCTTGGTGCCGACCTTCTTGAAGAGCGCCGCGCACGTCAAGTCGGTGATATCGTGGGTGACCTCGAAGAACCCATGGGCACCAGCGCCCTTGGCGTGGACGACACGCTCTGCACATCCACGGCGTTAGCGGCGCCGATCCCGCGCAATCGAAGCAGCACCGCAAGCACGCACCAGGGATACGCTCGCGATCGAAGTGGGCGAGGAGATCGATGTGGTGGAAGTCTAGATGCAGCGCGATCGGTCATTATCGCCCGGGCCCGAGAGACACGGTGCGGATCGACGAACCTTGGAGGAGCAGAGGGCCAATCTTGCCGACGCGCTCGGCGGCGTAGGGCTCAGCGACGGGGACACCCGTCGACGTCGTGTAGACGGCGTTGTCCTGCGTCTTGAACACCTTCTGGGACGGCATATCTGCGAGCGGCTCGGGCGAGGCTGGGAGGAGGAGGGCGGTTAGGAGAGGAGGTGATGGCTGGAAAACAGCTCGACGGAGGGGGTGTGCGAATGAGAGGCCGAGTATTTGTACGCGAACGCCCCCTCTAGGCTGCCGCGACGGGCCCGGCGGCCTCGTCCTGAACCTTGAAGTTCACTAGGACATGTCAGCAGGTCACGGACCCAGTGGATGTTCTGTGTGAACAGAGTGGGAGGCTCGCATTGAGTAATAGACATAGAACACCTACGGTCCCCGGTAAGCCCGCACGTGACGCCTGTAAGCATCCTCTCACCGTTCAGGGGTTTGTAAAGGCTCAGCAGGCCCCGAGAGTTCGGGCTTCTCGACGCTACGGGCATGCCAGTGTTGCTAGCATCTGGCGGATGACACAAGCTGCGGAGAGATGTCATCTTGCTCCTCGAGTCTGTGACTAAACGCGCGCATGACCGGGTGTACGATTAACAACGGAAAATGCCTCATGATTGCCACTCTTTAGGAGTACCCGCAGCTCGAAAACAAAGTGCAAGACAGCGGAAGGCAGCCTATAGCGGCAAGACGTCCTAGGAGATAGGGCGTCAGCGGATATTTTTGGGCGGGAGGAAGGACGGAGCATGGATACCCTGCAGGTTCCCACCACTTCCACGAGAACACGCTCTGCACGGCTCGACGCGAGTCCTCCCGGGCGCACGTCGCCATAGAACGCCAGAATCACAGAAGGGGAACAAGAACGTTGATTGTCACAGGAGAAAGTCGGGCACCCAGACAGGGCGGCGCGGCGCGAGCAGGCCCCGTGTCCTGTCCATCTGACGACTGCGACGCCGCACGAACGCAGCCAGAGTGGCTTCGGACGGTCACGTTCGCGTAGGGTCCCCGCCCAACAATCGCGCCAAGTCGCGACATACCATGCAGATGAGCGCACGAGGGCCCCGCTGGGACGGCACCAGGAGGACCTGCGCGATGGCCTGCCTATCTGGCCCGAGACCAGGCCCTAACTCGCATAGGTCCGGGGACAATTGAATACAGAACTCTTCGCCTATTCAGTTCGAGCTGCAGTCCTGGAATGGTCGTGGAGCCCGTGGTGCGGGTTGAATCGACGGCCCGGGTGCGGGTGTGAAAACGGCGCAATGTACTCGTAAAGACGGAGCGATACCGGGCAGATAGTGCGAGGCGAACGAGCCCTTTAGCAATACCTGGTGGGAGTGGAAGTGTCGACGTAGTGACATTGGCTTCCACAGTTCCTCCGGGCATCCAATTGCAATAGCAATCGAAAGGGGCAATGGGATCGATTTGTACGAGCGCATACGTGGACGACGGGCCTTACTTGCGTGCTCGCTGTTCTCCTGTTCAGCGAAGCGAATGAGTGGCCGTAGTACTGGTAAGACACGTATTGACGGCAACTCACGTCACTGAAGTCACCCTCGAGCGACTTTCGTTGTGGCAGACCAGATAGCCATGGAGAAAGAGAGATGTATGCCGTTGACGGCACCGATCGATGCAAGGTCGCTGTTTGGGCGCTTCGTGAGGATGTCAGATAGCGCCTCGGTCATTGGCTGGTCTTCCGGAGGTGTTCCTCTCATACACTCGGGTCCAGGCATGTGTTAACCAGAGCACATAAATTGCATGAAGTACCTGCGCGCAAGTCCTGCCCTGCTGCCTGGCCACGGCCCACACCAAGGAGGCAAAGCTTCGGAGGGTGATGAAGGCTAATTATACTGTAAATCACACAACGAGGGACTAGTGTACGACCTTGTAGGTACCTCCTGGACGGTCCAATCCTTGCAAGCTCATGGCGAACCACCTCGGTAGTCGTCGATACGGGGCTGCTGCTGCTTCAAAGTCCATGAGTTGCGAGTGGGAGGTCGTCACTGCGTTCTCACTCACCCCCGACGGGTAACGCGCCCGCCTACTCGGCGGCAAGCTCGAGCTTCATCTTTGCGATGGCAGCTGCGGGGTTGAGACCCTTCGGGCAAGTACGCGCGCAGTTGAAGATAGTGTGGCAGCGGTACAAGCTGAGCTCGTTCTGCATCTTCTCCTTGCGGTGCGCCTTGTACGTGTCCTGCGATGCCAGTCCAGTGAGCGAGACGTGCAACAGGTAGGGTACGGGGATATACGCACTCGGGAATCCGCCATCCAGCGGTACGCGGCCATGAGGGTCGCGGGGCCGAGGTACTCGTCCTGGTTCCACCAGTAACTGGGGCAGGATGTCGAGCAACACGCGCACAGAATGCACTCGTACATGCTGCAAAGAGTAAAGGTCAGAATCTGAATTGGGTGCGCGTGATTGGTTGGTCATGACGTAGCGTTCGTAGCGCATATATACGCCGTGGGTGCTGATGTGGGGAAAGGGGTGAGCACTCACCCGTCCAGCTTCCTCCGGTCCTCCTGGGACTGCAAATGCTCATGGTCTGCCGGGGGGTTGTCGTTCTGCAGGTAAGGCTCGATGGACTTGTACTGCTTGTAGAACTGGGTAAGGTCAGGAACGAGGTCCTTGACAATGTACACTGTCCACGGTGTGAGCACCCCTCTCAATCAACCTGTACGGGTAGACTGTATGCACTCACTGTGGGGGAGGGGGTAGATCTTGGTGTCCTTGGACGAGTTGCGGTCGATTCTGCACAGACACGCGAGCGTGTTCTGGCCGTTGATGTTCATGGCACAGGAGCCGCAAATGCCCTCACGGCACGACCGCCGGAAGGTAAGCGTAGGGTCAATCTCGTTCTTGATCTTAATGAGAGCATCAAGAATCTGCGCAGAGACGGGATGGTCAACACCACCAGTCCACCGGGAACATACGGAAGGAAGTAAAGCGGGCTCACCATAGGGCCGCACTGGTTGAGGTCGATGGTGTACGACTGGAGCGTCGGCTTCTTGGACGGCTCATCAGGGTTCTAACGAGGCGCAAGCAAGTTCAGCGTTCAAAGTCGCTCCGAGCGGGTGGGCAGGAGCATAGCAACATACCCAGCGGTAGATCTTGAACTCCTTGTTCAAGACGGGCTTCTGGACGGGCGTGGCCTGCGCGCGCGCCGCGGTCGACGCGAAGCCCCGCGCGGACTGCCTGAAGACGTTGGTGCGTGCGGCGACGAGGGACTGCATGGCTGTGGGGAGGAGGTGATGGACGGGGAGAGAGGAGGCGGATGCGGAGGAAGGAACGGTGCACGAGATTGAGGAGGGAGAGCTGCACCCGGGAGCGCCAGCTACCCCGGCCTCTTCGGCCGCATTCCTCCGATCCAATCACGCGCCCCCAATTTCTCCCGCATTCTGCCACCGTCCAGGTCTGGCCATGGCACGCTTGTCGTCACCGTCCCCGCCGTCGCCGCTCATCCCCTCGCGCGTCGTCGGCCGGGGAGGAAAGGCTCGGATTGCGGAGCACATCAAGAGGCGGGCGAGGAGGGCACACAGGCGACGCAGGTGCAACGCATATTACTCAAGAATATTATATTCGTACAGGTGTATTGTACCATGTGTTCGATCGTAAAGGAGGACGGACGCATAGGGATCCACACGGAGGGACAGGCCATCACCAGAGCACAAAAACATTTCTAAATGATCCAGATACAACGGGGAATATACACTCGTCGTGCCAGACAAGGAGAGGGAAGAATGGGGGAAGGGAAGGGAGGGAGGGGAGGGAGGGGAGACCAAGGAGAGAAATCGCTACAGAGGAAGAAGGGGAAGGTATATGTCGGTGCAGCCAGATTGTCCGTCACCGTGGTGGCCGCCACCACAGTCACCAGGCTACACCGCACGGGGACGAGCTTTGAAGACGATCACCGCTTGCGCTTGCCGGGCATAGAGCTCGTGTGCTCGATGTGTCCGCTGCCATCGCTCGTACCCCCCTCGACCTCAAAGTCGCCTTCCGAATATCCGCCAGGAGTTCCTCGGCCGTTCGAACGAGCGGGGCCCGCGACGGGGACTGGAGAGTCGGAGTTCTCCCGGATGTCCATTCGATCGGCATCCAAGTACTCTTGCTCGATCGCGATGGCTGAGGTGCTCTCCGGAAGCGGGGGAAGGATAACCATGTCCTGCATTTCGGCATCCACGTCCTCCGCTACGGCGGTAGCTGCGACTGGAGGAGGCACACGGCGGCCTCGGGCGCTGGCGCCGTGACGACTCGCACCAGTGTCAATTTCTACTTCAGTCTCCGCACCGACGTCACGTTCGCGCTCGCGTTCCCGACTACTCCCGTCGCCGGTGTTTGGACGGTCTCCGACGGCGGTCGCTGCTACTGCCACTGCCGAGATCGCAGCAGACGCCTCGGCAATAGACTGCGCGTCAAAGTCTTCGACCTCGACCTCGACGTCTTCTTCCAAATCTGCGAACGTCCTGCAGAGGGGGCAAGAGAAGGCGGGGTGATGCGCCTCGAGGAGTGGGCGGATACACTTGTAGTGGAACGCATGCGAGCATGGAGCAATGAAGAGAGCCTGGTGGATCGTCACACCAAACAGGCCTGGTGGAAGCATGAGCATAGCTTTTGATAGCGTCGGGTGGAGACGTACAGATACAGCAATCGGGGAGCGTGGATTTGGCAGCCACCTTCTTTCCGGCAGAGACAGACTGCTTCGGGATGGCGATCGTCTTGAGCTGCTTCAAGGCATTTGCGCTGCAAAACCGTGAGGATATGTCGGAAACCAGGAGGAATCGACCTACTTGAACGGATTCGTGTGGTTCTGCCACTCTCTTCCAACCTCGACCTTGATCTTCACGCACTTGTAGATGTCTTCGGTTCCGCCCTGGTAGTCGACGCCCAGCTGGAGCAGATCGCCATCCTTGAGCTCGTGCGCGCGCGACTCGTTGTTCGCAGGCGACAGGCGGACATGGTTCAAGAAGGTACCGCTGCTCGACTTGGTGTCCCTGATAAAGAACCTTCCACCGGCTTCAACCCATATCTCCGCATGGGCGCGAGAGACGACCTTGCTCTTAAACGCCAGCTTGTTCGAGCCCATGGCGTTGGCCGCGGCGAGGCCAAGCCCCGAGCGGTCTGTGAAGCGTCCTATGCGCAGCGGGGGGTCGCCCTCCCGCACGTCGCGAGATATGGGGTCGAACCGGAGGGACCGGCGCGAATCGAGGTGGGGGACAAGGCGGATGCGGTGCGATGGGCCGGTGCCTGCTGCTGGTGCGTTCGTCGACGAGGAGGCCGCAGGGCCTGTCGCGGTGCGCGCGACGGCTACGGCGGCGGGGCCATGGGAGGAGGCAGCAGCGACGGTGCCTGCAGAGCGTCGTCTGCGGAGCATCTGTGAAAAACCGGGGGTTGAGTTTGACTGAGAGACGGAGGGTTGGATGTTGGACGAGGCGGCGGCTGGGCGACGGCGGTGGCCCGAGGCGTGGTCGGCGGAGGCGATGGCGGGGGGAGGAGAGTCTCTGGTGACGGCGTCGTGGGGTGGAGAGGGGTGAGACTGGGAGGTGCCGCGGGGTCTCCCGCGCAGAAAGGAACCCAGAATGGACTGCCGGGCAGAGGGCGAGGGCTCGCCTATTGTCACTGGGTCCATCGATAGAGGGGCGTGCTTGTTGTCGTCGTCGTCGTCGGCGTAGGGTGCGTCGTCGAGGACGTCGTGGAAAAGTGTGAGGTGGTTGAGCTGGTCGGCGAAGCGAATCGTCGATCGAGCCGCTCAGCCCAGGGCCCAAGCTCCGACCCTCCCCTGCCTCTAGCGCCGTCAGCCGCTTTCGGCTCGCGCTCGTCTCTTGCCAATCCCCCTCGAGCTCCAGATCCCACTCGGGCCCACTGCCAGTCCCAGCCCCAGCCTCAGCTGAGCCCCAGCACGCCACAGCGTTCCTTTTCCTTGTCAATGTCCTGCGGCAGCGGGCAGTGTCCCATCGCGATTGTAATATCATAGCCTGCGCCCGGGCCTCGCGTTCCCCCGGACGACTCGATCTACATGCGCCCGCCGCGTGCTGCTCGAATGAACGGCACAGATGCCAACACCATTGTGTCGAAGCTTTCTTTCGGCACCAGTCTCCTTCATCCTCCCACGGGCGACGTAATCTGCGCGCACGGCGGTCGGAGCACATTCAGGAACAGCCTTGTCTCCTCCGACTCGGGTTCGAGCACAGTCCATACCAGGCGCTTCCCGCCCGTCTCCTTTGTCTCCGTAATACAAGTACATATGACGCCGTCTCACGCGCGCGCCCGACGGGCTGTCCTACCCTATCGTAGTATGTGATACAGCCTTGTATCTGGATCGCTTTTGTCCCGCCTCGCGGCTCAGGGCCCGCCCGCCAGTGCCAGGATCTTCGCAGCAGCCTGCTCTGCTGCCGACATGAGCACTCCCTGCGGGTTCCCCACCGGCAGCGACGGAATGATGGACGCATCAACGATGAACTGCGTCAAGTGCCACACTCCGTCAGTGGCGGCGTTCATGGATCGGGCCCAGGCGGCGGGGAAGCGCCACTCACCAGATTGTCCGTGTTGAACACCTTCGCGTTCTGGTCGACAACCGCGGTAGACGGGTCCGTGCCGATCTTCGCGGCGCCCACCCAGTGGTTGGAGCACATCGTCGCCTGCGTTTCGCGTATGTATCAGCATCTGTCGTCTGCGGTGCCCCAGTCAGCATTCAAACTTACAGGATCGTAGGCGTCGACGTATTGCTCGAGCGTCATGGTGTGGTCCGGGGTTATGAGCGTCAGACCATCGACTGCGAGAACGGACGCCATTAGTCTCAGCTTCACTTGGCAAGCCGTACTGTGGCTCTCACCATTCTTCATTGTAGACGTGACGTCGTGCAGAGCCTGCAGCAACACCTGCTTGTCGATGGCATTGGTCAGCCAAGGGTTGACCAGAGCCTTCGCGTTCAAGGCGGCGTCAATGCCGATACGTCCGCGAGACTGGATGCCCTGCGACCTAAGATTGATGCTCCGTCAGTCCCAGACGACTGGAGCTAATCTGTATATCCTCACAGATAAAGGGTGATGGTGAAGATCTGGCTCGCGTTGTACGCAACCGAGGTGTTGACGGAGGCCGCGCCAGGGCGAACGGTTCCTTGCGCCTGTAAGCAATAACATACGTCAGTCCGAACTCTCGGGGCTGACCATGGCCGCTCTACCCACATAACGAGTGATGCCGTCACTGGCGCCGTATGCCCTCCAGAAGTTCAGCCTAAGAAAAGCTCGTGTCAATCACACATCGAATACCATGGTAGGTTCCTTCGCATGACGTACTTCGGGGACGCACTGGCGAGCACACCGGAGCGGCTCTGCAGGTACTGCTGAGCGTCGGCCTGTCTGGGGTTGGACCAGACGGTCGCCCAATTGTCGTACGCGTCGATGCTCGGGTGGGTGAACACCAACTACACGCTCATGAGCTTCCACAGCACACATCACCACGCCAGAAACGGCGCACTCACGTTAATCGACGGGTTGTCCGACACCTGCTGTCCAACGGGGAGGTTGATCCATTGGTCCTGCGGGGGGAGGTTCGCGCCCGCCGTCGGGTTGCTCTGCACGGCCTGGATCATGTCCGTCGGGCCGATCCCGCTCTGGAAGAGGATGCGCGGGGTGCCGAACGAGCCCCCGGAGAGCACGACGCGTCCGTTCGGGTTCAACGGCACGATCCCGTTCGGGCCGAGCGAGGTGTCGTTCGTGCGCACGCCGAGGATCGTCGACCCGTTCCGGATGACCTGGCTCACGTACACGTGGTCCTTGTACACGAAGTTCTTGCGCGCGAGCGCGGTCTGGAAGTACGTCGCGACGGGCCCCGCGCGCTGGCCGTTGAGGAAGTCGAACGCGCTGTAGCCGAAGACGTGGTCCTTGTAGTCTGGGTTGTCGTTGATCGTGGTCTGGGAGTAGCCCTGGGCTTGGAGCAGCTGCGCGACGACGTTCGCGGATTCCTCGAGGTACCGCTTTCCGTCCTGAGAAGGGTGATCCGTGCTCGGTAGGCGTTGCTTTAGCTTGCTCGTATACGGAGCGTGATTGGCCCAGCTGCTTGGCCAGCCATTGGCAGGAGAGAAATCGTTGTCGTTGGGGTACCAGTACAGACTTGGGGAACACGTCAATGCGCAGTTCTCAGGGTCATCACGGGAGAAAACTTACGCTCCGTTCACCGAGGTACCACCACCCAAGAGGCAACCCGCGAAGAAGTTGGTATCTGCAGTAGGTGTCAGCCTCAGGGTTCGCATACCTGCCTTCACCTTTACTCACCCTTGCACCACCAGAATGGCGCAGTGTCGGTGAACAACGTCTCAAACAATCCAGGAACGTCGAACTTAGTGAGCTATGCGAGGAGGTATGGTTAGGACAAAGTAACCAGCTCCAACAAGAAGGCTCTCACGTTAGCGCTCTTGGTCCAGGGAGCATCGTAGGTGCCGCCAGTCTCAGCAGTAGACGGTCCACCGCGCTCGAGGAGCAGAACCTTCTTGCCAGCCTCCGAGAGACGATCGGCGACGATGAGACCACCAGGGCCACCACCGACGACGATGTAGTCAAATGGCGTAGCCTATGGCAATGTTGGCTAAATTGCAGGAGAGCGGAGGTGAGGAACTCACGGTAGCCGTAGGACCAGTGGTAGTGGTGGTGCTAGTAGGGCCGGAGGGGACAGAAGTAGGAGGAGTGCCGGGATTGCCTTGGAGGTAGTTCTGGTAATTGGAGGTCTGGGCATCGGGGAAGTTGACACCGTAAAACCCGACTGAACAGATCTGTCAGATCTTCGGTGTCGAGACCCATCATAGATAAACTTACAGTCCGTGTGCTCCGCGAAGCTGCTGTTCGGGTCGGACGGGTCGTCGACTGCGACGTTCGAGTAGGCCCAAGCGAAGACCCCCGTGCCGGTGGGGTCGATGCTTCCGCCGTCCCACGCTGTGCAGGCACTCCTCAGTCGTCGGTCTAGAACCCATATAGTTTACGTACAAGTGCAGTTCTGGCAGCGGAAGACGAACTTCCAGTGCGTCGAGTTCACAGAGCTCGAGGGCAGAGTGGTAATGGTGGGTCCGGCGTAAGTCGTCGGAAGCGTGTATCCACTGTGAGATATGCGCTCTCAGTCTGGGGCACTTCCGAGTATCGTGAGGGGCGTGCACTCACGTCGCATAGCGAGCAGAAGCCACAATTTTGTTCTCGTATGGCCAGGCGACGAGCAGCAAGTCGCCGATCATGGCCCCTCCGAGAGCCAACCCGATCCATTTCGCGTCAATTGGCGCGACAAATTCACCGATGAACTCTGAGCTGGTGGAGGCCTGAGGGAGGGCGATTCCGTAGGTGACCGAGTGGACAGGATCGGTGACACCGTCGAAGACGAAACCATTGCCGGGGTCGACGTAGGGTGCAGCGACCTGCGAGTACACTGTTTTCGAAACGAGTATGAGCGCATACACCCAGTTCCATGGCGTTACCGGACGTACCAGAGCCGACCAACGGCAGTAACGAGAGCAACAGTCTCTTGAATGTCATGGTGAAGGGCCGTAGCGTCGCGCTTACCGACCCCGTCAAGAATATTGGTCTTTATACTCGCCTTCATGCTGCCCAGCACAACGGTACGGCGAGGAAGACCCGAGCATTGAAACAGCCGACGGGACCCTCGCGTCCCTCTATCGCGTACCGCGTGTGTTATTCGCGGCGACCGGTCGCATGAACGCTGTCGTTAATGTTGGCAACGAGGCCGCCGGCGACGACGGAGGGACGCCAGCGCGCAGAGCGGCGAGAATTCGGATGGGCCTTTTCGCCCGTGACCGTGTACCCGACGCACATGAAGGGCATGTACACTCTTAAATCCCCGAAGATTTGCAAGGGGACCTGGACACCAAGGCGGATGTAGAGGGCGGCTGGCGAAGACTTGTCGCAAAAGGTGCAAAATTCCCATCATCACTGGATGCGAGAGAAGGCGGCCAATGGGCAACGTGCAGTTAGGTGACCGAGGATGCGCCGATCATCTATCCGGGGACAGTCTTGGACTATCGGACCACTGGAACGCGTCATTCCGACCGAGGACGAGCGTTGAGAAGCAGTGGTTTTATACAAACCCCTCGCGCACATGAGTGTATCTTGCGGGGCGTCGGTGCCGCACCCCACCCCCGCAGTTACGATAGAACTGCCCCTCGAGGTGCTTCAAAGGCGTCTCTAGTTCTAGTAATCGATACGTTCTAATTATGGGCGAACGGAACGCGTACCTGCCGGATCTTTGTGTGTCTCCGAGGCCCTGCACGCCATCGGCTGGCATGGAACGAGCCACGGCGAGAGCGCATGCAGCTCTAAGTACGTCACTGCATTCACAAACAGCCAAATGAGCTGAGTAATGCCGGTGGTAAGAGAAATATATGGTAGCAAGATATGCAAAGAGTGTCTTAGCAGAGTGCAACAAGAGGTAAGCGCGTACATCTTCAGCGTGACCGGGATCTCGGGCTCGGAGGTTGTTTGGCAAGAGCTTCTGATCCTAGCAGGGGCAAATACAGGACAACAACGCCAGTCGTTGTCAAGCGCTCAATGGTCACTTGAGGTGCAATGAGCACGACTCGGTCTCTGTGTACTCACCGTCGTGTTCCCCAACTTCCTGGTATTCCACGTGAACTACTAGTATTAATTATATACATCAGCCTGTCATATGATTTGCGTTCTGCGACGCGTCCCTAGGAGAAACAAGGATTAGCCCAGTATCAGTTAATGGTTCTGTATGATGTCCAACATACGAATACTGTATACCGGTAGCTGCTGACTGTGAGTGACAGTGTGCACAGTACTATCAAACGAAAGACATACACCATACCCTGTTGGTATGGTAGCCCGGCTAGCCGTATTCTCTGTACTTTCGACCGCTACTAAGCGGTGGTCGGCGAACTTGGGTCTGTGAACATGTACGGGTATTTTAGCGAGACATAAGCTGTCCATTGTTCGACGAGAAGAGCAGGTCGGCTGTGGACTGGTCGGTGGGGATGAAAGCGGGCGCCTGGGGACGGTTGCAGGCGTCTAGTCGGTTTCCATCGTGCGTGCACCTGCGCCTGTCTCTGTCCCTGCACTACGCTGTTCTGCTTTCTGCCTGGCTGGCGTCCCTCCCGAACCAGGTCTCCCGTCTTCCCATCGGGTGGGCCCTCCCTCTTCTCCTACACACGCCCTCAAGCACCCAGAGTGACTCAGAACGCGTCCTTCCTTTCTCTTTCCTCTTCTTCCAAGTTCTGAACATCCACCGACCCGGTCCTCCATTGCTTGTCGCCTAAGCACAAGGAGCACTCGTTTTCTTCTTTCTTTTCTCTCTCCCTCTTCTCCCTTCTGGCACATGTCGGCGTCTGCATCGTCATCCTCCCCAACATCCTCAAACGCAGGCCCCAGCTCAGCCAGGCCGAGTCTTGAGAATGGTTCCGAACAGAACAGGTACGCGCGTCCAGTCCAACACCGTGGCGGATCGCGTTGAACCACTGCGCTCTGCATAGTGTCGTGATCAAGGTCGGCATGCTTGGGGACTCGCAAATAGGGAAGACGAGTCTCATGGTGAAGTACGTCGAGGGGCACTTTGATGAGGACTACATCCAGACGCTAGGTTCGTGCACATCTCGGGACGCTTATATCGCCCCACCTCGTCGCGCTCATGCATACCACCGTTATCGCCGCTAGGCGTCAACTTCATGGAGAAGACCATCACTGTGCGGCGAACGTCCATCACGTTCTCGCTATGGGATCTTGGCGGGCAGCGAGAGTTCGTGAACATGTTGCCACTAGTGTGCAATGATGCGGTTGCGATCCTCTTCATGTTTGATCTATCGCGGAAGTCGACGTTGAACTCGGTGAAAGAGTGGTATCGGCAAGCAAGGGGTTTCAACAAGGTCTGTGCCTTTTTCTATCTGTCATGCATTGTGGCATGAGGGGAGTACACATGCACCCGCTGTGCCTGTATGCGCGTCCCAGCTATGCTGGTACTAATCCGTCGCATCGGACATACTCCGGTAGCGATCGGTACACTAAGTAGCATTTTGGTTGCGGGGCAACGCGTTCGATGTCGCGTTTTGTGTTCAAGTCATACCGTGCCCCTTCCCCTCGTGCCACTCTCAGCGTGTCAGTCATGGTTTGAGCGTGCCAGAACTGATAGTTACTGAACATATAGACCGCAATACCCTTCTTGATTGGTACCAAGTTCGACACGTTCGCAACGTTCCCGAGAGACGAGCAAGAAGAGATCACTAAGCAGGTTCGCGTTGGAGTTCTCGGTATCAGTAGTACGCTGCCGGCTGACCGTACCCACTAGGCGAAGCGCTTCGCAAAGGCGATGCACGCGTCCTTAATCTTCTGCTCAACGTCAGCGTCGATAAACGTGCAGAAGATCTTCAAGATCGTCCTAGCGAAGGCGTTCGACCTGAAATGCGTCATTCCAGAAATCGACGGCGTGGGCGAGCCGATATTGATGTATGTCGACGTATAGTGTTCGAGGGAGACGATGTCCGAAGTTCCAGGCGTGGGCTGGGTTCGAGCGGGAAGCGCAAAAGAACCAGGTACGTCCGGGTCTTGCGTAGGACCTGCGTCACGGGCTATGAATGGACCATTACAGCATGTGTGTCTGACTCTACCTCGCGACCAGCCTGCCGCGATGGTGATGAAGCACCAGCCTCGAATAGCAACCCTGAAGGGGACCACACTTTCCCGGCCTATGCTGCCGCGTGAAGCACATGGACAAGAAGTGTCCAACGATGTCAAGCCACGGACTATAATCGACCGTCTCTTCGGAAGCTAGTATATTCCCCAGATACTTTCCCCTTCCCACATCGCCCCTCCCGCGCCTTCCCGAACCTCGACCTCTTCGTTACCCCTCGCCATTCCCCATATTCCCTTGACTCCCCCCTCCACTGCCCTCTATACACTCTCATCGTCGACCTCCATCCTCATCGCGTCTCAGTACTACCCCACTACGCTCGTACACTGTTGTCGTTCTGTCCGTTTGCTGCATTTCCTATGTCACCGCTTACTGCCTCGCTCGTCTGCATTGCCTCTATATAATCACATCTGCCATAACTCTATCGCTTCTCCGCATGCTCGCCTCAACACCATATTCCACAAATCTGCCTTCATTCTACATAAAACTTGATAACCCGCTAATTGCAGAACCTGTATGACCTATTCCTCCGGACCTTTTCTCTCCCCGCGGTCGCCACGGGCCACGCGGTTTCTCGCCGCGAGGGTGGCGAAGGCACTTCCGCCGTCTTGCTATAGGCGCTCTCGAGGTTGCCTTGCTGGCGGCATCCGCATAGACCCGATCCAGACTTTGTTGTTATACCGTTTCATATGTTCCAGCAGCGGCTGGTAAGGCCCATGGAGGGAAGACATGTGTAGACAAGGTACGCCGCACGGCGTGACTTGTGGCGGCGGCGGTGCTGTCCACAACTTGGAAATGTACCACGACCTGGGCAGCTTCGATGCTCCGATCCACATGCACTCCTCCCATGCAGCTCTCACGCATCGCGGGGGTACTAGCGCAAAACCACACAAGGCTGCATATAGCCAAGCCCAGTGCACACGAGCGCGTCCGGGAATGAAGACGGACGACTGACGCTTGTCGAATGCCCCGGAGGTTGCCGTGGCGGCTCCGCGCGAGCACCTCGGACAACTTAGCGCAATGCTGCAGGCGCGCCTGCTTCTTCTCTCTATATCCCTCTTATCGTGCGTGATAAGCCCGGTGACCACTCTTTCATGCGGAGAGTTTGGACAAGACTCTCAACAGCGTGCCTGTACCGTTGGTTGCACGCGAGCAAGGGACCCCTCCGAGTCCCCCGCAGTACACAGCAGGGCCTGACAACCATGCGTATGTTGCACGGATAGCCTCAAAAGATTTGGCAAGGGACGCATGGCGCCCTTGCTAGGCCACCCAGGGCTCTTGTCAATGTCGCCGCCCTCGGTGATGCTCTGCGGTCGTGCACCACATGGCCTCCGTATCAGTTGATCACTCTGGTAAGCTTATGACCTCCAGCTTTACCTCAAGCGACACGCTGACCCCGAGCGAAACCCAATCATAGCACACCAGCATGTTGCTTCTTTGGCCGTTTTCCAGATGGCGGTTCCCATTTGGGCAAAACACTCGCCTACTAATGTTCACCCGGCGCTCTCACGTCCTCGTTCTAGGGGGCACGGCCAGAGTTTATTCCATATGCATCTGAAAGCGCATCCCCCGCCACCTGGCATGCGGTCCCGTAAATAACCACTTGTACCCGGGTACGCGGCGCATGAAGACAGTGGTCCAGTCAGCGGGGAGGTTGTTCTTGGACGTATCCGCGTTGCCTGGTCACGCCGGTAAATGCAGCAGATACTCCGATAACGAAATCAAGCTAATGTTTTACTCTCTGCAGCCGGCCATTGAAACATCTCGTCAGACGAACGCTGTTCCGCCGCAGCGCGCTTGCATACGGGACGTGCCCTTACGAGCCGCTCGGCGAAGCCCATGACATCTCGAAGGCCGCGTCGACCGCATGGAACGTATCTGCACGCCCAGATCCCGCACGCTGCTCCTCGTTCGGGTCATCTTGGACGTGGTCATGGCAGCCTGAGTCCGCCTCGGACGCGTGCCAGGCCACGGATCTGGAGCCGAGAACCCATGTCTGGCGACATACAAAAGCCTCAGGTACTTCGGACGAGCAGATCCTCAGCCCGCCCCTCAAAGAGCGTCCTCGGTCTCCTGCTTACGCTCACTGCACCATGGCTCTCTCTGCTTTCATGAAGCGCATCTCCTTCCTCGCGGCGGTGGCCCTGTCCGCCCTCGTCCTCACGAATGCGACCCAGGTGATGCGTCGCCCGGAGACGTTCAAGGACGCCCCGCGCAAGCTCCCGACGAGCAAGGTGGAGCCTCAGGTAATCCACAAGCGTGCAGGCTCCAAGGTTCAGGCTGCCTACTTCACCAACTGGTACGTCTGTTCGTGGATGAAGAAGAAACGAGCTCGTGTTCTGATCCTTCCTTCGCGCTGCTCCTTGCAGGGGCATCTACGGCGCCAACTTCCGTGAGTACTCGGCCATGACCGGACACATTGCTTGTTGCTTGCCTTTCTGCGCCCCCTCTCTCGCTGACGGGGACGACTCGCTTTGCAGAACCGACGGATATTATTCCATCGACCTTGACGCACATCGTCTATGCCTTCGCCGATGTTTCCGCGGACACCGGCAGCATCGTTCTCACGGATTCGTATGCGGATGAGCAGGTGGGTAGACATTCGCCGGAGGTCGTCTGACCTATCCTGAGTCCTCGTTGCAGAAACACTTCCCTGGGGACTCTTGGGATGATCCCGGCAACAATCTTTACGGATGTCTGAAGCAGGTGGGTGCAATCGTGAAATCTTCTATAGATCGCAGCCCATTGAAACCTCAAATAGATGTATCTCCTCAAGCTGAAGAACAGGTTCGTCTATTCCTTCCATCTTCCGTCCACAACATGGTATTGAACACGATGCAGGAACCTGAAGGTGCTCCTCTCTATCGGCGGCTGGACGTACTCGCAATCCGGACATTTCAACTTCGTGACCGACGCCAACAAGCGCGCGACGTTCGTGACCAGCGCGGTCAGCATGATCGAGAACTACGGCTTCGACGGCATCGACATCGACTTTGAGTATCCGACCTCGGGCCCGCTCGCGTCCGGCTTCGCCGACCTGCTCACCTCCCTGCGCACCGCGTTCGATAACCTGCAGAAGCAGAAGGGCGATAGCGTCCCGTATCAGCTGACGGCGAGTATCTGGACCGGCGCTGCTTATCGCGCTTGTGCTTTCGCTGACCGAGTGCGCATCTCACAGGCCGCTGTCCCTGCTGGCTCGGACAACTATGCATTCCTCAGGGTCCCGGAGATGAACTCCGCACTTACCTACTGGAACCTCATGGTGGGCTACAGAAGAGGACGCGGAGGAACGTACTCTGACTCCCAATGTCATAGGCATACGACTACGCGGGTTCGTGGTTGACTTTCGTGAGTGGCTCTTCTATCTTTAGACATCACAGAATGTGCTCACATGTCCCTGCAGGCTGACAACCAAGGTAACACCTACTCCACGCTTATGAGTGGGGAAGTCGTCTCACAAGCCAATAGCCAACCTCTACGGCGGTGAACGCACCAATGTCTCCACGGACAAGGCCGTCAAGTGGTACATCCAGAACGGTGCCTCCGCGAACAAGATCAACATGGGCATTCCCCTCTACGGCCGGGCTTTCGAACAAACCACCGGCATCGGCGCGCCCTACACCGGCGTAAGTGACACTCTTGTCAACGAACCTCTTCTCCTGGCGCTGACGATACCTAGATTGGCCCTGGCACAACCGAGGCCGGGATCTACTCGTACAAGGACCTCCCTCTTGCCGGTGCTAAGGTTAAATTGGATCAGCGTACAGCTCTGAGCGCCAGCTGACAGTATGACAGGTCTTCGAGAACCTCACTGATGTGACTAGCTACTCGTTCGACTCGTCTAAGGGCGAGCTCGTCTCGTACGACACTCCTCACATCGCCACGATCAAGGCGCAGTACGTCCAGAACAACGGCCTGGCTGGATCGATGTTCTGGGATGTGCGTAACGAGTGTAACTCACCTTTGAGGGGCCACACTGATGTCCCTCAACACAGCTTTCTACCGACAAGGTTGGCGCAGATTCGCTTGTTGGTACGACTGCAGGCGTCTACGGCAGCCTTGACCAGACGCAGGTAAGTAGCCATTTACATTGGGCGATCACACGCAGAACTGACGTGGGTGACCTACATAGAACCATATCAAGTGAGTATTGAGGCACAAGACGCGGCGGATTCCCACTGAATGTGTTCGATACTGTAGCTTCCCTAACAGCAAGTGGGACAACATCCGCAACAACATGGGCACGTCTCCGGGTTCTCCCGGCAGTTCGAGCGCCCCTGCAAACCCCACGACTACCACCCCATCCCGCACTACCACTAGCCCTACCACGGCGCCCACTGGCGGCTCTGGGAAGTGCGCTTCTGTTGCGGCCTGGAGCGCAGGCGTACGTGACCTCCTCCTACACACCATACACAGCAAGGTCTGACATATCATATAGGCAACCTATACCGGCGGACAACAGGCGACCTACCGTGAGTACTTCGGTGAAACCGGTGTCCAAATGTGATGTTGACATCATTATAACAGAGGGTCACCTCTGGACCGCCAAATGGTGGACTTCCAACGATATCCCGGGCGGAGCCGGTGAGCATGACCTATCATTCCTTTGACATTGTACTCATTTTGTCTACAGCTGGTGTCTGGACGGACAACGGCGCGTGCTAGATGATTTATCTCATGACTATACTTTGGGACGAGCACTCAGGAACGCGTGGCTCGGTCGCCCGCGTCCTCAGGCTCAGGGATCAAGCGGTCTTGTGTATATAACGGCGATCTTTGGAAATCAAGTAACTCACGCGTCTAGCATGATCTGGAATCCAGTTCGTTCGAGGCGAGTTGAAGTCCGTCTTCGTGACCGAGAGGATCGACGCAAGGTACCCGCGTAGTGCATGCGCGCTTAGGCCCAGACTTGGGCGCCTGTGGACTTGCATCCGCTCCGCCAGCACGTACGGAGTACCGATTCGCCGAAATGGCAATGCACGCTCTTGCACGCTCCGTTCCAGACCGTGCCTGGCGTCCACATATGTCCACAACGGCGGATGTGGCTGAAGAAAGGCATTGATTAAGGGCAGATGGTTCGCCCGTTCTGTTCTTCTGGTCATTCGCTGCTGACCGTACACGATTCATAGCCATTTTATCGCAGCGTCTTGGATACACTACGAGTGCATTCTGAGGGCGTAGTTCGGACATGACGGCGTTCATTCCTATCCACTACGGTCTTCAATCTTCGTGGAGCGCTTCGTCGCATCTTCAATATCGCGTTCGAGGGCGCTGCGGATACATAGAGGGCGTCGTGCTCTGCGTGCCTCAACATTCCTGTGGCATTTCCGGAAGCCCATCCTCATGCTCTCAATTTTCCGCTCCTCGCGTCCCTTGCTATGCAACGTCAGCCAAGTTGGGGTCTCGAACAAGAGGCTACATAAGCCTCTGGTGAGAGGTTCGTTCGACGTCCCCCACCCGAGCGATCCGTCTCTCCCCATTCAAGATGGGTCTGTCAGCCGTCCTCCATCGTGTCTGCTTCCTCGCAGCGCTGGCCATGGCCGCGCTGGCCCTCGTCAGCGCGACGGAGGTCATGCGTCGTCCACAGACGTTCAAGGACCAACCGCACAGTGTCGACACCCAGCGGAAGGTCAAGCCTCATGTTGTCCACAAGCGTGCACCAGGCTCGAAGGTGCAGGCCGCATACTTCACTAACTGGTAAGCCAATTTGGTCACAGAGGTATCTGTCCCCTGCTTAAGCGCCATGTTTGTAGGGGCATCTATGGCGCCAACTTCCGTGAGTCCCATGGAGTTTCGCAAGCACGTGTCCCCTTGCTAACCGATTACCGATTCCTATGCAGAGCCAAGCGACATCGATCCGACCGACCTGACTCACATCCTCTACGCATTCGCCGATGTATCCGCAGACACTGGCGCGATTCGCCTTACCGACTCTTGGGCCGACGAGCAGGTACGGTGCTCATCCGGCTTGGAGGGCGACTTCGCTCACCGAACTAACGTCTATCAGAAACACTACGCAGGCGATTCGTGGAACGACTCTGGTAACAACCTCTACGGATGTCTCAAACAGGTACGGGCAACCATTAGGCTGGGTAATGGCACAGGAACGTGTGGCTCACCCGACGTCCGTAGCTCTACCTTCTCAAGCTCAAGAACAGGTGCGTGCAATCCAGCTCAAATGATCACTCGTATTTGACCCTGCCTCAGGAACCTGAAAGTCTTGCTGTCCGTCGGGGGCTGGACGTATTCGCAATCCGGCCACTTCAACTTCGTCACAGACGCGAACAAGCGTGCCACATTCGTGACGAGCGCGATCAGCATGATCGAGAACTACGGTTTCGACGGCATCGACATTGACTTCGAGTACCCAACCTCCGACGCCCTCGCTACCGGATTTGCTGCGTTGCTCACGTCCCTGCGCGTTGCATTTGACAACTTGCAGCTGCAGAAGGGCGATGACACCCCCTACGAGCTGACGGTACGTACTCCGCCCATCTCGCAGAGCGCCTTCCAACTGACGCGGTCGTGTAGGCAGCAGTCCCGGCTGGCTCCGACAACTACCAATACCTCCATGTGCCTGTCATGGACAACGCTCTCACGTACTGGAACCTTATGGTACCGTGCATTTCACTACCCCTCGCATCACTCTCCGCTCACTCTGTTGTTGTAGGCCTACGATTACGCTGGATCGTGGCTCAGCTGGGTGTGTACTCCTTGGTTCGATGGACTTAGGATGCGGTTGCTTACTCCGAGCGTCAGGCTGATAACCAAGCAAACCTGTACTACGGCGAGCGCACCAACGTTTCGACCGACAAGGCCGTGAAATGGTACATCGCGAACGGTGCGACCGCGAGTAAGATTACCATGGGTATTCCGCTTTACGGTCGCGCGTTCGAGAACACCAACGGTATCGGTGCGCCTTACAGTGGGGTGAGTAGTATGGGTGTTTAAGTCTTGTCATGTCGGCGTTGACGCGTCTTCAGATTGGTCCTGGCACGATCGAAGCTGGTGTATACTCCTACAAGGCTCTGCCCCTTTCCGGCGCACAGGTAAAGGAGTTCCAGTCCATATGTCGAACACCGGTGCTGACCAACGTATAGGTCTACGAGAACCTGACGGATGTCACTAGCTATTCTTACGACTCGTCGAAGCGCGAGCTCGTCACCTATGATACCCCTCACATCGCCTCGATCAAGGCACAGTACGTCCGCGACAAGGGCCTTGCCGGCTCCATGTTCTGGGAGGCAAGTCCTGTTCTATCCCGGGTGTATCACTTGGATTACTCATACTATCTCCTCCATTAGCTGTCAACCGACAAGAAAGGCACTGATTCTCTGGTCTCCACCACGGCCGAGGTCTACGGTAACCTCGACCAGACGCAGAACCACATAAAGTAAGTCAGCGACAGAAATACGAGTACTTTCATTGCTAATGCGGCTCGTAGCTTCCCGAACAGCAAATGGGACAACATCCGGAACAACATGGGCCAGTCGGTAGGAGGATCGTCCTCGAGCACCAGCCGTTCCTCCACCTCGACCACCCGCTCGAGCACGTCCACCTCTGCATCCACGTCGGCGACGTCCACCCGTGCCTCCACTACGACGACCCAGCGCACGTCGACGACCTCCGTCCGCACCTCGAGCACGCCCACCACCACCAGCCGCTCGTCCACCACGCAGAGGTCTACCACTTCCACCCGTCGTTCGACGACGACCACCGCCCGCTCATCGACCTCCACCCGCAGCTCTACCACCACCGCTCGTACCTCCACCACCTCAAGTGCGCCTTCCACCCCTACCGGCGGCTCCGGCGCGGGCCAGTGCGCTGGCGTATCTCCTTGGGGCTCTACGGTGAGTGGTAGCTCTCACGATCCCCGAGAGATTTCGAACGCTCATGACTGCCGTTCAGACGACGTACGTCGGTGGCAACAAGGTCACATACAGTGAGTACAACGGTGCTTATCTTTCTCCTCGCTCTTTCTGACTGCTGGAACCTGTAGACGGGCACCTGTGGACCGCGAAGTGGTGGTCTTACAACGACAAACCCGGCGGAGCTGGTGAGTTACCCTCTATCTACGACGACTCGTCTTTGGCTAATGATACGGTCCTCCTCGTAGCCGGCGTCTGGACCGACAACGGCAGCTGCTAGACACACTCCGCCCCTCCTCGCAGATATACACGACAAAGTCACCCACAGACCTGCGAGCCCCGTTATCTTCTCTATTTCCTGTAAATATTACCTCAGTGACAAAATTAAATGCCCCAAGTATACACCAGTATGCGAGTGTTTGATTGTTCTGTGGGCCGGTGTGCCAGTGAGGATGCAATATTGCTCGGAATGCGTATTACTACCGAGGGTCGTACAAGGTCTAAAGATACAGTGAGGAGCAGAAGATGACGGAGTTGGGCCGCTCGAGCATCTCCGACGCCTTCTCGAACTTTTCTTGCAGCTCGCTGTTCCCGATAACCTTGGCCGCTTGCGCCATTTGGCGAATGAGCTCCTGAAGACGCCGGAATACACGGATGAGGCTGCCCTCAAACTGGTCCGTGAGCTGTGGTGGGTCATATGTAAGTCAGCATTGCAAGGGGAAGGTAGAAAGGCGGGTATCGCACCTTGCAGATGTCCGAGAACGACGCGCCACGGCACCATTGCACGACGGCGTCCATGAGCTCGACCTTGAACGACTGCACGTACTCGTCCTCGTTGATCGGCAACTTGGACTCCTTCGAGACCTTCGCGATACGCCGTGCGATCTCCTGCATGACACGCAGGGGGGCAGCCAGCTCTTCCTTGAGCTTCGTCGTGTGCTCGCTCTGTATGCATGTTAGTCATTATAGACTCCCAGCCAAGCTACATCGAGATGCCCACCTTTTCCGTGAAGACAAAGCAGCTGAGCAATCCCGCGCACTGTTCGGGAGTGAGCGTGTTGAAGACGCCGTTGAAGATGAGCTCAGTGAGAAGCAGCTCGTCTCCCGTGCTGATCTCGCATGCAACACGACCCTTCATGTCGACGATGTCCGACGCGTTCGTGAACCCGAGCCGGCGGAGAACGCGCTTCCGGCACTTGAGCTCCTCCATCTGCAGCACGTCATTCGTCGCTTGCACGCGCTTCTTGAGCTCTCGTATCCGCGCCTGGTGCTCCTGCTTGCGCGCGTAGAGCGTGTACAGCTCCGGCAGCCGCGGGTCGTTGTGTAGCGGGCTCGACGTCATCTTCTTTTCCATCGTGTCAATTTTCTGGCCGACGAGTATGCGTCAGCGTCATGTTAACCGATAGCTTGAAGGGATGAACATTACCTGTACGAGCTCCTTGAACTTCTCGTCCGTGATCTTCATGTCGGCGATCGGATCGAGGAGGGGAATACCGTTAGGGAACCGATTCTGGACCTCGAGGACCGCCTTCCACAAGGTCTCGCGCTGCTGAAGAGGCCGCAGGTCCTTCGGCATGTGTATCCGTAGCCGGCTGATCGAGTCGAGCGTGGATAGTAGGACGGGAACGACTAGAGGTTCGCCTCCCCGCCCGGACGGACATGGCTGCACGCCACCGGGTGTCGGTGTGGTGACGTTCCGGTCCTTGGGGAGTGTCGAGCCTTTTGTGCAGTATAGCAGTACGTCAACGATGTACTGCTCGTGTGCGGGTGTGTCCTCGAGCTTCGGGCCAGGTCGATTCTGTGAACGATCCGCACGGTTAGGATATGTACTCAACGCCTACGGGACGGAACGTACCTTGGGCGGTAGCCGCTTTTGATAGTTTACGATGACGCCCCAGCCAAAGTCCAATTTTTGGTACTTGACCTTGATGAGACGGCCGGGCTGGAGGAAGGGTAGACTGTAGTTGGGGTGAGTGATGACTTCCCGGAAATCGGCGGCCATTTGGTCGAGCTGTTGACGGTAGTCGTAGTAGCTCGCGACAAGCTCCTCATCAGGAACCACGATCGCGTTCTTCTTCTCTTCCTCCTTCTGCAGCTCTGTTTTCGAGAAAGCAGTGAGGACTCGGCAGCCTCTCAGATGCACAGATGTACTTACCACCCTCGATGACAGGCACTTCCGCGTTGTTCTGGAACTGGTAGAAACACCGCTCGAGCATGAACTCGGGGCTGATACCCTCAACCTTCATGAGGTTGAGGATCATGTTGTACCCCAAGTGGAACGCCGAGTCGAGTCTGTCCGCCTCGCCCTTGATCATCTCCTTCGCCGCCGCCGGCTCCAGCTTCTCGTCGCACATCATGATGACCACACCGCGGTCGTCGAGACCACGACGACCCGCGCGTCCGGACATCTGGATGTACTCGCCCGATGACAGGTTCCGGAAGTCGCGGCCGTCGAACTTGCGAGCGGCGGTGAAGACGACCGTCTTCGCGGGCATGTTCAATCCGATGGAGAACGTCTCGGTGGCAAAGAGGACCTTGATGAGACCCTCCTGGAAGAGAATCTCGATGACCTCCTTGAGGATGGGGAGCAGGCCACCGTGATGTATACCGATGCCGCGCTTGAGGAGGGGTAGCAGGTTCGAGATCTGTGGGAGCTGCCGGTCGTCTGGGGAGAGGTTCTCGATCGCGTTGTTGAAGATATTCGCGACGAGGTCCTGCTCGTCCGTCGAGTTGAACTCCATCTTGGACATCGTGAGCGCAAGTGCCTCGCACTCGCGCTTGCTGAACGCGAACACGATGACGGGGTTGTAGTTCTTCAGCATGATCATTTTCACGATCTTCTGAATGTCCGACGAGCCTGTGACGCATTGTGTTAGCATCTCAGCAACGAGCACGACGAGGCACAATACCTTTCTTCTCGGCGCCCTTCTTCAGCTTGCCCTTCCTCCCCTTTCCAGCTTTGGGATCAGAAGGGTCGTCACCCATCCTCTCCTGGAGCATACCCATTGCCTTCGTGAAGTTGTCTTCGCGGAACTCGCCCTTCTCGTTGACCACGAGGTAGATACCCTCACCTCCCGCCGGGAACAGATAGTGTTGCAACGGTGTCGGTCGGAAGTCGGTGTAGACGACATGGCAAGGCTGCTCATGCGACTTGCATATCCACTCGGCAAACTGCATCGCATTGGGGATAGTGGCGGAGAGGAAGACGTAGCGTACGCTGTGCGGGAGGAGGATTATTGTCTCCTCCCAGACGACACCACGCTCCTTGTCGCGCATATAGTGGATCTCATCGAAGATGACCCATGCGACTTCGCGCATGATTTCTGAGCCGCGGTAAAGCATAGAACGCAAAATCTACAAGCAATGCATAAGTACGGCATGGTAGGTCGTTAGGGGTGACGTACCTCGGTGGTCATGACTAGACATGTCGCGCTCGGGTTGATGGTGACATCTCCGGTCATCAAGCCTACGTCTCCGAACTCGGCGAGCATCTCACGGTATTTCTGGTTGCTCAGGGCCTGTATGTTCGAAACAAAAAGAAACATGATTTATTGCTTTCCCAGAGGAGGTCTATTTACTGGCCTTGATCGGACTGGTGTAGATTACACGCTGCTTCTGCTGTAGACACTGGGCGATAGCATACTCGGCTACTACCGTCTTTCCAGCACTGGTATGCGCGGAAACGAGCACGCTCTCGTTCCTCTGGATAGCATGCACCGATACTTGTTGAAAGGGATCCAGAGTGAACTTGTATTCGCGTGCGGGTTTCTCTGGAGGCACATGGTTGGCGATGGGAATGTACGGGTACCCTGGTGGTACCGCTACTTGGTGTCGTACCTGTGCACGGTACGGTAAGTAATCTAAACTTCAGTCTCAGAGCAGGAGCGTGACATACCTGATGCCGGAGCTCCAGACGAGAACCGGCTTCCACGGCACCCGTAAGACCTGCACTAGCTGCAACTTCTCGCTTGGCTTCGATCTCAACCTCATCGACAACGACAGGATTCGGTGAAGCTAGACGCGGTTTCTTAGACTGTGGTTCTGAGAGGCCCGCCTCGTTGTTGTGTGTTTGCTCTACATCCTCCCCCTCCTGTGCCTTAGGTTGAGGAGGAGAGGTTGCTTTCCGTTTGCGCGCCGCGGCGTTGGCGCTCCGAGATCTCGACGCGCTAGACATTTGAACATCGCCATCAGCATCTTGCGTTGCCTCCGGCTTGGGCGCAGAGTCGTCCAAGAAAGAGAAGAGATCATTAGAGTCCATGGTTGATGCTTCGAGCGAGCAGGTAATGAGCGCAGGTTGTACTGTCTCCGGATAAACCCTTCTGAGCAGCCCAGACAAGTAAGACCAAGTAGCCAAGCACCTCTGAGGTTCAAGAAGACGACGAGGGCAGTAAGAGACCAGAGACTGGAGAGAGGAAGTAGACAAGAAGTTAGCAGAGCGGCCTGAGCTAACAGACCTGTCCGTTCGTAAGCGCCCTATCAGAATTTCTGAATGTCGATTACATAAGCAACTCGGGGCGAGCCTCGAGGAGCCTGAGCGCTCTTCCTCCCTTGTCCACGAACTGAGATGACTCTCAGTCTCTCATTCGTGCCTCCATATTCAAAGCTTCAAGCTATCCTCGTCATACGTTGGTCAGAAACAGCTGCGACTACAGTTGATGTACATTTCACTCAGGACAGAGAGCTGCACCTAAGCTCCTGCCTACGCCTGAGAGGCTGCTATCCGAATAAACCGCGACTCGGAAGAGCTCGAGCACCCCTCCACCTTCCGCAGATAACATTGGTGCTTCATCTAACGCAGACTCTCAGACAATTCACCTCATCTAAAAGCAACTACCGTTGTCCGGAAGCGCTTCGGCGACGACTGGCAGGTACGCACATCACCTTGCCGTGGCTGTCAAAGTCACTTAACCGTGCTAATTTCTAGTGCCCATGGGCACCCGACGGCTCTCGAGGTGGGTCGGATCCCGAAGTGTCGTAAGCCATTCTCTTGGACTGCTCTTCCTCACGAGCCCCGTGGGGTCCCCAGACAAGTTCGCTCTTCTTCACCGCCCTAGACTTCTGACGAGGCATCGTCGACACATGGGCTATTGCCCTTAAAGCGCCAGCCGAGCTCAAAACCAAGCTTTCTACCCCATGAAGGATGGTGGTAACTGAATATTGAACGCGATGTTCCCAGCTCATGGTGAGTAGCGATCCTCCCGTGTCCGCTCCCGTTTGCTTCTTGGCAATCCGATACTTTGCGATTTCCTTGATGTGGCAGGACGCCCTTGAAAACTCTAGAGAAAAGATCAGTCGTATGACAGCCCACGGTGTCTATTGCTTGATTTTTTCTCAGATGTGCGTCACCCGTTCCAGGGCCTCCGGGAAGAAGATCGCGAACAGCGAGGCTACGAACGATCCGGGTCCTGTGTCCGACGTCGTACTGATACCCGGACCACCCATGGCCGAGACGCGAGCCATTCACTGCATACAGTAGCCGGGTGCAGCCCCGCCGTCAGGGCGCTTGCGCACTACCGGATGGGTTCAGGCCGGTGTAGTGGCTCTGAACTTGACCGCCCCAGCGGCTGACAGAACTCACTCTATCCAGCCGCTGGAAGGGACGAGGCGTGTGCTTTGCACCCGGGGCGGCTGGTGCGGCGTTAGCGAGGAGCACGGTGGCTTACCAAGTTGCGCCAGCCATACCGCTGCAACGTTAACGGACATCCTTGGCCCCCGCGCTCCCATGTGAATACTAGGGCTTACATAGGCACTACGTCTGTGAGTCCCTGATCGTGCAATGAACGTGTGTTTGCGAGCAGCGGACGGTGTCTGGGACAATTGTTTTCGCGCTCACTTGCTCAAGCCTCACGGTCGCGACCGACCTCGTCGACGTCGTTCGTTGTGAAACATTCTACAAGTGGGCCATCAGGTCGATCGTGTCGTCGAGGGTGAGCTTTCTGCTGCCATGTTCTGTAAGGCCTCATCAGACGTACAGTTCCAACTTGTTCAACTATCAGCTGGTTTTGCCTCATATCATCTCAACGTGAAATCACACCACGGCCTGCTGCCCGTTCGGTCTTCGACACAAGTCCCATGTTCGCCGACTTCACGACTACCAAGTCGCCGGCGGTGTGAGGCAGTCTGGCGGATGACGAGTGTTGCACCCGACCGCCGGCAACTTAGTATGTACGATGAGCTGACCGATCGTTGATCGCGGACTACAATTGGTTACCCCGCCCTCCTCGCCCTGCCGCGGATCGCGCGTCGTACACGGTCGATCAGCAGCACGCGGTTGTTCTCCACAACGGCATGCATCCAAAAGAGAGAAGCGCGTCGATTTTCCAGGCAAGGCTCGCTGCGGAGGGCAACAGAGGGCAAAAGCCCCGAGGGCGGAGTTACTGGGCTTCGGGCGCGCGGCCGGGTTGCATATGGTGCGGTATCCGAATATGGGCATGTATGTTCGAAGCGCCCCTCGCGCGGGGTGTCTGCTGATCTCCCCCAGGCCACGGACGAGAGTTCGTGGTGATGCAAACCTTCGGGAATCGCAACGGTGCCTTCGCCCATTCCCATTGGGCAGCCCCGCCCTGTGTCTCCCCTCCTCCGGCGACGTCAGCTGCAACCATGGTGGCTTTACCGGCGATTCGCCCTGCTGCCCTCCCGGCGCCGAGGCTCGCATGCGGTGCTTCCCGCCGCGCTAGATGACATGGACAGAAGCGCACCGACCTGATGCTGGCGCTGCGCCTGCGTGATTTTCCATTTCCTGTCGGGCTGCAGTAAAATCGCAAGTCGATGTCCGTTTCTGCACGGCCTCCAGACATGTATTTAAAGCCAGCCTCCAAACCAGCCTCCTTCAGACCGCCGTCCCCTCAACCTCGGCTTCCCTTCGTCCCTTGGAGCTCACCCTTGCAATGTCCAGCATGTCCAAGTGGGTCCGCCTCGCCGCACTCGCCGTGCTCGGTGTTTCCTGCACCACCGCGAACGCCCGCCCCGCCGTTCCTGAAGGCTTGCGTGCGCGTTCGCTCGACGCCAGGGAACCGTCGGGCAGCAAGGATGTCATCATCCAGATGTTCGAGTGGACCTGGGACAGCGTCGCCGCCGAGTGCACCAACTTCATCGGCACCGCCGGATACGGTTTCGTGCAAGGTAGGTCTCACATGTCTCACCCCGAACGCACTATGTTGACGTCCCTCCGTGACACCCGCAGTGAGCCCGCCGCAGGAGCACATCCAGGGCAGCCAGTGGTGGACCGACTACCAGCCGGTGTCGTACACGCTGACCTCGAAGCGGGGCGACCGCACCGCGTTCAAGAACATGATCGACACCTGCCACGCGGCCGGCGTGGGCGTCATCGTCGGTGAGCGTCGAGCTTCCCCACCCCGCCGCACCGCACCGCACCACGATGTGGCAGGAGCTAATCGCCTTCCTGCGGCACGTCGCAGACACGATCTTCAACCACATGGCCGGCGTCGACTCCGGCACGGGCGTCGCCGGCTCGTCCTTTACGCACTACAACTACCCCGGCATCTACCAGGTCCAGGACTTCCACCACTGCGGCCTCGAGCCCGGCGACGACATCGTCAACTACGACAACGCGGTCGAGGTCCAGACATGCGAGCTCGTCAACCTCGCGGAGTGAGTTATTCTCGGCCGGAACCGCGTGCTGATCATGCATGTTGACGTGATCCATCGCCCAGTCTCGCAACTGACACCGAGTACGTGCGGAGCCGCCTGGCTCAGTACGCCAACGACCTCCTCTCGCTGGGTGCCGACGGCCTCCGTCTCGATGCTGCGAAGCGTACGCTTCTCCATCCACCATCTGCCGAACGTTCAGGCTGAAACGATTCGTACTAGACATTCCCGTCGGTGACATCGCCAACATCCTCTCTCGCCTCACCAAGTCGGTGTACATCACCCAGGAAGTCATCTTCGGTAACGGCGAGCCCATCACCCCGAACCAGTACACCGGCAATGGTACGTCTCCTTGCTACACACTCGTAGAAGAAGACGCTGGCTGACTGTGCCTCCATTTCTCAGGCGACGTTCAGGAGTGCGTTGAACCCTGCGACTGTTTCGCTTTGGCGGGCGGCTGACCGGATTTCTCTAGGTTCCGGTACACTTCCGCTCTGAAGGACGCCTTCCTCGGCGGAGGCATCTCCAACCTCCAGAACTTCGACAACCGCGGTACGTGACCAGCCTCATCGTTAGGGGCTAGCTGGCTAACATTGTGATTCAGGCTGGGTGTCGGGCTCTGGTGCCAATGTTTTCGTCACCAACCACGATACGGAGCGCGTAAGTGGCTGACCGCAATTCCAGTCATCTACCGGTTCTTCGCATGGCTGACACTCGTCCTTCCTCCTCTTTCGCTACTCGCAGAACGGCGCCTCGCTCAACAACAACTCGCCCTCGAACACTTACGTCACCGCGATGATCTTCTCGCTCGCGCACCCCTACGGCACGCCGACGATCCTCTCCAGCTACGACGGCTTCACGAACAGCGACGCGGGTGCGCCCAACGGCGGGGCGGGCACGTGCTCGGGCAGCGGGGGCGCCAACGGCTGGCTCTGCCAGCATCGCTGGACCGCGATTGCGGGCATGGTCGGCTTCCGCAACAAGGTCGGCAGCGCGGCGCTCAACAACTGGCAGTCGCCCCAGTCTCAGCAGATCGCGTTCGGTCGTGGTATGTAATCTTCCGTCATAGTCATTCTTTTGTCTCTGGAGGAGGTGCTGACAGTAGCGTGCTAGGCTCTCTCGGCTTCGTCGCCATCAACAACGCCGACTCCGCGTGGTCCACCACCTTCACCACCTCCCTACCTGACGGCTCGTACTGCGACGTGGTTAGCGGCAAGTCTTCCGGTAGCAGCTGCACCGGCTCCTCGTGAGTCTCGATCTTTTATGTCCCGTCACATTACTTTTCTGACATGTAATTCTTGTGCAGGTTCACCGTCTCCGGCGGCTCCCTGTCCGCCACCGTCCCCGCCCGCAGCGCGATCGCCGTGCACACCGGCCAGACTGGTACCGGCTCTGGCAACAGCGGACCCACCAACCCGTCCACCGTCACCGTCACTTTCGCCGAGACGGCGACCACCACCTTCGGCGAGGTGCGTTTTAGTCCACATTGCTCCCTCACTATCCACTTTACTGCACCACGCGGTCCTTCCGCCCTGTGCCATACCGCCTCGGAGAAATCACGACCCTGACACCTGTTGCAGAACATCTTCCTCGTCGGCAGCATTCCCCAGCTCGGAAACTGGAGCCCGGCCAACGCGGTACGTGCCATGTGCACCGCCCGCCTTCGACGTCTGACATTTTACCTCGCCCCTCGCAGATCGCCCTGTCTTCTGCCAACTACCCCACGTGGACCGTGTCGGTGAGCATCCCCGCCGGCACGACGTTCCAGTACAAGTTTATCCGCAAGGAGACGGACGGCAGCGTGAGTGCACCCGCGTTGGCAAGATGGTGAATGTCGATTCTGACTTGATTCTAGATCGTTTGGGAATCCGACCCGAACCGCCAGGGCACTGCACCCTCCTCGGGCACGACTACCCTCACCTCGAGCTGGCGGTAAATACATCATCTTGCTCCGAGCTCCCCTCCTCCCCTCCGATACCCCGCAATAACAAAACGGTCTCTCTTCTTGGTGGTGTAGTATCAGCGACAAAGCGATGTATAGTTCCGTGTGTGTACGTGCGCATTACAAAATGGAATATGGTTATCGTACTACATCGTACAAGGCGAACGTGCACGACGCGTTCGTTCGCCCGAAGAGCTCCCGGCGTATTAGAGTGGTACAGTACTGAGTAGGGTGGTAGGTATCGGCTGTCCGGTCACAAAGCATACAACATCGAGATCGCATATACTCGTACACATAAACCAAGCCGTACGTCGCGTGGCGCTCCCTCGCGTCCCCCCGATCGGGCGATGTCATCGTACAGCCTCCGAATTGATTTCCCCTCGAGCCATCGAGGACAGCGCCCCCGAGCCCGATTACGTACACGGGGAGGAGGAGCCTCCACGCGTCAGGTCATCGTCACAGGACCAGGAAAGAGTCCGCCTCGACGTCGACCGCTGGCGGGCCCGCGTGGTGCAGATGGGGGAGGTGGTGGAGGTGGTGCCTCAGCCCCGAGCCGTGCCCGTGTATGAAACCGTGCCCCGACGGGGCGTGGTCCGAGCTGAAGTGCCGCCGCACCGCCCCGGGGGGCTCCCGCCGCATGCCTGCCTCGGAGAAGCGGTTGTAAAGCGGCGGCTTGCGCACCGGGCTCCCGTCGCTCTCCGCCCAGCCCGGGTCGTCGTGCTCGGGCGCAAAGGAGTGCAGTGGGGGCACGGGTGGTGCGGATGCGCGGGGGCGGAAGATGGATTTGAGGGCCTTGGGCGTCCTCGACCCCTTGAGACTCCTCGAGGACGCCTTCTTGCTCAGCGCGAGAGGCGCGGAGTCCTCTAGCGACGGTATGGGGTGTGGGGGCGGTGGGAGGGGCTGTGTGGGTATTGCCCCTACTCGCCGCCGAGGCGTCGACGGGGTCGGAAGGCGGCTGGGGGACATCGAGCTCAGGCCTAACGTCCGGGTGAGCTTGGGGTGGTTGGCGATGTTGGATACCGCGACCCGGGTAGATGTCGAGGCGGACTCTATTGGGTCTGCGGGCACATGCATAGAGGCGACAGATGGCGGCCGAGGGGTCTCTGGATCCCATAAGGAGTCCGTGCTTTCGCGAGCCCTTTGGTGAGGGGAAGATGGCGGACGGGGGAAGGTAGTTTCACGTCCTTGATCATCCTCGGTGGGAGTCAATGGGGGAGAGACTAACTGTGTCTCCGGAGGCTTCGTCACCGACTCCTCCACCTTCCATACTCCCAGGACATCCTCCTCCAAGTCGATGTCTTCGACGACTCTAGGCTTTGCTTGCGGGCTCGGAAGCAGCTGCACTTGACTGGCTATCGCCTCTAGTGCATCCAGTGATGCTAGCATGTCGTCAGGAAGCCCGTAGTATGGGAGAATGTGGATGACGTCGTTGTTTTGAAGTCGAGGGGAGCTAGGCGGAGAGTGTGCAGAGTTGGTGGGTGGTGATCCTGGTTCCCGATTCAGAGGGGCGGCGCTGTCCATCAGAGACTGGTACCAGCCAGGTGCGGCGTCCTCTAGAGCGTGGAGTAAGACTGAAAGAGACCCACTGCCGTTAAGTGGGAGATCTAGGGCAAGCCTCTGCACAGTCACACTGCGGTTAGTGGCAGAGCTGGGACAGGACTCCAAGGACTTGGGTTCGCGCCGTGTGCGCTCCGGGAGTCTCGGGTGTATCGGGATGTGCGTGAGAGCCTCGCCCGTAGCAGTGGAGGCTACGTGTTTGAGGCCGACAAATGAAGGCGTGTCAGACAGCAACGAGGAGCCAGGTAGTAACGAGCGTGAATCGAGAAGGAATGTGGAGGATGCCTTTGAGAGAGGAGGGCTGCTAGACTGGGCCTGCATAGAGAGGAAGGAGGGAGTCGCCAGCAGCAAAGAGGAGTCAGTAGCATCGCGGGTCGCCAGAGCACCAGTTCCGAGCGGCAGAGAGACCCCAGGAGAAGCCTCAGATCGACTGTGCAATGTGGCATTTCCGTCGACCAAATACGACCTTTGCCGGAGTCGAGAGACGTCCAGACTAGAGCGGGGGAGGTGTGTGGCGTCTGCGGGAGTCTCGATATGGAGGCTAGGCGCCCCGGCATCGGCCCAGAACGCTGTGCAGCCGGGATCCAAGGAGACAGACATGGCGGCAGTGGCAGGCAGAGCACAGGCGACCCTGGCAGTGGGAGTCTCCAGACCAGATCCCAGCGCAGGAGGGGAAGATCCGCGGTGGCGGCTCGGCGGCTGACTGTGGGGGATGGCTCGGCGTCCTGCGATCATCCTCTGTGGCGACGGTCAACCTCTGAAAACGAGCCCGTCAGCAAGCCGTCAGCCGCCACAAATGAAGTCTATATGGAGGTCAGCCGCAACTACGCTTCATAACGGGTCATGCGCTCGCGATCTCAGTAACGCACCAATGACAATGAGAATGTGGTTGACTATCTCGTGTTAGATTCCCAGCGCGCAGCACTCATTCAACATCAACGTGGCTGACTGAACTACAGCGTGGTCGTATGGCCTCCACGGATGCGGGTGCAGGCAGATCGCAAGCAGTAGGGAGTGCGAGACCCAGGACCAAGCAGACGGAAAAGCCCCAGGGCGCAGCAGACCAGGCGGGAGGAGGGTGTCCAGGTACAAGTTGGGAAGCGCCCATCGCGATCGGGCGGCGGAGATCATCCTAACGTTGACGTCGTAAGAGATACAATAACATGTGGGTAAGTACATCCGTGTAATTGTCACAGGCCCCATCGTAACATCCCAACGTTTTATGCAGAACCCGTAAGGAAGACTCGCGAAATGTACTCCTGAAGCCCCTCCGCGCCGTACACGAACGCGCCCACATACATGTCCGGACGAATCGCAACAACCGTCAACTTGCCCTCCTCGACTCCGTATGCGCCGTACGCGTAGCCCTTTGTGTCGTGGTATGCCGCGGTGCCGTCGCGTGCCTTGGGGACGCCGTGGCGGGCGAGGACGAGGATCTGATAGGTGCCCTTGGGAAGAGAGCGGATCGTCTTCAGAACGTCGTCGATCTGAGCGTCTGCGTCGCTCGTCTCGGGAGAGAAGATGAGGAAGGTGTGCAAGTAGGGCTTGAAGACGTCGTGGAGGGTCGTCTCCTGGCCCGAGACGTCTACGAGTTCCGGCGCTCCGGGAGCCCTGTCGCCCGCGTGGACGTCCTCGCCTGGGTAACCCACATAGGCCCTCTCCTTCAGAGCTTGTAGATCATCGCCGTTCCCCCGTGCGTCGAGAGTGATGGGGCTCCAGCGGTAGTTGATATCGAGCTGCTTGAGGGAGTCGTTCCGCCATTGGAGCCAGCCGCCCTTGGTCCTCGGGCTATCCGGGTTGCCGTCGTACCTCTTCTCGACGACTTGGTTGTAGAGGCCGGTTGTAGTGGCGAGCATAAGAGCCACGACAGGAAGGCGCTCGTTTTCGTAGGTGGTAAGTAGCTCCGGCTTGGCGAGACCCTTGTACACCAGAGCCATCTTCCAACCGAGGTTGTACTAACGAGGATATTGTAAGAGCACTGAGCGCATACAATGAGGCACAAAACTGCTCACCGAGTCCTGGATACTGGTGTTCAAGCCCTGCCCACCCGTAGGAGAGTGTACGTGAGCAGCATCTGGGGCGGCGAAATCAGCACCGGCTTGGGCTACATGGATGTAGAGCAATGCATGTACGTACCCCCCACAATGAAAGCTCTCCCGGAGGAGAACTTGTTGACCATACGCATCTTCGGTCTGCGCTTGTATGAGCACTACAATGTGGGATAGCATAGGAGGAGACGAACTGACTTCCAGTAGCTCATGGACGAGAAGTCGTGGAACTTCAGGTCGGTTCGTCCGATGTTCTCGTAAATGAAGTTGACGAACTTCTCTTCATCGGTGAGGTCGACAGGGTCGAAGTTGACCCCTGCGATACCGACGTGGAACTCGCCCGCGCGGTGGGTTGGGCGCATGGACACACTGACAGGTCGTGAGCACAGGTAACAGAGAGCTGAACGTCATGACTTACGTGAACCTCTCAGGCTCGGACCATAGATGCCAGTACTGAGGGAGAGAGAACCGATAATGAGTTCGCGAGTATCATATAGGGGCATAGTCCTTCAAAGCTCACGTCACTGGCAAGACCGTCGACGTAGACGTCGGCCCAGACTTGTCCGTCGGCATCTTTGGTCGTTCCTTCGAAGCTAGCGCCGATCTGCCTTCTGGTAACGCCTATACCGTACATAGTACCAGCACTGAGTTAATGGCCTCCCCACAGAGCGAGAGGACATACCCCTGGCACCGTCAGCGCCGATAACGTATGCGGCGCGGAATGTCTCCGTAGTCTCATTCTCCGTACCATCAGCATGTTTGAGGATCGCGGTGACACCGTCTGCATCCTGCTCAAACGACACAAGCTCCGTAGCGAGTTCTACTTGGACGCCCAGCTCGGCCAGGTGGTTTCGGAGGATGCCCTCGAGTACGAATTGGCCCACGAGCGCTCCGGTGGCGTTAGTCTGTGAACAACGAACATCACCACAGCGTCAGCGGTGTTTGTACAACAATCCGAAATCCGAGCGGCACTCACGATCGGCCTGTCAGGAGTGGGCGGCTGAGGCTCCCAGATCTTCCAAGTGCGCTGAGGCTCGGTCCCGCCTGGGAGCTTGTACGACCGCATGGGGTACATCGGACGCGCAATGCGCCGAATCGCGTCGAGGACGCCGAGCAGCTTGTACACCTCGAGAGACCGCGGCTGTCGAGTCGGCGCACCGGTGTCAGTGTCCGTTGCGGTGACATGGGCGGCAGGCGATAAGGAGGACCGCGCGCAGCGCACCTGGATTCCGGAGCCTCGGGAGGCGGTGTGGAATGCCGGCAGTTTCTCTACTACCCGGACGGGGACGCCGTTCTTGACCAGGGTGAGCGCCGCAGCGAGCCCGGCTGGTCCGCCGCCAACCTACAGAGAGTGAAGCTCAGTCAGTAAAGGTGATATGAGTTTTAGGGACGAGATGCACGCACGATGAGGACAGGCGGCTTCGCAACGTTCGGAGCAGACATAGCGAGATGGTTATGCGAGCTTGAAGGGGATATTCTTCAGCGTGTAGTCGAGAAGCTGATTGAGCTGGGGGATGTTGCTCTCACCATCAGAACCGACCCGTCCCTCTTTATACCCCCGCGCTTCTGCCATCCCCGCTGGCCGTCGGCGAAAGCGCACGGTCGGAGGGACGCACCGTATACGCCGCGGGCAGGGGACGACTTGCCCTCGAGGCCAGCGGGCCCGCAGCACGAGCCGGGCGCGTTCGATGGGGTCGTGTCCGGCGAGCGTCGCGTGCGATCCTGTCGGACTCACCCAGACGCGCCCGCATTTCCACATATTCTTGCCGTAACTCCACTCGACACTCAGTTGCATGAGACTTCGGGCGCTCACTGCCGACCGAGGCTCAGGTACCGTCGAGTCCATGATGAAGTGTGTGTTGTACCAACATACAGTGTATCGCTGGATTAGCGAGCCATTTCAGGGGTCCGCGAGGTTTGCTTGAAATGGCGTGGGGCGTTGTGAGCTCATCTTGACCTCCGAGACGAGATATTGGCGATGCTACCAGTGGCAACTGGGCCTCATCGCATGTGCAGGTACCGTTGGCAAGCATGGAAGACACATGCAATAGCCGTCAATGTCACCGCTGGCAATACGCCGAAGGTCTCAGATATAGCAGTTATTGCAAAACCTGCAGTCCGCGTGGGAGAGAGGAGCGAGAAAGTTGACAGGGCAAGCAGGATGTGTACCTGGATCAACACCGACAATCGTACTACGCCACCGTTCTCTACGTACTACGTATTTACGTGCACAGCTTTGACCTTTCAGCACATCCATCACGCGCTGTCCCTGCTATGTTTTAGTGTCCATATGCCCCAAGCGCCCTGCGTGTAGATTCTGGAGCGCCTCATCCAGTGTACACACAATCCGACCGGCACCGGGAATTTCACCCTCTACCACATTGCTGGTCGCAAATCGGATTTGCGGTGGGTAGTACCACAGGCATAACGTCGCCGGCGAATTCCCAACCCTCCGCTCAACCAAATGTGTGCAGTCGTCCGGGCAGCTCGCATAAATACTAGCTAAGTCTCGTGAATAGGTATTATGTAGCGTGTTATACATGTAGTGAGGGTTTCGATGCCACAGCCGAGCGAAAGGGGGACTATGCAAAGCCAACGAATGTCAAGAGAGCAGCACCGAGGACGGGAAGCGAGGGGAAGATAGCGAACGAGGGCTCTTGTCGGATGTCAGAGGTAAGACCATCACGGCGTTCAGCAACAAGCCGACGATCGCGACGTCGTGCATCGTACGTTGTCCGACACCGTCGCCGTTTACTGGCCGAACGCAGCTGCAAGGAACTTCTCGATCTGCTTCTTGTGGATCTGCTTGCTGCCGGTGGCGACCGAGCTTGTGGGCTCGCGACCCGCGTAGAGCGGGTACTTGCCCTTGTGGTGCTCCGTCTCGTTCGCGGCGGTCATGATCCGGGGCCCGACGTACGTCCACGCGCCGTTGTTCAGAGGCTCCTCCTGGCACCAGAGGAGGTCGGCGTTCGGGTACTTATCGAGGTGGGGAGTGAGCTGGAGGAACGCAACGGAGGTATGCGTCAGTATATGCGTGGTAAAGGGCCAGCGCAGCATGAATACGCACGAGATCGTAGGGGAACGGCGAGATCTGCTCGACTCTGCTGATCACAACGTCGTTGATGCCCTTGTCCTCACGCTCCTGGAGGAGAGTGTGGTACACTTGACCTATAGATCAAACACAACAATATCAGCACGCAAACGCCCGTCGAGCCTCGACAACCGGACGCACCCGTGCAGAGAATGTGCCGACGGATCTTCTCGGGCGCGACTAGGTTCTCGGGGTGGGGGTCAGGGATGTAGCGCTGGAAGTGCGTGTCGCCAGTCATCTCAGAGAGCTCTGAGCGAGCCTTCGGGTGACGAAGGAGCGACTTCGAGAAGAAGAGGATGAGCTATAATTAGGGACTAGTAAGCTTTCAATACTGGGTTGACGGCATGGATGTACAAACCGGCTTGCGGAAGTCACGGTGAATCTGGCGACGGAGCACATGGAACTGCACGAGTCTGAGTTAGACCTCATCCGAAACTTCATGACAGTAGACTTACGTAGTTAGCGGGCGTCCTAAAAATGCAAGTCAGTATATGCAAGATCAGTCTAGAGACGAACTGATCACTCACGTGGGGTAGACGACCTGCATGTTGCAGTCCTGGTGCTGCCTCTCGATCTTCTCGGGCGTCGGGAAAACGTGCGGGTGGTCATCGCACAGTTGCAGGAAGCGCTCGATGCGACCGCTCGAGTGCTCTGGGCCTTGGCCATCGAAGCCGTGGGGAAGGTTGACAACGAGACCAGTACGCTGAAGCCACTTGCGTTCGCCCGAGGCGATGAACTGGTCAATGATGCACTGTGCGTTGTTCGCGAAGTCACCAAACTGGGCCTCCCAGATCGTGAGTGAGCTGGGCGAGACGAGCGAGTAGCCGAGCTCGAAGCCAAGGGCACCGAACTCAGAGAGGGAGGAGTTGCAGACAACGAAGCGCGCCTGGTCTCCGCCCAGGTTGTTGAGGGGCACGTACTGCTGCTCGTTCTCCTGATCATGGATGACGGCGTGACGCTGCGAGAATGTACCACGCTCGACGTCCTGACCAGACACCCGAACGTGGATCTTCTCGAGCGCGAGCGCACCGAAAGCGAGCGCTTCCGCGGTGGCCCAGTCGATGTTCTGGCCCTCCTCGACCGTCTTGCCACGATTGGTGAGGATACGAGCAAGGTTACGGTGAGGTTTGAAACCCTCGGGGAACGACGAGATGGCCTTGCCGATGCGCTTGAGGGTGTCTTCGGAGGTACCAGTAGCCCGCGTGGGAAGAGTCTTCTCAGCGAGCTCCTTGGGGGAAGGGAATCCAGGCCACGACGCGGAGAGCCACTCCTTGCTAGAAGGTACGTAGTCCTTCGCACCAGCAGCGGCCTGCTCGAGCATGCCCCAGACCCACTTCTTGTGGTCCTCGATATCTTTCTCCGTGAACGTGCCGCGCTCGACGAGGAACTTCGTGTACTTCTGGAGAGTGGTGGGCTGCTTCTCGATGGCCTTGTACATACGTGGTTGTGTGAAGCTGGGCTGATCCGTCTCGTTGTGACCGTGGCGACGGTAGCAAACGATGTCGATGACGACGTCCTTCTTCCACTTCGCACGCCAGTCCGCGGCGAGTTGGCACACAAAGTTCACCGCCTCGACGTTGTCACCGTTCACGTGGAAGATGGGCGCGTCGATGGCTTTCGCAATGTCGGATGGGTAAGGGGTGGAACGGGCGAACCGCGGGTCAGTTGTGAAACCGATCTGGTTGTTCACGATGAGGTGAATGGTTCCCCCAGTACCGTAATTCGGCAGGTTGTGGAAGCCCATCGTCTCGTAGACGACACCCTGGCCGGCGAACGCCGCGTCACCGTGCAAGAGAACACCCATAGCGGTATTGTGACTCTGCTCATCTTGCTCGAAGTGCTGGAGAGCGCGAGTCTTGCCAAGCACGACCGGATCCTCCGCCTCCAGGTGTGAGGGGTTGGCAACGAGGGACAACGCGACCTTCTTGCCCGAAGGCGTGGGACGGACATAGTTGGCGCCCAGGTGGTACTTCACATCACCCGCGGGGAAGTCGTCGTCCTCCGCGGTGCCAGAGAACTCGTTGAGGATGGCCTCAAGGGGTTTCCGAATGACGTTCGCGAGGACGTTAAGACGACCACGATGGGGCATGCCGATCGTGACGTTCTTCACGCCGTGCTCGACGGAACGGTCGATGAGAGCCTTCATACCAGGTATAAGGGACTCGCAACCCTCGAGACCGAACCGCTTCTCGTTCGGGTACTTGCTCGCGATGAACTTCTCGAACGACTCCGACCAGATCAGGCGGTCCAGCACCATGCGCTTCTCGTTCATGGTGTAGTTCCATGGCTTGGGGATCTCTACACGCTCCCGGATCCAGTCGCACTGCTCTTTGTCCGGGATGTGCACGTACTGGATGCCGATCGCGCCGCCTAGCACGATCGTTAGGGCTCAATACGCGATTCGCGTCATGCAGCCACGACGTACAGTAGATGCGCTTGCAGAGCTTGATAATCTCTCCCAAAGACATCGTTTTCCGGTCCTCCGTCGCGAAATGGGGGAGAATCCCAGGACCCAAGGTGATCTGCTTGTCGAGGTCGCGCTCGGTGAAGCCATACCTGCTCAGCTCGAGCTCGGGAGGGTGCACAGGGTTGAGATCGGGGTCGAGGATACCGAGGGGATCGAGGTCGGCAACGTGGTGCCCGCGCACTTGGTATGCACGGACGAGCAGTTGGACCTGCGCCGTGGCATGGTCTCAGCACGCGCCAATCAACGTGCGGAGTAAGAGAAAACGCGCACCTTGAGATGGTCATCGAGCTCCGCGCCGCCGTTAGTATGGAGTGCGGGCGCACCGTCCGTGGGGGTCGGTACGAGGCTAGGAGGGGGCTGGAAAGCTTGGGGGCTCGAGAGGCCCTTGTCCATGCCGGAGAAGTAGACGTGCCACGAGGGATGAACAGACTTGGGATCCTGCCTCCACAGTCTGTACATCTCCTCAACATAGTACGCGTTGGTACCGTTGGCGAATGGGTCATTCGGAGAAGGGGGCTGAGCCGCGGTCGCGAAGGCGCGGGTCAGAGGTTGAACTCCATAACGGAAACGGAGCCCGTGGGCCTGCACGACACGGGGCAGGCGAGCGAGTCTGTGCATCGTTGAAGACGGCCGCTAGACGTCGCCCGTGGTGGTGGAAAGGAGGGAAGGGGTAAGTCGTCGACTCGTCGACGACGTGGAGGAGCAGCAGGTGATGACGGTGCACAGTCCGTTTTGGGTCTTTTGGCAGCAGTCGTCGGCGCCGCGCACCGATGCCACCTTCGGACAAGCCGGCATCTGATTGGTTCGCCTTCCGTCCCTCCCAACAAATCGCGGCCCGTCGATTTCGCGACACGGAACGTGTTCTCTGGTGGACACGGTCAAATGCGGCTGCTCAACTTTAAGTACAAACATGTAGTGGTACAAGGACGTAGGAACGACAAAGCTACACGTTATACACATCTATAGTACACGCTAGAATGGGACCAGCCAATCAGCATCGACATGCACGACCGTCTACAGAGCCATGGTCATGCCGACCAATGCTGGCCAGAACACGAAGATCATCCGGAACTTGAAGCGTTCCATGTCGAGGATCGGTCGTTTGCCGAGGTTTGCCGCCGCGGAACCGGTCTGAATGTCATCGTGGTAGTCATCATGATCTTCTGTAGACAAGGGAGGGGTTGTTGCCGATGGGCGCAGCGTGACAGGCGTAGGTTTGAGCATAGACACAACAGTGGCATCCGGCAGCACTAGCGTCAGCGCGGGAGTGATGTACGTGACGGTGGGCGCGCTCTCGTTGTGCGCATCAATCGTTAGGCCGTCAAGGGGGTAGATGCTCGCCATATCGGTGATGGTGAAGTCTGCGGTATAGACAGTGACTGGTGGATGCTGGCAGACGAACCGCATATGGCTGTCAGAAACCGTAGGTGAGTTAACTAGCTGAAAGACCCGGAACAACACCCGATGCAATACTGACTAGTCTGAGCCGTTGTGTCTCAGCGAGGGGGATATCCAAACGTCTGTTGAAAGAGCTACAGGGTCTATGTAGTTGGCCAAGGTTGCTACGTAGGTCTAGATCAGGTTCATCAGGACGCCTTTGCTTGATCAAAGAAGCGTGTTCACCTCTCCGACATACAAATCTATCTTGATAGGGCCCATATCTCTGACCGAAGGTTTGCTTAGGTCGTTCGTCCATCGAACAGTAGCCACACGCCCAGCGCTGAGAACAGTGTCCGCAACAGGATAGGTACCATAGATCCCAGCAAAGGCACCAGGGATGAAGAACAGCGTAGATAGCACCAGATGGCCGAACATCGATACAGTGCACTAAATTGATTGAGCGTTGAACGTCCCTAGTGAGGTCTTGCGCCACAGGCGTCCCGAGTTACAGCAGTCACGCTACGAGGCAACGAAGAGAGAAACAGGAACAAGGAGAGACAGGGATTACGAGGGAGTACAAGACTACAAGTTGGTTGCGAGTGAAGCGAGTATTAGGTACCTGGTGAACACGAACTCACCAAACGAAGCCAAACAGTCGAAACGCAGTACTTGTGGCTACATCACTAATCGTACTTAGCCCAGCCGTTGGAATACGTAGTACTAACTTGCTCCTGGCATTCATAATCCCATTCCTACTGCAGCTGTTTGCGCTACAGGGAAAAGCTGGAATGCAAATATATACGGCTTCGCCAATAAGGTCTACTCTAGGCGCCGACGCGTGTGATTAGGCGCCAGAAGTCCTCAGGCTCCACTACGCTACAGCGTCGCCGACTCTCTACCGACACGCCAACGCGTGCATTTTGTCCTGTCAAAGCTCGACTGAGCCACGATGCCAGGATATAACCTGTTCTCAAGCGCGTAGTGAGCAACTTCATCACTGACGATGGCCAGTCATGCGCGTGTCCACCTACGCGTCTGAACACAACACGTTGAACGTCGAGACCTCAGACCGGGGACCCCTGACTCTGTCACTTTGAATATCTCGCGGCGCGGGCGGATCAAAATCGTAGGCTGTGCTGCTCTGAGTGTGAAACGGCGCAGACGATGAGAGATTGATGCTGTGAAGACCCTAGTGCGGAGGGAGTCGACATCAGAGCCAGCGCGTACTTGGGTGTGATGGGCATGTGGCAGCGGTGGCTGAAGGCAGGACGAGCAAGCAACAGTGTACACTCGACTTGACGACTGTCTTACACCCTCTCTGCTGCTGCCCTTCTGCGCGATGTTCACGACCTTTTGAATACTTGGGACTCTGGTAGCTTCCTTAGGCTCTTCTTTACGTTCACGACATGCTGCGCACCCTCTTCACCCCGCTCAGCGCCCGGTTCTCGCTGCCCTCCCCTCTGTCTCCCCGGCCAAGCCAAGACACGCTCGAGGAGCCTGATGAGTTGGACCCAGAGGATTTCGCGCGGGATGTTCTCATTGAACTCATGCGCAACGCCACGGAGCGGCTCAAGACGGCGGATAGTTTGACAGAACGGATAGAGGTATGTCACTGGTCGCGCGCAGTAAGGCTTGTATAGGACATGACATCGTTGGGGCTCAGGTCCTGTCCGAAATCCACAAGATTATGCTGCAGGACGCGTGCACAAAGGACGTCTTCAGGGAAATGGATGGTTTCCTCGTGCTCATGAGCGTGTTATCTACCATCCACCCGACGTTCTCCAAGGAGACGCGAGAGGAGGCTGCGAGCTCGGAATTACTAGAGGCAACGCGTCTGGTCTTCGTCATTCTGTCCGAGGCGTTGCACAAGCATAATGAGAACGCGGAGTACTTCAGGGTGCGTGTTTGCAACGATTATATTACTTCAGCATACCTGATGGGCACCGTAGACTGCCGTCGGGCTGGACTCTTTCGCCCAGGCTACCCTTGCTCTGGTATCCGACGCGCGCACCATCAAGCAGACCGTCAGCTTCTTGACCAGCCTGGCTCTGCACAACTTCGCTTGGAGCCGGTTCTTCCTACACATAACAGGGGCCGACTACGCTGCCGTGGACCGCAAGTTTCAAGAGTTCTCAACGCATCTCGGATTCATCCATGTGCCGGAGGCTCTCCGCGTGCTCTACGACGCGGTCACGCGGCCTACACAAGACAACGCCCTGCTCCGCTACATGGGCATCAAGCTGCTGGAGCGATTGACTCTGCACAAGCATAGGAACCAGTGCGTTCTGAGTAGTCTGGGTCTGGAGAGGACGCTCTTCGAACGGCTATGCTCTCCCACTGCACTCCCGAAGGCTGAGCGGCAAGTGGTACAAAAGCTGCTGAGGCGGTTACTTGACCACAATGTTCGGACCGAGGACGCGAGGCTCATGTTCCAGCGCGCGATCCGGCCGAACGACACGCTCGACCCAGATGTACTCGAGGTTCTCCGTGCAGGTATGAAAGTGAAATGGCCGGAACATTTCTCCTTCGAGTCTCCAGCAGCCGTGCGCGTGACGAAGACAGGCTCGCGTGCGCTGCCGTCAACCGGCTTCACGTTCATGGTACGCATTTCATGGAGTGACTCCTCGGACATGTAGGTAACAACTATTGCATAGGTTTGGCTTTGGATCGAGCAGGTCCCTCGGGACAAGGAGCACAATCTATTCTCTATTACTGGCGGCGACCGTACATTGTTCTCTGTCAAGCTTCGTCCCGATGGTTCGCTCAACTGCGAGAGCACCAGCAACAAGGAACCAGCGGTCCTGAAAGCCCGCCTTGCCAAGGGCCGCTGGACGCATGTGGCATTGGTACATTACCCCCACCGGAACTCCAAACCAACTATCAGTACGCAAATTGCTGGATGATAACCCGTCCTGTCTCAAACCAGATATCTAGGGCTATTTGTGGATGGCGCCATGGTTGATTCTGTCAACTGGGCTTACCCCAGAGGCGACACGAACGGAAGCGACCGTCCCTACACCATCGGCGACAACTCGGCCGACGCATGCCTGAACTGGTGTCTCGCTTCTGCCTATCTGTTCTCCATCCCCTTGTGTGAGTGTGACCTAGTAAGTGTACCTTGGCGAAAACGTTGACCTTCCTGGCTTCCATTCTAGCGGATGAGCTGCCGCGCTTCATCCATGACCTTGGCCCGCGCTACGTTGCGCGATTCCAAGCGGCGGATCTCGTCCGTTTCCTGACGTACGAGGCCGCTACTGCGCTCAATATCCACCTATATGCGCTCGCGGAGCAGCAGCGCGGGTCTGCATCGGACGTAAAGAATCTCATCCACTCGTTCAAGAATGGGCTTGGATTGGCCGAAACGAGCATCCTCTTCTCCATTGCGCCGGCGACGACGCGGTTCGAGGACAAAACTACGGGCGAACTGAACGATGCAACGATGGACGGGGACGTTTTCGTCGCGCGATGCAACGCGCTGGACTTGGCGATGTGGGAGATTGGAGGCGCGGCGGTGTCGTTGCGACTGGTGCAGCTCGCGAACGTAAGTGGCGTTCTGAGGACGGGTATATGCGCACTCTTGAACTTGAACCATCACGCAGAACCCACACGAGGTGTCGCGCGCTCTTGGTGTCCTGACCGATGGCCTGCGGAACGGCTGGCAGAACTCGGAGGATATGGAGCGCTTCCGTATGCGGGCACTATTCATCTAGAGTCTCACATTGTGCTGACCAACTTATGCGACAGGCGGCTACGATATCTTGGCAGACATCCTCCGCAAGAAGTGCCACTTGATCAATATGACTGGATTCGAGACGTTATTCGAGTTCTTGGGCATGAACTACAAGTCTCCGGAGTAAGTAGCCGCTCGTTGCAGCTCGGAGACATTCTGCTCATCTACATCTAGCCACTCAACGATTGTGAACACCGTTGCGTATCGCGCCATTGCCCTTGACTTTCAGCTATGGTCTCGCACCAAGCATGAGATCCAGCTGGTACACCTTGAGCACTTCGTCACTCTCCTGGACACCAGTAGGCACAAGCGGTTCAATAGCAAGCAGCGTATTGCGAAGATGGGTGTGGTGCGCAAGCTGCTGTTCGTGCTGCAAACGGATTGGTACGGTCAGGAGATGCTGCCATTTTTGCTCGATACGTTGCGGGTGGTCGCAGAAGCCAATTTCTCGATCGATGATGCGATTCGGCCCATTGTCGCATATCTCGCCGCAAACTTGCACGAGCGTAAGGGCGTTCCACCACACCTACCGTGATGTACGCTGACATTCTGTGTATGCAGATGCCACTAGCAACGGCTCCAGCTCCCCACGTTCCATGATTTCGCGCATCGATCACCAGCACGCGCAGTACAAGGCTGAGCAGGTTTTCAAGATGCTAGTTGCCATCTTAGACAACCCGACTATGTTCAACAAGTTCACCGCTGCACTTCCGCTCACACGCATCTGCCTCCTTCTCCTCGGTGACCGGCCGTCCTCGATCACTGCGACGCTCGTGCTCCGCCTCATCTCGATCGCGCTTGGCATGTCCACATCTTTCATCCGCAAGTTCGAGCTTGTGAGCGGCTGGAACGTGCTCAAGCTCATACTTCCGTACGGGTGGGACGCACAGGTGCAAGATGCTGCCTTCGACATACTTCTTGGACGTAGCCGGGACAAGAGGGAGATCGTGCCGACAGTGGTGTGCCCGCACATTGTCCCCGCAATCTTTGCCAGTTTGAAGATGGCCCTCGACTCCAGCCGTGTCGCGGAGGATGCTCAAGGTAGATATCTGCCCTGTCCATGACGGCTGCGTGCTCGACGGTGTGGACTGATGTCGTGGCGTGTGTAGTGCGCGCGGCCTCGACCGCAACAGTGGAGCACGTGTTGGAGGCGTTGATCGAGACGCACTCATCCAGCCCGACGTTCCGAGAGGTCTTCAAGTCTCACGCGGTGACGCAGTCGTTCATCGACGCATACAAGATGTTCGCTACGTCCATTGCGCATGCCGTCGAGATCGACCAAGGGACAGTACGTGTACTGGAGAAATTATCCCACATGGCTCTGAGCATCGCTCTCGACAACGCAGTGGCCGTCTCGCAGAAGCAAGAGGTCGGTTCGAATTACGCGTCCTGAAACTTAGGCTGAGCACAACATATTGATAGATCATGGACGTCCTTCAAGCTGCGGAAACGGTTCTCAACCCCAGGGCATCGCAGGAAACAAGCATTGACCCGGGCGCCATCGTCGGTACGAAGGCACGGCGAAGACGTATGGCCTCCGTGCGCCTGAGTATGCAGCTTGGGGAGAGCGCCGTCAAGCGCTCCATCATCCGCATCCGCGAGTGGCGTGCGTCGGTCATTGCGACTGAGAAGAAGAGGCTACGCAAGACCGTCCTAGATCTGTGAGTGAAGATCACTATGCGAGTTAAGCAACTCGATATTGACGAAAAAGTAGACGCGAACATAATAGACAAGTGGCATCGCTGACGGAGTGGTCAACTGTGCTCACAACCGAACGTGGACTCTGGGCGAAGCCCGGCGTCACACCCCATTGGCGACTCGACGAGACAGAAGGACCCTACCGTGTCAGGTGTGTGTTGTTTGCATGATCCGCTTGGGACTCTACTAACGCCCCCATAGGAAGAGGCTGGAACATGATGAGGAGAAACTTCCGAGCTCAAAGGTTGATCCCAATCAGCAGATTGGTGACGTACAGGAGTTAGATGTCGATACGCGTTCTATCACGCAGATCGAGGTACCACCCTGGTCGGAGTCGTATGACTTGTCCTCGACGGATGTCGATGGTGAGCAGCGTACACCATGTTTACCTGCTTAGATTCTGAAGGACACTTTCGCTCCAGATCATCTTGGTGAGGAGATTGTGGACGATAAGCACCGCCGAGTAAGGCACGAGCTCGAGCCTGGGGATGTCATCGAAGCCGTGAAGACGGTAGCGCGCATATCCGGAGTGGATTCATCTCGTGAGTGGTTCTGTGAGGATCACTGTGCCCGATGAACTCACTTTCGTCCAGCTGGGCTGCTCATATTTGGGAAATCACACCTATACCTACTTGACGGTCTTGTGGAGAACGACGATGGCGAGGTGATAGACGCGCATGACGCCCCTCGGAAACTGTTCTTCGTTCCGGGCAGTATAGTAGATCTCGATGGTCACCAACGAGCTCAGCGATGGTATGGTATAACATGCTCCTTCGTACCGAATGTATTCTGACAATCGCACCAACAGGCCGCACGACCAGATTATGAGTTTCAGCGATCGCACATTCCTTTTCCGTGACGTGGCGTAAGTACAGACACCCCTCATTGACCCAAGAACTATCAAGGCTTACCCGCGGCAACGCCAGGCTTGAGATATACTTCCGAGACAGTCGGTCTCTCCTCGTGGTGTTCATCGACCGCAAACAGCGGCAAGCGATTACCGGACGACTGTCCCATATCATCAGCAAACTCGGCGGGGACCCTGCAACCCCCGGCCCAATGAAGTCGCCTTTCGTCGGTCGCTTGAGTTCGAAGTTATCGGCTGCTTTCAGCGCGAAGATGCTCTCTGGCTTTACCCAGGACGAACTGTCGATCGCGCAGAGGAAGTGGCAATCCCGGGAAATCTCAAACGTCAGTTGTCACTACTGGGGTTCGGGAACACACGCTGACCGTCCCATCAGTTCACCTACTTGAGCATACTGAACCAAGTATCTGGGAGAACACCCAGCGATGCCACCCAGTACCCGGTCTTCCGTAAGTAGCTTTATACAGTCTTTTAGGCACTGACTCACCGTATGTAGCATGGGTTCTGAGTGACTACACCTCCTCTACACTCGATCTGAAGTCCCCTGATACGTTCCGCGAGTAAGCTGCGCAATTATCTGATGACCCAGACACATCCTAATTGTACGCGCAGCCTAAGCTTGCCAATGGGCGCGCTGACACCTGCTCGTCAAGAAGCCGCGCGATCGCGCTACGAGAACCTGATGAGTGTCGGGGAGAAGCCTTTCCACTACGGAACGCACTTCAGCTCCTCGATGATCGTCTGTCACTTCATGATACGCTTGGAGCCATACACGCATATGTTCAAAACATTGCAGGTGAGCTCAGAACCGCTCTGTAAGAGTATAAATGGCCTTAACACTTGTGTACAGGGGGGTGACTGGGACCTACCCGATCGATTGTTCATGTGAGCCTATGTGACATATTGCCGGCAAACGCAGTCTAATGGGCGCTGCATAGTGATATGAAGAGGGCCTATACCTCTGCGTCTCAAGATATTCGAGGAGATGTTCGCGAGCTCATTCCGGAGTTCTATTGCTGCCCAGAGTAGGTTCTATGACCGGTAGATAGTGCGTACCACTTCTCACGTGATGGTCCGTAGGTTCCTCGAGAACTCGGCCAACCTCGACTTCGGTGTTCAACAAAACACCGGCGAGAAGATTCATGATGTGAAGTTGCCGCCATGGGCCAAGAAGGATCCGCTTCTTTTCATCGTTATGAACCGGAAGGTTAGGGGTCATAAACCCTACCGTGCCCCATCGTACTCAAACAACGTCATTAGGCGCTCGAGAGTGACTACGTTAGCGAGCATCTCCCTCAGTGGATCGACTTGATCTGGGGGTACAAGCAAGCTGACCCGGAGGCTTTCAACGTCTTCCACCCGCTGAGCTATGAGGGCGCGATCGGTTCGTGCCATCTGTACGTCACAAATTCTGACAGGGCATTCACTGATTATTATAAATCTCAGACCTGGACGCGATCACCGATGATCTTGAGCGAGAGGCTACAGTGGGTATCATCCACAACTGTACGTGATGCGAGTTTCCTTCCCAAGCATGTTGACTTGACCTCTTTTCAAGTCGGCCAAACTCCCCGCAAGATCTTCGCGACCCCACATCCTCCGCGGAACATGCACGGGAACTCGTCTCTCCCTCTTGGGCTAATCTACGGCATTGCAGAAGACTACCACCTCCTAACGCAGACTTCCCGGCCGTTGAGGGGTTTGTACTTACCGTTTCGCTGCTCAGGATTCTGGTACTGATCGGACCACGCAGAGCTGGGGCCCGACCAGCCAGTACGGGATCTAGTGCTTGACCTCATCGGACAGCAAGTGGTGCCATGTCCGGACGGCATGAGATGCGTTCCCTCCCGTCCGCACGAGACCGTGATGTGGGACAGCGGTCCTTCTTCCATCGGTGCCCTCAAGGTTGTCGTGGACCGCCGGGTAGGTTTGCAACAAACGGCTCGTATGCATAATCTGATGCTCTTTTGACAGGTGTCACAGGTCGTCGAGTCGGCGTTCTGTTCATGCGCGACATTTGCCGACGCCGATACTCTTATCACCGGGTCCACAGACAACATGGTCCGACTATGGCACGTCTTGCGCAACGACCGTAGTCGTGACCAACCTGTGACTCTACAACTGACACACATGATGCGTGGGCATACCGCACGAGTATCCTGCGTGACAGCATCTAGGGCTTGGTCGTTGATTGTCAGCGGCTCCAGAGATGGTAGTGCAGCGCTATGGGATCTGAACCGAGGAGTGTACATCCGTTCAATCTGGCATGGCTCTGGAGATGCATACGAAGTGCATCTCACTGCTGTCAATGAGAGCACAGTACGTTATACGCATCGTGCCTCTGAATGTCTTTAAGCTTACATGCACATAGGGCTATATCGCGACATGCTCGCGACAGCGATTGTGGCTCCATACCATCAACGCTCGGCCTATCGCTAGCCTAGATCTCACTGACGTTGCGCCCTCACCGATATACCCGCCCATCACCTCACTCGCATTCCTCGAGCGAGACTACTCGCATACCGACCTTATGGCCACTGCTGGCCCGGATGGGACGATCACACTCCGGACATGGAACACGGACTCTACACCTGAGGGAGAGAAGGCGCGCTGGGAGTTTGTGACGTTGAAAACGCTGAAGGTAAAGACCGAAGGCCGCTTCAGGAGCTCGACGCCGTGCGTCACGGCGTTGAGATTTGTTGGGTAAGCCTGATGCACATTCGTGCAGCCGCCTTCGTTCTCAACATCATTTCAGGGAGTCTCTCTACCACGGAGAGGACACAGGAAAACTATACGGCTGGGAGCTCCCAGATTAGACGTTCACTATCGATGCTTTCGGATGCAACATGTTACCCTGTACTCTACATGGATCTCGCTATATCTATACCCGACTATTGTAGGTTCTCATTTTCGTGCACCTAGCGGCTTTGAACGGCGGGCCGCACGGTGTCATCCAACTCTACGATCGCCAAGTGAGTGTCCGCTTACTCTCTTTGCCGTGTTCGCATTAACCCTTACATCCCCTCGGTAAGTCACGAACGTGCGGCGTGTGAGGTACGTGGTCTCTCGTACGAGGGTCGGCCACCGCTCTGTGTTACAAACATGACGAACACTTTCGGCGACACACTGACGATCGGTGGCCGGCCCGCTCATCGGTACCCGATCATCCAGCAGACACGCACGAGCTTCCGGAAGTGCTCGCGGACCGTTCGCTCTTTCATCGTATGGGCCGTTCCTGACCATGCACCGCAATAACGAACGTGCGCAGACCCGAGACCCATCAAGCGAATTTGGTGGCGTCCGATGCTGTCCCTCCGGCCTATTAAAGGGTAAGTTCGCCTATTGCGTGCTGACCGGTTCGCAATGGCTGCGCTGACGCTCAACCTCGTTCTCGCCGCCCTGGTAGCCGTCACCTATGGGCGCTTCAATCCCTTGCATCACTCCGGCCCTGCCTCGCCCTACTTCGATGCGCCCTCGCAATTTGGAATCCCCCCAACCACACCCCCGCGGTGTGTTGTGGACCGGGCGGCCTACATTGTCAGGCATGGCTCGTGAGTCAACCCTGCTGGCGCGGGCGCGCTATGGCCTTCGCCACTAATCGAACATGACACTCAGACGATACCCGGAGCCTGGTTCATTCGCGGGGTGGCAGGCGCTCCACTCTAAGCTGCAGAACGCGACGTACACCGCCCGAGGCCCGCTCGCCTTCCTCCCCTCCTGGGTACCGCCCGTCGACGACATGCCCCACCAGCCACTCTACCTGACATCTACTGGCGCCAAAGAGGCATTCGAGCTAGGAGTGGACCTCAGGAAGCGCTACCGTTTCACCCCCGGCGGCGAGAACTTTACGGTTTGGTGAGTAACTTAGCTTGTATGTTAGCGCTGGGCGCTTGTGGGGGACCAAGCTCACCAGCTACCCCATCGCTAGGGCGGCTGGCCAGCAGCGTGTGGTGGACACGGCGGCGTACTTCCTCCAGGGATATCTGTCACAGGGTAACTATCTTGCCGCCCCCAGCGAGAGTCGGGGAACCATCGTATCGATGCCGGACTCCGTGAACTACACCTTCGCGGACTCGCTGACGCCGTCGAATGGCTGTCCGCGGTACAAGAGCGGCGATAGCTCCTTTAGGGCGTCCGACTTCCGCGCGACGTACCAGGAGAAGGTCGCGTCGCGGATAAACCGTTATCTTGACGGCCTGACGCTCAATAGCAGCGATGTTGGAGTCATGCAAGATCTGTGTGGCTTTCAAGCCGAAGTCAACGGTGACACCCGCTTCTGTGACCTCTTTACGGGTGAGCCCTTGTCTACAGTACAGCTACCTCCCGTCTTAGGAAACCTGAACGGTCGTTTTAGAGGAGGAATGGAAGGACTACGAGTATGCTCACGACCTCAACTACTACTACGGGTGCGTCGCTGCATCACATACTGTATCAGAAGAACTCTACGAATCTCATTTCCGATAGGTCTGGGCCAGGGAACCCTTTCTCAGCGACTGTCGGGTTTCCGTGGCTGGAGGCAGTCACAGAGCTTTTCACATCCTCTCCGCCGACCAACGCCAGCGCCGGAGGAGGCGCCAGGGGAGAGCAGCCTGGGCGCGATAGCGCGCTGAACAGCACCGAGCGCGTGTTCACCCCGCCGCACCTCCTCATGACTTTCACGGTGATCATCTGCTCGAATATTCATTGTCCACCCGCAGTTGCTCATCTCCATACGCCAGCATGACAATAACCTGCCACCTGTGGTCTCTGCCCTTGGCATCTGGAACACGTCGAGCGCGCACGGCGTCTACCCTCTCTCGCCCACCCGCCCAGACCCTCGCCGCAAATTCCGCTCCTCGTACCTCGTCTCCTTCCGCGGATATATTGTGCTCGAGCGGCTCTCGTGCGATCCCCACCCGCCGCCGTCCACCGTGCATCACAAGTCCGGGCAAGTCGTAGAGGCTGTCGGGCGAAGCGCCCATGCACAAAAGTACATTCGGATCAGAGTGAGTGCCATACCGCCTGCTGCTCTCTGTGCGCGGCCGCGCGGGAGTACGTATACGTTTCTCGCGATGAGGCTCACGAAGGCGTCTCGTTCGTGTTTCGTCTGGACAGGTCAACGGTGCGGTGGTCCCAGTGCCCGGCTGCGCCTCTGGCCCAGGATCGTCTTGCGCGCTGGATGGGTTTGCCGCCCATGTACGGAAGCGAGGTGAGGTCGCGGGCGACTTTGTCGAGCGCTGCGGGCTGCAGGATGTGAAGAACGCGACCGGCATCCTCGACATCTTCACTCAGGTGCCGTCGGAAAACGCGCAAACGTACACCCTCCTTACCCCACAAGCGAATGCGGTGGTTGGTCTATGAAGGCTGTAGATTCCCGGTGGCCGCGCCTTGCTATATACGAATTATACGGTACCCATGATATTCGTGAGAACGCACGTAAGAGGTCTCCGCGTCTGGTGACTTTTGTACCTACTTTCGCCTGAGGTTGAGAGCGCCCACCATGCGTGCGGCGTGTTGATGTGGATGACTGCCCGTTCGCGTGCACACGCTACTTGCGGCCAAGCACGATGGCCGTCGCGAGTCCGCCGTCTTCACCCCGGCCTTCACCGCGTAGGGCAGCGTCCGGCGGCGAAAGCACTTGTAGTCGCCTTTGATTGCTTGTTAACACGGGCGATAAGAGACGCAATGGCGTCTTATAACGGCTTGTTATCTGATGGCGATCTCCGCGCGATTGGCTACGGAGGATCATAAGCTCGTTAGTTAGCCTCGCCGTGCCCAATCCGTCTCCATCTCTCTGCCCTCTCCTCTCCCGTCGTCCCCGCCGCTCTCGCTCTCCTCGCTCTCAGACTCCACACCATGTCCTGGCAAGGTGAGGCTTGGGACACTCGGCTGCGTCGTGAACGCGCGCTCACGGGTACTGCTTCTTGTGGCGCCGTGATTGCTCCTGCACAGCGTACGTCGACAACAACCTGCTCGGAACGGGCAAGATCTCGAAGGCTGCCATCCTCGGCCAAGCTGGAGGTGTCTGGGCGTCCTCGCCGGGCTATACGGTGCGCACAATGCATTACCGTCTGTTCGACCGGAGCTGACAGCACGTGCATGGCGGGATAGCTCTCCGCGGACGAGCAGAAAGCGATCGTTAACGCTTTCAACAAGCCTGACGAAGTCCTGGCCAGCGGTGTCCGTCTGGCAGGGCAGAAGTTCTTCACTCTCCAGGCGAACGACCGCAGTATCTACGGCAAGAAGCAGGTGCGTGCCTCCCTACCTCATCGTACGACTCATGCACTGATCGCGCACACTCTTCCAGGCGGACGGCTGCATACTCGTCAAGACGAAGCAGGCGGTGCTCGTCGCGGAGTACACTGCGCCGGTCCAGGCACCCGAGGCCACACCCATCGTCGAGAACCTGGCGGACTACCTCATCAGCGTCGGCTACTAAACCGCTGGACCTCTACACTCCCCGGATCCGGAGGGACGCCATGCGTGGCGTGGCGCGGGCGGACGGTGCTAGTCGTGACTGCTATCCTGGATGAAGATTTGACCATCAAACTGTATACAATTCGCACAATCTCGCTTTGACAATGGCACCTATGTATTTTTGCGGCATCTCCTCCTTCGAGGGCCTGGCGGGACGGTTCATAGTTCGGAACGCAGAACAGGGAAAATGCTTTCCCCTCCAAGTCAAAAGTGATGTTGTGCACTGTCGGGATTGGTGCGAAATGACCCTCGCACAGCACGCCGTCTGCGGGGCACAATGTTCGACAAGTTGCTTGGACGTTCATTCTGGGCCATCCGACACCGGCAGGATCAACGGGTTGACGTAGAGCATGTCGTAAGCAGCGCAGTTGGGCGTGCTTGTTCCCCAACCGGGCAACGTTGTCCTTGATTACAGCCTCCCGCCGTTCCTCGGCTACGATCCAAATGACGCTCGTACGTTCCTGGTGAACGGTACAATGACCAGTCCGACTCGTCGGCAAATGAGGGCTGGCGTGATTGACTCGCAGAGTGCGCGGGCGAATCTGGATGGGAAGTTGTTTGGCTGGAAGAAACGGCTACCGCATAGCCCGATGCCGTAGGCGCGCACTGACCGTGACTGACGAGGCCGGCTGGACCCACAAAGCGGTGCCAGCCCTGCTGAACTCCGACCCTTGCGCTTGCCTCCCCCCTTCATGGCGTCCTGGCAGCCATCGGATCATCGTTTGGTAGGCCGGCCAATGCGGTAGGTGACATGCTCGCTTGCACCACAGTACGCGTTCAGATATTGATGCTCTATGTTTTCCGGCTTCGCGCGGCGGTAGATCGCGGCCCATTTCGTGACTGCCGAAATCCCGCGCAGCGAGCATCAACAACGATTAATCCTGATGCTCAAATGCCTTTTTGGGGTTCCGATGGACCACTCCCAAAGTCCACTCTGGACCGCGCCCGCCCCGTATCGAGAGCGCCGGTGCGCCCATGTGCCGTCTCTCACTGGACGGCGACGGGGTCTCCAGCTGGGCGGAACGTGAGGGCCCCTTGTCCCCGGGTGTCCATCGGAGTCGCTCAGGTTTTCCTACCTTCAATGCTGAGCGTCTTCACCAGCCCTGTCCACCGGCGCCGAGCCTTTGTCCATCACAAATCGCCGGAGGTTCAAGCATCGCATTTGGTGCCGTAGGCACTGTGCCAGATCTCCGTAGAAGATCGCACAGTGGCGTTGTGGGTACGTAAAGTGGACGTGTGTGACCCGGACGCCGCCCTCGGAGCAGGACGAGGTGGCACTGGCACTGGCGCTGGCGGCTCAGAACGCACTATGGGCCGCTATGACTGCTCTGCCCCGGCCATGGGTACGCATAGGTCCCTGCGGGTTCGTGATGATGTGGTCCCGGTGTCATGTCTGTGCGCAGCGCCCGGAGTCAACTGACATGTGGGCTTGCCACGGAAATTTTCTAGGACACTCAAGCCTCGTAGACAGCGCCGTGAACTCGCGGCGGTGGGGTAGCGTCAAGTCACCCGCGCGTATGGGCGACCCAGGTAGGACTTTGCGCGTCGCAGAAGAGCATTACATTCGTCGATGGTCATCTTCGCCGCACCGACAGTCATGCGACATGTCCCCTGCACGTTGAGCGCGATCCGGAGAGGCTCAGCGATTTGAGTGGCAGGAGCCCCAGATTCGCAGACTCGCCGAATTTAGTCTCTTGGACGAATTGCCAAACCACCCAAGAATTCCATCCCAATAATTTGCGCGTTCCGCGGAAGCGCAACAATGTAAGTGAGGCTCACCGCAGGGCACGATGAAGTTCGCGCCAGCTGACCTCCCCCAATAGAAGGATCGGGACGCTGTCTGGCAGTTTCGGGGCGGCTACATGGCAGCGAAAGCGGCAAGAGGATTTGTGCACGCTCTGTTCTGTCCGCTAACTCGACTTGGGCATGTCAATAAAACGTTCCTGCCCGGCTACGGCGCCTCGCCGACCGCTGGGCGACCCGCACCCCGTCGCGGAAGGAACTTCGGAAGGCCAACAGAAGAGCACCAGCGGCAGCGCATACGTTCAACGGTGGACACTACACGCCATTGAACGCCCGCAACCACCGCCCCATCCACTCGCACCTTGCCGTCGCACGCTCCTTCGCACTGTCTGGCGGCTGCATGTCTCCCCAGCGGCCTTCCCAGTATGTTCAGAACGAGCATGCGCCCCAAGACACAGCGGGCCCAACTCTGACGCTCCTACTGCCCCGGACGAGTATAAGAAACCCGTCAGCGCACCTGGAGAAAGGCATCCCATCCCCAACAGTCCAGACAACTCAGCCACGATGCCCCTCACCACCGATGCATGTGTTCGCTTGCGCCGCCACGCGGACAACGCCATCCTCACGGAGAAGCCCGCCGTCCGTGTCCTCGCCGTCGTGAAGCCCGAGCCGAGCACCGTCTACGGCGCAGGCCTTATGGTGTTCGTCACCGACGACACGAGCTACGCGCACGTCGTCCTCGCTCCCGGCGTGCCCGGCAACATTACCGGCAGCGAGGCCACCGACTACATGGCCCCCGCCCCCGGGTCCGTCGTCAGGCTCCTCAAGATGAGTAGGCTCCCCGGGGACGGCAACTCGTGAGCTCCTCCGCCCCCGCCTTCTATTCGTCCACTCACCCTTACCACTCGTGCGTCCCGCTACCGTGCAGCCCGCCGGTCCTCGTCGAGCAGTGGGACCCGGTGTACGAGGGCGAAGACATGCCGCTCGTCATCACCCAAGCCGCCTCCGGGACCGGTGAGTAGCGCACCCAAACGCAACCCTGCGCTCCCTCCGCTGACCATCCTCGCCCGCCCCGCACAGGCTTCGGGGGCCAGGAGGCGGTCGCCTGGCAGACGGCGCTGGAGAACGAGCGCCGCCGCCGCATCCTCCTCGAGAACGTCCTCGCGCGCATCGTCGAGCGCGACCTCCTGCCCTGCCACCAGGGCTGCGTCGTCCCCGCCTTTGGGTTGGCCCTCGAGGGCCTGATCAACATCGTGAGCTAGACGGAGTGCCAAACTCCGCCGTACCTCGGGGACCTACTCCGCGAGGACCGAAGAGGAGGGGCGTTCAATGACGGGATGCCGGGGATGGTGGACCGCGCGGCTACTCAGGCAGGAAAGGTTGGGAGCGGTAGGCGCGCAACGAAGAGTGTTCGAGCGGGGGACAGAGCGGGTGCGGGTGCGGGAACGGAATGGCTGGGGAGCGTGCAGCGGCTATAGACCTGTCCCCTTGACTGATTTTCTTGGTACCTGATATACCTATCGTTGATTCGATCCTTGATGACGGACCACCCCGAATAGGCCTTCGCACCTCAGCGCCCGCGCATCGATCCCGCGAGACCCTCAGCCAGGACGTCAAATGCACCACGGAGCGCGACTTGGCGGTGCTAGGACACCGGTGCGGGCCACTCTGGTGCTCTCGCTTGGCGAAAAATATCCGGGCCCGCAGGCGGTCGGGGTGGACAGACGACGGACGTTTCATGCATGCATTGAGGCGCGGGCATTACTACACTGGTCACAGGTGCTCTACTGTACAGAACAACGAGAACAAGGCGGCACGATGCGGCATAAATACTAGGGTAACTTAATCCGGACGATCCACTGACGCCTACAGCCAGACGCTCGGCTGCACCCGTAGCGCATGGCAAGCACAGGTGCACGGACACACATCCCTACCAGCCGAACCACATAAACACGCGGAACGCGGTCTTCGAAACCCGCTTCTGTGGTTGGCAATGCATCCTGGGGCTCAGCGGTGACACGAGCCTGAGCCAAATTCAGGGCGGCAGAAGCCTCTCCTTCTCCGTGACCGTTCTGATCCAGATCTCTCCCGGCCGACTGCAAGTTCACAGAGCGCGTTCTGTCAGCGCCATGCCCTTTCCGAGCCACAGCGCAAGAGGATGAGCGCACCTTTTCTCTCTGAGGATCCTGAAGACGCTCCTCTGCGCCTCGGCACGCGCGGCACGTTCCGGGCTGAGAGGCGCCCCCGTAGCACGCAGTGGGAACACCCCGCGGCAGCGCGCCTGCAGGTCCGCGAGACCCTCGTTGGTGCCCTCCGCCTCGACCACCACAGTCCCGAACCAACCTGGGTCGATGAACCACGCTCCGCCTGGCCCAGGGCCGGGCCCGACGTCCCGGGGCACGACGAGCCGGATGGGCTTCCCACTCGATGAAGGCCGGATCGTGAAGGACGAACGGTGCACCCAGCGGACGACCATGTGATGCCCGCCCTGCGGCCTGCAATATGCGGGATATTTGCGAAAGGCGGGATGAGTAGCGCTCGATCAGCCACTGGTGTCACGGAGAAAATAGAGGATGAAGATGGACGCACGTCTCGGTCTTCATGCGGTCCTGGAGCAGCTGGAGGTTCGCGGCAATCTCCTCGCTCCATGGCGCTATGTCAATGTGGCAGACCGGGTTGCCGTTCCCCATCGTGCGCACGACACGGTGGAAGTACGACGGTGGGAACGCGAGCGTCGGCAGGTACTTGGGCAGATCACCCGCGCGCGAGTAGGTGTAGTCGAGGTCCTGCCCGATTCGGTAAGTACGATGACTAGCGAACACAAGGGTAGAGCGCTTCGCCGCGGAGCCGAAGGACGTACAATGAGATAGCCTCCATCCCACAACATTCGGCCGAGGTTCCCCTCATCCCCAACGGCGGTGTCCCAAACGACGTCGCCTGGCCGCAAGAGGGGCAAGACCCCCGCGCGCCTCAGCTCCTTCTCACACTCCAACACGCTCGCATCGGACAACCACTCTCCTTCCGGAGACGGGACGAAGACCTGAAGGAGTGGTGCCCGACGAAGGCGGAACAGTGGCGAGTGGAACGTGCCGCCGTTGATTGAAGGCGCGGCAGACGACTGGCCAGGCATTGACGGCGCGCGGGCATGCCCGTGAAACGAGTGGCCATAGGACGACGTAGGTGACGGCGCGCGGCTCGAGCTCCTCGAGAAGGTCTTCTTCGCCGCAGGCATATTGTTCACCGACGAAGTGGACTTGACTGACGGGAGGGCCCTGCCGCGCAGCGGGCTCGTCGGCGACGACGCCACGGCGGCGTTTGCACGCGCCTCTGCCTCTGCCTGGGCGCGCAGACGGAGGACAACGCGGGTGTACGAGCGGCAGGCGGCCTGCAGGGAGCGCACGAGGGCTTGTAGCCTGCGGTTGCGGTCGCGGTTCTCTGCCTGGAGGTACGTCTGGGCGTGGCGCGCGAACATGTGAGGAGGGAGTGAGACCCCGTGCATGTAGGCGTTCAGATCCTACAGGGTCGCGGGAGATGTGTGAGACTGACCAAAGAGCAGACGCGCGTCTCGGGAGTGCTCACCGTTAGCGTGAGAGGTAGAGGGTCGCCCTCGGGAAAACTCCAGTGCGTGTAGCCCACGGTGCGCAGGTAGCGTTCCAGGACGAGTTCTGTGAGCTCCCGCGTTTCGTATAGGTACTTGCGGATCGTCTTGCACGAGCTCGACAGCGCCAGCCAGTCGTTGAAGGAGAGGTAGCCAAGCAGCTGCGCAAGCAGAGCAGGCTCCACAATATGCTTTTCAAGCGGGTAGAACGTCGGCTCCTTGGGCTCCTCGGGCTCTGTTTCGGGCTCGGGATCCTGCGCGACCTCATCGGGGAGAGGATCTGGCACGGCGTCGGCAGCGGGCGTAACGGCCTCTATGCCTTCAGGCCGTGATTTCTCCAGAGCCTTGCCTCGTCGTCGCGAGCGTGCCTGGGCATACTCTTCCGGAGATATTGGTCTGTGGGGAGGTTGAGGAGGAGGACTCTGAGCTTGGGGTGGGTGGCTTTCCGGGGCAGTTTCAGCGGGAGCTTGTTCCGGAGGAACTGGGGCAGGTTCGGCACTAGCATCCTGAGCAGTATTCGCATGTTGCTCTGCCTCCCCATGCATAGGCGTGGCAGGTGGGGGAAGTGACCTGCCTGTGGGAGGAGGGCTGCTTACCGGCACAGACTGCTCATGCCTCCTCCGCGACCCCGCAACAGCAGCCGCACCGTGAGATGTGCTCGGTGAAGCAGGGTTGAAGCCCTTGGTAGCGCTGAGCTTCTCCATCTGTCGTTCGGTGAGCACCTTGACGGGTCGACGGGGGACAGGGGACTCGGACGAGATCACCCTGGGCTGGGGTGAACGAATAGACTCGACGCTCCGGCGCTCAGGAAGGGACTTCTCGTTGCGCAAGTGAATGGGAGACCCAAGTGCGGCCGCAGAGGCGGAGGCTGAGGTGGAGGCGTGCCCGGATGCCGTTCCATGAGCCGGACCGGTAGGCTGCCTGGATGATGCGCTCTGCTCTTGTGTTCGTGGCGGCGGCGGCGCATCATCGACCGGTGTGGGTGGCTTCGCGCTGAGAGTGCTTGCCTTCGTTGGCGGCTGCGGCGGTTGTTGGGAGGCGTCGCCGACGCGCGTGACGCGCGAGCGCGATTTGCTCAGTTTGCGTGCGCGCGGACGCGACTCGGGCTCGGTGGGAGTAGGGAGGCCCGTGGAGACAGCAGGGGGACTGAGCACGTTTGACACCGGGGCCGTAGGGCGGCGCGTAGGCGTCTCCTTAGCAGGCATGGAATCAGAGACTGGCTCACTGGTGCTCCGACCTACGGTGGAGTTGGCAGATAGATCTTGCTTCGCATTCTTCTCAGCGGGCTCGAGGGACTTGGGGGAGGTAGATCGCGGGGTGGGGTAGCCATTAACGAACTGGCTGGAGCCGTCGCTGCGCTCGGTGAGCACAGGTCTCTGTTTGTGGTCAGACACGTCGGGATCGAGGGTGGCAACGGCCATCCAAGCTTTGGGCTCTATAATCTCTGCCTCCGCCTCGGCTGCGGCCATGGCAGCGAAGATGAGCGGACGACCTTGGATGGGACCGCGCTGCATAGGCGGGTACGCCAACGCGTCCGCCTTGGACGGAGGGGGAGGGGACAACTGGCGGGCCATACCGTTGGCAGAATTCGACTTTTTATGTCTTGGGGAGGACTGATGTGACGGCGAGGACGTTGCGGGAGGCGTGTGGGTGGGAGAACGGCGCTGTGTTATGGGATATCGAGTGTCCGATTCCGGAGGCAGCAAGCTGTGATCGAGATCAATCGTCCGCGGAATGTTGTGCAGCTTCTGCGAGCCGTCTGTCACCGCCGCCGCCGTGTGCTTGGGCGCCGGTCTCGACGGTGGCTGCTGTTGCGCCGCCTTCCTTGGCTCCTTTTGGAACCGTGACGGCGGGGCAGCGTGCTGGAGGGGGATCGGCGCGGGGCGTGCAGGGATATCGAAGCTCGGCCCTCTCGCTCTGTCCCCGGGTTTTGAGTGCTCTGGAGCGGAGGAAGAAGCTGCAGGCTGCTGCTTCTGTGCGCCGTCGCTGTGGCTGGCGGGAGGATCGGACAGGGAAGGCTGCTCAGTCTGCACGTCACCGGCGCGCCTTCTTGAACTCTGTGGGCTCGGGGCTCGCACGTCAATCACGCCGGCCGGGAGGGGCGGCACAGGGGGTGCTACAGGAGGCGCGCTCGCGTTGGTGGACTCGCGTTCGGCGTCGTCGCCGGCCAAGAGGGCGTCGAGGGGGAAATCGAAGCCACTCAAATGGAGCGACTGCAGCTGCAGCGGGAGCTCGCGCTCAGGGGGAGGTGCTACCCGCCGATCACGCTCGCGCGGGGCAGGGGCGTCGACGCTGGAATGGAGGCCCTGCTCGTCCATCACCACGTCGACGTCAGCGATCGGACAGCCCGGAACCGAACACGACGCGCCGCCGGTCGTGCCGCGAAAGGTACAGGACTGCTCACCGGAGACTGTCCACGGCTCGGGTCGGTGACTTGATGCGCCTGCGGATCGGACGCGGACGCGGATGGGCGCGCGTCGTCGCGCGGTGGTGGCGGGGCAGACGAGGGAGGTGCAGCAGAGCTGGAGAGCGTCGGGGGCTGTAGTCGCCACGCGCGGTCAGCGAGAGGCCCAGGCTAAATACAAGAGGGCGCGGCAGTGGGAAGAAGTTTAAATGGCGATCTCCCTCCTCTTCTCTTCGCGACGCGCCCACGTGACCGCCAGAAACGTGGGCTCCAGCCAATGCCGCGATATGTCCGCGTAACGTTGGGTGCGCGTGGTCCGCTGCCGTGCGAGTGCAGCGAGAAGCGGAAGACGCCTGCCTCGCCCTTGTACCCAGTGCGCGCGCGTCGCGAGCCAGCCTCCAGGACACCGCGCCCTCTTTATTTCCGCCATAGAGACGATCGAGAACGTCATCGCCCTCCCGGCCGCGCCCCGGCACCGCGGGCACATTGAACTACCACCACCTCCACAGACGTAATCCCCGACGCGATGCAGGCACGCCCGACCACAACGTCCCCCACCGCCGCACGCACCGACCCCGACACGATACTCTTCGAAGACTGCACTCACCTTGGCGGCTGTAACGACATTGCTACGACCTGCGTCCGAATCAGAGGGAACAGGAAGCCCGAACGCAGCGCGCAGTGAGTACTTCCTTCTCCGCGGAGGCGCGCCGCCAGTCGCAACCGAGCTCGTCGAGGGCTGTGATGTCACGCTCGACGCTGCCGGGTTCGGCGGGCGAGAAGCAGTGGAGGGCCCTTCATTCCCGGCCGGCTTCGCGCCCGTACTTTCGGACGACTTCGCCTCCTCCACAGGCGAGCGCGTGGTGGGACTCTTCGGGGCCTCTGGGGAAGTCGGACTCGGTGCTGGGCGGGAGGCGGGGGTGGTCGTGGCGAGGGTGTGCATCCGCGCGCGTTTCGGCGTCGAGAACTGGTCGTCGGTGCCATCCGCACGCACGACCACGACCACCGTGCGCGCAGGCACGGGCGCTGAAACCCCGGCGGCGGGGGCGGAAGAAGGCGAGGTGCTTGCCGGGAACGCAATAGGTGAGCCTAAGTTTGTGTGACTTTCAGGCTCTGGAGACTTCGCCCGCGCTCGAGTCTTTTCGACAGCACCCGTCGACGCATTCCGCAGTTCATTAGGCCGGGCCGACGACGGCGTGGAGGACGTTGATGATTTGGTGACGCTCTGTGCGGATGCAGATGAGGTACCCTCCGAGTCGTTGCGCGCAATCCCCAGCGTCGGACGGCCCGCACGGGGCGACTCGACGTCCTTCGCGCCCTCGGGCGACGCGTTGACGTCCACCCTTTTGCGCGTCACCTTCCGCGCAGGGAGAAGCACGCGGTCCCCGATGACACGCACCTCGTCCTTGCTCTGGTCCCCCGCGTCCAGCTCAGAAGATGGGTCAGCGTTCCTCTTCCGTGTCCTTTTCCTCTCGGGCAGGAGCACTCGCTCGCCATCCACGCGGGCGCCGTGCAATCCCAGGCCAGTCGCGCTGCCACTCCCTGCGGAGAGCGCAGTACCATCACTGGGCATGCGCCTCACCTGCGAACTATCCTCGTCCATCGCGCCACTCGCACCCTCCTCCTTTTCCCGTCGCTGGTTGCGGGTTTCATCGCTCTTGAGTATGCCCTTGAGCTCCGTCCTGCCTTCTGCTTGACGGGTGCGGTCCCTCTCCCTCTCCTTCCGACTGTCCGAACTCTTCTGTTGCTGGATTGGGGGTGGCGCGGGCACAGGAACAGGCGTTTGACCGGCCTTCCTTGGTCCGAGAGCAAGCGGGCCCGAGACGAGCGGCTTTGGCGTCTCCTGCTTGCGGTGCGAACTCGTGAAGCGAGCGTACAGAGGCGTCTCGTGCGATGGACGCGTGCGTTCTGCTGCTAACTTCGCTGCAGACGCGGCGGCATGGGGCGATAGGGAAGTGGGGGAAGAGACGACTGGTTGGTGCGAGGAAGAGGTGGAGGGCGACGGCGTAGACACTGAAGTCGAGCGGTTCCGGCGGAGGTGTTTCATGCGACGTTAGGTTCGTCAAGAGTTGCGTCCAACTCGGGTCTGGTGTCCGTGGTGTGTCAACTGAGGTAGAGAGTTGTGAAGAGAACGCGGTTGAAAAAGAAGCGCGAGCTTACGGATAGACGTTCCAGGGTCGGGCGGGTCGTGAGTACTTGGGTGCGTAGGGGTCGTATAACGGGCGATATGTCGTCAGGAAGCAGCCAGGTATATGCATGCGCTCCAGTCCCGAGGTCTATGTATGTTCTGCGTGCGCACACGGGGAGGCTGCGCAAGGGGAGTGTCGGAGTGGGTTGGCGCAGCCGAAGTCTATCCTTTTGTGAGGGTCCGGATTCCAGATGGTTCAGTCCGCGTGAGTTGCAGAGTCCAGATATTCGTAGAGTACCTTCCAGAGAGTCACCAGAGATTAAGCACACCCAAAATCAAGCCGGAAGATGTCCGCCGAAAAACGCGATTTGCGAGCGAGAGAACAAGAGGCGGCGGGCGGTGTGTGGACGCGATAGGCAATGTAGAGTTCAAGAGACCGGCCGAGATGCAAGCAGATGTCGCCGCGTGCCCCGGGGCGTGATGAGGGGGAAGCAGCGAGCAGGCACGCTCGTGCAACGAGGCGAGGCAGCTGAGCAGCGAGCTCGGCCTGCAACTTTGATCATCCCGCGCCGCTTCACTGTCAGCGCCCAGGTAGGGACGCGCTGATTAGATAGACGCCCGAGGCGCAGGCTGGGCAATGCGAGCCAATCAGAGGTGTCACAGTGCGATTAGATGGGATGGCTACAGCAGTGATCGCGACCTTTTCGGCCTCGGACGAGTGCCCCGCATTCCAGCAGGTGCTTGTGTTGCTTGTGTTACACCACCATCCTCGGCCGCAACGTCCGAACGGCTGGCTATCCTCCACGCACCGTTCACTGCGAATAGAGTCGGCTATTGTTGGCACAACGACAGGAGCGCTGATTCTTTGCACGGTATATAAGGTCTGGGGAGCGTCGTGTATTGAACGAGCATCCCACGGGCAGACAAGCGGCCTCTCACACACCCATTCATCGCCCAACGCCTCTCGGCTTCAAGGGCCTCCACACACATTCAGACAGGTTCGGCGTTCTCGATACCTAGGTGACCTCGGCCATGGCGACTTTCGGCAAGGCCACGTTCAACGCGGCGAAGTACGCGTCCAGTGAGTCGTCGGGCTCCGCGGATCGCCCGATCTTGTTGGGCAGCACGCCGATATGACCCTTAGGCCGTTCGACGTACCCGAGGCAGTTGTACGACTTTGTGTTCAAGTTCCATGAGCGCAGCAAGGGTGCGCGTTGGGATACTGCGGTCGATGTGGGCTGTGGTACAGGTACGTTTCCGAGTCTTGAAACCTCGATATCACGTTCTAAACAGGTCCTTCTGGATAATCGCAATACAGGTCAAGCTACGGTTGAGCTCACGCCTTTCAGGCGTGTCATTGGAGTCGACCCCAGCACCCGTATGATCGAGCAAGCGCGGGAGAGCGTGAAGTCCCGCCTCGCGGGGCTCGATTTGTCCTCTCAAGTCGAGTTCGTTCAATCTTCGGCAGAGGACCTCGCGTTCTTGCAAGACGAAACTGTCGACCTCGTTATTGCAGGTAAACGTGGAAGAGGTATGTAACGCATGGAATGCTGACCAAAATTGTGCCACCAGCGCAGGCATGCCACTGGTTCAAGTGGGACAAGTTTTGGCCAGAGGTAGCGCGCGTCTTGCGCAAGAACGGCACCTTCGCCGCATGGGTACGCACGCCACAATCCCGATACCATATAGTCAGTGCCAAATATCCTGACGGTGTCCTTGTAGGGGTACTCGGAGTTCCGGCTTTCGCGCTACCCTTCTGCGACACCCATCATCAACGACTACGCACAAGGCAGTGACCCCACTAACTCCCTTGGGACGTATTGGGAGCGCCCAGGCCGGACCATCCTAGATGAACACCTTGTCGCAGTACCAGACCCGCGGGAGCTTCTTCCGGACAAATTCAGC